>JADMNL010000023.1:439215000-441615000 GCA_016271365.2 Neoceratodus forsteri
GCCTGGTCTGAGCTTGAAATTTAAGAACTACCACCCCCTCTCTCCATTCTGAGGAGAGGTAGCCTGAATCTGGAAACAGTGCACTCACTCCTACAGGCAGGGGGAAAGTAAGGAAGTAGCAACCTGTTGGGGACAGAGAAAAGGTCCAAATGTAATTTGGAGCTAATTTTGGCTCATACTGGGAAAGAAATTAGTGAGCAGGGCTCAGGTTCAAACTCTGATCCCCACCAAGAGACTGTGCTGCGGCTGCAAGACATATAAATGTGGAAACTGTAACTAATTTAAATTAGGATCCTTAGTAACATTTGTGTGCGCAGCTTGAGCTTTTGACAGAAAATAAAAACTGCCTGATTGCATTTTACTTCTGTTTCCTGGACAAATCATTTGGAATCCTAAACCTGTTACGCTGTGATGCCTGCCTAACTCTTTTCTAGAAGAACCATCTGGTCCTGTGGCCACCAGTCATGATCGGAGGAATGTTCCAGCTAGCCTGCATTTGACGGAAATCCAGACATCAACTGTGGAATCCCAATTCTTCAACAAATAAGGTACTGTTTTAACCTAAAGTGCTGCCAGTCAAGATATTGCCCTTCCCCTTTACCAGAGACTGAATACCATCAAGACTTCTAGACCAGGAAGGGAGGGGGTTAGTTTTCTGGAGTTTTCGATCTCTAAAACACAGTAAGCTGCTGCCTGCTCGAGTGTAAGTCCCAGATTGCTTGAGCAGGAGCAAGTGACTAAAAACAAACGGCTATTTTTGAAAGAAAGTTCCACTTGTGTTTAAATGGCAGAAAGGAAGGTTGCAAAAATTAATTGGCAGTGTCTTCCTGTGACTCTTCTTCTCTCACCTCATCAAGAAGCTGTCTGAAATTAGGAGGGTTGGCTCAGCGTTCTTTTAGTGTTAACATTATCAGAGTCCAATGGGAATACACAGCGTCTCATAAGATTTGGTCAAGTCTCATTTGGGCCACTTGTGCAGCAGTGCAATCTGGTTGGCTGGCTCGCAGTGATTGGATGACCTCCAGTGCCATAACTCTCAAACTCTCCATTATGAGTTTGCATTTCTCTTCATCCGAGAATTTCCATACTTGCACCATCTGGGTGGCTTGACTAATCCAGCTCTCATAGTCATCCACACAAGAAGGAGTGGGAATAATGCCAGAAAAAGTACGCAGTCTTCTATACTGTTCACAAGGCAGCATTAAGTAAGGGGACCACTCAGGCCCTCCAACCCAGGGTTCGAAAAGTGGGTTTCTTCTTTGTCAGGTCACTCTCTTGAAGTATAGCTCTAATGTCTTGAACTGTCTTCCCCTCATTGGCTAACAGCAAGTGTAACTTCTTTTCAAAGTTGTGGGGTTCTTTAGGGTCCTTGGCAGGAGGCTCAGGGCTGGCATGGGTAATCAAGACCCATGGGGTGGGGTCTCCATCAGCAGGGAGCTGCTCAGGCACTCTGGAAGGATCAACATCCTCTCGGCACGCTATCAAAACTCGATAGACTTGCTGAGCAGAACTAAATCCTCCCACATTCAATAACTTTTTAATGCTGCCTGAGGCACTTTCAGCACAGTCCCTTGGGGTTGCGTCAGGGATCCCTTGTACCAAAATTGCTTTTTTTGGATCAACGTCTGCACCCTTGCACCAGTCTCACAATGAGATGCAATCCATAATGACTTTTGAAATTTGGGAGGGGGGTACCATACTGTTCCCAATTTAAAGAGAGGGGGTGCTGAAAAGCCCCCAAATCCCAGCGGTATTTCCGATTTTGTAGCCATCCCTTCCCTTCTATCTGCACACTCACCCACAAGTAGTGCTGCTTAAGATATAGGTTGGCACCTGGGTTCATGGTTATAATTGGCTTGGCAAGTGGCATGATTCCTCCACCTATGGGGATCCTTCTAGCAGCGTACTGCCAGGATGCTTCCCCACAGGAAATGAAATACAGCCCCTTTCCATGGAAAGAAGTAGAGCAATATACTGTCCCCTCCTCACTTATCACTCTAAGCATGCAAATATCACACTACACAATAATGCAAATAATTTAGCAATTGCAGTAAAATAAACAAGGTGGGTTATTTTGGGTCTGGATAATGAGGTAAGGGACAAGGGAAGCAAAGGGTAATAAAACATTCAATAAGAACCCTGTAATAAAAACTTGATCAAGCAGAATAAACAGACATCACAGTAATTTACACCCCAGTATTCTCTGTACAGTCCCTCTCTCCCCACAGGTGCACCAGTTAACCCCACAGTCCCTATGGGAGCTACCAATACCTTGTGTGCACACTGAGGAGTTGCAGACCTGTGGCTAGAGGGCACTGGGTGCAGCACCATTGCAATGGTAAAATGCTGCAGATGCAAAACACAGTTTATCCTGGCTGTAACTGTTGCTGTGGGCATAGCTAAGGTCATGCAGGAAGCCCAGATGGAAAGTTAACTAGCTAGCTAGCTGAACAGTTAGAAAAGTATTTGGTGGGGTAAAAACCCAGTACTCATGACCTTTTGGAGAATAGAAGATGCGTTAGGGGATGCCTCCCCTTTTCATGCATTTTTGGAAGAACAGGCGAACTGGCATGGAATGCAGATGATATTCATCTTCACCCCACAGAGGGACTTGTCTTCACACACCTTAGCAGTAGGTAGGTAGGTAGTCTTCACCCCACAGAGGGACTTGTCTTCACCCACCTTGGCAGTAGATAGGCAGTCTTCAGCCCACAGAGGGACTTGTCTTCACCCACATTGGCAGTAGGTAGGCAGTTAAACAGGCAGGCAGGACCTCAGAGCTTAGGTCCCCTTGCAGAAATTACAGTCCCTTGTGACAGGACTGTGAGGCAGAGGATTTGACACCTCACACAAGCACAAATAAAAAACTTCTTTCAGCAGTCATTGATATCTGGATTGCCTAATACCAGCAGTTCAGTCCAGACAAAGGTAAATCCCCTCGTCTCTGGGATTTACCAGTCAATTAGGAACAAGTTCAGAATGTCCTTAGTTTGTTTTGGCACAAATGACTTCAGTTTTTGTACTGTGACAGCAGCAGGAGCTGTCAAAATCAGTTGTTTCTTCTTCAAAAACTCTCACAGAAAGACCCAGGGTCAAACTATCAATCCCAGAATGTTTGGTTTGAATCTTCACACCTCATTGGTCCACATTAGTCTCGAGCCCTACATCCTGACTGGAGGTATTGCAGCTACCAAGAGGATTCTATGCTGTCCTCAAGCAACCTTGGCAAAGATGGTGGCCCTTGTACAGTTCTTACAAACTCAGACTCTTCTCTAAAGTATTAAATATTGTTGGCACAGAGTTGGCAGCATTTGGCTGCAGGGCTAGCACCCTCCTGGTTCCTACTGGTGGTCGTGAGGTCCAGGCGGCACTTTTGGGGGACAGGAACTGAGTCGCTAGCTCCATTTTGTGGGCTCCCCAGGAGGAGCTGATATTGAAAATAGCCATCCTTGGCTGCTAGGAATTATGGGACATGTAGTGTCAGACAGCCACTATTTTGCCCCTTACTCCCCGACCCACTAGAGGCAGTGGCAAGGTCAGGGAGTTCTTATAAAGTTTATTTTACTTGTTTCTGGTTACCCCCAACCCCTTTGGCAGTCTGGTGGGGCTGGGGAGATGAGTCACCTCACACGGCACTTCTGCCGCTTATGAGTGGGTGCTTGAGGTGCCAGAACAACTTTATGGCCTGTATCCAGGCTCCTCTCCCCACTGTGCTGCAGTTCAGGGGGCAGGGGAGCAACACTGGTGTGCAACTCACTGGCCGCTTCTTTTTCAGATGCATTGAGGCGCCGCAACAGTTTGGAGTGCTCCCCAGCCCCAGCGGTAGTCCAAGAGTGGGCCAGGAAAACAAGGAGGCAAACGGCTCACTGGCTGCTCCGAACTAGGTGCAGAAGGTGCCACAACAAAGCCAAGCTGCTCCCCGGCCCTGTTGGAAGTCCAGGAGTGGGCCGGAGGAGCAAGAAGTGGGCGCTGACTACAGTAGACATCGGCAGGTAGGAGCTGCAGGAGGCAGCAGGTAAGCTCCCAACTTGGGAGGGGGGTTACAAAAAGAAGTCCAGCAAGCAAAGGCACAGAAGGTGATGCAGATAGCTGAAGGGATTCATAAGGGGGGGGAAAGGCTTTCTTTCGCTATATAAGTGAGAAAAGGGACAAGAAGGAAAGGATTGTTAGGCTTAAGAAAGGGGTGGAGTGGGTGGAGGATAATGGGGGAAAAGCAGAGATACTAAATGAATGCTTCTGTTCTGTCTTCACCAGGGAGAAGGACGGACCAGTGTCTTCAGGAGGGAAAAGAGGAGCGGAGGGGAGGGGAAGGGAACACAGATGTAGTGATAGAGGAGGCTAGAGTGAGGGAGGGGCTGCTGGCATTGAGGATGGACAAATAACCAGGCCCGGACAGAGTACATCCAAGAATACTAAAGGATCCTGCTGAGGAGCTGGCAGGGCCACTGGCAGACCTATTTAATAGTTCACTAGAGTCAGGCGTGGTACCACAGGACTGGAGACAGCACATGTAATGCCCCTCCACAAAGGCGGTCCCAAGGATGACCCAGGGAATTACAGACCAGTCAGTGTGACCTACATTGTGGGCAAGCTGATGGAGACCATACTAAATGAAAGGTTGGTGGAATATCTAGAGGAGCATGGTCTCCAAGGATGCGAGGCAGCTTGGGTTCATGGGGGGAGATCGTGTCAAATGAATCTGATTGACTTCTTTGACTGTGTCACTAAGACAGCAGACAGGGGCCAAGCGGTAGACATCCTCTATCTTGACTTCAGCAAGGCTGAGGGTCAGAACCCAGAGAGTGGTTGTGGGGGAAGAGTTATCTAGCACCAGAGAGGTAACCAGTGGGGTCCCACAGGGCTTGGTGCTGGGGCTGGTGTTGTTCAATGTCTTCATCAATGACATTTGGGATGGAATTAAGGGCAAAATGTGCCCCTTCACGGATGACACTAAGCTCTGTGGGAGAGTGGACAAAGCTGAAGGGATACAGGACCTACAGGAAGATCTAGAAAAGCTGAGGAGGTGGTCCAGGATCTAGCAGCTTGTCTTCAATACCAAGAAATGCAAAGTTATGCATATTGGAGCCAAGAATCCCAGGACAGAGTACTACCTGGGTGGAGTCCGAGAATCTGCATCAGAGGAGGAGAAGGACCTGGAAGTGATGATCACTAGTGACCTGAAGCACTCCACACAGTGCAAGAAACCAGTAGCAAAGGCAAACAAGATAATGGGATGCATATCTAGGGGGATCAGCAGTAGGAGAGAGGAGGTTACACTGCCCTTGTACAGGTCACTGGTAAGGCCACATCTAGAGTATGGAGTTCATACTGGTGCCCACACCTCAAAAAGGACATTAACCTTCTGAAAAAGGTTCAGCTGCAAAGATAATAGAGGATCAGCAGGGTAAGCCATGTGAAAAGAGGTTGAGGGCACTGAACATATACTCCCTGGAAGACAGGAGGGGGGGGAACATGAGTGGGACCTTCAAGTATTTGAAAGGAATAAATAAGGTTGATAAGGAGAGTCTCTTTAAGCTAAGTGGCAACCATAACATGAGGGGGCACAGTCTTAAGCTGGAGAGCGGGAGGTTTAGGAAGGAGTTGAGGAAGCACTTCTTCACAGAGAGGGTGGTGGACACTTGGAATGCACTGCCAGAAGAGGTCATCTCATTGAAGACAGTGGGCAGCTTTAAGAGAGGCTGGGATAGGCATGGGGGAAGGTAAGGATCATGGGTAGGGAGAATTAGAGGAGTGGGGAGGGAGTGCAGGAACATTAGCTCAAGCTGTGGACCCTGCAATATAAGCACACTTGATAAACCAAATGGCCTTCTTCTGCTGGCTTCTTCATATGTTCATATAGAAGAGGCCTGTGGTCCAGGGCCTCAAGAAGGCATCCCCCTACAGCATTCCCTGCTGAGGGGGGTGGGTACAAAACAGCCTTGGCTTTGCATTCTCTTCAGAGGCAAACAGGTCCACCTGCGGGGTGCCCCACTGGGAGAACAGACTATCTACTACTTCTGGGTGGAGAGGCCACTCGTGAGATGCCTTGCCCACCCAGCTGAGAGCATCTGCCAGCTGGATGGAGGTCCCTGCCACATGGATGGCTAGGAGATCAGCCCCAGGAATGCAGGAGGGTCCACACATGGAGAGCTTCTTTGCACAATGGTAGGGAGTGCATCCTGCCCTGTTTGTTGAGGTAGTACATGGTCATGGATGATGTTGTCCATCTGGACCTGGACCACCTGACCCCAGATGTGAGGAGCAAATGCAGTCAGCACCAGCCGAACTGCTTGGAACTTCAGCAGGTTGATGTGATATCAGGACTCCTCAGGGATCCAGAGCCCATGGACCTGTGTTCCCCCAGGTGGGCACCCCAGCCCATGAGAGGCATTGATCATCAAGATGACCGTGGCTCTGGGTGGAGAAATGAGATCCCTTTCTGCAGATGCTCCAGGACTAATCACCACTGGAGGGTGCCCCACATCTGCTGGATCGCTGTGATCAGCTGCTTGAAGTGACCCTTGCACTGAGACCAATGGCTGGCCAGCTCCCATTGCAGGGAGAGCATTCTCCAGTGGGCCCAATGGACTATGCTTGTGCAGGTTGCCATGTAACTCAGCAGGTGCAGGAAGTGCCGGGCAGGGCACAATTGCCCAACCTGAAATGATTGGGCAAAAGAGGAGAGAGCCTCTGCCCTGTCTGCTGGGAGCTGGGCTCTGGCTCTGCAAGAGATGAACCCTGCCCCAATAAAGTTGATCACCTGTGAAGGCACAAGTTCTGACTTGGCCTCGTTGACCAGGAGGCCAAGGGAAATGCAGGTCTATAGTGCCAGATCCCTGGACTGCCCCACCTCCAGCCTGGGGGGACCTGTAATTAGCCAGTTTTCCAAGTAGGGGGTAAACCCGGACCCCTCAGCACCTCAGGTAAGCTGCCAATACTCCAATGCACTTGGTAAAGACCCTTGGAGCTGAGGACAGGCCGAATGACATGGCCTGGAACTCATAGAGGGCTCCCTCCATTTGGAAGCTGAGGAACCTTCAGTGAGATGGATGGATCGGGATGTGAAAGAATGCATCCTGAAGATGCAGGGAGCAAAACCATAAGTCTTGCTCTAGAGATGGTATGATCTAAGCCAGAGTTACCATCCTGAAGGTGCACAACTTGAGAAACTTGTTCAGGTCATGCAGATCTAGAATGGGGCACTAGCCACCCCCATCTGCTTTGGTACCAGGAAGTACCTGGAGACAAACCCTGGGTGTTCTGAAGGATCCATGACAGGAAACCTGACCTCCTTGTGGAGGAGCTGGGATATCTCATCTCAAAGAGCTGACAGAATGTCTGTGGAAACCAAGTCGTCCTGTGGGCACGTGCTTGACAAGGAGGGTACTGCTTGAATTCCAGAAGCAGACCCCAGCCAACCACCTCGAGAAACTACCTGTCCATGGTGATAGTGGACCAGGTGGAAAGGAAGTGGTAGAGCCGGCCTCCCATGGGAGGACCCAGGGGAGGTGTGATGGGCATGAGGGAGGCATCCCTCATCCCATCACTGAGCAGGCTTAGAGGAGGAGGAGGAGGAGGGTTCAGCTGAGGAGCCACCATAGCCTCTTCCCCCCAGGCTTACAAATGACCATGCCACTGACTTCACCCGAGGTCACCAACCCTGGGCCTGCTGACCAGCTTGGGGTTGGACTGGTTTGGCCACAGGAGTAGAGGTGGACCAAAAGGACTTTTTTTCTTCTGCTGCTTGGAATCCTTTTGGTCCTTTTGTGCAGATGTCACGGAGTTCAAGGTGGCATTGGACTTCTCAATACGGGTGAGGTGTCTCTTGACCCCATGACTCAAACAAGTTGGTGCCCAGGAAAGGAACATCTGTCAGCTTGTGCTGAGTGTCAGTTGTGAAGGTTCAGATCCTCAGCCAAGCCCTGTGGTGCATGGCCACTGCGGCTGCCACAGAGCGGGCACAGGAGTCCCCAATGTTCATGGCTGTCTGGAGCTGTTGTTTTGCTACAGCCCAGCCCTGGTCCTGGCCCTGTTTGAACATGGTCTGGAGATCCACTGGCAGGGGAGGAAGCACCTCATCCAGGGTGCCCAGCAGGGCATAGGAGAAGTGGGCCAGAAGGAGGGCCGAGCTGAGCTCCCCTGGCAAAGACCAAGTGAGGAGGCAGCATAGACCTTTTTAGCAGCATGATCCAACTTTTTAGACTCTTTGTCAGGTGGCTTGTCAACATCCCCAGTGTTGCCGGAGCACCTAAACACAGAATCGGCCACCAACCCCTCAGCTAAGGGGTGTTCTGTGAATCCCGAGAGGGAACCAATAGGTACCACATACTTGCGGGCCGTCCGGGAAGAGGGTGAAGGGCAGGAAGTGGAATGCTGCCAAAGCTCCAGGGCAGGACCAAGAATGGCCTCCACTACTGGGAAAGCCTCTGTAGGAGTATCGCCCCGGTTGAGGATCTTGGTCAATGGGTAATGAGCCCGTTTTTGGACAGGCTCCATTTTCATACCTGTGGACTCAGAGATCAGGCAGAGAAGGCCCATAAAAGAAGAAGGGCCTTCATCCATCGAGAGATTCCCCACTGACTCCATGGCAAACAGATGGGAGTACAGGGAGGAACCCTCCAACTCTGAAGAGTCGTTGAAGAGGGATCAACCGCTCGAGTTCCCACTGACACTCCACAAGCAGTCAGTGGTGACGGTGACTAACAACTGATGGGGAAGCCCCTTGGTCAACCGAGACTCCTTGGTCGGAGTGCCAGTTGGTGGCTATTTAGGTGGCAGCTCCACCAGAATCAGTGGAGATGCCAGGGCCAGCTGAGCCTGGACCGTCTTGGTCAGTTCCTTAGGCGGAGAATGCATTGGCATGTCAGGCGAAAGCCAGATGATGGCCGGTGGAGTAGCTGGAGCTGGCATCACGCTGGTGTGCACTAGCTGTTGCCACATGAAATCCTCATAGTGTCATCACAATTTGCGCTGAAGCCTCTCCTCACCCAAGCATGATGAGGAAGAAGAGTAGCGGCTGCGCCACTTCCCATGGTGCTGAGAGCAGGAGTACCGATGTCGGAGGGAACTGCTCAACCCATAGGAATAGGACCAAGACCTTGACTGTGACCACCAGGGCAACTGGTGCCGGGGCTCAGAGGGAGTCGGCGAATGCTGAGGCTCCTCGGGGTCTTGGTTGAGAACCACAGGTGGTGGGTCAATGGACTGGTCTGTCCCTCCAACGGTCTGAGTCAGGAACAGAGTCCTGGATAAGGAAGTGTCGGCCTCTTCAGTTGACAATTGGTTGACCATTTCGAGAAAAATCTCGGCCCGAAGATCAACCAGCATCTCGGCCAACTGGCCTGATGGGGTTACCATGGAGCCAGCGGCCATGGTCAAGGATTCGACTGAGGCCAGATCCAAAGAAGTGCAGGAGTCCGAAGCTCTTGACCAAGAGCATTCCTGATCCCAAGAATGATGGCAAGACCATTGTTTGGATTTAGATTTTTGCCCAGATGGTCCCTGACGGAGGGTTGGCAGGGACTGGCACAGTTCTTTGAAGGACCCTGTAAAAGTAGAGCCCAGCTGGAGAGGCAGGACACAGAAGCCGAAAAGGAGTGGGATGCAGCCTGGTCCACTGCCTCCTCAAATGCTGCAAGCTGCTCAGAGGACCCCACAGCCCCGCAGACCACCCAATGAGCATCCTTGGATTGACTGGAGGGTTCCGTTCACTTGGTTGGCCTAACCTGAGCCAGGCTAGATGGTCCAAGAGAACTGTAGGATGAAAGGAGAGACAAAAGCACAGGCCTGGGGATCTTGCTCGTGCCCTAGGCAGTAGACCCATGTGGAGTGCAAATCCATTCGGGACATCTTCTGCCTGCAAGGGCACTGATGGAACCCAGGAGTGGACTTATCGTTCATCATGGTCGCAATTGGTGATCGAGCTGAAGACAAAGAAATTCAACTGTTTTTGGAAGTAAATCCGAAGATTTAAGTTGCAAGGACCTACCTGGGAGCTGTAAGAAGGGAACCTGCTTTTTTCAGCAGAAAGGAAGATCTGGCGTCATTGAGCAGAGCCGATGGAGTTACCACTAGGGTGGGTGGGAGGAGCCAGCTTGAAGATGTTTCCGGTCAGTCTTAAAGGGAAAGGCAACTGTCAGAAAGTGTGGATAGAACATCTTCTCCACATCCCTAGAACTCACGCAATTATGGGTTTCTGTTAGACAGCACCATAGCTGTCCACAAGCTGCAGTGTGGAGCCTACAGCAAGCATGCAATCCAAGGAGCTAAAGATTGTTCCTCACACTGTAATGAGGCCATAATGCTATGTCAATAAACTCTTAGTGCCTCATCAGGGCTCAGTGGTCATTTCCATGGTATGGTTCCAGTTTATTGCTGTTGGTCTCTTTAAAAAAAAAGCCGCCAAGTATTCTCACGCGTGCTGCCAAGAAATGGCTTTCAAATGAAAGCTGACACCTGTGCCTCCACTAGCTCTGTCTAAAAACAAAATTGAAAAAATGCCCAAAAGCAAATGTTTAAATTTGTATGTAAGCCTGAGTTAACTGCTGGAATCCAGTCATTTAGTCCTTGGGTGGAAAAATGTTTACAGAGGCTGCGCTGCCATTCTCCCACAGACTCTCTGTGCTTCAGCTCTGCTCTCCACTGTGTTCCTTTGCTCCCCTTCCATGAAGCTCTTCTCTGTTCCCAGCTGCATTCCTCAGCCCTCCACCCCTCCCTGACCGTGACCAAAAACAGATGATCTGCCTGTAACTCTTCCCCCGATGCACCCTCCTGTGCCTAGGGGCAGGAAAGACACAGACAAGACATGGACCTGGATATTGTTGGGTTGGCAGTATAGCCTAGAGGTTAGAGGAACAAAGTGTGAATGAGCATGATATATCCAGCAGACCAGACCTGAGTTTGATTCTCACAACCTCCACTTGCATACTGTGCGACTCTGAGCAAGTCACTTAACCGCCCAGTGCTCCCAGGTCGCCCCTGAAAACAGGCACTTGTGCCTAGTGGGCCTTACCTGGTTACCAAAGACTAAAATAAAATAAAATAAAAAATATGAAGATGATCTCTTGCTCTCCCTATATGATCTTAGCCTTTCTAGAAACAGTGTAGTGGGCTGAAGCAGCTGACAGCTGCAAGTGTTTCAAAGAGAGTAGAGAGAGAGACAGGTCTGGAGGCTGTAGTACATGATCGATGGAATACCCAACTAGTGTCAATGAGGTGTCTTTTTTTATTTAAAAAAAATAAAGTAGTTGTCTGTGGCAAAGGAATAATGAGCAGGCAAGGCAGGGACACAGAAGATGAGTTGCAGAGAGCTGTGTGTCAATGCAGTGCCATTTTACTTATTAAAAAAAAAATGATATACTGTTGTCTGACAAAACTTAATGAATAACAAGCAGGCAAGGCAGGGGGTAGAAGGTGTGCTGCAGAGAGCTGTGTGTCAATGTAAAATAAACAAGCATTTGTCAATGCCGAATGTTTGCTTGCTGGCATTGGCATTGGTAGTGTAGGAGTTAGAGAGATGCATAATAGGAATGGCAGTGAAGTATTGAACTGAAGCCAACTCCACCACCACCCTGCAGAGACTGACAGGCATTGGGGTGTGCCTTTGGGTCGTCAGGCATAATGGCCATGCCATTTCACCACACCCTACCCTGCAGACACCGACAAGTATCATGGTGTGCCTTGGGGTCTTTGGGCCTTATGCTTACCCCATTCCATAAGGAAATATGATGAGATGGGAGCAGTGTAGGAGAATGGGGTGAACTTTGGGGCCAAAGAGTCCAAGGCACACCTCGATGCCTGTCACTGGCTTCAGGGTGTGGGTGGGGATGGAATGGTATGAGCATTACAGGTGACAATCCCAAGTCACACCCCTGATGCCTGTCAGTCCCTGCAGGGTGGGGCGTTATGGCTGGAAACCCTAACGGCGCAGGCGTTCATTGGTATTTTCACTCCACTCCAATTTTTCAACATGGGTTTTTTGTGACCCCACCTCATGAACAGTGGCAATATCAGTTTGTTAGTCAAAAGCTGATTTTGCACAGTGACTATGCCATTTGGCAGCACAGGTGCAAAAATACATTTTGAACAGGATGTGAAAAATGACAGCTGTACTGTTCATGTGGAGGTGTAAAAAATGGCAATGTTGAAAATCTGCAGTGAAAATATAAAAAAAACTGGTGAAGTCACGAGCGTCCATAGAAATGTAATTAGTTTGGGGATTGTTTACAGCAGATTGTCAACACAGGCATTTTGGGACCTCCGCTCATGAACGGTGTCACTGTGATTTTCTTAATGTGTCCCGAATACTGATTTCTCACAGCGACCACACATTTCTGCGCCGGAAGTACGAAAACACATTTCGGCCAGGGTGTGAAAAATGACAGCTGTACTGTTCATAAGGAGTTATGAAAAAAATGCCAGTGTAGAAAATCTGGACTGAAAATAATACAAATTCGTGAACTTACGACGGTGCATGGAAACTGCACAATGCACGCTTGTAACACAGTCAGTTTATAGACTTTTGTCACCAAATTTTCAACATAGCCATTATAAGACCTCTGCTCAAGAACAGTGTCACTGTGATTTTCTTACTCTGTCCCAAACATTGATTTCGCACACCAACTGCGCCATTGTGCGCTACTTGCACAAAAATGCATTTTGGGCTAGATGTTAAAATGACAGCTATGCTGCTCATAAGGAGGTGTAGTAAAATGGCAATGTAGAAAATCTGAAGTGAAAATATTAAAAATTTGCAACGTTAAGAGCGTGTGTAGAAACTGCAACGCATGCTCGTAAAACAGTCATTTTTGGGAATTTTTCACCAAATTTTCAACATAGAGTTTTGAGGGAACTACCTCATGAACTGTGACACTGTCATTTCCTTACTTGGTCCTGAAATGTGGTTCCGCACAGTGACCACGAAATCACCTTCGGGACCGAATATCAAAATGACAGTGCCAGAATTCATGAGGTGGGGTCCCAAGAACCCCATGTTGAAAATGTAATGAAAAAAATCCCCAAAATGCCTGAGATATGTATCAAAGTTGAAAAAACCCTATTTATTCCATTATACAGTTGACCAGCATTTCCTCAGTTTGCGGTTGGCTTTGAAGAGTGCAGACGTGTTTCCGGTCCACCCAAGATCGTTGCACCAGACTCCAGAGGTAAGTATGGGGTGGGGGTCTGGGAGGCAGGGTACAGAGGTGGGTGGTGGGGGGAAGGAGGGTCAAGACAGTCAGCGAGGGACTGTTTTTCTTACAGGTCATTTATTTTAAGACAACGCAGGACTTTTGCGCGCTGGGTGGGCTCCCAGAGTATCTGATTTTTGGGGGCTGTGGAGCCGATGGGGATTAGGCACCCCGTTGTCCGCAGCGTTTGCCATGCTGGGATGGGCTCCCAGCATGGCAACCTGAAATCGGTGTTTTTGTGTGTGGGAGGGGTACAGTGGAGCTGACAGGGGATTGGACACCCTCATCACCATACGGGCTCCCAGCGTCCTACGTAGGTGTGTGTGGGGGGGGGTTTGAACTGTCTATGACAGTTCGAATGCAGTGAGCGCTGATGCGTAGGCAATTTGCATACTGCCGACAGATGGCAGTATGCAAATTGCCTACACGAGCCATGGTGTTTTCCTTTCAACTGTACACCACCGCATCTGAACGGCTGTCATAGACAGCTCGGACATTCATTGGCACAGTGTGGCTGCACCTGCAAAACAGAGCAGGGCATTGGAAGTGGGAGAGGCACACCTACGAAAACTCGTATGGTGGCACTATGTTTCTTGCACGTGCCTGCAAGCAAACATAATGAAGTTTAAAAAAGATACCAACGCCCTCTAACGGCTGCATGTAACATATACTCTGCAACTCTTCAGTACATATGGACTATTTTTCTCTGTTTGGCATCTTTGACACCTTTTAAGATTTTTTCTTTAAATAACTTGCTTTTTACTAATGGGCTTTATGTGGGGACCCATTTTATAAGTGGAATAAGACACTCTGAGGTGTGGTTTATGTACTGTTGGGGTGGTAAACTCCTTCCAATATTTAGGGGTCACCCTTGACCCATCTCTAAGTTTTGACCTCCATATTCAATCTACCTGTAAGCTGACTAACTCTAAACTAGGCATCGCCTACCGTACGAGCTATGCACTCACCCCCTTAGCCAGGCTGGCTGTTGCCCGTGGGATATTACTCCCCTCACTTACCTATGGGGTTGCCGCTTATGTCTCTGCCTGCAACTCAAGTCTACAAAAGTGGGATGTTATCTACAATAATATCTGTCGCTTCACTTCCCCCTTCCTCTGGCTGAAACATCACTGTCTCCTCTACTCAGATCTGGGCTGGCTTCCCCCCCAAGAACTTAGGTATTATGCTCTCGGATCCATTACCAATAACACCATCAGATCCCGTTCTCCTAAACCCCTTGCTAGCCTCTTTCTACACCAGAAAACCAACTATGCCTTGCGCTCTGCTGACCAGGCCCCTGTCCTAATCCCTAGACACCACCCTTCCAAAGGTGGTCACGCCTTTGCCTGCCATGCTTCCCGGTTCTGGAATACACTCCCACTAACCCTACATCAATCCGCTTCCCATATCTCCTTCAAAAGAGAGCTACATGACTATCTCTTCTCCTCCTATGTCTGCTCCTGCTTTAAACCACCCTAGCCCTCAATTTCCCTCTCCCGGCCCCTCTCCTCTGTTTGTCCTTTGACCCTTGGTTCCACTCTAACAGGGAGCACTTTTTCCCTTCCTTTTTCCTTTCCTTTTTCTTCCTCTGCCCACTATCAACCTGTCTCCTACATTATTACTACCTGCTGTCTTTGCGCTCTACTCCTCGTCCCCTGCACACTGCTCAGTCACTCTAAAACTGCTCTGTTTGTACTTTTGATACATGCTTAACCTAAATGATGAATTGTTCTTGTCAACGTTTTCCGCTGTTATTGCACTCAGATTTTTTACTTGTCATTTGTAGTATTGTACTAAATGTATTCAGTAAGTTTGTCTCTGTACCCTCCCGGGTCGTGCCTGAAAATAGTCTTGTTGGCTAGTGCACCTACCCGGTTAACAAAAACTAAATAAAAATAAATAAAATAAAGAGCACTTCATAGGTGCTAAAGACACTCAGTGCCAGTGCCTCATTACATACCTGGGGCATGCTCTTATCAACCCATAAACCGCACCTCATTGTGTCTTATTCCTTACTTAAGTTGCATACCTGCAATGCAGAAAAGCCCCCAACGTGTCGCAAATGTCAAACATTGGAGGGCAGCTTCTTGCACATGGCACCAATGTGTGAGAAAGTTGTGCCTTTTTGGAAGGAGATACACTAACTGATGGAGGGGGTGATGGGCTGCAGCAACCTGGGTACTCCACTAGAGATGCTGCTCGGAGTAGAACACAGCAAACTACAACAGGGGGCTCTGAGATATGTGTGGGACCTTTCTCTGGTTACAGCCTAAAGAAAAACAGTGGTCCAATTTTGGATGAGCACTGACCAGCCCTTGGTGGATTATTGGAGTAAGAACTTGCTAATGTGCTGTAAACTGGAGACAACACAGCTATGTGCCAATAGTACAAAAGATGTTTTATATACCATATGGCAATCATTTGTTGAAGCCATCGAGAGGGTCCTATTTCCCACCTTCCTATATACCCCCCGACCCATCACCTGGCTTCTCCGGGACTTATCTCCTGCTGTTGTCCTCTGCTACAGAACTGAGGGGAGGTTCCAGGTCACTGTTGCAGGGCCTGTTAGGGGTTGGTCATCATCCTGAAGCTGAAATGGTTTTCCACCAGGTTTCTCCCTGGGCCCACAGGACATGCAATGGGTGCAACGTGCAAGTTCTGCCTCTAAGGAGTTGCCCCCCATGCACCCTGAACATGGGTTCCCTTCCCTTCTGGTGACGTTGCATGCACTGAAACTCAGCTACCACTGAGTGGCAGTCAGACAGTGAACCCCAGCAACTCCCCTTCCCAAGGGAGGCGAGCATGCTCAGTCCTCCCTCACCTGGCCAGCCCCCGGGTGACCCTTTTCTGTTTCCTGGGTTTTAGGCATGGCAGGAGGTAAGGTGCATGGTGCCTCCACCCTCCATGCAACTGGGCTGGTTACAAAAACTCAGTAAAATATATTTACACAAAATATATACTATATGTGTATATATATATATACACACACACACACATATAGATAGATAGATATACAGTATCTCTCTCTCTCTGTCTCTCTCTCTATATATATATATATAAATATATATATATATATATATATATATATATATATATATATGTACATATATATGTAATGCATGGTAGAACGTTGTTATAGGTAGAAATCTACCTTTTATAACAATGTTTTACCCATCGCTGTGACGTCACGATGTTGTTAACCCATCGACGGTACGTCACATTGATGGGTTAACAACCAGGAACAGTCTGGGCATACGCGCAACTGGATCAGATGGCCTTGAAACGGCCGCAGTGGTGAAGGAAGAGCGGCGGTGACTGAAAAAAAACTGCAGTAAGGAACTGCTTTCTTTTCTTAAAAACCTAAATAGTACCATACCCTATAAAATATAATGTATGGTTCATCGATGATTAACCATTTTTTTAACCAATCTCGAGGTTGCCATGGCGATGTAAACCTCTCGAGCTTTGCTCTTGAGGTTTACATGGTCGTCCTGGCAACCTCTCGATGGCTAACAAACCGGTTAACCATCGATGACCATACATTATCCTCTATATATACACATACAACTCGGGGCACTTTGGTTACTTTGCACATTGGTTGGGGACTTTGCCTGGTGCTTTGCTCATGCTTGAAAAATGCCGCCTGTGGAGTTTTAAAGAGAGTTTTGACTTTTGATAAGACTTGCAAACATAGTTCAGCTTATATTTTATATATTCCTGCATTTTTCTTCCTTTATTTCCTAATTTCTGTGTTACCTGGGAGGCAGTGTACCCTAGAGATTAGATCACCAAACTATGAACCTGGACACCAAGCAGACCTGGGATGCCACAACCCCCATTTTCAGATTCTGTGTGAAGCTGAACAAGTCTGTTACTCTCCCTGTGCTCCTGGAATACACCTGGGAATGAGCTGCAGCTTAGTGTGCCATTCTTAGTCAAGAATTTAAAAATTACAGAAAAAAAAACTTGCATGGAAACAAGATATTTGTCCTCTAGAATTCATCTGCTTTTGCTGCCGAATCCTTTGCCGAAGTTATAGTCCTGTGTTTAAGACATCACCGTTTGTTACTGTGAAACTGATTATGATGTTGCAGATAACTGTACTGTGACTTCAGCAAAGGATAAGACAGCAAGATGCTGATTTCCCAGCTCTGCAAGCTTGCTATATCTGGTCATACTGGTCCTCAAATCCAGGTGGCCTTCATGGGTCTCATAGTGCGGTCACTAAAACATACTGGACGTCCCACTCCTTATTTGTTTCACTTCAAACCCCCTGTTAGACCCCAAACCTCCTGATATGAAAAAGTAATTTCACGCAGTATACATTAAGTCAAGTCCCTGATGTGTTTTCACTTGAAATGCATCTCCTGTTTTTTTTTCCTTTTTTCATTTTTTTTTTCTTTTAAGGTAAGAAATTGTCCATTCCATTACCATATGTAACTGGGGCTCCGAAGAGCTCTGTGGTTGCAGGAAATTGTGCCGGTAGCCCTATATGACTGCAGTGGCCTAATCTGAGAAACGCTGCATAGCACATGCACAGACAAATTACCACAAGCTGCTGTAAGGCAAAGAAGGTTGTAAAGCAGCACCCTGTTTGAAAATTGTACACAAGCAGCAGATCAGGTAAGTTATTTATTATTGTACAGGCCACAACATCAAGGCAAATTAAAATAAACATAAAAACAGTACAAAGGCTGTAAAGAACCTGTTTCACAGTGGAAATAAAAAATAATCATAATACGTTCCCATTATAAATACTAATACAAACCCGCAAGCTTAAGACCTTGGAACCTGATTCCCGTCAGATCTCAGAAGCTAAGCAGGGTTGGACCTGGTCTGTACTGGGATGGTAGACCTCCAACAAACACCAGGTGCTACACGGATTGGTGTTGCTAGCTCTACAGTGGGTGCGCTCACCTTGGTTAAAAGTAACCATACTGATGCTCCAGTGTGGTGTTTGGGGGGGGGAGGGCACTGTGCTGTCATGAACTGCCATTTTTCAGATGAGATGTTAAGCCAAGACCTTGTCTCTCTATTATGGTGGTTGTTCAGGTGGACATTAAAGATCCCATGGCCGTTTTTGAAAACAGCTGAGGAATTTTTTATTGAAAAGAAATGTATCATACAAGAACAAAACCATATGCAGTTTCAAACATAACTACAGCATGTCAAACCTGTCCTGAGAGCAAAAAAAGAATCAGAAAATTAAATATAACCTAAGAAGCACATTGACGAAGGTTCATACAAAGTGAATCCACACACCATATTCCCACCATTCCACCTGTAAAGTTTTACAAACAAAAGTACAGAATCACATGTTTTCATTCAATGGAAATCCATTTCTATTTTTCACACAAATTTCTGGCAATTTTTTTGTCTGTGTAGCAAATTTACCTCAAGCAAGCTGAAATATTGTGCATAATTTCATTGTGCATAATTATTTTTTGTTGATTTGAGAAAGCACATTGGGCATGTCACAGGTAAGATTTGCACAATGCAAAGATAAGATGAAGAGAAGCTGGGCAGAAAGGTATAGTTATCTGAGGGGGAACTGGACTGCAAAATTAAAGCATATAATTGTTTTCAATTTTTTTCCCCATTATATGTTGAATTAATACATTCCATTGCCAAAGGCTAGTTAGTCCTGCTGTAACATATTTGGGTAAATATGGGGTCTTACCAGGATTTGAGAGGCAAAAACATCCTTTTTCTCAGAGTTTCTTAATGGGGACAACCATTCCTGGAATGCAGAAACCAACACGACATCTTTGCCACTCAAGACAGGCTGTAAGCTACTATGTACAAAGATATACCCCTTTGCAGTGCTGAAAGGAAGAGTCACTCTATAGAACAAGCATTTGTCAATGCCGAATGTTGTCTTGCTGGCATTGGCATTGGTACTGCAGGAGTTAGAAAGATGCATAATAGGAGTGGCAGTGAAGTATGGAACTGACACCAAGCCCACCCCACCCTGTAGAGACTGACAGGAATTTAGGTGTGCCTTTGGGTCGTTGGCCATAATGCTCATGCCATTTCACCTCACCCTACCCTGCAGACTCTGACAAGTGTCACGTTGTGCCTTGGGGTCGTCGGGCTTAACGCTCACCCCATTCCATAAGGAAATACATTGAGATGGGTGCAGTATAGGAGAATAGGTGAACTTTGGGGCCGAAGAGTCCAAGGCACACTTTGATGCCTGTCACTGGCTGAAGGGTGGGGGTTGGGGTGGAATGGCATGAGCATTACAGCCGACAATCAAAAGTCACACCCCTGACGCCTCAGTTTCTACAGGGTGGGACATAATGGTTAGAAACCCTAATGACTCAGGCATTTGTTGGTATTTGCACTCCAAATTTTCAACATGGGCTTTTTGTGACCCCACCTCATGAAAGCATTTGGGACCTCTGCTCATGAACAGTGGCACTGTGATTTTGTTAATCTGTCCCGAACGTTAATTTCCCACAGCGACAGCACCATTCTGTGACAGATGTGTGAAAACACATTTCAGGCAGGGTGTGAAAAATGACAGCTGTACCACTCATAAGGAGGTGTGAAGAAATGGCAATGTTGAAAATCTGGAGTGAAAATATTAAACATTCTTGAAGTTACAAGCGTGCATGGAAACTGCGCAATGCACTCTTGTAACACAGTCATTTTGTGTAATGTTTTCACCAAATTTTCAACATAGGCATTTTGGGACTTCTGCTCATGAACAGTGTCACTGTGATTTTCTTAATCTGTCCCAAATGTTGATTTCCCACAGCAACCACGCCATTGTGCGCCAGATGTGCGAAAACATATTTTGGGCAGGATGTGAAAAATGACATCTATACTGTTCACAAGAAGGCATAAAAAAATGGCAATGTTGAAAATCTGGAGTGAAAATAGTAAAAATTCTCAAAGTTACAAGCATGTGTGGAAACTGCGCAACACACATTCATAACACAATCATTTTTTGGAATTTTTCACCAAATTTGCAACATAGACTTTTTGGGAGCCCACCTCATAAACAGTGACACTATCATTTCATTAATCAGTCCCAAAAGGTGATTTCACGCAGTGACAGCGAAATCACTTTTCGGGAACGAATAACGCCATGACAGTGACTGAGTTTATGAGGTTGGGTCCCAAGAACCCCATGCTGAAAATTTAGAGCCAAAAGTTGGAAAAATGGCCGAGATATCCACTTAAGTTGAAACCCAGCATTGATGCCATTATACAGCTTACCATGATTTTCTTCAGTTTGTGGTTGGCTTTTGAAGAGTTCAGACATGTCCCGCCACCAAAGATCATTGTGCCAGGTTCTGAGGTAAATATGGGGTGAGGGGGCATGCAGAGAGGTGGAGTGCGGGTTGGGGGAGGGGGGAGGGAGTGCTCCGACTCAATGACAGACCATTTTCTTATTTTCAGAAATGGACATTGAGGGAAGGTTTTCTTTATTTACAGGTGAAATTAAAACAACTGTTAGATACGCACTGGGGTGGGCTCCCAGTGTGCCCCATGACTTTGGGGAGGTTATGTTGGCCGGACTGGAGTGGGCTCCCAGTGTGGCACACAATGGGGGGTGGGGTGGGGCAGGGGTAGGAACATGCCGATGCAGTCAGCTTTAGAACACATGCAGGCACACTGGGGTGGGCTCCCAGTGTGCCACACAATCTTGAGGGGGGGTTATAAACATGCCAACGGGAGGGTTGGGCACCCCCAAAGTTGGCTTTCTGGGGATTGTGAGAGGCGGATGGCGACAGCTGCTGCCATGTTTATTGAAATGTTTCAGCAGGCAAGGCACACCCTGCAATGACGGGGTGCTCCCTCATTGCAGTAGTGAAATTCTTTCAAGTTGGTGGCACACTTCTCAAGGGCTGTCATAGGCAGCGTGCTCATTCATTGGTGCCACAGAGATCAGCCCAAAAAAGCAGTGGTGCCATTGGCCACAACATGGCCGCACCTCCACAACCTGCTACTGCAGCAAGCTGCCACAAAATGTTGCTTGTGCTGCGTGCGTAAGACAACATAATAAAATGAACATGTATAATCTGCGTAGGTCAGTTAGTCCCCAGGACAACCTGTGATTTCACGTAATTGAGGGATTGTGGCTTGAAGGTGTCAGAGCTGATTAGCTAACCTAGTCTATTTATCTGCAGTGTGCTAGTTGAAAGTACTGTAAATGTAATGATGTTGTCCATGTCAGTCTGTATGCTACATCCAGGACTACACACAAAAGGAAACTTACAAACCAATAAAAAGGAATGGTCCATTTGATTTAGGAAGCTTCAACTGATCTTATTACCCACCAGGACCATCACCAGGCTAAAAAATCATTGTGAAGAGGATGACAAAAGGGACAGTTTGCTAGTCATCCTTTCTCAATCAACAAAAAGTAAATAAAATAAATGAATAAATAGTGCTTTCAGAATTTTAGAACACAGGCTACTCATATATCATCCCCCTTATCCATGTCACATAATAACACAGTAATTGTAGGTCAGAAGGGAGTCTATGTCTGTTGTGTACCTTTCCAATCCACTTCTTCAAGTGAGTTTATTACTTGTGGGAAATCTTTGAAAAACATAATATTTAGACACAATCAGCTTATATTTCATAGATGTTTCGTACTTCTGTCTTTTTTATTGCTCAGTACCAGGTTCATTTAGATATAAAACCCCAACTGGAACAGTCATGAACTGCTCATTATTCTTGAACAGTTCATAAATGCAGCTCATGAAAGTTCAAGTGTGTGTCAAATTGTTCATGAACTGTGCACGACCATCAAATGGTGTTCATGCGTTCATGAATGTTCATGATCACAAAGGTTCATAAAAGCCCACAAACATTTGTAAAACTTCTCCACTGAACTGTAATGGACACAGTCCACCAATATTTTTGATGACCAGAAAAGAAATATCCAGATTTTATAATATCGGTTAATTCATCAGGCAGCCCTGTTTTAGTTTCATTCTCATAAGATTTATACACATCCAAATCAAATGCTGACTTGTTCAACTTTTTATCACACATCCTAAGCAATTTAAATCATAGATTTCATTTCATAGATGTCTACAGGCAAATAGACATGCGTCCCTAAAGCTTGCCCATTATGCCCCACAATGTAGGTCCAAATTATTTTTAAACAGGTTCATACTCCCGCTATCTATTACTGCCCTAGGTAAGGCATTCTAGGAAGTAACAACCCTCTGGCTATACCAGTGTTTACGTATGTTGTGTTTGCATTTGGCAGTGGAATTTTTTTTATTAAACTCAACATTTCTAATGAATAGCTGTTCTTACCATGCACTTTAAAATTAGCTGCTAACTTTATAACTACTTTCTGTTTTTCTTCTTTCAAATGGAATCACTGCTCATCATCGTTTCACAGCAGAGAGGCCCAATCACTATTTAAATCAGAAACTCTTTTAAAATGTAATGAGTTTGGATGTTTATCCATTTGGGTACTCAAATAATTAATTGTATTCTATTTTCCACACACAACATTCTGATTTTGTGATACTTTATAACTGTCCCAGTGGAAAAAGTGCATTCTGGTGTGCAAATTAGTCATGAAAATTAATTTGTGTCTTGGTTTATCATAATTCTTAAAAGGTTCAGCAAATTCATGTACTTTGTGTTGCTGAACAGTTCATGGACATGAACTTTGCCAGATGGTCATGAACATACATGAATGTTCATCAAAATTCATGAGTTGATGAACTTCATTTCTCCTGGGCACGATTCTCGTCTCCTTACAGATGATCTGCTCCTGCAATAAAATCCATTGCTGAAGTCACAGTCCTCTGTGACATTGTTATGATTTCCACAGCAACAAACTGCAAGGACATAGAGGACTGACTGTTCATGTGTTAAATTAATTTGTTTTATTCTAAATGGAATTGTTGTAATGAGCTGTAGGCAGCTATAAGTATTAGATAAAGGAAATGTAACTGCTAGCATGAATATTGTACTGACAATGCTACCCTAGAGCGGTTACAGAGTATAGGTTGTCTACTGTCTGTCTTGTATGTGTTTGTATTGTTTACCTGATAAACTAATAAACAGATTAAAAAAAAGGAAAAAAAAGATTAAGTAGCTGAAGCAGATGCACTCCAGGGGACAAGGATCCTGTTTCCATGCAAATTAACTTAGTAATAAAAAACAAAGAGAACAGAAAGGCTGACAATAAGTACAATTTAAGCTGAATGGTGCCTGTAGCCCCTGTGCTCTACTAAGGGGTTATCGTTTGGTTCTCCTCAGGTTTACCCTTGCTGGCTGCTTACTAGAGCCTGTGGCATATGTTTTGGGACACCCCAGCAGAGGTCATAAAAAGAGGGGTGGAGCCATGTGCTAGAGAGTTCCAGCACAGGTCAGCAGTGAGCAGAGGAGAGAGTGAGAGTGAGAGAGAGAGAGAGAGAGAGAGAGAGTGCGAGAGAAGCAGACTGCCTGTCTGAACTACAGACCCTCCTCCGTGAGTCTGTGCTTTTCAGTATCAGATGTGGCAACACACTACAAGGTTTCTGAAGTGGTGGAAGCCATAAGTAGAAGCCCTCTGGAGCTCAGAAGCGGATAACCTACCCAGGTGTATCTAGAAGTACTGTTTACAGAGGCCAGGGAGGGAGGGCTTCTGAGTAATGCAACCCGTGCTAGAACGGTGATGCGGAGAGAGTGAGACTCTGTGGGAAATAAAATATTGAGAGCAAGGAGTTGAGGATCCCCTGCGAAGAGGGAACTTAAGAGAAAGAAAGCACTCAGAGTCAGAAGAATAATGGGAATTTAACATTGTGGACTCCCTTTGAGATCCTTCCAAATTAAATGAAGATAAAGGAGCATGTCAGAGGCTCTGGGGGCTTAATTCTGACCCTGAGAGGATGAAGGCTGGTGCCCTACGGGATCAGTAGGACAGTACAGGGGGGAGTCAAGGAGAAATCCTCCAGCTCCCTCGTGTATAAGTATTTTGGTGGAGGTCACACACGTCTGTCATGCTCCATCGACAGAGACTGTTCTTGTTGCCCAGGGATTTCCAAGAAAGTTTATCTTCTTAGGAAGCTAGGGATGAGGGCAAGGTACAATAACAAGGATCAGCTTCAAAACTTTAGGTGCGTCATTTGCTTCAGTGAAATGTAACATGCTTTGCTGCCTCCCCTTTGGGAGCAGCTGAGAAAGGAAGATGAATTTGTTAACATGTTTAATAAATGCCCACTGCATGACTGCAACATTCGCATGGCTGATGACTCGATATGCTTGTTTTAAAATGTTTAAGTTGCCTCCAGTTCTACCTGAGGGGCCCACTAAAGATCTCAGAAATTAAACCTGGCCATCACCCTCCTATGGTGGAGGGCTCGTAGCACCCTTCGTCTGGGGCGGGAGGGGGAAGGGGTTAGGCTACATATCTAAATATTAAGTTTTTCAAAGTTTTCTCAAAAATAAGAACAATCTTAGTAACAGGGGAGTTTATATACACACTTCTTACTGTAACCTATCATGAGAGTCTAAAAGAAAAGGATAGGCATTCTGACCTACACTAACTCACTGAATATAGGTTTTGCCCTTGATATATTACACATAAAAAAGTTCATAGCTTTGAAGAATATCTTGACTTCCTTAAGTCCCCCTTTCTCTGGAAAGCCTATACTACATAGAAACATAGAATTTGACGGCAGATAAAGGACCGCTTGGCTCACCCAGTCTGCCCATTTCCCTACCTACTGGATAAGCTGCAGATCCTAGTTAACCAGCAGCCTACTTCTTCTTACCCCCCCCCCAGAATTGCCTTATGACTGTCCCATGCATGCTTGAATTCCACCACTGATTTTGACTCCACAACCTCTCCGGAAGGCCGTTCCATGCATCCACAACCCTCTCTGTGAAAAAATACTTCCTTAAATTACCTCTGAGCCGCCCTCCCCATCTTCAAATTGTGCCCTCTTGTTCTTGCACACCTCTTTTTTGAAAGATGCTACCCTCTTGGACTTCGCTGATTCCCTTGAGGTACTTGAAAGTTTCTATCATGTCCCCCCTCTCCCTCCTTTCCTCGAGGCTATACATATTAAGCTCCTTAAGTCTCTCTTCATATGTCTTCCGGTGCAGACCCTGCACCATTTTAGTTGCCCTCCTCTGGACAGCTTCCATCCTGTCTATGTCTCTGCAGAGATTGGGTCTCCAGAACTGCACACAGTACTCCAGATGGGGTCTCGCCAGCTGTCTGTACAGAGGGATAATAACTTCCTGTTTTCTACTGGTGATGCCTCTCCCTATGCATCCCAGTATCCCCCAGCCCTCCTTGCTGCCCTCTCACATTGCTTGCCACCTTTAGGTCATCTGATATGACTACCCCAGGTCCCTTTCCATTTTTGTTGTTGTTAGTATCTCACCCCCATTGTGTACTCTTCCCTGGGTTTTGTTTCCCAGGTGCATTACCTGCACTTCTTAGCATTGAATCTAAGCTGCCATACATTTGACCATTCCTCTAACCTTGCCAAGTCCCTTCTTATCCTTTCCACCCCACCCTGTGCATCAACTCTGTTGCAGATCTTAGTGTCATCTGCAAAGAGACATACTTTTCCTTCCAGTCCTTCCGCAATGTCGCTTATGAAGACATTGAAGAGGACCGGTCCTAATACTGAACCCTGCGGTACCCCACTAGTAACCCTCCTTTCTTCTGAGTGGACTCCATTGACTATTACTCTGTGTCCTATTCTCCAGCCAATTCTTTACCCAGGCTGTCATCTTGGGACCCACTCCCAGGCTGGCTAACTTGTATATTAATCTTTTGTGTGGGACTGTGTCAAATGCCTTGCTAAAGTCTAGGTAGGCCATGTCCACAGCCCCTCCCTGATCTACTACTTTGGTCACCCAGTCAAAGAAATCTATCAGATTTGTCTGGCATGACCTTCCGCTGTGAATCCATGCTGCCTAGGGTCCTGTGCCCCTCTGGCCTCTAGATACTCGACAATTCTTTCCTTCAGAAGTGATTCCATCATTTTCCCTATCACTGAGGTTAAACTAACAGGTCTGTAGTTTCCTGCTTCTGTCTTGCTCCCACTTTTGTGAAGGGGAATCACATCTGCCCTCCTCCAGTCCTCGGGTACCACCCCATCCTCCCATGATTTGTTAAAAAGGGTACTATGTTTAGATTTCAAATCTTCAGTTGAAATGTCTTGCATGTCAGATCTTCTGGTAATGCTAACGCCTATCCTATGAAGCAACGTTATGCAAATGTAGTTCACATAATCCTGAGATTATCCATGTTGTAGTATGTGGCTAGGTTTGATTGTATATGGAAATCGGTGGCTACTCAAAAGTTGTTGTACATGTTCTAAAGGTTGTTACACATCCAATCATTAGTGCACTTGTGTACCTGCTCGCGTTGACTCCTGCCTGGCATTCGCTTTTGTTTTCACTTAGTACAATTTGTGCAGGCCGCAGCCTGCCTTTGTGACCACACTAGTGGTTCATGATGCCTGCCCTCAGGGTGTGTAAGGATATTCCCTTCAGATTATGGTAGCACTTACAAGACAGAGCCGCTCCTCAACTCGCTCACTGTCTTTGTACTGGTACTCACTCACCCTCTCTGCACCAGATTTTAAATTTTTTTGATATATAAGAAGCCTTACTGAGCATAACTGCTCATCGGTTCACTCTCTGTTTGTCTCTGTACTGGCATTCGGCACCACTTGCTACTTCTCTGTGCAGAACCATATACTATAAATAATAAAACATAGGCTATCATAAACAACTCACCTTATGTTTCCATCTTGGGGTTGAGATAACAGTATGGCTCACTCAAGCAGGGGTTGACCTTAACATTCATTTACTAGCCTGGGTACTAGTACAGATTGCAGCAGGCAAGTGCAGAATCTCTGTTACTTGCCCAGCTGGGCTAGTGCATTTCCTCCCTTGGAAAGCTCCAGTCCCATTCTCAACCTGGGTATCAAATAAATAAATAAATAAATACATAACTATAACTGTTATTTAAAGCAAATTGTAACTCCCTTAAAATATCGTGTGCTGATGATTCCCCTTTGGTTAGCACTAGCTCCTTTAAATATCTGGGTATTCTTCTTGACAAATCCTTGGATTTCGATCTGCATATCACTGCCACCTGCAAGTCTCTCAATGCTAAAATTGGAGGAGCCTACCACACTAGCTATGCCCTCACCCCATCGGCTAGGCTGGCTGTTGCACAAAGCCTCTTGCTCCTGGCCCTGGCCTATGGCACAGTCACCTACTTAGGTGCCACAAAGTTCTCCCTCCACAAATGGGACACCACCTATAATAATTTCCCCCTCTGCCCATTGACTCCAGTCATATGGCTCTTTAATTGACAGGATAGCCAGATCTGATCTTCCCCAATCCCTTGCCTCCTTACTTCATGCCCAACCCCCCTCCTATGGGCTGTGATCTGCTGATCTAGCCCTTCTCTATATCCCCAGATGTAAAACCACTATGGGAGCATGCACCTACTCTCACATGGCCCCTAAATACTGGAACTCCATACCGCAAACTATTCGCCAAGCTCCCACCCGTGCTGATTTCAAGAAACTTCACCATGATCATCTGCGTGTCTCATGTCCTTGCATTTGCTTTCACCCACCTTAGATCATCCTTTCCCCCTCCTCCCCCTGGCAACTACTCCCCTCCTAGCTCTTCCTCACCTCTCTCTATTGGCCCTCCCTTGTATGTTCTTTTCATCCCTCACCCCTTTTCCTTTTCTTCCTATTACTTCTTCCTCCCCCTTCTCCTTGTTTTTACTCTTTCAAAGCTTAATGGCTACATAATGGCACTCATTGTATGCTGCAGATAACATGTTATTCATTTTATTACTGCACTGTGTTACTCATTTGTTTACACTTGTCTCTATATATTTTCTTGAATTTGTTCAAACTGTATTACTTGTATCCTAATTTTGTTTAATACTGTATTTCTCTCAATCCCAAAGTTGATTGTATTTTACCCCTTCCTACTGTGTTACATATTTTCATGTGCTGCGTCACATGGTGTGCTTTGTACTCAACTGTATCCCCCTGGGCCATGCCTGAAAATAGGCATCTAGAAGTGGGTAGCCATCTGGGAACAAGTGACCACCAAACAGTGTGGTTCACGATAAACTCAGCTACAGAGTCAAGCCATACAAAAGTGAGGGTACTGGACTTCAGGAGGGCTGACTTTTGCAAGATGGGAGAGTGCCTTAGAAAAGCACTAGCAAATAGGCTAGGAGGAGGGGTGGAGCAACAATGGGGAAACATCAAAACTGCCATCACAGAGGCAATAAGCCATTGTGTGAAGCAAATAAACAAATCAAAATGAAAGAAAAAGCCACTATGGTTCTCAAAAGAGGTGGTGGGGAAGGTCAGGGAGAAAAATTTAGCATTCAGGAAGTATAAGGAAACACAGAAGGAGCAGGACAGAGAGCTGTACCAGTTAAGGCAGAAGGAAGCAGGGAGGGAAGTCAGAATAGCAAAGGCCCAAACTGAGGAAAAGATAGCCAACTCGGTTAAGAAGGGGGATAAAAGCTTTTATAGGTACATCAGGGAGCGTAGAAAGACAAAGGGAGGGATAGTGAGGCTGAATAGAATGGATGGTGGGTGGGCAGAGAGGGGCAGTGAAAAAGCAGGGATACTGAACAAATATTTCTGCTCAGTATTCACAAAAGAGGAGGGGAGGTGCCTAATCCAATAAACAGAAGCACTCTGGATGGGGGGGGGGGGTCGATCCCAGTCCTGTCACAGAAGAAAGGGTTCTGAAAGAACTCCTAAAACTGAAGGTGGACAAAGCAATGGAGCCTGATGGAATTCACCCCAGAATTCTAAAAGAATTAAGGGGAGAGCTAGTGAAACCACTGACTATCCTTTTTAACAAATCATGGGAGGATGGTGTGGTACCTGAGGACTGGAGGAAGGCGGATGTGATTCCCCTTCACAAAAGTGGGAGCAGGACAGAGGCAGGAAACAACAGACCTGTCCGTTTGACCTCTGTGATAGGTAAAGGGATGGAATCACTTCTGAAGGAAAGAATTGCTGAGTACCTAGAGGCCAGTGGGGCACAGGACCCAAGGCAGCACGGGTTCACAGTGGGAAGGTCATGTCAGGCGAATCTAATTGATTTCTTTGACTGGGTGACAAAAGTAGTAGACCAGGGAGGGGCTGTGGACATGGCCTACCTAGATTTTAGCAAGGCATTTGACACAGTCCCACACAAAAGATTAATAGTCAAATTAACCAGCTTGGGAGTGGGTCCCAGGGTGGTAACCTGGGGTAAAACATTGGCTGGACAACAGGACACAGAAGATAACTGTAAATGGAGTCCACTCTGAAGAAAGAGGGGTTACTAGTTGAGTACCACAGGGTTCAGTACTGGGTCCAGTCCTTTTTTAATGTCTTTATAAGTGACATTGCAGAGGGACTGGAAGGAAAAGTATGCCTCTTTGCAGATGACACAAAGATTTGCAACAGGGTTGACACACAAGGAGGTGTAGAAAGGATGAGAATGGACTTGGCAAGTTGGAGGAATGGTCAGAAGTATGGCAGCTTGGATTCAAACAACATGAAGTCTTGCTATATTATGACATATGCAGTATAACCCCAGGTTAGAACTGCTCCGGAGGTGAAAGAGTTAACTTCCATGCAGGGCATGGAATCTTGAGCGTGAGCTCGGTTGAACACTCTGTCTGTTGAAGCTCAGACTTAAACTGTCAGATTCTTTACTCCGCCTCACTGAACAGTAGCTCCGGAGATTCCTCCTGCTGCTCGGTTCGTTTGTCGGTTTTAAAGTGTAATTCTCGGTTTATTTTACTGAAATTTAACCGCAATCGTCGGTTCAAGCTCTGTCTGTGGTATTGTAAGTAATAGATAGACTTATTTATTTTCTTCTGTGTGGAAATTGTAAAACGTCTTTTTCGGTTCGGTTTGAACCGATCAGAGGGGTTTTAAAATTACCTTCTAGTCCTTTAGAGTGCGGTTCCCGGTTCTTATCGGTTCTAAAAAAAACTGTTTTTATTACGGTTTTTTCCATGACCCGTGACACGGTTGGGAACCGATAAGAGAGTCTTGCTTGGTGGATTGCCATTAACGGGCAAGTTTTGGTTAGGCTGGCACTATGTCTGAGAAACCCAAAAGAAAAACCAGACCCACTGGGTTTCAGCACTGTGGCCTCTGTGGGGAAGCCCTTTGCTAAGGCTGACCCACACACCACTTGTGTTTATTGTCTGGGGTTTGACCACCTCAATGCAGACTGCCAGATTTGTAAGAATTTTCCTGCTGCCACTGTGGAAAAAAGAGTTGGTAGGCTCAGGGAAAGGGAGGCCAAAAAGTATGCTGACCCGGATGGCCAGCCCTGTTCAGTTCCAACCGAACCTGAGGGAGTGCCCTCTGACCAGGGCGATGCTTCCTTGGGCAAACAAAGAGCCAGCTCTGAGGAGCCGGTTCCAACTAAAAGGGCTAGAAGGTCAGCTAGTTTGGGGCCAAAAGTTCTTTCTCCAACTGCTGAGGAAATAGCCAAAGCTATTCAAATTGTCCAGTCTCTTTCCCCAGTCCCGTCCGAACCGGCACCATTAGGGAAGCGCCCGGTTCGGTCAGTTCCCTCGGTTCAAGATTATGATTTTGAAGATTTTATGAACCGGGGAAGGGGAGAATGAGGAGAGTGAGTGTGATTTTGAAAGTCTGGATGTGCCCATTGAACCGGACATCTCTCCAGACAGACCCTCAGGAGTATCCCATCCCAGGCTATCTGAGTCCCCTTCTCATTTTTTGTTTTACAAGAAAGTTGCTGACATTCTGCAACTCCCTGTTGAGGAAGCTGTTGATGATCAAGAAGAGCCTGATTTTGTGGAAATGATGGATATTCCAGAGTCTAGGAGACTGTCTATTCCCTTGCATAAATCTTTTAGGAAACAGACAGAAAAATTCTGAAAACTCCTCATTCTATCCTCCCTGTGGATAAAAGGATGGACAAGAGGTATGCTTTATCAGGCTCTGATACGGAGTTCCTATCCCAGCAGTGCAGCCATGTGGGGTAGTGCAGGCTGCAGCCTGTGACAAGGCTAATATCCTCTAGCTCTCACCCTCCTGAAAAGGATTCCAGGAGGATGGATGCCATGGCAAAAAAGCAGTACATGGCAGCATCTTTGGGACTCAGACAGGCAAATTATATGGCTTACGCAGCTAGGTACCAGAAATCCAGGTGAGATTCTGTCCTGGCCCTAGCAAAACAGGCCCCTGAACAGCTTGCCAGGGAGCTGGAGCAGGTGGCTGCGGATGGTATTGAGGCATCCAAGGTGTAATTTCATGCTGCTGTAGACTCTAATGATGTTTCATCAAGAGTTATGGCTACATCTGTGTCTCTTCGCAGAATGGCCTGGCTCAGATGTACTGCCCTGTCACAGGATACCCAGTCTAAGGCTATGGATTTTCCTGTTGTGGGAAATTCTCTGTTTGGGAGCAGACAGAGAATTATATGAAGAAAATGGATGAGTATAGGACCACCTGTAGGAGTGCACAGGCCAAAGAAAGGCAAGTCACTCCTCAAAGGCAGCATATCAGGGGCAGGGGCAGGCCTTTCATAGGCTGTTTCCAAACCCAGGCCTCCTCTTCTGCTTATGCCCAGAGGGGTTCTTTAGAGGAAGGGGCAGAAGGGGCTCTAGTAAGCCTGCTTCTACCCCTCAACCCAAAGCCCCTGCAAAACAGGCTCCCTGATGGGGTAGCCAGGGCCGATTCTCCACTACCGGTAGGGGGCAGGCTGGCTTACTTTGTCCAGGACTGGAAGTCTTTAACATCAGACAAGTGGGTCCTGGAAGTAGTAAGCCAGAGACTGGTTCTCAGCTTCAAAAAATTTCCGAAGATGAGAGCCAGGTCTTTTTCACCTGCAAACCCATCAGAGGCACTTGCCCTGGAAGCAGAAGTTTCTTCCCTCCTGGCTCTCAGAGCCGTGGAAAGGGTTCTACCCATACACCAGGGCAAAGGGTTGTACTCCTGGTACTTCCTTACCCCAAAAAAGACAGGAGAATGGCGGCCCATTCTGGATCTCAGGTATCTAAACAAGCACCTTTTAAAACCAAAGTTCAAAATGGTGACCCTGGGGATTATTTACCCTCTCTAAGGCCAGGGACTGGCTAGCCTCCTGGACCTCAAGGATGCTAACTCCATGTTCTCATCAGAAGCTCCCACCGAAGTACTTCAGATTCAACTGCCCTCAGGCCATTACCAGTTCAGAGCAATGCTCTTCGGCCTCACCTCGGCCCCAAGGGTGTTCACAAAATGCCTGGCAGTAGCAGTTGCTCATTTAAGAAGGCAAAAGATTGCCATCTTTCCTTATCTGGACGACTGGCTCATTGTAGGCCAGTCTCCAGAACAGGTCAAACTACATTTACAAGTAACCCAGCAGCTGCTTACATCTCTAGGTTTCTCTCAATCTTCCAAAGTCAGTTCTGGAGCCTGTCCAGCTTCTCACCTTATAGGCGCAGAACTGAACACAAAAGAAGCCAGAGCCTTCCTTCCTCTGGAAAGAGCAAGGACCCTGGTGTCTCTGGCCTCCTCTTTCACCCTGCAGGTCTCTCGACCAGCAAGGCATTTTCTACAGCTCCTGGGGCACATGGCTGCTTCTACAGCAGTGGTGCAGGAAGCGAGATTTCAGATGAGGGACATTCAGTTCCATTTGAGAGCCTTTTGTCTCAAAGGACAGATCCCCTAACCAAATTGATTCCAGTGACTCGAACCCTGATCCAGGCCCTTCAGTGGTGGCAGGATCAGAACAATCTGAGACAGGGGGTTCCTTCACTCCCCAGTCTCATTCCTTGACCCTTACTACAGATGCATCCTCTTGGGGTGGGAGCTCACATGGGCCACCTTTCCACCCAAGGGCTGTGGTCCCCTCAGGAATCTCTGCTCCACATCAATTTGCTGGAGCTCAGAGCAGTTTTTCTAGCACTCCAGGTTTTTTCCACACCTGTCCAGAACAAGGTGGTTCAGATCAGAACAGACAATACCACTACAATGTGGTACATCAACAAGCAAGGGGCACTCGGTCTGCGGCCTTGTGCACCGAAGCAATGAAGTTGTGGTCTCTGGCTTATTCTCTGAATGCCTCCCTTACGGCAGTTCACCTCCCAGGCAAGGACAATGTCCTAGCAGATGCTCTCAGCAGGATTTCCCAGGGCCATCACAATGGGCACTGGATCCCCTAGTACTGGAGGTAATATTTGCCAGATGGGGCACTCTGCAAATAGATCTCTTTGCAGCCCCAGACAATCACCAACTTCCCCTTTTTTGCTGCAGGCCCCCAGTGTTGGGCTCAGTCCTCTGGATGCCTTCCTCCTCAGTTGGGAAGGGAAGTTTCTCTATGCTTTTCCCCTTCCCCTTCTTTTCAAAGTGCTAGTCAGAATCAGATCTCAATCCTGCAAGATGATCCTGATTGCTCCAGATTGGGCCAGGCAGCCCTGGTACCCACCCTCATGTCCTTAGCAGTCCACTCTCCCCATGTCTTCCCAGGAATCACAACCTGTTAACCTGTGCCCAGGGAGAGTTTGGTATCCGAACCTCAAATCTCTCAATCTCAAGGCTTGGCTCTTGAAGAGTTAGAGTTTGCTGACCTACACCTTTCTCAAGGTGTATTGGATATCTTGAAGGCCTCTAGGGAGCCTTCCACCAGGGCTACCTATAATTCAAAATGGAAGAGATTTTCCATATGGTGTGCTGGTAAACATATTTCCCCAGAATCTGCTGGTGTGCCCACGATCCTGGATTATTTGGTGTATTTGAATTCCTTGGGGCTGAGACCAGCTACCCTAAAAGTGCACTTGGCAGCTGTGTCTGTCTTCTTGTCAGCAGGTAAGCCCTCTTCTTTATCAGCTCACCCTGTGTTCTCCAAGTTTTTTAAAGGGTTGCTTCACACCAACCCTGTTCAGGGACCCTGCCCCTGCTTGGGATCTTAATATTTGCATCGCTCAGCTTATGCAACCCCTTTGAGCCATTGTCTTCAGCAGAGCTTAAGTACTTGACTTGGAAACTGTGTTTCTGGTAGCCATCACCTCTGCCAGACGCATAAGTGAGCTACAAGCCTTGTCAGTGGAGCCTGATTTTATCTCCTTTCATAGAGATAAGGTGGTCCTCAGGACTAACAGGAAGTTTTTGCCTAAGGTGGTTTCAGACTTTCACCTTAATCAATCCATGTCTCTTCCTGTGTACTTCACTGACCATTCCTCCTCTGGTGAGAGAGATTGCACAGTTTAGATGTCAAAAGAGCCCTTAGTTACTATATAGAACGTACCAAGGGTCACAGGTTCGAATACCTCCAATTGTTCCTCACTTATGGTGAGGTTGGTAAAGGGAAACCTGCCACTAAAAGATCCATTGCCAGGTGGATTGTCTCTTGTATCCAATTCTGTTACGAAAAACTGGGTAAGGTTCCTCCCTCAGGCCTGAAGGCTCACTCTACCAGAGGTACAGCGCTCTGGCTGCTGCCAGGGACATTCCTATCCTAGAGATATGTCAAGCAGCTACCTGGAAAACAGTTCACACTTTTACTAAGCATTACTCCTTGGATATCCAGGCTAGGAGTGATGCTCAGTCTAAGCACAGCTGTGCTTCAGAGCCTATTTCCCAAGTAGGTTCTGTCCCTCCTCCATGGAGGTACTGCTGTGTAGTCTGCATATGTCATAATATAGCAAGACTTCATGTTGTTTGAAGAAAAATTACTCACCTTAGTAATGTTGTTTCTTCTAATGGAGTCTTGCCTATTATGACCCTCCCCAGCCTGCCCCTCTCAGAACCTCTGTTTTTGGGATGTGGGTGGGCAGTGCAATGTTGGCACTTCTTTGATGCCCACTTTATTTCACCCTTCTAGGGTGCTTAGGTGTTATGCTTAAATTTTCCTTCTTGAATCCTCGACTTGAGTCTTTGTTTTGGGATCAAGAACAAAAGGTGTTTTGTAGTTAGTAGGCAGTGGCTAGTGTAGGTTTACGGCTTCCACACAGAACCTTAGTGAGTTTTTGCTCAAAGATCTGACAGTTTAAGTTTGAGCTTCAACAGACAGAGTAGGAGTCAGGCTCAAGATTCCATGCCCTGCATGGAAGTTAACTCTTTCACCTCCGAGCAGTTCTAACCTGGGGTTATACTGCATATGTCATAATATAGCAAGACGCCATTAGAAGAAACAACATTACTAAGGTGAGTAATTTTTTCTTCAATGCAAAGAAGTGCAAAATAATGCAACTGGGAAACAAAAACCCAGGGGAAGATTACACAATGGGGGGGAGGTAGTAACAACAATAACAAGCATTTGTCAATGCTGAACGTACGCTTGCAGGTATTTGCAGTGGTGTTTGGCACTTATGGTGCTTTACCCTAATGCCCTGTCGCGATTGCTGGTATTTGCACAATAAATTTTCAGCATGACCTTTTTATTACCCCATTATGCGCTACATGGCGGAAACACGTTTTGGGCAGGATGTGAAAAATGACAGCTGCACTGCTCATAAGGAGGTGTGGTAAAATGGCAATGTTGAAAATCTGGAGTTAAAATATTGAAAATTTGCAAACTTACGAGCGTGCATAGGAGCTGCATAATGAACACTCATAAAACAGTCATTTTTAGGAATTTTTTCACCAAATTTTCAACACAGCCATTTTAAGACCTCTGCTCATGAACAGTGTCACTGTGATTTTCTTAATGTGTCCCATACATTGAGTTCGCACACCGACTGCGCCATTGTGCGCTACATGGGCGGAAACATGTTTTGGGCAGGATGTGAAAAATGACAGCTGTACTGCTCTTGAGGAGGTGTGGTAAAATGGCAATGTTGAAAATCTGGAGTGCAAATATTGAAAATTCATAGCGTCTGGCGTCGCGTAGGAACTGCATAGCACACTCGTAAACAGTCATTTTAGGAATTTTGCAAATTTTCAACATGGGGTTTTGGGACCCCTTCTCATGAATGATGTCACTGTCATGGCATTATTCAGGCCAAAGGTGATTTAATGCAGTCACTGTGCAGTGACTGCGAAATCACCTTTGGTCCGAATCTTGCCATGACAGTGATTCATCATGAGAATAAAACCCATGTTGAAAATTTGTGCAAAATCCAAAAATTCCTGAGATATGCAATAAAGTTGAAAACCCCTATCTAGCCCATTATACAGCTTACCGGTATTTCCTGGTCCAGCGATGATCATTCCACCGAGCTCCGGAGGTAAGTATGGGGTGGGGGGTGTGGGAGGTGGGCAGTGGGTGGGTGCGGGTTGGGGAGGAGGGCTGGGAGACTACGTGGGACCGCTTTTTGCTTTTCAGGTTGAACAAAAAATAAAAGACGACGCGGGACGTTTGCCACGCTGGGGTGGGCTCCCAGCGTGGCACCAAAGCTTTGGAGGGGCCTTTGGGGGGACGTGGAGCAGACGGGTGATTGGGCACCCCCGTCGGCAGAGGACCCAGGACGTTTGCCACACTGGGGTGGGCTCCCAGCGTGGCACCAAAGCTTTGGGGGGGTGTGAGGCCTACCAGCGTTGTGTATGACAGCGGTGGTTTCTTTGAAGCGAAGACCACCGCTGTCATACACAGCTCCTGCACCCATTGGCAGGATCGCCACGCCTGCTCAACGGAGCAGTGGATTGAACAGGAGAGCACACTCCAAAGTGTGCTACTCTTCCTTAAACGTTCTTGTGCATGCCACGTCGCAATCAAAATGGAATCATATCAAGGTAATCATATCAGATGACCTCAAGGTTAGCAAGCAATGTGAGAAGGCAGTAGGAGGGCTGGGGGATACTGGGATGTATAGGAGAGGCATCACCAGCAGAAAACAGGAAGTTGTTATCCCTCTGTACAGACAGTTGGTGAGACACCATCTGGAGTACTGCGTCCAGTTCTGGAGACCCTATCTCCGCAAGGACATAGACAGGATAGAGGCTGTCCAGAGGAGGGCAACTAAAATGGTGCAGGGTCTGCAACAGAAGCCACACAAGGAGAGACTAAAGGAGCTTAAAATGTATATCCTTGAGGAAAGGAGGGAGAGGGGGGACATGATAGAAACTTTTAAGTACCTCAGTGGACTCAACAAAGTCCAAGAGGGTAGCATCTTTCAGAAAAAGAGATGTGCAAGAACAAGGGGACAAAATTTGAAGATGGGGGGCAGTTCAGGGGCAATGTGAGGAAGTATTTTTTCACAGAGAGGATGGAGGACACATGGAACAGCCTTCCTGAGGAGGATGTGGGGTCTAAAACTGTGGGAGGATTCAAGAATGCATGGGACAGACATAAGGCAATTTTTGTGAGGGGTAGGAAGAAATAGGCTGTTGGGTAACTAGGATCTGCAGCTTATCCTGTAGGTAGGGAAATGGGCAGACTAGATGGACCGAGCAGTCCTTATCTGCCGTCAAAGTCTATATTTCTGTGTTTCAATGTGTAGTGCACCCACCCGGTTACCAAAAGCAAATAAATAAATAATTTAAAGCCAGGTCCTTTTCATGGAGGTTTAACTAAGTGCTGCCTTAGCACTGGTGAAATGAAATGAAATAGATGTCTTTGTGTAGTGCATTTACAGACTCTTTCATTGTATACTAACTACTGCTTTTATTTTTTGCTGGTAAAAATGCTTTCTCCCTTTCCTTTCTTTGTTTAGCTTAGTACTCATGGCAGGCAGATTTGTGACTGTGTCCGGGAGCAGAACAGTTCTAGGGTTGCCACCTGTCCAGTTGTAGACCAGATAATCTGGTTTTCAGAGTCCTTATCTGGTCATCCGGTATTGATTAAATGTAGTCCAGTTTTTGGGCAATTCTGAGTGCTCAGATAGTTTTAAAACTGATTGTATCAAATCATTCACTGTTGCATGCATGCCCAGGTAACAAAAAAAGTTCTAATGTCACTAGTCACGGGCCTTTGTTTGTAAAATCAGTCTGTCTAGGAGGTGTAAAGTATGGTCATTAAGACCATTAGCAGTAAATCAACCTAATCTGTTCAACTCTGAATTTTAAGTATGGTCATTTACTGCCATGACAGGAAACAGTTTTTACACCTGTATATGCTGTAATGGGTTCCTTTTTGTTTTTTCTATTTTCTTATGTTTTAGACCCACTTTCTCAAATTAGTTTTCACATTTTTATTGCCTTTGTCACTGTGTTGATTATTTCTTTCCTAAGTCCTCAGCAGCTGCTGCTCTTATTTTTATACTACCAGCCTGAACATTCCATGACATTAGCAACACCTTTACAGGCCATTGGAATAAATAACATGGAATGGTGTGTCTGAAATTGTGGAATGTGATGTCTTAGACATTTGAAAAGAAACAGCAGTAGCTGATGAGGTAAAGGGAACACAATGTAGTACTGAGGATACCGCAAGTACTGACAGTTCAATTATCAAGGTGGTCAAAGCATATCAGAATGCATGGCTGTCATGGAAAGGAAAAATGGAGAGTGTTTAACAGAGAGAGCAGCAGGTTGTGAATGGTCTTTGTACATCTAGCAGGTATGGGTTTAAATTCCCACAGCTTCCAGTTGCATACTGTGTGACCCTAAGCAAGTCATTTAACCTCCCTGTGTTCCTGGGTCACCCCTGTAAATGGGTCATGTGCCCAGTGGGAGTTACCTGGTTGCCAAAGAATAAAAATAAATAAATAACAGTATGAGTTGATGTTGTTGAATTTATCCTTACTTTTTTTTTTTTTGGTGAACATTTTTTAATAGAACTGGAACAATCAAACATTTCTGGGATCTGTGGCCAGGGTGGGAAAAGGAAGGAAAAAGGGAAGAAAAAGACATGCACTTTTCACGACACGACTTTATTAACTACAAATCTGAAAATGTAGAAATATATTACAGAAGTCAGTAACCTAGCTGACATTAATCGAAAGCATGCTGATGAAGACAAACAAATAAAAGATCATGAGTACGAAAAGACAAAGCAAAGCCGTCGGTTCCAGCAATGTTGGCTAGAAAAATATTACTGGTTGGGGTATGGTGGTGCAAAATATCTGATGTGCTGCCACTTCTGTATCAAACATAAAATGCAGTTGGGTAAGTCGGGCAATAACAATAATTTTCATTTCGGTACATTTAACTTCTGGCTTGACTCTTTTTCATCCCATAATATCAGCGAAGCTCATATTAGGGCAAAGAAAAAGGAGGATGCCAGCACCGCTACTCCAGGGACAAGTAATTCAGAGGGAATGCTGAAGAACATGAATGAAGCAACACTTAACTGTCTGGATAAACTGTTTTGCACATGCCATGCAACTGCTAAGAAAGGACGTCCTTTAACAGACTTTGTGTGGATGTACAACCTTGATGATATGAAAGGGCTAGATATCAGTTCAGCATATCAGAATGACAAATATGCCTGCAACTTTATCCACTATGTAGCCAAGGTTGAACACGTGGCACTGCGAGAAAAAATGACGGGAACAAAGTTCATGTCAGTCATCAGTGACAGAATCACTGACTCCTCAGTCACAGAAGCTGAGATAGTGTATGTGCAGTTTGCAGTTAAAGGCACAGTGCAAAATCAGTTTGTAGGTGTCCAGACTGTTGGCAGGACAAATGGGATTTTATTTGCCTTTCGTTTAACAAATCACTGTTAACCATACTGACTGTGGGCTACTGCGAACTTCTGAGGGCTAGTGCAATTTCTAGTTCACGAGCCAAGATGGCCAGTGCAAAAAAAAAGTTAAGTCTGACCCCTGCACTCAAGCGTCACTCTTGAGGTCCATATGCTGTTATCTTGATCCCTCAATGGAAACACAGAATTCTTGTGTATGGTCACCCATAAATTATTCCTTATATGATGTTCTGCCTCCTCATAATGACATTCAGAAAAAGTGGTTAGGATAATTCTTCACAAATTCTTTGGACCCTCTGTAGAAACAATTAAACTTGTCACTGTCTGGAGGTCACTGGGGCCATACCATGCCTGGGTGTCTTCCAGGATCCAATCCTACTCTCTGCAGTGTCATGTGGGGAATGTGAGAGTCCAGATGCAGATATAAACATGGGGGCAGTGTAGAGGGCATAAAATCCTTAGCTTCGGGAAAGGTACCGGGTCTGGATGGGATACCAGGAGACTTTTACAAGTGTTTCTGGGATGTCTTGGGGCAGCTCTTGTGAGCCATAATAGTTGAGGCCCTGGAGTCTTGGTCTCTGTACCCCTCTCAGTGCTTGGCTGCCATCACTGTCCTCCCGAAATCGGGGAAGGACCCTACACTGCGTGGGTCCTACCGCCCTATATTTTTACTTAATGCAGACTACAAGGTGGTGGCCAAGATGCTGGCAGGGAGAACAGAGAGTGCTGCCATCCCTAATTCACAAGGACCAAAGGGGTTTTGTGAAGAGTCACTCCTCCAAACATAATAGAAGACATTCTTTAAATATCCTGTGGAAGTGGAGTGGCTGGAGTGCTGCTAAGCTTGGTCTCCTGGCCTTGGATGCAGAGAAGGCCTTTGAATGGGACAAGTGGCCCTTCATGATTGAGACAATAGCTAAATTTGGATTGGGGGAACCCATACATGCTTGAGGGTGGGGGTCATGCACAGATCACCACAGGCACAAGTCCTCACAAATAATCAGCTGTTGGTGGCTTTCTCCCTAACTAGGGGGACTAAGCAGGGGTGCCCTCATTCCCTTTACTATTTGCACTGAAACCCTTGCAGTAACAATTAGAAATAACCCTAACATATGGGAGTGATGATAAGGGGTACCCATCATGCTATCTCCATTTTTGCCGACAATGTCATGCTGTACCTCTCCCACACAGAGATATCTTTTCTGCACCTCACAGAACTGTTCTCCAGCTATGGCTTAATACCTGGCCATAAAGTTAACTGGGCCAAATGTGAGTGGCTGCCTCTGGGGAAAAAGGCCATCCCCCAAGGGTGGGGGGAGTCGCACTCCAATCGTCCACACAACTAAAATACCTAGGAGTGATTCTCTTTAAGAATCTTACAGTGCTCCCAGATTGATTTGGCATTTTCCCTGTAACTCCAGGGCACTATTCCTGTGTTTTGCTGTAGAATATATGCTTCCCAAAGGAAACTGAATTGTTTTATTTTCCTGTATAACCAGAGCAAGTCTTTGCGAACAAGTTCCCTGTAGATGGTTCCAAATGCCTGTAAATTACAGGATTCTCTGTAGAGCTTGTAGCTCTGAGCTTACAAGATTGTGGGAGCTGAATTACAAACCCATCCTTGCTTCAGTTTAAAAATGATTGTGATCACTGGGGGACCATTCCCCTCACCTTAATAGGTAGAATAAATACCATTAAAATATGTATTCTCTCCAGGTGCCTCTATATGTTTCAGGTGCTCCAAGCATGGGCCCCACTAAAGTTCTTCAATGCATTAAAGGGCTGTCAAACCTTTTTTCCTGTGAAAAGGAGGGAAAGCCATAATAAAACAGGAGACACTGGAGAAATCTCTTGGGGAAGGGGGAGGGGGCGTTGTGTCCTCCTAACTTCAGACATTCCTGCTGGCAACCCAGTTAGTCTTCTTGGCCGATGTAGTGAAGTCAGGGGAACAACAGCCTGCATAGGTAGGTATAGAGGAGAAGAAGAATGTGGCCGGGGCTCTGCTATACCATCTATCAGCCCCATCATTGAGCACAGGGATCACAAAAATGTTTTAACCCCATTTACTAGAACACTGGTCCAGGCATGGTTGACTGGTCATACCACACTAAAGCATAAAAAGGGTGTCTCTCCATCGTCAGACCTGCAGAAAAAATTGTGGGAGGGAGGGAGAGGGTACCAACTCATCATGGCAGCCTGAGATAACATTGAAATGATGGGAGAAGAAAGGGGTATCCACAGTAGAAACCCTATATAAGAGGAGAATATTAATGTCATATCAGTAATCTTCCAAACAAAATCTTGATCTCTGTCTACAAGACTTTTTGTGTACTTCAGTTATGTAATGGGGTTCTTAAGATTCAAAATTCATATGACAGGAACCCCCACCCTTCAACACTAGAAGAGATCCTCAGACAGGGTGATAAAATACATCCCCTACAGTAGAAAGTGGAAGCTGAGGTTCAATGCAGGGAAATGCAAGGTACTCCACCTGGGGGCCAGAAACCCGGGCCAAGTGTACACCCTGGGGTGGGAAATGCTACAAGTCTCGATGGCTGAGAGGGACCTGGGGGTGGTGGTGGATGTCAAGATGAACAACTCTGAGACTTGTAGGAGGGCAGCAGCCAAGGCCAACAGGATGCTGGGATGCATCGCTAGGGGGATCACCTCCAGAAGGAGGAAGTGATACTCCTCTGTATAACTGCTTGGTGAGGCCGCACCTTGAGTACCGTGCAGTTTTGGAGGCCACACTTAAAGAGGGACATTAACCTCCTGGAGAGGGTCCAGAGGAGGGCAACCAAATGATTTGGGGCTTGGGGACAGGACCTATGAGGAGAGGCTCAAGAGCTAAATATGTACACATTGGAAGAGAGAAGAGACTGGGGGACATGATAGAGGTCTTCAGGTACATGAAGAGGGTAAATAGGGGAGGAACAGTCAGGGTGCTTCGAAGGAAGGAGGAGGGGGCCACTAGAGGGCATGGGTGGAAGCTGGAGGGGGGAAGATTCAGGGGAGAAAGGAGGAGGTGCTACTTCACTGAGAGGGTGGTGGAGCCATGGAATGCGCTGCCTAGGAGGCTGGTGGAGGCAGAGACAGTGGAGGGGTTCAAGAGGGGGTGGGACAGGTACAGGGGAAGGGTTCTGGAAGCAAAATCCAATGCAGCAAGAATATCTGGAACTGGGAAGGGAGAGGCCAGAGAAGGCGAGGGGGGTAGCAAGGTCAGCAACCAGGGTGGGGGCTGACCAAACGAGCAGACACAAAAGACCGTTAGGCCTATTCTGCTGGCATTTTAGTATGTTAGTACAGCAATTGTATGGGGCAATAAATAACAGTTCTAGGGCACACACCAGATGGCTTAAAACAGAGGTGGGCACAAGACCTTGGTGAGACATTACTGCCTGGAGACATATGGAAGGAGGCTGCAGGAGCACTTACACACTGCTCAAAAAGCAATAAACTCAGGTAAGTGCAAAACAACATGTTACATAGGGTATGCATTACCCCAGTTCTTGCCAATAAAATATATCCTATAAAAACAGACAGGTGCCCAAAGTGCAAGGCGGGTGAGGGCACTTTTATACATCTTGACTGGTCGTGCCCCCAAAGTATTTACCTTCTAGGCAGAGATAGTGGACATAATGTCCAAAATTCTAAAATTTGCCAATTCCCCTTCTTTGGAGCAGTACTATTGTGGTGTACAATGGGGCCTCCCCAGTCCCAACAGCACTAGCAGCATCCTCTCTGGCTCCTGGGCCTGCTCATGACAAAAAAGTTCTTGAACAGAGCTAGATGGTGGAAGCCCCACCTGTGATAGCTCACGGTGGCAGCCTACTACTGGAAAGTATGAGGGCAGAGAAAACCCAACATAGAGCACAGCAAACACTTCCCAGATATATATATATATATATATATATATATATATATATATATATATATACACACACATATATACATATTGTATATTTTTTTTGGGGGGGATGTTAGCGTAAGTTGATAGTTATGACTTCTTAAATTAATTTCTCTTATGTTATAAGTCATCCCCAGTTCATACATTAGTTTTGGGTCTCTAGATATTTTGAACATTAATAGCATATCACCCCTTGTTCTCCAGAGTTCTAATGGGTACAAATCCAACTCCGTTAGTCTTTCATCATAACTTTTTGTCTGCATGTTGTTTATTATTTTGGTTACTGGCCTCTGGACCTCTTCTAGTTCTGTCACATCTCTCCTTAGATGCGGGCTGCAAAGTGAGGAGCAGTAGTCCAGGTGTGGACGTATGTAGGCTCTGTAGAGTGGTAAAATACATCCCGTATCTCTGGATGGTAAAGAACTTTTTATGCAACCGATTATTTTGTTACATTTTTTTGACAACCGCATTATAGTGATTGGAAAAAGATAAATCTGATGAAATGAGGATCCCAAGATCCTTTTCAGTGGTAACTTGTTTAAGAGGTACACCATTTAGAAAATACTGATGTTTTTGATTTGATTCACCCAAGTGCCTAATTACACATTTTTCAGTGTTTAATGTCATGTTGTTCGTTAGGGCCCATTCTTCTAATGTAATCAGATCTTTCTCCAGTGCTTTTATGTCTTGATCTGTGTTACCTTTTGCTGCCAGTTTGGTTTCATCTGTGAATTTTATTGAAAAGTTGCTAAGCTGAATTGTCATATCTGAAATAAATATAGAAAAAAGGACAGCTCCCAATATGGAGCCCTGAGGGACTCCACTAGTAACTGATCCTACATTTGAATAATGTCCTGTGATACCTACTGTTTGAGTATGGTTGTTTAACCATTGTTCTACCCATTGTACAAGAAGTTGATTTATTCCTAATTTGTGCATCTTAGTTATTAGCACTGCATGGGGGACTTTATCAAAAGCCTTACAGAAATCTAAATACAAAGGGCCTGATTCTCAAAGGCTCCGGCATGGCACAAGGTGCTTGCACCATGGGGAATGGCACAAGGTGCACCCTGCACCAAACAGTACATTCAGGAGTGATTCACAAAGGCAGCCTGCATCAAATACAGGCTGCCTGCCCCAAGTGAGGTTTGCACAATCACTGTGCCCAGCACTGGACTGCAACAAGACGGAAGGGGCCCTGAGGCAGATGCAAGCTGCCACAACCCGAAAACAGTATTCACATACCGCACCCTTCTGACAGATTTCTAAGTACCCTTAGACCAGACAGGGCTGGTCTAAGGGGACTTAGAAATAGCTCCCCCTGGGAGAGTTGTCCTGTCAGTGGTGCTGCATGTCCCACCACCCAGACTCCGTAGTGCCCCGCATATGCTATATTGCTACCGGACCCCCCCCTTCCATGTTGTGTCCCCACAGGGCACACAGGGCACACAGGGCAGGATCACCAGTCCAATCCTCATTGTGCCCCTGATGTGCCCTGGACCATGTATAGACATGGGGTCCCCCCACCCAGATCCCGGTGCCCCCACCAGTACCAGGCACATGCCACCATCCCTCCTGCCAGTGCCCTGTGCCCCCCAACCAGAGATGTAGCACTCCTCCACATTCCCAGACTGTGCAGAGGACTGGTACAGTCCTCCACACACCTCTGCGGCTGGTCCCCCACTGTACTGTCCATGCAACGGACTGTACATGGGGCTTGTGATGAACCCTTCAGTGCGCCATGTTTTTGCCGCATGGGTGGGGTTGCTGCAAGCATAGGGACTTAGGCGCTGGGACCCCTCCTGTTACAGAATCTGGTTCAGGGTCCTTGGTGCATGGGGCTTCAGTGCAAGCTGCAGTTTGCCGCAGCTTGTGCCGAACGCAGCCCCCTTTGAGAATCGGGCCCACAATGTCTACTGGTTTTTTTATCATCTAGGATTTTGCTAACCCTTTCGAAAAACACTAAGTTGTTTGTAAGACATGACCTTTCACTTTTAAATTGGTGTTGTGACGGATCTATAAGATGTTTAGACTGCATGTCCAACTCCAACATAGACTTGTTCAAATATAAACTTGATAGACACTTACTGATTTTATGAGTAAACACAGGCCAGCTTTGCTGGAGGTGAACTTACATGGGCCTCAGCCTTCTGCACACCTAATACTTCTAGTATGACTCCTGGTATATAACTTAATGTGGGAGACCCTGGAAAGGATGCTGATCTCCTTGTGATTTCCCCCTGTAAATGAACCCAGCGTAAAGGTACCAAGACCACCTCACTTGACGGAGCATGTGGGAGCTGAACCCTGATATCTTAAAAGAGGTGACACAAGGGTACCAAGAAAAATAAATACGTGGTTCTCTATTGTTACAAGGGTTGAACAGGGCGAGACTGGAGACCCCAGTATAAAAATTCTGGAGAAATTAATTGCTGCTACCAGGTATAGTATGAAGAATGTTGTGATGTTATCATACAGGTTTGTGAGTATCTTTCTTGGCAGCCTGCAAGCTGACCCTCTTGAAGACGTCTACCAACCAATAAGCTGTCATGCTATTATTATGTATGTAATGCACTGAGAATAAATAAAGTAAAAAAATATGAGTATTGTCTGGAACAGATCCTATATGATATTAACCATGAAATGTGCACAAGTTTTATGTTGGCTTGCATGCATGCGCAAACGATATATTGTGGTAGTAGCAGTTTCAGAGGTGCGTCAGTGTTGTGGCAAATGCAGGCGATGCTTTCATCGGTGTGTCCCTCAGCCTCCAACCAGTGAGCATGCTGCCAATGACAGCAGTTTCAGAGAGTGCCACCAACTTGAAACGAATCTGCTGCTGCAATCAGAGACAGGCTCGTCATTGCAGCGGCAGATGACATGCCTCCGTTACATGCCTTTCCTGGTAAAACATTTCAATACATATGGTGGCTCCTGCTGTCTGCCACACAATCCCCACAAAGCCGACATCGGTGGTGTCCAATCCCCGTGTCGGCATGCCCCCCCATTGTGTCTTTTGTGGTTGAACAGGCTCATTTCCGACACTGGGATGCCCACTCCCAGTGTTGGATGCGCCCCCCCCAAAACCCATCTATATGGCTTGCTGACATCAGAGTGTCCAATCCCCATGTCGGCATCCTCCCCCCAAATTGTGGCTCACTGGGAGCCCATCCCAGCATTGTGCAGTTTAAAAAAAGAAAACCTTACCTCGCGGTCTTTTTTCCCGGCAAAGAAGAAAACGGTCCACCACTGTCTCCCTCATCCCCTTCCCCATCCCCACCATCCCTCTGCACACCCATCTCCCTGCACCCCCCTCACCCATACTTACCCTCCGGAGGTTGGGAGCCACTATCTTCTCTGAACCAGGACACGTCTGCTGTCTTCAAATCCGAACTGGGAACTGAAGAAATGACGGTAAGCTTTACAATGGGGGAGGGTCAACTTAGGTTGATATTTCAGCCATTTTTAAGAATTTTGGCCCCACGTTTTCAGTATGGGGTTCTTGGGACCCCACCTCATGAACATGTAACTGTCATTTCGTTTCTCTGCCCTGAAAGGTGATTTTGCCATCACTGCATGGAATCACCTTTTGGGATCGATTCATGAAATGACAGTGCCACTGTTCATGAGGGGAGGTCCCAAAAATCCCATGTTGCAAATCTGGGGAAAAAATACCAAAAAATGACTGCATTACCAGTGTGGGTTGTGCAGTTTCTACACATGTGTGTAATCTCGCCAATTTTTTATATTTTCACTCCACATTTTCAACATTGCCATTTTTCACACATCCTTATGAACAGTACAGCTGTCATTTTTCACATCCTGCCCCCAAAATGTTTTCGCACCTGTGGCACACAATGGGCGTGGTTGCTGTGCAAAATCAACTTTCAGGACAGATTAACAAAATAACATTTGGTGAAATATTTCCCCCAAATGACCGCATTACGGGCGTGCATTGCCTACGCACGCTCGTAAGTTTGCAAATGTTTCATATTTTCTCTCCAGATTGTCAACATTGCCATTTTTCACACCTCCTCATGAACAGTATAGCTTTCATTTTTTGCATCCTGCCTGAAATGTGTTTCCACACCTGTGGCTCCGAATGGCACATTTGCTGTGTGAAATCATGTTTCAGGACTGAGTAACGGAATGATAGTGTCAGTGTTCATGAGGTGGGGTCCCAAAAAGCCAATGTTGAAAATTTGGAGTGATAATACAAACAAATGCCTAGGGTATTAAGGTTTCCAACCATACACCCATCCTGTACAGACTGACAGGCATGGGGGGGGTGTAACTTAGGTTTGTCAGCTGCAATGTTCACAGCATTCTACCCCCCCAACCCCACCCTACAGCCACTGACAGGCATTGAAGTGTGACTTGGGTTCTGTCATCCTAATGTTCACCCCATTTCCTATATTACACCCATCTCAGCTTATTTCCTTATGTAATGGGGTGAGCATAAGGGCCAAAGACCCCAAAGCACACCCCGACACCTGTGAGTATCTGCAGGGTGGGGTGAGGTGGAATGGCATAAGCGCTATGGCCAACGACCCAAAGCCACACTCCCAATGCCTTTCAGTCTCTGTTGGGGGTGGATGGTTGGTATTAGTTCAATACTTCACTGCCATTCCTATTATGCGTCTCTCTAACTCCTGCACTACCAATGCCAATGCCAGCAAGCCAACATTCGGCATTGACAAATGCTTGTTAAACTCTGTAATCCTATATTAAAAGGAAATGAAGTAATGATGTTGATTGTATAACAGATTTTAGTTGATTGACAGAATGTAGTGCAGATGCTTTTATCATATCCATACTGATCTGAATTGTCACAGACCTTAACTGACTTTATTCTGTTGTACTGTCTATCTGGCTCTCTGCACTATTTAGTGCACTTTAATAAAGTAATGGATGAAACAAAATAACTGTATTCAGTAAATGACTGCAGCTATGATGCTCAGATGGGAAGTAAGTGCTGTCTCCGTTTGTGTTCTGGAATGTCTATATGTCTGCTTGAAATGGCTTTGCTGATCAATAAAAATCTACTACTACTAAACTAAAAGCAATACATTTCTTGGAATTTCAATGTCCGCTGTACTATCTGGTGTGCCCTGTGAGTCTCTTTTATGAACACAGATTGGTTCAGGCTTACCTTGAAGGCCTGTATTGTCTTCATATCCACTGTAACCACTGGCAGGCTGTGCAGTACGGTCACCACCCTCTGGGGGAAGAAGTGCCTCTTTACATTTCTCCTGAATTTACCAGCTCTTGGTTTCAGGGCTTGTTCTAGCAGCCTGTTGGTAGACACCAGATCAGACATTCGGTCCCTCTGGTCTCTCCCCTCTCTCCTGCTGCAACAATTGGTCCCTTATCTAAGTAGATCTACATCATCCACTCACACGACCTTGAAGGAATTACGAAAGCATAAAACCAACTCAGATTCCTGAAAATAGAATGATTTCTATTTTTTAATTCTATTTTCCTTGCTGCATTTATTTGGTTACCTGCTACTCAGATCATGACATGCCCTTCCTAAAGGTTCCTGCTTTCATTTCAGTTTCTTTTCTGAACATTGAGTCTTCCCTCATCCCTGGGCAAATCAGAATCTAGCCCTTATGGTGCACAAACCTTCCTCCTGCTTGAATGGGTGACCGATTATTCTGGCTGGAGAGGAGAAAGAGACCAGCAAGACCAGAAGTGAAATTGGTCCACTGGGGAGCCTGGCAGATTTGGGAACAACAGTCAAAGGACCCTTTTTCCCAGTTCTCCCAGCTATCTTCTGTCCCAGGGCAGGGTCCTAATCCTCAGCCCTTCCCCCAAAATCTTTGCGTGCCTCCTGCTCCTGCAACCACAATGCTTCCAGGAACAGCAGGGGGCATTTCCACAGCAGGGGATCCTACTTGCCCATCCCAGAAGAGATGTCCCATGATATATTTAGTCCTTTAACTGCTAGACAGTTGCAGCCCTCCTAACTTGAAATCTGAGCCTGGATTGCCTGCATGGCAAAAGACTGTCCAATCACTGTTCTATCTGACTGACTCAAATACAATTGTTCTTTCAGTTGTGGCTGGGCTTGGCATTGATTAGCTTAGCTGGGTGAATAGTACAATATCGCCAGTGAGTAACCCTTTACTTAGCCAGCTCAGGTGTTTCCTTTGTAGAACGTCTGTATGCTCAAGAAAGAGGCTAGAACATCAAAAGAGGATCAGGTCATTCTGACAATGTTTTCAGAAAGCCTTTCTGCATGGAAGCGTGTGCAAAAGAACTTTTAAAGAACATGAAGAACGGATTACCAGTGTAACCACACAGGTATATAGTAGAATGTCTATACCCTCCATTAGTACTCACATGGAACACAGTTGTTACATGTTTTGTTTTTAAATTACATTAACAAGCGCTTGCACTATCAAATCAAATCCACTCAGAAATGGAAGCATATTTTTCTTATGCTTGCTAGTTTTGTTTTTGTTTAGTCTGTTTCATCAGATTACCCAATGGCCCAGGTATTCAAATTGCGCCACAAAAGTGCGCAACAGCAGGAGCAAGCACAAGTCCACTGCGCCCATGCACAGTACGCGCAATATTCAAACACTGCGCAGGTCAAGATGCGCCTGCAGCACATGACTGAATATCACGCCAACTGTGCCACAGCGCAACCAGGGATGTGCAGTGGTGCAGGTCAGATGTGCAATAGCAAAACCAGGGACACCTAGTGGATCAAGGCAGCAGTGCTACAGCACAACCAGGGATGCGCTGGGACAGGATGCAGGGGCCCACCGCCCATGGTAGGGATGGGCAGAGGAGCACTCAGCAGAACAGACATCGCCCCAACACCCCATGCACTGCACAACTGGAGGAGAGCAGGAAGAACCACTGGCCCAGGGACACCAGCAAGAAACCCATCGACGTGGCACAGTGTACCAGCACACCCCCTTGCAAGCTGGGACCGCCACACATGGATGCCCATCCACCCCATGCCACACCAACCCACCAATGCAGAGCACACCCTGCACCATGATCCCCATACACCCTGCCCAGGAGTAGCACCCAACAGTGCAGGACACCCCAAGCATGCCACCACCCCCACTGTGACAATACAACCCTGTGCATCACAGAACCATGCAAGGCAGCCCCATCACGAGCACCCAACAGCGGGAAACAGCAGCAGACAGTGAAGCAACAGCTGCAGACACAGTGCCACCATGCACATCCCCCCAGGTAAAGCTGTGAGGCCGACCATGCGTCAGCACACGAGGTACCACACACATGGCAGGGCATGCCCTGGAACCCACCATCAGCGTCACAGCACCCTGTCCATCCTCCCAAGGACACACCCCATCCCAGCACTGGCCACAACAACCAGTGCAGACACCCACAGTGTTGCATGGAAGCATGCGCCACACAGGATGCAACACAGTGCACAGACAAACAACCACTCATACCCAAGGACACACCAAAACAGGGACACAGTAGTGGGTCAGCCAAGCCCCTGATATGTAACCACGGTAGCCATGTACTCACAGCCAGAACCCCTTCATGGCACAAGTGTGCCAGCAACCCTGTGCAGGCACCACGACGCTGTATGCCACCAGCATGCGGTTGGAGCACAAGTGACAGACAGTGGAGCACATCTCCTGCAACAGGCACAGGTGACAGCATCGAGGTGGGACAACAACAGTGGATGCAACAATGCCACCTCAGGCAGATGTGCACCACACCAGTGACAGGAGGCAACATGGCATCGCGCTGGACACAGTGGAAGTCCAGCATGGGCAGCCACCACTGACATGCCAGCGGACTGTGCAGGTCACAGACATTTAAAGGTGGCAGCTGCACAGGCCATGGATGGTCTGACAGGTGCGCCATGGACACAGTGCATGCACCGTGTACCACTGCACACAATCATCCATCGCACAGGGAACAACACACAAACCACAGACAGTGACTGAGAGCTACGTCCACACCACACATGCCTCCCCTACAGACACACACACACCCCATGATAGCACCACCCCCGCAGCTGAGTACCATTAGCCCGCTGCAAATCAGAGACCACAACAGCAGGCATAACTAAACAAATGTATTATAAAAGTGGTAACACAACTATGTACAAATATATACATTCCAAAGGGGTGAGGGACACAAACTGGGTAGAGGTGGGTAAGGGGCAAGGGTGAACAAATGGGAGAGGGAAGGAGGGGCATGAGGGTGGCTCCATGGGGCTTTCACAAGATGTAACTGCGGTCCATCTTCAGCGGGAGCCCCGCTCTCCGCTTCTATGGTGCTTCCTGTCATGACAATGCCTCACACCGTGGCGCTACATTCGTTCGAGGATGGCCAGAGAGGCTCTGGCCACCTGTAACAGCTCCTGCAGTGCCCGCTCCACAAGTACCACCCTCTGTCCACCTAGGACAAGGTAGCAGAGTCAATAGGCATGAATACACAGCCCCCTGCAGCCCACCCATTGTGCATGGCATACAGCCATGGGACACGCCCCTGTGATGGTGTGCGACCACCCACAGTGATCATGTCCACAAGACCTGTCCACTCAGGTGCACACAGCCATGTGGACCACTGCACAAACCCACCGCCCAAGTCCCAAACAGCACCACCGTGGCTGCACAGTGACATGGCTTTGCGGTGCGAAGGCAGTGGCACAGCCACATACCCGGTGCACGCATGGACCACCAGTGATGCACTCCCAAACATGCAGTGCCACTGGACAGTGCTGACTGTACTATGTTGCATGCATGGCAGTGGTGTCATTGGATGGTGGCCATGACCCGCCGCCTGCCGTGCTACACAGCATGCACAAAAAATCCTGGATGCAAGGCACTCACCGTCATCAGGCTGGTCCCTGTGCTGTGCTGGTATGGGTCCTCTGGCATCTTGATGTGCCTCATGCTGCAGCTGCCCCTCCCTGGCACACCGGCACTTCTCAGGGCCTAGGGTGCAAACATGGAGAGAGGAACACCAGTACCATCCGATAGCAAAGGCCCCCCAACCCCGGGTGTGTGCGATACCACACTGCCAAACCCATCTGCTCCCCACCCCTATACGACCACCACCACCACCACTGCCCACACTGGACGGCCGCCCCGTGTGCTGGACACATGCCCACCGTGATACCCGTATGGACGTAACTAGTGTATTGATGGGGCACCTACCTGGCCGTGGAACTGCACCCCTCCTGGTGCGTGCCCGCAGGCAGGCAAGCCTGTCTGGGTCCCTCCACTGGAGGTCCCCATATCGGTGCCTGCACTGCTCTGCTGTGCACTGGATCCCTGTCGCTTCTTCCAGGGCCACTGCCACCTCCTCCCACACGGCACTCCTGGTCCTGTCCAGGGGTGCCTCCCCAAAGAGAGCACCAGCATGGGGTTCAACCAGGGACACAAGGTTAACCAGTTCAACCTGGCTCCAGATTGGTGCCCGTCTCTGTGCCATCTTTCAAGCATTGAGTATCAAAATGGCACTCCATAGCGCACGTCCACCACGTGCGGATGCTGCGTGGTACTGCGCTGCCATTCCCCATCGCGCTGTCACCGAACAGCATGATAGAGGTGCACCCATGCGGATGCATGGCACCTAGGGGGGAAGGTTGGCACAGGGTCAGGGGTCCCTCACACACAGACCGCCACAGCGTGATTGGTACTCACTGTGTGTAGCATGGTAGGGCGCCTGTGTGGCACTTCCTGTAGCAGCCTACCACGCTGTTGCACCACGGCGCACCAGTGCAAGAGCACTATACATGTGAACAGCGCACTAGCGCCACTGGCACAGTGGTGGACATGCCCTGCACTGCCTCCTGTGCTCAGCACATCAGCAGTGCGGCAGGTGTCGGCGTCAGCACCCCAGGCATGTGCCGTTTGGTGTCTACTGCGCACGTCACAGAGCTGTGCCCTTGCCTGAGCACGTTCAACACAATTGTGCAAGGCACAACAGCACGATATTCAGCCGGCATATGCAAATAAGCTCATCAGCAATTCAATGGCGCAGCTACTGCATTAGCATCCACTTAAAATTGAGCCTCGCCTCATTTGCATGTGTTGCGCTATATAAATGTGACATGGGGCTGCAGAGGCCATAGTCTGGTATTACAGTCTATTGTGGTGAGTTGCATGCTGTTTGCCAGTGTGGACTGTGGTGTGTGGGAGATGCATGGGACTGCACAGTCAGAGGTAGCACCTGTCATTCCCACAGGATCAATGATAACCGAACGTGAGGTGGAGGAGGAGGAGGAGGAACAGAGATGTGGGAGACGAAGGAGGCCCAACTTCACCAAGGCAGAATCAGATGCCCTGTTTGAGGCCTACCTTGACCAGAAACCGCTGCTCAGCGGACAGCGGGGAACATCACAGGCCCATGCTGCGGTATGGGGTGAGGTGGCACGTGCCGTCAACCAGCATGGCAGCCACCAGCGGTCCGTGCAGGAGTGCAAGAAGAAGGTGGGCACAAACAGGAGGAGAATTAAAGATAAGGTGGCTGCCATCAGGGCAGCACGGGCTGTGACTGGTGAGGGACAGCTGGCTGTGCCATGCCTGACGCCACAGGAACAGCAGATTGCTGGCAGCATGCGGAGTTGTGCACTCGAGGGTGTTCCAGGTGGTGGCTTCCAGACGGGTGGTAGCCCGTCACTGCATGGTAGGTTCTGATCTGTCACTGTGGGGGGGGGAGAATGCCACAGGGTAGGGCAGATACATTAATGCTACTGTGTTCTCTTACAGCTTCTGAGCGTCTACATGGGTCAGCGGTGGTGGGCTCATCCACTAAGGGTGATACCCTGGACACAGAAGAAGGCCCATCCACCTCCACAGGAGTCTGAGGGTCAGGATGACAGTGGGCCCGTCTGGCTGTCTGGACTGAGGTTGTTGGAGTTGGTGCGGAGGAGGTCCTGCCTGTGTCCCAGTGTGATGCATCCATGGATACCAGCATGCTGAGACTCGGACTGGTGCCAGATCCATCACCGATGATGATGGAGCTCACATCATGGACAGTGATATGCGTGGGCCACAGGATGGCCTCACAGCAGGTAACAGCACAGGCATAGCCATGGGTGGTGCTGCCGTGGAGGCCTGCGTGACATCACAGTCCCAGCCTGTGCCTGTCTGCACCAGTGGGGCAGCACTGGTGTGCATCCAGGACAGTGGGGCTGTTGCGGCTGCTGAAGGGGCACCATTGAGCCCTGGTGAGCGGTGGCTGGAGGGGCAGTGTCAGCAGTCGGCCAATGGTGATGAGGGGGACAGTGTCGGGGGGGTGGCATCAGTGCACTGCCTGTGGACATGCTCAGGCATGCATGACCCTGGTGTGCAGTGCCCAACCTCAAGGGGTGCTGCCCAGCATGGCCGCGAACACCATGAGGGACAGCATTCCGATCAGGCAGATGACCTCTTAGATGAGCACACCCACATACTCCATGAATCAGTGGATCAGCAGTTGCGGCTTGTGATGGCGGTGGATGCACTCAGTGCGGTCCTGAGCCAGGCAGAGAAGCGGCGCAGCAGGGATACCGGTCTGCTCCTGGCAGGGATGGACCGGCTGCGGGAGGATGTGACCACTGCCATTGACAGGCAGACATAGGCATTCACAGCTGTCATGGCCACAGTGGGCACACAGTTATTTGACCATGCACCGCAGACACCGTGCAGTACCATGTCCACCCCCCCTTTCCCGGCATCGTGCGACACCCTCCTTGTCCACACCGGGTTCAGCTGTGGGCATCCCAAGCACACCTGGCGCAGGCATGTTCGGTGAGCTGCAGACCCCTGCTCGAGAATGGTAGCATTCCGCAGAGGCACCCCTGGGGTACCATCGGTGCCACCCCATGAGGCCAATGGTCAGCCTGTCACAGCTGGCAGGTCTCAGCGGGGCCGCCCATGCATCTGTGGTGGCTGTGGCACTGTGCTGCATGACTGACTTGTCTCCCACCATGGCTACTGTCTGACGCTGCCCTGTGTGCAGTGTGTTGTTCAACGTGCAATGCACAGGTGGGGTACCCGGCCACACACACACACACACATGGTCCATGTGCACACCCTCTCGGCTGCTGGCCGCTGTGGCATGTGCAAGATGATGCCTGCGTTGCACTGTCCGCCACTGTGCAATGGTGCCCAGTGTCTGAAACACGCACAATGACAGGCACTGGGCATGGTAGAATGTGGACGTGTGTGTGGCTAGGGGTGGCGGTTGGGGTCGGCGTGCCTCCTACCCTTTGTGCATGTCTTGTGGTGTGTGTGTGTGTGTGTGTGTGACTGTGTTCCGTGTTAGGCCTTGCCCATCCCTGACGGTGTGTGCGGTTCCACGCTCAGCCAATTCTCTTTACACCATGCGCCCCTGGGGTTTGTCCACTCATGTTTGTGGGTTGTGCCCTTGCCATTGGTGGTTGCACATGGCCCCATGACTTACCTGGGTTGGTTGAAGTGCTCCTCTGTGATGGTGTCCCAGTGCAGCTGTGACATCCGGATCAGTCGGGGGGTTCCTTCAACCAAGGGGGGGATGCCCATCACCATCTGCACCAGCATCCTCATCGTCCCCATCACTGTCCCCCTCTTTGACCTCTACAGCTATCCCACAGTCGTTGGCCATGTTGTGCAGGATGCAACAGGCCAGAAATAGCCCACAGGCCTTCGAGGGGCTGTACTGTAGGGCACCGCCAGACATGTCCAGGCAACGGAAACGTGCCTTCAGCATCCCGAACACCCACTGTATGACATTGCATGTGGTGGCATGTGCCTCATTGTACCATTGCTGTGATGGGGTCGCGTGCCACCGGTATGGTATGAGCAGCCAGGGACGGAGTGGATATCCACTGTCACCTGTGTGTAGAGGGTGCACATTAGTTTGGTGATCAGCGTCGCCCTGCCATGGGCCATTTAGGTCAGTACGCATGTCATCTCTGACTATGCCCCTCCCAAGATCCATGTCTTTCTGCGTGATTTGCATACTCACCCACTAGGTGGCCAGTGGGGATGTCCCCACTCTCGAACCTGTGGCACAGTGCAGACTGGTGCCAGATGAAGGCATCATGTGCTCCCCCAGGGTGCATGGCACAGACATTGGTTATGCACCTCCTAGCATTGCACACCACCTGCCACTTGATGCTGGCATAGCCCTTCTGATTAATGTACGCAGCACCTTCCAGGCCAGGTGGTGTGCGGATGGCCACATAGGTACAGTCAGTGGCCCCGAGCATGCCAGGCATACGTGCTACTCTGTGGAACTCCTGTATGTGTGCTGTGCGCTCCGCTGGTGTGCTGGGGAAACAGATGTACTCTGCAGCATGTGGCAGGAGTGCGCTGAGGAATTGTGTGAGTAGGCGTGACGTGGCCGACTGGGTTATGCCTGTTGTGTCCCCTGTTAGTCTCTGGAAGGTGCCCATGGTGAGAAGGCATATGACAGCTGTAATCTTTGTCTCCACTGACAGAGCATGGCTCCATCATATGGGTGCCTGCATCTCATCACTGCACAGCTCACAGAGCCGCCTCAGGATCGCCCGGTTCAGGTGGTACCAGCCCACAATCTCGGTGTCACTGTAGTGCTTGAAGCTGGTGTGGGATCAGTATCACCTGTTGGGGGGCATACCGCTGACAGGCCCTTCCACGGCAGCGTCCCCGCTGCTGCCTGCCTTCTCACACCCCTCATTACTACCTCCATCTGAATGGTGGCACTGGCCATGTCCCTGGCTTGTGTCCCCCCTCCGGCAGCTGTGATCCCGTCCCCCCCGCTGTCCTTTGTGCTACTCCCTCTGCACCGGGAACACTTCCAAGATTTGGCTGTCCTGCCCACTGCCACTGTCCTCAGTCCACTGTGGCACAGGCTCCCCACTCCTGTCCTGTTGCCCTATGTTTCCAGGTGTGCCCTGTCCTGCTCTTTTCCATTCCCACTCACTGCTTCCCTGTCTTCTGTAGCTGTCACCTTGCTCCCACCTCTGGCTTCCCTGTAGTGTTCTTGTGCCTCTCTCTTGTTCCTTTTTATTTTGGATCATTTCCGCTATCGCGCAACTTCCGCTTGCTCCCCTATTGCGCATGGCTCATGCTGTTGAATATAGCACTGCGCCATTTATTCATGGTTCCTCCCCCTTCAGTTGCACATGCATTCATTACCATTGCACTCTTGCGCATTGTGATTTGGGGGGGTGCAGCTACCTCCCGCTGAATATCGCAGTATGGCACATTTTCGGACTTGCGCTGGCACATCTCTGTTGCGCATGGTGCAACCCTTTTGAATATCTGGGCCAATATATCTAGCACATAAAATGAAAAAAAACAAATGCATCTATAATGTATGGGAGAGGGTTACTAAGGATGGAATTCAATTAATTCCTATCCTTGTTATGCTATTATTATGATGCAGGAGGTTGTAATACCCTCTTGAGTACGTCATGATAACATAACAACATGAACGTCTTTGCGCATGCGTGTCTTGCGAACTTCCTGACAGATGAAGGGCTGGGGTGGTAAGAGCTGGCTCTTAAGGAGAGTGGGGCAAAACAAAAAAAATGGAAACGTGAGGACAAATTTTGTTTAACTGGTGCCCATACACTATAAAAAACAATGGATGGGCACCAGTTAATAACAACACAGAGTTATCTTCTCAAGTTTATTATGCCAACGGTAAACCTTTTTGAGCTGTGCTCTTGAGGTTTATTAGATTGTCATGACAACCACTTGAAGGGAACACAGCATAGTTGTTTACTGGTGCCCATCCATTATCCTCTGTGTTAAGAACAGTACAGTTAAGACACCTCCAGGTTGGGGGTGGAGCTAGCAGCTGACTGGAGCAGACTCTCATTATGCTGCTCCACTTCAATGGTAGGCAAGCTCATGGAGAAGCTAGTAAAAGGTAGGATCACCAGCTACCTGGAGACAAACGGCCTGATGAATCCAAGACAACATGGGTTTACTAAGTGCAGATCCTGTCAAACAAATTTGATAGAGTTTTTTGACGGGGTCACCAAGGAAATAGATCAAGGTAGAGTGGTAGATGTAGCTCATTTGGATTTCAGAAAGGTGTTTGACTCAGTGCCCCATGGGAGGCTGCTGTGTAAAATGGCAGGACTGGGGATGGGGCAGAGGGTAGTCAAATGGGTGGGAAGCTGGCTGGGGAAAAGGAGGCAGAAGGTCATAATAAATGGGGTTGCATCCGGGGAGGACAAGGTCACAAGCAGGGTCTCTCAGGGATTGGTGTTGGGGCCCCTACTGTTCAATATATTCATAGGGGACACCATGGAGGGCCTTAAGGGGTGTGTGAGTATGTCTGCGGATGATATCAAAATCTACAATAGGGTGGACACGGAGGAAGGGGTGGAACAAATGCAGAGAGACTTGAGGAGACTTGAGACATGGTCAGAAAGGTGGCAGCTTGAATTCAATACACAAAAATGTAAAATCATGCATCTGGGCTACAGAAATCAGAAGGCAGGATACCGTATGGGGGGCAGAGAGCTGGAGGAGACAGAACAAGAAAGGGACCTAGGCATCATTATATCCGGGGACCTGAAGGTGGAAGGGCAGTGTGGGAAGGCAGTGGCCAGGGGGAGTGGAATGCTGGGATGCATCAGAAAGGGGATCACCAGTAGGAATAGGGATGTCATAGTACACCCATTTAGTTAGACTGCACTTGAAGTACGGAGTCCAGTTCTGGAGACCATACGTCAGGAAAGATTTGGGGAGGATAGAGAGGGTTCAGAGGAGAGTGACAAAAATGGTAAAAGGGTTAGGCCACCTATCCTATGAAGAAAGGTTGAGAGATCTGAATATGTACTCCCTGGAGCAGAGGAGGAAGAGGGGGGACATGATTGAGACTTCAAGTACCTTAAGGGTATAAACAGGGTGCCAGTGGGGAGCATCTTCAAGATGAAAGGAAAACCGAGGACGAGGGGGCATGGCCTGCAGGTGGAGGAAGGGCAGTTCAGGGGTAACATTAGAAAATACTATTACACAGAGAGAGTGGTAGAAAAGCGAAACAGACTCCCAGAGGCAGTCATTGGAGAGGAAACAGTGGAGGGATTCAAAAGAGCATGGGACAACCACATGGGAGTGTTTGGGGGGGCCCAGGTCCAAGCAGATAGCTGGGAAACTGGGCAGACTTGGTGGGCCTAGTTTGGTCCTTTTCTGCTGTCACACTTCTATGAATCTATGAACAAACTAACATAAAATTATCCATCTTAAGCCTCATTTCCTGCGACATCAAAGGCATACTGAGCTAGAGCACCTGTAGAGCAAATGGTAGGTATCTTTTTTGTGGAGATCAGAGATTGAAAACCCTCACAAGCAGCAGCAGCAGGATCTCGGCCCACCAAAATCTAAGAAGCCACAGGCTGGAGCACAGAAAGGGGCAATGCCATCACTAATAGCCAAAGGAGTGCACCCCACCAGTGTGGCCTTACTCTTGGGAATTCAGGATGTCAAAATGGATTTTAAGCAAGCTAACAGGGACCTCAAGTAAAAAGCTAGACACATTTAACAAATGGGTCTTAATGATCCAAACCCAGCAGGATGCCATGCAGATGGACTTTAAGGCAGCAACAGATTCAACAGAGAACTCATCGACTGTGACTTTGGGACTTGTACACGAGAACAAGTTATTAAGACTGCACCTTAAACAACTTAAGGCTATTACACAGAACATGGACCTGTTCAGATTTGTGGTGGACTTACTGAACAATACAGTCACCAAGGACCTCTCAGAGAAAATTATTAAAACCTTCCTCATCACCCCTCATAAGCACCCTGTAAATCTGGACTTACTTAGCATTGGATGCTGTGCTGAGTAATGTAAAAAAGAAGGGGACTCTCCAGTTACCTGATGGGACAGCTGTTTACCTCTTTTCAGACGTTATCTCTGCCACTTGACAAAGTGCAAGATATTTGATTTGGTCTGCTTGGGTGTTTGAAAACTGAGAGTGGCACACTCATTGTAGCTCCCTGCCAGACCTAAGGCGTTATATGCAGGAAACAGGTTAATCTTTTTACATACCCATCCAAGGCACAGACATGTTTGGACAAAATCAAAGGGGTCATTGCAGCCAGGGAGGGTTTTGCACCTTCAGACCCTGAGTGGGGGGCTGACATGCTGCTTTATGGCTTTATGGCTTTCGTAAAGGGCACAGTATATCCTCTGCCCTTGTCACTATCACATCTGGGATCAGAGCTGCTATGGACCAGGGTAAACTCTCTGGTGCCATCTTCATTGATCTATCCAAAGCCTGTGATCTAGTTGACATGGTCTACTCTGCTCTCAGCTTTGGTCCTTTGGCTAGTCACCCCCCTACTCAGTTGGTTCACCAACTACCTACAGGGCAGACAGCAGCTGATCAAATACAGTAAGGTGCTCTCGGACACCATTTCTGTGTCCTCAGGTGTTCCCCAAGGTTCAGTCCTGGGGCCCCTGCAATTTTCCATCTCTGTCAACAGTCTAGCTGCTACCTCTTCCTACTGTAGGTCCATTCTATATGCTGATGACCTGGTCATCCTCACCCAATCTCGGGACATTGGGGTCATAAACCACCAGCTGAGCGAGGACTTTATGAGTATCCAATCCTGGATAATGCCCCATAAGCTGGTCCTCAACCTCAAAAAAAAACCAAGCCATGCTCTTTGGATCCCTGGCCAAGATAAAACCCTCCCCTGCCCCTTTGTGTATCACTGGTCTTGACGGTGCTCCTTTCCTCATCACCGACTCCATCAAATACCTTGGGGTGACACTTGACCCTCAGCTCAACCTTGGACTCCACATCTAGAATGCATGCAGAGCCGTTAACTGCAAACTGGGTATGGCCTATCGAGCAAAGAGTAATCTCACTTCTGCTGCTCGCCTACTTGTCATTCTATCACCCCTTTTGCTGACACTGGAATACAATAGGTCATGTACTGTATTGTGACCTGACTGAGTGCTTCATTCTGGACTGCCATCTGTTATGGGACATGTCAGAAATATTCATGCTCCTGCTGCAGTTAGCTCATGTTGTATGATCACTGGTCCTCTAGACTTAACTGCTTAAAATTTTAACAATTCCCACCAGATGCTGTAATGCTGGATGATAGATGTCACAACTTTATTGTATTGATATATTCAACAATATCTGAACTTAATGAACCATGGTATTTTTCAATGTACTTGATTGTTTTAAAAAGTGCAAAAATAAAATGTTTTAAAAAGATACCTCCAGGTTCTCTGACATCACTGGGTAACCTGAATTTGGATCTTGTGGCTTTGTGATGTCACAGAACCCCTCAGTGTCCTAATAGTGCTTTGCTTACCAAAGCCAAGATAATTATTCCATATGTAGCTAACACAGAGGCAGGTTTACATATATATATATATATATATATATATATATATTTATATATATATATATACACACTGTAGCTGTTTGATCTCTGAGCTGCCTCCTGCTCTTGCACTGCCAGGTCTTGAACCCCCTCGGCTCCATCTGCTGCTTCTTCCACCATCATGAACAATGGGAGTCCACATACAGTGGGGCCAAAGTGTTCCAGTGACCATCATTTGGACAGTTTGGTGCACATGATTTTTTCTCCCCAACACAACCCACCCTCCACCCCACCTCATGCGCTGTGTCCCTGTCAGCCTTGCATACATACAATGCCACTACGATGAGAGCAAGTTCCCTGGCCCAGGTGGAGGGGTTGCTGTGGTGCCAGAACCAAGTGCCAACCCTCCCCAATGGAGGTACACTGACACGTGACAGCTACCTCAGCCTGACTGGCTCTTGATGCAGTGACCCAGGTCCACTCCGAAACCCAGGTCTACTGGGTCTTTTTTTTTTTTTTCACTGCCTTTAGGACCCTGTCTTAGCCCCCAACAAGTAATATCCATGCTGGTTCCCAGCTGGATCAGGCCATCTGCCAGCAATGTGGTAAACTTCACTCTACATAATGGTATGTTTCAACAATATTGATTTGCAAGGCTTCGGGGATTCATATTTTAAGACACACATTAGGGTCCCGACCCTTTGTTCACTCCAGCATCAGACCCATGGTTTCTCTATATTATTGGCATGTACCTGGTTTTTTTTTCAGCAGCTCCAGGCACTCTTCAAGTTTATATTTTCTTTAATTACAGTAGAACCTCTTTGGTGTTGCACAAAAGATCTCCAGCCTGAATAATTTATTAGTTATTTATTTATAAAATGATCCGAGGGAAAACAGATTAGGTCAGTCCTGCCCTGTTTTCAGCAAAGTCCCAGGTGATAACTTAAGACTTGCATAATTCCATAAAATCAGTGACAATTCTTTCATTAACATCCACAAGCATTTTTCAGCTTTTTGCTTTCAAAAACACTTTGAATGTGTTTCCCTTTTTCCTTCAATTGAGAAAGCACATTATTGCACTCTCTTAACAGAACAAACGAAAAGAAATTGAAATACAGTTACAGACACCATCTGGATGAAGAGTACTTCTGATGCCGCCTGTCAAGATAAAGGTCAACACACAGATCATAACCGAACCACAAATACATGTCACTTGCGTGTTGCAAGGGAGGCTCAATACTTCTATCAGGTATAATAAAAATAAAATACATCTGAACTCTATTGTGTCTGGGTTTACATCTATTAAGAACTATTACATAGCAAAATGCATTATTGGGTTAACATATATCCCCGGACAGAAAAGCACCCTATTTCCTCAGGTAACTATAATAAGCGCACAAGTGGCCCCTACCCCTGTAAACTATGTTTCATCTATAATCATTTAATGCAAGTTTAAAATTACTTAAGGTGTGTCACAGTGGTATGAGCACCACGGATGCTTCTTTCTTCAAGCAGGGCCTGGATACGAGAAGGTTTAGTTCTTTAGAGGGGCAAACCAATGCCCCCTTCTCATTTTTTCATTTAGTTGGTTTTCCTTTGGTGCCTGTCCTCCTAGTCTTTCGGTTGTTTTTCTTCAGCCCCAACACTGCTACTCAGCCAGTTTTTCCCACAGTGAGGGTCCCTGAGAGTATCTGCAACTATCATTCAGAGGGTGCTGAGGATTTTGTTTCTGTCAGTCCTAAGCAAAGCAAACAATTCAAGGAGACCTGACTTTTTCATAAGAAACAAAAATGGAAAAAATTGTATGGAAATGAGCTGTTTTTTTTTTGTTTGTTTTTGTTTTTTTATGGGCTTCAAACAGGGTGCAATTGTTTGCAAATAAACTATTTACTCTTCTCCCATCATCATCATCAAGCGGCCTGCAGTGCCCTTGAATTCTTGCCTTTATGCAGCTCCTTGTGGAGGAGACAAAGCTTCTCGACAATCCACAACAAGGTGGAGCCCCACCCTCCCCATGTCAGGAAGTGTTACCGCTGGTAAAACTCTTAGACATGGACCAGTCAATTGTGGGCAACCTGGGCTCCCTCCCAGACCTGAGCACCTGCATGGTAGAAGGATATGCTATAGCAAAGCAATCAGGCGGCCTCCAAACTAAGTTTTTCATCAGACTTCCAAAAGTAACAACTTTGTGAGTGCAGTGGTTTTTGATAATTGCTAGGCTGAGACCAGAGTGGCTTTTTTAAGATTAATTCAAAGGAAAGTTTTCATGTGAAGAGAAAAGAGGCAGTCAGTACAATGGATGCCTGTGACAAGGCTTAAGTCAAAAAAACAAAGTCACGGCACACCACACTCAGACATATAGGTATATTTATATACCTTTAAGGAACAAGTCAGAGTCATAAACTTGAAGAAAAGGTTTTACCTTTCATTTATTGGCACTGTTAAGAACAGAATTCAGCTGCTCCTCCTGGAGCTAGTAAATGTTCCTGACATTTCACCGAGAGGCTTTATCAAAGCAATCACACCGAGAGGCTTTATCAAAGCCTCTCAGTGAAATGTCAAGAACATTTACTAGCTATAGGAGGAGCGGCTGAATTCTGTTCTTAACAGTGCCAATAAATGAAAGGTAAAACCTTTTCTTCAGGTTTATGACTGTGACTGGTTCCTTAAAGGTATATAAATATACATATATGTATAAGTGTGGTGTGCCGAAGGTTTTTATGTCTAGCTTCACAATGGGCTATCTATTCAGATCACACAACAGACAGCAGTGGGTAGATTTTCGGTCCTTTTAGGATAAATCTGTAGCATTCCCCCACCCACCCCTGTTGGGCTTTGCCTCTTTGATCCCTGTTGAAAGCACTGGGCCTCCAGTGCCAATTATTACCTACACACAGTCCCCTGCAGTAGTGGGGGGGGGGGCAAACATTAGGAGGAGTGCCATTTCATCATGTTATCGGGTACACAACTGATCGTACCTTCAGGCTGTGCATTGATGGACTGAAGACAGGTTTGTCACCCTCAACAAGAGATCGATTATTAAACAACATCTATGGGTACACGCACAAATGTGGCAGCAGAAGCCACCCACAAAGGATTGAAACCATGGCCAGCACCATGTTGGATTACCCCCCCCCGACCTGTGCTTAGCCAGCATCTGGGTCATGTGTCACAGGGTATGTTTGCCCATGAAAAGCAGCCAATGTGACAGCATGGTGCCCTAGGGAATGACCAATGAAACATGGAAACATAGAGTTTGTTGTGTGATAAGGAACACTTGGTCCACCTAGTCTATCCTCTTTTCCTTGCCTATTGCACAACCACAGATCATACCTGGTCCCCGGCCACCTCCCCCTCCCCCGCTTTGATACCAGTTTTCCTTTATACCTATCCCATGCATACTTGAAGCCCACCACTGTTTTCGCCCTCACCATCCCTGCTGGAAGATTGTTCCAGGCATCCACCACCCTCTCAGTGAAAAAATGCTCCTTCACATCCCTCCTAAACTTACCCCTTCCAGTTTCATATCATGCCTCCTAGTTCCTGTACACCTTTTTTACTGAAAATGCTCCCTTACTGTACCTTATTCAGCCCTGTGAGGTATTTAAAGGTCTCTATAAATTCCCCCTCTCTCCCTCTTCTCATCCAGGGTGTACATGTTTAGGTCCCTCAATCTCTCTCTGCACATGATATTTGGTGCAGACTCTGCACCATTTGTGTTACCCTTCTTTGGATGGCCTCTACCCTGTCTGTGCCCTTTCTGAGTTGTGGTCTTCAGAACTGAACACAGTACTCCACATGTGATCTCACCAAAGACTGATACTGTGGCAATGCCCCCTCCCTCCTTGTGATACTACTCCCTATGTACCCCAGCATCCCACTGACTTTCCCTACTGCTTTGTCACATTGCCATGCCACCTTAAGGTCATCTGTTATTATTACCCCTAGGTCCCTTATCTATTTAATGGCCATCAATACTTCACACCCATCTATACTCTACCTCTGGGATTCTCCACCGAAGGTGTATAATTGTACACTTTTTTGCATCGAGACCCTGCTTCCATACCTTAGACCATTCCTTGAGCTTTTTGGGGTCTCTAGTCATTCTTTCCACCCCCTCTGGAGTGTCCACCCTATTGCAGATCTTGGTGTCATCTGTAAAGAGACACTCCTTCCCTTCCAGTTCTTCTGCAATGTCACTTACAAAGACACTAAAGAGGACTGATGATGAAATCAGATAAGGGATTCTCTAATTTTGGTGTAAGGGAAAAGCCCTCAAATTTACGCCAGTGGGCCTTAGAGTATGAATCAGCCTGTCAGTGGAGTACTGAGCCAATAGGGGATCTGGGCCAGCCTTCTTGGAGACTGCAGCTACAGCAGGGGGGTTATATGGTGGAGAAAATTATCCTATTTTTGACTACGGGGATGTAGTATATAGTGCTGCCCCTAAGTCCACCCTAGTGCGACTGGACCCTCTTTTTACTCTTTCTGTCGCTTTGCTCTGGTCTGTACACCCTCCACCCACCACTGCGACCTCTACCAGTCCCTTAACCTCCTTTCACTCATCAATAGGTGCCAGTCCCACTGTAATAGACTCACAGCCAAATTCTGGGCCCAGTTACTGCCCCCATACCTCTCGTCTATGCTGAGTGCTGAAACACCTCCTGTTTACTCACTCAGGAATTGTGACCCCCGGCTCCTTCAAGTCCCCTGCATGGCGACCTCTGCCGGCCAACTGGCCTTCAGAGCTTGCATGCCCAAGCTATGGAACACCCTGCCTGTAGTCATTCGGCATGCTCCCTCCTCTCGGATACTCAACTCCCTCCTCAAAGGGCATTTCTCCACTGACTGCTCATGCAGCCTAAGGTCACACTAGACAAGGGCCCAGCACTCCAATCGGTATTAGCTATGGTGACTCCTATGTTTCAACTCTGAACCTAATATAGCTTATCTCTTGTACCCATCCCCATATTTATGCCTCATCGACTATGATGTTCTGTTGCTGCATTGCTGTGTACATATTGTATATATACCTGTATATATTTGGTGTTAATTTCTGTATTATGCATGTGTTTATGTATCCTCCCATCCCCAACACCCCCAGGACACATCTGGAATTGAGTGGTAGTCTGCTCAGTATGCCTTCCTGGTAAAACGTTAACTAACTAACTAAATAAATAAATAAAATATTCACTAGGAAGCGCAAAGGTGCACAGGGACTTCATGTAAGCCAGTCAGTAAGCCTGCTGGAAGCCACGGACAGCCACCCATTAGCGTTGAGACCCTAAATAGGAAAGACTTTCAGGGGTATTGTGTGGCACAAGTAGGTCCCTCAGATTTGGGAAAGCCCAAAAACAGGTGGTGAGCCTCCCCAGATGTCCAGTCCCCAAAGACCGCTGGAGAAGGGAGGTGACAGAGTACTGATTCTGAAGTGGCCAACATGTTAGTGCATGAGGGGCACATGGAACTGTGAGTATTGGTCAGGGCATATGGTCTGGAACACTTGGTTTTCTAGCCAGCCATTGTAGTTATGGCTGGTAGGGCATTGAAAGCCCCAGGCTAGGACTGTGCATGTGGGACAGCATGGAAAGAATTCCAGTGGTTAGACCATCAGGTCTTTGCATTGCAGTTAGTGTTTGCTTATTTATGTATGTATGTATGTATGTAAGTAAGTATGCATGTATGTATTTGAAAACTGGTAACCAGGAATGACACACTGAGCTGAGGCTCATTTCCAAGTGCGACTCAGGGAAATGGTTACAAGAGGAAACAGAAAAACATAATACTGTATATTACATGGAACAGAACCAGTTACAATGCAGTGACACTGCAGTTACACTGTAACTACACTGTAGTTAACTTGACACTTAAAATAAAGCATAACCCAAAAAATGAATAGTTCTTTGGTACAAAATTGGAACAAATTAAAGTGCAAGTATATTGTGCAAATACATGTGCAGGTGGAAAAGTGGGAATTCAACAACAAAGCAGAACAGAGGCAAGCAATGTTGTGTACGTAGATAACTTTGTTTCTTCACATTCTGTGATTGTGCACGTTCGGTCTCAGTCAACTCTACAACAGGTCTGCAATAATTCAACTAACTGTGTGTACCATATGTGACTTTCAATGGAGCTTCCTGGGATCTGAGGGCGTTAACACTAGTGCACCCGATAGGGGACTGTTGTGAACTGATGGGGGAGGGCTTGAGTAGGATTACCTATTACTTTCACTTGATTGTTTGCTTACCCTTTGCCCTTTCCTCCTCCAATATCTTGTTCCCACCACTCTATCCTTATAAACCTGTTCCTTGGTTTGCAAATTGTCCCTTAAATACCATTACTTAAAATTGCTTGCATGGACATTGGTAACTCTTTGCTGGGTGGGACTGTAGGGGACTGGTTACTATTCTGTTTCCTGAGAGGTAACATCCTGAGTTCTAGCTGGTACTATAATGGGCTACCCTGGGTGGAGGCACTGAATCGCTAATGATTTTGTCCAGCTTTGACACCTGATTGCCCCTCCCCCCCAAATGTTAAACGGCCCAAGCCTCATCCAGACAGCAGAAGATGGAGCCACATATCTTGTGGGACTGGAGAAGAATGTCTTACATAAATATGTTCAGTATTATTAAAACTTCATAGCCTCAAGTTTTGTTGTTGATGCCATTCTGTAGATATTCAAACAGCTGTACTCAATTACAGGCAGTTAGTAGCAGTAGCTGAGCAGTACATAACTTGAAATCAATATCGAAACAGGCTCTCGATCTGTAAAGGGGCCCCACTTTGACGTTAATTTTTTCACAGTCAAGTTACCGTATATGATTTTCAAACAGAAGGGCTTGATCAGTGCATACTCCAAAGTATCTAAACGCTAAAATAGGTTCCAGTTTAATTCCGTCTGCAATATTCTTATTCCTGTCCCTGACAATTCCTCTGGATGCTTACAACCAAATTACATGGGACTCATTTCTTTTACACTGGTGGGGGAAGCCCAAAATATAGCACTTTCAAACATAGAAACAAGCCAGAAGAAGAAGGCATTATGGTCTTTCTAGTCAGCTCAGTGTGGGGATACTTGTCCTTAACAGGGCCAAGCTCCCTCTCCTTCCTCTCTTCTTCTTCCCTTGACTAACCCTTTGTATTTGTCCTACCCTCTGTAGAAGCTGCCACATATTTTACATTCACCAGTCCTGCTGGCACTGTGTTTCACCCCACCACCACCCTCCCTATGAAGTAATACTTCCTAGTGTCCCTCCTGAGTCTACCCCCTATCAGTTTATCTTTCCCGAGGTATTTGTAGTCTCACTGAACAGTCCATTGGTGCCTTTCTTGTTGATGCCTTTCATGTATTTGAAAGTTTCAGTCATATCCCTCTTTCCCATCTGGCCTCCAGTGAGTACATGTTCAGACTCTCCAGCTTCTGTTCATGTCCTTTTTCCTTCTGTCCTGCCTCATTTTTGTGACCCTCCTGTGGACAGCCTCCAACCTATTTATCCTATTTCCTCATTTAGCCATTCCAGAACTGAATGCAGTACTCCAGGTGTGGACGTACCAGGGTTCTGTATAGATGTAGAATGACTTCACTGCACCTGCCACTGATCCCTCTACCTATACATCCCAGCATCCTCCAGCACAGAGGGAGGAGATGGACGGGGTACTAGTGGAAGTAATTTACAAAGTGACAGCCAAAAGTGAAGTGCTGCTGGTGGGAGACTTCAATTTGCCTGATGTGGATTGGAGAACCCAGGCTGCAGCCACAGCCAGGAGTAGAGGCATCCTGGATGCCATGCAGGGAGCTTGCCTCAAACAGCTTGTGGCAGAACCCATCAGAGAAGGAGCAATATTGGACTTGGTACTCACCAATGGAGAGAGTCACCAGTGTAATGGTGGGTAGCCAGCTGGGGTCCAATGATCATCATACAGTGTGGTTCAATGAGAGAACAGTGGAGGAGTCAAACCACATGAAACAAGGGTCCTGGATTTCAGATGGGTTAACTTTGCAAAAATGGGGGAATGTCACAAGGAAGCCCTGGCAGGCAAAGAAGAAGGGAGGTGTACAGAAACAATGGGCTAACCTTAAGGAAGCCATAGCAGAGGCAGCAAGCCTTTGTGTTAGGCAAGTAAGCAAAACAAAGAGAAAGAAAAAAACACTATGGTTCTCAAAGGATGTGGCCGAGAAAAGGCTAGCTTTCAGGAGGTACAAGAAAACATGGGGGGAGGGGGGAACTGTATCTGGAAAAGCAGAGGGAGGTGGGGAAAGTAGTCAGTAGTGCAAAGGCACAAACTGAGGAAAAAAATAGCCCAGACAATTAAGAAAGGAGACAAGACCGTTTTCAGGTACATTAGTGATAGAAAGAAGACCAGAGGTGAGATTGTGAGGTTAAAAAGGGAGGAAGGGTGTGTGTGTGCTGAGGGGGACCTAGAAAAAGCAACAATACTGAACAAATATTTTTGCTTAGTATTCACAGAAGAAGGGAAGGAGAAGGACCACTATTAGGAGAAAGGAGCATCAGTTGGAGAGAGGTGAACACCAGCCCGTTTACGTAGGAAAGAGTCCTAAAGGTACTCGAGAATCTGAAAGGGAACAAAGCTTTGGAGCCAGATGGGATACATCCCAGAATATTAAAAGAACTTAAAGAGGTACTGGCAGCACCACTAACAGCCCTGTTCAACAAATTGATAGAGACAGGGGAGGTTCCAGGGGACTGGAGGAGGGCAAATGTAGTCCTTCTCCACAAAAGTGGGAACTGGGAGGAGGCTGGCAACTACAGGCCAGTCAGCCTCACCTCAGTGGCAGGGAAATTTATGGAGTTACTGCTAAAGCAAAGGATTGCGATATTTCTTGAATCCAGTGAAGCACAGGATCCAAGGCAGCATGGATTCACAATGGGAAGGTCTTGCCAAACAAATCTGATAGATTTCTTTGACTGGGTGACAAGGGAGATAGATAGGGGAGGGTCGGTGGATGTGGCCTACCTAGATTTCAGCAAGGCCTTCAACACCATCCCACATAGGAGGTTGATAAATAAGTTGGGCAGCCTGGGAGTGGGCCCCAAGGTGGTAAACTGAGTCAGACACAGGTTGAGTGACAGGACACAGTGGGTGATGGTAAATGGTGATCAATCCGAGGAGAGGGGGGTGACCAGCAGGGTGCCACAGGGATTTGTACTGAGGCCAGTCCTCTTTAATGTCTTCATAAGTGACATTGTAGAGGGGCTGGAGGGAAAGATATGCCTCTTTGCAGATGGCATTAAGATCTGTAACAGGGTTGACATTCCCGGGGGTCAAAAAAATGAGAAAAGACCTAAACATGCTTGAGGAGTGGTCGAGAGTGTGGCAGCTAAGATTCAATGCAAAGAAGTGCAAAATCATGCACTTGGGCCACAGAAGTCCAAGGGAGGAGTACAAGATGTGGGGGGTTGGGTACTGATGGCCACCATTCTAGAAAGGAACTTGGGGGTAATCATATCTGATGTACCTGCTGTGGGTCTCTATGTCCCGGGCCTGTGTAGGCTGCACTCCGAGTGGTGAGAATAAAACTCTGTGGAAACACTAACTTTGACTTTGAAATGTTATTAAAGTATGTGTGTTGTGTGCCATGACTGGTTGTTATAAACATTATTCACTCTGTCATTGAGCATCCAGATCCCAGGTTCTTACCCAATGTGAGAAGGCTGTGGGGCAAGCCAGTGGGATGCTAGGGTGCATAGGGAGAGGTATCATCAGCAGAAAAAAGGAGGTGGTTATGCCACTGTACAGATCAATAGTGAGACCTCATCTGGAGTGCTGTGTCCAGTTCTGGAGGCTGCATCTCAGCATGTACATAGACAAAATAGAGGCAGTCCAGGGAAGGGCAACAAAAATGGTGCAAGGACTGCACCAAAAGTCATATGAGGAAAGACTACAGAACCTCAATATGTATTCCCTGGAGGAGGGGAGAGAAAGGGAGGATATGATAGAGACAGTCAAGTACATCAGGGGTATAAACAAGGTACAGGAGGGTAGCATCTTTCAGAAAAGAAGATGTACAAGAACAAGTGGGCATGATATGAGGCTAGAAAGGGGTAGGCTCAGGGGCAACATGAGGAAGTATTTTTCACAGAAAGAGTAGTGAATATTTGGAATAGCCTCCCTGCGGAGGTGGTGGGTGCAAAAACAGTAAGGGAATTCAAGAATGCATGAGGTAGACATAAGAGTACTATAGCAATAGGGAATAGAGGATAAGCCGCAGATCAACAAAGGTCTGTGGTAATGCATTAGGTAGGGAAAGGGGGCAGACTAGGTGGACCACATGATCCTTATCTGTCATCACCTTCTGTGTATCTGTGTAACCTGTTTACCTACCCCACTGCCTTACTGTAGTGTGCCATTGGCTGGAGGGAGTCTGTAATTGCTACCCTCAAGTCCTTGTCCTCCTCCAACACCATGATGGTGACCCACCTAACTGGTACATGCACATAACCTTGTACTTCTTCACATTGAAGCCCAGCTACTAGATTCCCAACCTCCTTTCCAGCTTCTTCAAATCTTCCCTCGGATCCTTGATCCCCTCCTCACAATTAATCCTGCAGCAGAGCTTGGTGTCGTCTGCAAACATGCAGATTTTACTCTTGATACTCTTGATGCCCTCTCCTATATCCCTAATGAGTATACTGAATAGCACTGGTCCAAGTACCGAACCCTGCTTCCTTAGAACTCCCTGATAACCACTACCCTCAGTGTCCTTCCTCTAAGCCAGTTTTTCAACCATTTAGTAATTTTGTACCCCAACCCTAGGTACCCAACTTCTTTCATTGTCTCCTTTGTGGGACCAAGTCAAAGACCTTGCTAAAGACCAAGTACAGTATGCCTACTGCTTGTCCCCTACCAATGAACTTTGTCACCCAAACAAAGACGTCTATCAAATTGGTTTGACATTACCTCCCCGACACAAACCTGTGTTGACTGCTATCTTGGAGCCCATTTGCATCCAGAAACTCTACCAGACTTTCCTTCAAGAGTGTTTCCATGAGTTTGCCTACTGTGGATGCAGGCCTACTGGCCTATAGTTTCCTGGCTCATCCCTGGCCCCACGTTTGGAGAGTGGGATCACATCTGCTGTTTTCTAGTCCACTGGTACCTTGCCTGTTGCCAGGGAGTCATTAAACAGGTCAGCTAGGTGCACTTCTAGCACCAATGCCATCTCCTTTAGCACCCTACGGTGAGCCCCATCTGACTCTGGAGACTTTTTCACCATCACGGCAAATAGCCCCTTGAGGACCCTATCTGCTGTGATATTTTCTGCACATTTTAGGGCCCATACCTCCTCTTCCCCTTCCCCCATGGCAAAGGCATCTCTTTTCTTGTTTTTGTATTTTTTTATTGAAAAATATTCTATCATGTACAATATAGAAAGCACTGAGGTACATACAATGTCACATACAGAGATTATATAGCTTCAAAAATTGATAATTCTTCTAGCTTCCAAAGTCAGTTAGTCTATGACCAGAGGAAGGCTGCTAAAAACTTCACATATCTGCATATATATACTGTATATACTCATCCCCTCCCCAGTGTCTAAGGGTATGATGGTGAATGTCCATGAGAAGGGAGTGGCCACAACAGCAAGAATACTTTCCAAGACAGCTGCGTTCACCCAAGTCCCTGATAGTAAAGGGGATGCCACCCTGACCCATCCGGTGCTGGGCTGGAAGGAAAACAGTGGTTAAACAGCATCAAGAGTTCAGGAAGAATGAGACAACTCCTTCTGACTTAAAGAACAGCGGGATCCCAAATTTAATTAACACGGTTCAGTAAAATACAGCCACTCCATGGAGCTGTTCATATCCTAACACAAGGGGGCAACATATTATTTTTTGACTGTGGAGGTCACACAATTGATTTAGTCCCTTTACATAAAGTCCATTCTCCGGATGACCCAACATCTTCAGGCAGCTCAGTTCATCATGTAGCAGGAAAAACACACCTTGCTGCAAGGTTGCTCTCCCCACAGTCTCAAAATACCTTGTTCCCATCTCTTCAACACTGCCTTGCCTCTCCCCTCAGGGCCAGTGATTCACTATCCATAGGTCCAAATCACTCACTGGGGAGGTTCAGCTAGCCTCTCATCTTGGGGCTGCTGCTCCCTCCTCCCACTGGTCCAGATTTCAGATAGGGGCATGCTGCAAGCCACACCAGCCACTACCATTCCATCCTATACTCACCAAGGTTTTTGGGTGTTGGCCCCGCAGAACCTCATGGTGACCCATCCTCATCTCCGCTGCCACTCTGCTCTCCCTCAGGTCTCATCGCTCTACCATCCTTCTTCCCGCTGTGGGGTTGCTCTTCACTACCCCCAAACTGGTGGAGTCAACATTTAGTGGCCACTGCCATATTCCCCAGCTACAAACTCAGTTTCCTTTTCTAGAAAAAAACTATCCTGCTGCTCAAGCAGGTGGCTGCCCTGCTTGATATCGGTCCCACTCACTAGTCATTCCTCCTTTTTACCGCGTTCTCCCCTTATATCCTGCACAGCCATGCTAGCAGCTCCTCAGGGCAGCAAAAATCATTAACCCATTACAGGGACGAGAAGTCCCCAAAACATGCCCTAATGGTGCACATCCAAGTGCACAAGTAAGACGCCTCTAACCCCACAAGGGAGTTACATGTGCCCTAACTCAAATCCGATTATTTTAGTTTTAGCCATAGAATACATTGTAATGATGGAATACCAAGTAACAGCACTTTTATTCCAAGGTTGAACCACACTGACCAATAATAATGATTTCACCTTAACATGGCTAAACCATACAGACCAATAACAATGATTTCACCCTATCATAGTTAAACCATACTGACTGATAATGATTTCACCCTATCATGGTTAAATCATATAAACCAATAATGCTGATTTCACCCTATCATGGTTAAACCATACTGACCGATAACATGATTTCACCCTATCATGATTAAACCATATTGACCAATAACACTGACACCAATAACACTGATTTCACTCTATCATGGTTAAACCATACTGACTGATAACAATGATTTTGCCCTATCATGGTTAAACCATACTGACTGATAACACTGAATTCACCCTATCATGGTTAAACCATACTGACCAATAACAATGATTTCACCCTAACATGGTCAAACCATACTGACCAATAACACTGATTTCACCCTATCATGTTCAAACCTTATTGACCAATAACTATAATTTCACCCTATCATGGTCAAACCATACTGACAAATAACACTGATTTCACCCTATCATGGTCAAACCATACTGACAAATAACAATTATTTCACCCTATCATGGTCAAACTATTCTGACCAATAACACTAATTTCACCTTATCGTGGTCAAACCTTACTGACCATTAACAATGATTTCACCCTATCATGGTCAAACCATACTGACCAATAACAATGATTTCACCCTATTAGAGTGATTTCACCTTATCGTGGTTAAACTATACGGACCAATGACAATGATTTCACCCTATCTAGGCATCATAGGATGAACTGTGGGTCTATGCTCATATAATAAATTTGCCAAGTCCCCCAGATCTCATGAAAAGTAACCCCTCTCCCTCTCAGAAGAGATGTAAGTTATTCCATTTGATAGATGGCAATAACAATCTCTGTTGCCAAATTTAACTACAGGAGGCACTGTCTGAAGCCACTGTCTTATAACAGCCTTTTTGACTGTCAGGAGCACAATGGGGGAAGAGATCGGGGGCCTGTTCTGGTTCTATGATAGGATATCGAAACCAGGAGCATGGAAGGAGACAGCAAAGATGTGTCTAGTAAGAGCTCTCAAAACTGATGTTCCAGATCCTGCCAAAAACCCTGAAGAAGAGGACAGTATCACAATATATGTGCATGGTCTGCCTCAGACTTCCCACACTTTCACCAGCAGTGGCCATATTGTTGCCCCATATATTTCACTTGTATTCTAGCAATATGGAAATACCTAACATTTCCAGGCAAATTCTCTCCAGAAGACAGACAAGGTCACCTTGATGGCAGAGGCAGCGTACCAGGTCTAAATCTCCATAGTATAAAAAGTTTACAGTTCTTGGTTCCATTTTAGCAGGATATGTGCTGACAAAATCGGCCATACCTCCTGTAGTCCCCTATAGCGGTTAGCTATTAGATGATGCCCTGTATCTCCCTTCAAGAGGGCCGAAAAAATCCGTAGCAGCTGTGGAGCTGGATCTGAAGTGCCCAGTTGCCCCCTAGGTGAGTACAGAAGGCGAGTTTGAATCTGGAGGTAACAGTAATTTTCCCGCCCTGCCAGTATGAACTGTTCCTGGAGTTGTTGGAAGGGAACTATTCCCTGTGTATTCATGAATTGAAACAGGTAGTGTAACCCCCAAGAATCTCCATCTGCAAAATGGAAAACTGAGCTGCAGAGGGAGACATTCTGAATCTTTGTCCAGGAGCCTACTGTACCAAAGGATATTACATGGATACATAGATACTGTCTGCAGATAAGGGCCGCCAGGCCCATCCAGTCTGCCCGTTTATGCTACTGTACCTGATGAAGTGACCAGAGACCCTATCTGGACACTGGCTTTAGCTTTTTCTTCCAATCTCTAATATTCCTTTATTCCTGTCCCATGCATGTTTGAAGCCTGTCACCATACATGCAGCCAAAACGTCCTGGGGCAGGCTGTTCCACGCATCCACCGTCCTCTCCATAAAAAAATAACTTCCTGACATTTCCCCTTATGCAGCCACCCATCAGTCTCATGTCATGTCCTCTTGTTCTGGTACTACTTTTAAACTGGAATATGTTGTCCCCTTTCACCTTGTTCATGCCCTTGAGGTATTTGAACGTTTCTATCATGTCACCTCTCTCCCTCCTTTGCTCCAGCATGTACAAATTGAGGTCTCTCTTTCCTCGTAAGGCTTGTAATGTAGACCAGTCACCATTTTGCTCACCCTCCTCTATATCATCTCTATTTTGTCAATGTCCTTATGAAGGTGTGGCCTCCTGAACTGGACAATGTGCTCAAGGTGATGCCTCACCAGGGTCTTGTACAATGGAACTATCACCACCCTCCTTCTGCTTGTGATTCCCTTCCAACAACTCCAGGAACAGTATGTCATGATGATAACCGTGCCTGTAAGCCATGCCTGTATCTACTGCTTTTCTTTTACCATGCCTGTATCCACTATTTTTCTTTACTGTAACCACCTCATGATGTAACTCACAATGCCTCAAATGTTCCTTATGTCCTTGTTCATTCTTATAACTTGTATTGTTATCCCGGGTTGCCCCTGAAAAAGGGGCCTTCGGGGCTCAGTGGGCCTACCCGGTCACCAAAATGTAATAAATAAATAAATAGTAGCTGCCAACACTCTTCCCCCAACCTGTAGCTTGCTCCAGGGTTTCTGCTCCCCACATGCATGATTTTGTACTTCTTTGCATTAAACCTTAGTTGCCACATCTCTGACCATCTCTCCAACTGTTCCAAGTCCTTTCTTAACCTTTCCACCCCATCCAGGGTATCCACCCTGTTACAGATCTTGGTGTCATCTGCAAACAGGCAAACCTTTCCCTCTAGCCCATCTGCAATGCCACTGATGAAGACTTTGAAGAGGACCGGCCCCAGAACTGACCCTTGAGGTACCCCACTGGTCACCTCCTTTTCCTTTGATTGGGTTCCGTTTACCACAATCCTCTGTTTTTTGTCCCTTAATCAGTTTCCAATCCAGTTTACCACATTGTGACCCATCCCCAGGCTACCTAGCTTGTTGACCAGTCTCCTATGTGGGATGGTATCAAAGGCTTTGCTGAAATCTAGGTAGGCAATATCTCCTGCCCCCCCCCCCTTGGTCTACTGCCTTTGTCACCCAGTCAAAGAAATCTATTAGATTAGTTTGACAGGACCGTGCTGCGGTGAACCCATGTTGCCTGGGATCCAACACCCCCATGGCTTCTAGGGGAGTGGCTTTTGAAAAGGATTACCACTGTGACAAGGTAATGACTGTACACAATGTAAAATGTCTTAAGCCGATTTCCCTGAAGGGGTGTAAAAATAGAAATTTAACTATATAAAACAAATCATTATGATGGAATTCTGTATGTTTCCATGAAGCAGTACAGGAGATGGACAACCAAAAACCAATAATTTGTAATTGTCCCTCCAGAACATACATTTTGATATAACATAGAAACAGAGAATCTGATTGCAGAATAAGGGCTGCTTGGCCCACCCAGTCTGCACAATTCTTTTTTCTACCTTCATTTTTTGCTGCAGACTCACTTGATCTACAGTGCTATCTCTTCATCCTCTCCCTTATGCCTACGATTTCCTTGTGCCTATCCCAGGCATTTTTGAACCCCACCACTGTTTTCACCTCTACTACCTCAGCTGGAAGGCTGCTTCACAAATCCACCACTCTTTCTGTGAGGAAATACTTCCTCATATCTCTCCTGAGTCTACCCCACTCCAGCTTCATGGCTTGTCCCCTAGTTCTACAGCACCTTGCTTTCCAAACAATACTCCCCTTCTGCACCTTATTAGCCCTGTGAGGTATTTAAAGGTCTCTATCATATCCCCTGTCCCCCATCCTCCAGGGTGTACATGTTGAGCTCCTTTAGCCTCTTGTCATAGGGATTTTGATGCAGACCCTTCACCATTTTGGTAGCCCTCTTTTGGTCGGCCTCCACTAGGGCTGGGAAAACTCAGTGAAGTTCTGACCCTTATTAAATAACAACCAGAACACGGTGAAGTTCTGATTTATCCTGACTAGTTCTGATTTATTGACTAATATTTGAAAAAAATGCAAAAAAATACATGAACATGGCCAAAGTTGCTCACATTTGACACAAAGGCCTAAATGAAATAATTTAATGGATGATTTGTATGAAAATTAAAGTAAAACTGCTAAATAAAAAAACAATCTGTTGCTACTAGCCCCTTCACGGCTGGTCTATAATGATGGCATATCCTGCTCAGGCCAGTGACATGAGTCTGCTGGGAAAGACAGAGAGAGAGAGAGAGAGAGACAGACAGACAGACACAGACAGACAGACAGATGCAAATACCTAAATCATAGTACCACCAAGAACTGCAGGCACTGCCAGGCAGCTAAGATTTCTTTTTTTTTATTAATGGTGCTGTGTAGGTATTATTTTGATGGATGTAACAGTCAGAGCCGAACAGGCCAAAGAAATGGATATGAATGATCAAATGAGCAGCACTAGGACAGCCCACACTCCCTACACATGTGAATGATGCAACTGCTTTGCATGCCCCAGTGTACTGTGGTATATTGTACACTACCTGGTCCAAGAGGTGGTAATGTTTTCTAGTACTACGGCTACTTCTGCTGAATCTGATCAACATGCTGAGGATGCTGAATCCTTAATAAAGAAAAATGAAAGACATAGTGATCACCACCCAGGCTGGCAGCCAGTAACACATTGCATGGGTCAAGTGCAGTGCAGTCATAAAAAAATGTGCCTCTTATACCTGAAGACCTGATGACACACAACACAACACAATTATATCCTTCCTAGTTCCACAATTGCTGCCAGCCACTGCCAAGTAATTTAGGTATCACAAATCATGGCTGGCAGTATAGCCTAGAGGTTAGAGGAATGAGGTATGAACAAGCTTGGTACATCCAACACACAAGACCTGAGTTTGATTCTCACAACCTCTACTTGCATACTGTGTGACTCTGAGCAAGTCACTTAACCGCCCAGTGCTCCCAGGTTGTCCCTGAAAACAGGCACTTGTGCCTAGTGGGCCTCACCCAGTTACCAAAGACTAAAATAAAATATAATAATCTCAGCCCAGTTACTGCAAGTGAGATATAACCAGGCTAGCATACCATGCACACATAAACAATAAATAAATTATATGAATTTTCAATTTAGTAGCATTTTTTTTGTGAAGTATTTGCAGCCAAATATTGGGGATATGAAAAATATACAAAGAGTATTCGGCTTCTGAACTTTCAGACATCTGCTAAGCTGTGATTGTACGAAAATTAAAACAGTACAGTCAGAATTCAGGATCAGTTGCTGAGGGCAAAAAAAGTGACTAGTAGTAGTAAAGAGTAGGACTGGAGTAAGGACAAAAAGTGATAAATAAGCAGTAGTCGTGACTCTTGAGGGCAAAAACTGATAGTCGTAGTAGTAGACAGCAGTACCCTACCTTCCAGATCAGATAGGGGTACCAGGTACCACCAAGTAAGTTTGTGACATGAAATGCAGTTGCTTGCTCTATTTGGACTCTGAACCTACTGATGTTATTATTTTTTTTCTATTCTGTGCTGCAGATGTGATCATAGTGGCCTGGCCTAGTCCATCCTGACCTGACTTGTCACAATTACTTGCTACCTTATGTAGTAGACCCTATTCACAAAAGATTTTCACCACAGGCCCAAATTCTTGAAAGTGTTTTGTGCATGGGGCCTGCGAGGAGCAGTAAGTGTATGTTGTATTCGGGTATCAAATTTGAAATTAAAGTGAGGAATGTTGACTTTGAGAAACTAGAGGCGCTCAGCATTTTCTGGTGTCAAATAGGATCGTGTGTCAGTAATGATGTTACCAGCTGAATTGAACAATTGTTTTGAACAGACGCTAGTCGGAGGGCAATTCATGTACTTCATTGCAATGTTTACTAAAGCAGGCCACATATTTTGTTTGGATTTCCAGTATTTCAAAGGATCAGCATTCTAGCTATATTGAGCTCTGCCAGGTACATTTCAACGAATGTCTGTGCTGAGGCTGTGTTACAAGAGGCAGATGAATAAGATGTTACAATAATATCTTCTAAGTGACTCCAGAGACATGAAGCTGAACCAAGTGACTGTGGGACAGTGCTGTGCTTGGCTGGTGGTAAAGAAGAAGATTTGGCTGCAGTGGCTGAGGAGGAAGAGGGAGAAAATGCTGCAGCAGTAGAGGATGGGCTACCTGATGCCGTGCTGCTGTGTTGTGAAGAAGATTCTGAATGTGGTGCTGCTGTTGTACTCTGTTTCATGACAGCACGCACCTCATCAATTATTTCTTGTTTGTTTCTCTCGAAACAAGTGTCATCATCATCACTCAATAATTGCTTTGATTTGTATTGTGGGTCCAAGTTTGTTGTTTTAATGTAGTACTCAGAATGAAGCATTTTCAATCAATCAAAGTCTTTATTTAACCAGGCAATCACCGTTGAGCAAGCTCATTTTCGAGGTGGACCTGGGTTTGTTAACTAGGAACAAGGGACAATATACATGGGATGCAACACACAAGAAAATAGTAATAATACAAATAAAGTGAGATACAATAATACAGTATATACAAAGTATCAGCAGGTAGCATTGACAGTAGTATATGTTTGGAACAGAAGATACAGCTAGTTTTGGGTAGGACACAATTTTTCATAAAAGTAAAGAAATATACATATCAGGTGCACCGAACACAAATAAAACCTAATATAAAAAGATATATGGTGATACGGTATGGAGAATTTAGAGCTGGAACCAGGGTGAAAGGCATGTGGAAGGGACAGATATGGGGGTAGAAAAAGGGGAGAGGGAAGAGTCGATTATAGATGTGATCAGCCTTTTAACAGTAGTAATTAGAGTGTGCTTGGACTTATAGGACTCACTATTTAGGGTAGACAGGCACAGGACTCCTTATGATGTAGATATAGAGATTTAAAAGCTGCTAGGCTGATGGGGTGAGCTAATTTCAAAGTTTTTTGCAGATTTTTACATAATTCACATAGTTTTTTGCAGTTTTTTACATAATTTGTCATCTTCTGTGACTTTTTTTATCATACGTCTCATTAGATCTTCTTGTATTCTGGAGGGCAACCTGCATGTGTCAGCACCACTGGCAGCCTGTGTGATCATGGGACTGTCTTGCTCCTCTAACTTTTCCCTAATCAGATTCAATCTGAATTTTAAAATTGTTATTAGGGGTATCACCTGGCTCAGAGTTGCTGTGTTTGCACTAACATCCCTGGTGATTTCTTCAAATGGCTGGAACAGGAAAATTAGAAACTCCAGCATGGCCTACAGTGGTGGAGTAATACAGATGTCTGCATCACCAATTTTATTTTGTAAGGTGTACTGTCTGACAGTTTTCTTTTGTTCCAGCAGCCTTTGGAACATATAAAAGATCGAATTCCATCGAGTAGAAATGTCTTGGATCAGTCCGTGCAAAGGTAAACTGTGCTCCTGCTGTATTTTTTCAAACAAGTGACAGGCTTTGCTTAAGTGACTGAAATGAGTGCATATTCTTTTACCAGTGCTAACGAGAGCCTTAATCTCCCTACCGTCATTGAGAAAACTATGAACTATTACATTTAAGCAATGCACAAAGCAGCGGATGTGAACAAAGCCTCCCTCCTCCAAGGCCTTCCTTGTGTTGGACCCATTATCTGCAACTACCTGTATAAAGCCAACTGACAGTCCCTGTGAGGTGGGCCATTGCTGTATTGATTTTTGGAGCTCTTCATTGATGTTGTATGAGGTGTGTTCAGATGGAAAATAAAACATTCTTATAACAGCAAACTGCAATGCTTCACTGTCCCCAGACCCACGTGAATTATCGATACATGCCCAATGTGCCGTGACAGACATGAAGGGTTCAGGCTGATAGCTTGTCCAGATATCTGTTGTGAGATGCACCACCCTCCCAACAGAACTGCACAACACACATCTTAATTTTTTACATACAGTATCATAAATATCGGGAATCCCTGTTGTCAAGAAGTATTTCCGTGATGGTATACTATATTGAGGTTCGAGGTGCTCAAGCAGCCACTTGAATCCTATATGTTCAACCACGTTATATGGTAGCAAATCAACAGCTATCATTTCTGAAATTTTTTGGGGTATTGTAACAACAACAGGGTGAGTTGAGGCATATTGGCTTTACACTCATATGTTTCTGAGATGATAAGCTGTCTCCTTGAAGGAGGAGGGCTTTTGAACACATGATCACTTTCAGTAACAGTTGGAGGAGTCCTTCGAATGGCAAGAAGTGGTGGTGGAGGTGTAGTGCTGAGGGACTGCCACTGCTGCCAAGCTATCACTGTCACTTTCTCTTCAAGACTCACAACTGAACTTCTCTATAATTTTATGACATCTGTCTAGGTGCCTTTTAGTGCTGAAGTTCCCAGTGCTCCTTTCTTTTTCCCCTGCTGATTGGCTGTTTACAAATAGCGCATGTTGCTATCAATTCATTGGAAGCACTAATGGAGAAGTATGACCAAACAAAAGATGATATTTTTTTCGTTTTTTTCCCAGAAAGGCACAACACCTCAGTCTCCTTTTCAGGGCCCCCCACTGGATTTTTCTTGGACCTGTTCCTCTTGTGGTTTATTCCCACTGCCACCCTCCACAACCAAAACATTTCTGCCTGTTTCTTCCTCATCTGTAGTTTCCATCCACTCCAATAAACCCTGTTCTGCCTGATAATTCTCTTCATCTTTATTATTAGTATTACCCTCGTCGTGTTCAGCCTCAGAAGAATCAGATGAGGGACTGGCAGTAGCATAGTATGCAATTGTTCCATACCTTTGGGTGCCTCTGTGGGTGGTACCCACTACGCCTTTAATTTTTTTAATTACGTAACTTTTATTTTTTTTTTTACTTGGGACTGATGATGACCTGAGACATTCACCTTTTTTGGATTCAAGCATTCGCTTGGAAGACAAAACCTTAGATGTGAAAAAAATAACTTTTTGTGGTTTAATTTTGTTTTCCTTTTTCAGGCTGATTGCTGTCTTTTGCAATGTCACTGCCAGCCTGAGAAATAGAATGCATCTCATCAACACTTCGATCCATTTTGTAACAAAAGATCCCTCTAACATGATGTCCTTCTGATGATTCCCACCCACAGGCCAGGGACAAATATACTGTTGTGACTCATCACTGTACAGCGTACACAACGCACCAACAGCACAGCAGTTCACCACCACTTCCTTTCAAGATTACCGGACTGGCTCCTGCAATACAGTTACTGTTAAGTGACCAAATTCAGCAACTGTTAAATGTGCCTCAGAATTTGAATTGGAGATGCAGACACATCTGGTGCATAGCCGCATGCAGCACAGTCCCACACTGGGGGCTGGTTAATGCTTATACGTAATATAAGTTTGTAATGCAATATACTATGACACTATTGATAATAAGGAATAATGGGGAATGAGTGATGATGATGACACTTGTGTGTAGTGCTTGTGCTTTACTTGTGTTGTACTGTAAACACTCAGCCTGCTACAAGTCACAGTCAGATTATCCCCTGGGCCACCCACTGCCAGCACAACAGGGCAGGCGCATTAACGTGTATGTTGTTTGAGCAGTATTTTTTGTTAATACATGAAATCGTGATTTGTGAATGAACGTAGGTGATGATGATTGTTATTTGTGATTGGATGGCACAAGTCAAAGATTTATTTTGCCACCCTGCTGAACTTGCTCTGTACACACAGCCACACTGAAGCCAGGAAAACATTTTTATTTGGGATTTCTAGAACCTTTACATTTATTGTGGGCCACCCTGCAGTCTCTTCCTCTCCCCTCCGAGTCTGGACTGGATGTCACAAAGATTTATTTTGCCACCCTGCTGCCCTTGCCCTAGTGTACACACAGCCACACTGAAGTCAGGAAAAAAAATTGGGGATTTTATGTAACTGTTAAACTTCTCTGGTACCTGCAGTAGTCTCTCCCTCTCTCTCATCTGGATCTGGAATGGCACAAGTCAAAGATTTCGCAAGCCTTCCTTTTTTGTACACACAGCTACTATCTGAGGCCAAGAAAAAAACTTTCATTTGGGATTTTCTGTAACTGTAATCTCTGGGCCCCCCAGTACTCTGGATCTGGAATGGCACAAGTCAGATTTTGACAGCCTGCCTTTTTGTACACACAGCTACTGTCTAAGGCCAAGAAAAACAGTTTTATTTGGGATTTTCTGTAACTGCAATCTTTGGCCCCCTAGTACTCTGAATCTGGAATGGCACAAGTCAGATTTTGCCAGCCTGCCTTTTTTTACACAGCTACTGTCTAAGGCCAAGAAACAAATTTCATTTGGAATTTTCTGTAACTGTAATGGGCCCCCAGTACTTAAGTCTCTCTCTCCCTCTCTCCACACTAGTTTCACTCTCTCTCCTCTGGAATGGCACAAGTCAGATCTTGCCAGCCTGCCCTTCCTCACACACAGCCACCAGCCCAGCATTGGCAGCATCCCCCCACCCCACCCCACTATTCCCCAGTCCTGAATCCCTCCCCAGTCTGACTCCCGATGCTCCCTCCCGAGTCCTGACCCTGACGTGCTTCACCCACTCCCATGATCGGTTCTCTTCCCCTCTGCAACTTCTTCTTTGTCCCACTCCCTTCTCTTCCCTCCAGCTGGAGAAGCTCTTGATTTTTTTTAAGGGTGCTATTTTTTTGGCTCTGCTGCTCAGTGCAGCTCCTCCACTCCTCTCTCTTCCTGGTCCTCCTTGTTCTGGGCTGCGTGGCACACTCAGCATGGTTATATACCGTGAATGCATCATGTGACCTTCTGTTGCCTGATTGGATGCCGCTGGCTGCCTCTACGTGCCGCCAGCATCCCCATGGCAACAGAAAACAAAATCAGGGAAACGGCATCTCCATGGACCCGGAACTGGACTTCTACCATGAAGTCCATATTTATCCAGGTCTGTGGGTTGTGGGTTTGATCCAGGGGTCCGGATCTCCCACGGAACAGTCCTCCCAACCCTAGCCTCCACTCTGCCTCTGTCCTTCCTGAGATGTGGTCTCCAGAACTGGACACAGTATTCAAGGTGGGGTCTAACCATCAATCTATATAGGGGCAGCACCTCCAGCCTCTTTCTCCTAGTGATACCCCTTCTTATGCAGCCCAGAATCCCACTAGCCCTCTTGATTGCCCTGTCACACTGCCTGGCCACCTTTAGGTCATCCGATATGATACACCCAGATCTCTTTCCTGCTCGGTCATTGTCTGTATCGCTCCACCCATTATGTACTCTGCCCCCAGGTTTCTTTTTTTTAATCCAGCTATTTGACCCCCATCGCCACCGCCCACCTACTTGGTGACGGGGGTGCATGGTGGAGCTGGCAGACAGCTCCGGCACCCCCTCAGAGGGGCTTAGTCTCTGGATCTCCGCTTCTCCCACACTCAACCATAGAAACATAGACTTTGACGGCAGATAAGGACTGCTTGGCCCATCTAGTCTGCCCATTTCCCTATCTACAGGATAAGCTGCAGATCCTAGTTAACCAACAGCCTATTTCTTCCTACCCACCCAAGAATTGCCTTATGTCTGTCCCATGCATTCTTGAATTCTCCCACAGTTTTAGACCCCACAACCTCCTCAGGAAGGCTGTTCCATGCATCCACTACCCTCTCTATGAAATAATACTTCCTCACATTGCCCCTGAACTGCCCTCTTTCAATCTTTAAATTGTGTCCCCTTGTTCTTGCATGTCTCTTTTTCTGAAAGATGCTACCCTCTTGGACTTTGTTGATTCCACTGAGGTACTTAAAAGTTTCTATCATGTCCCCCCTCTCCCTTCTTTCCTCAAGGGTATACATATTAAGCTCCTTTAGTCTCTCCTCATACGGCTTCTCTTGCAGACCCTGCACCATTTTAGTTGCCCTCCTCTGGACTGTCTCTATTCTGTCCATGTCCTTGTGGAGATGGGGTCTTCAGAACTGGACACAGTACTCCAGATGGGGTCTCACCAACTGTCTGTACAGAGGGATAACAACTTCCTGTTTTCTGCTGCTGATGCCTCATAGAAACATAGAAACATAGAATTTGACGGCAGATAAGGACCGCTTGGCCCACCCAGTCTGCCCATTTCCCTACCTAATGGATAAGCTGCAGATCCTAGTTAACCAGCAGCCTACTTCTTCTTACCCCCACCCCCCAGAATTGCCTTATGACTGTCCCATGCATGCTTGAATTCCACCACTGATTTTGACTTCACAACCTTCCTCCGGAAGGCCGCTCCATGCATCCACAACCTCTCTGTGAAAAATACTTCTTAAATTACCTCTGAGCTGCCCCCATCTTCAAATTGTGCCCTCTTGTTCTTGCATACTTCTTTTTGAAAGATGCTACCTCTTGGACTTTGTTGATTCCCTTGAGGTACTTGAAAGTTTCTATCATGTCCCCCCTCTCCCTCCTTTCCTCGAGGCTATACATATTAAGCTCCTTGAGTCTCTCTTCATATGTCTTCTGGTGCAGACCCTGCACCATTTTAGTTGCCCTCCTCTGGACAGCTTCCATCCTGTCTATGTCTCTGCAGAGATTGGGTCTCCAGAACTGCACACAGTACTCCAGATGGGGTCTCACCAGCTGTCTGTACAGAGGGATAATAACTTCCTGTTTTCTACTGGTGATGCCTCTCCCTACGCATCCCAGTATCCCCCCCAGCCCTCTTTGCTGCCCTCTCACATTGCTTGCCCACCTTTAGGTCATCTGATATGACTACCCCCAGGTCCCTTTCCATTTTTGTTGTTGTTAGTATCTCACCCCCCATTGTGTACTCTTCCCCTGGGTATTTGTTTCCCAGGTACATTACCTTGCACTTCTTAGCATTGAATCTAAGCTGCCATACATTTGACCATTCCTCTAACCTTGCCAAGTCCCTTCTCATCCTTTCCACCCCACCCTGTGCATCAACTCTGTTGCAGATCTTAGTGTCATCTGCAAAGAGACATACTTTTCCTTCCAGTCCTTCCGCAATGTCGCTTATAAAGACATTGAAGAGGACCGGTCCTAATACTGAACCCTGCGGTACCCCACTAGTAACCCTCCTTTCTTCTGAGTGGACTCCATTTACTATTACTCTCTGTGTCCTATTCTCCAGCCAATTCTTTACCCAGGCTGTCCCTATACATCCCAGTATACCCCCAGCCCTCCCTACTGCCTTCTCACATTGCTTGCTAACCTTAAGGTCATCTGATATGATTACCCCCAGGTCCCTTTCCTTTTTTGTTGTTGTTACTACCTCCCCACACATTGTGTATTCTTCCCCTGGGTTCTTGTTTCCCAGGTGCATTATTTTGCACTTCTTTGCATTGAATCCTAGCTGCCATACAGTACTTCTGACCATTCCTCCAACCTTGCCAAGTCCCTTTTCATCCTTTCCATGCCTCCTCATGTATCAACCCTGTTGCAGATCTTTGTGTCATCTGCAAAAAGGCATACTTTTCCTTCCAGTCCCTCTGCAATGTCACTGATGAAGACATTAAAAAGGACTGGACCCAATATTGAACCTCGGTACCCACTAGTAATCCCTCTTCTTCAGAGTGGACTCCATTTACAATTACCTTCTGTGTCCTGTTGTGCAGCCAATGTTTTACCAGGCTACCACCCTGGGTCCCACTCCCAGGCTGGTTAATTTGACTATTAATCTTTGTGTGGGACTGTGTCAAATGCCTTGCTAAAGTCTAGGTAGGCCATGTCCACAGCCCTCCCTGGTCTACTACTTGGTCACCCAGTCAAAGAAATCTATTAGATCTGTCTGACATGACCTTCCCGCTGTGAACCCATGCTGCCTTGGATCCTGTGCTCCACTGACCTCTAGGTACTCAACTATTCTTTCCTTCAGAAGTGACTCCATCACTTTCCCTACCACAGAGGTCAGACTGACAGGTCTGTAGTTTCCTGCCTCTGTCTTGGTTCCACTTTGTGAAGGGAATCACATCCGTCTTCCTCCAGTCCTCGGGTACCACACCATCCTCCCATGATTTATTAAAAAGAGTAGCCAGTGGTTTCACTAGTTCCTCCCTTAATTCTTTTAGAATTCTGGGGTGAATTCCATCAGGACCCATTGCTTTTTCCACCTTCAGTTTTAGGAGTTCTTGCAGAACCCTTTCTTCTGTGAAAGGACTGAGATCGACCCCCCCTATCAAGGCATCCTGGCAATCCCCTATGGGTTGCCCCCCGTGGCAGGGCCAAAGATGAAGGGTGTCAACTTTCCCTCCTGCCCGGAAACCAACATCTAGACTCCGGGGGAGGGGGGCTGACGTGGATGATGTGGGGTCATCATCGAGCTTGCCAGCTCCATTTTTACTCATTTTCTCCCTGCCCCCTGATGTGGTTGCTCACATGTGAGTGGAGACATGCACACGCAGTAACCCGTGGCACCCTCCCTACTCTAGTCACTCTCGACTGCACTACCTCTGGGCCTCCACCCAGGGGCAGCCTTGCAGCTGGCATAGCTGGATCCCCACCCGGGAGATGGGAGCTGCCTAACGGCTGCTCAATCTGTCTCCCAGCCTTCCCCCTCCCGCCAACCCAGGCTCATTCCCAAACCCGGGTCACCAGCATGGTGCGAGGTGTGGTGTCCAGCGCCTCAAACCTCAGTGCTACTGGGCCAGCTTGCCCCCAGGTTTCTATGGCCTAAGTGCATTATTTTACATTTTTTTGCATCAAAACCCAGTTGCCATACCCTTGACCACTCCTCCAGTTTTTTAAGATCTCTGCTCATCCTTTTCACTCCCCCGAGTGTCCACCCTGTTGCAGATCTTGGTGTCATCTGCAAAGAGGCAGACATTCCCTTCTAGCTCCTCTGCTATGTTGCTAATAAATAGATTAAAGAGGACTGGTCCCAGCACTGAACCCTGAGATACCCCGCTGGTCACCTTCCCTTCCTTGGAGTGAACTCCTTTTACCATTACCCTCTGTCTCCTATCCCCTAACCGGTTTCTCACCCAAGTTACCACCTTGTTGCCCACCTTCAAGCTACCCAGCTTGTTTATCAGTTTCTTATGTGGAACGATGTTGAAAGCCTTGCTAAAATCCAGGTAGGCCATGTCCATCGCTCCAACCTGATCTAACTCCTTGATCACGCAGTCAAAGAAATTTATCAGATTTGTTTGGCATGACTTCCCCCCTGTGAATCTATGCTGCCTTGGATCCTGTAACCTGTTGGATTCAAGATATTCCACAATCCCTTCCTTTAGTAGTGTTTCCATTAACTTACCTACCACCATTGTCAGACTGACAGGCCTGTAATTGCCCACCTCTTCCCTACTACCATGTTTATGAAGTGGAACTACATCTGCCCTTCTCCAGTCCTCCAGAACCTCTCCAGTGAGCTGTTAAATAGGTCTGTCAGAGGTGCAGCTAGTACCTCCCTGAACTCCCTCAGCATAGCACCCTCGGATGCACCCCATCTGGCCCCATAGCTTTGTCCACCTTCAGGTTAGCTAGTGCTTTCCAGACTCTTTCCTCAGAAATATTGATCCAGAAACAAACGGTTTTATACCTTTTATTGGACCAACATAGATGTTACATGTTTTCGTGAGCACCACCGCTCAGAGCACACTTTAGTTTATGTTGGCATGTTTTGTAACATCTATGTTGGTCCAATAAAAGGTATCAAACCATTTGCTTCTAGATCTGTTCTTACAAGTACATACAGCAACTAATCTATTTCTCAGAAATATTGGGGAGATTAAGTCTGCCTTTGTATCTAGGAAGCTGTAATGTTTTGTATCTGATCCTTGGGCAATGCCCCTCTCCCACTAGATATAATGGGAAACCAATTTGTCCCACTTAGCAAAATATAGCTGTGAAGGTACTAAAGGGAGAGTTTGTAAAAAATGCAATATCCTAGGCAGAATTACCATTCTGACCAAATCTATCCAAGAAAAGAGACCCAATTGATGTAAATTCCAAGTAGAAAGATCTTGGGTTATTTGCTGGGTAAGAGGTTCAAAATTAATTAGCAGGCTATTAGAGAGGTCCCTGGGGATTTGTATCCCCAAGTATTTTATCATCATTCAATTTAATTGGACCGTGAATAGTCTTTTTAGCACTGAGGTTGGGGTATAGTACATCTGTAGCAATTCAGTTTTTTGAAGATTAAGTCGGAATTCAAAAACTGTACCAAAGTCAGATATCTGCCTTCCAGGCCTGTGGTATTGAGGTGTCGTAGGACAACAGGGTAAGCAACACATCATCTGCCTTACAAAGAGAGCTTAAATTCTCTACCACCAACAGATATCCCCTCGACCCCTGTATGCTGTTGAACAGCCTGTGCCAATGGTTCAATATCTAGAGCAAATAAGAGAAGGAGAGGGGACAACCTTGTCTAGTTTCCTTTTGCAGAATTATGGGATCACTGTACGAGCCGTTGTCTCTTATGTACAGCATGGGTGATGCATAGAGTGTGTGGAGCCAATTCAGGAACTGTAGGGAAAACTGAATGCCATTTCAGAATCCCAGAGAAATTGCCAAGAGACCCTAGGAAGGCCTTCTTGGCATCGAGGCTGAGAAGGGCCAATCAATTCCCAAAAGTATTTAACTGTCAGCTGCAAATTTAAGAAAATGGGGTGCTGCAGGGGACAGAGTTTGACTAGTGCATGGTAAAGCACAAACACATAATAAACAAAAAGGCTCTGTCCCCGTACTCAAAATAAAAAAAAAATGTTTCTGGTGATCAGACAATATAGCCCTTATGAAAAACACACTGAGAAAATAGCTGCCATAATGCTGTTTTTTCATTATTATTCCAGTTTGCTACAGTGCATATTCTTGTCCACCTTAGTTACAGCATTTACTGGACACATTTCATTTCTTTTTAAAATTTTGTTCTTAGACATTAAAACAGCTTTTTCTGTAACATCAATCTTCAATGCAAAACAGTGTGCATAGGCACAAATATAGTACAAGTAAATCTTCTAGGGCTATATGCAGCCTTACTGTAGTCCAGGTAGGCCACGTCCACTGCTCTCCCTTGATCCATCTCTTGGTTAACCCACTCAAAGAAACCTATGAGATTAGTTTGACATGACCTGCCCCCTGTGAAATCATGCTGCCAGTGTTCCTGCAGCCCTTTTGCCTCCAGGTGCTCCATGAGCCTGTCCTTCAGTAGTGTCTCCATTAAACTTCCTCACCACTGGTGTGAGACTGACTGGCCTGTAGTTGCTGGCATCCTGCCTATTGCCGCTTTTGGCCAGAGGGACTGCATCAGCCCTCCTCCAGTCCTCTGGAACTTCCCCCATCTCCACTGAGGTGCTGAAAAGTGCTGCCCGAGGGGCGGCCAGCATCATGCTGAGTTCCTTTAGGACCCTTGGATGAATCCCATCTGGCCCCATTGCCTTTTTCTCCTTTAAGGCTTCCAACCCCTTCCAGACCCTCTCCACCAAGAATGGATTTTGTGTCAACTCCCTGATCTCCCTAGTGCTCACTGCTCTATGCTTATCTAGTCCCCCTCCCACTCTCTACCATGAAGTCCGAACAGAAGTTTAGTATTTCTGTTTTCTCTTGATCTTCCTCTGTGCAGTCTTTCCCTGCCCTCCTGATTCTCATAGTGCCTCTCCTTGTCTTCCTCTTTTCCTCCACATACCTGAAGAAGGTCTTGCCCCCTTTTTTGACCTCCTTAGTTATCCTCTCCTCTGTTAGTGCTTTCACTGCCCTCATCCTCCTTCCTGCCTCCCTTTGCTTTGCCAGATATACCTCCCTGTTTTCATCTTTCTGAGTCTCCTTGTACTTTCTAAATGCTGTTTTCTTCTCCTTCACTGCTGTCAGACCAATGATAAAATGGGCAGGGAGCAAACAGAAGGGAGAAAATTTATAGCATAGGGTCAGCACCCCTAGGAACAACTAGTTCTACCTGCTTGGCACAAACAATAAACCAAACTTAGCAACGTCAATAAAAACAAAGCAGGATTTATGATTCACATTACATGTGGCTGAGAGGTAAGCCCAGGGATGCAGTCAATCTTTCAGCAGCAGCACATGAGATTAATTTTGAATAGACATGTTTTATGTTTCCAGGAGAAATGGTAATAAATCAGCAAGTAAAAGGGATGGCAACAAGTGGTCTGAGACCTAGTCGGGTCCTTACTTAACATGGCAGCCATCGCATTAAAGCATCTTTGATGTCTCAGGAAAAACTTTTAAACAACATATTATTTAGGCACATTAGCTTATATTTCATATAGTCTTTTTATTTACTGCCTTCTTTCTTATTGATTGATTGTTTGATTGATTTATAATTTTGATTTGGAGGGTGTACTGAGCTGGATAGCTCTTTTCCAAGTGTGTCCTAAGGGTGTGGTATAATAAGTGGGGAGTGGTTATAACGTATTATACAATGGCAAGGAAATTTCCTGAACTTTGATTGGTCAGTATGTGACTAAGACAGTGATGTTATTACTCAATAACACACACCTTGTAATGCCTTATTGCTTAAATAATGCATACTACAGAATAGACTGTGCACAGAGACATAACAATACAATATCACAGTGAACATTCAATGTGACCTGTGTAAAGGCCTTTAAAGGGAAGGTCCCCTGAGCATTTTGTTTCTGTATACCTATGTAGTTTGTAGGCCTGAACAATGATTGCCTCTATTGCTACCTCCTACTTTCATCAGGATTTTAATTTAAATGAAGTTACTTGTGTCTGATGTGAAATTCTGTTGGACTCCATTGCAGAGATTGTGACCTGATTCATGCAAGGCATCATGGGATTTGATGATGCTTTAGCGCTGAAGTCTGCAGTTGCACTGTATCACTCAGTGATGTGGATGTCCTCTGCAGTCTCTGTGTTTTTGTCTTCTGCTAGCCATCAACCTTGTTTGTTAACCCACACAAGAAAAAAAAACCAATGAGCTCAAAGAGACTGCACACTGAATTTGCAAAATAAGAACCTGTAACACAAAACTATTCAACAAAGCAAAAATTAACACAAACCATCTCTAAAAGTATTTTTTTTCCAATTCAGATACACTTTAAACTATAGAAAACAGCTGGGCACTTACTGTTCCGTGAAAAGTTTGATGGTCAGCACAAGATAAGATCTAGGGCCATGCAAGCCAACAAATTTGTCCTGACAGGCCAATTTTGAGCCAGGTTAGTCTGAACTTGAATTGGCCCAATTCAGCCCAAACTTAAAGAATGTGTTAAGGGAGTTATTTTCTGTGGCCTCATGGGGCCATTCATCTGGATTATTCTTAGTGGACCCTGTCCTTGGTTTGGGGTATTTCTTTGGCCCCTGTGTCTGGATCTAGACATGCTCAGTGGCCCTTATCCCCAGTCTGGCATATTATAGCACAACTTTGTACCCCTCCAAGTGTGGAGTTTACTTGGCCTCATCCTTGAATGACATCTGACTTCTCATTTCCCAGGCAGACATAGCTGCCACCACTGTTGCTTCAGCTGGTCCCCGGACTGAACTCCTGCAGCATGTGGAGGGATCAGACTGGGAGAGGAGGAGGAGGGACAGAAAATCTTTGGCGCCCTTTGCATCATGAAACCAGACCATTTTTTTTTTTCAGATTGGTGCTGCTGCTGCAGCTTCTCCCAGCAGTGGTCTCCATACTCACTCCGGGCTGCTCTCCAAGACTATTAGTGCCAAAATGGTGCTATGGATGTTCACGGTCATCCAGCTGGATGTCTTGCTGGCACCATCAATACTTCCCTGCATGACTGGCTACACTGGCGGGGGGGACATCAAATATCATTACCCCCCACCTCCCAGCCTTTCTTAAAGACATCAAACAAAGGCTCTTAAGCCGTAATCATTAGACAAGTATAATTAAAGGCAGATTCTCTTTTTTTTTTTCAGGTAAAACCAGATTCAACCCTTTTCACCAAACCTCCCCTAAACCTGAATGGCCCAAACTTGTGGTCTGAACCAATTCCCAGCCCAAACAAGAACATAGGGACTGCAGAAGACATGAACAGCACTGAATGATACAGCGGAACTACCACAAGCTTTAGTTCTAAATCACCATAAAATCTCAGGATGCCTTACACGAGTTGGGCCATGACATGCCAGATTAATCAGGAAAGGACAGACAGGAAGAGTACGCAGGGAACAAAAGCACAGATTTTATTGGTGTAAGTGAGTTTTACACAGGAAAGGTAAGACAAGCTATCATTTTTAACAATGCACTCTTGAGTCAATATAGCAACGACAGTGTGCTGGACTTATCACTGTAACTTCGCAAGTAGGCAGTAACTTATTTGTCATAAACATGGCAGGTTTTGCACAGGATACTGTACTCTTAGTAATCAATCAGGTATATTTGATTCCTTCAGTATCCCTTTTACATTCAATAACTGGTTGACTTTGATAGCAACCAATGTTCCCTGTAAGAATGGAAAAGAAGCTGGAAAGGAGGATCATGTGAAGATGGGATTGATGAAAATTCACAATAGTAGCTAGAAGTTTTAACTGGTCAACAGATTAAAAGAACAAGATTTGGACAAGATGGTGGGTATCATCGGCTAGAAGTCCTCTTAGACCACCAGCACTAATATGTTCCAATCCCCCAGGTGTCAGGTTCAAGAAAATAATTGTTATTAGCTAAGGGCATCACTTAGGCTACCGGAACAGGAAATGCCACCCCTGGGCATCAGAACTGAAGAGTCTCATGGTTCACTGGAAAGGTCCTCTCTTGGCCACCTGAATGATATGCTACCTCTGGGTCATTGAAACTGAAGTACCTGGTCTTTGTTGGCAACAAGACCTCCTCTAGACTACTTGAACAATGTGCTACCTCTGGATAGTCAAACTTGAAGCCCCTGTATAGAGAACTATATGCTAAAAAGTATCACTTTGGCAATATGCAGAATAATGGAGTGCCTCATAAAGTCCTTCTTGGAGGAAAATATGAGGGAAATGGGACTAGAGGACAAATCACAACATGGCTTTGAAAAAGGGAAGTCCTGTATTATCAACTTGTTTGACTTCTTCGAACCTGTGAGCCAAGCCCCGGATAGGGGACTGCCTGTAGATGTCATATACCTTGATTATTCCAAGGCCTTTGATTCTGTTGTACATTCAGATCTAATAATTACCTTACAAAAATTGGGTATCAACCAGACCTTGATTAACTGGATTAAATCATGGTTAATTGGTCGACAACAGAGGGTCCATTTGAGGGGTTATAAATTGGACTGGAGTTCTATGACTAGTGGTGTGCCACAAGGGTCAATCTTGGGACCAGTTTTGTTTTCACTGTTGGTATCTAGTATGCAAGTAACAGATGGTGCATGGTTAAAAAAATATGCAGACAATGCCAAAGTGGGCGCAATAGTTAGTAACAGTAATGCGGCAAAGAAACTTCAAATCCAGATAAACAATCTAGAAAACTGGGCTAAAAAACACGGACTTAGATTTAATGAAGAAAAGTGCGAAGTAATGCATTTTGGTGTGAATAACGTGTTCTGTGTATTATATAAATAATAACATAATACAGAAAATGAGAAAGATCTTGGAGTATGGATTACAAGCAATTTAGATTGTGATGCACATAATAAGGAAGCTATCAAAAAGGCAAATAAAGTTATGTGGAATGTTTTTAGAAACATCAAAAACAGAAGTAGTGAGGTTATGTTGCCACTTTATAGGACGCTGGTCAGACCTATACTGGAATAGGGGGCTCCACTGACAACCCCACAATACATTGGGACTATTAAAATGAGAGAAGGGGTCCAAAGGAAGTTTACAAAAAGAATAAAAAGAATGCAACAACACAGCTATGAAGACAGATTGGATAAACTTGGTATTGTCTCACTCCACTACAGGAGTATTAAAGAAGACTTATGTTTTATTTAAGGAGCCTATGAAAATAAAGTGTTATGGGAATCAGCTGGATTGCAATTAAAAGTTAATTCAGGAAGAGCAACAAGACTAGGTAACAAATAATTAAAAGGAGAGCTGTACAGGACCGCTAAAAGAGCTTGGTGGTTCAATTAAAGGGCGGTAAAAACATGGAATGCACTGACACTAAGTATTGTTGAGGCCACAAATATACAAATGTTTAAAAATCTATTGGATAAATATATGAGAGGGTGGTCAAAGTACTATCTCCACTGATACATGACAAGTCTTTCATGGCCAACCAGCTTCTAGACTTGCATACCTTTTCCTATGTTCCTAAGTCTCTTCACCCACTGTTCACTAGTTTCTCTAAGTAATGAGCTGGGACCACTGCTGAGCTGTGTTACTAACCATATGGATTTGATTCTGGGTCTGGAATTCGGACACAACCTGCCCCATCTCCTACTCTAGGTAAACACATGACCCAAACAATGTAAGTGGCAGGATGAAGATGCTCATATCAATCCTTACAACAGTGTCTGGTCTAGAAAAACTGTGTAGCAAACTCAGAATGTTGGAAATAGATTGTAGAATGTTTCAGAACTTCAGCAAGAATCTCTGGAATGTTGCACAAGGAACATGGAGTGCTTTAGAATGCTGACAAGACTGAAATGCTCCACAAGGAACTCATGAGGCTTTAGAGCATTGACAACATGCTCTGGATCGCTACACTAGGAACTGGGAATGTTCTGAAATTTTGGTAACAGACTCTGGAAGGCTACACAAATAACTTGGAATGCTTTGGATCATTGACAAATGACTTTTGAATGCTTCTTCGTAAGGTTGCTGCAGTACCTTAGCTCCTATGGGGATAGCCAAGTGCAAAATGCCAGAAGGAATTGTAGAGGGGTTGCAGTCTGGCCAGGTGGGAGATGTAGGCAGAGCTATGAACAACATCCCTACAGCTGAGGGGAGGAAGGAAGGACCCCTTACCTGACTGAAAACAGGATTCCTGTCCCTTGAACTTCATGTGACCCTGCTGCTTTTCTACACCTGATACCATAGTTCTTTGACTCTCACATATCCATGAATGCCAGGATCCTGGGGAACAAAATGGATTACCTCCAGGCCGTGATGGTGGAGTGCCAAGCAGATCTGGTGACGGTCACTGAGACCTGGGCAACCTTCGCACTGTGACTGGGCTCTATCTGTTCCTGGGTCTACTGTCTCCATAGGAAGGACAGATGAAAGGATGGTGTTGGAGTAGTGGCAATCTATGTTAGGAAGGGGATAAAGGTCATAAGGGAGGACATGGGGAGAGGGTACAGAGACACTATGAGTACAGCTCCAGTCAGGGGTGGTGAAAATAAGGTTAGGGGTAGTGTACCCACAGCCCAAGTCAGGATGAAACCACGGACAGGGAGCTGGGGGATGGAATAAGAAAGGCAACAGAGAGAAGAGCAATGGTCATAGTGGGAGATTTTAACATGCCCATTATGGATTGGAGCATCCCACAGGCCAGCAGCAGCAGGAGCCAAGTTAGCCTAGATGCATTCCAGGACAGTTTTCTGACAGAGGGTGTGATGGAGCTGACAAAAGATCAGGTAACCTTGGAACTAGTTCTGCTGGCTAGCGATCACATCAAAAACATCAGGGTCACCGAGCCCCTGGAAAGGAGTGATCACCAGTTTGTGCGGTTTCAGGTGGACATGGAACTTGAAGTGCTGAACATGAAAACACATGTAGTTGACTTGAAAAAGGTAGATTATGTATGCATGGGTATGATGCTAAGGGAAAAACTGTGGGAACTCAGGGACATGGGTGTGGAGGATAGATGTGTCGTAATTAGGGAGGGGGTCCAGGCAGACACCACAACCTGCCTTAAGCAGAAGGATAAAAGGAGCAAGATGAGGAAGGTGTTGTGGTTTACAGAGGAGGCTGGCAGAGCAGTGAGGGAAAAAAGGTTTCTTACAGGAAATGCAAGAAATTCCAGAAGGAAAAGGACAGGACAGAATATGCAGGGCAGCTGAAATCAACTTGAAGGGTGGTAAGGCAAGCCAAGACAGAGATAGAACTAAAAATAGTTGAGGAGGTCAAAGTGGGTGACAAGACCTTCACAAGATGTATCTGGAAGAAAAGAACAACAAAAGAGGAAACAGTGAAGCTGAGGAGGGACAGAGTGAGTGGAGGAAAACAGGAAGAAAGTGGTGGTACTGAATGAATACTTCTGCTCAGTCTTCACTAAGGAGAAGGATGGGCCACTACCATATGGGAAATCAGGGACATGGTTGGCAGTGGGGATGAGGAAGGAAACAATAACAGAGGATGGAATCCTTAAAGGGCTCAAGGCCCTGAAGGAGAACAAGTCCCCAGGGCTGGGTGGCATGCACCCAAGGGTGCAAAGAGATCTGGCAGCAGTCTTTGCAGCACCCCTGGCTGGCCTGTTTAGCTGCTCACTGGACACAGGAGTAGCTCCAAAGGAATAGAGGGCTGCTGGTGTGGTGCCCCTGCACAAGAGTGAACTGACTGTATGACAAACTGGGGAACTATAGCAACACAGAATTTGTCGTCAGATAAGGTCTGCTTGGCCCAGACTGCCCATTTTTGTCTGCCTATACTGACACTATAGATCCTATCTGATCTCCGGCTACCTCCTTCCACTTACTTACCAAGATTCCCTTGTGCTTATCCCAAACAATCTTAAAGCCCACCACTGTTTTCATCCCTACTACCTCCACTGGAAGATTTGTCCAAGCATCCACCACTGTCAGTGAAGAAACACTTCTTCACATCCCTCCTAGGTAATGCACATAGGAAAAAGAAACCCATGATGGAATACTGGAACAGAGGGGAGAGTTTTAGCACGACAAAGGAACTAGTTAGTGCAGCAAGGCCTGTAGTAAGGACAGCAGGATGCAAAGATGCATTTGGAAGGGGACTGATAGTAGAAGACAAGAGGTAGTACTACCCCTCTACAGAGCCCTGGTGTGGCCTCATCTGGAGGACTATGCCCAGTTCTGGAGTTCTTACCTCAGAAAAGACAAGGATAGGTTGGAGACAGTGCAATGCAGAGTGACCAAAATGATTAAGGGACAGCAGGGTAAATCCTATGAGGAGTGCCTTAGGGCACCAAATTTGTATTCATCGGAAACCAGAAGGGAGACGGGCAATATGACTGAGACCCTCAAATTCCTCAAACGAGTTAATAAGGTAAATAGTGGGGAATTATTTAGCCTGAGTACCAACTCACAGTCACAAGTGGAAGCTGACAGGCGGGAGATTCAGGAGAGATGTAAGGAAGTACTTTTTACAGAAAGCTTGGTGGAGCCCTGGAACAGTCTGCCAGCTGAGGTGTTGGAAGCGAGCACGGTAAAGGGGTTCAAACAAGCCTGGGATGGAATGAAGGGAATAGAGGTTACCTGGGCCAACAGAATCAGGGAAGAAAATAGGTAAAGGTCTGGGAGGGTTAGTACCCTAGGGGAACATTAGGGAACTTGGGCAGAGTGGATGAACTATGGGTCTTTTTCTGCTGTCATTGTCTATATCTATGTCCTAAATTTCTCCCCTTCCACTTTCATTGCATGCCCCCTTGTTCTTGAGCACCTTCTTCATTGAAAAATACTTCATCCTGTACTTTATTAACCCCCATGAGGTATTTATAGGTCTCTATCATGTCCCACCTCCCTTCTCCCCTCCAGGATATACATATTGAGATTCCTCAGTCTCTTTTCATGGGTTTCTGATGTAGCCCCTGCACCATTGCAGTTCCTCTCCTCTGGACAGCCTCTACCCTGTCTATATCCTTTCTGAGATGTGTTTCCAGATCTGGACACAGTACTCCAGGTGAGGCCTCACCAATGATCTATACAGTGGTAACACCACCTTTCTCTTTCTTCTGGAGATTTCCCTCCCTATGCATTGCAGCATCTGGCTGGCCATACCTACTGACTTGTCACAATTCTTCATAGACCTTGAAGTCATCTGATATCATTACTCCAAGATCCCTTTCTTGCTTTGTGACTGTCAAGTCCTCTTCCCCATTTTATACTCTGCCTCTGGGTTTGTGTGTCCTGGGTGCATGATTTTGCACTTTTTTGCATTGAAACTCAGTTTACCTTTGGCCACTCCATCGAGTTTTCTCAGGTCTCTGCTCATTCTCTCCAACCCTTCTGGAGTATCTATATATTGAAGATTTTGATGTCATCTACAAGAGCCATACCTTCCCTTCTGGCTTTTCTGCACTGTCACTTATAAAGACATTAAAGAGGACTGGTCCCAGTACTGAGCCCAGAGGTACCCTGCTGGTCACCCTCCCCTCCATAGAGTGAGTGACATTTACCACTATCCTTTCTTGCCTATATATCAACCAATGTCATACTCAGTTTACCACCTTAACATCCACCCCCAAACTACCCAGTTTATTTATGAACCTCCTATCTGGTACAGTGGTATCTAAGGCCTTCCTGAAATCTAAGTAGGCCACATCCACTGCCTCTCCCTTTCAAAGAAATTAATCAGGTTCATCTGACAAGACTCTCACCCCCGTGAATCTGTGCCACCTCGGGTCTTGCAATCTGCTGGATTCAAGATACTCCACAAGCCTTTTCTTTTAAAGCATCTCCATTAGCTTCACCACCACTGACATCCAATTGACTGGTCTCTAGTTGCCAGTTTCCTCCCTGCTGCTGCTTTTATGAAGCGGGGCTACATCTGCTCTCCTCCATTCCTCTGCAACCACTCCTGTTTCCAGTATGTTGCTGAATAGGGCTGTAACAGTTGTAGCCAGTATCTCCCCAGCTCCCTCAAAACCCTTAGGTGTACCCCATCTGGCTCCATAGCTTTGTCCACATTCAGATTTACAAGTTCTTTCAGACCTCTCTCATCTGTGAATGGACTTGTGTGTACTTCCCTTCCTCCCAGTATTCCTGCTGCTTTTGCGTGGTCCATCCCCCTCGCCTTCCATTTTGAAGACTGAGCAGAAGTGTTCTACCCAGTCAGCTTGATATCACTTGTTGGCAAGCAAATGGAAATAATCCTAAAGAAAAGGTTGCCTGAGTTCCTTGAGGAAAACAGACCTCCAGGATTTCAGGCAGCATTGGTTCATGGCAGGGAGGTCATGCCAAACAAATTTGACCAGCTTCTTTGATTAGGTCACCAGGGCAGTGGAGAGGGGCCAAATGGTGGCCATACTATATGTGGCCTTCTGCAAGATCTTTGACTCAGTCCCCCCCCAAGAGGTTGATTGAAGAACTGGTAGGTATTAGGAACAGGGGCAAAACTAACCAGGTTGGTAGAAAACTGGCTAGGAGGCAGAACACAGCAGGTGGATGGGGGAGCACTCCAGGATGCTGGGTTGCATATCAAGGGGATTCTGCAGTGGGAGGAAGGAGGTCATTCTGTCACTGTACAAGTCCATGGTGTGTCCACATTTGGAGTATTGTGTGCAGTACTGGAGCTCTTACCTTAAGAAAGACGTAAACCAGATTTTTTTTCATTTTTTTTTATTTTACTTTTTATTCTTGTAGGCCTTGTGAGCAAAATGCCCATTTTCATAGACGACAAGTATTTTATTTTCATTTGTTTCAGATGGAGGCAGTACAGTGGAGGGCTACCAAGACACTTCCTGGGCAACAGGATAGGCCATATGAACAAAAACTGGTGAATCTGAAAATGTAATCACTGGAGGAGAAAGGAGAGAAGAAAGAGAGAGAGAGTGGGGACATGATCGAGACCTTCAAATACCATGAAGACATTATCAAGGTTCACAAAGGGGATCTTTTTTTGCAAAAGTGAGAACAGAAACACCAGAGGGCACAACTACAAGTTAGCAGGAGGAGGTACAGGAAGTAGGCCAGTAAGCACTTTTTCACTGTAGTGGCAGGATGCAATGCACTGCCAGAGGGGGTGGTAAATCACAGTACGGACGGGGGGGTTTAAATGAGGGTGGGTGTCACGAACTAGTTCTCTTCCAGAACTCAGTCTGCACTGCTGTCAAATATTACAATCCTTCAGACACTTGAAAGGGTTACCTTGGTATGCTGCGACCAGTCAGCTGCAATCTCAGTTGTCCAGGACATCTCTAGGTCCTAATCCCACCAGAGCCACTGCACAACCAGTACAATGCTCTTTTCCAAAGGGTGGATGACCCCACCCTTTTATCACAGCTAAGAACACTTTGCTTTAGATATGGTGGCTGTAGCCTGTCTCTTTGGAAATAGTTCACAGACTTGCCAATTTACCACTGGTTATCTATGCCTAAAATGACTTAGTCACAGAAAGCATGGAATACAGTATATAAAAATAACATTCAGTACTCCATGATATTTACATATGTTACAGGATAACACACACTGAGGGCTATGGGGAATACAGTATTTCTACAGTGATAAAAATAAACATATTTGGAAAAGACATAGATCACAGAGAAAAAGAACCTAACTCAAGGCTATCTAGACTCTAAGTAGAGTGCAAGAAGCTTACCCCAAACTGAGACCTGGTGAGTTAGGGCAGATTTGGACCAGTAATGTTGCTAGTTCAAAATTCCAACCATAAGTAACTTTTAATTGTAATTATACCATGGACATAAAAATTTAACCAAAAGCTTGTACTGTGATTGGCTGTCTGGCACCTGTCTGCCGTAGTAAATCCTACAATAACCCATGCAAAAGGTGCCAGCCAGCTGCATCCCCCCCCCCAAATCAAACCGACCCCTGAAATAAAAACATTAAATCCACCATCTTGAATCACCGCTAAGGCTAGCCTGCCCCATGCCACTGACCCGATGGCAACTCCTGGAGTACGGTAAAATAAAATAGCTAACAGTTTTTGTTTAATTTCTACCCACTAACAGGTCCTCTTCAAAACGAAAAAAAACCCTGTTACAATCCCACAGTATCTGGCTAGCGTAGCGCACACGTGAGCATGCACACCTAGTCTGAGTCTTTCTTCAGTCATCGTCACGTACCACCAACCTGTACTTCACATCTAAGGACCCCGATTGCAGCCCAAGAAACAGCACACAAAGATAACTGTGGAAAAAAAAAAAAACACTCCTGCAACCAGCTGGTCTTTCCTGAAATATCCGGCAATCACCCCCTTATTCCTCAATAAGCGGCACACACATTGATGCACTACTGTCACGCTACCGTTCCCCCTCTCAGACCCAGTTGCTCTCCTCTGTATGTAAAAAAAACGCATCTCAGTCTCAACCAAAAGCGTGACAGCAGTTTCTTTTAATAAAATTAAAGTGTACGCTGCTTCACTTTCTGTCAGTGAGCCGTAATGAACAACACTCTTTTTTTCAACAAAACAAAGCTGAAGTCCCAGGTCTAATGGCAATACAGGAATTGCGACTCACCGTATGGTTATTTTTATAAAACCATAAAGCTGCCTTTCCCTACTCGGTCTCCCCCAGCATGACCAGAACAAATAAAATATAGAAATAAAAAAGTAATCTCCTGATTCAGTGGCCACTACCAAATTGTAATAAATGACACTTGCCAGCATATATCTAAGCTTGGGGTTATCCTAAATATTCTGTTTCACCAGCAAGGAACTATATTTTATGACAGAATAATACAGTTAATAAAAATGATTAAAACTTGGAAAAACTGTATTTTACTTTTTTTTCTCACAAAAAATAAAGAGGACATGGTATAATCACAATAACCCACTCGAGGGTGTGGGTTATGGGGGGAGTTAACACGGATGGCGAGGATTTGACCACGAGGCCGCCAAAGTATACCAGCCGTGGTAAATCCCCCCATAACCCACACCCTCTCATGGTTTATTGCTTAAGCATACAACAGAAATACTTTCAACTGGCTGGCCCACTACATGCATGTCATTATACATGCCTTTCTGACATCACATCCAAGACATTCTTTTGATCTCTAGGGACCACCTTTTTCTTAAACTGGTCCAAACTGGATTTGTTTATTAGAGCTTGGTCCATTTATTATCCTAGCTGGATATCTAGCAGGAAACCATCCCACCCTCCCTTGGCTCAGTTTACATTCAAAATGTTTTTTTTTAATTTTATGGCAGGGACTCAGACCTTAGAAGTTTAACAAAAAACAAAGCCTTTAGAGGACAGGAATTCTATCTGTCCTCACCCCACTTCTGTGATATCCCAGAAATGCTCACGCAAAAGGCCCAGGACTGCAATAGGCAACCATTTTTAATTATCTCCCTACATTACATTACTAAAATATTTTACAAACAACACAACTAATATGATAAAAAAAAAAAAACAATTCCTGAGTCTTAACATCTGTTAAGTGGGATAGATTCAAGGGGAATCTGGTGATTGGAAGTGGAGCAATATGTAGCAGACATAAGGGATGCTAGCTGCACATTCGAGCAGACTTGATAGACCAGTAGGCCTTTATCTGCTGGCAAATTTTGTATGTCCGTACGTTCATATGTGCATGAGCTCTGCAGTGAACAGACTCACTAGATCTTCAGGCCTTCCTCTGCTGTCCTTTTATATGCTCATATGTGACATCCAAATCTATTGCCATGGATGTAACTATGATGTCACAAGCAGAAGATTTTAATTTCAGGCAAAGACAAGCAGCCAGAAGAAAAGTAATTTAGAGGATGGTGATCCGATTTTTTGTGTTACTATCCACTGTTGTAAAAGAAATGGGGAAAAGAAATATGCCTGCAAGTCATCCCCCCCCCAATATTCTGCTCTCCCGTATAATGGTGTTCTCCTATTTAGCTGTCTCAGATCTTTAGTGTGGATTAATTTGCTAATTACTTGATCTAGAATTTTTTAATGGGTTATTGCATTGCTCATCTTGTTTGCTTATCTTCTTGTTTAACTGTTTGTGCTCAGTTATGTAACCTGCTGTGCTCTTTCTATCCCCCCTTCTGCCTACTGCCCTAAATCAGCATGCTGCTTTCCCCTGGCTTGACCTTTCTAGTCTACCTCCTCCCCCTAGAGTTCTTACTCAGTCTGTCTGCCACTCTGTCTCCATCCTCCTGACCCCCCCCCCCATTCTTATTGTGCCTGAATGCATCTCTGTTCCAAACATTCCCAGCTACCTTGATCATATTTTTGCCCCATCCCTTACTCAGGTCTTCTTACTACTGCTTTCTACTTCTCTATTTCCTCCCCCACATGTGTGTTTCTCTCCATTATATTGCTCTCCTACATACACCCTTACTCACATGTTTTCCCTCCCTCTACTCCTTTTCTAAAACCTCCTGACCCTCTTTTATCATGCTTCCCCACTCCCATTCCCATCCCCTTCATTCCTGCCCCTCATTCCCATCTCTTCCTTTCCCTCTCTTGCCTCCATGACCTTTCCACTGTAACGCCTTCCCTTTCTCCTGGTAAATCTGCCCTCATCTTCTTCATACCCATTTGCTCAATTTTAAATTCTCTTGTTAGCCCTTCCTCCTCACTCTCCCACCTTTGCTACATCTCCCCCACTTTCCCACTCCCCACAAGCTTTTCATCATGCTTCAGTTGACAGGTGATGGCAAGCTCAACCTTGACTCTATTCAGCTCCCCTCAGCTTTCTCACCCTCCATTCCAAAGGGACTTGCCACCTAAATGCCCTCAGCATTTTACCGAGAACTGGCCATCTTAGGCTGTGGGTCCTCCAACTCAACTCTGATGTACTAGTGGTAACTGAGTCCTGACTCTTCCCCAGAATCACTGACACAGCCATTTTCCAGCTTAGCTACTCTACCCATAGACAAGGCCATAGCAAAAGGATGTGGGTGGGTTATTTATTTTTTCCTCTGCCATTGGTTTGAGGGAATGCAATGCTTCTTGGCCCTCCCTCCTTCCCTTGAGTTCCTGAAAGGCAAGCTCTTCATCCTCTGCTCTTTCTCCCTTATTAGTTACAGGTACTTACTGCTATGCTGACACCAGTTCTAAATCACTTCTTGACCTTTTCAATCTCATCTGCTCCCTTGCCTTCTCTGGTGAACTCCTTGTTTTGAGAGACTTTGTTACTAACTAGTCTTCTCCTTCCACCAGAAAATTAGTACAGTGCATTCAAGTTAAACAGCATATCTTTGTGCCAGCCAAGCTGAATGTTCTATACCAATAGTTCTTAGACTTTGTCACAGTGAGCCTCCCCAAATCCATGGAAAAGATTTTGAGCCTCCCCCAAAAAATGAAATAATCTTGGGCCTCTCCAAAGAAAAATAACATACTGTACTTTGCGTAGTACACCATAAATACATTGAAACCCCTTTGAGTACTTGGCTCACATTCAGTCCTTTGTCTTATACTGATGTGGAACCTTTGAAAAAGAGCTGTGCTCAAAAGTGCTATCTGAATAACAAATAAACAAATATTATTATTCAGCTTATTGTAACCCCCCACAGGCTTCATTCCTGAACCATTGTTACCCCTTGTTGCAGTACCTTCATGGATCAGACTACTTGCTGTGTTTCCTCTCTATATGAAATAACCTTCCAACATACTTTGCCTCTCCCCCTCCTTCCCTGCTCCTAAGCAACTTACTTCTCTGGGATTACTTTGCTCCTTCCTGCTATTGTTCTTAGCACTTCTATACTCAACCCTTGCATTTGGGCTGTTCTGCAATCAGTCTACAAATTGATCAATTACCACCACTCATTATTAGTTTATTGTTCATATCTGTTTGTATTGTTGTGCATTGTGTATTTCCTGATTGCTTTGCAGTTACCTTTTGAAATCTATTCACTCCCTACCCTTCCCCATGTACACCTGAAATGAACCATGGCTCATTCACCTTCCCTTGTCACCTATTAGTAAATAAATACATACAATTCACCTACTATCATCCTCTTTCAGTTTGCTTCATCTCTTCACACAAAATACATAAAACTCAAAACTTAAATACAGTACTTTTTCAGACTTGCTTGAGCCTCCCCTGGAACAGGTTGGGGCCTCCCCAAGGAGGCTGGCCTCACCATTTGAGAACCCCTGTTCTATACTGTACCAGCTCTCCTTCAACTCCCATGGTATGATGGAAGCTAGTTGACTCCCTGATGCACTCAGCAGCCACTGCTTGGTATATTGCATGTGCAAAACTAACTATCCCCCCCCCCCCACACATTCATATCTGGTCATTCAGGTCACATGACCAATCCCCATCACTTCATCCACTGACATACTGACATTGATGATGCCTTTTGTTATGCTCATGGCCCCTTTAGATGGCTGATGTAAAAGACATTTGCCTCCCATTGGTCTCAGCTGATCATATTGCCAACCTCAAAGTTCAAGATGCAGCTTGATGCCTCCACAATGCCTCTGGCTCTTTGGTGAATTTGCTGTGGTACATGCAGCTTAACAATCCTGCACAAAAGTAATCAGTCTAACCAAATTCAAGTACTTTACTACCAGCCTTCAGAAGAAAATTCTGAATGTCATTCACTCCCTTTTTGGCCCTTCTCCTTTCTAGTCAACCCCCAGTCCTCAAACAAGGAAACACCATCATCACTGACTCACTCAAGATTGTCTCCTCCTTCAATAACTTTTCACTACCTGTGCTGTACCATATTCTCTGCCTCACCTCTCCCTCCCACACACTTCATCCACCCCCTCCTTGTCTCTTCCCCACTTCCCTCTTACATTTCAATCCACTTACTCTGCTGCAACTCTTTCAGCTCTGTTAACCCTTAACTAGGGCTGGATTTACCCAGCCATGGGCCCTATGCACAGCAGTAACCATGGGTCCCCCAAAATACCCTCCTGGGTCATGTGCCCCCCAGTCATCGGCCCCCATGGCCATCTGCACCACCCCCCGGGCCATCTACGCCCCCCCAAAAAAAATCTGCCTTTAGTAGTTCAATTGCACTTGATTCTCTCTCACTTCAGTCTGCACAGAACAATTATTAGAACTAAAAGAACTGTTTGTAACAGCCAGCAGTAAGTGTTGAACAGAGAAGCATTACATCAGCGCAGGCCTGGTGGTGGCACTCTCTATGAAAAGTGGCAACCATGCATGTCTGAGTTTTTCAGAAATACCCTCTTCCTTGTTCTTGCAAATGTTTTTCACACCCCCATAATTCAGAAAACAAGGAGACACTTATACCACCCCCTTTTAGCATAAAACTGAAAAATCACTTGGCATTACCAAATACACTATTATTGCAAGTATTGTAGACATGAGCCATCTGCTATTGCTGAAAAAAATGACACGATGTCAAACACTGCTGCTTTAAACTGTCACAGCCACAAATCAGAGGTCAACTTCAAGCACGGTTTTATTGCCTAGTAATTTATTTTCAAAATAAAAACCTTGCTAATCATTTCTAACTGTCCAGTCCATCCACAGCATTTAGATTTATTTTTATTTGTAATTTTTGACCAGGAAAGGCACACTAACTGGGCAAACTAAGCTGTGATAGATTGATTTCGGCTGCATCTTGGGGTTGGATTATATGGACCTATTTTATTGACTTGGGAATGTTGGTCATAACACTGGAGCCCAGCACTGGGATAACTTTCCCTGCTCTTCTTCAATAAGTGCCAAGGGATCTTTTAATTCCACCAGAGAGTGACCAAAGATGGACAGAAAGGATCTTGGTTTAACGTCTCATCTGATGGATGGAACCTCGCCAGTGTAGCATCCCCCCAACCCCATACTGCACTAGTGTCAGTTATGGGCATTACTCCAAATACCTTGTGTCAGGCTAAAACCTATGATCATCTGGACCCAGAGGTGAGCATGCTACCTACTAAGCAACTGACACTGATTCACTCTAGGAAAGAATCAAATCCCCAAAGTTTGAACAATTTGGTGAATTTTAAAAGAACCAGTTGTTGTAGCTCTAATACCATAAAAAAAAGAAGCAAAAGCATGTCCCAGCAGAACCAGAAACACTATTTTGAAAAATCTTTGCCCAACACTGCAGACCAGTATGTCCCAGAAAAACCAGAATGCCCCCAGCATGCTTGGTTCTGGGTCAAAAAGATGAAAAGGATGTGGGTTCTAGCCTGGACCAGGGGACATGTGATAAAGCCAGGGGTGGTAGTATAACATAGAGTTTAAAGTAATGGGCTGTGAATGAGCTTGGTACATCTGGTACTGCATTTGATTCCTACAACTTCCACTTGCATACTGTGTGACCCTGAGCAAGCCACTTAACCTCCCCTGTGTGGTCGCCCCTTCAAACAAACAAAACAAAAGCTAGAGAGAAGAGGTTTACGAGGAATGTGGGGAAGTACCCTTTCACTGAAAAATCAGATATAATGGATGTTTTGTTTTGTCATAACTGCCAACGCCAAATTATTTACATTTTTGTTAACCAATACTGCTGCCTGCCTGACTGTCACCACTCACCACCATACTTTAAATCTGTCTGTCTGTCTGTCTAGGATAACTGGGGCTGTTGTGTTAAAACAAACAATCCTTGTAAACAAGGAAATTCCCCTTAAACATTTTGAAGCTCTGAACCTTTCTGAATACAATGCACTTTGCCAACATGAGTGCGCTGTATAGGCAGTGTTTTATCTGACACAAATGTCAACCCCCGTTTACTTGAATGCTCCAGACTAGTCACTAAAAGAGTTACAGCTTCTTGAATAATGTTGGTCAGAAATTGAATTAAATGCCCATACTGTACAGCAACTTGCAAGAGCAAGTTACTTTACCAACATGCAAAACTCTTCCAGACATTGTCACAAGACCCAGCTAGCCGAGCTGACAATCAAATCCCCCAAAGGAAAGTTAACTTATGACCAATGCAGTTCAAACCTGCAGTGTAACCCAGTTAATAAATGCACACCTGTTACTTGCAACTACTGTACTGTCTTGCTTGCTTGCATTCTGAGTTAATCATTAATAACAAATCATTGACAAAAAAATGACTATCCAGTCCTCAGAAGAACTGCACAAGTTTCCAAACTTCATGGATGCTATGTCTATGGCCCGCGCAGTGTTGAACTTACTCCTCTGAGTCTGAGCTGCAGTCTGCAGAGGCTCCTGTCTGAATTCCCGGGGCTCTGATTGTCCCACTTCAAGAGTCCCAGTCCACAAACAAACAGAGCAAGGTACGGTCTCCAAGAAGAGCTGTCACCCAGCGGGTGGCGTGGCACCATTGATGGCTCGACTCAAGTGTGGAGCCTCTTGCTGCTGAAGGCCTGGGGTACAGACTAGTAACACATGAAATAAAATTCTACAGTTACTAGCACAAGGCACTGCTGCTATTTTTTGTTTTGTTTTAGTTTTTAGTTCTCTTTCTCTGTCTGAATTGACAGACTCCTTCCTTCTCCCAACTCCCGTTCTCTGTCTGATCACTCCACTCCGATTGAGTCACCGGGCACTGGGCTGCAAGCAAGTAAATGATGGCTGGCACCAAAATTATATCTGCCAGGTACTGCTAGGCATGTGCGCATGTGATTCTTCATGTGTAAACATCACACGCATTGACACAAAGTGTGTTGATGACTCCGAGTGAGGGAGGACACACTGCTTGGCAGCACCGGCTTGGCTATGGCTGGATGGATTAAGGCTGAAAAGACAGAGTGTATTCATATTTTGTCTTACCTGCTTGGTGCTGGCTGACTGATACGCACCTGTAATAACTCATGCCGGATGATGACCGTTGACTGCTCCCGCCACCACCCCACCCGGTGTGTCTCTATATCAGGGGGAAAAAAGGGAACTTGGAGCAGTTTGGCGGGCCCCCCCAAAACACAGGGCCTTATGCACAGGCATAGTTGGCATTATAGTATATCAGGCCCTGCCCTTAACCCTGCCAAATCTAACAGCCTAGCAGTCTTGATTCCGAACTCCTCCACCTATCAGCTGCCACTATTCTCTCCCTATCTCTGCTCTTCATACTTCTCCATAGTGGCAGTGACCCCGGGGGTGGGGCATAGAAAGGATGCCACACAAACAAATAAACACTATATCTACACAAAAAAAGACATAAAAAAAAAACAGAGGGTAGGGGGTTAAGTTGCTACCTAGCCAATGCAAGAAGCCTTCACAATAAAAAAACAGGCACTAGAAGCAATCCTAGACCCGCAAAATGAAATTGCTATGATATTTATAAATGAGACCTGGTGGATGAGGGATGGAGACTGGGAAGAGAAATCCCTGGCTGCATATTGTACCATCTAGACAGGAAAGAGAGGAGGGGAGGTGGATTAGCAGCATATATATCAACCAAACTAAAATCTACAAATGTTTCTGAGAAAATAAAAATAGAAGGAAGGACTCTCAAGTTGATATGGATCAGAACTAACATAGAGAACAAAACAAGTATTCTAGTTGGCGTTTGCTACAGACCCCCTGGAATAAGCAATGAAATCACTGAACAGATAAACAGAGAGCTTGAAAAAGCATGTGAACTAGGCAGAGTAATACTAGTGGGAGATATGAATTTTGGGGGTATTGATTGGAATAACCTGCAAGCAACAATACAACAGTGTGTAAATTTCCTGAGGAGAGTGAAACAACTAGGACTCATACAAAATGTAAAAGAACCTACGAGAGGAGATAAAATACTGGACATTAGCCCTAGCCTCAAACGAGATTAATATCACAAGCTGTGAAGCAAAATAACTGTTAGGAAACAGTGACCACAACAGTGTAAGATTCTCACTACAAAAAAATATTCCAGTAACAAGGGGATGTCAGAAGATTTATCATTTTAACACAGCTAAAAAAGCCCATTCAATATCTGCCCCCAAAATGGGTAAATCTCATCTGCAAGGTTTATAACCTTTTGACAGTGTCCCCAGGACTGCTAATCTCCACATCACTACAGATAGTCATCCTCAGGTTACACTATTGCCTTGCTACCGGATTGTATAGGCCTATGATAGTAGCTCATGTAATGTTACGCTGTCTTTACAACTTGTCTTGCAAGCATACTGTACTGCAAAGGCCAATGATTCCATCACTGGTAAATCTATTGTCAACTCAACCTGGGGGGGAGGTAGTAACATCAACAAAAATGGAAAGAGACCTGGAGGTAATCATATCAGATGACTTTAAGGTAAGCAGGCAATGTGCGAAGGCAGTAGGGAGGGCTGGGGGGATACTGGGATGTATAGGGAGAGGCATCACCTGTAGAAAACAAGAAGTTGTTATCCCTCTGTACATATAGTTGGTAAGACCCCATCTGGAGTACTGCATCCAGTTCTGGAGACCCAATCTCCGCAAGAACATAGACAGGATGGAGGCAGTCCAGAGGAGGGCAACTAAAATGGTGCAGGGTCTGCAAGAGAAGCCATACGAGGCGAGACTAAAGGAACTTAATATGTATACCCTTGAGGAAAGGGGGGGGGGACATGATAGAAACTTTTAAGTCCCTCAGTGGAATCAACAAAGTCCAAGAGGGCAGCATCTTTCAGAAAAAGAGGTGTGCAAGAACAAGGTGACTAGGGTTACCACCTGTCCTTATTTTTGCAGGACAGTCCTAATTTGGGCAGCTGTGTCCTGCAAAAAAACATGAAAAATACTAAATATCCTGATTTTACAGTAGGAAAAATATTTTCTAACTTTCCACAAAATGTTGTAGAAACTACAATAGCTTAACTAAAATACCTTAAAATGATAAGAAACAATAGAAGCAACCAAGAAACTACAATACTTAGCCTTAATTCTGATTATATAGAGAAAACAAGTCTGTGCATTGGTCAAGGTTAGGTATTGTCCTGCGAAAAATCATGTTTCAGTAAGAAATGTCCCACTTTGGGCTTCTTAAAAGGTGGTAACCCTAAAGGTGAGACAATTTGAAGATAGAGGGGGGACGGCTCAGGGGCAATGTGAGGAAGTATTTTTTCAGAGAGTGGGCGGTGAACACATGGAACAGCCTTCCTGAGGAGGTTGGGGGGTCTAAAACTACGGCACAATTCAAGAATGCATGGGACAGACATAAGGCAATTTTTGTGGGGGGGGGGTAGGAAGAAATAGGCTGTTGGTTAAATAGGATCTGCAGCTTATCCTGTAGGTAGGGAAATGGGCAGACTAAGTGGGCCAAGTGGTCCTTATCTGCCGTCAAAGTCTATGTTTCTATGTTTTACCTGCCTCTGTAATCTTGCTTGATGTAACTATGTAACTGCCTTTGCAAACTTGCTGCGATGTAACTATACAATAATGTATGCACTGTATCTTGCAACTCTGTGTTTGTCCATGGAACTTGTAACTGTTGACGTCTCTGTACTATCTGATAAGGGGCCTTTGAAAATGAGTCTCTGACTCAAAGGATTGTAATTCCGATAAGTGGAAATAAATATGTAACCCCCTTGTTCCCAAGGGTTACCAGAATCCCAGTCAGAATCAGTGGCAAGCAGGGAAGGCAGCTTGTGAAGCCAGGTAAATGGGTTTCACACTGTCACACTCTGTTTTCAGCCTCAGCTGAGCTGGAGTGATGATGTAATCTTAGAACTCTCACAGTGGCATAAGCCACACTCTGGCAAGCAGTTGTCAGCTAGAGAAGAATGTGCAGCAGTCTATGAGTGGGTCTTCCAGGAGGAGGCTGCAGCTTACTGTGCAGCTCCTCATTTAGCTCTGGCAGAGAGCTACCTTTTTAGTTTTGGGTAGTTTGTTCTCACCCTAGAAGAAGAACATAGAAGACAGTGTCTGAAGTGGTGGAGACCTTGCTAAGTGGGTTTTCCTTTACCCCATCCCAGGAGGGATGGGGGTGATCTTCAGGATTCAGGGGCAATCCCCTCAATCCATTCAGTCTGGTGAAGCTGCCTTGGACATCTTCATTTGTTGTGAGTACAACTTTCCTTCTGAGTAAGCCCAGAAGGAGCACCTGCAATACCTAGGGGGGAATTGCTCTGACAAAGGGACTCTGTCACCTAGACTTTCTGTGTTTTAAAAGTGTCTGCCTATGTTGGAGTCCAGTATGTGACCATCTAAGTACAGAACTTTTAACTTCTGACACCTCAGAGGTGTGTGTGTGTGTGTAGTATGTTAAGTGTGAAATACATTTCAAGACAGCATCTACAGTTTTTCTACAGTTGTGTGGTGTTTTTAACCAGATGAATGGCCGAGTATAAACTTGAAAGCAAAAGGTGGGAGACCCCCATCTGGAGTGACCCTGTTTACCTCTCCAGGTTCAGTTTGGGCACCAGTACTTTTTTATTTAGTGCATCTGGCCGATGCCTAATGGAAGTAGTTACCCCTGGATGTGGGTTGTTTTCTCTCAGTTTACCCCAGTATGGTGGGTTCTGAAAGTTCCTGAGCATGGATGTGCTCCTTTGTGGTCATGTGTACCACGTTCATTCCTCATGAAATATGGGAAAGTGTCCTAGTACTGGCCATGTGTGCCTAGTCGATGGGTAATGTACCAGTACCTGGCCAGATGTGCCAATTTCCATTAGGAATCAGTGAGTTCACCAGTGTGTTCTTTCTTCATCCTATGCTAAATGGGAATTCAGGAAGGTCTGTACCTTAGTAATCTGCATTATAAATGTGTATAGCCCCATGGGGGTCCATCTTCACTTTGTGATTATTCCTACTTTGTTATGTGAATAAAAGCCGCACTCTAGAATCCCAACCTGGTTTGTTATTGCTTCCTTGTGGCTGGATTTACTTGGGTGCCTCTGTCCAGAAGTGCAAACCTAGCATTATTGTGAGCAAACGTTTTCTCTCAGGGACCTGGGTTGCTGGCCATAGTAATTGGTCCCCCAGGTGTGTGCCATGTAGCCACACTTGGGTTTGACTGTTCTAGTGTAACAATTGGGTCATCTAGCCTAATGGTGGCCATTTCTCTGTTTTCCAAATCTATATTCACTTATGTAAACCCCCACCCCTCTCATTTGCTGCTAGATGTCTGTGGTGAGAGGAGGAGCAGCCCTGCTAGCTAAACAAGAGGAGCCGGTGGGGTTTTACAAATAAATAAATAAATTGCTAGAGAGGACCTGGACAAAATCAACTGGGAGGAAATATTGAAAAACAAAACATTTCCTGAAATGTGGGGCACCATGAAGTGGAACATACTCACGTTATGTGACAAACATAGAAGGAAGGTAAACAAATATAATAGCAGAAGCATAAAACCAAAATGGCTTACCAAATCTTTCAGGAAATTAATAAAGTTAAAGCAGAGAGTGTTTACCGAGTTCAAAAAACAGGTTCAGTTGTCATATGGGAAAAATTAAAAATGCTCCAAAAACAATGTAAAAATAAGATTTAAAAAAATAAACAGCAAATGGAGAATATGATAGCTGCTACTGCTAACAAAGACAGCATGCAACAGTGTTATGGGTATGTGAATTCACTACAAAAATCAAACTCTGGGTTATGCTCCATCATGGTAGACAACCAACCTATTACTGAACCAGAAACTATGGCAAACAAACTAAATTCCTACTTTGGATCTGCATTCTCAAAAAGTACAGTTTGCACAGGGGATGTCCCGAAAAATACAGAAACCAATATAATCTTTACAGAAGAAATCATTAGTGACAAAATAAATTAATTAAAAAATTCATACTCACCCGGACCGGATATCATCTCCCCTAAAATCCTGAAACTCCTAACACCAAATATCACCACCCTACTGAAAATACTATTTCAAAAATCATTAACTGATAAAGTAATCCCATCGGACTGGTTATCAGCAAATGTGGTGCCTATTCACAAAAAGGGAAACAGGGCTGATCACACCAACTATAGACCTATTACCCTGACTTCTGCGCCAGGGAAGTTGATAGAATTATTACTTAAAGATATAATAAATTCTCACATGGACTGTAAAGGCCACACAAATGCAAAACAGCATGGGTTTGTGTCAGGTAGGTCTTGTGTAACTACTGTAACTTATTATGTTTCTACAAAAAAATATCTGGCACTGGATGGGGGAATGCCGGTGGATTGTATATACCTGGATTTTGCTAAGCCTTTGACAAGGTCCCGCTTGGTGACATTGTACAAAGTCTATGTGATATAAAAATAGATCATAGAATCATAGGGTGGATTGCAGGATGGCCGTGGGGGGGGGGCAGAGGGTGTATATAAATGGCTACTACTCCACCCTGTTACCGGTGACAAGTGGGGTACTGCAGGGATCTGTCTTGGGGCTTGTGTCATTCCAAATATTTATATCTGGTATGGGAAATCAAACAGCTAATTGGCTAAGTAAATATACTGATGTTACAAAACTAGTAGGAATAGCATGTAATAGGGACAATGTAGCTATGGTACAATGAAAATCTGGATAACATTCAAAAATGGGCCACCCGGAGAGGAATGAGGTTCAATACTGACAAATGCTGTGTTATACACCTAGGAAGGCAGAACTTAAAAGGAATCTATTCTCTAAATGGACAACCACTTAGGGACTCCAATAAAGAAAGGGAATTGGGTATAATAATGAATGACAATCTCACATATGATAAACACTATAATAAGAAAATATCAAAGGCAAAAAAAAGTATTATGGGCCATAAAACGTAAGTTTAGAAGTAGAAGCAAACAAGTTATAATGCCACTTTACAGATCATGTGTCAGACCACTTTTGGACTATGGAAGCCTGGATTTGGGGACCTATTAAAAAAGGTTGTATAAATAAAATTGAAAGTATTCAAACGCATACCACCAAAATGATATATAACCTAAAGGCTGTACCATATCGCAATCACCTCCAAGCTCTAAATCTAATGTCTCTTGAGACTAGAAGAATAAGGGGAGACTTACTGCTATGCTGTGATATAATGCAAGATACCTACTTATCAAAAAAGCTAGATATGGAATTCAAAAGCGACAAAACAAGCAATAAGTGGCATCCCCTGCAATTAAGACAAAAGAAATTCAATACAAAGAAAAGAAAGGCCTTCTACACCCAAAGGGTGTTGACTCCTTGGAACAGACTACCAATGGAAATCGTAGTGAGTAAGAATAAATGCCAATCCAAGAGTAGACTAGATGCTTATATTACAGAAGGAAATGTACTGACTTATGGGTAATGAGGTAGGAGCTAACATGGGCTAACCACCTTTTTTTCTGCTCCTTATACCTTAGTATGACCCTTTCTCCCCTGTGAGATACTATCCTATCTCCCTTAAACCTGCACGAAGGTACAAGAATATGTGCTCCCCAGTTCTTAGCCTTCTTTAACTCCACTTCCTGTTTTAACCCTATCTAGTCTGGCTTGCAGACTAGATAGGGTTAGTCTGGCTTCCAGAAACCTACTCTACAGTCTCCTCTCTTTTCAGGCTTACTTACTTCTTATTACAGGGGCTAGATCAGGGTCTGATTCCCACTGCAATACTTGTTGACCTCACTAAAGCCTTCATCACAATTGCACACCCCATTCTCCTTGACAAACTTAGCAGGGCTGGTTTCTCCAACGTCTCAGTTAAATGGTTCAGCTGTTGCCTAGATGACTGATCCTAAGTGGTCCTTGTAGTAGATGCCATGTCTCCCCTTCCCCATTTGGTTCAGTGGTTCCTGAGGGTCTCTTCTGTGCTGGGTTCCATCCTGTTCTTATTTTCCTAAAACAACCTCAATGTCCAAAGATGGTTCAAGGCTAGGCAAGTCTCTCTTAATGCCAAACTAAAAAACTGTCTCTATGATATTTGCCACTAGACAATGACTGGCCAAATTCCAGTCTACCCTGCCATTCATAACCCTGGATGGATCTCACATGCAAGAGGTTCTCTCGTTTTAATATCTTGGGGTTAGTCTGGATCGTCATCTCAACTCTTTGTGAAACATTGCTGCCATACACAACAAACTTTTTCCTCACTTAGGTATATTTTCTTACAACAAGGCTTACATTCATCTTCTTGCCTGCCATGAGATCATTGTTAAAGTGACCCTTTCAATATTCGAGAATGGGGACATGGTTTATACTGCCACCTCCGAGACTACCATGGCCAGACTGAACTTCTCTTTCACTCTTTCTGTCTCTGCTTGAACTGCCCCCTCATATACACCACTGCTCCTTTGTTTCAAACGTCTTTCTCTCCTCTCTGGAAAGTGAGCATCTCTCTCATTACATCTCTCTAATTTCCAAAATCTGGTACAGCTCTCTTGCCTGTTACCTCAACCCTCTCCTCATCTGATCAGCTGCCCTCTACCTACACCCTCATTTTTCCAAACTGTCCCTCATTCTCCCTTCCCCACTCTAAATCTTCATTGGTGCAAGCTACTTTCTCCTACAGGATCCTGCTTTTCTTGTTTAACCTACCCTCTCCCTCCAGGTACCAGGCCAATACCGGGCATGTAAGACAGCGCGGTATTAACTGCGCTGTACAGTGAGCACCTGGGTTTACAGCGACAGGGGTAGAACAGCGGTAGGGGAATACTGCTACCCCTGTTGCTGCATACAGAATGGGAGGGTGAAGAAGTTGCCGTGAGCTAGGTGCCTGGTTGAGCTGCTCCTGTGGAGGAGTGGTTAGGGCACACGGCGCAGTTGGGAGACCTGGGACCATGGTTTGGTTCCCCCCCCCTTCCCCAGGTCTCCCCTGCTACAATGTTTTGCCACAATTAAAAAAAACCCTTCCCCCTCCCGAGTTTCTCCCCATCCCGAGTCCCCGGAGTTAGTTATTTAAGTTCTGGGGGTATAGAATACAGTGGAACAATGCCTCATAAAAAAAAAACCATCAAGACCCATTGTTTCCAATGGGCATGGTATCTAGAACAGGTTGGTGTTTTGCCGACCCTGTTTTGTCCGCTGTTTTGCTGCAGCATTTTTAGCTGCACTGTTTTGACGTGTGGCGGAATGACCCTGTGCTTTCCTGCCACTCTTCCCCCTCCCTCTCCACCCTAAATCCCCTGCTTAAAGAGCATACTACCCACACCTGCTCCAGCACCTGATTTCCATGTCTTCTTCCCTGCTTGCCTCTTTCCCTCATACATCCTGTTCCTTAACCTCCTCCCTCACTCCCCTATTCCTCCTCCACGCTTACCTTTCTCTCACTGTGCATTTTGCATGTTTCCAATGCTAAATACCATCCCGGGTTTAATGGATATTTTCTCTAGTGCACTGCACATTGTATTATTCCTGCAGTTTCACTGGAATGATATTAGCACTGTTTATTCACTTTCTGCTATACTAGTTTTAAATCATTTTATATTATTGTTGTATATTATTTTATCCTCGCTGTTCTCATCTCTGTTCTGGTTTCCCGCTGCAAACAGGATGCAAACAGAAATGTGTTGTCCTCAGCTAAGTGTGGCTGCCTGGTCAAATATTGTCAATAAATGAATAAAATGCAGATATATCAAACCAAAATTGATTCTTGTTCTAAAAGTCTTCACCTGATCATCTGGTTCCCCAGCAGAACTTCACATGTAATGTGAATGTAATGAGAACAGTAAAGGGGAATTCTAGTATTATTAACTTAGGACCCAGAGCCTGGAATGGCTTGCCAGCCCAATAAAATCCAAGGCAGTGTTGCCCTGGAGTCAGATAAAAGATTGGATGCTACAAGAATTTGCACAACCAAAAAGCTGTTGTTACCATTTATTTATGTAATAGTACTGTGCTTATGTAATGGTAATGTGTTAATGTCTTTTTAAGATATTTTTGTATGGATGTTTGTGTATTTTAATTGTATGCTGGACCTCATTGTAAATGAGTTTTTGATGAATTGTGCTATCCTTTTCTTGGAAGTTTCAAGAATAAACTTTTACAAACAAACAAAAATATCACAAAGCTAACTGAGGTGAACCAGAGTCAGGGAGGTGGAGTGATAATAATAATAACAAACACTTATTTAGCATGATACACAGTTGCAGTCTGGAGTACAGCAATTTCAGGGTTTAAAGAGGATTCCCGTTCTGCCAGCACCAAAAACTGTCATACACAAAGCCCTGACTTAGCAGTCTTCCCCAGAAGATTAGTCACAATGCAAATGATGATCGCCAGATGTCTGTGGTCTCAAAAGGGGTTTTCTTTTTTCCTTTTTGCTTTTTTCTCCATTGTGCTTCTACTGGTGCCTATCGACATCTCCTGTGTGAGGGTCTCCATCCTATTCGATGCTGGTCCTCTGCTGGCCACAGCTCTTGTCAACCAGCCTGCCCCTGCGGTGGGGCCTCTGGCTCAAGCTGTTCCCTTACAGCATACTGCTAGGGAGGTTCAGTATTGCCATGCCATGGTCAGCTAGGAGGAGCTGTCCTTTCAGCATGCCCATTTGATGTGGGTGGCATCAGGCCTAACATCACTGTGTGTTCCATGGAGGCTATGCTCCCCTTGTTACATTCCACCCTCCTCCTCAGCACAAGCATGCATGTCCACAGTGCTCCTGGGAGGGGGGGACACCAGGCAACATGTAGTCACCCATGTTACAAATAGCAACTCCACTAAGCTCCACAAGTACAAATGGTACAGCACTGAACCCACCTCTCAGAAGGAGAGCATTCACATGGACACTCTGCACCTGCCCTGCCAGCCTGCACTCCTGAGGTCCTGGGCTCAGGCTCAAACACAGGTCAATAATGTGCCAGAGCGGTCTCCCCCCAATCAGTGCCACTGATGTAAATGGGATTTTTGACTGCAAGCATACAAATTGTGACCCCTATAGATGATATGGCATGTCATTGCACCAATCACAAGATAAGATACCATGGACAGAGGCTATGGCATGAGGCACTATCGCCTGAGACATCCTCAATCCATACCTTATGGTTTGCATGTGGGTAAAATCTTTAAATATTTTTCACATTTGTTACCCCTTGTGTCCAGTAGACCCCCCCCCAACAATCCTGTTCCTTGCAAGTGTAATTTACATTAGGGGTCCGTCACAGATCTCAGTTCCATCTTGTGTCCTCAGGGGACTGATGCACACCTGCAACACATTTGTAAAATGGCTTTCCAAGGTTCTACAAGGGTTGACGGCACTGTGTTATACAGGTGACTGTTCGAAGGCTGGAAGGCGACGTTGCATAGCACCACACTTCATTTGCATACCATCCCTGCCCCTTTTCTGTGTCATCACAATGAGCATTTTTGCAATACATCTATGTTTCAACAGGTTGATCCAAATTTAGGTTGCATATGCTCCTTATTTGACCCCCATCCAAGAAAGCAATAGATGGAGTTATGTGAGGCACTGCCAAATATATCATACTCCACAAAAAAAAAGCCAACAGATTTCATATGAAAAAACCCTGCCAGTAGAATACAGTGTAAGGCATTTCAAATGCTATTATGAAATGGTTGATCAATATCATGGGGGCCACATGTGGCGTGGATGTGAGGTGTTTGACTTTCGGGGAGGGAGGCAGCACCACTAGTGTCAGCTATGAACGCAGCCGCTCACTCACCCTCCTGCTCAGAGGAAGGGTGCAGCTGTGTTAATGCCAATCATTAGGGTGGGGGAGGCAAAACCATGACAATTTTGTGCAAATGGACTTAAGTTCAAACTAAATTAGTACATGTCTGCACAGAATACTTATTCATTCTTCATTACAGAATGTGTAATATCCTGTTCCAAACTCATGGAGTGGGGCATCTTCTATAATCTGAATTATAGATCTTCAAAATTAAGTGCCAGACCCTGGAATCAACCCTTTCTATGGTCTCAGGCAGCAGCTCTAATCATTCAGACAGAGGTAACTATCCCATTAACCAAGCAGTTGGAATACAGTCTTGTTCTTTAAATGTAGCAAACTGGGGGAGAGGACATTACAAAGCGGAGGAGAGGGGTGGAGAGAGACAGCATGGATCCAAAGTCCCCTTTTACCTTACATTACTATGCTCTTAGTATTATGTTTGCATTTGCAGACAGAAGGTACAGCGTGAATGAATGCACTAAACAGCAAGTATAAGTGATAATCAGATTTCTTGTATTTTATGACCTGTCTGGTGTTCTAGGTTATGACCAGGATTCTTGCCTTTGAGTCAGGTTTTCCACGGGGCTCATGGTTCACAAGTCACAGAAAAGTGCTGTACACTCCGGTAAATTGTATCAAGTTTTCTTTTTGACTACTCTTTTAGTGAACATGGAAAAACGAAGTATTAATCACAGTAAAACATTTTTTAGTCCTTAATTCCCTTACTGTATATCCTTCCAGAACTTTGGGAATGCCTCACACAGTCCCATCTCGCATGATGCAGTGATCTCCTCCCACTGCATTAGAAGTAGCTAGATGTGTGTGTAGAGCTGTTTCCAGTGTTCAGGAAGGATGCAGTGTGAGTAGATCAAGGACTGTAAACTAACCAGGTACAATGTGGTATCACCACAATGGTGGAGAGACAGTTTTTCACTTGTATTAAAAGAAACAGACACAAAACAAACAGCTGTGTCTGTGAACTCTGCAGATGGTCGGCAATCATAAAATTAATTTTTTTTAACGATGGACTGTTTGTTGTCTATGGGGTGAGGGCTGGCAGTGTCCTGTGTGTTTTTCAATCTATTATTTCTGCTCCTGAGTTACAGGACAGCCCACATCTTTATTGGCCATCACAGCCCTGTCACCCGCCATACCCAGGTACTTACCCCAACCTCCAAGTTCCCCCATGATTTGCCCCCATGGTGGAGACCCCCAAGGAGCACACTTCCCCAAGAGAAGCATGATCCAGTCTGGAGACGGGTGCGGTCAGCAGTGCAGGACCTGTGAAGGACCAGTCACTGTAGTGTTTTTCCACCCTATTGTCTCCCCAAGTGATTGCCAGCATGCAATAAAGTGGTGTGCGAAGGAGCAGTTGTGTGCAGCATGCCTTGGCATCCACAGCAGTCCCCGTCCCTTGAGGAAGACTATGCATGTGCTGCCACCTCACCTCTGTTGAGTGGCAGTCAAGCAGCAACAATGGAGTCCCACCTCCCCTGAAGAAGGAGATCCATTCAGTGGGATTTCCATCACTCCTTCGTCCCGTCGGCTCCCTACAACTTGAGCCTGTTACTCAAACCCAGGCTGCTGTAGTAGACAGCAGATGCCTTGCTGCTGTGCCTGCACTAGGTGACTCAGTGCCTGTCTTTGAGGGGCAACCTTCTTGCAAGTGAGTGTGAAAAATGTGCAGGAGCCTCCATGATCCACCTGGTTTGGGAGAGGGGAGAAAACGTGGGGGCAGGGCAGGGCAGTCCACCTCAAGAATGCGGGGATGATCTACTCTGAACCTGAGTTGTTCTAATTCTTAGGTCATAGAGACATACTGTACACAACACCTTAGTGGCCCAGTTCAGACTGCAGCTTGCATTTTGACTGATCTATGAGAACCTGGATGGCATGAGCAAATCCATGACAGCCTACCTTAGTGGAGGCGAGTGGGAGGAATCCTGACTACCTATACAATACAAATACTGTAGCAAAGAATCTCAACTGGGAAGCAAACTAATGTTCATATTTCAAAAGTGAAACCAGCAAACACGAGCATTAAAAACACAGTCAGCAAAACTAGCAATGACAAAAACATTTCAAAGTGTCCAACAAGTCTGCCCTCAGTTCATTCTTAAAGCCTGAGATGTTTTCTACTTGCTCAGCTCTCGGTGGAAAACTATTCCTTCAATGAGCTCACTGATGAGCATATGGCATAGAAAGGGGCCGCCCCGGTAGTGGCTACATAGCCTACACATGAGGTCAATAGGGCAATGGCCTTGGTTTTCATTGCCTACTTTGGCTTTCAGCATTACAAACCCTTTTGCAGCTGAGCCCCTCTGACCCTTGGAAATCGGTCTGCCATTGTGTAGTACTTTGCTCAACATAAAGGGGAAGGTTTGATTATATCCTTGGGGGCAGTTAAGACTGCATGTACAAAGAGGGGCCTGCCATTCTTACTGAGGAGCTACAGACCATAATAAAAAAGAACAGATTAAAATCAGGATGGGATTTACAAAACAACAGAACTGGGAATAAAATGGCTCCAGAAATTAAAAAATAAAGTATTTTTTCAAAATCAAGTATATACAGAATTCCCAAAGCCTCCCAGGCCACCACCAGCAGACCACCAGATGAGTGGGTGAATGGCCAAGTGGGTGGGCTGCCTTTATAGTCCAGCAAACATTTCAGGGGCTGCTGCAACAGAACAGCAACTCCTTACTTTTCATCATTCTGTATGTTCATGAAGAGAGAGCATGAGTCCCTAAAAGGCAAGGTCACATGGAGGACAAGTGGAGGAATAATTGCAATGGCCCTGGAGTCGGGACTGCACAGGTCCCACTAGTACTCAACATACTATATAGTAGCATTTTTATGTACTGTATTTAGTGTGCATACTGTAGGCGGAGTGAGATCCACTAAAGCCACAGGTCCACTGAGTCTGTCTCGCTGTGATCCTAACAGTATTAATCTGAAATGTTGTCCTAAAGAACATGCCCCTCCCAACCAAGTGTCACTGAAATGTGTAACACTGACACTTAGAATGTGGGAACATGAGGGACACTGGCTCTTAGAATGTAGAACACATCAAACTTGGAGATTCAAACTCTGAAAACTTTTCAAACTAATGTTGTTACTTGTGCAAGTTTAATTTCATTTTAGTGTCATAGAGTGTTATGAATTTCTGCTTTAAAGTCTCACTTTGCACCCTCTTCTGTGTATGGGCATCATCTTTCCCCATGAGGAACAGAGACATTTTTTAAAAAATTCTATTTATCTTCCCCACTGGTGTCCACAGGCAGTTAACTCCTTCTGCCTTGCCACCTCTATCCATCCACTGCTCCCCCAGCACCATCGAACCCCTAGGAACCCCACGGATTCTCCCCCCCCATGGTGGGTCTGGAAAGGGGAGGGCTGTTCCTCTCCCCACCCAGTGCATCAATCCAGTCAGGGTCTCCATTGGTCAGGTGACAGAGCAGGATGCTAGTTGGCAGGCAGGGTCATGGAGCCTGCGGACACCATCTTTTTCCATTTTCTTCATTCCTCCCACTTACAGCCATAAGCGCATGCACGCACACATGCATGGAGGAAAGCATGCACCACGTCACCACGTTCTTGTGCCTCCTTAACTCCTAGCACTGCCACCTGACCTCCACCAGGAGGCAGCCAAGAAGTGGGATGGCTATCTCTCCCTCCCCAGGAGAGCGGGGCACTCCATAGGATGCTTGATCCTCTCCCTCCGCTGCTGATTCCCAGCAACATGAGCTCGCTCCCGAGCCCGGGTTGCCGGTGTGTGTCATCCAGCGCCTCAACACTCAGTGTCACTGGGCTGGAAAACAGAGCAGTTTTGAGCAATATAATTAGGAAGGCCACTCATAATGAAGAACAGTTGATAGGTATGCATCCAATGTTGAATTTATGCAGATTATCCGGGGACACAGAGTGCTATTATTTCCCTAAGACATAGAACAGCCCATTAACTGCCCTTGTTAGTCAACAACAGCTTGATGTGGTGTATAAACTTGGAAATTGTGACTGATGATAAAACATAAACACAGGCTCCAGCCATGACTGGACTGACACTAATTTCTGGCAGTAATTTGATACAGCACTGCAGAGATCTGTCCTAAGAGATTCAATACTTAAATGCACATTATTCATGCAGAAACACATCCTGAGTGTCCTGTTCTGAATCCAGAATTAACATTTGTGAGCTAGTTTCCTTTTTCCATAGGTCAAGAGGCATCCTGATATTAAATCATTGTTACATCAAGCTAGCTTGAAGACATGACAGCTTGGTGAGCAGAAGACAAGATTCAGAATCAAACACAAAAGGCAGCTCACAAATAATTTCTGAATCCTCAAAATTAGATCAGAGAGGAAGGACATGGTCAAATCAAATCCAAGGGTTGGGTCCATAATCACATCACTCAAGACTTGGAAAAAAGAAGCTGCATTAATATATCAACAGACAGCAGATCAACTTTATATCCACTGCTTCAAATGTTCCCATGTTTTATCTATCTAATGAATTCACCACTTTTGGGAAAACTTTGAAAAACATCATATCTAGGCACAGTTCATTTTATATTTTACAGATTTTCTTTAATTTCTTTTCCTTTTAGTCTTCATTCCTGGGTTCATTTTTACATGGGAACTGGATCCTTGTTCCCTACAGCTTATCTGCTCCTGCTGTATTTCTGAAGTCTCAACTCTGTGACATTGCAATCCGCTCCACAGCAACAAACTGTGATGTCACAAATACAGTATTATCACCGTAGTATTTTTTTTTAAACACTGTACCTTGTATTTCACAAGGTCTGCACCAGAAGTCATACGAAGAGAGACTAAAAGAGCTTACCATGCATACCCCTGAGGAAGGGGGCATGATAGAATCTTTCAAGTACCTCAAGTGAATCAACAAAGTCCAAGTGGGTAGCATCTTTCAGAAAAAGAGATGTGCAAGAACAATGGGGCACAATTTGAATATAGAGGGGGGACAGCTCAGAGGCAATGTAAGGAAGTATTTTTTCATGAAGAGGGTGGTGGACACATGGAATGGCCTTCCTGAAGAGGTTGCAGGGTCAAAAACAGTGGGGGAATTCAAGAATGCATGGGACAGACATAAGCCAATTCTAGCAGGAGGGTAGGAGGAAGTAGGCTGTTGGTTAACTAGGATCTGCAGCTTATCCAGTAGGTAGGGAACTGGGCAGACTGGGTGGGCCAAGCGGTCCTTATCTGCCATCAAATTTACATTTCTATGCACTGTTCTCTCCTCTTCCCTCTCCCCAGAACACATCTGGAAACTGATACGAACTCAGCATTTCTTTCCTGGTAAAATATTTGAAATAAATAAAGGAAGAAAGGATCAAACAGCAGAAACAGATGAACTCTAGGGAATAAGGGTCCTGTTCCCATGCAAATAAACCTAGTCGTGAAAAAAGGATGGGGAGGGAAAGGCAGGCAGTATAAAATATATGCAGAATTGTGTCTAAACATCATGTTTTACAAAGTTTTCTCAAAAGTGACAAAATCACTTTAAATTCTAATCTAAGCAGTTACAATTATTTTCCAGTTTCCACCAAAAAATCATGTTTGACATGTGCAGAACACAGCTACATAAAATTCTCCCAAAATCTGAATTTCAGGATTTTCCATTTTTTTTTCTTTTTCCATCGTTTGTTTATGGCCCCTGGTCACCGGCTGCTCCCATCTGCTCTGGTCCCACCATGCCAGTTTCTCACCATCTCAGAGACTTACCCCCTCTGCAGAGTCCCCCACAGAATACCCCCTTCCCCATGATGGGGCATTTGGACCTGGCCCGGCCCTTCTAAAGTGCAATCCAGAATCCAGAGGGGAACCCAGTAGATGCATCGAGGCCTGTGAGGGACCAGAGACTCATCCTGCCAGTCAAGGATTTAACACTTCCATTTTCTCCCAAGGTTGCCTGCAACGTAATGACCAACAAATGCACATGCATGAGGGAGCATGCACATTTTATTTATTTATTTTATTTAAAATGTGGTAACTGGGAAAGGCACACTGAGCCAAGACTCCTTTCCAAGTGGGACCTTGGGGGAGGAGGAATACAAGAAGAATAAGATACAGTTTTGAAAATTATATCTGAATATCTGAAAAAAAATATCTGAAAATATAGTAAAACAAATGGTGGTTAGAATAGGCAGCATTACAGATGAAGAAGCACATGAATACCGCATAAAAAGGGTATCATATTATTATAGTGACTCAAATTGAGCGACTTGATTTTGAGTAACTCAGTTTGAGCGCTTGTGGTTTGAGCTACCCTGAAAGGGTAGCGAGCACGGCTAGAGCGACTAGGGAGGGGAGAAAACGTCAAAGGAGTAGGAAGGCAAAGGATAGAAAGAGAAGGATCCAGGCAGGAAGCAGAGGTATGTGGGCTGTGGTTTGGGGGTGTGCTGCAGAACTGGCATTCTGGTTTGGTGGAGAGGGTGGCTGTCTGCAGTGAGGGAGGTCCAGGGCTTGGTAGGGGTAATTCTTTTATTTGTTTTCTGTGTGTGGGACTTTTTTTTTTTTGCATTCTGGTTTTCCTCCCCAACATGCACCCCCTGAGCTGAGAATGGGGGAGGCCCCCCATAGATGTTTGTTTTTTCCCCCTGGTCGCTGTTGTTGGGTTTGCTATGGAGTGTACATCACTGTTTTGCTTTTCGGCAATGTACACTTGCTGTAACAGCGATCGTTCTTTTGCAATCACTACTATGACATGGAACCCATGAAAAGCAGCAGTATTGTGTAATGCAATAAATAAATGGACACTCATGAGAGAGTCAGTAAAAGTTCTCAGTACCTGATGGGGTATGTGACAGTGCTTGCAGCATCTGAAGACAGACAGAGGGTGGAGTCACTGTAGCAAGAGCAAAGGGGGGGCTGAGCAAGAAGGGATGATGGGAGAGAGGGGGCGAAGAGTCAAGTGGGGGGATTGGCAGGAACAGGGAGGAGCAGAAAAATGCCTTAGTTGGCATCTAAAAGCAGGAAGTGAGGGGGAGAGGCATAGAGGAGAGGGCATCTGGTTCTCAGGGAAGGGAAATGATAGAAGAATGCTGCTCGATCTGCAGAGGAGTAAGGGTGGGGGATAGAGAAGGTACGGGAATCCCTGGAGTGGTGATGGTAAGAAGAGGATAGGGCAGGACAGGACAGATGAGTGAGGAAATATAGGAGTGAAGGGACCCAAACCAGCATTTGGCAATGAAAGGCACAGTGGGACTGACGATGAAACAGAAGTGGGAGGATGGATAGGGAGGAATAGAAAGAGCAATGATGAGTGCGGGGGGGGGGAGTTGGTAGAAAATGACAGATGGTACTGTAGATGGTATCCAGTCTGGCAAGGCAGGAAGAAAGGGTGATGCCATAGACCATGTCTGCAGAGTCCAAGACCAGGAAAGCCATTTTATAACCAGTTTCTGGCAGACCTGAAGGAAGGGGCAGTCTTTATGGCAGTACAGGGCACTGAGTCTATGACGAAATTTGGTATGGATGGTGTTGATATGGACTGAGAAGTCAAGCTTGATATCAAGCCACACACCAAGATACTTGAAGGCAGGGACAGACTCCAGATGGGTGCCATCCAACGTGGAGAAAATGGTGGTGGTGGTGGTGGGGAACGAAAGCTTGGACAGCTTCTGGATGGTGGCAAAAGTCATGGATGCAGTCTTCTTTTTGTTGACTCAAAGCTGATTGGCATGAAACCAGCACAGTACATTGTGGAAGTTGTGCTGGAGTGGACTCACCACAGCTGAGATTGAGGGTCCAAAGGGCGTAAATGAGCGTGTCGTCCTCATGCATGTGGATGTGTGAGGAGACACACACAGAATGGAGGTCATTTAGGAAGACTGTAATAGGATAGGGCCCAGAATGGAGCCCTGTGGGACCCCTGCTAGGATGAGAAGGGGAGGGGACAGGATGCCATGTACCTGTAGCAACAGTTGACCATGCGTGAGATATGAGTGGAACTAGTCTACAGCTGGTGTCAAGAGACTGGCTGAGCTCAGTTTGTTGAGGAGGAGAGGGTGGCACACCCAAGTCAAAGGCTTTGGCCAGATCAATGGTTATTGCTGCAGAGATATGTCCCTGATTCCTTCCAGTGAGGACAGAATCAGTTACGTGCAGCATGGATAAAATGGTGGAGTAGTGCTTCCTAAAGTCAGACTGGAATGGGAAGAGGAAGTTAGAGGACTGCAGGGAATTGGCAAGCCGAGAGTAGACAGCAATCTCCTGCAGATCTGCAAGAGAGTGAAGGAGAGAGATCGGCCGGAAGTTGCCAGGGGAAGAGGAGTTACTCTCTTTGTCCAGAGGCAGAACCTTTGCAACCTACCAGGCCTGAGGGACAGTACTGAGGGAGAAGGAGAGGTTCAGAATGTGGGCAAGTGGAGAAAAGATTGCTCAAGTAGAGATATGTAGAACTTTGGGGTCCAACCTATCAGAGTTGGACTTAGAAGGGTAAGTGAGGTGAGGGCAAGGAAGACTTCATGGGGAGAAACTAGAGATGACTGGAAACCTTCAGGGGGTTGATGCAGGGAGAAATAGTGGGGGAAGGGGTGATCAGGAAAAGGTAGAGCACAGGTGCTGAAAAAAAAAGTGAGTTGCCACTGAGGGAGTGTCAGAGACCGATGAACCATCCACCAAGAGGGCAGGGGTAGTGGACTAAGCTAGGGGATCAAAAAGGGAGTGTATAACCCGCCAGAATTTTGAGGGGGGTTATATAGTTATATTTGGGGTTTGATTTGAAGCAGTGTGCCCTTGCAGTACAGACAGCCTTCATGCAGGAATTCCTGAGTGGCCTGTAGGATGGAAGGCCAGACAGGAATTGGGAGTTTTTGTAGCACACCCAAGCTAGGTCCTATGATTTGCACAAATTGATAAGGTGAGGTATAACCCAAGTGTGGTGAGAACATTTAACCCTGGACTTTCCGAGGAGGGCGTGAATGTTCCAGGTGTGGATAAATATGACATGGAAGAGGGATAGGGCAGTATCAAGGTCAGGGACAGAATAGACAGGGGACCAATGGGAAGCAGTCAGATAATTTAGCAGGGTATTGATGTCAAGAGGCTTGAGTGATCTGTTCCAAATATATTTAGGAGGGGAATGAATGACCCTCACTTTCTAGACACAGTAGGTCATGCAGTGGTTACTGAAGGCATTCGGGAGAATGCCAGCTACAATGATATGGTGGGGGTGGGAGGAAAGCATACAGTCCAGGAGGGAGTGATTTTGGAAGTGAGGATTGTACCAGGTGGGCTTGGAGACTAGTTGTGAGAGGTTTAGGGCCTCAGTCATGTGGAGGGTGGGCCTGGAGGCAGGGGAAAACCAATTTATGTTGAAGTCCCCCTAGTAGGACAAGCTCACCAGAAGCAACAAGGGAAACTAGGGATGAGAGGGATTCTACCAGGGAGGAGGGTGAGAATTTAGGAGAGGCATATAAAACACCAACAAAGATAGGGAGAGAGGAAGGGAGGGATAGCTTGGCATGAAAGAGTTCATGAGACAAGGAGACTGACTCTTGGAAGGTGATGGAACAGTATAGATTCTGCCGTACATATAAGGCATATGCAGCCATCCAGTGGCACACCTGTAACCAACTAGATGCTCTGACTCTGCTCCCCTGTTGTTTACCAGGTGGAAGGAGAGCAGCAGAGTGACATGCCCCCCCCCCCAGACACACACACAGAGAGAGAAGAGTAGTTCATGAGATTTTAATCCTCTTTCTCTGAGCCAACCCCAATGCAGCCAGAGCTCGCTTCTTAACCCGGGTCACCAGTGAGGCAGGTGGCAGTGCTTCCATCATGTCACTGGGCTGAAAGCCTTCTATTTTTTTATTACTAAAAATTTATTGATGTCCCCACAACTGAAGTTGATGAGGTATACAAGTCTACATTGGGCTCTTTCAGTTCGAAAACAATGTTAAGTCAGGTGTTTACTGTTTCACAGACTGTACAGTACAGTCCCAGAGCATGCCACATTCTGGGTTACAGTAGTGGTGAGCAGTGCAAAATGGGATTTAGGGCCTGCTCCACTGTACCACCATGATACATAACTCAGACATGACTCCAGAGATGTACCCCCTTGAACTGTGGTGCAATGCAAATTGCCGATCCATATGATAGTGTCCAGTAACGTTCATTGCGAGTGTTAACAGTACAATATAGCATGATGACATGATGTTACATACAAGGCTCTATTTAAGTCAGAAAATAATAAATATGGATGTATTTATTAATCGAGATAATGCACCCAGTGAGAACTACATTGCATTTTGAAGGGGCCCTGCCAATGTCGAGCTCTCAGTACTGCAGTATCACTACCATTTGCGACGCTAGCAACCTGGGTTCAGAAGTGAGCACAAGTCATCACAGACTAGCTGGAGGAGGAGGAGGATTGAGCATCCCAGAGTATGCTTTCCTTTTCTGGGGAGGGAAGGAGGTCCATGTGCTGCGCTGGGCTACTACCACCTGGGTGACCACAGCTGTCAGTGCAAGCCTGAGCCACGATGGGGAAGGCCAGCTCCTTCTGACTGGGATGTACATGTCAGCGTATGGCTACTCAGTCATCAGCCCATGAAACACTTGGGGGAGGGGTGAAAAGCCCGAAAAATCTTGGCTGTAGCAGAATGATGCTGCACTCCCTCACAGGCCTTGCACAACCTGCTGGGCCACCTACCACAGCAACCAACCTAGACTCCTCTGGAGCCTGGGAAACCTGGAGGGCTCTGCCATGGGGGGGGGTAAACCAAGAGTCACTGATAGTGCAGGCTATAAGCCCCAGAGACGGAGAGTGAAAGGGCTGGTGGGTAGCAATGGTTGATGAGGGCAGGATGGGATGGGTGGGGGGATTTAAGCATATGTAATAAAAAAAATAAAAAAATCAGGCTGGCAGGACAGTGGCAGAGGATTACAGTGTACAAAAGTCATAATTCACTCATACAACAATACAATAAACATACAGATATTTAAAGCAGCAGGGCAGCGAAAAAAGTTTTTCAAAAAAAGCGAATTTTCTGCTATGGCTATAAAAAATATTGGCAGAACTGTTGATTTGGGTTTTCTGAAGGATTCCTATGCTGTGTACTGTATATTTGCATTTTTCTCTGGACTCTTATCCTCCTCGGGTCTGCAGTATTATTTCTATGCAAAAATGAGGCGGCCATCTTTTTTTCTTGAGAAATAATTACTTTCAAATGTTCATAACATTTTTAAATGATAATGAAAACTGAAAATTTCACCACCAAATAAAACTGGAAAACACCTGGCATCAGTTAGGAAGAAAAAAAGGTGGGGTCAAATTTTAACCCATTTTTGTTGCACTGCTGCTTTAAATACAAGATCACTGGGCAAGTTCCCACAAGCTTACATTAATATTAAATTTAAATACAATGATTTTCAAGACGGTAACTACAGAGCTATAAACGCACATAAAATATGTACTGAGAAAAGTTAGGGAGGTACAGTACGCTCATGCATACTTGCAGAATCCAGTCTCTATTAATTCAGAACTATGATGGCCTATTGGGTTGATGAGTCCAGAATTTGTTTGCTATTTAGTTTGGGACATAAATTCCATGTTAGCAAAGTTAACACTTTAAACTCAGCTTTTTCTTATTTATTGCTTGCTTGGGTGGGTATTAGTTAATTACATATTTCACTTCTAATTATGCTATAGCATTGTTCACAGTAACACATTTTGTAAGTGTAACTGGGCCGACGTGCAGATGTTACAGGTGTTACTGTCTCAATTACTTCCCCTGCCTCGCACCCGTGGGGGGCCAAACAAGCTTGAGGGGCCTGAGTTTGTTAAACTCCTCATGTGGAAGATGTGGTTCAGATGGAAAATAAGGGTGTGTTGCCTCCACCCAGAGAAGGAAATAGTGGTCCTGCTGACCAGTAGAATACTGCCCCCTGGGATGTAGTACAGACCAAACTCCTCAGCATCTTTCAAACACTACCATGGAACACACTGATAACACTACTCACACTTCAATTGTAATGTCAAACACCTTTGTACTGTTTAGGGTATATCACTAGTAATATGCTCACACACCAAATTTTAGAGACTAACCACATGACTTTTTTTATTCAGAAGTTTTGGTTCTGTGAAGGAATTAAGGATTATACCAAACAGTTCAAACAATGATTTTGGGTAGTAACAACAAAATCGTTCCTGTTAAATTTCAAGTGTGTCACCTCAAGCTATGCACTCGAGGATGTCTAGGCCTCTCCATTGCACTAGTACAGTGGACCTCCAACACCTGACAGGATTGTAGCCAGGTCCTACTGTACTGTAAGGCCTCCCACTGCCCTGTGTAGTAGATTTCCATAGTTTAAAAATAACTTCTCGAGTAATCACTTTCTTTAACTGCAGTTTAGTCCTAGCAACAGGGTATGCATATAAATTAAGTACTGTTGCATGCCTGATGTCATGGTGCCGGGATCTTATGTTGGTGCACTTACAGATATACAAGCTTGCTTTAATCCCACCCAACTGACTTTTTGGCTAGTACTTCTGAATGAGCAAAACAAACTGTAATCAAATAGAGGTTCAAAAACAAATTGTAATCCAATGGGAATTTCAAACAGCAGTAGCAGTTTTCTGGCTGGCAAGCCAGTACTCACATTTCCTACACCAAAGAAAGCAGTCGCTGATGCTTTGGGATGAATGGTGTCACAGCACCAGGCAGACAATGGTTGTAGCCCCATGCTAAGTCTGATCTCTGCATTACATCTAATTTTCCTCTCGATCAGCACGTGGCAGTATCAAAAACTCAGAAGGGCCAAGACCAATGAACTACCCCCAACTCACGCCAGTAGGGGCTCACATGACAAGGGCACAAGTACCTTGGAGAAAAGTTGCTGACCACCTCCTCCCTTGAACACACCAGACGGGCCCAAATGTCTTTTTTCTCACCTCTGATATCAGCAGATTCATTCACTCACAGCAAGGCAGGCTTCAGTGCCTCGTCTCAGCTTGGATTACACTTCCAGCCACTGGATTCACTCCCAACAGGATCGCTGGCTCAGAGGGCATGGCTAGACCCTCAGCTTTTCTTCTCAGCACTTCAGTTCTCTCCAGCCACTTGGCAAGGACTGCTCTGAACTCCTCCTTTGTTGAGGGAAGGGTTCAGCTCAGCTCTCTCCTCTCTTGGATTCTAATTGGCTGTCCAGACTTGTCATTCACACTCTGGCTCCCTCAGTGGCTACAAATCGGTGCTAAGCACTTTGCTGCTGCTCTTTTCAAGTGCCTGTGTTCTATCCAGGACCTCTTGCATCCTGGTTGGTTGATTACAGGAGTCAAGGGTCACAAGATGGCAACGTCCATCTATTTACATTCAGTTCAAGGCCTGACTGCTGTTTCACACTAGTTAACAGACTGCTAGTTGCTGTTTTTAACTTTACAAAGAGTTAATCTGACTGGGATTTAAAATCCAAATTGTCCATGATGATGTCGGCAGTCGGTTCATCTTTGGGTGCAAGGACATCCCTTTCGTGAGTGGCATACAAAGTGAGAACAAAGGGGCAACAACAATGCTTCTCCTGGCATCCAGCACCAGTTCCAATCAAAGGATGCAGATGTTACTGGTGGATACACCTTGAGCCACCTGGGGCTCAACAGGTAAGCCCTACCTATTGTGCATTATACTCTTCAGATTGATGTCCCCATCAATCCAGAGTTAAAGTAGTGATAAGAAAGTCAAAAAGTCTCTCTCTCTCTCTCTCTATACTGTATATACCAACAGTTCTCAAACTTTGTCAGAGTGAGCCTCCCCTAAGTCATGGAAAAGATCTTGAGCCTCCCCCAAAATACTGAAATATTTTTGGGCCTCCCCATAGAAAAACAGCCTACTTTTCACAGTACATCAGGAATAAAGTTAAACCTGTTTGCATAGGTGGCTCTCATGTTATTAAGCTTATTGTAACCCGCCCCCCACAACAGGACAACCTACTTTCTCCAATATTTTGACTCTTGAACCATTGTTACCCCTTACTGCCATGCCTTCATGGGTCAGACTGCTTTTCTGTTTCCTCTATCTGGAATAACCTTCCTGCTGACCTCTGCCTCTCACTCTGCTCTTAAGCAACTTCTCAGGGATTGTTTTGCTGCTTCCTGCTCTTACCCCTAGTACCTGTATGGTTAACTCTCGTATTTGGATAGTTTTACTGCCAGTCTAATTGATCAGTTGTTCCTTGCATTGTTAGTTTATTGTTCTTAACTTGTTTGCACTTTTGTTCATTTTGTATTGCTCGTGTGTTTTGCAGCTACATTTTGAAATGTGTTCTCTCACCACCCTTCCCTGGGTACACCTGAAATAAACCATGGCTCAGAGTACAGCACCTTCTCTGGTCACATACTTGTGAATAAATACATTAATTCACCTACTATTATTCTTGTGAATGAATACATAAATTCACCTATTATCCTCTTTCAGTTTGCCTTATCCCTTCACACAAAATCTATAAAGTTCTAAATTGAAATCTAATACTTTTTCAAGACTTGCTTGAGCCTCCCCTGGAACAGGTTGGGGCCTCCCCAAGGAGGCTGGCCTCACCATTTGAGAACCCCTGGTATATACGCATATGTGTGTATACCGTGCTACCATAGTTGGGATTGAGTAGCACTTTTAAGGTTAAAGGGTGAAACTTTGCACTTTAATAACTTTGCCACCGTTAAACGGATTTGCCTGAAATTTGGCAGGCATGGAGGACACCATAGATCATGGGGTCCGCCAACTATTGTACTGGTCAGATATACGGCTGCGGAGTTATTAAGTGACATCCGTGTGCGTAATTATGTTTTTTTGCAAATTCTTTGCTCATGCCTACAGGTCACATGGTTTGCGCGACCGGTCCAAAAACTTCAGTGAACGTGCAGCCAGAGTCCCTGATGTGCCTTTTGAAGATTTCATGAAAAAATATTAAACGTTTCAAAAGTTATTCAAACAACAAGTTCCCATTTTAAGTCAATGGGAAAAGTTAACAAAAAGTTTGACAGTGTCGCGAATGCACTTTTTAGTGTTGCAAATGGCTCTAGTAGTGTTGCAAATCTTCCATTTTGTTTTCAGTTACTGATCACAGAAATGCTTGGCATTTAAAATTGGGACCATCTAGGGACATCATTCTTTTTGTGTTTACCTATTCGAGCCCTGAGGATGCTAGCCATGTCTTTATTTTGGGGTTAAACACTCCAGAAATATGTTTTTCAAATTTCTGGGAAAAGTAGTGTCACAAAGTAGTGTCGCACTTGCGACACTTTCACAAAGTTTTGCGAAAGGTGTCGCAAATTGCGACACTACTTTTCCAGACTATGGCCAAAATGACAGGAGTTCTTTGCCACCCTGCTGCAAAAGAACGGTTTGCTCTTTTGGGCTCAGATTTGGAGGGATGGCAGCCAACAACTCACAGATGTGCCTTTTTGTGGTTTGGTGACAAAATATTGCATGGATGCCAAGTTATGGTACTCCGAAGTTTATGTTTTTTCCCATAGACTAATACGGTGGCGTCTGCCGCGCCTTTCGGAGCTCGTATCTCGGAAATGGTGCGAGATACGGAATTTTCATCATGACAATGGGTAGCCCTGTGGGCTACACATTCAGTGAAAACCTAGCCTGGAAACCAATGAATCATGTGAAATGTTAATTTTTTTTCTACGTTGCACGGTTCCTGAGATATAAGCAATTTAGTATTCCAACAGCTCATTTTCTGCTCCGAGGCCCATTATTATGCATACATTCTTTATACACATTGTGTTTCTCTATGCAGCTGTTGGGCAAAAACAGGGTGTGCACTTCCGTTACTGTTACAGTTAGCATTTACACTTGTGTTTCCATGACCGTTTGCATTACTGTTCCCGTCTATGCCACCCTGTGCATTACTGTTTGCGTTCCTGCTTGCGTTTGCATTTCCATTTCTGTTTCCTTTGGCATTATTTCTGCTGTTAATGTTACCATTTGCGTTTCCAATTGTGGTACCGTCACCATGCGCGTCATGGTGTGTGTTTCCTTCTGTCTCCTTTTGTGTCATTGTTCGCTTTGGCGTCACTTTGCGCTTGCATTTCTACTAACGTTTGCTTTTTCATTTACGTTTCAGTCACCATGTGCGCAACCATTAGCGGTTGCATTTCCCTTGCACTTACCATTACTATGTCACAAAAAATCACATGGTTCGGGTTCCGCGCTCCCACCACCATATTCCATTCACTATTTCTACTGCACATTCTCAAAAAGAAGGGAAATTAGAGGCAAAAAACTCTGTTTAATGCATCAGTTAGGGTTGTTCCACAGCGACAAAAGTGAGGAAATTCGGTGTTAGGGTTGAAAGGCCCCCTTGCACCCCCCCAGCCTGCCACCCCAACCGCCAACGGGGTGTGCATTGGGGTCATCAGTCCTAACTCTCACCCCACTCTCCTATACCTCAGCTTGTTTACATGCATGATGGGGTGAGAGTTAGGCTGATTATTCTAATGCACACCCCATTGGCGGTTGGGGTGGCGGGCTGGGGGGGTGCAAGGGGGGATTTCAACCCTAACATCGAATTTCCTCGCTTTTGTCACTGTGCAACAACCCTAACTGATGCATTAAACAGAGTTTTTGCCATATATATATATATATATATAGAGAGAGAGAGAGAGAGAGAGAGACAAGGTCGTGCCCCTATAGGGGTTGAGAAGGCGCTTTATTGTTAAGCCAAAAATATTTGCACTTTAATAACTTCATAACCATTCATAACCATTCAAGGGTTTTGCATGACAATTTGCATGCGTGGTCTCATAGGGTAGATCTCTGGATGCGCCGAGTTTTGTTCTGGCCGGATGTGAGGTTTCGGAGTTTTGGAGAGTCAAAAAGCAATTTTTCAGGTGTGTTTTGCTGTTTCCAAGCAGTTTTTCTTTGAACTTGCCTACAGTCCAGATGGTTTGGAGTTTTCATCTTAAATTTTCAGATAAGAAGGGTGCTGGCCCACAGATGTGCCTTTTGCTGTTTTGGTGAAAAATATTCATCCATTTCAAAGTTATTTAGTTTTCAAATTTCTGTTCTGAGCATGCTCAGGGAGCATTTCAATATAGCCGCATGAAATGAAAAAGGAATTCTTTTTCATATGAGAATAAACCTTTTTCATTTGCCATCATCTTGTTTCCATTTTTAATAAAAAATAATTTCAAAAGCCACAAAAATGACAGCCTGGAGAGAGACCAACACATCTCTCTGACTCATCAGAATCCCAATACGTGGATTCTGCCCTTACATGTTGGAAAAAATGACCCCCAAATCTGGGGGGGGGGGGTTGTTTTGTTTTTTTCACATTTTATATCCCTTTTCGTGACTCACTTCCCAGCCGTATGACATGAAAAAGAAATCTTTTTTCTTTTGGGGCAATCCTTTTTCAGTGAGGGGAAAAATCCCATATTTTCTCCCTGGTGTCTAGTGGCACCCCCACCCACCGATCGCCGTCCCCATATTGTGTATAATTTCCCTTGAGTCTAGTGGTACTCCCCCCCCCCAGCTTTGAGCACCATCCCGTAATTATTTATTTTTCCCTGGTGTGTAGTGGCACACCCCACCTTCAATGCTGTCTCCATAAAACTGTATTTTTCCTGGTGTCTAGTGGCACCCCCACCCTCCGACTGCTGTCCTCATTGAAAGTTTGTCTTTCCCTGGTATCTAGTGGCTCCCTCCGATCGCCATTCTGCCTGTAATAAAGAAAACAGTCCCCTGATGTCTTTTTTTGTGTTTTACAGCCTGTAAAAAAGGAAACAGTCCTTCGGCAATCCGACCCCCCCCCCACCTCGACCTCCCACTCAGCACCCACCACCCCATACACCATGTCACACACACCCTCACTCATCTGATTAGGTCCCAGGGTAAAGATCCAGTCTCTGATCAAAGACATGTCTTGGTGCTGGAAATGCTGACTGCTACATGAGAAAGCATGGTAAATGTGATTCAATGTATTTCAATGGGGGTTTTAACTCTGTGGCATAACATTGCCATTTTTGCATATTTTCAGCCCAAATTTTCAACATGGTCTTTTTGGGACTCCACCTCATGAACAATATTGGTGGAATTACGTAAATCTGACCCGGAAGGCGATTTCACTGTTACTTGGTGAAATCATCTTTTTGAAGTTGAACATTTCACCACCCTTGTTCATGAGGTGGGAATCATAAACTATTATGCTGACAATTTGGGGTCAAAATAAGTAACAATGGCAAAGTTATGCAAGTCTGTTGAAATTTTCCTACAATCACTCATAACTTAGTTAATTTAAAATATTTTGACCCCAAATTTTCATCATAGCAAGAAGAACATACTCAAACAGAGAATGGAGGGGTATATTTCAACAAGGGTGGATTTAAACTAGGAAGGGGGTGGCGAGGGGACCATTGTTACAAACAATGTCCGGAAAGGGGAGCATAGGGTGGTCACCCCCCTAGTTAGAGGTGAAGGCAGTGAGGAGGGGGCACAGGGAGGACCAAAGGGGGGGAAGAGGAATGGTAAGGTTGGGGAGGGAACAGGCTGTAAGGTGGTCTCACTGAATGCAAGAAGCCTAAGGTACAGAACTGTAAAGTTACAGGCTCTCTTGGCGGTGGAATTGGTGGATATAGCGGCCATCACGGAAACATGGGCCACCCAGTACCAGGACTGGGATATGATGATCCCAGGCTATAGGCTATTCAGAAATGATAGAGCCAAGAGGATTGGGGGAGTGGTGATCTATGTGAGGGAGGGGATAAAGTGCATAAGGGAGAAAGGGAGGGAGGAGGAGAGGACAGAAGCTCTGTGGATGCAGTTCCAGGATGTGAGGAATAGTGCACTGAGGATGGGGGTAGTGTACAGGCCACCATCACACGGTTGTAACCTGGACTGGGAACTGGCAGATCAAATTTGAAGGGTAAGCAGGAAGGGAAGCACGGTGGTGGTGGGAGATTTCAGCCTACTGGGGGTGGACTGGAGCACATCTGCCACCATGAGTGCAAGAGAGGGGGTCATGTTGGAAGCTTTTCAGGAGAGCTTCTTGATGCAGCTGGTACAGGGGCCGACACAGCTGGAAATGACTTTGAACCTTGTACTGGATAATGAGTTAGCTGTAAGGAAACAAGAAGTGGGAGAACCACTTGGTGGGAGTGACCACTACTCAGTGTGGTTCACGCTAAACATGGGAAGGGACACAGGGCACATGGGTACAAGAGTGGTTGAGTTTAGGGGGCAGACTTTAGGATGATGGGGGAAATTCTGAGCAAGCACCTGGCAGACATCCAACAACACATGGATGCAGATCAGAAATGGAATATAATAAGGGGAGGGCTGGAGGAAGCAACAGAGACCTGTACTAGGAAAAAAAAAACAAGAAGGGCAGGGCAAAGAAACCCAGTTGGCTGTCACCAGAGGTCAGGGAAGGGGTGAGAGCCAAGAGGGTGGCATTTCAGAAGTATAGGAAAATAGGGAGGGGAGAAGATAAAGATGTATACAGGGAAAATTCTAGGGAGGTCACCAGACTGGTCAGGGGGGCCAAAGTGTCTAGAGAGCTAAGACTGGTGCAGGGGATCAAAAGAGGAGAAAAGACTTCTTCCATTACAATGGCGAAAAAGGAGAAGCAAAACCAGCTTGCAAGGATCAAGAAAAGATGGGGGTGGGTGGAGAAGGGGGCAGAGCAGGCAGAGGCATAACAAGTACTTCTGCTCTGTGTTCACACAGGAGAAGGGGGGGCAAATACCTCAAGTAAGTGGGGGGTGGGTAAGGGAGGAGAGAACAACAGATGTAGGGATTACAGAGGGCAGGGTGCTGGAGGGGTTGAGGGCATTAAGAGTAGACAAAGCACCTAGGCCAGATGGCATTCACCCTAGAGTATTGAGGGAGCTGGCAGAGGTCCTTGCGGGACCGCTGGCAGACCCGTTCAATACCTCCCTGGACACAGGATGTGTACCACAGGACTGGAAGATGGCCCACATGGTGCCCATCCATAAAAGTGGGCCAAAGGATGAACCAGGGAACTACAGGCAAGTGAGCCTCACCTCGATCATGGGCAAACTCATGGAGACCATCCTAAAGGAGAGGCTCGTGAGCTTCTCGGAGGCAAATGGTATCCAGGATGACCAGCAACACAGGTTTGTCACAGACAGATCATGCCAAACAAACCTGGTAGAGTTCTATGACCGAGTGACGTGGGAACTGGACAAGGGCTAAGCTGTGGACGTCCTGTACTTGGACTTCAGTAAGGCCTTTGATTTAGTACTGCATAGGAGATTGGTGGGGAAGCTGGAGTATGTGGATGCAGGACCAAAAATGGTGACCTGGATCAGGAACTGGCTAAGGGGGAGACAGCAAAGGGTGGTGGTGGGGGGAAACTCTCATCACCGAGAGCGGTGACGAGTGGGGTACCACAGGGATCCATGCTGGGATCAGTACTGTTCGGAATTTTCATTGCGGATATCTCAAATGGGATCCAGAGCAAAATCAGTCTGTTTGCTGATGATACCAAGATGGGAGCTGTGGTAGATGACATGGAGGGGGGAAGAGGTTGCAGGAGGACGTGAATAAGCCGAAGTGGGCAGATAAATGGCAGCTGGGGTTCAATGCCAAGAAGTGCAAGGTTCTGCACTTCAGAGCCCAGAACCAGGGGAGGGATTATCACTTAAATGGGGTTCAGATGGTTATTCCACAGAAGAGAAGGACCTGGGGTGATCATAACAGGGAGCATGAACAACGCTGTTCAATGCAGAAGTGTGGTGTCAAAAGCCAGCAAAATGCTGGGGTGTATAGCTAGAGGGATCTCCTCCAGAAGTAGGGAGGTTATCCTGCCCCTGTATAGGTCACTGGTCAGACCTCACCTGGAGCTTGCAATACTGGTGCCCATTCCTGAAGAAAGACATCAGATTGTTGGAGGGGGTACAGCATAGAGCTACAAAGATGATCCAGGGATTGGAGGGCAAGCCATACAGGAAAAAGCTGGGGGATTTGAATATGTACTCTCTGGAAGAGAGGAGGGACAGGGGAGATATGATTGAGACCTTTAAGTACCTGAAGGGAATAAACAAGATTATTACAGAGAGGATTTTCCAGAGAAGAAAGGGGCGGGACATGAGAGGACACCAACTGAGACTTTAGGGGGGTAGATTCAGGAGAGAAATGAGGAGACATTTTTTCACAGAAGAGTGGTGGACAAGTGCAACTCCTTGCCGGGTGAGGTAGTGAGCTGAAAGACGGTAGACAGCTTCAAGGGGGGGGTTGGGATGGAGTAAGGATAAGGGGTAATAGGATGGGGAGAAGGGAGAGGAGGCAGCAGCATTATAAGGTGCTAGCTGCGCACTCAAGGAGACTCAATAGACCGTGAGGCCTGTTTCTGCTGGTATTTTCGTATGTTCATATGTTCAAACTGTGTTTTTGCACCTGTGTACAGAATGATGCTTAGGTGGTGCAGAATAACCTTTCGGTGGAATTTTCAGTACCGTGTTCATGAGGTGGGGTAACAAAGAAGGATATGCTGACAATTTGGTTGCTGCTTTGATACAGATTCTCTACCACAGCAACATACATGTCCACATCTATGGAAGGATAGGCTGCACTCCTACAGGCAAATGAAGATATGATTATACTATTTCAAAAAGTAAGGAAATTCTTTGCAATAAAGTCCATTAATGCATCAGTTAGGGTTGCTATTACAAACATTGCAAACATTATACAACTCATTCCACGTGACACAAGAGACATCTATCATCATGGTCCAGTGCTTCTGTAGCCATGAATACATGCCACAGGTGGTTGAAGGCACTTGGCACCTGCATGCAATCATCCATGTGGGCACGGAAGCACAGGGCTTCGGCACCTGAGTGAAGACATCCGCACTTCCCAGGTTGTTGATGGCAATTATACAATGGCAAGAGACAATCCTATTCCCTGATTGGTCAAACTGGGACTGGAGCCGGGATGTTATCCCAGCATAACATCACGGCTGTAGTCCCAGTACACACGGGACCGCATAAATAATTGAAAAAGAACCGCTCTGCAACCTTCTCTATGAGCAGCTTCAGCAATCCGTGTTCTGCTCGAAATTGGCTTTCCCGGCCCAGCTCACCAGTGACACACAATTTAATTGTTCTGCCTAAAACAACTATAAATACCCCACCCCACCACACACACACAAAATATTCTTTTAAAAAAACTGTAACAGAAAGACGAGAGTGGGCAGCGAGTGAATGAGCAAACAGCTATTTAACCACCATCAGCGTTTCACCGAATGAATTTTCCTGATATTATTTTATTTCAAATCTATGAAGTACACAGACCAAAAATTCTCCTCCCTACCAAGTCCTGACGTTCATTTCAGTAACCACATCCTCCTGGCACCAGTCGGACAGCGAAACAGCGGAAACCACATGGCGGAGGCATACATGCCGCAGATCCAAACAACAGTTGAAGGAGCAAAGAATGGGAAACACAGACGCGGAAGCAATATGAAAAAAATAACAAACGCGGACGTTACTGTGGGGAAGTACATACCTACAAAACCAGCAGCTTAGTCTGATATGAGAGACATTAACAGCAGCTCCGCCCACTGGTCACAACAGTAAAACAGCACTATTTTTTTAATAAGTACACCTACACATGAAATAAACAGCAAAAAATCCAGTTTTAAATATACTTTTTTATCTTTTCATTTTTTTTTTACAGTAGTGAGCCATTGTATAATAGGAATAATGCCCTCCAGGGTGGGTGTTATGCTGGGATAACATCCCTTCTCGGGTGTTGGACGCCCTCGGCCACTGGCCTCGGGCCCAACCACCCGAGGTGGGATGTTATCCCAGCATAACATCCACCCTGGAGGGCATTATTCTTTTATTTGCTGTGCCTTGTGCCTCACAACCCACCTGGGGCCTGTGGTAATTTAGTATTACCACACACCCAGTGATGTGTCATTGCTTACTTACAATTTGCAATGTGATCCAATGGGAATTTTATATCGCACTTCCCAGGTGGTTGAAGGCACTTGGCTGCACCTCATGCCTCAAAACCTATCTAAGGTACGCAGCAATTTAGTAATGCCACACACCCTGCCATGTGGTATTGCTCATTGCTCACATAAAATTTATAATGTGATCCTATGGGAACCATATACTGCACTTTCTAGGCAGTTGAAGGCACCCAGCTGTGCCTTGTGCCTCACAACCCAGCTGGGGCATGCAGCAATTTAGCATTGCCACACACCCTGCAGTGTGTTATTACTTGCATATACTGCATTTTCCAGGAGGTTGAAGGCACTCGGCTGTGCCTCATGCCTCACAACCGATCTGTGGCATGTGGTAATTTAGAATTACCTCACACCCTGTCATGTGCTATTCCTTACTTACAATTTACAATGTGATCCTATAGGAATTTTTTACTGCACTTCCCAGGTGGTGTGCAAGTGTGCATGTGTATCCATGGCCACAGAAGTGCTGGACCATGATGATGGATGTCTCTTGTGTCATATGGAAACAATTGTATGTTGTTTGTCTTACCTGATGATGGATGTCTGTGGTTGCTTGTGTTGCCTTGCTCCCATTGGCTGCTTGGGGGGGGGGGCTGCAGAGTTACGGTTCAAAACCCTAACATCACATTTCCATACTTTTGTCACTTTAATAGCAACCCTAACTGAGGCATTAATGGAGTTTTGGGCAAGGAATTATAGTGGGGCGGTAGTGCTACTATAGTTAGGGTTGAGCAGGGCTTTCTATGTTAAATCTCAACTTTTGCACTTTAATAACTTTGAAACCATACAACAGATTTGCATGAAATTTTGCAAGCACAGTCTTGTGGTGTAGAACTCTTGATGTGCCAAGTTTATTTCTGGTCAGATTTGCAGACTCCGAGATGTGCATAGTGAAAAACGTTAAAAATCACTGTTTTTTTGCACTTTTGTTCTCATTGCGTTGCGCCCAGACAATTTGGAATTTTGGTTTGATATTTTCAGAGTGGAAAGGGCCTGCCCCACAGATGTGCTTTTCACTAGTTTTGTGAAAAAATATTGATCTGTTCCAAAGTTATTTCATTTTAAAGTTTTGAAGTTCTGAGCACGCTCAATACAGTCTTTTGAATAGCTTCCTGGAACCATGAAAGAATATGGTCAAGCGAAAAAGGATTCCTGGTCATGAGGGGCCAATCCTTTTTCATGAGATAAATATCCTTTTTCATTCTCTGCCATCTTGTCCTCTTTCTTTACAAGAAAAAATTGTCACAACTCCCCATATTAACACCTTGCAGAGGTACCAAAACATGTCTCTTGCTCATCGGGAATCCATTATGTGGATTGTGCACTTCTTTGCAGAAATACCCCATTTCTTTTTATTACTTTAAATCCTTTTTTGTGACTCGATAAAATCCTGTGTCATGATTTCTTTTTGTTCAAATGACAATGGATCATGTCTCACAAAAAAGGATTTTGGAAAAAAAACAAAGTCCAAAATCGTTTTTCATGCCAAGGGATCCTTTTTCATGAGAAAGGCAAAGGATCAAGAAACAAGATTCATTGGCATGAAAAAAAGATTTGGAAAAAGAAGTAAGTCCAAAATCCTTTTTCGTGCCATGGGATTCTTTTTCATGTGAATGAACAAGGCTCATAGAAAAGGATCCCTTGCATGAAAAAGGATTTCAGACTTAGTTTTTTCTGATTACTTGCTTGTTTCAAGGAATCCTTTTTCGTTTCATATGGCTCAGGATTCTTGACACAAAAAAGGAATTTATTCACCTGTTACTGCTACTATTCTTGATTTTCACTGGTGTCCAGTGGTACCCCCCACCCTGCAATTATGCCCTGGTCCCCGTAAATATCTGACGTGTATCCCTGGTATCTAGTGCCACCCCCACCCTCTGATTCCTTTCCTTGTAGTATTTCTTTTAGCCCTGGTGTCCAGTGGCAGCCCCCACCCTCCCATGCCTGATCCTGTAAAAATAAACTTGATCCCTGGTGTCCAGTGGTGCCCCACCCTCCTATGCCTGTTGTCCTTTATGGTTATCATTGCCTTGGTGTCTAGTGGTAACCCCCCACCCTCCCACCCTTCCAGGTCATTCGCATCCTCAAAGTAACCTGAAAATAAGAATGGTCCATTGAGGTGTTTTTTTTTTTTACATCTGTACTGTAATGTACTGTTTGACGACAATTGCTAATATCTGGTTGTTTAGTGGAATGAAGGACCACTCAATGTAAGAGCTCGGAAACTGCACTCTACTTCTTTCTGACAAGGCTAACTTATGCTGCTGTATGTTGTAATTCTTTTCACCTCTAGACAAGGCTATTTTGTGCTACTGTATTCAAATGAAATGTATAATTTGCTCTAACAGCTCATGACTTACAGCTGTGCAGTGCTCTGCTTGTATTATCCCTGTGAAATTATTTGTTTGTTTTATATTTGTGAAATTATGACTGGACTTACCGCTGTGCTGTACAGTTTGTAATACTTGTGTAACTCCCCCCTCTGCTGACATGGAACCTTTGTAAAAGAGCCTTTGGTTCAAAGGTGTTGTAATCCCAATTTTTAAATAAATAAATAAATAACTAAACATCTGTTAAAAAAAAAGTCCACCAGAAATGCGCACCCGCATCTCCACCTGACCTCCCACTGTACACACACCACCTCGCATGCCTCTGGACCCCTCACACGCACCTTCACTTACCTGAACTGGTCCCACTGTGAATAGCCACTCTCTGACCGAAGGCACATCTAGATGTTAGAACCTGCGTCGGCTGTATGATAAATAATGTAAGTGCAGTAGAAAATCCCATTGAAATACATTGAACCGCAATTACCTTATTTCTCATACAGCAGTTGCCAGTTCCAGCAGCAAGACGTGTTCAATTGCAAAATGCATCTTCACAGTGGGACCAGTTCAGGTGGTTGTGGGTATGTGAGAGGGTCTAGGGGGTGTGGGGTGGTGTGTGCACAGTGGGGATTGGGTGGGGGTGTGGGTGCGTATCTTCATTGGACTTCTTTTTAACAGATGTAAAAAAAACATTGAGAGATCATTTTCTTATTTTCAGGTTATTTTAAGGATACAAAGGACCTGGGAGGGTGTGGGGGACCACTAGACACCAGGGCAAGGATAACCACAAAAGGATGATCAATCAGGGGGTAAGGGGCAACACAAGACACCACTGATGGGGTTTTTATTATTATACATTAAATGTAAAAAAAACAAAAACTTTAAATTTAATTTTTTAAAGGGTCCCGGAGACATTGGAGGGTGGGGGACCTACTGGACACCAGGGCAAGCATAAATATTAAAGGCAACTGTTATGTGTGGGTGAGGTTCACACTACATAACATGGATACACTGTACTTTTATGATAAGATCCCTAGGAGGGTGGAGGCTTACATTACACACCAGGGATAAATAACATACTTATGGGGAAGGAAATCAGATGGGGGGTGTAATACTACACAGCAGACAAGTAATTATTTGGGGAATAGAATCACAGTGGTAGAGGTACCACTGGACTCCAGGGACAATGCATATAATGCAGATTATATACAGTGTATATATATATATATATATATATATATATATATATATATATATTCATTGCAAAAAACTCTGTTAATGCATCAGTTTCTGTGCTCCCAGTTATGCAAGATGATTTCCATGGGTGTGAGTGGTGCAGGCCCTCTGGGCCCTGCGCTCCCACCTACCAATAAGTATAGAGACATAGTGCAGGAGGGCCCTGTGCTTTTGGTTATGCATAAAGGTATCCATAGGTGGTAGCACTGGCCCTCTGGGCCCTGCACTCCCACCCACCCATGAGTGTAGGGGCATAGCGTAGAAGGGCCCAGTGATCCCACTTTAGCATAAATGGCATGCATAAGTGGGAGTGCAGGCCCTCTGGGGCCTGTGCTTCCACATATCCAAAGTACAGACACATAATGCAGGCCTAGAGGCATTCCAAGTAACCCTTGTACTGCAAATGTGGCAATAGCTCAGTAACCATAGCAACTTTAGAAAAAATTCCCTCGCAGTTGTATACATGACCTGGCCACCTCCACGCATGCTTAGAACACCTAAAGTGCACTATGTGTACTAAGCTGCACTTAGCAAAAAATCCGTATCTCAAACTGTTTTCAAGATATAGGCGCCGAAAGTTGCCACAGCCACCACAATGTTATCCTATGGGAAAATTTGCAACTTCAGATTGCTGTAACTCTGGAATTGGTGTCAATTATTTTCACCAAACCAGCAAAAGGCACATCTGTGGGGCAAGGACTTGCCATCCTGCAAATTGCAGGCCAAAAGTCCAAACCGTTGTCTTGGTATGAAGTGGCAAAGAAAGTGATGTTTTGGGGCTGTCGAACTGTGGAACTTCCAGCAAAGTTCCACAGAATTTTTTGAAAGTACTATTGGTTTACATGGGGGAGCTTTTACGAAAGTACTGTGGAAGTTTCACGGAAGTTCTGTCATTGTAGATGCAGGACTTTTGTGAAAGTACCAGCGGGACTTTCGGGAAAGTTCCTCAGCTAAGATGGCAGAAAAACTTTTAAAACACATTTCTGGGCATCCTGGTGAAAAACTAATGCCAGTGTCGTGTTCATATGGCCCTGATTAGGTAAACCCAAGTTTTGGTGTTTACCTAGGGTCAATATGTTTTGAACTACAACATTTTTTCTGCCTCAATAACTAAAAACAAGATGGCATCAGCACGAAAGTACCAAACCCATTTGCGAGAGTAAAAAGTGCTTTTGCAAAAGTGAAAAGTGCTTTTGAGAGCGACATATATTTTTTTCCATAGGCTATAATGGGAAACTTTCAACCTTAATAACTTTTGAAAATATTAATATTTTTTTATCAAATTTTCAAATGGCACTTCCCTGACACAGTCCCCATACACCTTAAAAATTTCAGACCAGACGGACAAACCATTAAGGTGGAAGAGATGAGCAAACAATTTGCCAAAAATGGCCAAAAAAGTGTTGTTTTGCACTTTTTTGGGCACTCCGCAGCTCCACAACTGCACATTCGACTGGAACACAACTTGCCAGATCCAGAGATCTATGATAACAGACAGCGCATGTAAAATTGCAGACAAATTGGACAAACTGTTGCAAAGTTATTAAAGTACAAAATTTGAGGTTTTAACATTAAAGTGCCTACTCAACCCTAACTATAGCCACACTACCGTGCAGCTATAATATATATTTATAAAATGGGTAAGAGAAATCACTCAAAATTGGGTTCCTTGATTGGATAAAATAGGTCTCATGACCGTGCATTATCTCACAATGACCACACACCTCCCAGTAAGACCGCATGCCTGAACTACTTTCCAGTCCTTTTCCAGCCTTCAAAACCTTCTCACCAGTAGTGAGATCCTCCACACAGACCTGGCACAGACAGGCTGCCCCATGCAGTGGAGGCAACCAGAACCTGCAGCAAGGCCCAGAGCAAGAAGGCTACAGCAAAGAAACCTAGCTGGGTGAGCAAGGGGTCATGGAAAAGGTAACAAGGAAAGCAGCTGCCTTTAGGAGGTACAAGAAAACAGGCAGGGGAGGACAGGAGGAGTACCTGAAGGAGGTGACAAGGGTAGTAAGGGCAGCCAAGGCATCTACGGAGCTCAGGCTGGCACAGGGCATTAAGAAAGGGAGAAGGACTTCTTCAGGTACATCAGGAGAAAAGGAACTGTAAGGACCATATAATAAGGATTAGGAGGAGGGGGTTGGAAGAGAGCTGGGGATAAGGCAGAAGTGCTTAATGATTACTTCTGCTTGGTATTTACTAAGGAGAAGAGGTGGGGTGATACCCAAGGGGGAAGGAGGGCAGAAACAGGTGGGGAGGGGGCTAACAGATGGGGAAATCATGGAGGACAGGGTTCTAGAGGATTTGAGGGCACTGAGGGTAGACAAGGTGCCAGGCCCAGATGGCAGTCACCCCAGGGTACTGAAGGAGCTGGCAGAGGTCCTGGCAGGATCTTTGGCAAATCTATTTAATGCCTCACTACTCTCAGGGTGTGTACCTCAGGACTGGAGTATGGCCCATGTGGTGCCCCATCCACAAGAGCAGCCCCAAGGGTGAACTGGGGAAGTACAGACCAGTGAGCCTCACATCCATCGTGGGTAAGCTGATGGAGACTATCCTGAAGGAGTGGCTAGTGGCCCTCCTGGAGGCCAAAGGACTACAGAACAGCAGACAACATGGCTTCATATGTGGCAGAACCTGCCAAACCAACCTGGTGGAGTCTTATGACTGGATAACTAGGCAGTTGGATGGTGGCCATGCAGTGGATGTCCTGTACCTGGACTTCAGTAAGGTATTCGATTCAGTGCCACATGGGAGGCTGGGAAGCAAGTTAGAAGGCACAGGGGTGGGTGCAAATCTGGTGAGATGGGTAGGGAACTGGCTTCAGTGAAGGCAACAGAGGGTGGTGGTGAGTGGGGAGCTCTCATCCTCAAGGGTAGTGATGAGCGGTGTTCCACAGTGCTCGGTGTTGGGACCAGTGTTTGGGATATTCATTGCAGACATATCATTGGGCATCAAGAGCAAAACCAGTCTGTTTGTTGATGACACCAAGATAGGAGCAGTGGTGGTTGACCTAGGGGGATGGCAGGGGTTGCAGGATGATCTGATAAAGCTGGAAACCTGGTCGGACACCTGGCAACTGTTGTACAATGCCAAAAAGTGCAAGGTGCTGCATTTTGGGGTGAAAAACCCAAGGAGGAGATACCAGCTGTGGGGAATGCAGCTAGCAGAGACAGAGGAAGAGAAGGATCTGGGGGTGCTCATTACGGGGTCAATGAACAACTCGGCACAATGTAGGAAGGCAGCTGCAAAGGCCAACAAAATGCTGGGTTGCAATGCAAGGGGTATATCTTCAAGGAGGGGGAGGTGAATCTGCCACTGTATAGATCATTAGTTAGACCGCACCTAGAGTACTGCATGCAGAACTGGTGCCCATATCTGAAGAGGGACATTAAGTTACTGGAGGGGGTACAGCACAGGGTGACAAAGATGATCAAGGGGCTGGGGGACTTACCATATGAGAGAAGGATGAGGGAGCTGAACATGTACTCGCTGGAGGAGAGGAGGGACAGGGAGGATATGATTGAAACCTTAAAGTACATGAAAGGAATAAACAAGACAGTTATGGAGGGGCTGCTCAAAGTAAGGGAGGGGAGGGACAGCCAGGGCCATGATATGAGACTGGAGGGAGGAAGGTTCAGGAGGGACATGAGGAGACACTTTTTTATGGAGACGGTGGTAGCTGGGTAGAATCGTTACCAGCAGAAGTGGTATCCAGTAGAACAGTGGACTGCTTCAAAAGGGGCTGGGGCAGGGCAGGGGAGGGTCAAGGGAGGAAGGGTGGGAGGGAGGAGCAGCTGCAGGAATAAGGTGCTAGCTGCACATTTGAGCAGACTTGTAGACCTCTAGTCCTTTATCTGCTAGCAAATTTCGTATGCTTGTATGTTTGTGGGAGCACCAACAGCTAGCTATAAGCAAATAAACATACCTGTCCCACACTGTATGCTGCCTTTTAACAAGAAGTGATTTAAAAAACTTATGTGGTCGATCCTGCAATTTTCACTCGGTCATATAGTTTAAACACTTTTACTTTCCAGGCTGTATTATAGCGGTACCGAGTGGTCTTAATGTTGATAATGTATGTGATTACAGATGTTTGAAATAAGGTATCTTGTCTCAAAAAAGTATGCCCATTTGGTTTTTAAACTTCAAGTTACTTAGATTTTTGTAAGGGAAGCTGCTGACTGTACAAAGAGCAGAGCGAGTGAGTCAGCAGCTTCAAACACTTTCACTTTCCAAGCTGTACTGTAGGATGACCACATGGTCTTGATAATAAATGTGCTGGCAGATGTTTGAAATAAGGTACCTTGTCTCAAAAAGTATGTCCGGGATTACTTGCTGTTTCAGGACTGGGCAATTGGGGTGGGGGCAGAGCTGGTCGCAGGGGTACAAATCTGCCACTGCTTCTCATGCAAATGTGCCCATAATTGGAATGCAAATGTGCCCTTAGTACCTTGCATGCCCAATGGGTTCATTTGCATGGGGCCATCTGAATATTGTGCCAGGAGCTACTGGCACTATTGGGTCCAGCGGTGCTGTTCCCTGCACTGCTGTATTCCTCGCTGGGGCAGCACTACTGAGCGTTGCATCGACATGCTCCTGTATTCAGTCAGATAGCGCCAGTGCACTATCCAACTGAGCATGGCATCTTCAGGGTTGAGGGCAATGGGCAAGTGCAGTACAAAACTTTAGGTTCCACTCTGTCCATTTTTGAATATTAGGTCCCTGATTCCTTTTATTATAATGACATCTTTATTAAGAATTTTCATGAACAGGAAAAAGAAAACAAGAAAAAAAGATATATACATCAACTAGAAACACTGCAGTGTTATAGTATATCCCAGCTGAACATTACAAAGGATAACAGAAAAATATATGCTACAGTCAATAACCATCAATCAAAACATATTGATCACATAGATACAAAGATTATAAATATCCTTAACTACAAAAAAGGGGGGGGGGGGTTACCCAAAAGACAGATCTAGCCGGTCTATATTATAAAACTTACTGAATACAAAAAAAACAAGAGGAAGTCCAGGAGAAAAATATTCTTGGGTCCACTGAGCAGAATATGGAAAAACTATGGAACACATGTCCGGACGAATTCCAGCCCAAATAGAACCCATTTTTGCCAAATTAATTGAAAACTGCCAATCGATCTAAATATCTAAAGGAACATATTTCATGGCAATAGTCAACTAAGCGTACCCAACTTGAGAAAGAAGGGATTCAGGAAGTCAACCATGACCTAGTAATTAATTTCTTTGCACACATTAATAAAATCAACAATAACTGTAGCTGCCACTTATCCATATGTACATCTTGGAGGGGAATATACAACAGCACAAGGGTTATAGGTAGCGAAACAGGAACATCAAAAATTGTTGAGAGTGTGGTCATGATCTCATCTTAATAGATCTCAGGAGAGGGCAAGACCAAAAAATATGGACCTGGTCCACCTCCGAATAACCGCAACCTCGCCAGCATGCGGCAGAGAACTTATTCCTAGACTTTGCTGTAATTACCGGTGTTTCGAAAAAACGCATTCTACATTTCTAAGAAAATGATTTCAAGTAAACAGAAGTAGTAAGCCTTATTGAAAGAAGACAGTACTTATCCCAAGTGGAGAAATCACAGATCTGATATAAATCAGAGGGTCCCTGATTCCTAACTGATAGCACATATATACATTTCAAATATATAAAGAGTCTCCTTTAAGATTCTCTATTTCAAATCAAGCAGTTCACTTTTCAGCATCACAGTCTATCTACAGAAATGCATGCTAGCTAGCATAATTGAAATATCCACATCCAAATTTTCATTGAGTCCAATCCTGCTGCTACTGGCATCACCTCCTCTATCTGTGACCTCCTCGCCTCCATCTCCACCCATTCCTCTCCCAGTGAATTACTCATCCTAGGGGACTTTAATTTGAACTGGCTTTCCCCTCCCACTCCAAGATCCATTGTGATACCACCTCTCTAAATCTCACTCAGCTGATCACTGACCCTACCCATCTCAAACACAAATCTCTCAATCACCCCCTGTTGGACTGGGTCCTCACATCCCACCCACACCAAACTATAACTGCTGGCATTCTCCCAGATGCCCTTAGTGACCACCACATGGTCTACTGAATTTGCAAAATACACCATCCCAAAGCCCTACTCAAACTCCTTCTGATCTGTTCCTTTAGGTCCTTGGATCTGTCCACCCTCCATGAGGAAATGGCTACAACCGATTGGTCACCCATCTCAGCATTAACACTGTCAATTGCGCCCTTGTTACTTCAAATCCAAATTCCTCTCCATTTGGGATTGACATGACCCCCAAGAAAATACAGGTTCAGAGGCTCCCACCTCCTGTGGATCTTGGCTGAACTTCTAGCTTCTGTGTGTAAGGGACCTAGCTTGGAAGGCGCACAAGTCCTCAGGATCCCCCTGGACTTACACAGATACTGTGCCCTTTGTAATGCCTACACCAGAGCCACCAGGATAGCAAAAGCAGGGTACTTTTCATCTCCTTTCAGAACAACATCAACCACCACTCAATGTTCTGGAAGGTTGTCCACGCCCTATTCTCCCCCAAGGCTCAGCCCATGGTTCCAGTCCTCAAGTTGAGTGATTCAACCATTACTGACCCGCTCACAGTGGCCAATGAATTCAATACTTTCATTATCTCTTGTGCCTCTTCCCTTCTTCCCTCCTTCCCTTCAGTATCTCCACCTGCCTCCCCATACCCTCCTCCCAACCCCTTCTCATTCACTCCTATCTCACCTGCTGTGCTATTAAGGCCTTACTAGCTCTTAACCCTCTCAAGGGCAAGAGCCCTGATGGGCTTGACCCAAAACTTCTCCATCTACCTAGCTCTGCTCTTCTAAACCTCTCCTTCTCTAGGGCTTCTATCCCTAATGCCTGGAAGCACCCCACAGTTATTCATCTCCCTAAAGGTGGTGATCTCTTTTTTCCAGGTAGCTATCACCCTATTTCTCTTCTCCCCACCTTTGCCAAACTCCAAGAACACTTGGTGCTTTCTCAGCTTTCCCATTCCTTAACTCTTCCTCTTTCTTCACCCCTTACCAGTCTGGATTCTACAAAACCCACTCCACCTCTTCCTTCCTTCTCCGGCTAACTGACTCCACTCTCACAGGCATGGATCAGGGCCAGATCACCTCAGCCATCTTCGTTGACCTGGCCAAAGCCATCAACACTGTCACCCACCTCCTTCTCCTCACTAAGCTCACAGCAGCAGGGCTCTCTTCCTCAATCATAAATTGGTTCTATTCATACCTCTAACGTAGATCCCAATCAGTTCAAATTGGTGGCTCCCTTTCCCTTTCATTCCCAATCTGCACCAGTGTCCCAAAGGGCTCCATCCTCTGCCCTATTTTATTCTCAGTCTTCCTAAATTACCTTCCTGCACCTCAGTGTCCATTCACATGTACACTGATGACACAATCCTATTTGCCTCCGGCTACTCCTCTTCTGATCTGATGACCAGACTTCAGGGATATATTATGAAAAACAGAAACTCGGTTGCCCAAGTTTCACTATCCTGATGACAATTGCACTAAACATGGGTGCCCAACATCAGGGCCTGTGGCAAACTTTTTTACATGTTTCTGGGGGCTCCGCACCCCACACACCCCCTTATTTTAGAGAACAAACTCCGCCACATGCAAAATCCCGATGTCAGGCAATCGTGTTCCGTGCACCTGGCATTGGGATTTTAAAAGTTGGGGAACTGAGTTTCTATGTTTTAAATGGATACAGACTTCAGTGGGACTTTGACAACATTCAGTGCTGGTTCCGCTCAAATCAGCTGACTCTTAATAACCAAAAAATTGCCTCAATGACCATTGGCACAAGGCAAAAGCTATCTAGGATTGCTAGTCTCCCCTCTTTCTGCACCCTTGATGGGGCCACCTTAGAGAATGTACTATCTTTCAAGTACCTCAAGGCATGGCTTGACAACCACCTTGACTTTTCTGAACATGTGGATGCCATTCACAAAAAATTGCACCCAAGTTAGGTGTGCTGTACCACTACTGTGGCTGCATCCCTCTGCCGGCTGCAGAGCTGTTGGTCAGAAAATGATCCTCCTCATATTTGACTATTGTGATTTAGTCTATAATGCTGCCCCTAAATCCACCCTTTCCAGACTGGACTCTGTCTTTCACTCCTTCTGCCGCTTTGCCCTGGACTGCCCACCCCACACTCACCACTGCACTCTTTACACCTCCTCTCCTTTCTCTCCCTTGAAGCTAGACATCTGACCTACTGCTCATCTTTTATTGCCAAATACTGGTTTGGCTCCCTCCCTTCCTACCTCTCCTCTTCCCTCTCCCAGCCCCTGCCTAACTAATATGCTCTTCGCAACTCCCACCTCTGCTCCCTTGTCCCCCCCCCGGACCTTCTCACCAATCAGGCTGATTTCTCATACCAATTGCCTACTCTCTGGAACTCCCTTCCCCTTCCCATTCTCTCCACCTCCTCCCCTCACTCTCTATCCTCCCTACTGCATAAGTTCACCTCCTTCTCCTGAAACTGCAACTGACCTCCACTATTTGTGTCCCACTGCCTTCCCTCATCCCCCACTCCCTCATCTCCAGTAACCCACTGCTTTCCCTCATCCCCCACTCCCTCATCTCTAACTCTTAACCTAGAAACTCCTTCCCCCTAACACATTTGCTCTCTCCTTTTCCTGATTCCCTTTCCCACCCCTTCTCTTCCCCTCTGCCCCTTGTCTTCTCCTGCCCTCATCCCAGCTGGCCGACGGTTTGGCTGTCTGGCTATCTTTACTCCCCTCCTCCTTTTCATCCCCCTCCTCTTCTCCCTTCTTTCTTTTCCTGTTTTATTTCCACATTATCCCCCCACCTGCTGTTTCATTTAGGGCTGCTGCCCATACCCTACCTGGTGCACAATATTTATTTGCTATACGCTTGTTAGTGCACATAACCACATATTGTATATAGCTGTATTCTAGTTATTTAATCTCTGTATGAAGCTTAGTTCGTAAGCCTTACTCTGTTGTAAAAATCAAGTATACTTACCCCTTATCCCCTTTCCCCGAGGACACATCTGGAAATAAGCTGTTGTAGCTCAGTATGCCTTTCCTGGTGAAACTTTTCAAATAAATATACCATGTTACATACTACCATTACTGGCCTTGATTTGGGGAAAAGACCAGTGGGGTGATGACTAAACTTCTATGCACAGCATGCCTGGGCAAATTGGTGAGGACACCAGGGGCATCATAGGAAAGTTTTAGGATTGGCTTCACTAGCCTATTTGAACATCTCAGTTGCACAATTATTCCTCCTTTGGCACTCGGGCACACGTTCCCATCCTCCTTATCCAGCAAGATAGGGTCCTTAGTTGAGATGGCTTGTACAATCTCTTCAGGTGCACTGAGCTCCTCCATGAGCTGTTCCATGGATTCCTCCACTACTGCAGGCTGAACATCCTCTTCAGTCTCAGGTCTTACACCCTCAGGCACAACCACCTCTGCTTCAGAGTTCAAAGGAGTATTACGTTTACTGGGTTTCATCATAACAGTGACCACCCTCAGAAGGCCAGGAATGTCCTCTGTGGAACAATACTGTGCAGGTTCTGTTTCAGTATCAGACAAATCTTCAGGTGCTATCTGCAGAACTACAGGTTGCTGGGTACTTGTGTATTTTTGTGGTTTAGGATCATCACTAGAATGAGGCATGTTCAGTTTTCTGTGGAATACAGATCTGGTTTGATATTTAGAGAGTGGTGCAGGCGTCTCCTGATTTTAATTTGTCTTAATCTGTCCAATTGACAACAAATGATTTCTATGGATTGTCCTTGATCCTCCTGACTCTCCTTCAGGCTGTATGTTATACATTGGAATGTCATTCAGTTGCTCTGCAACTACACAAGGGATATCTCCCCAGTGATCAACGATGTTGTGTTTACCAAGAAACACAAGATTCCTCACCAAGACTTGGTCTCCTGGTATCAGTCCTCGGGCTCTCACTTACTTATCATAACTTGCTATGTTGGCTTGGTTCCTCTTCCCAGAGGTATCTGAGGCAAGGTTGTACACACAGTCTAACTGGTCCTTGAGCCTTTGCACATACTGTAGATATGTTTCAGGGCATTTTCCATCAGCCAAAACTCCAAAACAAATGCCTAGAGGTAATCTAGTTTCTCTTTCAAACATGAGATTGTAGGACAAATAGCCAATGGCATTACTTTCTGTACAATTGTAAGTGTGCACAACAGTACTTGGTGGCTCCACTTTGACTTTTATTTAGGATCTAGAGTACTAGGCATATTTAACAAAGTCATATTGAACCATTCTGGTTGACAGTCACCTTATGGGTGATATGGAGTTGTTCTGGATTTGCAAATGCCCCACAGGGACAAGCGTTCTTTCACTAGTTTACTTTCAAAGTCTCTGCCTTGATCTGAATGGATTCTTTGTGATGCACCATATTGAACTATGAACTTCTCCTTCAGGACATTAGCTAATTTTGACGCTTTTTGGTCTTTGATTGGAAAGGCCTGTGCATATTGTGAGGACTAGTGAAAGATTAAGGGGAAATTGTTTAACCTGGAAAGGTACATTAAGCTGAAGCTTGTCTCCAAGTACAACCTGGGACCACAAGGAAGTTAAGTGACTTGCTCAGGGTCATACAGTATGCAAGTGGGGGCTGTGGGATTCAAACCCAGGTTTCCAGGTTTGCAGCTCAGTTTCCTTAACCACTGTACCATACTGCCTCCTTTGATGGGTCACAACTAACCTATTGGCTACACTTTTACTGTCAGGTTCAAGACTGAGGAAATCAGTACAAACAAGTACCACTGGAGCACTGGTTATGATATTGATACGTTGTGCTGCATGCTTAGGCAATGTCTTTCTTTGGATGCAACGGATGCATTGGTGACAGTACTTTTCAATTTCTACCCCCATCCTGAGTCAGTAGAAACTGTGTCTGATAATACCTAGTGTACAATCTAGACTCAGGTGTTCCATTTCATCCTGCAAAGCTCTCATTACAAGCTTACAGAATTTAATTGGTAACAACTAATGTTTCTTGTACCCATCAGTACTTCGAAACTCTGTGTATAACAGTCCATCATATATTTTCGATGTCAGCCATTCTGTGAGCAACAAAGGGATATAAGCATGGATCTCGATACTGTTCTCTCTATAGATATTTTTAATTCACGTATGGCAATGAAGATTAGACAAGAGCTGTGAAACAATAATAGGCTGTATGCAAACATTTAGTGTGGCACCCAAACTGTCGACAAAGTGTTTTGGATTGGCAGGAGACAATTGTTCATCCATGATATATATTTTGCAGGGGGCTTGCACAGTTACCTTAGGAATTCTGGCCCATTTCTCATTCTGGTTGTTACCATGTGGATCTCTTGATACAGCACCAGCATCAATGTGCTTCAGTCTGGGGAGATACTCTACACAGTAATTGTTTATGGATAATGTGGAATGCCACCTATGATCAGCTGCGGCAAGCTTGGCAGTTGTTATGACATAAGTTAAAGGATTATTGTCAGTTCTTACTGTGATGTGGGTGCCATAGAAATACTCATGAAATTGGTCCACAGTTACCCATTTCAATGCCAAGAAGTCTAATAGAATAGTTGCATTCAGATAGTGTCAAACTTCTATTTGCAAAGGCCATTGGTTTCAGGTCCTCTAGGTATGACTGATACAACACTGCTCCAAGTCCTTGAAAGTTTGCATTTATATGCAGGGTGTACAGTTTGTTTGGGTCAGTGTGTCACTGGATGACATGCACAAGGGATTGGGGCCCAACAGCTTAAAGATCAAATGCATATGTTTAAGAAAAGTTTGAATTCACTTGAATTCAAGACCCTGTGTCATGATTAGTGATTCCTGAAAATATCATGCTGTTTGGTTGTGTGGTTTTCTCTAGATCAGCATCTGTTAATGTGCCCTGCAGTAACTGAAAACAGTGAAGATGTTTCTGTCCTTATCAGTGAGCGATGACATCATTCTTGTCTATCCTGCTGCTTCAGCAATTAAGTCCCTGATTGACTGAAGAAGCTGTGGCAGTTCCCAGTCAAAGTAGTCTGTAGAGCTAATTGTTTTCACTCAAAGTTTGTTACTAACCCATGTAGTTTGTGTTTAGATAGATTAGCTTAAATCTATCATTCTGTTCTCATAAAGAGTTGATCATTAGAGTTTCAGTGCTGAACTATAGTAGTATGAATGAATGTCTGTGAGCAATTACCCTGTCTGTATTACAGCTGTCAGTTCTTTTTCATCAAAACTCTGCATTGATTTCTGGCTATATAACATAGGGTTTCTTTAATGGATAAAGAATAAATCTAAAGTTTGTTAATTCACAGAAGCAGTGTGTCTTTGATGTAGCCTCCAAAAATAGATTCATGTGAGAACAATTTTGTTTTTATGTCAGATTGATAAATGGGTATCTGCCACACTCAGCTATTTCAGGAACATGTATGGTATTAACTCACAAAATTCAGTTATTTGAGGGCTTCTGTGTGAAAATACATCATATATGTGTATAACTAGAAATACTATATGGCATTCTGATGCCCCTGTCTCCTGCCTAACAGATGAGGCAGCAGCACTCTGTTGGCCTCTCACCCCCCTGTCTCACAAGCCCCCTATCTCCTGTTCCCATTTGAGGCTGCTGCACCCCACTGACCACTGTCTTCTCCACACAGTCAGGGCTGCAGAACTTAGCTTCCCTCTGTCCACCACTGCCACAGTCAGGGCTAATGCACCCTGTTGCCCCCTTTTCCTGTCTCCACAGTTGGGGCTGCTGTGCTCTGCTAAGCCATAGAGTCCCAAGTTCCCTACTTTCACAGTTGCAGCTGTTGCACAATTCTGCCCCAGGCCATCAGAGGTGGGGTATTTGCTGCACCTGCTACCCACTTCCATTGCCCCAACTGCACAAGACTGCTGCACCACAAGCACCCTGTCCCGCAGTCAGGGCTGCTGTACCCTGATGCCCTTTTGTGTCCTGCCACATGGTTGAGGCATCTGCACCATGCTGTCCTCTGTCTCTGCCACCGCATCCAAGGCTGCTGCACCCTGTGTCTGTCTACACAGTCAAGGCTGCTGTGGCCTGCTGTGCCCTAGGGTTCCATGCCTCCACAGTTAGGGCTGCTTCCCCATGCTGCACCCTGCCACCAGAGTCAGATCATTTGCTACACCCTGCTGCCTATGTCCCTTGTCCCAAACAGGTGTGTCTGCGGCACCCTGTCCCACAGTTTGAACTGCTGTACTCTGATGCCTCCCCTGACTCCTGCTCGAGCAGTCTGGGCTGCTGCACCCTGCTACCCTCTGTCCCCCACCCTATAACACAAGATAAAAACATTTTTTCTTTCAAGCAGTTTAGGCAGTGTACCAAATGATCTGACTCTGGTGGCAGGGAACAGCATGGTGTAACAACCCTAGCTGTGGAGGCAAGAGCCTCTGTGTTGTAGCAGGGCACAGTAGTGGCAGGAGACATAGGACAACATGGTGAAGAAGCCATGACTGTGGTGCAGGACACAGTGGGGGCATCAGGCTACAGCAGCTGTGACTGTGAGATGAGGTGAATGTGGTGCAGCAGCCTGCCCATTTGGGGCAATGGAAGTGGGTAGCAGGGTGCAGCAAAAGCCCCACATTTGGTGGCCTGGGGCAGCATGGTGCAGAAGCCCCAACTATGGAGTCAGATACCCTGGGACTCAAGGGCTTTGCAGGCCACAGCAGCCCTGTCTGTGGCGACAGGAACAGGGTTCAATAGGATGCATTGGCCCTGATTGTGGGGTTGTGGGACAGAGAGAAGCAGGGTGCAGCAGCCGGAACTGAGGGGCAGGAGACGGGGCATCAGGATGCCATATAGTATTTCTAATTATACACGTACATGATGTATTTTGACACAGAACCCCTGAAAGAACTGGTTTTCATGAGTTCATATAGTACATGTTCCTGAAATAGCAGAGTGTGGCAGACAGCTGTTTGTCAGTCTGACATAAAAACAAAATTTTTCTCACATGAACCTTGTTATGAAGGCTACATCAAAGATACACTGCTTCTATGACTTTAGATGTATTTTATATCCATTAAACAACCCTGTGTTATATAGCCAGAAAACAATACAGAGTTTTGACAAGAAAAAAATCACAGCTGTGATACAGACAAGGTAATTTATCACAGACTTTCATTCATGCCACTTCAGTTCAGCACTGAAACTCAAATGATCAACGATTTATGGGAACAGAATGATTGATTTTAAGCTAATCTATTTAAACACAAGCCAGATGGATTAGTAACAAACTCTGAGTGAAAACAATTAGCTCTACAGACTGCACTGACTGAGAACTACAACAGCTTCTTCAGTCAATCAGGGGCTTAATTTTCTGAAGTAGCAGGCTAGACAAGAATGATGTCATTGCTCAAATGCATGGTGCCAAAAAGCCTCTCACACAGTCTGCAAAGGGTGCCAACAGAAGACATAGACACGTGTTTCATCCTACCAGGACTCATCAGTGTGCCTCATCTGTATGATACCCCAGTGGAATGAATCAGCTACCCTAAGTTGGTCTATCTGGGTTATGTTGTGGTGAGCCCAATAAAAACCAAAAACAAGGTAAAAGACAAAGAACCTCAGTGCACAAGCACTGAGGCAAGGGTTACCCCAAAGGTCTGTGTCTTCTGCTGGCACCCTTTGCAGACTGTGTGAGAGACCTTTCAGCACCATGCATTTCTGCTTAAAGCTGAACCAGCAGAATATTCTGTGGTAATTTGCATAACCAGCCCATGATGCTTTGCATTATGGGGTAGGTGTGATTTTGTATTTATTTATATTAAGTCTGTCTGACTGTGGAAGTAATTACCTCAAAGCATACAGCTATCACTGTTTGTGAGTGACAGATCGTCCAACTGAGTATTGGGTTAAGAAGCTTAATTTGGGTTGTTTGTATAAATCCCATAAATATGGAGTTGAGGAGCTTAGGGATATGGTGAATATGACCATGCCCCTAGGTCAAACAGAATTAATTCTAGTTGGGGATTTGAACATAAACTGGTTGGTTAACACTAATACCTATATTGGAATAGTCTGTGATTGCCATTTAAAACAACTTCTCACTTTACCTACTAGGAAAAATACAAAAACAGGTAATTACTCATTACATGACTGGATTATGGTCCGTAACAAAAGCAGAAGCCATGCCTTTGATCATTTATCTGATTCTATCAGTGACCATTCAGCCTGTTATTGTTCGTGGCACAATAGTTCATCTTGCTTGAATTTTAACTCAGCACCTAGGTTAATCTAGTACTGAATTTGCACAGAATTTGTCCTTTTGGTCTTTCTTTCAGATTTGGCTCAGGTAAATTGGAATGTTCTGGATTCAGCTGGGGATGTAAACCATGCTTTGGATTACTTCATTAAGGAGTTTACCATGGTATTAGATAAGCATGCCCCATCTGTCAAGCAAAGGGTTAAGAATAAGATCTCTAAATGGTTAAACAAAGATCTTTTAAAATTTGTGAAACCCCCACCTTCTTGGACCCTCCTCATAGTGACACTCCTCGCTATACTGTCACCCCCAGCGACAGGGGTTAGGGGGCACTCTGAGCTAACAATTAATAACAAAATAAATCCCCAATTAAAAACTATCCCTTGGGAGACAGGGTGTGGAATTATTATCGCAAGTGAGCTGCAGACAAGCCCACTCTGCTACTCAACTATAACTACCCCTTCCAAGTCATTGACTGGAGACAGCACCCCTGCCACGACCACTATATGGGCAATACCTTCAAGGAGGCCTAGCCCACAGCAGCGCACCTTAAAACAACGAAGGCACCAGCAATGGCAGTATTTTCTCAGACTGGTGCTGCAGGTCCTATTACTAAGATTGGGTAACATCCACCCCAACCCTGGTCCACCCTAGGGGTGAATTCAGCCTAGGCCCCCCAGGTTACCTTAAAAATTGCCTCCCTGAACATTGGCAGCCACCTACCAAAGATGGTTCAGTTCAAAGTCTGGGTGAGACAAAACCAGCTAGACATCATCTCATTCACTGAGACATGGCTATCCTCTAAAACCCCCGACACCTGTATCTCTCTATAAGGGTATAACCACTTCTGGCTAGATTATATAGGTAAACGGGAAGGTGGATGCCTAGTCTATCTACGAAACCCCTTGCAAGGTCACAAAATCACCTTAGACGGGACCAATGACAGCTGTGAGTGCCTAGCAGTACACCTAATATTAGGAAATGGGAGGAAGAACCTAACCCTTATGACCATTTACATTCCCCCAGGAAAGCAACAAATTGGACTAGACACTTTTGCCTTGCATTACAAGCAAGTAAACCAGAATCAAGAAACTGTAGTTGTGGGTGATTTTAATGTCAACTAGAAGGCAAAAATCTAGCACAGGTTACAAAGATGAAATACACAATGTTTACCTTACACAAGCTGTTACAGAAAACACCAGAACTAATTACAAAACAGGCACTTCAACCCTTATAGACTGGGTGTGCACTACCCACCCAGATAGGTTGAAGGAGGTTACAGTGATGCCTGATGTTCTGAGCGATCACTCACCAATTGTGTGTAGTTAGTCTGCCAAACTAACCCGGCCAGCTCCCAAACCAACCTATAATAGGGTACTCTGCAAAAGGGGCACCGAGTGCATTCAAAGTCCACATGGCTCAACTAAACTGGAGACAGGTAGATTCCACCGCCAACATCGATGCAGCCCTCAACCACTTCATTACTGCGTTTAATGCCATTGCAGATAAATTTGCCCTTTTCAAGAAGTGGATCATCCGAGGGGACTCTGCCACATGGGTTACACCATCACTGCTTGCTCAAATGCAGGACAGGGACAACCTATAGCACAAAGCCAAGGAATCAAGCACACTGGCAGGAATACAGAGTGGCTAGGGAATAGGTGTACTAAGAATATCAGACAGGCTAAGGCTAACTTTTATAAAGAGCAGCAAACTAGCTGCTGGGGAAATGGGACAATGTTCTGGGAATTGCTAAAGGATCTCCTGGGTAGGGGTGATAAAACATTACCAACTTTGCTCAACTCAAATAGAAGCATCACACTCGACTCTATTGAGATAGCCAGTACATTCAATGAAACCTTCACCGACCTTAGCGCCATCCTCTCCACTGAAGTCAAACCCACTACCACCACTGTATTCCATGGCAACACCCAAAAAGACCAATGTAGGCCACAATTCCTCTTCAAATCTGTCTCGGTAAAGGACACGGTCTGCTACGTTAAGTGAGTACTGGGAAAAACAAAGATGGGAAGTGACTCACTTGACAAGAAACTAGTTGCCCTGGTCCTGGATGATCTTGCCATCCCCCTGACTAAACTTTTTAACCTCTCCCTCAGATTCTCACAGTTCCCCAATGAATGGAAAAGTGCCCTGGTCATCCCCGTCCATAAAAGTGGAGACCACACATTAGTTGCAAACTACAGGCATATATCCATTCTCTCCCCACTGTCCAAAGCACTTGGGAGAATTATATCTAACCAACTCATCTCATACCTCAGCCAGTATAATGTCCAGTGCGAACAAAAACACAGTTTCCATAAAATGCACAGCACCTCCACTGCACTGATCGAATACACAAGCATACTACACAAGGCTCTTGACAAAGGACACCTTCTGGGCTCTATCTACATAGACCTCACCAAGGACTTTGATTTAGTAAACCACATGCTACTACTAACAAAGCTACCCACATTAGGTCTCTGCAGACACTGTACTCTGGTTTAAAAGCTACCTCTCAGGCAGATCGCAACAGGTTAAGATAAATGGGGAGCTCTCTGATGCCAGGCCTGTCACACTGGGTGTGCCACAAGGCTCCATCCTGGAGCCTTTTTTGTTCAGCCTCTTTATCAGTAACCTTCATGAAGCCTGCCCTAGTTCCACTGTCTTACTTTACACAGATGATGCAGTCATCTGTGCAAGTAACCCCTGCCAGGACTTGCTTACTCAAGTTCTGCAATGCAACTTTGCATCCCTCGAGAACTGGTTCCACCAGAACAAGCTTGTGCTCAACTACAAGAAGACCAAAACAATGCTCTTCTCAAGTGCACAGAAGTGAACTAAGGTACAAGCACTCAACATCCTCAACAGTAAGGGTGATTCTCTAGAACAGGTAGAAACTTTCAAATACCTCATGGTCACTATTGACCACATTTGCACCACATGTTGACTAAATCATCTGCAACATTAACTGGAGACTAGGCGCACTATATAGACATAGGCACAACCTTACCCCAGAAGCCAAAAAAGAGGCAGCTACAAGTTCCATCCTTCCCATAATTGACTATGGCCTAACAGTCTATGGGAGTGCCACAGACACTGTGTTAAACAGGGTCCAGTTAGTCCTGAACAAAGCCTGCTGCTTTATAACTGGGGCTGACAAACTCATGCACACCTACACTCTTTACTCTCTCACAAACTGGGTTCTTCTGCAGGACAGAATAAAATATCAAAGCTGCCTGCTAGGCATAAAAGCCCTCATGGGCCTGCCCCCAGGGCTGCAGGGTCTCCTATAACCTGCCCCAAATTTTTACCCAACCAGAGCCATGACTATCGGTACATTGGCTGTTGCATTCTACTGAACAGCTGTAGCCAAACACTCCTTTGCAACCAGGGCACCAAGCTGGCTTAATGAACTTCAGCTATTACAAAAGACACCAACTAAGCTGGATCCTTTCAAATGGGATCTTCTAAATTTATTCCATCCTAGCTCCAAATGTAGCTGCTTCTCCTAATGAAACCCCATCCCATGCACTATCACTGGCCAACTGCACCTCTACCCAACCCAACCCTTGCCTCATCTCATCATGGTGCCTCTGTCCCCTAAGGTCTCTTCTTATACATGCATGATGCCCACACCTTACCCACCACACAGTCTCCTCATGCATGTGCCTGTCCTCCATTCCAGTGTGCCATAAAAGCACACAGACTTAACCTTTGACAATGCCCAGATGGGCTGCTACCTCTACATAGCTCCTAGTGCCTATGTTATGCTTTGTATTTTTTGACCTGTTGAATATTAACTTTTGTTCACTCTGTATTGCCAAAATGGTACTTACATTACTCATTCTGTTTTATGTCACTGAATCAATATTGTCCAGTCTTTGTTAAGCAGTTTTTAATACTGTCTTTGACATAGTTTAAATTGTTATTCTGATGAGGAACCTTTGTAAATGAGCATTTCTGTTCAAATGTGTACTTCCGAACTTTGAAATAAATAAAAATAAAATAAATAAAACCTAAAGTAAGTGCTGCTGCTGTATGTCTTGAGATCAATGGTGTCAAAATTACTGACCCAGACACAGTAGCAAATCTGTTTAATTCTCATGCTTGTGAAATAAAGAAAAATCACAGTTGTTGATACATATGCCACAAATTTGAATAATCAAAACTCTGGACATACATGGCTAAATTTTTACTTTAAAAAAGTTACTGCTTATGAAGTTATCAAACAACTACATGTCTCAAAGTCAGCAGGGAGTGATGATTTACTCCAGAAATGTTTTAAATGCCCAGCACTCAAAATTGCAATCCCTGTTGCAAAAATTATAAATTTGTCTTTTGAAACCAAAACAATCCCTCATGTGTGGAAGTTGGTTTTCATGATTCCACTTCATAAGAAAGACAGCTGTAATAATATAGATAATTATAGATCAATATCTAGTTTGTCTGCCCTGGCAAAGGTGCAGGAGAGGCTTGTGCAAAATCAGGTGGTTCCATATCTTGACCAATACGGACTTCTCTGTGAGGAGCAGCATGGTTTTAGAAAAAAACATAGTACCTGCACAGCCTTGGTCGGGTTCATGGATGTGGTTTACTGAGCCATGGATAATGGCATATTTACAAGTGCTGTGTCTGTGGACATGGCCAAGGTATTTGATTTGGTTGACCATGATCTGCTCATTCACAGATTAACTGGGCTAGGATTCGATGCAGCTATTATAGCCTGATTTCTGGACCATCTATGCAACAGACAACAACCTGTGAAGACTGATGATGCTGTTTCTAAATTCAGGACATTAAAGTGTGACATTCCTCAAGGCTCAGTATTGGGCTACTTATTGTTTTCAGTTTTTATCAATAGGCTGCCCAGAACAGGTGAGTTAATAAACACTTTATGCAGGTGATGCTGTGTTTTTCATCCATGGCAAGGATATTTCAGGGATAAATTCATTTCTTAACCATAATTTTCTTTTATTACAGAATTGGCACCCGAATGAAAGATTGATTTTGAATGTCCAAAAGACCCAGGCTACTGTATATTGTTGGGGTCTACCCAGAAGGTCAGGAACTCAAGCTCGAATTTATGAATTTCGACAATTGATGATAAGCAAGTTGATTCTGTTGATGCCTTCAGAAATTTGGGCATACAGTATGCTTGGATCCTTATCTTATATTTAACACCCACATAAAACATATTACAGCTGTACTACATAAAAAATAAATGTGTCCTTGTATCATATATAAAAATTTCTTATCACTGATTTGAAAGTTAAGATAGCTCAGGATAATTTGCTTCCTTTGTTTTCCTTTACAAAACCTACCCAACAGGTGATTTCATACAGCGACCACAAAATCCCTTTTTGGGATGGATTTGCATGATTTTACCTCCCTTGTTCATGAGGTGGGGTCCCAAAAAGGCCATATTGAAAATTTTGAGAAAAATATTCAAAAATACCAAATTATGAGTGTAACCCCTAAGCGGTTCTACTCCAAGGGCTACTACCCCTGCCTGCTTGGCTAGCAGCAGGTTAAGGGCCCTAGGTTCGGTAACGGGTGCATCCACCCAGAGGTCAGGGTTTTTTAGTGGTCGTGCTAGTTTGGGTACAGCCCTCTGGGACACTGTAACCCCCTCGATTCGGGGAGAAAATCTATTTGCTCAGCATCATGCTAGGCTTGCACTTCTGGCTAGTGGTGCCCAAGTAACTCCGGACACAGGAAGCAATAACTAAAATGTCCAAACCAGGAATGGGATTCTAGAATGTGGCTTTTATTCACATCAACACAGGAATAACAAATCAAGATGGACTCCCACAGGGTTACACTCACTGGCAATGCAGATTTGCAGAGGACAGAGCACATCTTCTTTATTACACGAAAACCCTCACGTTCTGAACTACTCAGGGCGCACACGGCCCAAACTGGTACTCTTCTCTTTGATTCCTTGACTTGGCACCCCGGCCAGTACTTGGACACTTTTCCATATGGCATGGAGTTTGATGGTGGCTCCATAAACCACCCATGAGCACTTTCTAGCTCTAAAGGGAAAAAACATCCTTAATCCCACATCTGTGTACTTTCTGCAGACACTGGCCAAGTGTCTTGGAGAAAGCTATAGGTGCCCGAACTGAACCAGTAGAGGTAAACCTGATTACTCTAGATGGGATTCTCCCACCTCTTGTTCCCTAATCCATACCCAACCATTCATTTGGAACAACACCTTTCTTTGAAACTACTGGTTGTAGATGCTATCTTGAAATGTGTGTCACATTTAACATTCTGCACTGCATTTATTTATTTTTATTTATTTATTTATTTGTAATTTCGGAAAGACCTTTGAGCATGAGCTCTTTTACAAAGGTTCCACGTCAGGGTCAACAATACAACAAAACACAATATACAGTGTTACAGAGACCAACTCATTAGGTATTAAAGAGCAGTTACATGAGAATTAGACAAATAGGATAAAAACAGAGCAGTTGTAAGAGGGTACAAGCTATATCTAATTTGGTACCCTAGGTAGCTCAAACCTGGAGACCACCAAATCCATTGATAGACTATGGCTGAGAAAGTGGGTGTGGGGGGTTGAGAGGGAACAATACTAAGAGCATTAAAGAGGACTGAATAACTTACTTAAGCCCCTGGCTAGGCTGGGATGGGGGCAGGGATTTTCTAGGTATCCGTGCTTGGTGCTACCTTGGGTGTAGGCTTGTCTTTCAAGTGGGGCCTGAGAAACAGGTGCATTTTGAGCCTGACATTAGGTGCTGTTTGAGGCCTGTTTTGAACAGAGACAGGCTGTTTGTTTGTAGTTTCATCAGGAGTTCATTTATACAGAGGGGGGCTTGGTAGAAGAAAGTGCGCTGCCCAAGTGAGGTTTGACGGAATGGGATGGACAGTGCTCTATTCTTCCTCCCTCTGGTGATGTGGGATGAGAGAGAGAAGCCTCGAGCAGGTTTCCTATACAGGGTGGGGGTTTTCTGAGGACTGCCTTCTTTCCCAGGAGAAAAGTTTGGTATTTGATCCTGTCTTTTAGGTTAAGCCAGTTAGTACGCTCATACAGGGTGCAAGTATGAGCGTATTGATCTGCACACAGGGTGAGGTGGCATGCCTTATTTAGGTGGTGTCCTGACTTAAAAAGTTCTGTTAGTGGCTATGTCCATTCTTTAGACACCCACTGTTTCAGATGTTTCCAAGCTATACACAAATTTAAAAGCACTGTACTTGGCTAGTCTTCTCCTGACCCCACAGTAGGCACATACTTTTACACAACTCTGTCTTGGTGAACATAGGCTTCATTTCAGAACAGCCTCACCGTGGTATGCAGGTATCCCAGGGCTTCTGTCATAGAAAACAACAAATTCTCTGGTATTCTCTGTACAATGTCTTCTTTCAGGCAGCTTTTCCCATTCCAGACAGGGCCAGGGGGTTGCCCCTGAAATGCTGGATTCCCCCCATCCCTCCATGGATGGGGGACTGGAACAACATGGGGAGCGGTCTCTACCACTTCCTTCAGTCTCTTCTGTGTTCCTCTCTAAGGTGAGAACACACAACCCACTTTCTGATGTATCTCTAAAGCAGAGCTAGGCTCTGAGGGGCTGCCAACTGCAGCACACCCCTTCCTCTCTCCAGTACCCACTACAGACTACTGAAGACTGACTTGAATTCCCCAACGTCTAACACTAACCCTGCAGCCAGCATTCCAATGTGGCTTATGCTGCTGTGAAAATTCTATGATGATGTCATCCCTCCAGCTCAGATGAGACTGAGGACAGAGTGAGACAGTGTGAAACCCATTTAACTGGTGTCTCACAAGCTGCCTTTCCCTGTCTGCCACTGGTTCTAAGTGGGATTCTAGTAACCCCGGGGAACAAGGTGGTTACATGAGGACAAGTACAAAACTCATTGAAATACTCTGAATCGTATACTTAGAAACATAGAAACATATAAGTTGACAGCAGATAAGGACTGCAAGGCCCATCCAGTCTGACCATTTTTTCTACCTTATGAATTTGCCAAAAGCCTTTACTCTGTCAATGGTCTATCTATTCATACTCATCTGTATTGCTCCCTTATGCCTATCCCATGCCTGTTTGAAGCCCTGCACTGTATTCATATCCACCACTTCCTGAGGTAGGCCGTTCCATGCATCAACTACCCTTTCTGTGAAAAAGAACTTCCTCACATTACCCCTTAATCGGCCTCCCTCTAATCTCATGCTGTGTCCTCTTGTCCTGCTATTTTTCTTATATTGAAACATGTTAGACTCTTTTACCTTGTTAATGCCCTTTAGATGTTTTAAAGTTTTGATCATATTACCTCTCTCCTTCCTTTGCTCTAAGGTATACATATTGAGCTCCGTTAATCTATCCTCATATGTTTTCTGATGTAGTCCCTGCACCATTTTAGTTGCCCTTCTCTAGACTGCCTCCAGTTTGTTAATGTCCTTGTGCAGGTGCAGCCTCCAGTGCTGCATGCAGTACTCCAGATGGGGCCTAACCAGTGTCTTGTAAAGAGAAAATATTACTTCCCTCTTATGACTTGCAATACCCCTACTAATACATCCCAACATCCCTCTAGCCTTACCTACTGCTTTAGTGGTCTGCTTGGATGATTTCAGGTCATCTGTGATGATGGTGCCCAAGTCTCTTTCTTCCCTTATGATTGCCAGCAATTCCCCTCCCAGCCTATAGGTGGCTTCAGGGTTTCTCAGAGAACCACAACTGGGATGTTAACATACCAGGGTACATAACCTACAGGAAAGACAGGGAGGGTAGAAGAGGGGGAGGAGTAACTCTCTATGTAAGGGAAAGGATGAAAGCAACGGAACAAAAGAGTAAATAGGGAGGAGAGGAGGCACTGTGGGTCACCATAGAGACTGGAAATGGCACCACAATCCACACAGGGGTTGTATACAGACCACCATTGTCAGGTAGAGGGAATGGACAAGGATATGATAGACGGCATCCTAAGGATGGCAGAGAAAGGGGAGATACTGTTTATGGGGGATCTGAATATGCCAAATGTTAACTGGAGAACCTTTGCTGGAGCCTCATCCAAGAGCAGGGCCATTCTAGATGCCCTACAGGTAGCATGCCTCAGACAGCTAGTTTTGGAACCCACTCATGAGGGAGCAATCTTAGACCTTGTACTCTCAAATGGGGATAGCGAGAGGATCTCAGATCTACAAGTGGGTAGCCATCTGGGAATAAATGACCGCCAAACAGTGTGGTTCATGATAAACTCAGCTACAGAGTCAAGCCATACAAAAGTGAGAGTACTGGACTTCAGGAGGGCTGTCTTTGGCAAGATGGGAGAGTCCTTACAAAAGCACTAGCAAACAGGCTAGAAGGAGGGGTGGAGCAACAATAGAGAAACATCAAAACTGCCATCACAGAGGCAACAAGTCTTTGTGTGAAGCAAATAAATCAAAACAAAAGAAAAAGCCACTATGGTTCTCAAAAGAGGTGGCGGGGAGGGTTAGGGAGAAAAAGATAGCATTTAGGAAGTATAAGGAAACACAGAAGGAGTAGGACAGAGAACTGTACCAGTTAAGGCAGAAGGAAGCAAGGAGGGAAGTCAAGCCAAGGAGGGAATAGCAAAGGCCAAAACTGAGGAAAAGATAGCCAACTTGGTTAAGAAGGGGGATAAAACCTTTTATAGGTACATCAGGGAGCGTAGAAAGACAAAGGGAGGGATAGTGAGGCTGAATAGAAAGGATGGTGGGTGGGTAGAGAGGGACAGTGAAAAAGCAGGGATACTGAATGAATACTTCTGCTCAGTATTCACAAAAGAGGAGGAGGGGGAGGTACCTAATCTAATTAACAGAAGCACTCTGGATGAGAGGGTGGGGTCGAGCCCAGTACTTTCACGGAAGAAAGGGTTCTGAAAGAACTCCTAAAACTGAAGGTGGACAAAGCAATGGGGCCTGCTGGAATTCACCCCAGAATTCTAAAAGAATTAAGGGGAGAACTAGTGACACCACTGACTACCCATTTTATCAAATCATGGGAGGATGGTGTGGTACCTGAGGACTGGAGGAAGGCAGATGTGGGAGGAAACTACAGACCTGTCAGTTTGACCTCTGTGGTAGGGAAAGTGATGGAATCACTTCTGAAGGAAAGATTTGTTGAGTACCTAGAGGAAAGTGGGGCACAGGACCCAAGGCAGCATGGGTTCACAGCTGGAAGGTCATGTCAGATGAATCTAATTGATTTCTTTGACTGGGTGACCAAAGTAGCAGACCAGGGAGGGGCTGTGGACATGGCCTATCTAGACTTTAACAAGGCATTTGACACAGTCCCACACAAAAGATTAATAATCAAATTAAGCAGCCTGGGAGTGGGTCCCAGGGTGGTAGCCTGGGTAAAACATTGGCTGGACAACAGGACACAGAAGGTAACTGTAAATGGAGTCCACTCTGAAGAAAGAGGGGATACTAGTGAGGTACTACAGGGTTCAGTTCTGGGTCCAGTCCTTTTTAATGTCTTTATAAGTGACATTGCAGAGGGACTGGAAGGAAAAGTATGCCTCTTTGCAGATGATACAAAGATCTGTAACAGAGTTGATACACAAGGGGGAGTAGAAATGATGAGAAGGGATTTGGCAAGGTCAGAGAAATGGTCAGAAGTATGGCAGCTTGGATTCAATGCAAAGAAGTGCAAAATAATGCACCTGGGAAACAAAAACCCAGAGGAAGATTGCACAATGGGGGGAGAGGTAGTTACCACAACAAAAATGGAAAGGGACCTGGGGGTAATCATATCAGATGACCTTAAGGTTAGCAAGCAATGTGAGAAGGCAGTAAGGAGAGCTGGGGGGATACTGGGATGTATAGGGAGAGGCATCACCAGTAGAAAACAGGAAGTTATTATCCCTCTGTACAGACAGTTGGTGAGACCACATCTAGAGTAATGCGTCCAGTTCTGGAGACCCCATCTCCGTAAGGACATAGACAGGATGGAGGCAGTCCAGAGGAGGGCAACTAAAATGGTGCAGGGTCTGCAAGACAAGCCATATGAGGAGAGACTAAAGGAGCTTAATATGTATACCCTTGAGGAAAGAAGGGAGATGGGGAACATGATAGAAACTTTTAAGTACCTCAGTGGAATCAACAAAGTCCAAGAGGGTAGCATCTTTCAGAAAAAGAGATGTGCAAGAACAAGGGGACACAATTTCTAAATAGAGGGGGGACAGCTCAGGGGCAATGTGAGAAAGCATTTTTTCACAGAGAGGGTGGTGGACGCATGGAACAGCCTTCCTGAGGAGGCTGTGACTCTAAAACTGTGGTAGAATTCAAGAATGCATGGGACAGACATAAGGCAATTCTTGTGGGGGGGTAGGAAGAAATAGGCTGTTGGTTAACTAGGATCTACAGCTTATCCTGTAGGTAAGGAAATAAGCAGACTAGGTGGGCCAAGCGGTCCTTATCTGCTGTCAAAGTCTATGTTTATGTGTTTCTCTTCCCTACGTGCATGATCTTGCACTTCTTTGTGTTAAACCCCAGTTGCCACTCTTCCGACCATTTTGCCAGTTTATCCAGATCTCGTCTCATTCTGCCCATCCCATCTGGATCATCTACTCTGTTGCAGATCTTGGTGTCATCTGCAAGCAGAGAAACCTTACCCTCCAGTCCATCTGCAATGCCACTGATGAAGATATTGAAGAGGACAAGCCGCAGGACTGATCCCTGAGGTACCCCACTTGTGACTTGCATCTCTTTTGACTGTATACCGTTTACCACCACTCTTTGTTTTCTGCCAGCCTACCAGTTTGCCACCCAGCTGACCAAATTCTGACCCACCCCAAGCCTACCCAGCTCATTAATCAATCTTCTATGTGGAACAGTATCGAAAGCTTTGCTGAAGTCAAGGTAGGTGACATCAACTGCACCCCCTTGGTCCACCTCTCTGGTTACCCAGTCAAAGAAATCTTGACAGGACCTTCCTGTTATAAACCCATGCTGTCTTGGATTCCATGCTCCTATGGATTCCAAGTGTTGCACTATCCTTTCCTTAAGGAGTGCCTCCATAATCTTGCCCACTACTTAAGTAAGACTGGCTGGTCTGTAGTTTCCTGCCTCCTCCCTACTACCACTCTTATGGAGCGGGATCACATGAGCCTTTCTCCAATCTTCTGGGATATCTCCTGTGCTCAGCGACTCACTAAACAGTTCTGATAATGGCTCTGCTAGTTCCACCCTTAGCTCCTTTAGTACCCTGGGATGCATGCCATCACGTCCCATGCCTTGTCCACTCTGATATTAGTGAGCTCTTGTAGGACCCTTTCTTTTGTGAAGAGACTAGTGCACACCTCCCTCCCACTGTATCCATGGTGCTGAGCTGTGGGCCCTGCCCTTCCTTCTCCTCCGTAAATACTGAGCAGAAGTATCTATTTAGGATAGATGATTTTCCTGGGTCCTCCTCCACACACTCCCCCTTATCCCCTTTGATATTAGCAATACTCCCTCTGGACTGTCTCCTTTCACTAATGTATCTGTAGACAGTCTTGTTCCCTTCTTTTACTGTTCATGCTAGTGTTTCCTTGGTTTGGGCATTTGCCTGCCTTGCTGCCTCCCCTGCTTCCCTTAGGGAAGTTTGGTATGCCTCCCTATCTTCGTTCTGCTGCATTCCCTCATATTTCCTGAAGGCCAGTCAGGGTCTGACATTTTCTGCTACTGTTTTTGAGAACCAAAGTGGTTTCCTCCTTCTTTTGCTCTTGCCTTTCTTCCTAACACAATGGTATTTTGCTTCAAGTACTGCATCCTTAATGCTTGCCCACTTTGCCTGTATCCCCTCACCTGTATTTCTTCTTGCCAGGGCTAGCTTAACTGTGTTGGCCATCTTGTCAAAGGTAGCTCCTCTGAAGTCCCATATTTTTGCCTTGGAATGAGATGATTTAGTTCTAGTGGCCAAATTGAACCATACCATGTGATGGTCAGTGACCCCCGGGTGACCTTCTACCTGGACATCTGTGATCCTTTCCCGTTAGTCAGTACTAGATCTAGGGTAGCCCTGTCTCTTGTGGGTTGTTGTATCAGTTGTTTGAGGCCCTCTCCCTGCAGGGAATCCACCATGTGTCTAGCTCTGGTGGATGTTCTTGTTGATATTGACCAATCTGTATCTGGCATGTTGAAGTCTCCCATTATCAGAACCTCCCCTTTAGCTGTCATGTTTAGTATATCTTCTAACAGTAATGTGTCTATGTCCTCTCCCTGGTCTGGAGGCCTGTAGACAACCCAAGTTCATATGGCTGTCCCATTTCCTGTTTCCAGGGTGACCCACAGTTCTTCTGGCTCCTTATGTGTATTCTGAATTTCTGTATCTTTGATATTTTCATTGACATAAAGGGCCACTCCACCCCCCTCTTTTGCACCTCAGTCTCTTCTGAACAGTACATAGCCGGGTACTTAAGTCTCCCAAGTGAGGTTACTGATGAACCATGTCTTGCTAATGGCTACTATGTCCAATTTAGCCTCTGTCATTGTTGCCTGCAGGTCTGGGATCTTGTTTCCCAGACTGTGGGCATTTGTGTACATGATTTTCCATTGGTCAGATTTTGGAGTGTTAGTTGTTGGATGAGGTCCAGCATTTTCCCTGCATGTTGTATGTAGAGCCAGACCTTTTTCCTTACCTGGTGATGCAAATGAACTATAAACATGCTGAACTCCTGTTTGATCACTAGCTGAGGGGGGAGGGGTGTTCTTCCCATTCGATGTATTGGGTGCTGCAGCCCTCTCCCCATTTGCTAGTTTAAATATTCTGCAAAGATGTCAAACTTCTGCCCAAATGCTCTGACTCCCTCCTTAGTCAGATGCAGTCCATCAAACTTAAAGAACTTTCGCTCCCAAAACTGTTGCCAGTTACCTACAAATTTGTGTCCTCTTTCCTGGCACCAGCCCTTGAGCCACATGTTTAGCTCCCCATCTCCCCTTCTCTAACCTTCTGTCCATCTGCCCCCCTCTCCCAGACTGGCAGGATCTCAGAGAAGGAGATGCTGGACGAAATGGATGACAGTTTGTCTCCCAGCCTGGTCAGGTGTTCCTTGGTCTCCACAATTGACCTGCTGATGTGATCATTAGTCCCTATGTGTACCAGAATGTCAATGTTTTTTCCTGCTTCCTGCACAGTTTTAGCAATGCGGTCAGTATCTCTCCACGCTGATGTACCTGGGAGACATCTGACCATTACCTCTGGCTGAAGGTAGGTATCAACTCCCCGAATCATGGAGTCTTCTATGATCAGAAGTGTTTTGGATTTCCCTTTTGCTTTTTTTGTTTTGGTCCCTGTTTTGGGAGAGTTTTGTTGCACCATGCCTCTGCCCCTTTGTTTGATTTCGGAGTTAGAGGCAGATACCTGTTTGTAGTTTTTATATGGTTTGTGGAGGTGATACTTTGGAGAGCACTGACTGATGGGGCACCCAATTTGCCCCTCCTAACCACTTGTCAACCTCCCAGACCAACTACCCTCTGCGGTCGAAGTGCTTCAGTTGGATGCTGGGCAAATGGCGGGCGGTTCTTATAATATATTTCCACATAAATATGCAATTTAAGGTGCACAATCTGTGCCCATGTTGCCTGGAGTTGAGCCCTTAGATCTCCAATGATCCAGCATGTAGGACAGCGTCCTAAATCCTGTATAACTGCCCTTTTTAAAAGTGTCCCGTAGTACATGCAGTTAATAATATCCATTCCAGATGAGTAGCTGGGTTTATAACCTGGTCCGAGTAATTAGAAGGAGGAAAATGAAGATTTTGTGTTTTGTTTGTTTGTTTTGGTATAACTTGTTATAACAAGTTAAATTACTTGTGCCCCTGTAAGTAAGGTCACTGTGCAGATACCCCTCTGATCCTCACCTTCCTGCTTTGCTACAGGAAATGTCACGACTGTGCCACCCCATAAAAGGAGTGTAGCATGGGGTGGTTGGGGATGGGGGTTGGTGGCTGAGCCCTTCCCCTGCCGAAAAAGAAAAACCACGGACGAAAGAAACAAGGCGGTAAGAGCAGAAACAATCAACCAACAACAAATGCAATAGCCCTGAAAGCTTAGCCTAATGATAGCTAAAACTGTAGGATGCACAAGAAAACAGGGAGAGGGGAGGACAGGGAGGAATACTTGACGAAATCGAAGGAGGTGACAAGGGCAGTAAGGGCAGCTAAGGCATCTATGGAACTCAGGCTGGCACAAGGCATTAAGAAGGGGGAGAAAGACTTCTTTTGGTACATCAGGGAGAAAAGGAGCTGTAAGGGCCACATAGTAAGGATTAGGAAGGAGGGGGGTTGGGTGGAAGCAGAGTGTGATAAGGCAGAAGCACTAAATGAGTACTTCTCCTCAGTATTTACTAAAGAGAAGAGGGGGTGACACCCAAGGGGGGAGAAATGGCAGAAACGGGGAGGGTGACAGATGGGGAAATCATGGAGGGCAGAGTTTGGGAGAGTTTGAAGGCACTGAGGGTAGATAAGGCGCGAGGCCCAGATGGCATCCACCCCGGGGTACTGAAGGAGCTGGCAGAGGTCCTTGCAGGACCTTTGGCAGACCTATTTAATGCCTCACTACCTTCAGGGTGTGTACTTCAGGACTGGAGGAAGGCTCATGTGGTGCCCCTCCGCAAGAATGGCCCCAAGGATGAATCGGGAAACTACAGACCAGTGAGCCTCACATCCATCGTGGGTAAGCTAATGGAGACTATCCTGAAGGAAATGCTGGTGGCCCTCCTAGAGGCCAAAGGACTACAGGACAGCAGACAGCATGGCTTCATATGGGGCAGATCCTGCCAAACCAAACTGGTGGAGTTCTATGACTGGGTAACTAGGCAACTGGACAGGGGCCATGCAGTGGATGTCCTGACACAGTAAGGCATTGACTCGGTACCCGCATGGAAGGCTGGGAAGTAAGTTACTGAGGCACAGGAGCAGGTGCAAAGCTGGTGAGATGGGTGAGGGACTGGCTTCAGGAAGGCAACAGAGGGTGGAGGTGGGTGGGGAGCTCTCACACCAGGTAGTAGCGAGCGGTGTTTCACAGGGCTCAGTGTTGGGACCAGTGTTGTTTGGGATATTCATTGCAGGCATATCATTGGACATCAAGAGCAAGATCAGTCTGTTTGCTGATGATACCAAGGTAGGAGCAGTGGTGGATGGCCTAGGGGGATGGCAGGGGCTGCAGGATGATCTGGCAAAGCTTGAAACCTGATCAGACACCTGGCAACTGGGGTTTAATGCCAAAAAGTGCAAGGTGCTGCATTTTGGGATGAAGAACCCAAGGAGGAGTTACCAGCTGGGGGGAGTGCAGCTAGCCCAGACAGAGGAGGAGAAGGATCTGGGATGCTCATTACAGGGTCAATGAACAACTCGGCACAATGTAGGAAGGAAGCTGCAAAGGCCAACAAAATGCTGGGTTGTATTGCAAGGGGTATATCCTCGAGGAGGGAGGAGGTGATTCTGCCACTGTATAGGTCATTAGTTAGACCGCACCTGGAGTACTGCATGCAGTACTGGCGCCCGTATCTGAAGAGGGACATTAAGTTACTGGAGGGGGTGCAGTGCAGGGTGACAAAGATGATCAAGGGGCTGGGGGACTTATCATATGAGAGGGGCTGAGGGAGTTGAACATGTACTCACTGGAGGAGAGGAGGGACAGGGGACATGATTGAAACCTTTAAGTACATTAAAGGAATAAACAAGACAGGTACAGAGGGGCTGTTCAAAGTAAGGGAGGAGAGAGACACCAGGGGCCATGATATGAGACTGGAGGAAGAAGGTTCAGGAGGAGATGAGGAGACACTTTTTACAGAGGGTGGTGGCTGAGTGGAATGCGTTACCTGCAGAAGTGGTATCCAGTAGAATAGTGGACTGCTTCAAAGGGGATGGGACAGGACAAGGGGAGGGTCAATGAAGGGAAGGGTGGAAGGAAGGCAGCTGCAGAATAAGGGGTACTAGCTGCACATTCGAGCAGACTTGACAGACCTCTAGGCCTTTATCTGCTGGCAAATTTCGTATGTTTCGTATGTAACACCTGTAAAGCACCACCTGTAATAATTTCACAGAAGATATACCCTGCAAAAAACGCTTTGCTACAGAGAAAAATAAAGCAGTAACAAAAGATATACCTTGCAAAAAACAATCTGAATCAGAGAAGATTACAGCAGTGATTTCCTCAGTTCGTTCTCTGGCATTGAAGAGTGATGATGTGTCTCTGGTCCAGAGAGGACTGCAGCACTGTATGCCAGGTAGGTAAATAAGAGGAGGGGGGTGGAGTGGTGGGTGCTGAGCAGGAAGTTTGGGTGGGAGGAGGGTAACAGTGTCAGTGTGCCGGCAGTGTGACAGCCATCAATGGATGTTTTTTTACTTTACAAGGTGTATAAACATAAAAAAAGACTACAAGGGACAGTTTTCTTTATTTCAGGTACCGACACTGGGGATTAGTCACCCCACTGTCGGTGTTATGTTTGGCAGCACTGGAGGTGGGCTCCCTGTTGTCGCACAGTGAAGATGGGTGGGGCGGAGGTCTTAGCCAGCACCGGAGATTTGGCACACCAGCATCAGAAAAGTAAAGGAAGTGGTGGTTTGGGGTGGTGGGTGCTGAGTTAGAGGATCAGGTGGGGGCAGGTAATGGCAGCGGTGTGCCAGCGGCAGCAACAGACATTGATAGATGGTTTTCTTGTTGTTTTTTACAGTGTATATAAAAATTAAAAAAAAGACTTCAGGGTACTGTTTTCTTCATTTCAGACACTGACATTGGGAGTTAGGTACCCCGCTGTTGGTGTTATGTTTGGTAGCATCGGGTGTGGGCTCACCAGTGATGCACAGTGAAAGCTTACGGGGTGGGGCAGTACTAGCTGGCATCGAGGACTGGGCACCCTGGTATCAGACAGTTAAGAAGGGGGAAGTAATGGGAGGTGGGAGGGATACTTGGCAGAGGGTGGGAGGGAGTATTTTTATATTGAGGGGAGCACAGTAGGCTGTTCATGATGCTGATTAGCTCTGCTTGCTGGGTGGCCTGATGCAGATCAAAGGAAAGAGCCACCCTATGATTCGGCAGACTGTTTTATTTGAACTAAAGTAAGTTTCCACCCAGTAAGACCAAACAGTGTCATGATCAGCCTGGCTGAAGATTGGTCTGACACTGTTTAGGCCCATGCAGACTGCCCTGCATTGGACCAACAGTGGCATACCTCTCAAAACCCATTATCATACCAATATTTATAAGTGCAAACACAAAAACTGACAAAACATAATTTTCAGACAGTAAAACTAATGTACTTTACCATAAAATGATGCAGTTTTACAGAAAGAAGCCACTAACTGATACATACACACACACACATACACACACATACAAAGAAAACTGGTGGGGGCCATCATTCTTTTGCTGATATGAGCAACTAATTTCCATATCAAATGACAAACTGAAACATGTCAATCAACAACCTTAAGAGCAATTAATCAGCTGAAGCTCTGACTGCAGCTTGTCAATCAGCAACCATAGCAACAATCCACAAATTATAACTACCTGTACATAATGAGCTGAATTCCTGCACTGCTGGAAGGTTTTTAAAAATCTCTACAAAAATATTAAAATCATAGCATTGTTATAAAATAAATGCTAGAAAAGTGCCTTGTACTTAAGAAATAATACTATGCTATTTCGGGGGGCTAAAGAGCTCATAAAGCTACAGAGGGCTTATTAGGTCATAATTCCTACCTTTCCATAGCATTATTTCCCTTTAGAAAATGGGTTAGGAAAACCCTGCTCTCTGACTGGCTAACAGCACCCCTCTACCTGGGTGGCTGTCAGGCAAAAGAGACCAGTAAATAACTAATCCCAGTGCCTGTCTACCTGCCTGCCACTGTACCCCCCAAAAAATCAGTGAGCTGAATAGAATGCTCACTTTTCAAATGTTGCCATTTTTTTCTCCTCTTAACAAGTGAACGAGCAAGAGGCACCCAGGTGCTGTGGTACCCCTGCTCCATTACACAGATTAAAAAGAAAACCATAATTCAAGTACACATACGCGCCATAGTGCTATTTATAATGTCTCACCTTGGCGCATACACAAGCAGCCATCGAGATGACAGCTTAACTAAAAAGCTCTGTGCCACCCAGTAGCATATTCATTAATTTCCCCAGTTCTGCACCTGTTATTGTATATGGACCAAACAGCTTCTAACTGATATAAACAAATCAGCTTTAATGAACAACCAATTTTCAGGGTGAAATTCTGACAGTGAGTGGAGACATAGTGAAAAAATTTAGAGGCTGTGGTAAAGCAGACCCAATGATGGATGTGCTGGAAACAAAAAACATGCTACACGCCGGCCCAGTGGCACTGAGGGTTGAGGTCCTGGATGCCACACCTTGTGCTGCACTGGCAACCCGGGTTCGGGAATGAGCCCAGGTTGTTGGGGGTTGGCCTGTTGGGGAGGGTGAGGAGCAAGATTGAGCTGCCGCAAAGCTGCTCTCTCCTCCTGGGAGGGATTGGAGGCTCCCCGGTCACTGGCCACCACCCAGTGGAGGAAGGATGACAGCGCTGACTTAGACAGCTCTGGCATTAGCCACAGGGAGGAGTGGAAAGGGGCTGAGCTGGCATCACAGGCCGTGCGTGCGCCTCCACACACGCATGTCGCCTGTGTGCTGGGGCCCTGGGACCAGCGAAGAAAATGGGCAAAAAAAACAAATAAAATATAAAACAAATAAAATATGAAAAAAATGCTACACCAAGGTTTAAAAGAAATCTGTTTTTAAGACCTCTGTGGCATCTTTAGTGGAGAAGATGCAAGATCTGCAGCCAAGGCACGAGACCCAGAGATCTACTTGTCATACCCAGAACACAAAGACAGCCACCATGAAGCCTAAATACAAGAGCCTGAATGCCAGGGCAGTGCTCTAAAGGAGCAGGCAGAAGATGCTTAAAATTGGAGTGGACAGAAGAATCTCCCTTTTGCTGGCTTCCTAGAAAAGGCTAAAAATAGGGATGTCTCTGTGTTCCTCCAGAGAGAGCTCCCTGGTCTCCTGACACATAGGTGGAAGACTGAGCTGGAGATAGATTGTGTCCACAGCACCCTTGGACCAGTGCCCAGAGTGAGAGAACATTTCCAACCAATTTTGGCCAGATTGCTATGGTACATGGACAAAGAGAGGATACTCTCCCTCGCCAGAGACCAGGGTCTCCTGCTGTGGTAGGAACAGATCCAGAAGCAAATGGTTTGATACATCTACGTTGGTCCAATAAAAGGTAACAACAAAAAACAATGTCTGAGCTTTCAGACCAACCAAGTCCTTCCTCAGAGGCATTGTATTTATATTTTCTCTGATTTCTTCAATGAGCTGGCACAAAACTGTAAGGGGTATACTGCTGCAAAAACAGTTCTGCAAGAACAAAATGTCCTCTACATTACAAAGCTGCACATCACTAGAAATGGGGTATCTCACACCTTCAACACCCTGGAGGAGGCCATGGCATATGTCACTTGCCAGTGGCCAGACTGTCCAAAAAAATTACCTCTGGTCCTCGAGCAGCCATGCTTCAGCAACACACTATGGAATCCCCTGGCAGCACCCAAAAGGACTCAGTGGAATGTCAGAGTTCCAAGGCAAAGCAATCCAACAGGATGGGCCGAAACAAGCAGCGATCTGGGAGAACAGATGAGGCCAGACCTACTGGAACTGGCAGCAGATACTCTGCTTGATTGGGTGGCATCTCGGATTCTACATAGGAACCGATACCCAAAAAGTCCAGAAAATCACCAGCACACCCTACTAACACCCTGATGGCTGCCTCGCCCACCAAGCAACACCCCTCTGGGCCACCTCCTACCTTGCAAAACTCTTCCACTGAACAGGGCCTTGCATAGGCAAAACAAGTAGCAGCACAGCAGGGGCAAACAAACCAGTGGGTACATTGCCTCCAGAATGGACTGGAGATTGGACCGCATCAGTGAAGATATGACTTTGAAGCAGCTCAATGTGAAAGGACTATGACTTACGTGCTCTACCTTATCTCTTCTTGCAAACTGAGGTCTGCTTTGTTCTAATTTACAGCTGTCTGAGTACTGGTCTTTCCCCTGGATCCCCCCAGTCCCATTCCCACTTAAGTACCACTTAAGTACACTTGGCGTAGCTGGAGAGTGACAACCAATGCCTCAAGTCAGCACAAAGGTAGTGACCACACACGGGCTCCTCTGCATTCACAAAGGCTTGGTGAGACTCTTCGTCAGCTCTATTATCACCCCCACTCCCCCACTCAGGCAGTGCATGCCCTGGTCAGCTGGTCAGTATCCCCTATCCCCCAGCATTTTGTAACTACCCCACTCTCCCACAGTGACCAGCTCTCCTGTTTAAGACTTTGATAGCACATGGTCACTGCGTATCACTGAGTAAATACCACGCTTGGCTGCTGGTTCACTCTGGATTTGGTTTTGCAAATAAACAAGAGGGGTCCTGGGGCTCCAGGCCGGGGTCCTGCCTGACAAGTACCTAGCAGACTCCCATGGGTGCTGAAGCATGCTAACAGAGCATCACACACTTCATTAAATGGCCGACAGCCTCTGCCAAACTTTCCTACATGCATTCCTATTCAGCTAATTTGGCTTACTGAGTGAGGCATGTCTCACAATTGCAAATTTGTGCAGTTCTACGTAGCTCTGCTTGATGGTTAAATTTGAACTCAACAGTTGGCAACTCACGTTTTGACATGAATCCTCAAGCATGTCACGATGCCAGTCTATGATGTAATTTGTACCATAAGTGCCAGCTGTGTGAAAGCTAGTCCGCTAGAAGTCAGTTCAACCTTATTCTCAAGCCCTGTCACTATCCACCACTTGGAGAGGGGGGGCGGGATGGTGTAATTAAATCTGAAAGACTGCACTTGATTCTACAGTAACTGTGCTTCTTGTATTCATGCTCTGTCTCGTCCCTGTCTGAGGAAGTAGTGCCCTAGTAGGTGGAAGGATGCCTTCAACTTTGCTATGACTGCTGTTTCTCCCCCCCCCCAAAAAAAGGAAGACCAGCCACCTTCCCCCACTTCGAGCCTGAAAACTGGCAAGAATGTTTGACTGCTCATGGTGGCAGCTGTGTCCCACTGACATGGCACTGTACTCAGATACTGGCTAACCAGGACTTTCTTTGCTAACTGGGGTAGGGGCTTGTACTGGGCAATAGGCTGAACTCTGGGTTATGATCATCTCTGGTTGAACTGGCATGTAGGGTTGGCATAGTGGGCATAGGTTAGCTGTCTGAAAGGGAGCCTGGCTGGCTCTGTGCAATGCAGGTCTGCTGTCAGCTACTCCCACTCATGCTGACAGAAAGCCTCACACAATCGTACACTTGAGCAACCATCCGAACTGTCCTGTTTGAGTGACTGACGGCAAAGGCTGGCACTTCAAGTTTTGATGTGAGCACCACAGTGCATAGTAAGGTCACCCAGCAATGGCACCTATAGCTACAGACGGGATCCCCTACTGTCATCCAGACTACCTCCCTCCCTCCTTCCACAGCCTTGCTGCATCACAACTCAGGGAAAGCTGAAGCAGAATTTGACAGTTAGATCTAGTAATTGTTTATAGGGGAAGCAAGTGTTGGCACCTCTGGTCTGACCTGTACATATTAGTCATGCATGGTGCACTGTGAGAGCAGATGGGGTTACCTCAGCCTGGATATTGATGGCACCCCCTTCCCCTTGGCACAGGCGCCCAACTGCCCCTTGCCCAGAATATATCCTGGATGTTCCAGGCACACACTACAGGCTCACGCAGCTGCATGTCCATGCAGCACTTCCTGATCAGAAATCTTAATTGCTCACAAGTCCTAAATCAAGCCATGGTGTAGCCTGCAGGCCACTGGATAGAGTGAGCATGCAGGACAGGCAAGTGAAGCAGTGAAGTGTTTGAGCCTCTCTTAATCCCCTCTCATAGTGCTGAGCATGTAATGGGCAAGGGCCACAACATTGGAGAAGATTCCATTCAAACCTGACACTCGTTGCTGCTACCTGACTAATCAGGGCAAGATGTCAGCTAACTAGCTATAGCTCACTCTTGCCTGTACAAGGGGTTCCCGCATTTCCCTCATCCAGTCACCATGTGCACCTCCACTGACCTCTGGGACAGATGCCTAGAGAAGCCACCACCCCCTCCATCAATCACTCAGCTCACCAAAGAGTTCCTGATCTCTGCTGACTGGAAAGCTGTTGTGGATACAGTCAGACATGTCTTCTACCAGCACAACCCAGCTCAGCTGACTCAACTAGGAGAAACGGGAGGGTGAAAATGGGCATGAATACTAGAACAATGGTCGGAAGGAGGGTGCTGGGTGCAGTTTATTAAGGGTGGCTAGGAGTAGTCCAGGGGATGGAAAGATTCACTCTGTCATTACAGGACTGGCATAGGAGCAAGGACCACATGCATAGGGCTGCCGCCCATGTCCGCACCCCGGATCCCACTCCACCCAGTTCTTCCAGGGCACAAGTGAGATGCAAGAGATGATATTGCAGATCACCAACCCTTCCCACAAAGTGTTTTCTACTAGCTCTCCTGCTAGCCCCCTCCAAACTCTTGACACTTTCAACACTGGGAAACATCGATACAGCACTACTAGTGCCTTTAGCAATACCATGCGGTACCTCCAGCTTTTGTCTAGCTGAACCACAAGCATGAAGACTGTAGAGCAAGTGATTCAGGGACCTCAACCCCTGCTCACTATAGCCTTACAGTACATAAAGAGGTACTTGAAGTTGTACATACCCCAATGCTATGGTTTAAGTGGTTTGTTATACAGAAAAACACTGCACAAAACTTTTGTGTACTGGTTAATGTCCTATATTTTCTTTGTGCTTAGATTTGTAAATGGAACAAGTAGACAATGTATTATGTATTTAGTCTGTTTCACTGGGGAGTGGTCCACTAGTTATAATTCCCATGTTACTATGCTAAGCCACTGCCCAGGCAACTCCCACACCAGGTGAATGGCCCACTACTCCACCCCAGTAATGGGGAGCAATGCTGCCATACATAATGGAAATGCCCTCTGCTCATGGTGCTTAACAATGGCTAATGCTCCAGTTAGGTGAGTTTCCTCGAATATAAAAGATATTCACTCCCCTCTTAAGAGATGGAAAGTCCTAGACCATCTCAAAAGGGAGGGGGTGAGAATATCCTTTCTACAGGAGACACATCTACCCCATCCAGAGACAGACAAACTTAGGATGGGATGGGTCTCCCAAGTGCTAGGTAGCTCCCATAACTCCAAGAGCAGAGGGGTGGCCATCCTTATACACAAAAATGTTCCCTTCCAATACCAGAAGGTGATCTCTGACACAGAAGATCAATATGTGCTAATGTGCAGTACGCTATGGAGCCAAAAGATCTCTATCTGCAAGGTATATGGTCCCAGCCAAGCAGAAACGACCTTTTTTGCATGAACTTGCCCACAAGTTAGCAGAAAAGCAGGAAGGACAGCTCATCCTTGCTTGGGGGTGACATGAAGGGGAAGGGTGGAAGGGAGGGGCAGCTGCAGAATAAGGGGTGCTAGCTGCACATTCGAGCAGACTTGATAGACCTCTAGGCCTTTATCTGCTGGCAAATTTCGTATGTTCGTATGTTCGTAATGTGGTATTGAATGAGTTCCTGGACAGGTCAAGGGCCCCAACATTTCCCCCCTCCCCATTGCAACAGCACTTCAGATATTGACAAGAGACATGGGCCTCACACACATCTGGCACTTGGTGCACCCCACTGGTAGGGACTGCTCTTGTCCTCCACATCAGTCTTACTCCAGGGTCAACCTCAGGCTAGCCCTGACACAATGGACACCAGAGATACTGGATGCAAGGGTAGGAGCTATTGTTATCTCAGACCATGAGCCAGTATCTTTTACCTGGCTCCTGGTGGATCCTGGTAACTAGTCTAGCAGACAATGGCGGTTCAACACTTCACTTCAGAAGGACACAACCTTCAAATCCTCACTACAGTCAGACATCACATTCTTTCTGGAAGCCAGCAAAGAGGGGGAAATGTCCAAAGCAACCCACTTGGACACCCTCAAAGCATATATTTGGGAATGATGCGTCAGTTTTGCCTCCCACCTGTGCAAGGCAAGAGCTAAGGACCTGAAGGAACAACTGCAGAGGCTCAAAGACCTGGAGAAGCAATATGGGGAAGTGCATAAATGCACCCTGACTTTCCTGGCTGACATTACAGGCACAGGTACAAAATCAACATGCACCTGAATCAAAAGATGGAATATGCCCTATTCCACCTCTGACAATCCTTTTGGAGTCCAGAGAGAAGCCACATAGGTTACTTGCCTAGCAACTCAAAAAGTGCCAGGAGAGGTTCAAGATGCTGGGCATCAGGTGCCACACAGGTGAAACCCTGGCAGACCCTCAAGACATTATAACACATTTTTTGACTTTTACAAAAAACTTTATATGCAGAAGAAGTCCTGTACAACATGACAAGGCAGACTTCACAGACCCACTAGACCTTGAAGCTTTCACTACAGTTTAAAGGAACCATAGACAGATCCTTGACAGTGCAGGAATTAGGAGTTGTGCTAAAGAAAATGCCAGCAGGTAAGGCACCAAGGGAAGATGACCTGGCCACAGAATTCCTGCAGTCCTTCATGTAGCTGCTACTAGACCCACAGAAGAATGCTCTAGATGAGTCTTGCCAGACATGAAATTTACCAGCCTCCATGCAAACCACTACTAACTCCCTTATACCAAAACCAGGTAAAGATCTGATGGTACAGTAAGTAGCAGCTACTGGCTGATATTACTCATCTGCGCAGACTACAAGGTCTTTGCAAAAATGAAGGTGCAGCTCCTGCAGGAGGTCCTCCAAAAACTGATTGACAGGGATGAGGTGGACTTCATTCTCCACCAAAAAGACACTGACAACACCAGAAGATTACTTAATATGATCTGGAAAGCAGCTCTCCCCCACCCATCCGCAGTCCTAGTATCACTGGATGCAGAAAAAATGTTCAACAGGGTGGAGTTGGGGTTACTATTCCATACTCTAAGAGCCCTTGGAATTGGGGACACCTTTATCCATGGGGCGTAATTACTATACCATGTAGTGCACACTAGAGTTACAGTATTATGAATTCTACACAGTCTTCAGCCGCTCTCCTAAGCAGAGACACCCAATAAGGGTGCCCTCTAGCACTCTGCTGTTTTAATCCTGGAACCCCTGCTCCAGACTATAAGATGGCATAAGAACATCCATGGAGCACAGCTAGGAGGTAAGCAGAAAGTCCTAGCATAAGTGCATAATATCTTGCTCATGCTGACGCATCCTCAGCCATCAGTGCTGGAGACTCTCCGCATCATAGAGTGGCATGGCCACTTGTCAGGTTACAAGGAAAATGTGGCCAAATCACATCTACTCACCTCAGGACCTGTGACTATGAGCTTGTGAGGCTTCCTCTGGGGGTTGCACCCAGTTCAGGACTATATAACATACTTGGGGGTCAAATTCAGCTGGCCCATTAACAAGCTAGGCAAAATTAACCTGTTGCCATTGTATACTGCCATTGATCAAGACCCAATTCAGTGGAACAAGTTGCATCTCACACACTGGGGGAGGGCACAGGCGTACAAGATGGTGGTAGCCCCAAAGATCCAGTATGTCTTGAACCAACCTCCCTCTTAGCCTCAAGCTGGACCTCTTCAAGATGCTGGCTTCCTGTGGGGTAAGGGTCCAAAGCAGTTCAGCTTTAATAAACACATACAGACAGATTGCAGATGGGATCTGTACTTCTCAGACTTTGTGCTGAAACATGAAGCTCACCTTCTTGCACAGCTGGCTCAGACCTCTCTCACAACTATGAGCCCTCGTAAACCAAAATGGGAAGATTATGAGGCCACTTTGGTGACTTCCCTCCTGCTGGAACAAACTCCCACATAGTATAGTCAATAGTGACTGAAACAATAGTTTCAAAAATAAATTAGATGTTTTTTATGGTGCAAATCAGACAATATAGTTGGGGAAATTAAATATACAGTACCAACAAATGAGACTTCTTGGAGTAAGCTATTGTCTCATATCTGACTTATGAGACTCATGAGACCTGAGAGGCCACTCAATTGTAACAGCCACAGAGATGACTTGGAGAAAATGTGATAAGCACTCAGACTTCATGCTCAGCTAACTTCCCTCTGTGGAAGAACAAGCACCTCACAATAGGGAGGAACCTATCCTCTGGAACATTTGGGTCACTTAAGGGATAGGCCAACTGGGGCACTTTCTGGATCCAGAAACAGGCCATCTCTGATCCTTTGCCCAACTACAAGACATGTACAGGCTGGAGAAGCACCAACACTTGCAGTTTTGTAGCTACAGCATGTCTTAGGGTGGTTTTAGGCCACAGTGCAGGGCAGCAACACTATAGCATCCCACATTTTCCCACAGGCAGCTCGACCCCAAAAGGATGTCACACTTATAAATGCTTGTTATGCATCCAAGACCCTACTAAGGCCCTCAGATTTCAGTCATTACAAAACACTGCTTTAATGCAACAGTTAGGGTTCAATTTAATGCCACAATAGTATAGAAATGTGACATTAGGGTTTCAAACTCTAATTCACCATCCCTCAAGCAGAAAAGGGGCAAGACCACAGAAACAACCACAGACAGCCATCATCGGGTAAGACAAACAACATACAACTGTTACAGATGACATAAATGCAGTATTAGAACTGTAGTACCTTCAAAAATATGCATACAGCACATTGCATACACAACATACTGTAATATTGTATCAATGCTGTTTAGAAATGTAACAACATGGCTTCAGAAGTGGGTTTGTATGTTCCATCACACTGCTCTTTAAAAAAACATACTCCATCAGTGCTGCTTAGAAAAGTAACAATGTGGCTGCAGAAGTGTGTGTGCATGTTTTGCAGTGTGCATGAGTATCTGTGGCTGCAGAAGTGTTGGCCCCACAGAAGCATGTGCTTCAGCAGACACAAGTAGTGTTGTAATTTGGGTATCGTGGATTTGTATCTGTGGCTGCAGAAGCACAGGTGCAGCAAGGGCCAGCGCTTCTACAGCCAAAAGTGGGTTTGTATGTCTTGTAGTGTGCATGTGCATCTCTGATTGCAGGAGCACTGGCCCCACAGGGGCCTGCACATTTGTAGACACAAGCAGTGTTGTAATTTGAGTATTGTGGATTTGGATGTGCATCAGTTGCTGCAGAAGTGCATGCCCCACAAGGCCCTGTGCTTCTGTAGCCAGGAATGGCTGTGTATGTCTTGGCCTATGTATGGATGTCTCTTGCTGCAGAAAAACCTGCTGCACTAGGGGTCTGTGCATCTGGAGACAGAAGTAGAGTTTTGATTTGAGTATCATGAAATTTTATCTTCAGTCAGACATGAGGGTGTATGTCTTGTAGTGTGCATATGTATCTATGGCTTGAAAAGCATTGGACTGTGAGGTGTCTTTTGTGTAACCTGGAAACAGTTGTATGTTGTTTGTCTTACCTGATGATGTCTTCTTGTGTGATCCTGCCCTTTTACTGCTTGGGGGGATGGGGTGAGGAATTAGGATTGGAAACCCTAATGCCATATTTCACTACTTTTGTGGCATTAAACTGAACATTACCTGGTACATTAATGCTATCTTTTATCTTTTTTTTGCAACAGATAGATAGATAGATAGATAGATAGATAGATAGATAGATAGATAGATAGATAGATAGAATGAATGAATATATGCTAGGACAGAATACAACCATGAGCCCAAAAGGTGAGTGGAATTTTGAGCTCTTTAGCCCCCAGGGTAGCATTATTACACAGCACTTTGCTAGTGTTTTTGTTAATTACTACATTTGCATAACTGGAAAATGGCATGATTTACAGAGAGGTTTTTTTCAGACCGTAAAATGTTTCCAGCAGTTAAGGAGCTAAGCTTGTTAAGTACCAATGACTTGCTGATAGTTTTTATGTTTGTCAATTGAAAAAGAGTTGGAGGATGAGCTTTTGTTAGTTCACTGTTGTCATAGTTGCTGATTAGTTGTTAAAATGTAGAGTTGCAGATGAATTGTTAAAACGTAGGAGTGTTCAGATAATAATGTGATACTGAAGTGATGTTACTGGAAGAATAATGTCTTCTATCACGTATTTTGTATTTGGGGCTGGTCTGCTTTTTCAACTTTGGAAGTTGCTAGCTGGAAGCTAGGGGCTTTTTTCAGCCAAATTGTGTTTGTGGAAAATCAGAATAGTTCAATGTCTACATATATCCTTTAACAACTTCAAAAATCAGTTTTGTATTGGTTTGGAAACATTGTTGGAAACTACAGAAAAGCTCCTAGAGTGTCATGTAAGGTTGTCAACATTCAGCTTTTTTTTTTATCTTTGTAAGTCATTTGTAGGCAGAGGAAATGATTAGGAAGTGGTCTGTTATTTCTAAGCTGATGTTGATTTCTGTATAAAAATGTTTTGGAAAGCTGCATTGAAATGAACAACCTGTTTTTTTTTTATAAAAGTATGTTGCTCTTCTAACCAATGCCTGGGGACAGGGGTATAGCTCATACTGTTCTGAAACCCTAATCATCATCATCATCAATCACTTTATTTCAATTATTTATTTTATTTATTTAGTTTTTGTTTATCAGGTGGGCTACGCTAGACATACATTTGCCTATTTTCAGGCACAACCTGGGAGGTTATAAGGTTTGGGTAATACAGTACATGTAAGGCATGATAACACAGTTTACAAAGAGACAATACATAGTACAATGGTAAGTGCCATACAATATGATAACAGGTACAGAGTTACAATACATTAGGTAATACATTTGATAATGCAGGTACAATAGATTAGGTAATACATTCAATAAGATGATGGCAGAGGTGCAAACATTAGGTAATACATTTAATACAGTCAGTAGGGTGATGGCATATGCAAATAAACATAAACTGTCAGCCTTCGTGTTCAATTATTCACTCCAGGATGCATCTGGAAATGAACTGTACCAGCTCAGTATGTCTTTCCTGGTAAAACTTTTGAAATAAATATATAAACAAAATGTGTTTGATAAACAATTATAAACTACATACTTTACATGAGAAGAAGTTATAAAACATTTCCAACAACAGCAAAATATAACTTACACATGTTATCATCAAATTACACATAGTGACAAGTATCCATTGCAAAGAAATACATACAGAACATTCCTAATTTACATCTATACCAGTTTTAAAGAACAAGTTTTACACAGTAAGTGACAATAATTTTAGGTATGTAGAAAAATAATATTTGCAAAGCAGAAGATGTATCAGTTTATAGGTACATTTGTGGTATTTATGATTTTCTGCTTTTCTGAATTTGCTTTAAGGAATGTATAAGCTTATATATACATATACATATACATATACACATATATATAGTATATGGTTATGACCTATTGCATATGGAAAGCAGTGGTTTTCCAAATCTTGTTGTAGGACAGTTCAAAGGTCCAAAAAGTTGTACTATCATTCTGAAGTCATATCAACAGTATAACAACTTTTCCCCCGAGCTGTTACCCGATTGGTGGAAATAGCACTGGTCCGCAAAACAATCAGATTAAAATGGAGGCCCCAGTTAGCGAGTGGATGGGATGCAGTCACTTAAGATAGATAGGAGTGCTGGACCGGTGGCGTAGAGGGTTGAGGCACTGGCGCCCTCGACCCACACGGCGACCGGGTTGAGGCAGGACTCGGGTCTCGGGGTCGGAAGGAAGGCAGGATCGAGCGTCTGATGGACTGCTCTCCTGTCCTGGGTGGGTTAGGGAGCATCTTCGCTCATGTAGCGGCCCCCAGTGGAGACTGGAGGTACTGCAGGTAGCGATGCAACAAGGGGGGGGGACAAGAAAAATGAGAAAATCCGCTCCGGAAGTTAACCGGATGATGGACGCCGGCCCCGGACATCCCTGAAGACTCCCTGAGAGCCACAATTGCCTCAGCAGCTCCGAGGGTCTGAGAAAGTAGTAGTGTGCTGGTTTGGCCCCGCTGGTGCCTTTCCCCTCGGAGGAGGGGGACCCATCCGGTGCAAGGGTTACACCGAACTAGCCCGAGGAAGGCTGCAGATATGAGGTAGGTGGCTGAGGGGAGCTAGTAGGGGAATGTCCGGGTCCATGGCGGCCTGAAGGAGAGGTATCTCTGGGGCACAAAAAAAAAAAAAAAAAAGATAGTTAGGAGTTTTGACATGGACTGCCATAGTCGCCTCCGTGTGTCCAAACTTCCAGTCTGGCAATTTTCTTCTTTTTTCTTTCTAAATCACTGGCACAGTAAGTAAACCATTGAGGTCATCAGCAGAGCAAAACTGCAGTGAGGGCCAGAGTTGGGAGCAGAGCAGGGTTGCACTGAGGAGCTGTACCGTGAACACAAGGTACGACACCTTTGAAATTAAAGTTTCTATGTTTGGGGAACCATATACTATACAAAGTAGTGTATGGTTGCCCAAACTTAACAAGGCATGTTGCCATCTCAGCAATGTGATGCCATCATAGTGACCTCTCGAACCGCTCTTGAGGTCTGTGTGATGTCATGACATCCTCTATGGCAACATAGCCTTGTTGTGTATGCAAACTATACTATATATATATATATATATATATATATATATATATATATATATATATATATATGTGTGTCATTAGAATTATAGAGTCACACCAATAAGTCATTTAAAGGTAAGTAAATATTCAAGAAAATATCTGCCAAAGATAGTTTTTGTTACTTTTCATAAAAAGGGCTGAGCAAGTGTAGCAGTTCTGCATTCCACTAGTTCCTAGACCCTGGTGGAGAGATGACTTTACTATCTTCTTCTTCTCACTTTAAATCTGTTGTGCAACAGTATCTTTTTGCCCTATTCTTTACCTTTTTCTAGCCCTGGTGTAGGTTGGGCATCTACATCAGTCTTTTTTCTCGCTCTACATATCTCTTTCCAACTACCTTATCTTTCCTATTCTCTACATCTGTCTCTCACCACCATTCCCCTCTAGCATCATGTTCAGGTCCAGCATGCCAGCTGGCAAAGAAAACAATTAAGGTACTTATATGGCATTTCATGCCTGGGTTTCAATAAAGTGTATCTGTGCCTTTAAATACACTTTGAAGAATGAAGTAAAGTGCAACAGTGCATTTAAATATTTTTTTTATGAAATGACGTACAGTGATTATTGTGTGCTGCAGTGCCAATAGAAACTATGTAATAAAATGCAGCATAATAAATAAATATGTGAGGGGTTTAAAAACAAGCTGCTGAGCTGCCAGAAAGGTATTGTAGGACTTTTAAGTAAAGCCAATAATTATAGGAGGGAAACAGAGTGGCATGCATGAATACAGTTATTTAATTTAGCTACCACTCTGTTGTATAGTGATTAAATACATCCTGCATCGAAGCAGGATTCATGGTTAAACCGGGCGGCATTTCTTTACTTTCAGCCACCGCTCGGTATGTAACAGATCCCCCCCCCTTGACTTTGTTAAAATTTATTCATGTTTCCTAGCTGCTGGCAAAGTAATACACTACGGTGCAAGGGACAGTGGTGTTCCTAAAAACCTCAATGAAATATACAGAGGCTGGCCAGAGGGTTTTTCAGACCCACAGCAGAGCGGCAAGTGTATGTCTTTTTCTTACAGACTACTGCTCTGCTGCAACCTAAAGAGTCCTAGAAATGTAAAGAGACAGGAATATCCCTATGCGGGAATGTCTATGAAGCAGTATGCAGTTTAAGGGTAGCAATCCTCAGAATAAAATAGAGAGCTGCAAGAGACATACCGTGTCACTGTTAAGTGTACCAAAGAGCTACTACCTAAGGTAATGTTTGCAGGTAGTAAGCTCCTGGAAACTTAAAAGCAGAAATTCTTGTACAGCAGGTTAGAGGAGTCAGCGGCTGAGGAAGCATTTTGACCATTTTAGCCGGCCACTCCTTGTGCTACTGCATGAAACACTTTATCCTAGCTTCTTCTATAGCTGACAGTAGGAATAAATGCACTATCAGTTAGGAAAAGAGCATAATGAATAAATAAGCAGCCCCAATATAAATATCTGTAGCTAATTCATAAAGGAGTACCTGTACATAATCCTTGGTACTGGTAAGACAGAAGGGCTCCTGTAAAACTGAAACTGTTATTAAACAAAGGTGTTTTTCTTTTCTCTCTGGGACAATCCATTTTTCCAGGTCCTACCAATTCCCCTAGGCAGACCTCTGTCCATCTGTGATGCCAGAAAACGGTGTTATACAGAGAGATTAGCTCCCTCTCTGGTCTAGTTTTATAGGACCATGCTGTCAATCAAATATAAATGGGAAGAGTTTAGAGCTCATTAGGGACCAATTTAATATAGAAAATGGTGTTCAAAGCTTTCAAGGAGATCTAAAACTATAAATGTGCATTTATACAATGTCGTTTATTATAATAGTACTGGGCTTGGGTCCTCCCACCTGTTTGATGTTGTTAGTCAGTAGAAAATTGTCTGTATAAGTTAACGACCAGGTCAGGTGACCCTTGCCTCTCCTATATAAACCCCTGGTAAAGGGAGCCTTATCAGATGAGCCTCTTCTAATGATTTCCAACACTCTGTGACAGCAAGACAACATTTTGGATCATCAGTCTGAGTCAATGAACAGCTATACAAGGGAAATAAATTATCGTTTTTATAATACCTCGACTATACTATTACCTGGAAAAGGTCTGAATCAATGAATAGTAATTATTCTGCTGTCCTCTAATTGGAGTACCTTTTCCTGTTATTTTTTGGCTTATGTTCCTTTTTATTTCCTGCTAGCCATGTTACAGGTTCGCTGAGAGCTTGTTACCAAAATGGTGCTCCCTGTCTTTCACTATGTGGGCCTGGTCTTTGATTCTGTCCCATCTCCCTGGCCAGGCTGGATACCTTCTGTAACTCCTTCTGTCCCTTTATAACAAGTTCACCTTCTCACACTCATCACTGCTCACTTTACTTATCGCTACCAATCTCCCCCTACCCTCCCATCACCAGATGCACTGTGCCTCCTTCATATCTAAGTACTGGTTTGGGTCCCTTCCCTCCTACCTCTCATCACTCCTCTTCATTGTTCCCTCTGCTCCTTGCTTCTTCCGCTGCAGGGACCATCGCACCTTTGCTTTGCCACAACTCCATACCTCAGTTGATCAATCAGCCTTCGGCTATCATCTTCCCTCCCTTTGGAACCAGCTCTCCTCTTCCATTTCTCTATGTCCCCAGCTTCCCTCAGATATCAGCTGAGACTCTTCCCCTCCCCCTGCTTCTATTTTCCTTCACCTTAACAGTCCCCCAAACAGTTGCTGATATGTACTACTTCCACTGTATGACTTGTTTGTTCATTGTGCACTTTCCATGATCTTTGTGTGCCCCGACTTTGCACTTTATTGTAACATTGAATTTGTCTGTGCTTTGTAATGTTATCCTTTGCTCCCCTCCCCTGGTTTGCACCTGGTAATAAGTCTCATCTTAGTGTGCCTCTCCCAGTCACCAGTTTTTAAATAAATAAATATATAATATTAGAATATTTAATAATTTCTGCTCAAAGTCACCAACAGTTTCTAAAAAAAAAACAAATTATGGTCACCTCACTGGGGCCAGATTTATGGACATCTTCAGGGTCCTCATCTTGGTGTGTCATGTAATACTTTTGTGCAAGCCAAAGACCCTAGGTCTCAGTCAGCCAGCCGACAATGGTGCAAAACCTGTCTGGGTAACAAAACCCATCTAGTGTCCATGCAAGGCACTAGTTCAAACCTTGCTGTCTTAAATAATGGGGTTCCCAAACAGTCAGTCATTGGCTATCTGCTGTTCTCTATTTTTGTTAACAACCTCCCAGAGCAGAGTGGGAGGTATCATCTACATATGTATGTGTAGTAGGGGGCCTGAAAGGTTCATGGTGGAATGGGATTTGTGACACCTTAACAATTCCAGGATAGGCCAGATGAATCTGGAAGGAGAGGCAGGAAGCTTACTCAGGGACCAAGCTGCAAAAGGTTTATTTTCAAGGGACAGAAGAATAACAAAATAACTGTGTCTAAAACATTACATGACAATAGAATAAACAACAAAACAATATGAGCTGGACCAACAATTGGTCAAACCAACAACAGGGGGTTGACTCCTTTTTGTTCAAGTCCTGCGTGCATTTGTCCATTATGACAAATGGAGGATGAACCAAGCTTGGGCTTTGCGTAATGTCGGGTGACTAGTAGGTGGGCATTGACCCCAGAAAGCACTTTTATAAACAGGCCATAATGGGGCATCCTCTGGATGAACAGAACACAAAGAGGAACACTGCTAGCTGGACAATGAAGAACTTGGTGATCCTCTGTGGCTCCAGGCAAGATGCTGAAGATTTCTGGTTGGCAGATGGTTCTCTGGATGATCCACAGTAATGATCACTGGCAGGTCCCTGGCACTCAGACCACCTCCCAACAAGAAGACTGCTGGTGGTATGATCTTCAGGCGGCTTCTACAGAGCAACATGGGTATGCGCACACTTACATATGTCTGGGAAAATAAGAAAAAGGGCATACACAATGTTAACTTATGATAACTAACTCCACCTCTCCCCTCTACCCATACTCGCAGGCATCCCCCAAGGTTCGATACTTGGTCCCATCATGTTCTCCTTATTTATAAATGACTTCCTCTCTGTTTGCTCAAGATCCCATATACTATCCTCTTTGTATCCAGGCCAGTTCTAAATGCTGTCCAGTCCATGCTACAGCAGGACTTCCATAACATGCAATTGTGGTTCCAAGCAAACCAGCTCAAAATCAATACCTCAGAGACAGTTTCTGTGACCTTTGGGACTGTGCAAAAACTCTCCAGAGTACCCCTTCCCCCTGCCATCACCTCCCTGGATGGGACTCCACTACGTGCTGTCTCATCTTATAAATACTGTATCTGGGAGCATGGCTTGACCCCCATTTAAATTTCTTGGCCCACATTGAAGCCATCACTTCAAAACTCTGCCCAAAGCTTGGTATATTACATCGAAACAGAGACTCCCTCCTGCTACCTGTGAGATGTGAATTACTGACAAAAATTATCACACCTATTTTCGACTACGCAGATGTAATATATAGCACAGCCCCATCCTCATCCTAAGCCAGGCTGGACTCCCTCCTAAACGCCTTCTGCTGTTTTGCCACAAGCTCTCTCCTCAGCACCCACCATTGCTCACTCTTATCCACCTTCAGTATTGCATCTCTGTCCCATCCCTGCTATGTCCACTCTGTCTCCCTAATATCTAAATTCTAGTTTAACCTGCTACCCCCATACCTCTCAGAGAGGCTGTCTCCAATGAACCCATCACCTTACACACTACGATCCAGGGACACCCACTCCTTCACTCTGCCCAAACCATCCTTGACTGCTGGCAAATCCGCCTTCATGTAGGGAATCATGTTCCTCTGGAACCAACTCTCTCCTCTCTTAAGAAAATCACCCTTGCACAACTCTATCGGACAACTTTGTTTGCTTCCACCACCTACCTGCTCCTGCTTCCTTCCTCGCCAGTCTCACCTCCTGAACTTCCACTCCTCCCGCAAAAGTAAAATCAATGCAGGAAGTCTTGCTCCTCTTTCCAGAAGCAATAAATCTCCTAGCTTCTGTGACACATGGACAGCTGGTTCTGATTACACTATGCTTTTTGTAAAATAGTAATGTGTTACTGAGTGTCTCTGTTGAGACATGCTGTGTTCCTAGGATGACCCCCCCCCCCCGGATTTCAGATACAAGATGTAAACTAAAAGCCAGGAGATAATTAAAGACTAGACGAGACATAAATTAAGAATCTCCTGTTTATGTGACTTAATTGTAGCTTGCCAGCTGGCAGGATAGAGATAATAAACTTTTATGATGTTTAGAGGAAGAAAACAGGTCATGTCACTTTGGTGCTAAGTCATAAATGTTCTTTGATGTCTGTAAAGGGCAGGAAGACACACTAGATCAAAGGGTCATATGGGGAAATGAGTTTTTGCTGATGTTACCTTATTTAATTTACCTTCTGAATGATAAGACATCCTGGTTGTATAATTTTTAATAAAAAGAGGAGGAGCTGAGTGACATCATGGAGAAGGCAGGTTCAAGACAGTTTTTTAGTTATGCTGAGGCTGACCTTTAGAGAGACATTCCTGTTTGGACTCTTTGAGTTACAACATCTATCAGCACTGTAAGAAGATGAGAATACATTAGATAGACAAGTCAAAGTGTATGGTTGGTAGGCGTTTGCATTTTAAACTTTGTTCTTTTAAGTGATTGTATGTTTTGTGATATGTTGTTCTGTATTTACATTTTACATTTTTTTATCTACTTTAAAGTAAACCACTATTTTAAAGAGACTGCTTGGTGTGCCTTTGAAATTCTTTCTTTGATAAGTGAAGCATATATGGTTAAAGTTGACACTGTGCATAGCTTAATGGTAATATTAAACTGAGAAAAGGTAAGAGTTTATCTGAGGTCTTTCACAGAGTTTTTAAGGGTTCATTTTGTACACCTGGTTAGGTGCCCATAGGCAAAAGATATCTGGCATCCCCCAAAGAGCAGAATTATCTGAGCCTGTACATTGGGTATGCTAGCAAGAGGTTCACAGTTTGAATCCCTCCAGAACTTTTTTTTTAATCAAAAAAGTTTTATTGGTTTAACAATCATTCATACAATAAACAGCAAAATGTTAATCATGTATAACAAACATTTTAACTGATAAAATAGGCCCCATCCCTCCTGTACCTACTACCCTCCCCATCCCCCCACCCACCCCAAGTGAGGTATAACGTCAATAAAGTCTGCATAGCCATGAAAGATAAATCAAGTGCAATCTGAATACTGTCTAGGAAGCTGATCGTAAGGTTGCCTGGGTTTACCAGCTTTGATAAATCAGGATAGAAAAAGGGCGTATAGTTTCCCCCAATTTTTGGTGAATGAGGCTTTATGATTATGAACACTGGCAATTAGCTGTTCAGCTCTAAGGGCAAAAGATATCTCATGGAGCCATTCTGAATATGTAATGGTTGCTTGGTCCATCCAGTGTCTAAGCACTAGTTTTTTAACTGCCAATGAGATGAGGGCCATGTGGTACCTTCTTTCTTTTACTTGGATTTGGGAAAAATCCCCAATGATGCAAGTAGCCGGGAAGAACAAACCTTGAAGGCCTAGGAACGGGTCCATTTTTTGTTCTATTTGTGTCCACAGGGGAGATACTTTCTCGCAGGACCAGAAGATATGTAAGAGGGAGCCCTCCTCCATACCACACCTAGAGCATAAAACTGAAGGAAGGCGACCCATTTTTGCTGGTTTAATCGGGGTGTAGTACATGTTGTTTAGAATCTGGTATTTAGTTAGCCTGTGTCTGTCCTGCAAAATATAAATATACAAATATTTCCAGATTTGGGCCCAGTTAAATTCCAGATCAGGTAAGAGAATAGTCCATACCTTGGAACCTTCTGGCAAGGGGGACTGTAGGCTAGTGAGTAAATATTTATATAATGCAGAGACTCCGTGAGGCCTGCTAGACAAGTCACCGATCTGCTGTAGGAAGTCACCAAAGAAGGAGGGTTGTGGTTGGAGCCCAAACATACTGATCAACAAGTGCTGAAGTTGGTATATTTTAAAAACAGATGCAGACGTCAGCCTGAATTTATTTTGTATTTCCTGGGTAGATAAAATAGAGGACTGAGAGTCAAAATCAGAAACTCTAAGCTCCTGAGAAATTGAGAGCCATGCCATGAGGATGGAGTTACCCCCTATTTTAATGTTTGGGTTGGCAAGAATGGGCTGAGAGAAATCGACAGTAGAGGACATTTTATAATATCTACATAGTTGCACCAAAACTTTTAGTGAGATGCTGATTGGGGACTGGGACAGGGATTTTGCCAGAAATTTCACAGATGAGAATAGAATTGCAGTGGGATTCAACTTGTGGGTGGAAAATAGGTCAGCCTCAATCTGCAACCAAAGGGGGATGTAGTCCATCCGAGATTGAAGCTGGGGTATAGACAACCATTTCCCGCAATTACAAAGGTGACTTGCCCAGTAGTAAAGTAAGATGTTAGGTAGGCGGACCCCCCCACATTCTTTAGGCATACTCAGTTTTTGGTAAGATCTCCTAACCGCTTTATCCAGCCAAATGAAGGAAGTAATATCAGCATGGATTCATTTAAAAAAAGATAAGGGTAGCCAGACATTAAGAATATTAATAGGATAGAAGATTCTGGGAAGAATGTTCATTTTGATTTAGTTAATCCTACCCCATAGTGAAAGCGGGAGGGTTCTCCAACAAGAGAGGTCCTGTTGAATGGAGCTCCATAGATCAATAAAGTTGAGCTTGCACGTAAGAGAGGGGTCTGAGGTAAGGGAGATACCCAAGTATTTGATGCTTCTGAAGGACCATTTCATGCCGAAGTGAGTGAAGGAGTGACTATAAGTGAGAGAATTGAGGGGATATATTTCGGTCTTATTTAAGTTCAACTTATAGTTAGAATACTTGCCAAAGGTATCAATTAGTCTCAGAACTTCCGTCAGAGACGAGATGGGATTTGACAGATGTAGGAGCATATCATCGGCATAAACCAAAATCTGTGGAATGATGTTGCCAATAGGTACTCCGGTGATATTAGGAGAGGCTTTTATGCACCTTATTAATGGTTCTAGATAGAGATTGAAAAGGAAAGGAGACATAGGACATCCTTGGCGTGTACCGGTATAAAGGGGGAAGAGAGAGGAGAGGAGAGAACACCGTTACAGTGAATTCAAGCTGATGGGAGGGTGTACAGTGTCTGTATCCAACAAACAAATCCTGAGGGAAAGCCCATTTTATGCAGTGTTGCCCATAGAAAAGCCCAGTCCACTCTATCAAAGGCTTTCTCTGCGTCAAGAAAGATTAGTGCCATTGACGAGGGAGAAGATTCTGCTGCTTGAAAAATATGTGAGATTTTTCGGATGTGATCAAGCGAGGATCTGCCAGCAATAAAGCCTACTTGCTCCGGACTAAGAAGACAGGAACAGACCCTCTCAATTCTGGTGGCTAGGATTTTTGCTAGAATTTTGATGTCACAATGAGATTGGCCGATAGCTGGCTGGACAGGAGGGAGGTTTGTTTGGCTTGAGGAGAAGAATAATGGTGGCTTCAAGGAGGGTAGGGTCTAGAACTTCTCCAGATAGGATGTAGCGAAATAGCTGAAGAAGGATGGGGGCCAGATCTTTGATAAAGCATCTATAAAAATTGGATGGAAACCCATCAGGACCTGGGGCTTTGTCCAGCACTAGCGAGTTGATGGCATCTTCTACTTCTTGTTGGGATATAGGGGTAGATAAGAAGGCTTGGTGAGAAACTGGTAAGGTAGGTAACATTGTGGAGTTTATATATGCTGTCAGGTCTTCGTTCCTCAGAGGAGATATATGATGGCCATAAAGAGAAGAATAAAATTGTTCAAAGATAGTGACTATTTCTCTGGGATGGGTTTTGACTATACCATCAGGAGTGTTGATCGCAGGTATATTCCTAGAGGTTTCCAGCTTCCTAAGGTGTAGTGCCAATAAATGACCTGCTTTTTCTCCATGTTCTATATAACGTGCCTTAGTTCTTAAAATGGCCAGTTCCGCCTTTTCCTGTAAAAGGGAAAAATATTTGTTCCGTAAGGTGAGGAGGGATTGTAGATAATCAGGGGAAGAAGATGAAGAGAGGGACTCTTCCAGAGTTCGGATCTAGGCTAACAAGGAGAGAGCCTCTGCTTCCCTTTGACGCTTACGTGTAGAGGAAAGCCATATGAATTCTCCTCTAAGGTAGCACTTCAGAGCGCACCATTCATGATCTATTCTTGGGACAGAGTTGTGATTGTTGTCTACAAAAGCTTGGATCAGAACAGGGATTCTGGGCAATACATACTCGTCTTTGAGGAGCTGGGAGTTCAGCCTCCAGGACGAGTCTCTCTGAAAGTTAATGTTTAGAGCCAGAGACACCCAGGCTGTTGCGTGGTCAGATACGACTATGGGTTCTATTCCCGCAGCACAAAGACAGTGAAGCAAAGCATGGCTGATCAGGATATAGTCTAAATGGGATGAGGAGTCATGGACTGTAGAATAAAAGGAAAAGGTATGGGATAAAGGGTTCAGTACCCTCCAAGGGTCACATAACCTTAATGAGTCTGAGAATTCTTGTCGGGCTCTTTGGGTAGCTGATGGGGGTTGGAGAGGGCTGTTGGATCGATCCAAATCCTGCGTGGGGGGAAGATTCCAGTCCTCACCCAATATCATTGGAAGTGTCAGATAGGGGGACAATCTGTTGATTAGTTCCGTAAAGAAAGCAGAGTCCCCCCCACTGGGCCATATATGCTACCTAGCACCAGTTCCGTATGGCCTGTCCTTCCCTTTACCAGGACAAATCTCCCCTGTGGCTCTACTATAGACTGCTCTGCCTGCAGAGGTACTGAGCGATTTACCAGGATAGCCACCCCCCTACTGGCAGTTGATATTCCGGAAGCAAATATTTGGCTAACATCCTGCCTTCGGAGGCTAGTGGCTTCTGAGGGGAGGAGATGGGTCTCCTGCAGGAATGAAATGTTAACATGTTGAAGTGCAATATGCTTAAGAATTTGATGTTTTTTCAGACATTCCGGGGCACCCCTAACATTCCATGTAAGAAATTTAGTCAGTACACTTGCCATATTTACAAAAAAAAGCTAAGAATCTGATCTGACCATATATACCTCACAGCCCACCCACCACCCTATCCCAACATATAACACAGTATATGTATGTAAAAGAAAAAAACAATGATCCAACTCTACAGAATATACCCTACTTCCCTCCCCCCTCAAACAACAAAAACAGTACAGTCTCAGCATGCAGCATAAAAATAGAAAACCAAGTTAACATTTGTATATTACTGAGCCCAAAAGTAGTTGGCCTAACATACAAAGAAAAAACCTGCTTGTATATGTGCTGAAGCCTTGAAACATATGCTATTCCAACAACGAATATCCCTCCCCCATATTCCAATAAAACTATATACACAAAACCCCACAACTGGAAATGTTCTATGTTCCTGGCGAACAGAATTCCCTATGGCCCTGAGAGTCTACAGCTCCACGTAGAAGATTAAGAGACTGTGAAAGGTTTGAGACAAAGCGTCTAGTAGTGTATAGCAAACATAAAACCAAATCAGGAGCCTATGGACTGTCAGGGCCAGCCCCCCCAACAATCAAGTACTTGAGGCTGACTAGCTTAGCCATTGTCTATCTACCCTTCCACTCCCTACCCTCCCCCGCCACCAACCAGGATCCGTGAGATACACTCAAACCTCGCGCACCTCAGCGAAAAAGTAATTGAAAGTTCAGCTCCCTACCTAGGTCATAGAAACATAGAAACATAGAAGTTGATGGCAGATAAGGACCGCAAGGCCCATCCAGTCTGCCCATTTCTTTTTCTACCTTACAAATGTGCCATCGGCCTTTGCTCTGTCAGTGACCTATCTATTCATAGTCATTTGTATTGCTCCCTTATGCCTATTCCATGCTGTTTGAAGCCCTGCACTGTATTCATAGCCACCACTTCTTGTGGTAAGCCATTCCATGCATCTACCACCCTTTCTGTGAAAAAGAATTTCCTCACATTCCCCCTTAATCGGCCTCCTCTAATCTCATGCTGTGTCCTCTTGTCCTGCTATTTTCTTATATTTAAACATGTTAGACTCTTTCACCTTGTTTATGCCTCTAAGGTGTTTAAATGTCTCGATCATATCACCTCTCTCCCTCCTTTGCTCAAGGGTATACATATTGAGCTCCGTTAATCTGTCCTCATATGTCTTCTGATGCAGTCCTGCACCATTTGTTGCCCTTCTCTGGACTGCCTCAATTTGGTTAATGTCCTTGTGAAGGTGTGGCCTCCAATACTGCACGTGGTACTCCAGATGGGGCCTAACCAATGTCTTGTACAGAGGATTATTACCTCCTCTTACAACTTGTGATACCCCTACTAATACACCTAACACCCCTAGCCTTACCTACTGCTTTAGAGGTCTGCTTGGATGATTTTAGGTCATCAGTGATGATGATGCCCAAGTCTCTTTCTTCCTTTAGACTGCTAGCATCTCCTCCCAGCCTATAAGTGGCTTCAGGGTTTCTCTTCCCTATGTGCATGATTTTGCACTTCATTGCATTATCCCAGTTGCCACTCTTCTGACCATTCTGCTAGTTTATCCAGATCTCTTCTCATTCTGCCCACCCCATCTGGATCATCTACTCTGTTGCAGATCTTGGTGTCATCTGCAAACAGACAAGCCTACCCTCTAGTCCATCTGCAGGTCACTAATGAAGATGTTGAATAGGACTGGCCCCAGGACTGATCCCTGAGGTACCCTACTTGTGACTTGCATCTCTTCTGACTGTATACCATTTACCACCACTCTCTGTTTTCTGCCAGTCAACCAGTTTGCCACCCAGTTGACCAACTTCTGACACCCGAGCCCACCTAGCTTATTTATCAATCTTCTATGTGGAACAGTGTCAAAAGCTTTGCGAAGTCAAGGTAGGCGACATCAACTGCTCCCCTTGGTCCACCACTCTGGTTACCAGTCAAAAGAAATCTATGAGATTAGTTTGACAGGACCTTCCTTTTGTAAACCCATGCTGTCTTGGATCCTGTGCCCCTATGGATTCCAGGTGTTGCACTATCCTTTCCTTAAGGAGTGCCTACATAATCTTGCCCACTACTGAGGTAAGACTGACCAGTCTGTAGTTCCCCGCCTCCTCCCTGCTACCACTCTTGTGGAGTGGGATCACATAAGCCCTTCTCCAGTCTTCTGGGACTCTCCTGTGCTCAGAGACTCACTAAACAATTCTGCTAATGGCTCTGCTAGTTCCTCCTTTAGCTCCTTAAGTACCCTGGGATGTATGCCATCAGGTCCCATTGCCTTATCCACCTTGAGCTTAGCAAGCTCTTGTAGGACCCTTCTTTTGTGAAGGAGTAGTGCTCACCTCCCTCCCCTGTGTCCATGATGCTGAGCTGTGGGCCCTGCCCTACCTTCTCTTCAGTAAATACTGAGCAAAAGTATCTATTTAGGATAGATGCTTTTACAGGGTCCTCCTCACATGCCCCCTTTCTCCATTAAGCTTAGCAATACCCCTCTGGACTTTCTCCTTTCACTAATGTATCTATAGAAAGTCTTGTCACCTCTTTACTGTTCGTGCTAGTGTTTCCTCAGTTTGGGACTTTGCCTGCCTTACTGCCTTACCTGCTTCCCTTAGGGCAGTTGGTGTGCCTCCTATCTTCATCCCACTGTGTTCCCTTATATTTTCTGAAGGCCAGCCTTTTGGCTCTGACCTTTCTACTACTGTATTTGAGAACCAAAGTGGTTTCTTCTTCTTTGCACTTCCTTTTCTGTCTAACACAATGGATGTTGCTTCAAGCATTGTATCCTAATGCTTGCCCACTTTGCCTGTACCTCCTCACCTGTGTTTCTTTTGCCAGGGCTAGCTTAACTCTGTTGGCCATCTTATCAAAGTCAGCCCTCTGAAGTCCCATATTTTTGCCTTGAATGGGATGATTTAGATGTAGTAGCCAAATTGAACCATACCATGTGATGGTCACTGCCCTCAGGTGACCTTCTACCTGGAGATCTGTGATCCCTTCTTTGTTAGTCAGTACTAGATCTAGGATAGCCCTGTCTCTTGGTGGGTTGCTGTACCAGTTGTTTGAGGCCCTCCCCTGCAGGAATCCACTATGAGTCTAGTTCTGGCAGATGTTCCTGCTGGTATTGACCAATCTGTATCTGGCATGTTGAAGTCTCCCATTATCAGAACCTCCCTTTAGCTATCATGTTTAGTATATCTTCTAACAGTAATGTGTCTATGTCCTCCCTCTGGTCTGGGGGCCTGTAGACAACCCCAGTTCTTATGGCTGTCCCATTTCTGTTTCCAGGGTGACCCACAGTTCTTCTGGCTCCCTTATGTGTATTCTGAATTTCTGTAGCTTTGATATTTTCATTAACATACAGGGCCACTCCTCCCCCTTTTGCACCCTCGTCTCTTCTGAACAATACATAGCCAGGTACTGAAGTCTCCCAAGTGTGGTTACTGGTAAACCACGTCTCACTAATTGCTACTATGTCCAGTTTAGCCTCTGACATTATTGCCTGCAGGTCTGGGATCTTATTTCCCAGGCTGTGAGCATTTAGTACATGATTTTCCATTGGCCAGATTTTGGTGTGTTAGTTGTTGGGTGAAGTTTGGCATTACCCTGTGCATCGTATGGGAGACAAACCTTTTTCTTACCTGGTGATGCAAATGAACGGCAAACACGCTGAATTCCTGTTTGACCACTCAGCTGAGGGGGAGGTGTTCTTCCCATTCGACCTATGGGGTGCTGCACCTCTCCCTATTTGCTAGTTTAAATATTCTGCAAAGACGTCAAACTTCTGCCCCAATGCACTGACTCCTCTTTAGTCAGATGCAGTCCATCAAATTTAAGAACTTTCGCTCCCAGAACTGTTGCCAGTTCCCTACAAATCTGTGTCCTTTTTCCTGGCACCAGTCCTTGAGCCACGTGTTTAGCTCCCCTCTCCCCTTCTCTGACCTTCGTCCATCTGCTCCCTTCTCCCAGACTGGCAGGATCTCAGAGAAGGAGATGCCGGACGAAATAGATGATAGTTTGTCACCCAGCCTAGTCAGGTGTTCCTTGGTCTCCACAACTGACCGGCTGGCGAGATCATTAGTCCCTATGTGTACTAGGACATCAATGTTTTCTCCTGCTTTGTGAACAATTTTAGCAATGCGGTCAGTGTCTCTCCATGCTGATGTACCTGGGAGACATCTGACCATCACCCTGGCTGGAGATGGGTATCAACTCCCAATCATGGAGTCTCCATGATCAGAAGTTTTTGGATTTCCTTTGTGCTTTTTAGTTTTGGTTCCTGATTTGGGTGAGTATTGTTGTGCTAGCTCCTGTGCCACAGTGTCCTGCTCTGCAGTGTCTTCTGCCTCTTTATTTGATTTCAGAGATAGAGGCAGATACCTGTTTGTAGTGTTTATATGGTTTTGGAGGTAATGTGTTGGAGAGCAGAGAGTGATGGGGCACCTGATTTGCTCCTCCTAACCACCTGCCAACCTCCTGGACCAACTACCCTCTGCGGTCGAGGTTTTTCTGTTGGATGCTGGGGAAATGGTGGTGGTTCTTATAATGTATTTCCTCTTCAATATGAAATTTGAGGTGCAATCTCTGACCACGCTGCCCGAGCTGAGACCTAAGATCTCCAAAGGCCCAGCATGTAGGACAGTGTCCTAAATCCTGTAAGACTGTCCTCTGAAAATTGTTCCACAGTACCTGCAGTTAATGAAATCCATTCCAAATAAGTTGCTGGGTTTGTAACCTAGTCAGAGTAATTAGAAGGAAAAAAAAATGCAAGTAATGGTTTAGTGCTTTGTTTAACTTGTTATAACAAGTTAAATTACTAGTGCCTGTAAATGAGATCACCTTGTGGAGGCCCCACTGATCCGCCCTTCCTGCTCTGCCACAGGAAATGTCACAACTGTGTGTACCCTATAAAAGGAGTGTAGCGTGGGTGGTTGGGGATGGGGTGGTGGCTGGGCCCTTCCCCGCCTAAAAAGAAGAACCACGGACGAAAGAACAAGGAGGTAGAGCAGAAACAATCAGTCAACAACAAATGCAGTAACCCTGAAAGCTTAACCTAATGTTAGATAAAACTGTAAAACCTGTAAAGCACCACCTGTAATAATTTCAGAGAAGATATACCCTGTAAGAAACACTTTGCTCCAGAGAAAAATAAAGCAGTAACAGAAGATATACCTTGCAAAAAGACAATTTGAATCAAGATTACAGCAGTAATCTGTTAGCACACACCTGTAGGCACACCTTGTAATAATGCAGAAGAAGGTATACCAGCAACAACAATTTGAATCAGAGAAAAATAAAGCAATGAAATGTTAGCAACAAACAGTAGCAATCCCTGTGAGTAAAAAATAAAAACACCACCACACAGTAAATCTGCTTAGCCAAATTAAGTCTTAATCCTTCTCCCTTGCTCTGGTAAGTTTCTCTACTCTGCCTTTCAAGCAGTCTTAGAAGGAAAGAGCTCAGGTGAAGCTAGGTGCCTTGGCCAGCAAACCAAGTTTTCTACAAAGGCAAAACAACCAAAGGAAGTAATCCGATCAGGTCCCTCGTAAAGAGAAAGGAGGAGATGGACGGAGCTGCCATTTGGGAATCAAGGCAAAGGACATCAAGAAAGAGGGGTGTTCGGGAGGCAGGAAAGTAGAGGAAATCGGAAGGGAAATAGAAAGAGGGAAGCCTGAACACATTATCCTCCTGATGAGCGAGACCCAGTCGGGGAGCTGAAAGTTTGATAGTGCGGTGGAAGCAGCAATATTAAATTGAAATCTTAATAGTAAAATACTAATAATTGGTACAGTGGCTTTAAAACTTCCCTTTGTTCCGTTTCACAAATGGATTAGTCCACTGGGGTGTCCAAATCAGGGCAGACTGGTGCTGCAGGAAAAACATGTCCTCTGGAAACCTGAACTAGGATCATTGGGACCATCCGTTGCTGAAATATAGCAGCCAGTCCCTCCTTTGGTTAAATTGTGAGGCCTAGTCACCAGCCAGGGGATCCAGTGCTCTGAAGGGCGCTTTCCTCCATGTAATGACTAACAGTTCAGCAAGATTTGTGCTGCAATAGGCCATACAATAACAACCCAGGTAAACATTAATTATTGAATACTCAGGGCGAAAGCTTTTAATCCGATATTCGAACTAGGTTCAAGAAATTTTGAACAGGGATGGCATTTTCACACTAAGTTCCTTTTGAGCTTGAGAGAGTGAGTCGAAGGATGACCAGGTTCCATCCAACAGCACTTGCAGACAAGCTGGGTAGGCCATGCGGAATCTGATACCTGCGGCGATTAGTTTGCATACAATTGGATGGAAAGTAGCCCTCTTCTGCCTGGTCTCTAGAGGCAAATCTTGGGTGATACGTAACTTGTTATTGTCCCATAAAATGGTTTGCAGCTGTCTGGACTTAAACAGAACATGCTGCCGCTCGAGGTAATTCAGTAGGTGCACAATTACTGGTCTGGGGGGGATGCATCTGGAGGTTTGGGTTGCAAAGACCGGTGCACTCTCTCAATTAGATAGGTGAGATTATGTGGAGATGGACCAGCGACCTTGGTGAGCAGCTTCTGGATAAAAGTTATCAGAGAGGAACCTTCTTCGCCTTCAGGTAGGCCAAAAATTAAAATATTGTTCCTCCTGTTTCTCCCCTCCAAGTCTTCGGTTTTCAGTTGTAACTTAGCGACTTGTTGCTTGAGTTTAGTGATCTCCAGCTCAGATCTATCCCTCCAGGTTTTGAGGGAGTCAGTATGGGCTTCAGTGTCCGAGATTCTGGTTTTTAAATCCCCCAGCTCGCTTTTAACCGATTTCAGATCGGACGCAATATCTTGCAGAGTTTCTTTGAATGGCAATAACTCTAAAAGGAATCATTCCTCCGTTAGTGGTAATGATGTTGGAGGGGAATTTAATTGCTTGGTAGAGGTTTGTTGATGTTGTTTCGATTTTTTGGGTTGTTTTTGAGGTGACACTGGTGGTGTATGCCTAGGCAAGGCCCAGCGCATTTTTGCTTGCATCGAGGCACCAAAAAGGCTGATTGTGACGCAAAAAGTTCAGAATCCTCTCTAGTATGTCGTGTACAGAGTATATAGCACTGTGGTCAGCCATAGACCTCTGAAATGACACGGATCAAGGCTGAATTCAAGGGAGGTGAGTAGGAGCTTCCAGGCAGAGCAGCTAGCAGGTCGAGCACATCACATGATCTCGTCCCTCCAAAACTTGAGACCAAAGGTAATTCGGACCCACAAAACAGGGAGGAGGGTTACCCTGTTCTGTTAACTGTTCACAATACTGCGCTCAGAGGTTGGCACAATGGGAGCAGAAGGCCTGACCTGCTGAGTGGGATTGTGACAGACTGGTTGGCAATGGTATGGATAATTTTGGTATTACAAGCTTTTATTGTTCAGTGTGTCAGCTTAATACTGTACAGCTCACTTGCAAAGAAAGGGCAGTGATTTATTTTTTAAAAGGAAACAGAACTATATCACTTGGCTTACAGTCAAGTTCCTGCCTGTTTTATTTTTTTTCTAAAGTGCAAGTTAGAGTAGCCGTAGTTAGGGAAGAAGATGGCTTCCAACTACAGCGGGCACACTGTAGACTACTTAAAGCAGTTGTGCAGGGACAGAGGAGTCCAGTACAAGGTGAAAGCCATCAAACAGAACCTCATGAATGCCCTGATGGTAGCAGATACCCAGAGCATCAAGTCACAAACAGTGACTGTAAGGGACCGAACCTTGAGTGTGGAAGGGCTAGCGGCCAGTGCAGTGTCCAGATCTGATGAGGAGGGCAGCAGGGCCAGTGCCAGCAAAAGGCCACAGCAGCAGGGGAAGGTCACCAGCATTTTGGAGCCAGAAGTACTTAGGCTACAGATTGAGTTGGCAGAATGGAGCTGGAGTTCCAGAGAGAGAAAAGAAGTGAGAACAGTGAGCTGCAGAGGAGAAGAGGGAGCAAGAACAGCAAGAGACAGACCATGAACAGCGGGAGGCAGACCGTGAGGAGTGTGAGTGCCAGAGGTGAAAAAAACTGGAGAAGCTACGACTCCAACCACCTGCACCGGAGCAGGTAAGTGGCTCGGGTTTAACTGGGACTACAGGACTGGGTTACAAATTGGATTCCAAATTGATAGCTGAATTTAAAGAGGGGGAGGATATGGTTGCCTTTTTTAAATTATTTTGAAAAAGTTTGTATTCAGGTTAAAATTCCTAGGGAGTCCTGGAGCTTCCAGCTATCCCTGCTACTTACTGGGAAAGCTCGGGATGCATTGGGTCAAACGGACAATGAGGACAGTGATGATTACAGCAAACTTAAAGCTGCACTGTTAAAGAAATTTGAATTAACTGCTGAATCATACAGAACTAAATTCCGTAAGCTCAGGAGAAGCCCTGACATGAGCTATGAGGAGCTAGCGATGAAACAACGTCAGTTTTTAAAACGTTGGTGGGAAGGAATTGGAGCAAACTCTGTTGATAAAATTAAAAATATGATTCTGTTACAACAGTTTTTCTGGGCATGCCCAGCAGAGCTGAAAACCTGGTTGGAGGACCAAGATCCCAAAACAGTGCAAGAGGCTGCTGAACTCTCAGACCGCTATGCCAAGAGCAGACCTGCTCTGAGAGCGAATGGGGCAGGCGTGGCAGTGCAGAAAGGGAAAAGCATGCCTTCAGGGCAGCTAAAACCCTCATTGCCTCCACCAAAACCAGTTAGCCCCAGGTTTCAAAGAAAAGATTTCTCTGAGAAAAGAAATGAATGTTGGTTATGTAAAGAAACTGGGCATATTGCCAGACATTGTCCCAAACGGACGAGCAATATGCAAGGTGGTGCTAGAAAAGAAGTGATTTGTTTGTGTGTCCCTGGAGGCATGCCTGTGAACATGAGGGAACACATACACCCAGTCATGGTGAATGGTGTACAGACGCAAGGGTTAAGGGACACAGGGGCATCCCTGACATTGGTAAAAGGGGATCTAGTAGAGCCTGGTCAGCTTATACCCAATAAATATGTCACTGTACAGGACTTTACTGGTGAGGTGAAAAAATTGCCACTCGCCAGTGTTCTCCTAGACTGGGGTGAAACAGGAGGAACTGTGCAACAGGTGGCTGTAGCCAAAACCTTAGCAGTGGATGTGATCCTGGGCAACAATCTTAAACAGGGGATGGTGTGTGCAGTTACCCATAGCCAAGTGGCATGGGAAAATTGTAGTTCCCTGAACCCCATAGAAGCCATTGTGGAAACCACTGGGAGGCTGGTTCCCCAGCCTGGGTCTCCTGATATGGAGACTAATGAAAGGGAGGTAGAAATTTCCCCAGTAGCAAGTAACCACACAGCTACGGAGGGTTACTCTGAAGAGGGAGGGGTGACCCATTGTCAGAGGGTTAGGAATGACAATGATTTTAAGTGCCCTGATGCTAGTGCTAGGGACCCTACTTTAGAGACAGAAGGGGACCTGTCCCATGCCTTGGGAATGTGTGAGGAGTTTGCAGCGGCTAAGAGAAGTGACCCTAGTCTAGAGAAGCTGAGGGCTTGGGCAGACTCTGATGGAGCGCAGAGAGGTGATGGCAGACATAAGGTTTATTGGGAAAATGGACTAATGTATACTCAGGCTGTGCAGACAGAGGGTGGGTTGCTAGGCAGGCAGCTTGTCGTTCCCCAGGGGTATCATGAGCAGTTGTTCAAGGTTGCACATGATATTCCCTTGGCTGGTCATCTGGGAATCACGCGCACTAGGCAGCGGTTGGCCCAGAATTTCTATTGGCCTAACTTCACCCAGCAGGTGAAGGAGCATTGCAGGTCTTGTCACCTGTGCCAAGAAATAGGGAAGGCGGGCAAGAAAACCCAAGCCACCCTGATTCCATTGCCCATAGTGGAGGAGCCATTCCAGCAGGTGGGAATGGATATTGTGGGGCCTTTAAATACCCCCAGCTCCTCAGGGAAGAGATTCATCCTGACTGTGGTGGATTATGCCACCCGGTACCCAGAGGCAGTCGCTCTATCCTCACGGAGGACAGACAAAGTGGCAGATTCCTTACTTGGGATTTTCTCTGTGTTGGGTTTCCGCAGGAGGTTATCACCGATCGAGGGGATTCCTTCATGTCGGACCTGATGAAATGTTTATGGGAGAAGTGTGGGGTGGTGCAGAGATGCACGACACAGTATCACCCACAAGCCAATAGGCTTGTGGAAAGATTTAATGGTACCCTCAAGTCAATGCTCCGGGCATTTGCTGAACAGCATGGGAGGGACTGGGAGAAATACCTTCCCCACCTGTTGCTTGCACACAGGGAGGTGTCCCAAGAGTCAACAGGACTTTCCCCCTTCGAACTCTTATATGGACGCTGGGTACGTGGGCCCCTAGACTTGATCTGGGAGGACTGGGAAGGCAAGCACACCACCCAGGGAACTCCCATAGTGGATTACGTTCTTAGGTTTAGGGAAAGGCTGAAGGAGCTTATGAGGACAGCCCAGAGCAACCTGGCAGCTGCCCAACAGAAACAAAAAGTTTGGTACAACCGCAGAGCCAGAGCTCGCTTGTACATGGTGGGTCGGGAAGTCATGGTCCTTATTCCGGTCCAGAAAGAACAAGCTGCAGGCTGAGTAGGCAGGACTGTACAAAGTAGCTAGGAAAGTAAATAACATGAACTATATTATAGACCTACCTGACCGAAGACAGACAAAAAAGATGGACCATGTCAACATGACAAAGCCATATGCTAATAGGGCTGACATGGTGTTTGCAGTGTGTAGTCCTGGGGAGGGGATGGATGAAGGAGACCCCCTTCTGAACTTTCTGGAAGAAAACAAGTGGAAGTCCTCTGTGGAGGCAGTAAAATTGTCACCCCAGCTGGCTCCGGACAAGATCCAGGAAGTAAGGGAGGTTTTAGCAGACTTTGCCCCATTGTTTAGTGTCATGCCTGGACTAACCCCCTTAGCGATGCACAATGTGGTTACAGGGATGCAGACGCCCATATGGCAGACAGCATATGGGGTGTCAGAGGCTGTCCAAAAGGACATTAGGAGGGAAGTGGAGAAAATGCTGGATTTAGGGGTAATCCAGAGATCCTACAGCCCCTGGGCCTCACCCGTTGTCCTTGTGCCCAAGCCAGATGGCTCTACTCATTTCTGTGTGGACTATCATGGACTGAATGCAGTCACGAAGTCAGATGCCTACCCGATGCCCTGGATGGATGAACTTTCTGGACAAGTTGGGAGGAGCGACCTACCTTACGACCATTGACCTGACCAAGGGGTATTGGCAGGTAGAGTTAACGGACAGAGCTAGGAAGAGGTCGGCCTTCATCACTCAGATAGGCTTATTTGAATTTAAAGTAATGCCTTTTGGAATGAAGAATGCCCCAGCCACTTTCCAAAGGTTGGTGAACAATGTATTAAATGGTGCTGAGGAGTACGCCGTAGCATACCTGGATGACATTGCCATCTTTAGCGCCAGCTGGGAGGAACATCTGTCTCACCTTGGGGAAGTGCTGGGCAGGATACAGAGGGCCAGGCCCACTGTCAAAGCTGAGAAGTGCCAGGTGGCCATGGGAGAAGTGGCATACCTTGGGCATGTGGTACACCGGGGAAAGCTCCATCCTAACCAAATGAAAATAGAGGTGATGCAGGCGTGGCCCAGACTAGAAATGCAGAAGCAGGTCAGGAGTTTTCTAGGGACAGCAGGGTACTATAGGAAATTTGCACCCAATTACAGTGCCCTGGGTTGCTCCCCTATCTGACCTGGTAAAGAGAAGGATGCCAAAGAAAATTACCTGGGAACCAGCCTGTGAAAAAGCCTAAATCAGACTGAAGGAGGCACTGTGCAGTTCTCCTGTATTGACAAGTCCTGACTATAGCAAACCCTTTATAGTTCAGACTGACACCTCAGATGTGGGTATTGGAGCAGTACTGAGTCAGACATCCAGCCAAGGAAAGGATCACCCAGTTGTGTACCTGAGTAAAAAGTTACTTCCCAGGGAGCAGGCATACTCTACTGTGGAAAAAGAATGTCTTGCCATAGTGTGGACCCTAAAGAAGTTAGAGCCATACTTATATGGGCAGCATTTTGTGGTAGAGACTGACCATAACCCCCTGGTCTGGCTGACGCAATTGGGAAAAACTAATGGTAGATTATTAAGATGGAGTCTTGCTTTGCAAGGGTATGACATGACAACCCTACATAGGGCTGGAGCGACCAATCAGAACTCCAATGGTTTGTCTCGTGTCTATGAGGAGTGAACTAATTTGGGAAGCTCATCCCATGCAGGGGTTAGAGCCCCCAAATTCAGTCTAGGTGGGGAGGATTGTGACACTTGGACAGCTGGTTCTGATTACTCTATGCTTTTTGTAAAATAATAATGTGTTATTGAGTGTCTCTGTTGAGACATGCTGTGTTCCTGGGATGAACCCCACCCCCCCCAAGGGTTTCAGATACAAGATGTTAACCTAAAAGCCAAGAGATAATTCAAGACTAGAAGAGACATAAATTAAGGATCTCCTGTTTATGTGACTTAATTGTAGCTTGCCAGCTGGCAGGATAGAGATAATAAACTTTTATTATGTTTAGAGGAAGAAAACAGGTCATGTCAGTTTGGTGCTAAGTCATAAATGTTCTTTGATGTCTGTGAAGGGCAGGAAGACACACTAGATCAAAGTGTCATATGGGGAAACAAGTTTTTGCTGATGTCACCTTATTCAATTTACCTTCTGAATGATAAGACATCCTGGTTGTATAATTTTTAATAAACAGAGGAGGAGCTGGGTGACATCATGAAGAAGGCAGGTTCAAGACAGTTTTTTAGTTATGCTGGGGCTGACCTTTAGAGAGACATTCCTGTTTGGACTCTGAGTTACAACATCTATCAGCACTGTAAGAAGATAAGAATACATTAGATAGATAAGTCTAAGTGTATGGTTGGTAGGAGCTTGCACTTTAAACTTCGTTCTTTTAAGTGATTGTATGTTTTGTGATATGTTGTTCTATATTTACATTTTACATTTTTTTATCTATTTTAAAGTAAACCTCTATTTTAAAGAGACTGCGTGGTGTGCCTTAGAAATTCTTACTTTAACAAGTGAAGCATATATGGTAAAAGTTGATACTGTGCATAGTTTAATGGTAATACCAAACTGGGAAAAGGTAAGAGTTTATCTGAAGTCTTTCATAGAGTTTTTAAGGGTTCATTTTGTATACCTGGTTAGGTGCCTGTAGGTGAAAGATATTTGGCATCCTCCAAAGAGCAGAATTATCTGAGCCTGTACACTGGGTACACTAGCAAGAGGTTCACAGTTTGAATCCTTCCACAACTTGAGACCAAAGGAATTTGGACCCACAAAACAGACAGGAGGGTTACCCTGTTCTGTTAGCTGTTCATAATACTGCGCTCAGAGGTTGGCACTATGGGAGCAGAGGGCCTAATCTGCTGAATGGGGTTGTGACAGTTTCTACTTATTACATATCAGTGTACTACATGAAATTAATTGCACTGTACCAACTTGTATATTGTTCATCCCTTTCTAACTAAACCTACTGCAGCTAATATATGTATCCAGTTGTAAAATGTTCTTCTATGATATGTAGCCTATAAACACAGAAACATAGAAGTTGTGATCCATCAAGTCTGCCCTTGTTTTCCTACTCCCCATTTAGCTGCCTGATTGAGTAACCTTCAATGCCTATCCCATGCCCACTTGAATTCCCCCACCGTTTTCACCCCCACCAACCCCTCCATCAGGCTATTCCACAGTTCAACAATGTGTTTTGTGAAGAAGAATTTCATCATATTGTTCCTGAATCTACCTCCCTTGAGGCGAAGGTCATGCCCTCTTGTCCTGCTATAGTCTTTTACCTGAAAGAGGTTCTGCACCTGTACCTTGTTGTTGTCTTTCAGGTATTTAAATGTCTCTATCATGTCCCCCCGATTCCTGCACTGCTCTAGGGAGTATAGATTGAGTTCACTGAGCCTTGCTTCATACAGTTTCTGGTGCAAGCTCTGCACCATCTTTGTTGCTCTCCTCTGCACCGTCTCCAGCCTATCTATGTCCCTCCTGAGGTGTTGCCTCCAGAACTGGATGTAGTATTTCAGGTGGGGTCTTACCAGGGATCGATACAGAGGCATGATCACTTCATGCCTCCTGCTTGTGATGCCCATTCCTATGCATCCCAGGATGCCACTTGCTTTTAATGCTGCATTCTCACATTGTTTGCTGACCTTGAGGTCATCTGATATGATCACCCCAGGTCTCGCTCTAGCCTTGTATCCACCAACTACTCCCCTCTCATTGAGTACAGTTTCCTTGGGTTATGTTTTCCCAGGTGCATGACTTTACATTTTTTGGCATTGAATTTCAATTGCTAGATCCTTGATCACTCCTCCAGCTTTTGGAGATCAGATTCCATGCTTTGTTGCCCCTCTGGTGTGTCAACCCTGTTGCTTGTTTTGGTGTCATCAGCAAACAGGCACACTTTTCCCTTCAGTCTATCAGCAATGTTGCTGATGAATATGTTGAAGAAGATCGGTCCCAGAACCAAGCCCTGCAGAACCCCACTAGTCACACTGCCCTCCTCTGACAGAGTGCCATTTACTAATACCCTCTGTGTTCTCCCATTTAACCAATTCCTGACCCAGCCTGCCCAACTCCCATGTTCTCCAGTTTATTGACTAGTCTCCTGTGAGTAACCGAGTCAAATGTCTTACTGAAGTCCACGTAATCCACATCCACTGCACCACCCTGATTCACTGTTCTGGTGACCCAGTCGAAGAAATCTACCAGGTTTGTCTGGCAGGACCTCCCTGCTGTGAAATCATGTTGCTTTGTGTCAAGCTGACCACTTTTCTCCAAAAAAGCAATGATTCTTTCCTTCAGTAGGGACTCTATCAGTTTACCCACTACTGAAGTTATACTAACTGAATGGTAGTTTCCTGGGTCTTGCTTGCTTCCACTCTTCTGGAGTGATACTAATGTTGCCCTCTTCCAGTCCTCCGGAACCTCCCCATTCTTCAATGATTTGTTGAAGAGCACTGCTAAGGGGGCTGCTAGTTCCCTCCCAAGTTCTTTAAGCGAGGCAGTATAGCGCAGTGGTTTAAGGCTCTGAGCTGCAAATCTGGTGACATCCAGCAGACCAGACCTGGGTTTGAATCTTATAGCTTCCGCTTGCATACTGTGTGACCCTGAGCAAGTCACTTAACTTCCCTGTGCTCCCAGGTCACTCCTGTAAAAAAGCTTTCAGCTTAGTGTGCTACTCCTGGTTAAACAATTACAAAAAAATGTATTCTTGGATGAAACCCATCTGGCTTCATAGCTTTATCCACCTTTAACTTGTTGATTTCCTCTAGTACCCTTTCCTCTGTGAAGGGACTTGTGTCTGTACCTCCAACTGGAATACTCTTTTTGCCTATTGTTGGACCGCTTCTGGCCTCTTCCTGTGTGAAAACTGTGCAGAAGTATTCATTGAGTGCCTCTGCCTTTTCTCCGTCATATTCCGTGGGCTGCCTGTCCTTTTTCGTGATTCTAACAATGCCTCCCTTAGTCTTCCTTTTTTCTCATATGTACCTGTAGAATGTTTTGTCACCCTTCTTTACTCCCTGAGCTATCCTCACCTCTTTCTGTGCTTTGGCATTTCTTATCACTTTCCCTGTCTCTTTAAGCTTTTCTTTATATTCTGTTTTGTCAGTCTCTTTCCCTGACTCCTTGTACTTTCTGAAGGCTTTGCGCTTTTCCCTCATCATGGTTGCCACATCTTTGGAAAAGCATAGTGGGTTTCTCTCTTTTCGTTCTTTCTGACCTGGTGGGTACACTGTGATATGACCATGGTTACTGCATCTTTCAACCATGTCCAGCACTCCTCAATGCTCCCTTCTGTTGTGTTACTAAGATTGTCCCTCAGGCAGGCCTTCATTTTTGTGAAGTCTGCCCTCCTGAAGTCAAGGACCTTTAGCTTAGAGTGTATGGCATTCTCAGTCCTGTGTATCTTGAACTATACTGTGCGATGGTCAATATTTCCCAGGTGGTTCCCCACTTCGACACCCAGAACCCTATCACTATTTGTGAATGCCAAGTCTAAGATCACGTTTCCTCTTGTGGGTGTCTCTACTAGTTGACTTAGACCTGCTTCCTGTAGTGTCACTAGGAATCTCCTGCTTTTTTCTGATCATGCTGTGTGGGAACTCCAATCAATGTCTGGTAGATTGAAGTCCCCTACCAGAACCATGTCCCCTTTGTCTGACATATGAAGGATAATTTCCAGGGTATCCTTGTCCCTGGTTTCCTCCTGATTTGGGGGTCTATAGATTACTCCTGCCTGGATGGGTGTCTGGCTTCTGGCCCAGATTGTAATCCATAGGTCCTTGGTTTCCCCCGTTCCTGCTGTATTTCAGTAGCACTTATGGTATCTTTAACATAAATAGCTACCACTCTGCCTTTTTACCAGTCCCATCTCTCCTGAACAAGTAATACCCTGGGATAGTTACCTCCCAGTCGTGATAGTTCGTGAACCATGTTTTGGTCACAGCAACCCAGTCCAGTCCTGCCTCTGCTATTGTTACAGTGAGGTCTGGCATCTTGTTAGCCAGACTGCGTGCAATGAGACATAAAGCTGTCCATTCCTGATGTGCACCCCCATTTGTGATACCTCCTTTTTTTGTTCTTGTTTCTCCCATTACCATTTTTTTGGCCATTGTCAGTTTCTGACAGGGTTCATGCTTTCTGCTTTCTGCAACTGTTATTCTGGAGTGTCCTGTAGGATTGGTGCTAGCTGGAGGGGGAGAGATGGCAGGCTCTATGTCTGCTGCTCCTACAGCTGCTGTCTTCTCCTTTCTGCTAGTTTAAATGCCCTGCATGGACATCAAATCTTTGGCCTCGTGCCCTAACCCCCTCCTTAGTCAGGTGGAGGCCATTGAATTTGAAGAACTCCCTTTCCCAGAAGTTGTCCCAGTCTCTGACAAAGTTATACCCCTTGGGGGGTACCAGTCTTTGAGCCATGCATTGAGCTCACCTATCTCCTTCGCTCTGATTTTCTGCATGTTTTTTCCCTTTTCCCAAACAGGCAGAACCTCTGAAAAGGCAATGTTGGACAAAAGGGAAGCCAATTTCTCCCCTAGTTGGACAAGTGTGCTCCTTAACCTCCTCTACCAGCCAGCTAGCAAGATCGTTGGTCCCTAGGAGGACCAGAATGTTAGAGCCTATACCGTCCCTTTGAATTATGCTGACTATTCGGTCAGTGTTCCTCCAAGAGGATGCTCCTCGGAAACATCTGACCTGCACATCCGCCCGCTTGTTTCTGCTCAGGTGGGGATCCACACCACGAATCATGGAGTCCCCTATGATTATAAACTTTTTTCCTGTTGTCCTTGGGATTTGTTTATAATGGCATTTTGTTACCCTGTTGCCTTTAGCTTTGTGCTGACCTGAGGTATCCTCTCTCCTTTCTGATGGTACAGATGCAAGAGGCGTGTACCTGTTTTCCATATTTAGAGTGTTTTATCTGTTAGGGAGTTTTGCCTGGGTGCTGCCTCCATTTCGCTTAACCAGCCGAGGCTTCCTCTCTTCTTTCTGATGGTACAGATGCAAGAGGCGTGTACCTGTTTTCCGTGTTTAGAGTGTTTTGTCTGTTAGGGAGTTTTGCCCATGTGTTGCCTCCATTTTGCTTAACCAGCTGCCACCCCTTAGGCTTAGTTGCACTTTGGGGGAGAGGCATGCTAGTTTGGTGCCGGCGATGCGAAGGTGCATTCCCATAAGAATAGTTTTCCTGTATGCGGTTGCATAGGAGGTTGATCTCACCCCAAGCTTCATGGAGCTGAGCTTTGAGGTGACATATTTCCCAACATATGTGACAGCGTCCTTTCCTCTGGGCGATGTATCCATTGAAAAGTGTTCCACAGTGCTGGCAGCCAATGATATCCATGTGTGTTGCCAGTGGATGAAAAAAGAGAGTGGAAAATAAACAACTAGGATGAACAAAAAAAGAGAGTGTAAAGTAAACAATTAAGATGCCAATCTCCTGTCCTGGGCTTGAGGATGAACAAACAAGAGAGTGTAAAGTAAACAGTTAATTTGCCAATTTCCTGTTGTACACTTGAGTGAACAAAAGAGAACCTTTAGAGAAAAGTTAAAGAATTTTTTTTTTTTGAGAGGTACAGTAAGTCCCACCACTTCCTTACCTCCGCAGGAGGGTCAGGGGCTATATTAGAGGATGAGCAGAGGGTGGATGGGAATGGGGGCAGGGTGGATGGGTATATCACCTGCAGAAAATCATCAGAGGCACCTGTAGAGATAAACAATCAACTTTTGGCAGTGGCTCCAACAAACACCACCAACCACAGCACCCTCAGATAAAAGTAAAGGTAATCTGACCTTTTAAATTATCTTTCTGTTGGATGGTACTAAGCCTTTGTCAGATCCACCCCCCAGTTACACTCCTAATTCCCGGAAGAGCTGTGAAAGAAAAATAATTAGCTCCTTCAATGTGATAGAGAGACTGAAAAACCTGTAAGCCCAAAACAAAACCTGTAAGCACAACCTGTAACCACAAAACTAAAAAGGTAACAAAACAGTAACTCTGCATAGCCTAAAGAGAGATCAAATTGTAAAATATGTAAGCACAAAACAAAACAATAACAAAACCTGTAAGCACAACCTCTAAGCACAAAACAAAACAGTAACGAGACAGTAACTCTGCTTGGCCAAAAGAAGCCTTAATATTTCTCCTTGCCTCCCTTATGAATATGAATCGGGCAACCATGCCTTGCCCTTGAGTGGGGCCTTATTTCTGCTAAACATGCATGATTTGAATGTACAGTACTTGTTTGTTTGTATGTAACCTATATGTAAATATCCATTTTTTCAACTGTATTTATGTAATCTCACTATAAATATCCATGAACCGCCTCATGTTTTTGAAAATCCTGTCCCCTTGTCCCCAGGTCACACCTGGAAATGAGCCTTGGCTCAGTGTGCCTTTCCTGGTGACCAAATGTTTAAATAAAAAAATAAATCAATAAAAAACTGTGGTATCTCATGCTTGAGTCAGGGTGGCTCCTAAGCTGACTCACTCTTGGATACCTGACTAGTGGCCCTCTGCACTTACTGTCACAGGACTGATGCTGGAACACTGTGCTGGAACTTCAAGGTTGGTTGGCGACACTGGAGACGGTTCTGCTGCAGATGGAGGATGGGATGGTGACCTCTCTGGATCAGTGTCAGGCTCTAAAGAAACTGGTCTGGGCAAACCAAGATGACGCTGGACGTCGGGTACACAAAGATGCAGTCTGATAATTTCTGTTGCAACCAAACAGTTTAGGTCTTGGCAAAATGACAAGGGTGCAGTCTCTAGGGTGTGCCAGACAGGCAATGGAACCATTTCATTTATCTGGGGCGCACGACTCACCAACATAGCTCAGTAGACAACCTTAGTCCCTTGGGCAGTTCACTCCCTCCCCAGAGGATGCTGTGCTTTTACATAACTTCACCCTTTTCTGGCTGCTTTTGCAGAGTATTCACTAGGGACAGAGTCACCCCTAATTACTATTCATAAGGATCTCTAAGCCTGTTCCTTTGGGTTTTCATGCCCGGGTCCTGCCTTCCTTATAAATACTAAAGGGCTTCTGCTGCTGACCCTGCCCTCTTCCCTTTGGGCCTCTATGCCGTGGTCCACCTCTCTTATGAATATTAATTGGGCAACCATGCCTTGCCCTCATGTGGGGCCTTGTTCTGCCCTGCCTCTAATTAATATGTATGAGGGCCAGAGCACTCACAGCTAGCCCATTTTTTTCAAGGTGAGCTGCTTTTCAGCTCAGTCTGCCTTTTCCTGGAACCCCTTTTTTAACAAAACAAAATAACTCCGTGGGCTCTCACAGCTGGGGCCTTCCTTTTTCCTCCATGGACACTCAGCCCACTGTCCCTGGCTCCCCTCCACCTAGGAGCTGTCAGCCCACCCAGGGAGCCCAAAAGGCCCCTTTCTGTATTTCTGAGCTGTGGTCCTTTAATTCATTTTCTTTTTTTTTCCTTTATTGGGCACTCAGTCCACTGCTGTTGTCCACCCAGATAAACAAATTAGGCACACATGCAGACCACCTTTCCCTCAGATTTCTTCTTGGGACTTATACAACATGGCACCCCTCTCCTTTTGGTTATCTGTGGTCTCTGTGCACTTCTATTGCTTTCATTTCTCCCTCCCCTCTTCCCCAATGCCAGTGGCACAAGTTTTACAAAATCTAGCACTTGGCCCACTCACCACCATGCTCCTGGGGGCTGCTGCTGCTGGAGGGTCTGCAAATGCAGCTGGGGAGCTGCTATCCCACCCAATGTTCTTCCCTGGTGCTGCTGCTGCTTCTAGGGCTGGCAGTGGAACTGCAAGTTCCAAGGTGTGGGTTTCTGCCCAGACCTATGTTACTGCCATGCACCTAGGTCCGTTTCTGAGGAGCCATCCCTGCTACTGCTACTGTAGACTCATAGACCACATTGGGGAGCTGCCCGCTCCAATCCAACCCATGAATCCTGCTGCTGCAGTCATTGGCTGGAGAGGAGCAATGTCGAAAGAGCCACAGACCCGTACTCAGGTATGTTTACTGGCCGTGCTCCTCATGTCCTCCACTCTCCTAGCCCAGCCACCAATGAACTCCTCTATCTGTCCACTCCCTGGCCCTTTAATAGGGCAGGAGGAGGTCCTACTGCGCAGCCCTGGGGACTGGGGAATCATCATTTGGAAGGGAGGGTCTCCTGCCCATGGCCCCCCTTCGCAACACTGAATAGTGTGAAAAATAGACAAAGGATGAGAAGGGGTTGGGGACAGAGAAGGCATGAAGGGGCACAGGCAAATGGAGCCAAAAAGAAAAACAATGTTAGCTTTTCTGACTCGAGGAAAAGGGGTTCCTTGTTTTCTTTTTGTGGTGCCCTTTTACTCTGGGGCACTACATATGCATACAATAGCCTACTCTACTACACTGCAGTGACTTTGTCTGAAGTTAGTTCAGTGCTCAAATCTGATTTCAACACAATCTCTTCCTGGTTTAACAATGACCTGATGCTTAATAAAACCAAAGATAAGTCTATGGGACTTGGATCCCAGAATTTGTTAACTTGTTCAGCAAATCCACTTGTAATTGCAACATTAGGTGGCAATACGATTGAGCAGGTCAGTGTGGTCAGCTATCTAGAGATCTGGCTTGATGTATTCTTTACATGCAGTAGGCACATTGATCACATCTTAACAACCATAAGGCCCAAGCTCAGCATTCCCTACGGGTCTAAAGGTTTCTCACTGCTCACACAAGGAAGCAAGTCTTCCACTTCCTGCTGCCTTCCATTGATTCCAGAGGTAGTATATATTGCTTTGCAAACAAAACCACACTGCTGCCCCTGGATCATTTATACAAGTTGTAAAGGTTTATCTCCTTCTGTGGATGGTCTATACTTCATTGTCTGCTGTACAACCAACTAAAATAGCCAAGTCTCTCAAATAGGCATGACTACCACTGGCTGTCTTTGCTGTATGACTGTGCACAAGGAAAATCCCCTAATTATCTTCTAGCCCACCACACATAGTCAGGCAGTGTCTACTGACTCCATTGAACAACAGTACTCACCTTCTCAATTCCTGGGATGAAGCAAGAATTTGGAAGGAAAGCTTTTACATTGGCAGCAGCAGACACCTGGAGCAAACTCCTTCTCCAGCTGAGGAATCCTTCTTGCTTGCAAGTGTTCAAGTTCAGTCTTTCCAGCCACTTTAGAACCCCCTGTATTTGTTTTGTTCCAGTATCCACCTCTCTCTTTGACCGCGATAATGCTGTATAACAATACTAACTGGTACTACAACAATTCTTGATGTTAACCTTGATGTGTTATTTCTCCAATTGTCATTTTGAGATGTGATTAGTCTATAGTCATGTTAGTTATCTCTGACTCCCTACGTTGTTTTTTTGTAACCTATTGCTTGACTGCTTGCCTTACCATGTTTGAGCATGAGCTGTACCTCCCACCTGTTGGAGCCTGCGGCTCCTGTTTGTTACCTTGAATTTATCTTGAATCTACATTTTGTTTCCTGTATGCTATGTAACTCTCCCGGGTCGCACCTGAAAATAGGCACTTGGTTGTCTAGTGTGCTTATCTGGTTAACAAAAGCAAATAAATAAATAAATTAATGCAAATGCTTTTTATTTGCTGTGACCCTACTTTGTTAGCTTGCTTTGATTGCTGTTAGAAGTACATTTTTTCAGGTTGTACTTTGCCTTGTGTATTTTAGCCTGTATATACTGTAACTGTTTCTGTTGGACTATATTTATCTGTTGCCTGCTGCTGTCAGGTCACGGACCCCTGTAAAAATGAGATGCTACATCTCATGGGGTTATCCCAGTTTGAGTGATTTCAAATAAATAGGTCATTCTGTTGAGCCATATCCCTAACTCTCGCTTTAGTCTGATTTGCCATCATTTTTGAAGTTTATATATTCAAAGACAAATAACAGAACAATTCCTATTTGGTTTAATGTGTTATGAATAACCTTGGGCAACTTGAAATACAAATCCTCTCTGTGAATATATTCATTTTATCTTGTAACCTTTATTTTGTTATTTAAAATTTGGTAACCGGAAAAACTCATTTCCAGGTGCAACCAGGGGAAAGAGGGAGGCAATACAAACAGAGTGTACAAAAATCAATACAGTGCTACACTATAACACAATCAATACAAACAGAGCATAGAAAAATCAATACAGTGCTACAATATAACACAATCAATACAAACAGAGCATAGAAAAATCAATACAGTGCTACAATATAACACAATCAATGCAGAGCATACAAAAATCAATACAGTGCTACACTATAACACAATCAATACAGAGCATACAAAAATCAATACAGTGCTACAATATAACACAATCAATACAGAGCATACAAAAATCAATACAGTGCTACTATATAACAATCAATACAAACAGAGCATACACAAATCAATACAAACAGAGCATACAAAAATCGATACAGTGCTACAATATAACACAATCAATACAAACAGAGCGTACAAAAATTAATACAGTGCTACAATGTAACACAGTCAATACAGAGCATACAAAAATCAATACAGTGCTACAATATAACACAATCAATACAGAGCATACAAAAATCAATACAGTGCTACACTATAACACAATCAATACGGAGCATACAAAAATCAGTACAGTGCTACAATATAATACAATCAATACAAACGGAGCATACAAAAATTAATACAGTGCTACAATATAACAAAATCAATACAGAGCATACAAAAATCAATACAGTGCTATAATATAATACAATCAATACAGAGCGTACAAAAATTAATACAGTGCTACAATATAACACACAATACAGAGCATACAAAAATCAATACAGTGCTATAATATAACACAATCAATACAAACAGAGTGTACTAAAATTAATACAGTGCTACAATGTAACACAGTCAATACAAACAGAGCATACAAAAATCAATACAGTAATACAATATAACACAATCAATACAGAGCATACAAAAATCAATACAGTGCTACAATATAATACAATCAATACAAACAGAGCATACAAAAATTAATACAGTGCTACAATATAATACAATCAATACAAACATAATGTTGGCAATCTTATTTCATGAAAATTTTGATTTTTAACCTAATAGTTAAAGAGCCTTTCTGTTGCTTGTGTATCTATTGGGATTTGATGCAGCTCTGCTCTGACTGCTGCAGCCATGGTGGACTAAAATTTCCTATACACATGGCTCACACAAGTTTCTTACATTGATATAGGTCAATGTTCCCCATATTTCAGCATTATGCAATAGTTTTACTTTATTTTCATGTTTGTGACCTGCAATGATCCTTTTAACTGAGTTCCCCCAATTATTTGGGGTTAATTCTGATAATCTCAGACAATGTTTGCCCAGTCTTATTTGATACTAAATTGATGTGTTTTGTCAACTTATTTTTATAATCGTATCTGAGGCCCAGATAGTCATGCTGTTTCAAAATTTCTACCTAATATTTGTTTATAAACCTTTTTTAAGTTTTGCATTAAGAGCCTATTGTCATGGCCTTTAAAAACATAGGCCCAGATATTCAAACTGCGCCAGGCTGTGGCTCAAGCTTGGGCCCAGCACAACTTGGCTGCGCAGGGGGGAATTGGGCGAGCCCAACGGAGCTGCCGCATGGCACAGCATCATTGAATATCGCACTTGACCACCCGCAGTGCATGGTGCAGTGGCACCGCGCCAGCACAAGTGGCCAGAGGGAGCATGGGATGCGCCAGCATTAAGTTCCATTGCGCCATGCACAGCAACCGCGATATTCAAAACTTGACATGCAAATGGGGCCATAATGTATGTAAGGCACAAATGGGCCATTTGCATGTCATTATGGTCCATTTGCATGCAGGTGCTCGATCCCGACGACTTGCTTACTTCCTAGGCAGCAGCCATCGGGACTGACTTCTGCAGCCAGCAATGTGCTCCACAGCCCGATCACGGGCTGCAGTAAAAAATAGGAAAACATAAATCCCTGGTGGTCCAGTGGACCTGCCTGCCCAATCGTGGGCTAAGTAAATATATAAAATCCTTATCATTCCTGGTGGTCCAGTGGACTGCTGTCTGCCCGATCGCAGGCATTTGTAATAAAAATAAATAAATATGTCCAATATCCCTGGTGGTCCAGTGGACCGCTGTCTGCCCAATCGCGGGCATTTGTAATGAAAGAAATTAAATATGTCCAATATCCCTGGTGATCTAGCGTAGCGCCCCTCCCCACCGCTCACTGGGCCCCCACCCCGCCCCGCTCCCCGGTCAGCGGTGGGGCTGCAAGCACCCACCCGCCCTGCCACGCCGCCCACCAACTGACACGCTCGGTAGGGCTGTACGCCCACTGGTCCACAGCATGAGCCAATGGGCGGTAGTCTTATGATGACATTATACATTCCAGATATATGAATGATCCATTCACATATCTGAAATGTAGTACAATACGGGCTGTATGCCCAATGGCTCATGCTGACCACTGGTCGTACAGCCCTACTAACGGTGTCAGTCAGCGGGCGGCGGGCAGCAGGCAGATGGGTGGCCGCCCGCTGGCTGATGGGGAAGTGGGCGGTGTCAGTGTGTGGTGGTGGGGGTACTGCAGACCACCAGGGATATTGGACATATTTATTTGTTTTTATGACAAATGCCCGCGATCAGTCAGACAGCGGTCCACTGGACCACCAGGGATATTGGACATATTTATTTGTTTTTATTACAAATGCCCATGATCAGACAGACAGTGGTCCACTGGACCACCAGGGATATAGGGGTTCTTTTATTTTACAAATGCCCACAATCGGGCATGGGGGGGTGCTGCCAGGTGCAGCCAGGGCTCAGATGGCCACCCACAGGTGGCAGCTGCTGTGTTGTGCCCTGCAATGCGGCAGCTCACCTGTGGGTGGCCATCCATTGTTCCTTTTTTTTTTGGATCAACTTTGTGCTGGCGCAGGTAGGGGTTGCACATGCATGGCACTGCACATCCCGGGCTGAATATCGGGCTGTGCAGGGTATGCATGGGCACGCCCCCCCCACCTGCACCTGCATACATTACTGATGCGCTCCAGTGTATCGGGATTTGTGCCGTGCACTTTTCCCTTTTGAATATCGCACCAGGGCGCATCAGTGGATTGCATATGGTGCAACACTGTTGCGCCACGTGCAACCCTTTTGAATATCTGGGCCATAGTATTTATTTTGTATTAGCTACATTATTTGGTAAATGTATCTATTTTCCACTATTTTTATGCTGGCTTGCGTGCACGTACAAGCAACATCTTGTGGTGGTAGCACAAATGCAGAGGTGTGTCAGTGTTGGCCAATGCAGGGGACACTTTTTGTTTGTTTGTTTTTTACAAGGAAAAACACACTAAGCTGAAGCTCGTTTACAGGTGTGGCCTGGGAGCACAAGGAAGTTAAGTGACTTGCTCAGGGTCACACAGTATGCAAGTGGTGGCAGTGGGATTCAAACCCCAGTCTCCAGATTTGCAGCTCAGAGCCTTAAATCACTGCGGTATACTGCCTGCTTTAGTGAGTGCATCCCTCAGCTCCCAATCAGTGAGCATGCTGCTGTTCACAGCAGTTTCCAAGCGAGCCACAGAAATGAAACAAATGTGCCCCTGCAATCAGAGACAAGCTCATCATTGCAGCGGCAGATGGCACATCTCCATTATGTGCCTTTCCTGATGAAACATTTCAGTAAAAATGGAGGTTCCTGCCGTCTGCCACACAATCCTCAGAAAGCCGACATTGAGGTGCTGAATCCCTGTGTCAGCATGTTCGCAACTCCTGCTGCCCACCACACTGCAACCTCCCACTGCTGCTGCCCTTCCTACTCCCTCCATTCCCCGTCCCCCGACAGAAAAAAACCCTCCTGCAACCTCCCACTGCTGCTACTCTCCATGCTCCCTCCATTCCCCATCTCATGACAAACAATAAAACCCTCCCACAACCTCCCACTGCTGCTGCCCTCCCTGCTCCCTTCATTCCCCAACAAAAATAAATCTCCCGCAACCTCCCACTGCTACTGCCCTCCCCAATCCCTCTGTTCCCTGACAGAAAGAAAACCCTCCCACAACCTCCCACTGCTACTGCCCTCCCTGCTCCCTCCATTCCCCGTCCCCGACAGAAAAAAAAACCTCCCACAACCTCCCACTGCTGTTGCCCTCCCTGCTCCCTTCATTCCCCAACAAAAAAAAACCTCCTGCAACCTCCCACTGCTACTGCCCTCCCCAATCCCTCTGTTCCCTGTCAGAAAAAAAACCTCCCGCAACCTCCCACTGCCGGGATGGGACTAAAAGGGGTAAGACCATCAAAAAGTGGAGGGTGATGAGTACCAATGCCCATAGTCTGTGTAACAAGCTCCCTGAACTAGTGGCCTTGATGGAAGAGGGTTGCCTGGATATTGTGGCAGTCACAGAAACATGGTACACAGAGAACCATGACTGGGATATCAACATACCAGGATACACAATCTACAGGAGAGACAGGAAGGGTAAAAGAGGAGGAGGAGTAGCTCTCTATGTAAAGGAAGGGATCAAAGCATCAGAATTAAAGAGTAAACAGGGAGCAGATGAGGCAGTCTGGGTCACCCTGGAGACAGGATATGGCACCACAATCTGCATGGGGGTTCTATACAGACCCCCATCTCAGGGGAAGGGAATGGACAAGGAAATTATAGAAGGCATCCTTAGAATGGCAGAAAAAGGGGAGATATTTTTGATGGGGGACCTGAATATGCCAGATGTTAACTGGAGCACCTTTGCTGCAGGCACATCCAAGAGCAGGGTCATTCTTGATGCCCTACAAGGGGCATGCCTCAGACAGCTAGTATTGGAACCCACTTGGGAGGGAGCAATCTTAGACCTGGTACTCTCAAATGGGGACGGAGAAAGAATCTCAGATTTAGAAGTGGGTAGACATCTGGGAACAAGCGACCACCAAACAATGTGGTTCATGATAAACACAGCCATACAATCAAGCCATACAAAAGCAAGAGTATTGGACTTTAGGAGGGCTGACTTTGGAAAAATGAGAGAGTGCCTCAGAAAAGCACTAGCAAACAGGCAAGAAGGAAGGGTGGAGGAACAATGGGGAGTAATCAAAACAGCCATCACAGAGGCAACAAGCCTTTGTGTAAAGCAAATCAACAAGACACAACAAAGGATAAAAATGCTATGGTTCTCAAAAGAGGTGACAGGGAAGGTTAAGGAGAAAAGGATAGCATTGAGGAAATATAAGGAAACATAGAAGAAGCAGGACAGAGAACTTTATCAGTTAAAGCAGAAAGAGGCAGAGAAGGCAGTCAGAATAGCAAAGGCCCAAACTGAGGAAAGAATAGCCAACTCTGTTAAGAATGGGGATAAGACCTTTTATAGGTACATTAGGGAGCAAAGAAAGACCAAAGGAGGCATACTGAGGCTTAATAAAGGGGAGGGAATGTGGGCAGAGGGTGACAGTGAAAAAGCAGGGATACTGAATGAATATTTCTGCTCAGTATTCACAAAGGAAGAGGAGGAGAAGGTACCTAAAGCAAACAAGAGAAACACTTTGAAGACGGGGGTCAATACCAGTCCATTTACAGAAGAAAGGGTTCTGAAAGAACTAATAAAATTGAAGGTGGACAAAGCAATGGGGACTGATGGGATTCACCCAAGAATTCTAAAAGAACTAAGGGTAGAACTAGTGACACCACTGACTACTTTCTTTAACAAATCATGGGAGGATGGGGTGGTACCTGAGGACTGGAGGAGGGCAGATGTGATTCTTCTTCACAAAAGTGGAGCAGGAGAGAGGCAGGAAACCACAGACCTGTTAGTTTGACCTCAGTGGTAGGGAAATGATGGAATCACTTCTGAAGGAAAGAATTGTTGAGTACCTAGAGGCCAGTAGGGCACAGGACCCAAGGTAGCATGGATTCATGATGGGAAGGTTGTGTCAGATGAATCTAATTGATTTCTTTGACTGGGTGATCAAAGTAATAGACCAGGGAGGGGCTGTGGACATGGACTACCTAGATTTTAGCAAGGCATTTGATACAGTCCCACACAAAAGATTAATACACAAGTTAGCCAGCCTTGGAGTAGGTCCCAAGGTGGTAGCCTGGATAAAAAATTGGCTAGAAAACAGGACGCAAAGGGTAGTAGTAAACGGAGTCCACAGTGAAAAAAGGAGGGTTACTAGCGGGGTACCGCAGGGTTCAGTACTGGGACTGGTCCTTTTTAATGTCTTGATAAGTGACATTGCAGAGGAACTGGAAGGAAAGGTATGTCTCATTGCAGACAACAAAAAGATCTGCAACAGGGTTGATACACAAGATGTAGTCGAAAGGAAGAGAAGGGACTTGGCAAGGTTGGAGGAATGGTTAAATGTATGTCAGCTCAGATTCAATGCAAAGAAGTGCAAGGTAATGCACCTGGGAGGCAAAAACCCAGGGGAAGAGTACACAATGGGGGGTGAGATACTGACAATAGTAAAGTTGGAAAGAGACCTGGGGGTAATTATATCAGGTGACCTAAAGGTGGGCAAGCAATGTGAGAAGGCAGTAAGGAAGGCTGAGGGGATACTGGGATGCATAGGGAGAGGCATCAATAGTAGAAAACAAGAAGTTGTTATCCCTCTGTACAGACAGTTGGTGAGACCCCATCTGGAGTACTGTGTGCAGTTCTGGAGACCCCATCTCCGCAAAGACATAGACAGAGTGGAGGCTGTCCAGAGGAGAGCAACCAAAATGGTGCAGGGTCTGCACCAGAAGATACAATAAGAAAGACTAAAGGAGCTTAATATGTATACCCTTGAGGAAAGGAGGGAGAGAGGGACATGATAGAAACTTTAAGTACCTCAAGGAATCAACAAAGTCCAAGAGGTTAGCATCTTTCAGAAAAGAGATGTTCAAGAACAAGGGGCACAATTTGAAGATAGAGGAGGAGGATGGCTCAGAGGTAATGTGAGGAAGTATTTTTTCACGGAGAGGGTTGTGGATGCATGGAACAGCCTCCCTGAGGAGGTTGTGGAGTCAAGAACAGTGGGGGAATTCAAGAATGCATGGGACAGACATAAGGCAGTCCTAGTGGGGGTAGGAGGAAGTAGGCTGTCGGTTAACTAAGATCTGCAGCTTATCTGTTAGGTAGGAAAATGGGCAGACTAGGTGGGCCAAGCGGTCCTTATCTGCCATCAAATTCTGTTTCTATGTTCTATGTTTCTGTGCTGCTGCCCTCACTACTCCCTCCATTCCCCATCCCCCGACAGACAACAAAACCCTCCCACGACCTCCCACTGCTGCTGCCCTCCCCACTCCCTCTGTCCCCACCCCAGAATTGTAACACACTGGGACCCCACCCCAGTGTGCCTATTCTTTTTTTTGTTTGTTTCTTAACCTGTAAATGAAGAAAACCTCACATTTTATTTTCCCTGCAAACAAGAAAATAGTCCTCCGATGTCTATCCCATCCCCCTCCCCCATCCCCACCCTCCCTCGGTGCACCCACCTCCTCACACACACCCCCATCCATACTTACCCTCCAGAGGTCAGGAGCCACAATCTTCTCTGAACCGGGACATGTCTGCACTCTTCAAAGCCGAACTGCGATGTGAAGAAAGGGTGGCAAGCTTTATAATGGGAAGCAATGTGGGGTTTCAACTTAGGTTGCTATCTCAGCCATTTTTTTTAATTTTGGCTCAAAATTTTCAACATGGGGTTCTTGGAACCCCACCTCATGAAAATATCATTGTCATTTCGTTTCTCGGTCCTGAAAGGTGATTTCTCAGTTGCTGCACAGAATCACCTTTCTGGACCGAATAATGAAATGGTACTGCCACTGTTCATGAGGTGGGGTCCCAAAAAGCCCATGTTGCAAATTTGGTGGGAAAATTCCCCAAAAATGACTGTGTTATGAGTGTGGGTTGCACAGTTTCTACGCACGCTCATAACTTTTTCAGTTTTTAATATTTCCACTCCAGATTTTCAACATTGCCATTTTTTCACTCCTCCTTATGAACAGTACAGCTGTCATTTTTCATATCCTGCCTGAAATGTGTTTCTGCACCTTTGGTGCACAATAGGCATGATCGCTGTGCAAAATCAACTTCTGGGACAGATTAACCAAATCACAGTGCCACTGTTCGTAAGAGAGGTACCAAAATGCCCATGTTGAAAACCTGGTGAAAAAATTCAAAAAAATTACCACGTTATGGGTGTGCATTGCAGTTTCTATGCCACTTGTAAGTTCACGATTTTTCATATTTTGTCTCCAGATTTTCAACATTGCCATTTTTTTCACACCTCCTCACGAACAGTATAGCTTTCATTTTTTGCATCCTGTCCAAAATGTGTTTCCGTACCTGGGACTCTGAATGGCACAGTTGCTGTGTGAAATCACCTTTCAGAATTGAGTAATGAAATGATAGTGCCAGTGTTCATGAGGCTGGGTCCCAAAAAACCCATGATGAAAATCTGGAGTGAAAATACCAACAAATGCCTGGGGCGTTAAGATTTCCAACCATACACTCACCCTGTAGAGTCTGACAGGTGTCGGGAGTGTAAGTTGGGTTCATCGGCTGTAATGTTCACAGCATTCTACTCCCATCACCCACCCTACAGCCACTGACAGGCATCTGGGGGTACCTTGGGTCTGTTGCTCTAACATTCACCCCATTCTCCTATACTGCACTCATCTCAGCTTATTTCCTTATGGAATTGGGTGAGCATAAAGTCCGAAGACCCCAAAGCACACCGCAATACCTGTCATTGTGTCTTCAGGGTGGGGTGAGGTGAGGTGGAATGGTGTAAGCATTATTGCCAATTACCCAAAGCCGCACTCCGAATGCCTTTCAGTCTCTGCAGGGGGGAGGGGGTTGGCCTTAGTTCAATACTTCACTGCCATTCCTATTATGCATCTCTTTAACTATAATGCATCAGTTTTTCTATGTGAAAAAAGATTAAACCATGTACACTGTAGGGTTTGGTAGCCCCCTATATTTAGGGTTACAAAATATTGTTCTATGTTAACTCCCTGTTTAGTACTTCTTAATAGCACAGCCATCCCTGGATAGAATAACATGAAATTCAGCATGCAAATGGCCAGTCCCAGGATCTCTGGATCCACTGTCAATTGGGTGGTTTCAAAGCTCTAGCAGGCTGAAAATGAGCAAAAATATGGGTTTAAGACTTTTTATTTTTGCTTATTGACAGCACAAAAAGGGCAAGAGTTAAAACCTAAAACATTCTGGTTGCTTAAAGTTTGGCCCAAGGATTTCTTCTACAGTCCTGACACACAGCATGTCCAATTCTGCTCAGTATCTGGTTTTGTAATTCTGCAGACTGCCACAGCAAAAACTGCTGCTTTCCAAAATCCTTGTGCCATGGCACTAAACCTATTTCTGTCTAAGTCAGTAGGTGGCATCTTCCTCTCATCTTTGATCTGTGTTTATAATGTGCACGTGCTGAGATCAGAGGGAGACAATGCATGCAATTATACTACTGAGTTCCAGGGAGGCAATGCATGCAGTACTACTGAATTCATGGCACTGCCTGTGTTTTGAGCTTCAGGAACTTCTAGTCAAATCCCACAGTCCCATTGGTCAGCTGAGGGCAGTTTTTGTCTTTACCTGTCAGTAATTATTTAAGAAGGTGCAGTCTAGACCCAGACTTCATTCAATGAGCCCAACTGCTTCACCATGCCCCTACTGCTGCAGTACTGCAGTTATTACTAATGGTTTCCTTTATCCTAGGTTCCCTTAGGCAGGGGAACTAGGCAAGGCTGCCCCTTGTCCCCTTCTTTTTTGCTATTGCCCAATAGGCTACTGGCATTAAATATTAGGCAGACCCTAACTATCACAACCTCTATTGTGGTCCAACACAACAGTACACTTGTGAGCAAACCTTCATCAACATATGATCCTGATGTCACAGAAACCACAAGGTACTAAGTGTGCAGCATACTGTTGCCATATAAGGGTAATTAGTGCTATTATTATCCCACATCAGGGATAATGCTGGCACAATGCAGAGGAAATGATTTCACAGTACAACCATGAAATGCCATAAGTCTTGTGAACAAAAAGAGCAGTTACTTAACAGTATATCTTTGAGATAATCTCATCCATTGGGCCACACTTTTGGAATTGTGAGCTGTCAGCATGGGCGTCGGCATCAGGACCTTCCAGAAACTTTTCCCTGGCTCGAGCTGCCCAGAATGCCATACAACATCGGCGCCTATAAAATGTGGGTAGCTGCCACACTCCTCAGTTCCCCACTGCAGATATGCTCAGAGGGCCACCGTATACCATCATATAAGCATTTGAGTGACTCAACTATAAGCAATTCAGTCTCAGAACCTGTGTTTTGAGCTACCCTGAAAAGGTATTGACTGGTGAAAGGGAAGGCAACTGGAACAACCGCGGGAAATGCAGGGGAGGGAAATGCAGGGGAGGGAAAGTATATAGGAGGCAGTGCAGTGGAAGGTTGTTAAGCTGGCTGTGTGGTGTGGTGATAAGGTTGGCTGGTTACAATGGGGAGGGTACAGGGTTCGGGTCTGGGGAGTGTAAGTAATTTTGTGGTTGACGATAATTTTTTTTTTTTTACAAGTTTCACCCCCTTCCTGACATGCACCCTCCTTGAGTTGAAAATCTGTAGTTAGGAGGGTATGGGGGGGCACAGTCCCCTGCATACATAGAGATGTGTGTCAGCGCAGTTGTCTTCACCGTGAGTGTAAATAGCTATTTTTATTTTCAGTGATGTACATTCACCCTAATGGTGATCGCTGTTTGGCGATCGCTGTTATGACATGGAACCAAGGGCCACTTACCGAGAAGAACCAGGAGACCACACCAGGACCAGGAACACAAGGAGAGGCTGGAAGGGGAACTGGTGACAGAAGACATACAAAACACAAATAACCATACCTTCTGCCAAGGCAGTGGGACAGTCAGCCAGCTTGTACTTCACAAGGAGGGAAGGAGGGTGGGTGCCCTGTGGCCCAATGGAGATGATTCCCTTGAAGATCTACTGTTATTGGTAAGTGACTGCTCTATCTTCATTGATAACAGCTCCTCCACTGGGCCACACTTTTGGAATGAATTCCAAGCAGTAAAAAGTTCCCAGGGAGGCTTGCAAAAACGGATGTGCATTCAGGACAGAAAGCCTTGCAGGACAGCAAGACACTATAAAACTTCTGAAGAGCCTCCCCAGCAGGGGCAGCCCTCATAGCGATGGTCTCTTTCCCTCATTTCTTAGACTCACCTCCCCCACTACCACGGAAACCCTCTCCATCTTCAATCTGGCGCTGACCACATCAACCATGCCAGACTCCTGGAAACTTGCCAAGGTTGTGCCAATATTCAAGGCTGGAGACCCCCATTCCCCTGACAGTTATAGGCCCATCTCCATTCCCCCCCCACCTGAGCAAACTCATGGAGAAAATTGTCCATCATCAGCTGTCAGAGCATATTGGGAAATATAACCATTTGTGACCCCAACAACATGGGTTCCAAAAAAAAAACACAGCACCTCATCAGCATTGGCCCTTTTCACCAACTTTGTCCTCAGAAACATGGACTTGGGGAAGGCCACAGGTGCTCTATTTGTGGATCTGACAAAGGCTTTGGGCCTTGTCAACCACTCTCTCCTCCATGTAAATCTCTTCCACCTAGGTTTCTCTACTGAGACCTCCTCATGATTCCGGAGCTATCTTACGGGTAGATCCCAGTCAGTAAGCATTAGTTCAGCCTCCTCTCCAGCCCTGCCTGTCTCCACGGGGGTCCCTCAAGGCTCCATGCTGGGCCTCCTGCTGTTTTCCATCTTTATGAACTCCCTCCTGGCCAACAGCCTTTCCTGTGAGGCACTACTGTACGCAGACAATCTCGTTCTCTTCCACAGCAACAAGTCCCTCACAAACATATCCTCCATGCTAACCCCAACTTACAGTGCAGCATACAATTGGTTTCTGTCCAACAGACTTTTGGTAAATGAAAAGAAAACTAAATCAATGCTCTTCGGATCCAAACCACACATTTCAAACATCACCAAATCAAACACATCCCTCATAGTGCTCACAGCTGAAGGCTCCCCCCCCCAAAAAAAAAATACTTGGGTGTAACTCTCAACCCCTCCCTCTTGTTCATGGAACACACTAATAATATAGTGCGTAGGGTCAATTAGAAACTTGGGGCTGCCTACTTGCACAAACACTGCCTGATCACAGAGGTGCACCTAGCCATAGCCCAAGAAAACCTCCTTCCCCTTACTGATTATTGCTCCCCCATGTATTCTCAGGTGTCCCATATGTCAGTTTGTGCTCCTGTCACTATACTCTATGCACCACTGTGATTTGTATCAGTTGCTAGGCTGGATCCCACTCCTAGGACAGTATGACTATGTCCTTGGCTGCCTCGTTGACAACTCCCAGAGATGCATCATGCGGCCAGATGTCCCCATACTCATCACTCCATAAGGGCAGAGTAGCACACAGGTGTCTGTGAATCATCAGTACCCCCACTGGAAGTTCCCAGAACCTCCACTGCCATGGGCAGTAAAGCCCTGTCCTTTGCAGCCCCCACTCCATGGAACAAACTCCCAGGATCTCTCCACTTGACTGACTCTAACCCCACCTTTAAAACCCATCTCAAGACCTGGCTACTGAAGGAAGCTAAATGCTCATGCCCACCTGGGTAATTGTGATACCCTCTGTTTCAGATTTCTCCATCCATTTTCCCTCCCCTGTTAAAGGTCCCACCCCCTCTGGGTGCACCTTTACTCAATTGTTCACTGTACTCGCTCCTCTCCTATTCATTGCTATAGCACTTATATTATTTTTTAGATCACATGTAAATTTTTCCTGATTTGTGATCCCTCAGATGTCTACCGATCTATGCAAGGCACTGTGTACATTGCTGCATCCTTTTGTTTACATGTAACTCCTAGTGTTGCTCTCACCATTGCTGATGATGACTGTACTCCATATCTTGTAGTATGTTTCACTTATACTCACTGTGCTATCCTCGTGCCCTGGGTCATGCCTGACTCTATGCACTGTGTACATTTATGCTGTGATACATGTTATGTAATTTGTATTGTATGTACTCACTGTGCCATCTTCATGGCCCAGGTTGTGCCTGAAAATGGTCCTTTGGATCAGTGCACCCGCCCAGTAACCAAAGACATAAATAAAAAATAAATAAATAAATAAATAAATAAAGACCAAAGCCAGCATGTCTGTGGAAGATAATGCCTAGACTATAATGTCTGGTAAATGTGTGGACAGTGCTCCATGTTGCACTAGCAGAGGCACAAATGTCAACAGCAGACACAACCTGGAAACAGGCGACAGAGGTGACAATACCACGAGAAGAGTGGCCACTCACAGCCCCAGGACGTTCCTCACTGTACTTCCTATAACAGAATGTTAGTTAGACAGTCACTGCTTAGCTACTGGCATGTCCTTTCACCCAGGGATGAATGAGACAAACAGCTGAGAGAACTTCCTGCAGTCCTTCATACAGTCCAGATAGAAAGGTAATGTCCTGTGTGCATCAAGGGTATGGAGTAACTCCTCACCCTTGTTAGTATGCTCCGGATAATATACAGATACAGTAGGTTAACTGTCTGATGCAGTGTGAAGCCAAAAACCACCGTAAGAAAAAAAAAAAAAAAAGATTCTTATGCAATGCCACCCTACCCTTGCAGAAAATCAGGTAGGGATGTACACGCATGAGAGCTTAAAGTTCAGAAATCCTTTGAGTCAAAGTAATGGTAACCAGAAAGAGCACCTTTCAGGAAAGGAAGTATAGTTCACAAGTTGCAGCAAGCTCAAAAAGAGCCAACGTTAACCTCGCAAGTATAAAATTAAGGTCCCATGGCAGAAGTAGTTTATGAATCAGGGAATGTATGTGCAAAATACCCTTCAAGAAGTTATGGCACACCTCCAGTTGTGCCACCTTGCGTCCATCAATGGGAGCAGTGAAAGCTGTTACAGCAGTCAAGCGCACCTTAATAGAGGAGTACTAAAGACAGGAGTCTGATAGAAACAGGAGGTAGGCAACTACAATATTAACAGGACACATAAAATGGTCCTGGGATTGTAAAGCACACCAAACAGTGAAACACTTCCACTTCAGGGAATACATATCTTTAGTGGAAGGCTTCCAAGTTGCCAGCAAGACATTAGCCACTTGGGTTGAAACTCTGAGTCCAAAGCATGCAATGACTATGTCCTCAGGAGCTAATCATGCAGAAGAAGGGACTTGAGGTCCAAGTGGACCAGGGACTCCCTTTTCTGAAAGAGTAGACCCCAACACAGAAGCAACTGGACTGGCAGTTCCACTACCAGATGCTGCAGAAGCGGAAACCATATTTGGCAAGACTGGGGATGAGTGTCATGGTGGTCCTGTCTTTCCACAACATTTGGAGAACCAAGGACCCTCTGAATGAGAGGGATCAGAGGGAATGCATAAAGGAACCTCCCCATCTAGGAGAGAGATAAGGCATCTTGCAAAAAAAAAAAAACTTCAGGCTGGAACAAGCAAGCAGAAATGTGGCAGTTTTGCATTATGTAGAGACACAAAAAGGTCCAAATCTGAATGACCCCAGCTTAAGAAGAGGTCATTTATCTTAAAGGCTGGCAGTTCCCACTTGGGTATGGAGAGGAGGCACACATGGAAGGAGATGGTACAGAAAAAAAGAAGAGAAATAAAATCTAGCTGTAAACCTATCCCCCTTGGCAAGTTTGATTTACTCTACCTATCTAAAGAAAAGGAAAACAATCTACAAAAAAAGAGAACTAACTTCTATTTCTCACTCTTTCTCTCTCTCTCTCTCTGACTAGTTAACTGGCTGTGAGTAGTACATGCTGGGAGCAGTAGTACAGAGCAAAGAAGACTACAAAAAACAGAGTTGCACTTTATTTTAGTTTTGTGTTATTTTAATAGTGGCAAAACCTATACTTTAGACACAGCCCAGTGTGTAAGGGCTGAAATCTAGTTTAACACTGAGTGTTCAAAATAGATTGCGCTACTGGCGTGGCACTAGCAGGACCTTGAGGGGTTATCTAAGGTCATTAAGACCTATTTAAAGAGTGCTCTGTGCAATGTCGGTGAGCACAGGACAGAGGCCAGTACAGATAGAACAATGGGAGAGGAAATATACAACAATAAGGCAAGACTACTGCACTTAAAGTTATAAATGTCTCAGAAAAAGAGCACAGAGCATGGGGGAAAGGAGGTAGTACAGTGTCACTGGTGCAAAATATATGCATACATAGCTCCTGAACCAAAATATATTTGCAGTAAATGTATCTTGGTAGAGAAATTAGAAAAGGAGGTTACAGAATTAAGAAAAAAACAGGAGTTTCAGATAGAAATGTGTAAAATAGAGCAGCTTGTATTGAATACTAGTGTTTTGTTACAAGACGTGGAACAATCAGTGACAGACAGAGGGACAGGAGGAAATGAGATGGTAAACAAAGCAATGTGTGACAAATGGAAAAGGAAGACATGAGGATGCAGAAGGTGAGAATGAAGTACAACAGGGGGATGAGTGGTACTGGGTAAAGGGGGGGTGCAAAGGGGAGACACAGACATGAGCAATTACATATGCCAGTAGAATTACAGAATAAACTTAGTATACTACAAGGAGAAACACAGGGGGGAGAAAGTACACTACAAACAGAAAAAAAATGACAAACAAGCAGATGAAAGAGAGTAGGGGAGAAAAAATTTAGAGACGGCAACTAGAGGTAGCCAAGACAGTATCCCCGAAAACAAGATTGAGTTAGGCAGGGATACAACCAAAAATACAACCATGAGGAAAACAGAAGCAACAGTAACTCAAACTGGTACTGTATCAGAATAATTCAATTACAGGGGGATGATAGCCATATCGGCACAGAAAATGAAAATAACAAGCAAAGGAACATAGCAGTGATAGGAGACTTACCATTGAAGTACACAGAATGACATATATGCAAGGAAAGAAAGCATTATACCATAGTTAATTGTTTGCATGGATTAAAAATAAAAGTATAATAAAACCAATCTTGATGGCTTATTAGGGAAGCACCAAGTTTGGTCGACAGTAAATCTGTTGACCACCCACACAGCGATGGAACAATTCCGTCGCAGGTATTGTGCCACCCAAGCCTCCGGTGTTTTCTGTGGGGGCTGCACCCCCTGCAAACCCCAGGTGGGGGCTTCGCCCCCCGTGCCCCCCAGACTTTAGGATTCTCAACTCCAGGTCGGAGTTGGTCCAGGGAAGGGGCAGTACACTGGGGGAAGTGAAACATGGAAATGGACCATTACAGTGACGGTCACTGTAGTGGTCATTTTCTGTGTTTTACCGTTGGGATGTCAGGCAAAGGGGGGTCACCCACTTATTAGATGGCACTAAGATACCAACTGTGGTCATACATGCATGGAAAAATGATGTGGGAGGAAGAATAGGTCTGGAAATATATAGAGACTTTGAGGAAATAAGAAACAGGCTGAAAATAAAAAGTAGCAAGGTAATAATATTTGAGAGCCTTCCAGTCCCCAGAGTTGGTAAAAGGAGGCAAACTGAAATTCAGCAACTGTCTGGTTACGTAGGTTCTGTGCAAAGGAGAAGTTTCATTTCCTAATAAATTGGGACAGATTTAAAAGGGACCCGAGACTATAGGGATCAAATGAATTGCATCAGAATAAAGAATGCTCTTGTATACTGGCAGAGAGGCTAAACTTTAGCATTAGAGAAGCTTTAAACTGAAGCCTGAGGCATTGGGGATGAAAGTACTGAAAAAAAAACAGTGGAAAAAAGGAAAATAATATGAGAAAAGTTAAGAACATGGAAAATTGTAAGGTACTGATACTAAATGTCAGAAGTATTGGAAACAAGAACGAGGAGCTGTAAAGTTTTGTGTCTAAGAATCTATGGATTGATTGAGACTTGGTGGCAGGAAGATGAACGTTGGGGGACACAAATAAAAGGGTGTTATCTATTCAATAGGGATAGAAGGGGAAAAAAGGACAGAGAAGTGACCCTACATGTCAGAGAAGACATGAATGTAGTAAAAATAAACAGGGAAACCAAAACAGATATTGAACAAATTTGGGTCAAAATCACAATAGAGAAGAAAAAAGTTATGAATTGGAGTGCCATTTAGACTGCCATCACTAACAATTGAAAAGAAGTCAGAATTCATAAACGCAATAAACAACTGAGGCCAAAACTATACTTTTTGGCAACTTCAGTATACCAATTATAGATTGGGAAGAGATGGAGGGGACAACTAATATTGACCCTGAGCAACCTGAATGATGAAACAATAGAATGTAAGGTACAACATCCATTGGGGGGGGCAATGATCACAGTATGGTCACATTTAGGATCATAAGGTACAAAAATAAGATTTCTGGGAACACAAAAATCAAGCATTTTAGCAGAGCCAATTTTGACAAAATGAAATTAGAAATTAGAAAGTGGCAATGGAGGGAAACATTTACAGGAAAAGAACTGAATGAGAAGTGGGGTATCCTAGTGGAAAAGTTGGAAATATTAGAGAAAAAACATGTCCCAGAAAGGATTAAGTACAACAAACATAGCAAAATACTGAGCTGGTTCAACACGAAAATAAAGAGTTAACTTGGGGAAAAAAATGCATACCAAGACAGCAAACAACAACAACAACAACAACAAAAAAACACAATCAAATCCTGGGAAATTCATAATAAATTAGTTAAAGAATGCAAGAAAGCAATGAGAAAAGCAAAAAGGGAACAGGAAGAAAACCTAGCAGTAAAGGTCAGAAACAATTACAAAACATTTTATAGCCATATAAATAATATAAAAAGTTAGAATAAATAGGTGGGACCAATAAATGAGGAAGGAAGAACAATAACTTCTGAAAGAGAAAAGGTTGGGATATTTAATAACTTCTTCTGCAGTGTTTACAGAGGCTAAAATCGGTGGAAAAAGTAAACATCAATCAAGCACAAAGTCCAAAAATACAAATTAATAGGGAAGACGTTAAAAGGAGATTGGAAACATTTAATCCAAATAAGGCAATAGGACAAGATGGATTACATCCAAAAGTAACTTGCAAATAGGCAGAAAAACTATCTGGTCCAATAAGTGGCATTTTCCAAAATTCTTTGGACACAGGGGACATTGTAGGAGGGTAGAGAGAGGTGAGTGCTGTGTCATTACACAAAAAATGACAAAGATCAAAAAATTATAAAAATGTTAGGCCAGTTAGGTTGACCTCAGTGGTAGGTAAAGTATTGGAGGCAATATTTAAAGAAGAGATAGACAAACATATTGCAGAAAACCGTATGTGGGATCAATCGCAACACGGTTTTAGAGCCGGCAGATCTTGTAAAACAAATCTAATAAGCTTTTATTACAGGATTATGAGGACTCTAGACATGGATCAGCCAGTGGACATGTTGATCTTAGATTGCAGTAAAGTTTTTGACAGTTGCCACATCTAGAATTAATAAGCTTTTAGATATAGGAATTGACAGCAGAAGAGTGGGCTGGGTTACATCTTATTTAGAAAACAAAAAGCTAAGGGTAATCATAAGAGGGCATATATCAGATTAGGGTAATGTAATGAGTGGAGTCCCTGAGGGATCCATACTGGTTTCCACTCTTTTCAATATTTATGTGACATCATTGCAGTGTGATGGAGGAGTGTGGTTGTGAAAGTCTGCCAACAACATTAAGGTGAAATCATTAGTGGACATGGAGGAGGCAATAAACAACTTCAGAATGGAAATTAAAAAAATTAGAAGATTGAGTAATAGCACATAAACTGGATTTCAGTGTAGAGAAATGTGCTGTTATGTACCTAGGACATAAAAATAAAAAAAAAAAACAAAGTACACACTCCTGGGTCAAGAAATAAAGACTAAAACGATCAGGGCATTATGATAACTGATGACCTAAATCTTGTGGGACACCGAAAAACAATAGTAAAGAAATGCTTTAACATTCTTTGTTGCATCAGCAGAAATATAGCACCTGGGACAGTAAGGTGCTAATGCCACAATACAGTACATTGTTCAGGCAACACCTTGAGTACTGTGGTCATCTCTGATCACCACAAAATCCAGGAGGAATAAAGAAGATAGAATGAGTACAGAGAAGGGCGATGAAAATGGTACAGGAAGTTAAAAAATTTAACATACAGTCAAAGACTGCAACATTTAAACTTTGTATTCCCTGGGGTATAGGAGACTGATAAGTGACCTATGCCTAACATACAGTGCTTATAAAGAACCTGATTTATGGAACTGTTTGGGACTAAAAAAGAAAATGATATGTTATAGTAATAATTGTGAGAGAGGGCCCATTGCCATACTCTCATTGCTTCCTTGCACAGAGGGTACAAGAAAGTGCCCACTTGCTTGTTGACATAGCATATCACACTAATGTTGTCTGTTTGTATTAACAGGAGACCTGGTGAGATATGTTCTTCAAAGGCCTGGAGCCCAAGAAGAACAGCCCTCATCTCCAAAATACTGATGTAGAGATCCAAATCCCAGTCTGTCCACAGCCCTTAGGTTTGGTAAAGGCCCAGGTGGGTACCTAATCCCTTCCCGGAGGAATCTGTCATGAGGATCTGCTCCAGAGTTAGGGAAAAGAAGGGGACACCCTGCAGTGAGTTCAGGGTCTCCATCCACCACAGTAGAAACTTTCTGAGATGAGACATGACTAGGATCATGTGTTCCAACTCATCCATCAGTTGATCTCACTGCATCCAGATAATCTGTTGCAGGATTCTCATATGAAGATGTGCGAATGGGATGGTTACAATAGCAGATGCCATGGGGCCCAGGAGGTGGAGCATAGCTCTGGAAGTCATATAGTGACCCTTTGCACAAGATGGCATTGAGCAATCAGGGCCTCTGCTCTGTCCTGGGGAAGGAATGCATTGCCCACTGCCATATCCAGTACTGTGACAATATATTGGGGGTGTTGGCACAGAGTGAGGACTGATTTCAGTACACTGACCATGAGACCCAGGTCCCTGAACAACTGCAATGTTCAAGATACTGAATACTGGACTACTTCCCTGGATAGACCTAGCAGGAGCCAGTCATCCAAATAAGACAAGACATTAGGAGGGCTGCTGCCACAGCTGCGATGCATTTGGTAAATACCCACAGTGCTGAGGATAAGCCAAAGGGTAAGACTCGGAACTGATAATGGCAGTCCTCTAAAGTGAAACTGAAATACTGCCTGTGGCATTTTCTGATTTTGATATAAAAAGGAGTGGCAGGTGCACTGGAGGTTTTGAGACTAATTCCAGTGTAGGCCCTCTTTCCACTATTTCCAGGACCCATTCATCTGAGGTACACTTCCTCCATTTTTGCAGATGAAGGGGAATCCTTCCACCACTTGTATCCTTGCTGGCAGCTGTGAAATGGGAGGAAGTGGGGTATCAGAAGGTGCCAGGGTGGCAGGGTCACCTGAACTGAAACTATTGGGTGTCTTGGAGTGGCCACCCTGGGTAGCAGGACCAGTTGAAGGACCACCACCTCTGCCACTGTAGGGCTAATGGCAGCCATGGCCTTCTCGGCCAGAAGGCATCCAAAAAACACACTTACTAAGACCCCTGCAGTCTGGGGGATCACGGATTTCACTGACCTTAGAGTCATTTTGAATGACTGTATATTCTTCAATGCATTATCCACATCTTGACTGAACAGCTTAGAGCCCCTAAAGGTGGCATTGATCATGGTCTGTTTCACATCTGAAGCAAAGCCAGTCACTCTGAATCAGGAGTACCTTCTAAGGCATGTACCAGAGGCAGCTGATCTAACAGCAGCATTTGAAGTACAGTATGCAGACCTTTACCAGTATCCAGGCCAACAAAGGTGGCTTTAAGCAGTTCTGCTTTTGCATGGGCTATCTGGCAGTGTAAAGCAAAGACCAAGAAATGCAAGCTCTGTGGCAATGGAGTTTGAGTGCTGCAACAGGGGTAGTTGTCACTTACACCAACACAGTCACTGGTTGCAGCACTCACCCATAGAAATGAAGCCTCAAAAACTAATGTACAAAGCTGGTAGGTGCTGAGTATATGCTTTATTTTGTGTAAAACATGCAGATAAATTATAGAATGCCTACTAAAATTGTTATGAACCTTCATATGTTGAGGCCCTAGTGCAGGAACCACTATGGCCAGAGTACTGCAGCACTTTGCTCTATTGGAGCTTCGTCAGGCACATGTCCCTGAAGACTGCCTAGATGTTATAAACAGTGTGCTAACCAATGTCAGAGCTTTATTAATTGTCCAGGTAGACAATGACATCCAGCTGCCTCTCCTACCCCTCCACCCTAGCGATCCGTAGGATCCACTTTCCATCCATCCAAGCCAATGCACCAGGTAGGCACCTCACCACCCTCTTTTCCTTCTTCCTGTTCCCAAATTTACCCCTCTGACAATTGAGTCCCCCACCAGAAGTTGCTACTTCCTCAGCTGGGGTCCTCTCCATCTCACCTTGCGGCCTCCTCTAGGGAGGATCTCCCCATCCTCCCTGGCCACTACCACAAGTGCTTCCTACCAGCAGTTCTGTCCTGCCAGAGTGGTGAATGAATTTCATAGTGGCACCAGATGAGGAATGTGCTACCAATCTACCACTCCCACCCTCCCGGAGCCTTCCACAGTCCAGCCGGCCCTCCCCCTTAGCATCCTCAGGGGCAACAGTGGTAGACTCAGTGGCCTCTGGGTTGAGGAAGAGGTCCACTGAATCCCAGTCAACTTGGCCTGGAGTCTAGCGACCTTTTCCCTCAGCCCAGAGAGGTGCATACAGATGGGGGTGCACCTCAGTCTCCAGAAGGTCTCTCTGAAAATTGTTGCTCTACGGCCACTGCACTGCACCACTGCCAACATTCCCATTGCTACATTCACTATGTTAACTTGAAAAATGAGTACCCTTACCCTAGATAGAGTGTTTCTAATTTTCCCGTTTTTTTTCTGCTTAACCCCTTTGTTACTTGACCCTAGATATGTTTTTTAAGTTTTCTATTTTTTGCTTCATTTATTCTTTTCTTACCCTTAACCCTAGATACGGTGTTATCTCTAATCCTGTGCTCTGTAGGTGCTTTTAGTTTTCCCTTTTTAACTTGCCTTTACCCCTTTGTATCCTTACCCTAGATAGGGCATTTGCTGTCTTCCCACACAACAGGTAGTTGCTGCTTGTATGAATTGGTTTCCCTCAGCTGTTTATCCCATTACCTTCCTCCAGTAACCTTCTTCCAGTACACAGGCACTATCAAGCAATCAGGTACTTTACCTTATCTCTACGAGCCAGCAGAGTTCCCTGTGTTACAGCTGCCACCTAATGACACCTAAGATGCCAATCCTGTTTCATTCCTGCTCTGTTCCATCAATGGGATGGGACACAAATGTGAATATGACACATTAGGAGTGGTCTGTTTTATAGAACCCCTGTCACTTCCTGTTAGCTGACAATTGGTCCATGTGGATCATGTGACTTGCTCCTGCTGCCAGCTGTGCATTGACCCTGACCTCCTTTCACAACCTAAAGAACCTGGAGAAAGGTGAAAAACTACACCAAAAAGTAGGTAACATTTTACACTGTTGTATTGCTTCCAAACAGCTGAATCTGATCTGATCCTTTTAAATGAGTTTTCCACCTAAAATTTGCAAAAAAAATATGCTGTGCAGAGTGTTTTGCTTTGTGTGTGGAGTCCTGGTGTGTTCTTCTCTCTGTCTGCTATTAGGAGTTTTTCCTAAAATAGCCTGCTAGCTTTATGGTAGTTTTACAATCCCTGGGGATCTCCATCTTTACAATCCCTGAGGATCTCCATTTGAGATAACTTTATTGCATTCCTTGTTCCCACAATGCATCCAGTCTCATGTGACAGTGATACAGCAGAGACCCAAGATTCTGCATACACATGCCAAACAAACAAAATATCTTGGAAACTTTACAAGCTGCACAAAAATGACCAGCAACAAAGTTGTTCAGGACAGAAAGACCTTTACGATGAGGGTAGTCACTAAGCTGAACTCTGTATAGATTTTAAAATATAGCCATCTCTACTGTTGTGAACTGATTGCAAAGCAGTGATTTCTGACAAATTTATGGTCTCTGCTACATCACTGTCACATGAGACAGGATGCATTGTAGGAACAAGGAATGCAATTAAATGATCTCGGATGGAGATCCCCAGGGGTCGTAAAATTGCCATAAAACTAGCAGGCTAATTTAGGAACAATTCCTAATAGCAGACAGAGGGAAGGACACACTAGGACTTCACACACAAATCAAAACACTGTGCACAATATATGTTTTTGCAAATTTTGGGTGGACTACTCCTTTAAGTGGGACTACTTCCTGCTGGAGCACAAATTAGAAATGTGACTTAGTCCCACCTCCAGTTATCAAGTAGATGAGGCCCCAGGCCATAAAATTATCACCTCTCCTACAACAATAGGGCAAGACACAGTTATTTTAATATGACCCCTAAATGTGGGCTACAATGGCTGGTCTCAAATCTACCCTTCAGTCAGTAATAAATACATCAATTCAAACAAGTTTTGATGCAATGTACCCCCACCAATGTTGACTCAAGGAAACCAAATGCCTTATTTTACTCCTGTGTTTCAGTTTCAACAATTTTATTGATCAGCACTAAGCCGTATACAATGTAAAATTTTGTACGCATCACATCTAATACAGATTGTAAAAAGGTTATAACTACAGTTATGGGTCTAACATACACCCATCATATAGCACCAAAGCAAAATATACCATAATAAAGGATAAAAACTGTCAATTATTTAGATCATGATAGGAGAGTTTCATAATAATATAAGCCATTCTTTACAGATGTGTGGTTAAAAGAAACTTTGCCAACAATTCAGTGATTTTTTTATCTTTAGTTTTGAAGAGATAATCCAACATATTGGAGGGAGGGAGACTGAGACCTCCAAGAAGTTCACCCAACCATTTCTTTCTGGATGCTTCATAAAGGGGACATAATAGTACAACATGTTTTAAGTCATCTATTGATTCCGAACTGCATTTACAAAATGGGGAGGGTAAGGCCTTTTCCTTATATCTATACTGCACATAGTTTGCTGTATAACACTCTGTTCTAAATCTGGTATAGATCCTCCTTAATCTAAAGCTTGTTATCATAGAAAGATATGACTCAAAACTACAGGAAAGTTTGATAGTTTTGTAATAATCATGGAGTTTGAGCATGGAGAGCTGAGTAAGCAGGAGGTTCTCATCCAATGCTCCCAGTCTGATTTTAACATCCTGTTTAATTTCTACTAGAGGTCTGTAGTATACTTCATGTAATAAATGTCCCAGGCCGGCTGGCATCATAACCTTCTTAATAAACCGAATACTGGGATGAATAAATCCCAAATTGGCCATTTTTATGCTTTCTTCAAGACACTTTCTGGGGTATCTACTTTCGGGCAACAAAAATAGTTTGAGTGTGAATATAATTTGTTGCTCCTGTATAAGGGAGAGTAGGGTGTGCTGTCCTAATTCCAATGCTAGAATACATTTTGGTGTCCCTTGTGGTAACACAAGGATATACTGTATCTGTACAGGTTGTTTAGAATGGTTTGTAGCCTTCCGATCTTTGCATATCCCCATGTTTCACAAGCATATAACATGCTTGATCTTATTTTAGCATTGAGTACATTCATGATTCCTTTAACTGAAGTTTTTCCCATTTTATTGTTAAATATTTTTAGAGCATTCCCTGACGATCTCATTTTATTTTGAATTATCTCCATATGTTGGTGCCAAGAGAGAGATTGTAGGAAAATTGAACTCCTAAGTAATCATAATACTTTGTCCTGTCTATGTTTACCCCATCTATCTTAAAGCTAGTGATGTTTTTTCTCTGATTTCCAAACACCACTACTTTGGTTTTACCATGGTTAATTTTTAGTTTGTACTGTACACATAAGGATTCAAACTTTGTCAATTTCCTTTTTAAGTCCTAATATAGAAGTTGACAGCAGAACCAAGTCGTCAGCATATGCAAGACAGTCAATCCTAGTGCGATCTACCTTGGGGGCATGGAAGTCGGGGATAGAAATCTGTTCCAAAATTATGTTTATATATATATTAAATAAAGTGGGTGTCAAAATACATCCTTGTCTAACCCCTGTGTTTGTAAAGAATTTCTCAGTCAGATGTCCATATTGATCATATTGGACTCTAGCCCAAGTATTTTCGTGTAGTCTAATGATGACATCCAGCAGGGAACTCTCCAGCCCTAATGCCTTAAGTGTTGTCCAAAGAATTTTCCTGCTGATGTTTTCAAAAGTTGAAGAGAAGTCCACAAAACAGCAGTAAAGATTTGTTTTTCTAATTTTGGTGTATTTCCAAATCAAATGATACAAAACATAGCAGTGCTGTATTGTGGACCTATCTTTCCTGAAGCCGTTTTGTGCCTCATTCAGGATTGAGTTTGCTTCAGCCCAGTCTATTAATCTTCCCAGAATTATCCTTGTAAAATCTTCTGAGAAACGTCTATAAGGCTGATTGGTCTATACATTTTTGGGTTATAAGGATCCTCCTTTTTGAATATGGGGAAAATGTGACTACCTAGCCAACTTGGGGGACAAGGAAGTCCTTGTAGGAGTCCATTAAATAATATAAAAAGAAGCGGACACCACCAGTTGGGAAATGATTTATATAAGTCTCTCAGAATACCGTCAGATCCTGGGGCCTTATTGGATTTCAATGATGATAATGCCAGGAAGATATCTTCTTCTGTAATAAAGATAAAGCGAGGAGAAAACGTTTCTCCCCGGGCTCTTGGGCTATCGTCATCTCTTGTTCAGACTGAGAGAAATAGAGCTCCGAGAAATAGAGAGTCCAGGATTCTGGTGTAATATAGGCTTCTAGTCTATTTGAATATTTGTTGTAGCCCTGAGATGCCAGTTTCCAGAAGCCTCTACCATCTCTATTCAATACGGTCTGTCTGAGTTTTTCCCAGAGTCCATGAGAGTGTTTTTCTTTTGCCCTTTCTAGAGATAGCTTAAACTTTTCTCTTTCTGTCTTGAGTATCTTAAAGTCTGCTGTAGTTTTATTTCTTTTATTTTTATGAGCCCTCAGTATTCTGCCAAAAGATTTTTTAGCCCGTAGGCAATCTGCATTAAACCAAGACTTTTAATATATCTGTTTATGAGAAGGTATTTTTTCCTTGCGCCATGGTTTCAATATCATAGATATCCTTTCCCAACTTATTAGGATAATACTTGAGTCATGAGAGTTCATGATGGAGTCATGTATGTAACACACTTCTCCAGTATTTAAAATAGACTCAAAGTTTGTATGATGTAGAGGTCCCCAGATGATTCTTTTCTCATTAATAATCTCCAGGTTGTCCTCCAGGTAACCCGTTTTTCTATTTGTTCCTAGGAGACAATTCAGAGTAAGAACAATGGGACAGTGGGCAGATTCCAATCTGTCCTTAACCTCTAATTTCTGTACCATGTAGGTTGCCTCTAGGTTAGTCCAAATTAGGTCTGGAGTAGAAGAGCCCATTGGGCCTCTAAAAGTGAAGACCCCCAATATATCACCCTGAGTTCTTCCATTTAAGAGACAGTAATTCCTGGATGCAAAAACATCTAAGAGGGTCCTGCCTCTGGGGTTAAGTACCAGATCCTGTGAGAACCTTTTATGGGAGATATTAACATTAGCCAAAGGAAGTAGATTGGTAAAATCGGTATAATCATCTTCCACAAGACCGGAAGAAACTCTAGCATTGAAGTCTCCCATAATGATTATAGGGCAGTCTGCATAGCTGTCCGACAGATCATCCAGCAAAGTTTTCAAATTCTGAATAAATGTATCTGCTGTTTCAGAATGTCTAAATCTGGGGGCAAAATATATATTACACAGAATAGCGTTCTCTAGGCCTTTATGAATTTGTAGAGTCAGAATTCCCTCTAGATTTGTAGCTATTCAGGTAATTCCTAGATCTACCTGTGTTTTGATAAAAAAGGTAACTCCCACTTTAAGCCTACCAAATGTTTTGTCTCTGGAGGCTGATGAAGTTATAGCTGTATAACCAGCCAGTCCGGGAGTAGACTCTTCTGTACACCATGTTTCCTGAATCCCTATTATGTCATAGGACTCAAGAAAATTCAGAACCTCAGGGTCTGTTATTTTAAGATGTATGCCCTCAATATTCCAGGAGAGAATAGATAGGGCATCCATTATGTTCTTTTTTTTCTCTGTATCGACTACCATCCTAGTGTTTGGCTTTTCAGATGTTGGCTTACTGGAATCCCACCGGGATTGCCAGTGTCGGGTGGGATCATGGTCAGCAATGGCACATAAGTGCTTGGGTCTTCAAAATTTTCAAAGTTTACTAGCAGAGAATCCTGAACTAAAGTAGGCTCCTGTACTCCCATCATATGGATGCGGCCTTGGGTATCTGGATCCAGCTCTGTCGTGTCTACTATATGGATTCCCAATGGGTCCACTTTGCCTGCCAATGACAATATTTTATTGGGTAAGTTGGCATTTTTGAAGGTGATGTCAATCTGGGATGAAAGACCTGTGTAATCTTGTTTATTAATAGAGTCTACCATGTTCCAAGAAATACGTAAATCTAATGCTTTTTCTAAAAAGTAAAGGAGGTCCCCTATTACCTTCTGTCTAGCATTCTTATCCATGAATTTCCACCCAAACACTACAATTGTTCTCCCTAGCCATGACTTTTTCTGGTTTTTGATGTGTTCTTTAATCACTCCCAAGATTTCCCTCTGAGGTTCATGAACTGCTTCACACATTTCATCCGGAGAGAGGGACTGCTCGAAGGAACTATATTCCTTGCTGCTAAGGGACTCAGGGGAACATCTTGGAACTAACATTGGGAATGTGATACCATAGTCCTTTTCCCTTAGGAGTAATGCCTTTTCTAAGATGAAATTGGCAGTCCTCATGGATGTGCAATAAAGCAGTACAGTTTTCCTGCAATGAGGATTCAGTGATCTGAAAACAGAAACTTCCTTTTCTAACTCCAGCTGGGATAGTTCAAGAAAGTTAAGTACACAGGCAAGTAGTGAGCTCTCTGTTTCATTCTCTAATATAGCTACATTATAGATTTCAGTCAAAAATTCAGTGTTCCCACATTTCTGTAAAACAGGAGACATCCCTGAAACCTTTGCTGGAATCTTATTAAAGGAATCATCTTTGGTGGGTGAATGACCCGGGGTCTCAGTCTCCGTCTGAAAAACAGTCAATGACTCCTCACTTACTATTGCATTATATGATATTTCTTTATAGGTACCATTTGTGTGGAGATTTGTCTCCTGTGCAGCTAATTGTTTACCCAGTTTTCCCTGTTTTGAGTTTTTATTTGGGTCCTGATCCTCCCTTGTTTCCTGTACAGTTGGTTTTTCCAGACTTTTTTTACTAAATAAAGATTTCCTTTTTTTGTTTTTTTTTTACTTATTTTGGTTCTTTTTTGTTGGTTCTGTGTTGGTCTATCCGATTCATCATAATCCTGTTTTTCTGGATCTGAGTTCTTTGTATAGCATTCACATATTTTATTTTTATTATAGGGTGGGGGAAGGTGTACCTGTATGCCTATATTTGCCTTGTCTATGGTCAGGGATTCAGTTCCCACAGATACAGACTCAGAGGGGTATTTTTTACTGCTGTTCAGGATTCTGTCCAGAAGTACTCTGTTATGAAAAATGTCTGCTCTCATGTTATATATCTCATTTTTAAGAATATTAATAGTTTCCAATATGACTATGTCAGCAGAGTATCTGTTCTTTAAAATCTCTAGAGTCTACTTTGAGATAGTGGAGGTAGCTACCAGATATGATTTATCAATACATTGCATTTCATCAGTGTTAAGATCTGTTTCCTGGGGAGTCTTAGGCCTCAGTGCCTTATACTTCCCTTCCATTTCCTTATCCATTTTATGGGTTATATCCATCTTCTTTAATCCCTCGATGGTGACACTCAGATCTTTAATTATAGTTTTTAAATCTGTCTGTTCTCCTAGCTTTCTATTGGGATCTAAGGCTAAATAGTTGTAACTATGTTTAAGTCGATCCTGCTCTGTTGGTAATCCCATGGTTCTGAGGAGAAGCCTGGGTGATGCGAGTATCTCTGGATCGGTAGGACTGGATATGCCTGAAGTAGGTGAAAATCTCAATTCCAGTTCTTCAGACCTCTCTGACGCCTCTGAATTAGACTTGTATGTATCCCATGCATATTGATCATAGGAAATGGAATCGGCAAACTGAGTAGACGTTCCCCAGTCTTTTCTAGGAGAGTTTTTAAACAAAGTTTCAGGGTGATTGCCCAATCCGTTTAAGTGATTGGTCAAATCGGTTGTTGCCAGAATAGGGGTTGAACTGAAGTTAGGACCCTTCCCCTTCCCTTTGCTACTCCAAAAATCCGTAATTTTGAGTTGTTTCTTATTCTCTGAAACATTTACACGGGGGGGGGGGAGGAATTTTGCACCCTCTCTCCAAGTTAGCATTTTCCGCTTATAGATTCTCCTTCTGTTTATTAGGGTAGTTGAGAGCGTTAGGAGTATTATTTTTATTTTTACATTTATTTTTATATTTTCCTTTGCCCCTTCCATGTTCCTTGATATGCGTGCAAGAGATATCTCCAACAGGGTCACCCTGAGTCTCCAATATTTCAATAACTGAGCTGGAACAAAGAGCTTCTTCTGAGGCTTGATTTAAAACACTGCCCTTTCCACTTCTAGTAACAACCATTTTAAAAGTAGGCTTCAATATAAATACAAGGGTAAAGAGGGATAACAGAGTTTTTACAAGTTACAAGGCAGACCAAACTACAAGAAGTAACGCAAATAATACTATAAGTACAAATTATGAGTTGTAAGTCTAAAAATAATTGTTCAAATTAGCAGCGCTAATATAGAGAATTCAAGGGATAAAGCTGGAATACTTCACCACTTCGCCACTTTAGTTCTATTTCCAGCACGGGCAACCAAAAGTTCCCATAGTGAAATCAGTCTAAGCCAGAGTAGAGATGGTCGTTGGAGCAAAAAGCTGTACCAAGCACCGATTCCAGGGACAGTTCCTAAGTCTCGTAATTGAATGCGGGATAACCAAGGGGTCCGACAGAGGTCTGACAGAGAGTCCAGTAGTAACTGTTATTAAGGTTGTATTGCTGGTCTCAATTGCCCGACTCCTAAGGAGAGGCACAGATCCACTATTTCCTCCTTAACGTGGCAACCAAGTTATGGCACAGATATGGCACAGATATCATCTTGTCCGGGGGAGTAACTTATTTAGTAGTTTTCCACCGCCACCACCTCGCTATCTGCTTTCGCTGAAATACACAAAAAGAAAGTACAATGCGGTGGGTTTATAGGAGAAAGTACCCCCCCAACCCACTCCTATCTCTCTCTCCCTAAACTGCTGTTAAAAACTGATTATTGCCAAGGGGATACTTATACTTATAATAAATGTAACAGTATCAATATCAATATTATGACTCTCTTGGTTATCATGGCAAAAGAAAACTAAATAAAATTAAAATTAAGGAAAACTAACTTTGGATTTAGACTAACTAGGAGCCAAAGGTAAAAACATAAATCTCTATGTCCTGGGTTTCCTGCTCGTGCTTTAGATCAAAAGAGAAGTCAATTCTAAAAAACTCTAACTGTCAAAGAATTTGTAAATTTCTTTTACTGGAATGGAAACAAGACCCAAAACCCAAAAACATGTAAGCAGCGGCAGGAAAGCATTTACGTGCAAACCTGACAAGAAGGCTTAGGTTTTAGCGGCTATTTTAGCGGCTGTTCTCCACTGTTTCTCCACCAGACTACACCGTGCAAAGGGGTGTATTAATAATTAAGGTGGAGAAAACAGGTTAGCAATAAGGCAGAGGGGTAGGTCAATTAGATCAAATTGATCAGTCGGTAAGTCGATTGAATGGACTCTCTAAGTTCTATTCTGAGGGCTCAATTACTCAATTGTTTGATTGGTTACAGCCCAGCAGCCAAGGCAATAATATAAAGATAAAAAGTTAACAATTCTAAATTTAGAATGTATAAAATAAAACAAAATAAAGATAAAATCTCAGTGTGCACAAATGACCAAACCAAAAAAGCGAGGATAGGTCAGTATAATTAGGCTAAAACGAAGCCCTAGTATGATAACTAGGATAGTTCATTAAAACATGGAAAAAAATGAAATCACAATCTGACATTCACAGGAAAAAAAGTGTACTTTCCTTATTTGGAGTAGCAGGTTTCTCAGTTTTCTCAGCAGCTCGGGCTTCAGCCATACAACCGTCCAAAGGCTGTAGCCCTTCTCTCCGTGGCTGGGGCGGGCTCCGCCACTGCCCGGACTCTAAGCCCGCAGCCACTGAGGCAGGCTCAGCCAAAGTCTTTGCTGCTGTTTTTAACTGTGGCACAAGACGGACTGGAAAGGTGATGTAATTAAAACCCAAACGGTTCTTTTCTACCAGGAGAATACAAACCAGGCAACAATGGCATACCTGCTCCAGGTAGAAAGAAAGCACAACAACGCCCTGCTCCTTCTGGGAATCACTCAGAATAGCGTGCAGCTGCACCACCGGAAGTCAGCAGATCCTTCGCCAGCACCCTACTCCTGTGATAAATACTGGTAGACTCTGCTTAAGGCAACACCTGCAGGAGTGGGTCTTATATAATGAGCCACAACATAGAAACAAAGAAATTGTTGGCAGATAGGGACCGCTAGGCCCATCTAGTCTTTCCTTTTACCTTGCCTTTATTAGCGTCCGCTGACCCTACTTGGTCATCGACTTTAGCCTCTCCTTCCCACCTACAGGTTTCTTTTATGCCTATCCCATGCGTAAGCCCCCCTCACTGTCCAGGTGTATCTAGGTGGTAAAATAATTTGAGAGAGGGGCACTTCACAAACCAAGCAACACAGTCCAAAGAATTAGAATTAAAAGCATCTTGTTACCTGGATTCATTAAGTTGTTGTGACTGGAGATCACGGTTAAGCCGGGGGGCAAATCTACCGCCTGGTGTTCCGGAGGCTACAGGGTGAATTTTGGTTAGTAAGCAAGCATGCACAGTCACATTGATTAAGTTCATTGTCCGCTTCAGAATCAAAGTGAAAAAACAATTTAATTAAACTCGAAAAAAAAAACAGTAACAGACACTCCACGGAGCAAGGGGTATTAAACGGCGGGTTTCTTTCACAGACACAGCTGGGAGTTGGGACATCTACTGCAACAGTCTCTTGTGCTAACAGACTATTTATTTCATGCAGATCTCCCTTTAGCCAAAAAGGCTAGAACTCCTGGCAGCATTTCTAGGGCCAGAAAGTCCACTATGTGAGGTCGTTTGGCAATGATACAGTCTACGGACTCATATCTCATTCCTTTCTCTCTCTCTCTGCAGCAGTTACATTTCTTTCCCTTCACACTCTCTGCAGGCACTTTCAGTCCTGTACCTTTACTCTGGCTCATGACAGCACAAGACGTTTCTGCTGTGATAGACCATTACACTTTCTTCATTTCATTTCCACCAGCCAAATCTTATACCTTTTCTGCCCAGGAGCTATTTCTTAATGGAGCAAACTTTTCTTTCCCTTCTAGATCTTAAATCTGTACTTTTCGTTTGATGTTCTTATAGCAAGAACTGAACCACCAGAACTCTTTCAGACATCCAATCTCTGATTCCCTTAGCTGGTGCCTGGGTCTTATTCTGGAGTTTTGGGTGCCCCGGACCTGATCCCAGTCCTTACCAGCACAGTCCGCTCATGCAGCGATTCCAGCCTCTGAAATGACTCATCAAGGGAACTTCTGACAGTGCCACACAAACCACCTAATGGACTGCCATCCTGTTGGGGTCCCAAACATCACTCACCCAAATGGACTTTCCCCACCTCCATAAGCTGCTCACCCCATGGGTCCCAACACTGTGGCGGCCTCAAGCATGGGGAATAAGGGTAACTCTGCCACCATTATACCCCCAACTTTAAGGGCTGCCACTTCCAAGCTGCACCCCAGGCCCTTCTTGCCATAGCAGGCCCACCCACAGTAAACCATTCTGACCCCACAGCTGAACTCACCCATGGGCAATCTTTTACTTTTAGGGCTTTTAAGCCCTGTCAGTGCTTACCCTACCAAGGTGCCGAAGTTCACTTGGCGGGCCTCCATTTTCATTTCTTCTTCCCAGGCTCTGGCTCCCAATTGTATTGACAGACCCGACTGCTTTGCTCCCCCTTTTTGCTCACCCAAACCATCATTTTCACATCGCGCGTCTTCATGGGTGAAGGCCCAGGGTGGCAAGCGGACCACCCCATCTCCACCATAGGCTGAACCCCCAGCTCTTCTCTCCATGGGTCTCTCCCCTTCCCTTGCTCTCTCTCTCTCTCTCTCACTCTGCCAAATGGTGCCTAAATTGCCTGCTATTTATACCCTGTAATTGAGGGGCCCCATCTGCAGTCAGCAGGCAGCACCACATCGCAGACTTAGCAGCACCACTAGCTCTCTCTCTGCCTAGCTACCTCCTAGCAACCAAACATTAACTAGTAAGCACCCAAAGGGTACTTACACATGCATATTTAAATCCCTCCAGTGTGCTTGCTCCCACCACCTCCTGGGGAAGGCCATGCCATGCATTCACCACCCCTTTCTGTGAAAATAAAGTCCTCACATTTTCCCTTATCTTGCCCCCCTCCAATCTCATATCATGCCCCCTCATTCTTGTACTTCCACTACACTGAAAGATGCCACCCACTTGCACCTTGTTTATGTCTTTAAGATGCTTGGAGGTTTTTATCATGTCCCCCCGTTCCCTCCTCTCTTCCAGAGTATATATATTGAGGTCTTTTAGTCTCTCCTCATAGGTCTTCAGGTGCAAGCCCTGCACCATCTTAGTCATCCTTCTCTGAACCACTTCCACCCTGTCTATATTCTTACAAAGATGTAGCCTCCAGAACTGTACACAGCATTCCAGATGAGGCTTTACCAGTGTTTTGTATAGCGGTATCACCACCTCTATCCTTCTGCTAGTGATACCCCTCCATATGCACCCCAACATGCCACTGACCCTCCCTACAGCCTTTGTACTCTGCTTGGCCACCTTTAGGCCATCTGCGATGATAACCCCAGCTCCCTTTCTTCCCTGGTGACTGTCAGCAACTCCTCCCACCATCCTGTAGCTCTCTCCAGGGTTTCTGCATCCCAGGTGCATCATTTTCACCTCTTTATATTGAACCTCAGTTGCCACACATAGGACCATTTTTCAAGCTTTCCTAGGTCCCTCCTCATTTTCTCCACCCCATCTGGAGTGTTCACCCTTTGGGTCATCTGCAAACAGGAAAATCTTCCCTTCCAGCCCTTCCGCAATATCACTAATGAAAAAGGGCTGGCCCCAGAAATTATCCTTGAGGTACCCTACTGGTCACTCAGCTTTCCTCGGATTGGATCCCATTTACCACCACTCTCTGCTTCCTGTCCACTAACCAGTTTCTAACCCAGTTTACCATCTTGTGGTCCATGCCCAGGCTACCCATCTTGTTTGTCGGCTTTTTATGTGGAATGGTGTTGAAGGCCTTGCTGAAATCGAGGTAGGTGACATCTACCACTCTACCCTGATCCACTTCCTTCATTACCCAGTCAAAACATCTTTCAGATTTGTTTGACATGACCTTTCTCCTGTGAATCCATGCTGCCTTGGATCCTGGGCACCAGTGAATTCCAAGTGTTCCACAATCCTTTCCATAAGCAATGCCTCCATAATCTTAACCACTGCTGAGGTGAGGCTTACCGGCCTATAGTTTCCCGCCTTCTGTCTGCTACCATTTTTGTGGAGAGGGACTACATGTGGCCTCCCCCAGTCCTCTGGAACAACTCCTGTGTTGAGCGACTCACTGAACATGGCTGCCAGTGGTGCTGCTAGCTTCTTCCATAGTTCCTTTAATATCCTGGGATGTATGCTATCAGGTCCCATTACCTTGTCCACCTTCAGTTTTGTGAGTTCCTCCAGGACTCTCTCTTCTAAAAATGAACTGGTGTTCACCTCCTCCACCCCCTTCCCCTTGAATCTGATGCCCAGCTGTGGTCCCTGTCCATCCCATCAGTGAATACTGAACAAAAGTATTTATTCAATATTGCTGTATTTTTCAGGTCTTCCTCCACACACTCCCCTTCAACCTCTCTGAACATTACAATCCCACGCTTGGACTTCCTTCTTTCACTGATGTACCTATAGAATGCCTTTTTCGCTTTCTTCACAGTCTGCGCTAATTTTTCCTCTGTTTGTGCCTTTGTGCTTCTAACAGCTTTGCCTGCTTCCTTCAGACAATTTAGGTACACCACCCCATCTTTTTCCTTCTCATTTTCGGAGACCCAACCTTTTGGACCATACTTTCTCTGCTACCTCTTTCAAGAACCATAGTGGTTTGCTCCTTCTCTTTCTTTGTTTATCAGCCTAATACACTGGTTTTTCACCTCCACCATAGCTCCTTTTAGGTGTGCCTACCACTCCCCAGACCCCCCTTGCCTCCCTCCTTGCCAGGATTTCTTTGATACATATCCCCATCCTAGCAAAGTCTGCCCTCTTGAAATGCAAGACCCTCGCCTTTGTGTGGCTTGACTGCATCCCAGTACCCATGTTAAACCACACTGTGTGGTGGTCGCTGGACCCCAGGTGATCTTCCACCTGAACTTCTGTCTCCATTGGTCAGTACAAGGTCCAGAATTGCCATGTCCCCAGTGGGTTCTAGCACTAGCTGCCTGAAGTCCCTCCTGTAAGGAGTCCAGATGTCTCGGCTCCTGACTGAGGCAGATGCCAAGATGGTTCAATCCACATCTGGCATATCAAAATCAGTCAGCAGTAGTACCTCCCATTTTGTTGCCATCTCATGTATTTCTTCCACTAACCCCCTATCAATCTTCTCCACTAAACTGGAGGCCTGTAGATCACACCTGTGAGAACTGCTGTGCCTTTGCCTGACACAAGGATGACCCACAGTGCCTCAGCCTCCCCCTGTCTACCCCATACCTTAGTTGCTTTTATACCATCCCTGACATACAGGGCCATCCCACCCCCCCTTTTTTTGCTCTCTCTATCCCTCCTGAATAGAGCATAACCTGGTACCCTTACCTCCCAGTTATTGTTTGTGGTGTACCACATCTTGATTATTGTCACCATGTCCAGGTCAGCCTCTGCCATCAAGGCCACCAGATCTGGGATTTTATTTCCCAGGCTGCAGGCATTTGTAGACATGGCCTTCCATGTTTTACTGCCTCCCCCCCTTCTGGTCCCGCATTTTACCTTTTGTTTCTTCCCTCCAACCTTTGTTTCTTTCTTTTGCTGCCTCCCTTCCTATACCATTTATAACTGGTTCAGGTGTACCTGCCAACAGTTTACCCTTCTGATCCTCCTTTCTGGCTGCTCTAACCTGTTGGGGTAGGCTGCTTGGGTCTCCCTGCTCCCATTGCCCCCCCCCCATAGCTAGTTTAAACGCTTGCCTAGGAAGCATTTAAACTGTTTAACCAACCTGCAACCAAAAATGTGACTCACTTCCACCTCCAGTTATCAACTAGCTGAGGCCCCAGGCCACACAATAATCCCCCCCCCAACTACAGGGAAAGACACAGTTCTTTTAATATGGCTCCTAAATGTGGGCTGCTATGGCTGGTATCAAAGCAATACTGCAGTCAATAATAAATACACCAATTCAAACAAGTTTCACCACACCTTACCTCCATCTATGCTAGCTCAAAAAACCCAGGAAACTTATTTCACAGCAGTTGCTGAGGGTGAGATTGGGGTTGGTGGTGGGACAGCTGCAATATAGGGGTGCTAGCTGTGCATTTGAGCAGACTTGATAGACCGTGAGGCCTGTTTCTGCTGGCAAGTTTTGTATGTTCGTATCTTTGTGTGTTCACTTCTGTGACAAGAGCAGGCAGTCTCTGCTTAAATAGAGAGTCCCCTCAACCTATTTTTTGTACATCTGTGTAGTTTGTAGATATGAACAATGATACCATGATACCACGTCTTGCATCCCCCTCATTTCATCCTAATCTAAATATAAACGAGGTTACTTCACTCTGTTTTGCCCTGGTGTGAAAACATGTTTGTCTCCAGTCCACTGTGATGTTAACCAATTTGATTCTCTCTCCGAGTTTTCAGTTATCCGTAAGGACATAGCAGAGCTGCCCATTGTCACCAGGCTACTTTGTCCAGGCAGTAGAGCCCCTAGCCCAGAGGTTGAAACAGGCATAAGATATACAGGGGCTGAAGATATGGAGCACAATTTAAAAGCCCATGCTGCTTGCAGATGACATCCTCATAACAGGAAAGGATTTTGCCTCTTCTGTATCAACACTGATCACACTGCTGGACTCCTTTGCCAATCTTTCTGGCCTCAGAATAATTGGGGAAAGATGGAGGTGGTTACCACTTCCCATGAATTCTAAATGTGAAGGGGTATCAGTACAATGGACAAGTCTGGAGTGGGCAGAAAGACAGGTGAAGTATTTGGGAGTCCTCATTTCCCCTAACTGGTAATGGTGGTCGACAAACAACTTGAACCCCACAAACAGAGCCAGAGAGAGGATATAGCAAGGTGGAAACACCTTAACCAACCTCTGTGGGGTAAGCTACAATTGCTCCAGATGACAGTGCACCCAAACATTTGTGCCTGTTGAAGTATCTTCCATTAGGGAGAAGGAGAGGTTGAGGAGTTGAGTAAAAGGGAAAATGATGGTGGGAGCTGAAAGATGGAGAAGTTTAGGGTCCAGCCCTTCAACGCTAGATTTAGACAGGTTGAGTGAGGAAAGAGCAAGCAAGGTTTCCTGAATAGTAATGGGGGGATATGACACCTCAGGGAAGGGTGGGGTGGAGAGGAAGACGGAGAAGGGAGGAGGGAAGAGGAACCAGGAAGGTGAAGAAGGGAGGGCACAAACAATAAAAAATTCTTTAAAGTGAGCAGCATCATGGACCACCCAATGGCTCAGTGGAAGTGAGCCACACTTTTGTGCTGGCAGTCTGGGATTGGTAACGAGGCTGGGATCGGGTGGCCAGGCTGGGAGTGCTCCCAAGAGAAATGCAAGCATGCCAGGGAGGGAGTGAGACAGCTGGGTTCCAGTGCAGCAGCCCCATCTGGCAAGTTGTGAAGCTAGCTCCCTGTAGCATCAACCCACTGCATGCTGCTGCCATTGATATAGACAGAGACTGCATCCAATGTCATGGGACGGTGGGAAGAAAGAGGGAGAAAAGCAGAAATAAAACCTATGTACATCAGCCGTGATAAATGATGGTCCCCGTCAGTCCTTGGATCTTGCTCCACGTGGATCCCCACTGGATACAATGATGAGAGATGCGGCGGATGGGGCTGGGGGTCACCTGGGGGACTGAGGAAGATGGCAGATACCATGGTGCTGACAGTGTGAGAAGTATGCTAAGGCTCCCAAAATATAAGGCTTTTATTGTTTTTATACAGGCATGCCATCCTAGCCAGTGGGCTTTTTCTCTTTTTTGTATATATTTTGGGTTTTGTTATGCTGCTATCTTGAATTCAGCATTCAATTTTTTAGATATTGGATACCTGGTTGCTGGTTACTGGAGGCCTGGAGATTTGAGTGTGTATCAAGTGTTGGAAGAATGAAGGAATAAGTACCAGAGGACCGGAGGTTTGAGGTCAATGATTCAAAGAGGGCATGAGAGCAAGAGAGTTGTTGGAACAGAGTTGGACCAGTGAATGGAGAGTGGAGCTGATGGTGGCTGTTGTCAATTTGAGAAAGCGTTAGCATTAGAGGCTGAGGACTGTGCCAGAGCTCACCACAGAAAGTGTTCCTATAATCATCACTGTAACAGTTCCACTGGCTGAACTGCAACTGGTGATGGCTTCAGAACATTAGGGGATGATTAGAATTTATTGAAAGAGTATCAGAACTTGATCTAAGTGAAGGGGAAAAAGAAGGAGGGTAGTGGTTGCTACTGAGGTGGTCATTTAAAATCAATATAGCACTGATATAGCTTGGCTTAGTATTAGCTCAGTTTTGTGTATGGAAGATCAGTCTTCTTATGTAACCTTATGACCTTTTTCACTCTGTTTCTTTTTTCAAAATTTCTTTATGTTTTTAGTACACTTATTTGTAAATAAATAAATAAAATAAAATAAAATACATTTATTTAGCAAGTTTTTAATTCCGTGCACTAAACATTGATTGGCTACTACTCTAGATGTCATCATAAAAGCACAACATCACCTGGGTTATCCTTGGCTGAGCCGCGGAGAAGAAAAGGCATCATCAGCAAAGCTGCACATTTTTTTTTGTCGTTAATTTAAAAAGAACTAATGAAAAAGATACATTTTTGGAGTGGATGGTGACTGGGCTAATTCTGCTCACACAACAAAGCTTTCCCTCAGTACAGCCATAGAAATTTTAAACAACCTAATTCACTGCATATTATTGGTTGTGCACTGGGGCCCAGATATTCAAACTGCACCATTTTGTGTTGCAAGCCCCAGTGCCACTCAAAATAGTTGCACAGGGGTGTGGCCAGGGCGATATTCAATGGAGTTGCGCTATGGGCGCAACTAACACTGAATATAACCCCTAGTCACACCCACTGTGCATGGCACAGTGGAACTGTGCCAGCGCAAGTGGTCAGAGTGGAGCATTGAGATGCAGTGGCGCAAGTTCCATTGCACCATGCGCAACACCTGCGATATTCAAAGGGTAACATGCAAATGGGTCCATAATTTATGCAAGGCACACAGGGGCCATTTTCATCTAATTATGGCCCCATTTGCATGCCATTAGCATGCAGGTGCACCGATCCCCGATGACTTGTGCCTGGCGCCCTGCCAGTCAGCAGTCGTTGGGGACCGACGCCCCCCGCAGCCCGATCACAGGCATAATAGTATTCCCCTCCCATAGCCCGATTGCGGGCAGAACAGTAGTCTCCCCCCCAGCAGCCCGATCGCGGGCATAACCAAACATCCTCCACCCCCTGAGAAGCCCGATCGTGGGCATCAGACCCCTCCCCAAAGTCCAATATCCTTGGTGGTCCAGTGGACCACAAGAAGCCCGATCATGGGCAGCATCCTCACCCCCATGTTGGAAATCCCTGGTGATCTAGTGACCCCCCACCCCACCCACCCATGAAGCCCCACCACCCGCTCCCCCATCAGCGGCAGGCGGCAGAACCCACCTGCCTGCCGCCCCGCCACCCGCCGACTGACAGCTCGGTAGGGCTGCACGCCCATTGTTTCAGAGCATGAGCTAATGGGCGTGCAGCCCATAACATACAAGTCAGTCCAAATATGTGAATGAATGGATATAAGGTTTATTTTTCCTCTGTCTGGTTATTTTTACAAGAAAATGGGGGATACCAAAACAATTAAGGGTAAAATCAAAACAAAGATCAGATGCATGGTAACAATGTACCTGATAAAGGTGTGGAGAAAATTATATAAATTACTTGTTGTCACTTGACAATCGTTGGGAAATGAGGGGGAATAAAAAAGTACGCAATGCTAATTTTAAGCCAAGTGTAACCTCCTCACCAATTATTATGCAGTGTGATTCTATTAACCCAACTGGAGACCAAGAAGAGTCAAAAAACAACAATAGTGCCAAAACAGGTAATTTAATTAGAGATGCTAGAATGTTTAGATAAAACAGGACCAATTCTAAGACGTTCAGAGCTAGTAGGTCCTGAGCACTCTCCACATATGAATTTAAATATTAATGCCCCTGAATACATGCCACCTAACAATAATCATCTAATTAACTTCTTGAACAATTCAGTTTTGTTGCAAAAGGAAAAGTAGTACAAAATGTTGAGCAAGGAGTTAAGGATGATGGGAATATTGCTGAGCAAAGGAATATGCAGAACAAATCATATCTAAGAAATTTTGATATTTTTTTTATACCTTATATAAGGAAACTTAGTTTAGACCCACTTCAAAAACCCGTCTGATACTCCCGTTTATGGTCACAACAAAATGAGAGAATTTTGGATGAGTCTAATGGTAGCATGAGTAATAAAATGTGGTAAACATATGATTAACAGACATCTTGAAAAAAAGGAAATTCAAATGGGGAATTTTTTCTTGAAAGAAATGGTGATTCTATTTAGTAAATGTGTAGATAATAGTACACCTTGAGACAAATTGATGATCAGATACAAGTTAGTCAAAATAAGATAAACCCAGGTGTAAATATGGACACAAATAAGAAGCTGGAAGGGGTGTCTGTGGTACAGGTTGCCACACTACTATGGGTGAAACAACTAAAAAGATAGTGGAAAATAAAGTTTTAGAAAGTAAGGTGCTAGTCACAGAATATAAAGAGCAAATGTATATATTTAAGAAAAGTTTGAATTCCCTTGACTTCAAGTCCCCGTTGATAAGTGTTTCATGAAAATAGCATGCTGTTTGATTTTGTGTTTTTTTTTAAATCAACATCTGTTAATGTGCTCTGCAGTAACTGAATCACAGTGAAGATTGTTATGCCCCTATCAGTGAGGGATGACATCATTTTTGTCTAGTCTGCTGCTTCAGCAATTAAGTCCCTGATTGACTGAAGAAACTGTTGTAGTTGCTGTGTGAAGAAGACAGTGGGCAGCAGGGTGCAGCAGCTTCAAATGGGGACAGGAGATAAGGGACTTGTGGGGTAGAGGAAAGGAGGCAGCAGAGTGCTGCTGCCTCAACTGTCAGGCAGGAGACAGGAGCATCAGGATGCCATGTAGTGTTTCTAGTTATACACATGCATGATGTATTTTCACACAGAGACCCTCATAGAACTGAATTTTGTGAGTTCATGCAGTACATGTTCCTGAAATAGTTGAGTGTGGCAGACACCTGTTTGTCAATCTGACATAAAAACAAAATTGTTCTCACATGAATCTAGTTTTGGAGGCTACATTAAAGTCACTTTGCTTCTATGAATTAACACACTTTAGATTTATTTTACATCCATTAAACAACCCTGTGTTATATAGCCAGAAAACAATGCAGAGTTTTGATGAGAAAGAACTGACAGCCGTGATACAGACAAGGCAATTTCTCACAGACATTCATTCATACCACTTCAGATCAGCACTGAAACTCAAATGATCAACTGTTTATGAGAACAGAATGATAGATTTTAAGCTAATCTATCTAAACACAAACCAGATGGGTTAGTAACAAACTCTGAGTGAAAACAATCGGCTCTATAGACTGCTATGACTGGGAACTGCAACAGCATTTTTCAGTCATTCAGGTACTTAATTACTGAAGCAGCAGGCTAGAGAAGAATGATGTCATCGCTCATTGATAAGGACAGAGAAATCTTCACTGTTTACAGTTACTGCAGAACACATTAACAGATGCTAATTTAAAGAAAACTACAAAACCAAACAGCGTGGTATTTTCAGGAAACACTAATCATGACACAGGGACTTGAATTCAAGCTTATATTAAAAATATGGAAAGAACAGTTTATTTGATCTTTAAAGAGCAGAAACAGCAGCTCTTGAATATTAATGAACAGAGTGCAGGGTACTAACATACTATTTGCCAGCAGATTAGGCCTTACGGTCTATCGAGTCTGCTCGAACTTTAGATCCTTAGTTGGGTGCCGAGACCCTCCCATCCCTTGTGCTCCAGAAACCCGTATCATCCATCCCCACCCCCCTGGGACAGGACATCATCTGATACATCCACTTTCTGTGTCTGTCCCATCCTCTCTTGAAGCCCTCCACTGTGGATCTCTGAACTAGCTCACCAGGCAGTGTATTCCAAGGGTCCACCACCCTCTCAATGAAAAACCTCCTCCTCTTTTCCCCCCCTACCCTTCCACCTTCCAACTTCAAACCATGCCCTCTGGTGATACCTCCCTGCTTTAGTCTAAAGATCCCCTCCATGTTTACCCTATTTATTCCCTTGAGGTACTTGAAGACCTCAATCATGTCCCCTCGTCTCTCCTCTCCTCCAGTGAAAACAGGCAGAGCTCCTTAAGTCTGTCCTCATACGTCAAATCCCCTAGCCCTCGTATCATCTTTGTTGCCCTCCTCTGTACCCTCTCTAGGAGCTGTATGTCCCTCTTTAAGTGTGGTCTCCAGTACTGTACACAGTACTCAAGGTGTGGTCTAACCAGTCCATTGTACAGCGGCAGAATCACTTCCTTGCTCCTAGAGGTGATCCCCCTTACGATGCATCCCAACATCCTGTTTGCCTTGCTAGCCGCTCTCCTGCACTGCTCAGAGTTATTCATACATGCATCCACCATGACCCCTAGGTCTTTTTCCCCTATTGAGGCCTCCAGCGCCTCCCCTCCCAGGGTGTACCTGTGTTTAGGGTTTCCCCGACCAAGATGCAACACCTTGCACTTGGTGATATTGAAATTTAATTTCCATGTGTGAGCCCAGCTTTCCAGGGTGTCCAGGTCCAGAAAAGAGAAAAAAACAATCCTAATATGGAAGAGCCCAGAAGTAAAATCCTTACTTATGAAAATACATATACTGAGTAAGGTACATATCAAGGGAAAAGTGGTGCACAAGTGCAATATAATGAGAACAAAAAGTTGACCAATGTGGGGCATGCTTCTCAACTGTACCACATTACGAGGGACATTCCTTATTTTACTTCACAAAAGCTCCCTGTTCCACATTGTGAAGGCTTGTTCCACATTCAGTATTAACATTTTAAAGCAAAAATCTACAGTAAATGATGCAAAAAATATATTAATAATCAATTAATAACAGACTTTCTGAACTTAAATGCTAACATTTTAACAGTATTTGGAGCCTCTTAGATAAAGATTTGATTAAGTGTTCCATAATTTGCTCATTTGTTCCACATTTTGAGAGGCAATGTTTCACATTTGGGGGACGAAAGATTGAGAGGTATGATGTGGGGTTAGCTTTAAGGGTAGCAATAAGGATGATATCAAAGGGCTAAACATAAAAAAGGGGTGTATATTACCTAAAATTTACCTAAGGGGTACACCCAGGACAAGAGCAGAGAACAGTTTTACAGTAAAACTGGCAGTATAGAACATTATGAAAAGCGTCATAGGTAACAGAGGCAGTATGTGCAGTGGGTTAAGGCTCTGAGCTGCAGATCTGGAGACCTCGGTTTGAATCCTACAGCTGCCTAGGTGTGTTCTGTGTGATCCTGAGCAAGTCATTTAACTTCCTTGTGCTCCCAGGTCGCATCTGGAATCAAGCTTTGGCTTAGTGTACTACTTCTGGTTAAACGATGTTTCCTTCCCTAATAGATTTGCCTGGATAGATACTGTCTTAGCTTATTGATATAGAGTACCCCCACAAAAAGGTGGGTGTGTGTGGTTCTGTCTTTTTGTAATAAAACAAGCAAGGTCTTGAACAATAAACCATATTTTGTTGAATTAAGAGACACGCTGGATAGTTCAATTAGACTAACCCCTGTTTTGGATGAAGAAAAACAATCACACAGGAAGGTGAAGTTAGTAGGAGAGAAAAAGAAAACTCATGTTGCAAACAATATAGATTTACCAAGTTACTGAAACCTGTAGAGCAGGCACACAAAATGGAAGGGGAGGGTGAGGCAGTGTCCCATGTAAGGGGGAGGAAAAAGAATGGTTGTAAAATGAATAGCACTATTGTTTTGCAAGACTGTGACAATTTAAGTCAGACCATTATATCCAGCTCATCTGAAGATAGCATGGATGTACATGAAACAGGCAGTTGTCTGTTTCTGGTAAGATAATCGACAGCTAGCTCAGATACTGCCAACTCTAACTTAAAAGTGCCGAGCTGGAATATTGCAGGGCACGAGATAAAGTTGACAGATAAAGACTGGGTAAATGAGGTAACAAAATTATATTATTATTTTACAGGAGACGTGGGATTGCGCAACAAACAGCCAACCTTTGGTAGGGTTTAAATATTGGAGTATTCCAGCAATTAAAGATAGAGAATTGGGAAGTGCAAAAGGAATTCTCAATATCTCAACTGGCTCTTGTTTATTTATTTTTATTTCGTTTTTGTTGACCGGGTAAGTGCACTAGACAAATCCTGCCTATTTTCAGACACGACCCGGGGGAGGAGGATACAGATGAATGCCAACTGACCTTGAACCAGATTAAGCTGTTGTTTAAATGCCAACTGTTTATTAGTAATCATGTATAATACATATTTGTATATGTGGTTATCCAACTGAGCTCAAAACAATCAAACTGTTTAGTGTGTATATTCCTCCAAAATTTGTATTTAGCGTTTTCACCTGTATATTAAAGGATACTGCAGCAGAAGTCAAGTTATTGAAGACAAAAATTTCCAGGTTTAGTTATTATAATATCTGGGGGGTTCAATTCCAGGATAGGGAAGGAAACTGAGGAAAAAACATTTGACTGGCATAATAGGCAAAACCTTGTTACAGTTTGCTGCCGGAGAAGGTTGAAGACTACTCAGTGAGGGAACAAAAGGTGATAGAAGTGGAGAAATTTCTTTTCCCACCCATTTGGAGGTAGTCAAGGCTGATTTAAAACTCTTAACGGTCAGGCACTCCCTTACCCGACGAGGCAGAAAGTTCCACAAGGTAGGGGCTACAAACTCAAATGAACACACACCAGAGGTCTTAAGTTTAACCTTGTTAACCTCTAGCAATCCCTCACTGGAGGAGCAGAGGGATTGGAGAAGGCAGTAAGGACAAAGGAGATCTTGCTGGTAGCTTGATCCCTGGCTGTGTAGGACTTTTAAGGTCAATAATCTGACCTTGAAGGTGATCCACCAGTAGACTGGCAGCCAGTCCAGGCCGCAGAGCATAGGCCTGATATGGCATGATCTAGGTAAGCCAGGCAACAACCTGACTGCCACATTCTGAACTAGCTGCAGTCAGTGGATATCAACCTCTAGTAGCCCTAGGTAAAGGGTGTTGCAGTTGTCAAGGCAGGAGGTTACACAGGCATGGACCAATGCTGGTAGGTCATCAGGTGGGACCAGGTGCTTAACTTGGGCGATATTCCTTGGATGGTAAAAAGAGGTTTTTATGACAGGTGACACCTGTAATTTTAAAGTCAGGCTGCTGTTGAAAATAACACCGAGGTTTCACACCTGACCCGAGGCAAGCAACTGGATCCCATCAAGACTAAGCCCAGGCAGTTGGCCAGCTCCTGAACCTGAACTCTGGTGACCTGGGTCTACCACCAACACCTCAGTTTCATCAATATTTAGCCTCAGCCAGCTGGCTCTCATCCAGTCCTGGATCCTAGAGAGACAATTATTAAATACCGAGATGGCCCCAACCTGTTCAGGTACAAAAGACATGTAGAGCTGAGTATCATCCACATAACAGTGGAATCTCAGCTCATACTGCCTTATAATATTTCCTAACAGCAGCATATACACTGTGAACAACATGGGTGAATGTATGGAACTCTGCGGAACCCCACAGGGAAGAGAAAGAGGGGCACAGGAATAAATCCTGGACACCACTCTCTGAGTCCTCCCCATGAAGAAAGATCAAAACCATCTGAGGACTGTTCCAGACAGTCCGCAGAACAGCCACAGTCATTCCAACAGCACACCATGGTCCATAGTGTTAAATGCTGCAGACAGATCAAGAAGAACTAGAATAGATTGGTTCCTTCAATCTCTCACAATCAAGAGATCATTTAGTACCCAAACAAGTGCCGTCTCAGTGCTGTGCTTCTTCCTGAATCCAGACCGAAATGGCTCATAGACATCGTAGGCAGTTAAATGGACTCCAGTTGCTCTGCGAATGCCTTCTCAATAACCTTGCCCACAAAGGGCAGGATAGAGACTGGCCCGTAGTTTGCTAAACAGTCTGAGTCTCAAATTGGCCCTGGAAAAATTCTACAGTCTGTCAGGCTTAGTGGTTAACTGGTTCAAGACTCAAGCTATGCAAGTTTATGATAAGGGGAATTCACAAATAGGGTATGATCTCATAGAGGCTGGATGCTGGAAGAAAATAGGAATTACTGTACTTATCTAGGCCTAAAAATCCCTCTGAAAACTTGTGAACTAATAGAGTGTAACCTAGATCCACTGCTGAAGAAAATAGATGCAGATCTGAAAAAATGGAAGACTCTTAATATGTCCTTATGGGGGAGAGATAACTCAGTTAAAGTGATGGTGGCCCTTAAGCTTTTTTATCTTTTTCAGAGTATCCCAATGCCCTTTAAAGCAGCATTACTATGTAAAAAATTGGCACTTTTTCGATAGTTTATTCCCTGTGCTCTGCTGAGCATGTACCTGGTAATCTTTCCCACCGGCATTGTACTATTGCCCCGTAATTTGCTCAGTTATCCTTTGTTTACATTTCTGCCACTCATCACCCACCACATTGAAAGCAGCAGTACTATGTGCAGCCGCCATATTTACCGTAGCGCTACAAAAATTTCATAGATCACTACCTGATTAGGTAGTACTGCTGCTTTAATAAAACCAAATTTAAATAATTGTCAGTTATTATCAAAAATTTCTTATGGGGTGCGAAACCACCTAGGATGGTGCTCTTGAAACTCAGAGCTCCTTGGTCAGCAGGGGGTTTTGGACTTCCATGGTGGAAAAACTGTCAAACAGCTTTTCTGTTTAAACAGGTTGTTCTCTATCTAGGCCCTGTAAGTGGAGGAGAAATCTACCTTTTGGCTGGATAAATCCTGACAAGCTATCTGATTTTCAATTTAAATCATTACCTAAGAGGCAGTATAGTGCAGTGGGTTAAGGCTCTGAGCTGCAGATCTGAAAACCTGCGTTTGAATCCCACAGCTGCCTAGGTGCACACTGTGTGATTCTGGCCAAGACACTTCACTTCCTTGTGCTTCCTGGTCGCACCTGGAAACAAGCTTTGGCTTAGTGTGCTACTTCTAGTTAAACAATGTTCCCTTTTCCTTAAGACACAGAGGACCAACCCATGCATTACTGGATCCTTGAGAATTATTAAGTCAGTGCAGTCTAAATTCAATATTGCGAAACTGCCAACCCACCTGGAGGTGCTTTGGGAGAATATTAATATATCAGATAATAAAAATGTCATGCAGAACTCAGAATGAAATAGCATAGGTATTACAAACATTGGAAATTTGAGGGATCCAGCTACTGGCATCCTGATGTCATTTGAGGATTTAAAAAAAACAAATTTTAACTTAAAAAGCAGCATTTTATAATATATCTACAGGTCAGGAAGATCTTATCAGATACAGTTCTAGGCCCCAACCCTGAACTACCACCCATGGACCAAGAATGGGCAACAGTATTGAAGTTAGTTAATCTCAGAAGAGAGGTATCATGGGTTTATAATTATACCATGGCATCCTAGAATTAGTGCTTCTGATTGGCTGACTGGCACCCTCCAGCCATGGTGAATCCCAGTATCGACGAGAGGTGTGTAGCTATAATGCTTCTCTCCATGGGTAATGGGATACTGTTAAGATAGTTTGTTGAATGGTTCCCCTTATGGGACTAAGTCAGTGTTAATGTTCAAAAACGGGGGGGAAAAAATACTCCACTCGGGCTGTTGTAAAATTTCTCAAAGTTCTTTATTTATTTTTGTTAATTGCCCTGACTTTTCGCACTCTTGTGCTTTTTCAAAGGGCTTTTCATATATTCTGTAAGAATAATAGATAAATATTGTTTATAAATCTTACATTTTTGGATTCCATTTCTTTTCATTATTCTTCTATTAAGATTTTCTATTATACTTCATTACCACTGTGCTTCTTTTTTCATGCTACTTATAGTACACGCTCTGTACTCTATTCACTCCTATAATTAAAACATTACAAAAATAATATACAGTAATAGAGAATATGTACCCTGTATTCATGCTTTGTTTCCACACTGGCCAGATGCTTTTTACTTCTGCCTTTGCCTGTTCTACTGATTCTAATAAACAATATGTGAAAATGCCTTCAGAAACCTTATTTAGCAGGTTATTTTCAATGCAATAATCAAACAACTTTCCCTTATTGCTACCTTTTCTGTTATAACAGTGTGCCATCAGAAAATATCTTAATTGGCTAAATTTTACCTTTTGTGGCTTTATCTTTCAGCTCAGCGTGCTCAGTTTCCTTTGTTCTCTGTCTTCCTTGAATTTTAGGTTCTGTTTTTAATACATTTAAAGTTTTAATACAATCAAATTTCTTAGTAACTGTTTAAACACTTTTGCAATGTGTTTTTGCCTGTATAACTGGTTTTAACACTTTTTACTCACTTTTGTGCCTAGTATCACCTACAGATAAGGTGCCAGTCAGCCGCATCTCTGTAAAATCCATTCAAGTCCTCGATCAAGAAAGTGGAAAACCGCCATTTTGAATCCCTACTAAGCTTGATCACCAGATTACAACCCTGTTTCTATTCCGTACATGCCTCCCACCATACCCATTCAAGAAAGCACTTATTGTAAGATTCACAGGAATGCTAAACTGGGGAAAGTGTGTCTGAATATAAAACAAGGGGTAGAAGTTACAAAAATAATGTCCGAAAAGCTGAGCTGTGATATTGAGCATGCACCTATGCAGTATCATGGCTCAGATTTTCAACCATTATTTCTGTAACTTCTACTCCTCATTTTTATGTTTGCTTACACGCATGTGCAAGAAACATAGTGCCATCATCCGAGTTTTCCAGAGGTGTGTCAGCCTCTTCCAATTCAGTCAGTGTGTTTGCAGGCACTGTCGCAGTGCGCTAATCACTGCTCCAGCTGCCTATGACAGCTGAAAATGCAGTGGCATACAGTTGAAAGAGAGAGCTCTGCTTCAGTGAGCAGAACTCCCCCCCTCAACACGCACGCATACATATTGCATGCTGATGCACTTCCCCCCGCACATACTGTATAGCCGGCTCCACCCCCCAAAAAGCTTTCCTGGTGCCACGCTGGGAGCCCAACCCAGCATGGCACACACGTCCATATGGCCGATGGGGTGCCCAACTGTCGGCTCCAACTTCTAAAACAGCCTTACAGCCACAGTTAAGCCCACCCAGAGTGGCACAAGCCCATATGGCCTACAGGGGTACCCAACCCTCATCGGCTCCAGCCCCCAAACAGCCTTTCCAGCTGCCATGCTGGGAGCCCACCCCAGCGTGCAAGCGTCCCAGCGTCATCTTAGTAATAAAAAAAAAAAACTGTAAATTAAAATGGTCCTCGCAGTCTCCTGCCCACCCACACCCACCCACTGCGCACTGTCTCCCCACACCCTCACCCCATACTTACCTCCGGAGTCCAGCTCGACGATCTTCGGTGGACCAGGAACATGTCTGCACTCTTCAAAGCCAACCGCGAACTGAGGAAATGCTGGTAAGCTGTATAATGTAATAGATAGGGTTTTTTCAACTTTGCTACATATCTCAGGCGTTTTTTGGAATTTTTGCACCAAATTTTCAACATGGGGTTTTTGGGACCCCTTCTCATGAATGGTGTCACTGTCATGGCATTACTCAGGCCCGAAGGGTGATTTCGCAGCCACTGTGCAAAATTACCTTTCTGGAACAATTAATGAAATGACACTGCCAGTGTTCATAAGGTGGGCTCTCAAAAAGCCTATTTTGAAAATTTGGTGAAAAATATCCTAAAACAATATTTCTGAGCGTGCATTGTAGAGTTCCTACGCACGCTCGTAAGTTCGCAAATTTTCAATATTTTCACTCCAGATTTTCAACATTGCCATTTTACCACACCTCCTTATGAGCAGTATAGTTGTCATTTTTCACATCTCACCCACAACATGTTTCTGCCCATGTAGCGCACAATGGCACAGTCGGTGTGCGAAATCAATGTATGGGACACGTTAAGAAAATCACAGTGACACTGGTCATGAGCAGAGGTGTTAAAATGGCTATGTTGAAAATTTGGTGAAAAGATTCCCAAAAATGACTGTTTTAGGAGCACACGTTGTGCAGTTACTACGCATGCTGGCAAGTTTGCGAATTTGTAATATTTGCGCACCAGATTTTAAACAGTGCCATTTTAACACACTTCCTTATGAGCAGTACAGCTACCATTTTTCACATCTCGCCCAAAATGTGTTTCCGCACATGTAGCGCACAATGGTACAGTCGGTGTGCGAAAACAATGTTTAAGACAGATTAAGAAAATCACAGTGACACTGGTCATGAGCAGAGGTCTTAAAATGGCTATGTTGAAAATTTGGTGACAAAACTCCATAAAATGACTGTGTTATGAGTGAGCATTGCACAGTTTCCATGCATCCTCATAAGTTCATGAATTTGTAACATTTTCAGTCCAGATTTTCACCAGTGGCATTTTTCCACACCTCCTTATGAACAGTACAGCTGTCATTTTCCACAACATGGCCGAAATGTGTTTTCACACTTTCAGCACAGAAATGCATGGTCGCTGTGGGAAATCATTGTTCGTGACAGATAAAGAAAATCACACTGACACTGTTCATGATCGGAGGTCCCAAAATGCCTGTGTTAACAATCTGCTGTAAAAAAATCCCCAAACTAGTTACATTATGGGTGTGCGTTGCACAGTTTCTACGCATGCTCATGACTTCACCAGTTTTTTTAAGATTTTCACAGCAGATTTTCAACATTGCCATTTTTTACACCTCCCCATGAACAGTACCACTGTCATTTTTCACATCCTGTTCGGAATGTGTTTTTGCACCTGTGGTGCCAAATGCCATAGTCACTGTGCAAAAGCAGTTTTCAGCTAACAAACTGATATTGCCACTGTTCATGTGGTGGGGGTCGCAAAAAAAAACATTTTGAAAATTTGGAGTGAAAATACCAAGGAATGCCTGAGGTGTTAGGGTTTCCTACCATAATGCCCCACCCTGTAGAGAATGACAGGCATCAGGGGTGTGACTTGGGATTCTTGCCTGTCATGCTCATACCATTCCACCCCCACCCCCACTCTGCAGCCAGTGAGAGGCATCAAGGTGTGCCTCAGACTCTTCGGGCCCAAACTTCACCCCATTCTCCTATACCGCACCCATCTTACCATATTTTCTGATGGAGTGGGGTGCGCATAAGGGCCAAAGACCCCAAGGCACACCGTGACACTTGTCAGTGTCTGTAGGGTAGGGTGTGGTGAAATGGTGTGGTTGTTATGCCTGACGACCCAAAGGCACACCCCAATGCCTGTCACTCTCTGCAGGGTGGTGGTGGGGTTGGCTTCAGTTCAATACTTCTCTGCCATTCCTATTATGCAGCTCTGTAACTTCTACACTACCAATGCCAATGCCAGCAAGCAAACATTCGGCATTGACAAATGCTTGTTAATTCAGATACAATTTCACCCATTCAGCATTAGTCGAAGTCTTAAAATATTTGTTTAGCCAAACAGGGATGGTGCAACATGTGCACGAGCAGCTGCTGTTGATCATTGTAGCGACCACTCTTAAAGAGCTGCTGCAACAGTGCTCAAATGTTTACCAACATACCATTTGCACTTCAAGAAATAAATAATCTAATACCAGCGATCTGTCAATCATGGCAGCAAGCAGCCCATCCAGCTCCCAGCTTCGTTTAGTCAGCTGTTGACTATTGAAATGCCTGCTTCATTTAGTCCAAAGTTTACTTCATCTCCTTGTAAGTTTGCGTGCCAAATCGCTGATCACTACCCACATTCACTGACAAAAAAATGAAGCTGTGTGTGTGTATGTAAGAAACCTGCTACTGCTACTACTAGTAACCAATGATTAAATGACTGTTTATTCTGGTGAAGTAACAAATACACTAAAAATAAATCACCCCCCCAAAATTTTTATTTTATTTTTTTATATAAAAAAAAGAAGAGACATGGTATAATCACGATAAACCACTCCAAGGTGTGGGTTATGCTAGGATTTACCCATGCCTGGATGGTCTGGTCACTCGGCTTGTGGCCTCATGACCGAAACCACACCAGGCATGAGTAAATACCAGCATTACCCACACCCTGTCATGGTTTATTGCTTAAGTATCTAATAAATGAATGCTGCACACTCGAGTAGACTTGATATACCATGAGGACGCTTTCTGCAGGCAGATTTGTATGTATGTAAATGACAACCAACAGAGTAAGATGGTTAAATCTCTTAGGCACAAATGGGAAGAGCAGCTGGGCTTCTTCATATTTGCAGATGATTGGATGACCTCATGGACAAATGCATATTATTCATGCAGAGAAGCACAGGGTAGAACTATTCCGCTTAAAATTCTACACATGTACTACTACTACTCTCCTGCCAGGTTAGAAGAGATGAATCATTGTGTTGGGGGCATGTGTTGGAGATGTGGCATGCTGCATGCAGATCTTTAGCACATGATTTGGAATTGCCTCTGTTGTTGTTAAGATTTGGGAAACAGTACATGAAATCTGTAGAAAGGTAAATGACGCAAGTTACTGTTTTCACCATTAACCTATATTCTAGGCCTCTCCTTTCACCTCAGTAATCTCCCTAAGTTCAAAGCTAATTGGGTTTCAGCTGCTGCTCTAGCCCTAAAAAGATTAACCCTTTACATGTGGAAAGACTCAACCCCATTAACTATTGCAGAATGGTTTAACAATATGTCTACTTTGGTCAGCAATGAAAGGCTTTGTTATTCATTAGTGGATAAAACAGAAGTGTACAATAGAACCTGGAATCCCTTCTTTAGTGTGAAACATTGAACTGAAATGTATTGCAATGTCTTTTCATTTACTTTTCTCACAAGACTTCCTCATATATTGCTACCTGTAATTTATTGTTCATCCCTATATTCTGTTTTATTAAGTTATTAAGTTTATTTTAGATTATTCATCATTCTTTTGTACACTATTTGGAATGTTTCATGCAGTTTTCAGGATGCAGATTGATTGCATGTGTTTTTTCTTATGAAATTCAATAAAATAATTGTAAAAAAAAAAGAAATAACAGGCAATATAACATTACTGCAGCCATAACTGCCAATAACTGGACAACACATTTTAGAAATATAAACAAAGTTAACGAGAATGTTGGTTCTGATAATATCACATATGGAACTGATAGATCAAAACCATATAGTGACACTCAATGGGATGCTATTACTTCTGCCAAAGATAGACATGAGATCCTGGCAGGACTGCATAATAAAGCCAATGATATTGATGCTCTTCTTGCGGAGCTATACAATCATCATTTAGAATTTTGGTCTAAGCTATTGGCCAGTGTTTTTACAATAATTAACAAAATAATAAACGTATCATCTAACTGTAATTATAGTGTGATTGTCCCTCTATTTAAGTAAGGGGATAGAAATGACCCGAGCTGTTATCGGCCCATAATGCAATATCCAGTTGCTCAAAAAATGTATTCCAGAATAATTCTATCAAGACTTGAAGAATGGGCCTATAGCTTTAATTTGATTCTCTGGTTCTAATGAGAATTTAAAAGATCCCATAGTACAGTATAACTTGTCTTTACACTTAATTACTTCCTGGATACTTATGTAACTACTAAAAATAAGAATATTTATGTATGTTTTGTTGATATTAAATCAGCTATTGATGCAGGTAACAGTAATATACTGTGGGATACGCTGAAAAGTTTCATAGTGATACTCATTTGCTAATATTACAAGTGTTGCATACAAATACAGTCTCAGGAGTAAACTGTACTAAAGCTGGAGCACTGTTAGATCCTATTAGTAATGAGATGAAGTAAAGCTGAAATGCATATTAATACCATTGCTTTTTAACTTATACAGTATATTAAGGCCCAGATAGTCAAAGGAGTTGCACCAGGTGCATCCTTAAAATGCCTCTCTGCCGGGCCGGCCTTAAGGATAGGCGAGCTAGGCCATCGCCTAGGGCGCCATGTAGCAGAGGGCGCAGTGTGACATAAATGGTTAATTGTTTTTTTCTGTCCCTTTTTTTTTTCTGAGCACCCTGACAGCTGCGCAATTTTAAAAGGCAATAAATCTGATGTGTTAACTTGTTATTTTTTGCAGGTGCCGGCGGGGCAGGCCGGGCGGCAGCAAAGCCCAGCAAAAGTCCAGGCTCCAGCAAGTCAGAAGGAAGGACTTCATGGATCAGATCTGGTGTGGTGAACTTTAACAAATCAGGAGGAGGACCCGACCCAGATGTCAGCAGAAGCCCCTCCCCACCGCACTGCAGCCAATCACATGCCACCCGCCACTGCCACCAGAAACCCAGACAGCCAACTGTTGTGAGCGCGCAATCCTCCTCCTCCTCCTCATCACACTGACTCACAATGTCTGACAGGCTGGGATCCTCATCATTGATGAGGCTTGATCGATTGTGTTGACAACAGCGATAGGCGATGAATCGATGATCAGTTTAAAAAGTTGAAAAGTAGGCAATTGTCTCCGGTCACAGTGACTGCGGTGCCACTGCTGAGTGAGCCTAGAGTCGACTTTCTGTGTGGTCCAGTAGAAAAGGGAAGTAGCTAGCTGCCTGTTCCCCACCAACCTGGATCCCAGTCAAAGGCTGGCCACTAGTAGGCCTGATCGATTGTCGACAGATGGCGATCACCTTAACTAAAAAAAAAAAGTAGCAGCAGTAGGCAAAAATTGTCTCTCTCTCTGGGCCAGCCCGATGCCCGATTGATGTATCGTGACCTGTCGGTCAGGTCGGTTACTGATAGATACTGGGCCGCCCGACGGGCAAGGCCAATCAGAAAGTTGAGCAGAGGCAAAGCCCCATCCATCCAGGCCGCAGCAGCCAGGGAGTTCTGCTCAAGTCAGAATCATTCACAATGATCCTCGGACGGACCAAATCCACTGTTTGTTGTGTTCGTGAGTCCCCGACCCACCCTGTCCACCCGGTCTATCTAGACCATCCAGAGAAGACCACCACAGTCCACATCAGGTTGTCTGTACACAGCACAGCCTGGAGCGGAGGAGGTGAGACTCACCTCCCAGGACCAGGAGTGGAGAGTAGAGAGCCAGAGGAGGAGAGCAGAGAGTCGGAAGGAGAATGATGAGAAGCCGTTGAGGAATGGAACCAGAGGATTAGTTCATCCAGTCCAGCCTGAGGAGGAGGAGAGGATGACCGGCATCCACTGTCAATGAGGGGGACTGTCTGGAGACTGTCAGGCAGGACAGGAGGTTGGAGCGAGAGTGAGGCAAGTAATTTCTGACTGTGTGTTTGTGCATGTACAGTGTTTATATTGGCATACAGTTGCCAAACTTCCAGTTTTTGCCAATGGCCTCCCTCTGCTGTGCTCTGCTCTGCCTTACCTTACCTGACTGTATTGCTTAATTGCTGTCTAGTCTGTTAGACACCTCTGACGACCCTCCTGTCACCCTTTTGTTGTTCACTTAACTGTACATAAATGCAGAAATGCAGCAGATGCATATAAAAATGCCTTTTTAGTCACATAAATTCTTGCAATACCAAGCTATTTTTAGACTTAGTAGTCTCTTTGCCAGGCATTGCATTGCCTTGGGTGGCTTTTTGCAAGTAATTTTAAATGAGTGTCTGCCCCCCCCCGCCTAGTAATTATATTGATCATGAGAGAGGCATGAGGCACAACACCACCAGATCTCAGATAATAAACATGAGGAAAACAGTCATTGCTCTGTATAGAGAAGTATATCAAAATCAATAAACTGTGTTAGAAAACATGACAGTTCCTTGTTTGCATATAAACTGTGATGTGATGCAGGATTCATTGTTGTTGCTTGCATTGCCAGCCATGCAGTCGCAACTAGCCTAGTATGTTACTTGTCAGTCACAGGAGTGGCGGGGCCTGACAGGGCAGGGAGCTGCAAAGGGACACAGAATGGCTAAGGCTGGCCTTGCTCAGGAGTGGGACTAAGAGTAAGGCTAGAAAGAGCTTAAGGACATAGTAAAGGAAAGCGGGGGGGGGCGCTCTCTGTCTCTCGGTGTCTCATCCTGGCTGCAGAGTCAGTGCTCCTGTGTTGTTGTGGACAGTGACTCTCCCCTCTCTGTCACAGGGGCCAGGGCAGGGGGTAGAAAGAGAGAAAGGCAGGGGTGCAGCATGCTGCCAATGGCTTGTCTGGTCAATTGGCTCCTTCAGGATAGAACATTGCAAAATGGAGGGGGGGTACCACTGCCAAGTTTGCCTATGGGCGCCATATACCCTAAGGCCGGCCCTGCCTCCCTGGGACATATTCAAAAGGCATTGATGCACTACACAATTCCGGATGCGCTGCAGCACAAAGGTAATGTATGACTGACAACAGAAACTTCCTGTTTGGGAGCAGGAAGTGAGTGATCACAGAGCCACAAAAGACTCACCATCCTAGAAGGAAAAGAGTAGCTCTCCATCCCCCCCCAGCTGCTGGAGGTCTGACTCACAGCAAGTAATGAGACCACTGAGAAATATTGGAACTTCTTGTCTAAGAACGGTAAGATCAGGAGCTTAAAGGGCACAGAGGCAGTAAGCAAGTAGGGAGAAAAAAAAATGAAAGAGTAAGTATTCCAAACAACAGTTAAGGGGCCATAAATAAGACATGATGAGAGTGGTGCACTGCAGTGGCTGTGGAGCAGCAGTCTTTTGGGAGACGTTCTGGAGGATGCGGTGTTGTCCCATCTTCAGGCACCTCTCTGGGCTGAGGGAAGAGGTTGGTCATCTCCAGGCTAAGTTGGCCAGGATTTTGGGGGACATCCTCTCCCACCCAGGGACCCCCAGGGCCACTGCCATTGCCTCAGAGGTTGCCAAGAAAGAGGAGCGGTTGAACCACAGTGAGCTCAGGGAGGCTGAGGGTGGTGGAACAGAGGCACATCCCTCCAGTTGTACCTCTCCACAATTCATATGCTATTTCAGAAAAGTGTGGTTCCTCTATGGAGGCACCCGCAGTGGACACCAAGGAGGATGCTGGGAACCTCCACAAAGGAGAAGCACAGGAGGGTGGAATGGGACCCCACAGGGGAAGGAAACAACTCATGGTGGGGGACTTCATTGTTAGGGGGTAGAACTGGGGGAGGAAGGGGAGAGGGAGGTATGGTGCCTGCCTGGCACCATGGCTTGGAGGGACAGGGAGCGAATTCTCAGGATCGCTGGACTAGCTGCACGAGGGAAGGAGCTGGATGTCATTGTCCACCTAGGGACAAATGACCTGGCTAAGAAAGGGATCAGAGCAGTGCAGAAAGAGTTTGTGGAGTTGGAGAGGGGCCTTAGACAAGTAGCACGCATGGTAATCTTCTCGGAGGTGCTGTCTGTCTATGGCATGGATGAGGCTAGGGAGCTCCATACCATAGGACTCAATCAGTGATTGAAAAACTGGTGCAGAGCTCAGGGATTTAGCTTCATTGGGGACTGGGGTCCACCTGGAGTGATGTAGGCCTATGCTGGTGTGATGGTCTGCATCTGTCTGGGAGGGGAACCAGGATCCTAGGTGATAGTTTTAAATGCTTCATTGACAAGCACTTAAACTAGCCAAGGGGCACTGGAAAGGAGCAGGGAAATCCTATCCCCCCCAAAATAATCAGGGTAGTAAGTGAGATAAACACCAAGATAGAGATGTCGATAGGGAGAAGGGCAGGGGTAAATGGAGAAAATGACAAAGGCAATAAGGACAGGGATGGGGCAAAAAGGGGTAAGGCCATCAAGAAATGGAGGGTAATGAGTACCAATGCCCATAGTCTGGGCAACAAGCTCCCTGAACTTGTGGCCTTGATGGAAGGAGGATGCCGGATATCGAGCTAGTCACAGAAACGTGGTACACAGAGAACCATGACTGGGCTGTTAACATACCAGGGTACACAACCTACAGAAGAGACAGGGAGGGTAGAAGAGGGGGAGGAGTAGCACTCTCTATGTAAGGAAAGGGATAAAAGCAACAGAACAAAAAAGTAAACAGGGAGGAGAGGAGGCATTGTGGGTCATCTTAGAGACTGGAAATGGCACCACAATCTGCACAGGGGTTGTATACAGACCCCCATGTCAGGGAGAGGGAATGGACAAGGTTATGATGGAAGGCATCCTTAGGATGGCAGAGAAAGGGGAGATATTGTTGATGGGAGACCTGGATATACCAGATGTTAACTGGAGCACCTTTGCTACAGCCACATCCAAGAGTAAGGCCATTCTCGATGCCCTACAGGTGGCATGCCTTAGACAACTAGTTTTGGGATCCACTCATGAGAGAGCAATCTTAGACCTCATACACTCAAATGGGGACAGTGAGAGGATCTTAGATCTAGAAGTGGGTAGCTATCTGGGAACAAGTGATCACCAAACAGTGTGGTTCGCAATAAACTCAGCTACAGAGTCAAGCCATACAAAAGTGGGGGTACTGGACTTCAGGAGGGCTGACTTTGGCAAGATGGGAGAGTGCCTTAGAAAAGCACTAGCAAACACGCTAGAAGGAGGAGGGAGCAACACTGGGGAAACATCAAAACTGCCATCACAGAGGCAACAAGCCTTTGTGTGAAGCAACTAAACAAATCAAAATGAAAGAAAAATCCACTGTGGTTCTCAAAAGAGGTGGCGGGGAAGGTTAGGAAGAAAAAGATATAATTTAGGAAGTATAAGAAAACACAGAAGGAGCAGGACAGAGAACTGTACCAGTTAAGGCAGAAGTAAGCAGGGAGGGAAGTCAGAATAGCAAAGGCTCAAACTGAGGAAAAGATAGCCAACTTGGTTAAGAAGGGGCACAGGACCTCACCGCCAGGGCCTAGAGGCCAGTGTGGCACAGGACCTTGCCACCAGATGAAAAGCTACAAGCCTGTCCTAGGAAGCAGCCCACAATTCTGCTACTACAAATTAGCAGACCATGAGGTTTTCTTCCCCTGTTGAAACTGCCGCCTGGGATTCTCCGAACTCTGGTTCGTTGCAGGGCTCAGAAATCTACAGAAACAGCCAAAAGCCGTATACCCCCTCAGGTACATTGGTATTTGGCGCATTTGGACATTCTGAATTTTCAGCGCCAACACTCTGATTGGAGGATCTCAGCCTCACTGACTTCTTCCTGCTGGTCTCCAGTTTACCTTGCTTAATTAGAGACATTTATCAGCGCTGCTGACCCTGGGACTATCCTTTTTTGTAAAGCAAGAATTTCATTTTTTTTTTAAGTGTCTATTTTCTCATTTGCAAATAGAAACACAGAAACATAGAATTTGATGGCAGATAAGGACCGCTTGGCCCACCCAGTCTGCCCATTTCCCTGCCTACTGGATAAGCTGCAGATCCTAGTTAACCAGCAGCCTACTTCTTCCTACCTCTCACCCCCCAGAATTGCCTTATGACTGTCCCATGCATGCTGGAATTCCACCACTGTTTTTGACTCCATGACCTCCTCCGGAAGGCTGTTCCATGCATCCAAAACCCTCTCTGTGAAAAAATACTTCCTTAAATTACCTCTGAGCCGCCCCCCCTCTATCTTCAAATTTGCCCTTGTGTTCTTTCACACCTCTTTTTGAAAGATGCTACCCTCTTGGACTTTGTTGATTCCTTGAGGTGCCTGAAAGTTTCTATCATGTCCCTCTCTCCTCCTTTCCTCGAGGCTATACATATTAAGCTCCTTAAGTCTCTCTTCATATGTCTTCGGTGCAGATCCTGCACCATTTGAATGCCCTCCTCTGGACAGCTTCCATCCTGTCTATGTCTTTGCGAAGACTGGGTCTCCAGAACTGCACGCAGTACTCAGATGGGGTCTGACCTGCTGTCTGCACAGAGGATAATAACTTCCTGTTTTTCTACCGGTGATGCCTCTCCCTCATGCATCCCAGTATCCCCCCAGCCCTCCTTGCTGCCCTCTCACATTGCTTGCCCACCTTTAGGTCATCTGATATGACTACCCTAGGTCCCTTTCCATTTTGTTGTTGTTAGTATCTCACCCCATTGTGTACTCTTCCCTGGGTTTTGTTTCCCAGGTGCATTACCTTGCACTTCTTAGCATTGAATCTAAGCTGCCATACATTTGACCATTCCTCTAACCTTGCCAAGTCCTTTTTATCCTTTCCACCCCACCTTGTGCATCAACTCTGTTGCAGATCTTTGTGTCATCTGCAAAGAGACATACTTTTCCTTCCAGTCCCTCTGCAATGTCGCTTATAAAGACATTGAAGAGGACCGGTCCTAATACTGAACCCTGTGGTACCCCACTAGTAACCCCCCTTTCTTCAGAGTGGACTCCATTTACTATTACTCTCTGTGTCCTATTCTCCAGCCAATTTTTCGCAGGCTGTCATCTTGGGACCCACTCCCAGGCTAGCTAACTTGTATATTAATCTTTGTGTGGGACTGTGTCAAATGCCTTGCTAAAGTCTAGGTAGGCCATGTCCACAGCCCTCCCTGATCTACTACTTTGGTCCCCAGTCAAAAATCTATCAGATTTGTCTGGCATGACCTTCCTGCTGTGAATCCATGCTACCTTGGGTCCTGTGCCCCTCTGGCCTCTAGATACTGACAATTCTTTCCTTCAGAAGTGATTCCATCATTTTCCATACCACAGAGGTTAAACTAACAGGTCTGTAGTTTCCTGCTTCTGCCTTGCTCCCACTTTTGTGAAGGTGAATCACATCTGCCCTCCTCCAGTCCTCGGGTACCACCCCATCCTCCCATGATTTGTTAAACAGGGTAGTCAGTGGTGCCACTAATTCTACCCTTAGTTCTTTTAGAATTCTGGGATGAATCCCATCAGGCCCCATTGCTTTGTCCACCTTCAGTTTTAAGAGTTCTTTCAGAACCCTTTCTTCTGTAAATGGGATGGTATCAACTTCTGTATCCAGAGTGTTTCTACTGTTTGTTTTAGGTACCTCCCCCTCTTCCTTTGTAAATACTGAGCAAAAATATTTGTTTAGTATCTCTGCCTTTCACAGTCACTCTGCCCACCCTCCCCTTATTAAGCCTCCTATCCCTCCCTTGGTCTTCCTTCACTCCCTGATGTACCTAAAAGGTTTTATCCCCTTCTTAACTGAGTTGGCTATCTTTTCCTCAGTTTGGGCCGTTGCTGTTCTGACTGCCTTCCCAGCTTCCTTTTGTTTTAACTGATACAGTTCTCTGTCCTGCTCCTTCTGTGATTCCTTGTACTTCCTGAAAGCTTTCTTTTTCTCTTGAACCTTCACTGCCACTTCCTTTGAGAACCACGGTGGTTTCTTACAACGTTTAATTTTGTTTATTTGCTTCACACAAAGGCTTGTTACCTCTGTGATGGCAGTTTTATTATTCTCCATTGTTCTTCACCCTCCTTCCTGCCCATTTGCTAGTGCATTCCTTAGGCACTCACCCATTTTGGCAAAGTCAGCCCTCCTAAAGTCCAGTACCTTTGCCTTTGTATGGCTTGACTCTATTGCTGTGTTTATTGTGAACCATACTGTTCGTTGGTCGCTAGTTCCCAGATGGCTACCCACTTCTACATCTGTGATCCTCTCTTCATCTCCATTTGAGAGAACCAGGTCTAAGATTGCTCCCTCTCGAGTGGGATCCAATACTAGTTGTCTAAGGCATGCCCCCTGTAGGGCATCTAGAATAACCCCACTCTTCGAAGTGGCTGCTGCAACTGCACTCCAGTTAACATCTGGCATATTCAGATCACCCATCAGCAATATCTTCCCTTTTTCTGCCATTCTAAGTATACTTTCTATCATTTCCTTGTCATTTCCTCCCCTGAGAAAGTCTGTATCTAACCCTGTGCGGATTGTGGTGCCATTGCGGTCTCCAAATTTACCCACAGTGCTTCTTCTCCTCCCTGTTTTCCCTTTTGTTCTGTTGCTTTGATTCCTTCCATATATGAAAGCTACTCCTCCTCCTCTTTTACCCTCTCTGTCCCTCCTGTAGATAGTGCATCCTGGTATGTTTATGTCCAGTCATGGTTTTGTGTGAACCATGTTTCTGTGACTGCCACAATATCCAGATGTTCCTCCTCCATCAAGGCCACTAATTCAGGAAGCTTGTTACTCAGACTACGGGCATTGGTACTCATTGCTTTCCATTTTTGATGGCTTTACCTTCTGTTTCACAGCATCTCAACCTTTCTACCTCGGTCTTTTTCTCATTTAGTACCCTGTTTTGTAGGGAGAGGCTGGGATTTTCCTGCTGCTTATCAGTGCCTCCCCCCTTGACTAGTTTAAAAGCTTGCCAATGAAGCGTTTAAACCGATTGCTCAAAAGACTTGTTCCCTTCCTGGACAGATGCAGACCATCCTGCCAGTATAGGCTGGTGTCCCTCCAGGTGGAATCCCAGTCCCCAATGAAGCCAAACCCCTGTGCTCCACACCATTTTTTCAACCATTCATTAAACTGCATGGTGCAAAGTACCCTTGCCTCACTCATGCCATTGATAGGCAGCACCTCTGAGAAGGATACTGTGTGTGCTACTTGTCTTAGGCCCCTCCCCAGTTCTACAAAGTCCTTCTGCACTGCTCTGATCTCATGTTGAGCCAAGTCATTTGTCCCTAGGTGGACAATGACATCCAGCTCAGACTCCCGTGCAGCTGTTCTTGTGATCCTGAGGAGGCACTTCCTATCCCTCCAAGCCATGGCACCAGGCAGGCACCTTACTTCAGTTTTCCCTGCTCCCCCCAGTTCTATCCTCCTAATAATTGAGTCCCCCACCAGGAGCTGCTTCCTTTCCTTGCGGTGTCCTCTGCCTCCTTCCTGTGGGCCTCCCTTGTGACAGGTGTCCTCAGCCTCCTTAATCTCATCTGTGGGTGCATCCATAGGGGAGCTGTGCTCCCCCAGAATGGTGTATGGATTGTGGAGTAGAACAACTGACTGGGTGTGCCTCTGTTCCACGATCCTCACCTCCCTGAGCCCACTATGGTCCAACTGCTGTGCTTTCTTTGCAACCTCTGAGGTAGTGGTGGTGGCTCTGGTGCTCCTAGATGGGGAGGTTCCTTCCTACCATCCAGTCTGGCCTGGGGAAGGTTCCCTTACTGTTGTCCAGTGTGGCCTGAAGATGGGCAAATTTCTCCCTCAGAGCAGAGAGTTGTCTGCAAATAGAGCAGCATCTCAGCCTCCAGAAAGACTCCCGGAAGACTGCTGCCCCACAGCCATTACATTGCACTACTCCCCACATGATTATGTACTTTTTTGTGTGTGTGTGTGTGTGTTTGTGTGTGATTGGTTTGTTATATAGAAATATATATATTATACAATGTGTATGCTTATATTTTCAGTGATGTGTGCTAGAGAGGATATGACATTGATATGCACCTTGCACTCTTGAGGAAATGATGTCAGAACCCCAGGTATAAAGGAACTATTTCCAGGGTGGGTGGGGTGAGGGTGGGAAGGGTTGGGCCTAAACTGTGCCCTCACAAAACAATCAGCTAAGAGCTCTGACCCACCACTGCGATGAGTGCCTTCCTGTCAGCAAGATACCATACACAACAATTTGACAGAGAAAATCCCCTGCTAATCAAACAGAGAAAAATCCAGACATCCAAGTCAGACACAGGTAAACCTCCCCAGCCCCAAAACAGCCTGGTGGTTTGTGCTCTGAAAGCAGTCAGCCCCAAAATAAGTCAGCTGTGCTTTAAACTTTTCCTGCACTGAAAATCTTAAGAATTGTAACAAGACTGTCTTTTCCTGATAATTCTAAGTTCCTTATTTCACCTTTCAGTTAGAAGTAGCCTCCACCTGCAGAATATCTGCTACAAACCAAAGACTTAATTTAAAAATTATACTACATAGCCACTGGAGAGCTACAACAGCTGTTGTTGTTTCTGTTAAAGAGGAAACACATTATATTTTCTACTTCCTCTTCTGCTCTAGTGGACCTGGGATACCTCTCTTTCTGAGGACCATCCCCGGGGGGTTTCTGCCTGTTTCTCAGGTCGAACAATGCTCATCCACTAAGACTGCTAGACTTGAATGCCTGCTCCCACTTCCATTCTATACTGGTGGAGCAGGGCCAGAAACAGAAACGAAAGCTACAGACCAATCTTGCCACACCGGATTGCAGCCTTGAACCACCTCACTGGCTCAGCTGCAAAGAGTTGCTCCACAGGTACGTTCAGCGCCAAAACCACCTCTCAGCCAACAAAAGGATTTTGAACTTATGACACCTGTTCACCGATTGGTCGAGGCTTCTAGTGACCTTTACTGCCAGCTGTTGTGGCGTATAAATCTTCCATGGGAAGTTATACTGGTTATACTGGTTTTACTGGACAAAAGAAGGCCATTGCGGCCCATCGAGATTGTCCCCCACAACAGTGGGTCAGTTTCCTTCATTATTTGTTAACCAAATATCCAATTTGTTTTTAAAAGATTCAATGGTTTTTGAACTAACTATGAATTCAGGAAGTTGATTCCATTTCTGTGGGCCTTAACACTAAAAAAGTTGTCTCTTTTATTAGTATTAACCCTTTCAACACTTAGTTGTTTGTTATGTAGTCTACCAACTATACGTTTTTTAGCATATGACAATCCGCATTGTTTCATCTGTAACGGACATTTTAATATATTAAATAAAAATAATAAGTCCCCTCTTAATCTTCTTTGTTTAGAGAGTGTAGACCTGTTTTAGTTAAACGTAAGTTGTAAGAGTCTTTTTTTAGTCTAGGTATCATCTTAGTCAGTCTTCTCTGAACCTGTTCCACTCTATAAATGTCTTTCCTAAGATATAGATTCCAGTATGGGGAACCATAATCCAAATAGGGTCTAACATACGATCTATAAAAGGTGACCAAACACTGTTCAGATTTATTGACAAAGGTTTTATAATAATCTGTTTCAACATAATGTTGGCTGTATTTGCCACTCTATTGCAGTGGGAATCAGCTGATAATTTATTATGTATTAGAATCCCCAAATCTCTTTCACACTCAGAGTATTTGATTTGTTTGTTATTTAACCAATATGTGTTTTGGGGCTTTCTATTCCCAAAATGCAAAATCACATACTTATCCATGTTGAAATCCAAAATGTTATTTTTGTCCACAGTTCTATAGTTTCTAGGTCATTCTGAAGAATATTCCCATTTAAAGTTGTGTCTACTCTGCCTCCCAGTTTGGTGTCATCAGCTAATTTAGAAATAAAATTACTAGAAGTTATATTTAGGTCACTGCTAAATAAATTAAACAATGTTGGACCCAAAACCGAGCCCTAGGGAATACCACTAGTCACCTCGCGTGGTTTAGATAAGAAATTGTTTACCCTAACCATCTGTGTTCGACCATATAACCATTGAGATACCCAGTTTATAATATATCCCGAAAAACCAAATTTACACATTTTCTCAATGAGTAATGAATGGGGCACTTTATCAAAAACTTTACTGTAGTCCAAAAGTATAACATCAGATGGAATATGGTTATCCAGATATCTGCTAATGTTATTATAAAAGGAAATCAAGTTTGCTGTACATGAAGATCCTGTTTTAAAGCAATGCTGTGTTAAATCCTGTACCCCAAGAGTCTGTATTTCTGAGTCAATGTGAGATTTAACTATTCTTTCCATGGCCTTACCAATTATTGATGTAAGACTTATTGGTGTATAATTTTGAACCATGGTTTTGTTTCCCTTTTTTAAAATTGGGACTACAATTGCTGTACACCAGTCATTTGGAATACTGCCTTCAGTCAATGATTTATTAAAAATAAAGTTAAAGGAACAGTAACTGAGTCGATAGTTTCTTTCAAAAATCTTGCATTGATGTTATCAGGTTCCGAACTGGTAGATTTTTTTTAGTATTGAAAGCACATTTCTTACTTCTTGCTCATTAATTATTGGATATAATGTGGTTGAATTATACCTTGGATAATTATCTTTATTATAGAAGACAGAGGAAAAATATTCATTAAATATATTGGCAATTTTTTATCATTATTAACTGAATTCCCTTCAATAGTTATAGGTCCAATTTTTCTAGAGTCACCTTTTTTTTTTTACTATTTATATAAGAATGGAGTGATTTTTTATTTGACGTTGAATGTGCTAAGGTAAATTCTAATTTATTTTTTGCTTGTCTAATTAGTTTTTTTAGGTGAATTACTGAATTTTGATAACTAACCCTAATGCCAGGGGTACCATTAATTTTTAATTTCTTAAAGAGACGCTCTATTAATTTTATTTGTCTGTGTATATCTTTATTAAACCAGATAGGTATTTTACCTTTTTTGTTATATTTGGATTTTAAGGAAACATAGGTTTGTTGTAGCATATTTATATTATATTTAAATAAGTCCCATGCTTGGGTTGTAGATTTATTTTGGAACACTGTTTTCCAATTAATTTGGTTTATTAAAAGATTAATTTGTTTAAAGTTAGCTTTGTTGTAATTTTTTTGTAATATTCCTGAAATTGTTTTGCTTTTAGTAATACTTATATTTAAAACTACTGCCTTATGATCACTATTTCCAATGGAAGCAACAATATCTATATCTGATACTAAACTTCCTAAATTAGTAATAATTAGATCCAATATATTATTTCCCCTAGTGGGATCTTTAACTAATTGCTCTAGGCCTTGATCGATACACAAGTCTGTTAATTTTTCCTATGAAGTTACTACAGTGAATATTTCCCAGTTTATTCCTGGCATATTAAAATTACCCATAATAATCACATTGTTTTTTTTTTCTACTATGTCAGATATTTGGTTAATTAACTCATTAGTATATTCAGAGTCAGACGAGGGAGGTCTATAACAGACTCCTACAACTAATTTGGGTTGTCCCTTAAATTGCAGCCGTATCTACAATGATTCAATGCTGGAGTTATTGATAATTTCCAAAGAGATTAAATCATTATGTACAAATATACAAACCCCTCCTCCACTTTTATTCTGTCTGTCTTTATGATACAACTTATAGCCAGGGATCTCCTTAACCCATTTGGATGATGAGTCCCACCATGTTTCAGTTATAGCAATAATGCCAATATCCAACAATTTACATTTATATTCTAATTCCGACACACTTAATTTTTTTTTTTTGTTATTTAACCAGGTGAGACACACTAAGCTGAAAGCTTTTTTACAGGCTCAACCTGGGAGCACAGGGAAGTTAAGTGACTTTCTCAGGGTCACACAGTATGCAAGAGGAAGCTGTGGGATTCAAACCCAGGTCTGGTCTGTTGGATGTCACCAAATTTGCAGCTCAGGGCCTTAAACCACTGTACTATACTGCCTCAGGGATTTTGCATTAAAGCTAAGGACTTTACAATATTTAGTTACTGACTGTTTAACACAGATGTTTGTCCCTTTTAGAGAATTTAGACCTTTCCAATTCTCCCCCTCATAATCTAGTTTAAATTATTTATTTCTGCTGCAATTTTTCTACCAAGTATGCATTACCCCTTCTACTCAGAAGTCCATCCCAGCAAAAAAGTGAATCCCTTCCACAGAAATCTTCCCAATGCTGAATGCATTTGATCCCCTGCTTCAAACACCACAGTCTTAACCAGTTGTTGTTTTTTTTTATTTTATTTATGATGGCATAAGTGGCCCTGGGTACTGGTAGTATCTCTGAAAAGCAGACTGTACATTCTTTTTCCACCAAAAAATTATTTATTGCCCCATAACTTTCCTCTAGTTTGTTACTTTCAGATTGGCAAACATCATTAACCCCTGCATGAATTATTACCAGCAGGTTATGTCCTGCTTGGGATAATATAGGGCTTAACATATCGGTGATATCTGCTAACAGCTGGTTCCTCGGTGTGTCACTAGCTTTACTAGTGCTCAGCTCAATTCTTCAGAACCCTCATCCCTTCCTAAAGTAGAAAGACCCTTGTGCTTCTCCCTGTCCTGTGTCCAACAGCTCCTTTCAGGGAGCTATTCTGGACTATTGGGCTTCTCAGCTGTCTCTGCCGGGGAGTGGGACATTTCCCAAGCTTCCTCTGCAGATTACTCCCCCATCCAGACTCGAGACTTCCTACTCATGGCAAATTTCTGCCAGGACACTAGTGGCTGCAACACTAGGCCAGTATAACACCAGGAGTGGGTACAGGTCTACCCATCAACACCGCCTCCCCTACTGCCCCAAAAATAATGTTTACAAATTACAGTTCACTGCCTTAAAAAGAATCCTGCTTCTTTTACTATTGTACTCAGGCAATGTTGAACTCAACCCATGACCATTAGACACCCTTGCTTCTCCATCAGACCTGGCAGGTATCAAAGGAATGTTTTTTATGCATCTTAATGGCTGTAGTTTTGCTGAAAAAGTTCACCCTTATCCAGGCTTGGGTGAGCCACACCTTACCTGACGTCTTAGTGATCACTGAGACCTGGCTTAGGCCAGCCACCCCAGACAATAAAATCAAGATCCAAAATGATTTACTCTTCCGAGCGGATAGGCAATAAAGAGGAGGTGGGGTGGCCATTTATGTAAGGGACAAATACTCAGCCACATGCATAGATGCATCATCCTCCCCCAAAGATTTTGAATGCTTGACCTTAAAGATCGAACTTTCTCCTTCCAGTGCACTCTGTGCAATAGGCTGCTACAGGCCCCCTTCTGCCGGTCCTCATCTCCTGTCTCACCTCAGTTCCATACTGGGGCTCAGTTCCTTGGAAACCATTATTCTTGGTGACCTGAACTACGATTGGCTACCAAGTGCATCAGCTCCCTTGAAATCCTTTTGTGACACTCTAGGGCTGGTGCAACTCATTGGTGAGCCTACTCACCCAAATAAAAAGAACCTTAACAACAGCTCCCTCTTGGATGTAATTTTGGTTTGCAAGCCACACCTGTTCTCTCATGTCGGAACATTTTTTTCTCAGACATTAGTGATCATTGTACAATCGTTACCATTAGATCCGTGCACAACCCACAGTTTGTGACAAAGTTCTCTATCAAGAGGTACAAACGCAACTTTGATTTGTTTGCATATGTCCATGACTTGAAACATTCACTGCGATGGCAAGAATTCTTTCTAGTCAAAATGGTTAACAGGGCATAAACTAATTTTTACGATATTTTAAGTGAGGCTTTAAGTAAGCATGCACCCTTGGTTAAGGTGCAGGTCAGGAGCAGCACCTGCCATTGGTTCTTGCCTGAGCTCAAAGCTTCCCTGTTAGAAAGGGATACTTTATGGAAAAAAGCACAAAGAAGCAAGAACGACTCAGATTGGTGTCTTTTTAAGAGAGCACATAACAAGTGCACCAAGTTGGTCAGAGCAGCCAAGGCCGCCTACTATCATTCAGAGCTAGCCTCTGCCTCAAGAAATCCTTCAAAGCTCTGGAAGACATTAAAAGACATGTCTGGACATGCACCTGGTAATTCAATTCCAGTAAAAATTAAGTTCGATGGCAGTGTTATCTCTAACTGATCAGAGATATTGGAAGCCCTCAATAACCATTTTGCAACGGTAGGGCTAGCATTTGATACTTCCCCTGCCAATGACCTCCGCACAGCTCAGGGCCCACCAACCCATGAGTCACCCTCTACCAAAGAGGCCTTCTCCTGCCTGTCTGTCTCACTAAAAGAGGTGGAAGACCTACTGCTGCAACTGGACACCAGGAAGGGAGCAGACTCCGACTTCATAGAGCCATACTATCTGAAATGTGCCTACCATGTGCTTGCACTGCCAATAACCCACCTATTCAACATGTCACTCTCCCAAAGTAGCCTCCCCCCTCAATGGAAAATAGCCCATGTCATCCCTCTATTAAATGCAGGTGACCCCTGCGATCTAAATAATTACAGACCGATCTCCCTCCTCCCCATCCTGTCTAAGTTACTAGAAAAAATAGTGTGTGGCCAGCTAGGGGTATACTTAGAATCCAGAAGCCTATTAAACCCTATTCAGTCTGGATTCAGAGCAAAGCACAGCACCATAACAGCCCTAGCTAAGGTGACCAATGACTGGCTCCTAGACCTTGACAACAAGAAGCATGTCTGTGCCATTTTCTTGGATCTTAGTAAGGCATTCGACACAGTCGATCACAGCCTGCTTCTTTCCTCCCTCCCTCCTCCCTAAGCACCTTAGGCCTGGACCATAAATCTATGTGCTGGTTTGCAGACTACCTTGGAGAACGGAAACAGCAGGTTAAAGCTGAAGGTGATCTTTCCCCATTAAAAACTATGCTGAGGGGCATGCCCCAGGGATCTATCCTTGGTCCCCTCCTCTTTGCAGTCTACATTAACAACATCAATGACCCCATCAAAAAAGTCAACATCCACTTATTTGCGGACAACACTGTACTGTACTACAGTTGTCCCACGCTGGAAGCAGCCTGTGAAGACCTCCAAGCTGAATTTAACCTTCAACAATACCAGCTTATAAACAAAAAGCTTTTGCTCAATGCAAAAAAGGCAAAAGCTATGCTCTTCTCCCCCTCCTTGCATGCAGCAATTCCTGCTGGGGAGGGGCTATCCCATAAATTACCACTGTGCTTGGAGAAACACTGGAGTATGTAGCTAAATTCAAATATCTAGGACTTTGGCTTGATCATAATATTTCCTTCACTGACCATCTCGAAGGACTACAGAAGAAACTAAGGCAAAGATTAGGACTATTCTACAGAATTAACCACCTTCTCACAAAGGAGGCCAAGATTCAACTAGTTCAAGCTACCTTCCTATCTTTAATAGAGTACACAGACCTGCTCTACAGCCACTGCACTGGCTAAGTTGGACACCTTCTACCACAGAGCTATCAGGTTCATTACAGGCCTTCCACTTTCCACATACCACTGCTCCCTGTACTCATCGTTAGGTTGGACTTCTCTTCACTATAGAAGGAATAGAAATGCCGCCCTATGGGCCTTCAGAGCGGTGACCAACAAGCTCCCCTCATTTGTCTCAGATTGTATTCCCTGGAGTGTGTTAGGCACCTACGCTCTAAGGAGCTATTCCCTAATTGCCCTCCAAGTTTCAAGGGTCAAAACTTATTTTGGCAAAGCTGCTCTAAACTTTTCTTTACCCACATTGTGAAACAGTTTACAAAGGAACTTGAAGCTGAACTGCCCTGTTAGCTTGAATATCTTCAAGGCGCTCTACGATCGCTACATGAAAGCACCTGGCAAATGTTTTCCTCACTGCTAGCCCACTAATTCCACAACTCCCCCTTTCCATCCTGATGCTCGTCATGTTTCTACCCCTGGCTCTCAATCTTTCCCTATTAACTCTTCCTGCTGCACCCACCCTTCCCTGTCCACTCCAGCCTGGCTAAAGTCCCACCCCATCCATAGTAGTGTCCCAATTATCAACCCCTCCTCCGTCATTATCATAATAAACAAGTACACGACAGCCATCATCACTTTCTGTGGTTTTAGCCCAATTTTTCCCCCAGTCGTCGGTAATATATCCCTCCTCTTCTTTACCTCTCTAACCTGCCACCCCATACACGGGCAATTTCCCCTATATGTGTAGTTGCCGGCTGCCTCACTCAAAAGATCTCTGCTTACAACCCCTGTATGCCTATGGTTTATTGTACATCTGCTGACTTCTTCAATTGTAAAATAATGCTGTTTTTTTATTTATTTAAACCTTTTGCTGTACTGTATACACTGTATATACTTTTTCTTCCTTGTATATTATTGCTTTTTGTATACCTGCTTCTGTATTGTACTTTGATGTATTCATGACCAGGTCCACCTTGCAAATGAGCCTTGCTCCATGGTGCCCACCTGGATAAATAAAGATTTTGATTGATTGAGGGGGATAAAACCTTTTATAGGTACATCAGGGAGCATAGAAGACAAAGGGAGGGATAGTGAGGCTGAATAGAAAGGACGGTGGGTGGGCAGAGAGGGACAGTGAAAAAGCAGGGATACTGAACAAATACTTCTGCTCAGTATTCACAAAAGAGGAGGAGGGGGAGGTGCCTAATCCAATTAACAGAAGCACTCTGGATAGGTCGGTCGATCCCAGTCCTTTCACAGAAGAAAGGGTTCTGAAAGAATACCTAAAACTGAAGGTGAACAAAGCAATGGGGCCTGACAGAATTCACCCCAGAATTCTAAAAGAATTAAGGTGAGAACTAGTGACACCACTGACTACCCTTTTTAACAAATCATGGGAGGATGGTGTGGTACCTGAGGACTGGAGGAAGGCAGATGTGAGTGCCTTTCACAAAAGTGGGAGCAAGACAGAGGCAAGATACTAAAGACCTGTCAGTTTGACCTCTGTGGTAAGGAAAGTGATGGAATCACTTTTGAAGGAAAGAATTGTTGAGTACCTAGAAGCCAATGTGGCACAGGACCCAAGGCAGCATGGGTTCGCAGTGGGAAGGTCATGTCAGATGAATCTAATTGATTTCTGTGACTGGGTGACCAATGTAGTAGACCAGGAAGGGGATGTGGACATGGCCAACCTAGACTTTAGCAAGGCATTTGACACAGTCCCACACAAAAGATTAATAATCAAAGTAACCAGCCTGAGAGTGGGTGCCAAGTTGGTAGCCTGGGTAAAACATTGGCTGAACAACAGGACACAGAAAGTAATTGCAAATGGAGTCCACACTGAAGAAAGAGGGGTTACTAGAGGGGTACCACAGGGTTCACTACTGGGTCCAGTCATTTTTAATGTCTTTATACGGGACATTGCAGAGGGACTGGAAGGAAAAGTATGCCTCTTTGCAGATGACACAAAGATCTGCAACAGGGTTGATACACAAGGAGGCGTGGAAAGGATGAGAAGGGACTTGGCAAGGTTAGAGGCATGGTCAGAAGTATGGCAGCTTGGATTCAATGCAAAGAAGTGCAAAATAATGCACATGGGAAACAAAAACCACGGGGAAGATTACACAATGGGGGGGAGGTAGTAACAACAACAAAAATGGAAAGGGACCTGGGGGTAATCATATCATATGAACTTAAGGTTAGCAAGCAATGTGAGAAGGCAGTAGGGAGGGCTTGGTGGATACTGGGATGTATAGGGAGAGGCATCACCAGCAGAAAATGTGAAGTTGTTATCACTCTGTACACACAGTTGGTGAGACCCCATCTGGAGTACTGTATCCAGTTCTGGAGACCCCATCTCCGCAAGGACATAGACAGGATGGAGGCAGTCCAGAGGAGGGCAACTAAAATGGTGCAGAGTCTGCAAGCGAAGCCATACGAGGAGAGACTAAAGAAGCTTAATATGTACAGTATACTCTTGAGGAAAGGGGAAGGGGGCATGATAGAAACTTTTAAGTACCTCAGTGGAATCAATAAAGTCCAAGAGGTAGCATCTTTCAGAAAAAGAGATGTGCAAAAACAAGGGGACACAATTTGAAGATAGAGGGGGGACGGCTCAAAGGTAATGTTAGAAAGTATTTTTTCACAGAGAGGGTTCTGGATGCGTGGAACAGCCTTCCAGAGGAGGTTGTGGAGTCAGGAACAGTGGGAGAATTCAAGAATGCAAGGGACAGGCATAAGGCAATTCTAGTGGGAGGTAGGAGGAAGTAAGCTGTTGATTAATTATAATCTGCAGCTTATCCATCAGGTAGGGAAATGGGCAGACTAGGTGGGCCAAGTGGTCCTTATCTGCCATCAAATTCTATGTTTCTATGGCCCACCCTTGTCACCAAATGGAGGGGAAATTCTAACTCACTGACTGGGAAATGGACTGGCAATGGACCTGTGACCAGTGTTTTATACTATGCACCCACACACCTGACATGTCAGTGACACTGGTCCAACTAGGTAGGCTACAGTGGCAGGAACAGAGCTTCCCCACCCCTGTATCTCTGGTAGCAGGTCTATTGCCAGTCTGTCTCCAACAGTCATGTATGTGACCTGCTTATAGGGGTGCCCACCAATCCACCGTTCCTACTATGGCACCAGAAGATGCGGTATTGTGGCAAACAGAGGGCTATGCTGCAGAGGCATGTGCTGCCAGTTGGTATGTGTCTGCCACAGTCCTGCACCACATACCATGCAGCTCAGGACAGTCCCCGCTTGTTAGGGAGTATGATAGGTATGGGACAGCCATTGCAGCTTAGAACACCAGGGGTCCGGATAATGGTTGGTGCCTTCATACTTGGTTTAACCTAATCTATGGCTCCATGGGACTTATTTGGCACAACAGCCCAGTGCCACCCTGATTACCCTAGCACACAATGCCATGGCACACATTGCCCAATAGGGTCTTCCAAAAGTACTGTTGGCACTGTACCCTGCAGGTTGCAGGGTTCCTCCCCCCAAATGTCATGGATCCATGCCTGGCTTTGCACCGGGCTAGGGGAAGGGTGATGGCTCCCTCCAGTGCACAAGCTCTTCAGCCCAACACTCAGCCTGCAGCAACTGGGGGGACTTTTGTTCAGGGACCTCTGTTCTACTAAAATATGAGCAGGGTCCTTGACTCACCTGGAGTTTGCTGCAGGTGGGGATGGGTGCAAAATGTGTTGATCTAGTGGATCTTTTAAAACTGAGCTCTTTGTCTTCCCATTCCCCCAAGTTTCAGCAGTTCATTCCTCCTGAGTTCTGAATCTGTGTGTGTGTGTGTGTGTGTGTGTGTGTATTCTGAGCTATGCTGTTGCACTGTGACCTGGGCAGTGTGCAGGAAGTGTCTTCCAGCTGGCAGCATGCTGGTGGCTGGCCCCTGGCAGTTGTCACCTTAATGGCATCCCACAAAAACTCTTTTTCACTTTTTGTGTTAATTTGCAATTTGAAAGTATAGGTCTTCACGTTCCCTCAAGTTGCAATGGTTTCTTCCTCCTGAGCCATGAAGCAGCCTGTGTGTGTGTGTGTGTCATCCTAAGATGTACTGTGGTTGTAGTGTGGCCTTGGCAGTTTGCAGGAAGTGTCTTCCAGCTGGCAGTGTGCCAGTGCCTGGCCCATGGTAGTTGTTACCTTAGTGGCATCCCATAAAAATGTTTTTTTTTCCTTTTTTGGTAATTTGTAACTTGAGAGTATTGATCTTCATGTTCCCTGAAGTTACAGTGGTTCCTTCGCCCTGAGTCATGAAGCAGCACATGTGTGTGTGTGCGTGTGTGTGTGTGTGCGCGTGTGTGTGTGTGTGTGTGTCATCCTGAGCTGTACTGTGGTTGCAGTGTGGCCTGGGCAGTGGGCAGCAGGTGTGTGCCAGCTGGCAGCAAGTCGATGCCTGACCCTGGCACTTGGCACCTTGGTGGCATACCATTATCAAGGTAAAAAAAAGATTCCAAAAATTAAAACAACATTCTACACATTCGCTCAAGTTGCTGAAGTTCCTTTCTCTTCCTCCTGAGTCCTGAAGCATCCTGTGTGTTTATTTATTTATTTACGAGTTTTACCAGGAAGGCATACTGAGCAACACTTGCTCGATTCCAGATGCGACCTGGGGGCCAGAGCCCAATACAAAACAAAACACAGTGTCAGATTGAGACATTACAACAGCGAGAGGTATGGCTAAACTGCCTTACAGACAATGGCAGAATAGCTGTAAGTAGACAGTTAGAATACCACAGGGGAAATATAGAGAAATTAAATGATTACACCTAGAAAAATGTCCTTAACATAGAGCAGTAGGTACATTGGAGTTAGAAGTAGTTTGAAGAGGTGCAGCTAGAAACATGTGCAGCTGGAGGAGAAATGTGTGCGGAGTAGCTGGTTGCGATGAGTAGGAACTGATGAGTTTCTTATGGTAGGTGGTAGGGCATTCCAGATCTGGGGAATCCGGTAGGAAAAAGCGGCTTGACCTTTAGTTGTGTGCATGAAAGGGACGTGGAGAAGCCTTTGGTCTGTGTGTCTTAAGGCGTAGGCCGGGGGAGGTTGTTGGGGTAGGGAGGATGCCAGGTAAGGTGGGAGGGAGAGGGACCAGAATTTAGCAGCAAACCTGGCGCAGTGTATTTGTCTGCAATCTTGGAGAGATGGCAGGACTAGGGAGCTGTAGAGTGAGCAATGGTGGGTGGATTAAGGGCAGCTGAGGTTGAATCGACAGAAAGAGTGGAATAGGGTGTCGAGGCTGGCCAAAGTAGATGAGGGAGCGATGGAGTACACTATGTCACCGTAATCGAGGATAGGTAGTATCATTTTTTGGACTATGGCCTGCCTGCTAGAAGAGGGGAGGCAGCTTTTGTATCGGTATAATGCACCAAGTTTGGGAAGAAGCCTCTTATGCAGGGAGTCGATATAATGGCAAAATCAAGGTGCTGGTCAAGCCAGACTCCTAGGTATCTAAAGCTGGAGCAGTTGTCCAGAGGGGTTCCTTTCGAGGTTTTGAAAGGGGGGCATAGGGCTTGATGGGAGAGTCTTTGATGGGAGCCGGAAGTTAATGACACAGTTTTCTTGGAGTTTAGAAATAGCTGGTTGGACCAAAACCATTCCTGGATGGCGTTGAAATCCTCCTGCAGGAGGGTAGCCATGTTGCTTGTAGTTGGGCCGGAAGCATACAGGACAGTGTCGTCCACATACATCTGGATGGAGGAGTGGCCGCAAGCTGATGGGAGGTCGTTTAAAAATATGGAGAAAAGCAAAGGGCCCAGGACTGACCTTTGGGGGATGCCAGTGGATACGGGCAGTGGGTCTGAGATATGCGAGGCGAATTTTACCTATTGGTAGTCATGGAACCAGGCATTTGCTGATAAGGAGAGCCCGGCGTCAGTGAGTTTGTCGAGGAGCAGGGAGTGGGAGACGGTGTCAAAAGCCTTGGCTAGGTCAATAAATATCGCAGTGGTGATGTGTCCGTTGTCCATGCTGGACAGAATGTCGCCAGTGACTCGTAGAAGGGAGGTGATGGTAGAATGAGATTTGCAAAAACCAGACTGAAAGGGGGTGCAAAATGAGGCGGTGTCCAGGTGTGGGGCGAGTTGGGAGAGGACAAGGCGTTCCTGCAGTTTGGTCAGGATTGGGAGTAGGGAGATGGGGTGATAATTGGCTGGGGAGGATGGGTCCCCCCCTTTAGGGAGGGGTATGACGGTGGCCAATTTCCAAGCTGTGGGTAACTTGCCCAGGGTGAATGAGAGGTTAAAAAGTGCAGTAAGAGGGTCTGCAATGGCTGGGGTGGATAGGAAAAGCATTTTGGCATCCAGGGACATGGGGCATTTGCCCTTGTTGGGGTTTAGGGCTCGTAGGGAGTGAAGGACTTCAGCTTGGGTAACAGGCCGGAAGGAGAACTGTGGGATTGGAGGGTGAGCGCTGGAGACCTGGGGAGGGGCAGTAAGGGTCAGACTCAGGAGGGACGATAGGAGCACGTTGGCACAGCTGGTGAAGTGAGTGTTGAAAGCCTCAGCAACCCTGCAGGGGTCAGTGAAGGAGGGTGTCTTGTACTGATAGGGTCGGGGGAGGGGGTTGGGTGGGGGGAGAGCAAGGATTTTAGTGATTTCCAGAAGTCTGTGAGGTCATTTGTTTTTGCACTGAATGCCGATAAGAAATAACTCTTCTTTACCTGGCGAATGATATGTGTACATGAGTTACAAATGGCACGATAGTTAAGGAGGGAGGCCAGGGAGCCCTGTTTCTTGTGGGCTTTCCAAGCATGGTCCCTGGAGTGACAGGTCCTAATTATGTCGGCTGTGATCCATGGAAGATGCGCCCCTCTGACCTGTTTGGTTCGCAGGGGAGCATGTTTATCCCAGACCCGAAGGAAATTTGTCTTGAATCCATCAAACGTGGCATCCAAGGTTGAGGCCAGGGGGATGAAAGACCAGTTTATGTGACCTAGGTCCGATAAAAGGGATGCTACGTCCAGGGAGTTGTATGATCAGGTGCGAAATGTCTTGGGAGGGGGGGCTGTGGGCCTGTGTACCTTTCTGATCAGAAAGATCATGTGGTGGTCACTTAAGGAGTCAGGGAGCAGGCCTGTGCAGAGAACCCTGTGTGGGTGGGTGGTAAGAGCTCAATCCAGCAATGTGTGATTTTGTGTTTTGTGATTTAGCCTGGTGGGGACGGCTATGAGTTGAGTGAGATTCAAGGCCTTGATTTTGGTCTTGAGGTGAGCTTTGTCCGTAGCTAGCCAATTTTGAGTATGTGATCACCTTGAGCTATACTGCTGTAGTGTGACCTGGACCATGGGCAGCAGGTGTGTACCAGCTGGCACCAAACTGGTGTCTGGCCCCTGGTACTAGACACTGTGGTGGCATCCCATTAAAAAAAACTAAAAAAACAATGGTATGTATTCTCTCAAGTTGCTGAAGTTCCTTCCTCCTCCTCCTCCTCCTGAGTCCTGAAGCAGTGTGTGAGTGTGAGTGTGAGTGTGTGTGAGTGTGAGTGTGAGTGTGTGTGAGTGTGTGTGTGTGTATGTGTCTCATGCTGAGCTGCGCTGTTGCAGTGTGACCTAGGCAGTGGGAAACAGATGTGTGCCAACTAGAAGACAGTCAGTACCTAGCCCCAGTAGTTGGCACCTTGGTGGCATTCCATAAAAAAAGTAAAAAGAAAAAAAAAGATCAAACAAACAAAACGATAATGGTATGCATTCCCTCAAGTTGTTGAAGTTCCCTCTTCCTCCTCCTCTTGAGTCCTGAAGGAGTGTGTGTGTGTGTGTGTATGTGTGTGTGTGTGTGTGTGTGTGTGTGTGTGTGTGTGTGTCGTCCTGAGCTGTGCTGTTGAAGTGTGATCTGGGAAGTGGGCAGCAAGTTTGTGCCAGCTGGCAGCAAGTCAGTGCCTGGCCTCTAGTAATCCTTGGTGGTATCCCATTAATACAGTAAACAATAAAAAAACTACAATATACATAAATAGCAAAATAAAAAAATAAATGTGGAAAAGTAAAATAAAAAAATTATAACAAAAAATAACATACAAAAATTCAATAAAATAAAGTCTCACTCATTCATCACCCAATTGGCAGAGTGGTGTTGCAAGCATTAGGAAATAGAACAGCAGAGAGGCCAAGGAGATGGTGGCATGAGATCTTCTAGTCACAATGTAAAGCAAAAGCATTCTGGGCTTGGTAATAGACTCTCTGCCTCACTGGGAAGTACAAGTCTTGAGGAAGATGACAGTAGTGGTCGAACAATCCATAAAGTATCTCACATGGAATAGCTGCAGGAACAACAGTAGGCCATCCACCAGTATACCATAGATCATGGTATTGGCGAGGGAGACATAAATATCAGCCCACATCAGTGGTGCTTGATGAAGACCCTCTACACTGTGCTAAAGCCCTTTTTAGGAGGCCACAAGGCTGGTTAGTGGTGATGCATCAGGTACTCACCCTCCTTGCCCTCATTAATCTGTGACTTTTTTGTATGAAAACACAATATGAGGATATCACTGCTCTCTATCTAATAGAAAGGTACAATCACATTTCTGGAATGACACATGCATTTCACAGATGTGTACAGATGGCCATTACATCCTGGCCACTCTCTTGGACCCTCAGTTCAAAGACACATTTGAGACATTCTTTGGTGCGCAAGAATGCAGTAAGGATCAGCAGTGCTATAAAGCCTTGCTTATCCATCTGGTCTCTGTATATGTAGCACAAAACAGGAACAGGGACACAAACAGAAGAACAACACTCATCATCATCCCTTGCTGCAATCACAGTGACAGGCCAGGTGGAGGAGAGGGAAGAAGGATAATCCCAGTGTGTTTCTGCAGCTACTGAACATCACAGAAGTCACTCATTTTTGTTGCCAAGTGACCTGCTTCTAGTGCTGCTGCTGTTACACTTTCCCCCAGAAAGACAGCAGCTGATGACAAACCATTATTGGAACAATTGACAATGGCTTCATCAAAAAAGCGTGGCAACACACTTTCTGATACAGTTATGCCAGGGATGCCAGCAAACAAAATGGTGCACGATTATTTGGATGAGAACTGCCACTAGCAGAAGTAGATGACCCTCTATTATACTGGTACCAAAAAAAGACCATTTGCCCCTCTTTGACAAAGGTAGCTGTTGAATACCCCAGCTGCCCACCTACAAGCACATGCTCAGAGAGGATTTTCAGTGCTGCAGTCAATATTGTCACCATTAGGAGAACATGCATTTCGACCCAAAATGTAGAGATGCTCACTTTTTCAAACATTAACCTGCCCCTTTTTCAAAGACCTTTATGTCACAATTTATGGAGGATGAATCTCCTACACTTCCAGCTGGGCTTAAGACAGAGGAGGATGATGATGAGGGGGATAGGGAAAGCTTCTGTGCCCATTAATTGTTTTTTTTTTTTATAACCAGTAGCCTAGCCTACACTGTGGGATGCTGCTTTGTTGTCTTCACTTATTTAATGTTTGCTCCATTTTTGTCAGGCCTGCATGGGCCAAATTTTTGGAGCAATGTTGCATAAAACCAGTGTGTACAACACTTAGCCATGGCATAACTGGTAGCCTTGTCCATGTGTGGCACTGTCCCAATAGGCACTCAATTTATGGAACTCTAGTAGCCCATACTGTGGGATGCCACACTGTTGTCTACACTCAGTTAACGTTTGCTCAACTGTTGTCGGGCCTCCACAGGCTGAATTAATAATTTTTGGGTCAACTTTGCCCATGAAACCAGTGTGTACAACACTTAGCCATGGCATAACCAGTAGCCTTGTCCATGTATGGCACCGTTCCAATGGGTACTCAATTTCTGGAACCAGTAGCCAACATTGTGTGATGCTGCAATCTTGTCTTCACTCATTTCTTTTTTTTTTTAATGTTTATTTTATTGATTTTTACATATAAAAAATCATACAACTTCTTAACAAAAAACATTAAGGGGTATCATGTTCTATACACCATTTTACCAGAAGTGGAACATACTGATAGTATTTCAATTGATCCATAGTAGAAAATACATGTTAATGAAATAAAGAAGATACTCTCTCCCATGGCTTTGGTATTCAAACCTTGTGTTTTGGACCTTCCATAAAGTCAATCTGTTAACCATTCCCTTCCAGCATTCCTCATGGGACAAAAGAGGGGTCTATCTCTGAAATAAAAATCACCCAGGGGCGCCACCTCAGTTCAAATTGTGTGGGTCTGTTATTGTACCTTTCTATCAATTGTTCCATGTAGTACAACTCTATCATTATTTTTTCCCAGTCCTGAATTGAAGGAGGGTTACTCTTCCACCAAAGGTGAGTAATTGCCTTCTTAGCCCCCAGCAAATACGTGAACAGGAGAGAACCCTTTTGGGGTCGAAGTCCCTCCGGTGGGACAGCTAAAAGGACCAGTTCAGGGGTAAACACCGCTTCTGGCCCCAGAAATTCAACCAGGGAATCTGCCACCTCATGCCAAAATGGCCTCAGTACTGGGAAAGCCCAGAAAACATGAAATTGAATGGCCATCTGCTCTCCACAGTCTCTCTAACGACAACCTTTCAGGGGACAGAGGAATTTTTCCAATTTTGCTGGTGTATTAAAGAAGCAAGAATGAGCCTTTCAGGTGAACTCCCACCAATATGGCGCTAATGAAACCCCCATGGACTTGTGAGCAAACCTCAGCTAGCTCTCATAAGGCACTGGGTCTAGTAATTCTCTGTTCCACGCCTCCAGTATTCCCCTAGATGAATCTGACAAATATTCTTGAAGACCCTTGTATAGAAGCCCAATTACATGTTGCCACACAAATCCCCTAAGCGTAGTCATGAACATATTTAACAGGAGCAGCATGGGATCCGGGAGACGATTCCTCTAAGGGCCTTTATGTATCAAGAAGGTCTGGACCTGCATGTACCTGAAGTACTCTCTATTGGTCAATCCATAAGTAGTCTATAACTGCGTAAATGGAACAGTACCATTGGAGTCTAAAAATTAAAAAAAAAATAAGACCCCTTTGATGCCACCACTGAAATGTATAATCAACTCTAGCCGGTAAAAATTCAGTCTCAAAATTGAGTAGCCGCAAGAAATATAAAACTGGGGATAATTGGGGGAGAGCTCTAATTTTAAACCAGATCTGTAATGTGTGCTGCACATCCTCTTAACCTGGGTAGAGATGAAAGAGGTGCAAATATAACCTGTATCCCAGGTGACAATATCACCTATCACATGCTCCGAAACAAGTGCACAAAGGCCATCTGCTTAGCTAAGGCCAAATATTTTAACAGCACCCTAAACACAAACCTCGGGAGGCCTTCTAAATTCTGGAAAGTCATCTACTCTCTTTTCTCTCCCCACAACAACAAATCCCCCTTCCCTCCTTCTTGCCCAAGGGAACCTACTCTCCGACCCCCTGACAGTGGCCTCCGAGTTCAATTTCTACTTCACTACTTGTGCTATGACCCTCCTGGACTTCCTTCCTCCTGTAACCCCACCCACTCCCCAGACAGCTACCCCCCTACCATCTGGACAGAACCCTTTCTCTTTCAGACACATCTCCTCCTTCGAAACCTTAGATGCCCTTCGCTTCCTGAATCCCACCAAAGGTAAATCTCCTGATGGCCTCGACAATAAACTCCTCTTGCTATCTGTCCCGGCCATCGCTACTCCCCTCGCTGCCCTGCTAAATTTTTCATTCACCACTGAGTCACTCCCCACAGAGTGGAAACGTGCCACTGTCCTACCTCTACCAAAAGGAGGTGACCCTACCTCTGCTGCTAACTACCGCCCCATCTCCCTCCTCCCCCCTCTCGCCAAACTCCAGGAACACCTAGTGCTATCACAGCTCTCCCACTTTCTCTCTGAAACTAACTTCTTCACTCCATTCCAGTCTGGTTTTAGGAAGAACCACTGTACCACCACCTCCCTACTAAGACTCATGGACTTCATCCTTTCTGGAATGGACAAAGGACATATCACTGCCGCTATTTTCGTCATCCTAGCCAAAGCTTTCGATACGGTATCCCACTCCCTCCTACTGTCCTGCCTAGCAGGTGCTGGACTATCGCCATCAGCTATAAATTGGTTCAGATCCTACCTACAAAATAGAACCCAATCTACAAAAATAACTGACTGCACCTCCCCCCACTCCCCATTACCACCGGCATTCCCCAGGGCTCAGTCCTTGGCCCCATTCTCTTCTTCATCCTACTAAATGATCTGACAAAGGCTTGCTCCACTACCTCAATACACATGTACGCTGATGACATGGTCCTCTTTACTTCTGGACGTACCCATGAAGAGGTCACCTCTAATCTTCAGACCGACTTCAACAAAGTACAACACTGGTTCAACTCCAACCAACTCTCCCTAAATGCCAAGAAAACAATCTCTATGTCTTTTGGCACTAGACAGAGACTATCCAGACTTACATTCCCCTGATCTTCCGTACTCTAAATAACACCATCCTTGAAGACGTGCCCTCCTTTAGGTACCTAGGGGTTTGGCCTGATCACCACCTCTCCTTTTCCAATCATGTGGATGCCATCCTATCAAAACTGCTCCCTAAGCTTGGCGCCCTCTATAGAAACCGCACTAGTCTCCTGCTTCCTGTGAGATGCGAAATAATCCAGAAAATGATTCTACCTTCCTTCGACTACTGTGATGTTGTCTACAGCTCTGCCTCTAAGTCCACCTTATCCAGACTGGACCCCCTTTTCAATGCTTTCTGCCGCTTCACCCTCGATACCCCCCGCACCCATCACTGAGAGCTCTTCCATTCACTGGCCCTCCCATCCCTGAGCAACTGGCACCTACTTCACAGTGCTAAATTTGTTTCTAACTTCTGGCTCGGTTCCCTTCCGCCCAACCTCATTTCCTCCCTATCTTCCCCACCAACCCCCGCTCACACCCTTAGGTCTACTGACTCCAGGCTATTAGCTATCCCTCACCGAAGAACCTCTGCAGGCCAATCGGCTTTCTCTTACCTCCTCCCTAAGCTCTGGAATGACCTGCCGGCCCAAATCCACCATTCTTCCTCCAAACACTCTCTATCCTCTGCCCTCACTAAATTTTTCACACCCAATTGTACCTGCCCCTGACCCCGCCGACTGACTGTCCCCCCCAATCCCCTCCTCCTTATGTGCCTGGCCAGTGGCTGGGCTGTTCGACCAAATGACTGGCTTATATAGTTGCCCTAACAATCCATGCACTTACCAGCTCTTGACACTTCTGCTCCTCCCTTCTTATTCCCATCAATGTCTTCCCTAAGTCAACCCCCTCATCTTTACCAGTCTTTAACTACCCAGACCTGTCACCTCCCCCTGGCCCCAAGCTCGGGCTCCCAGTTCGCTCTGCCAACTTGGTGCATCTTACTTCACTTCAATCTCTAGATATAGGCACTTATGTAACCATGCATAGTTTAGATGTGTAATCAAATATGTTATGCCACCCTCCTTGTGGCACAAGTATGTAGTGTCTCCGCATGTAATAAGTTTGTCTAGCCACACTTACCTATGTAACTACTGTTTGAATTGCTTGACTCTAATTTCGACTCATTGCTTTGTTTTATGTATACTCCTCCCATGTACACCCCCCCCCCGGTCGCACCGTGAGAGGAGCATCGTTTTGCTCAGTGTGCCTGTCCTGGTGAAACATTTTCAACAAATAAAATAAAAATCATATCGTGAACGTCATTAAGTGTACATTCAATTTGTTTCCATATTACATTACAATTTGGGTTCAGTCAACTCAAAATCACCCCTAAAACCACAGCATAAGTGTAATGAAGTATATTAGGGAGATTTAACCCCCTTTATCTTTGGGAAGCTGAAGGATAAATAATCTAATACGGAGCTTACGGCCTGCCCAAACAAATCTTGCTAACATTCTAGTCCAAGAAGTAAAATATGAGACCGGGGGAAATATGGGAATTGTCTGAAACAGGTATAGCATTCTAGGTCAAATATTAGTTTTAATTGTATCTATTATAGCATAAAAGGGAAGACGTAAATGCATCCATCTGTCGAGATCAGCCTCTAAATTTTGTTTTAGGGGTTCATAATTTATTAAGAATAGATTCTGCAACTTTTGGGGTCAAATAATCCCCAAATATTTAATTGTCATTCTTCTCAATTTAAACCAGAGTAAATTCTTTAGGGCTGAGGATGGGGAAAAGTTCAATGTCAAGACCTCCATCTTAGCTGAATTAATCACATAACCTGAGACCTTAGCAAACTCTTCCAGTATTCTCCATGCTGCAGGGAGTGTCTGTTCTGGATCCAAGAGGGTGAGTAAAATGTTGTCAGCATATAAAGCTAACTTATATTCTCCCTCACCCACTTGAATACCTCTTACCTCCCCCGATCTTCTCAATGCTGTAGCCAGGGGCTCAATATATAAAGCAAAATGAAAAGGAGAAAGGGGACAGCCCTGCTGAGTGCCCCTTTCCAAAATCATTGGGGTTGAGATGGTTCCATTTACCCTAATATAAGCTGTGGGAGATATATATATGTTTCTTAACCAAGCAATCATCTCATCTGGGAAGCCAAAAGAGGGTAAGACTCTCCACAAAACCCCCCATACTGCTTGATCAAAGGCCTTGAAAGCATCAAGGCCCACGAAGATGACTGGTAATGACCTTCTATTTACATAATCTATAAGGCGAATAATTCTGAGGGTGTTGTCGGAGGTCTGTCTAAATTTCAGAAAACCTGACTGGTCCATATGGATCACTTCTGTGAGCACTCACTTCAAGTGCTGGGCCCAAATAGCCTTGTTTTCACTCATTTCTTGATCGGATAAATGTTTGCTCAATTTTTGCCAAACCTGCACTGGCTGAATTAATAATTTGGGGGGCCACATTGTCCATGAAACCAGTGTGTACAACACTCAGCCATGACATAATGGGAAGCCTTGTCTATATATGGCACTGTCCCTCCAATGGGCACACACGTTTTAGAACTCAGGTGGCCCACACTGTGGGATGCTGCACTGTTGTCTTCACTCATTTCTTGTGACTAATGTTTGCTCAATTTTTGCAAGACCTGCACAGGCCAAATTAATAATTTGGGGGGGGGGCAGTGTTGTCCATGAAACCAGTGCATGCAACACTCAGCTATGGCATAACTGGAACCCATATTTTGGAACCAGCAGCTCTCAATGTTGCCCACTGCATCATCCTACTGTTTTTTTTTTTTTTTGAGGGGGTGTGCTTCAGTAGTACAGAGCATCATGTTACTCTTTCTATTTCCTAATGCTTTTCAAACTCCTCAAGGACCAGGCCCTCAGGCATAATGTTCTCAGGTCTGGGAAGCTTATTCTTCTCTGGGTCAAGGTCAGCAGGTTGTGTCTCAGTGGCAGGGTGATGGGAGCCTTGCAGGGCAGGGTCAGCAGCACTGAATATCATGTCTGTCTGGCTCAGTCCAAAACTATCGGGATCATTCTTGTTGGCTCCCTCCTGAGCTTCATGAGTACCCTTGACTGGGGGACCGCAGCAACATTTTGTGAGCTGATTGTTGCCCCATAAGGCAAACAGGCCTAACTCAGAAGTGTTCAGTCTTTGTAAAACTGATGCCAGCTCTTACTGGTTCAGAGCTCATTTGTGATTGCCCTAACTCATCCTGCTCAGTGAGTCTGCCAGCACATTTTCTTTGACTGGCAGATGGATGGCAGAAATGTTGGCATCCAGACTGTATGCTTAGTCCCAGATCCTCATTTTCTCTGAGAACAGTTTTGAGGAAATTACTCCTTGTTTGTTTATGTAGTACATAGTTGTGGTGTCTGTCTGAATCTGGACTACTTGACCATGTAACTGGGAGGAAAAGGACTACAATGACAGGAGCACTGTTCTGTATTCTAGATTTATGTGGTCTTTATTGTCTCCTGTGAGCTCCAGATGCCATTTACCATGAGATATCCTAGGTGGCCCCCCCACCCCAGGAATGAGGCATCTGTTGCGAGCACCTGGGTGGGAGATAACTGGAGGAAGAGAATGCCTTTTCTGAGGTTGTTTTCTTCCTTCCATCATACCAGTGCTTGCACTAAAGTTGTTGTGACACGTACTAGCAGGAAAAGAGATCTGAGCTTTGGCACCGGTACCTTCTTAGGTGGTACTGTACCTCCTTCATCTGGAGGCAAGCCCATGGCACTGTGACTGTGGCTGATGGCATGTGGCCCAATAGTTGCAGACAGGCCTTGGCTCTTCTGAGATGAATGAACTTGCACAGGAAATAAAGTTGGTTACCTTGTTCAGAGGGAGAAATGTCCTTTCCTTTAGGGTTTTCAGTTCTGCTCCAATGAACTCCAGAACCTGAACTTGTTCTGTCTGAGACTTTTGCAGATTTATCAAGAATCCTAGTTTTCCAATGTGCTCTTTACCAGCTGGATGAGGTTAGGGAGGCAGTATAGCACAGTGGTTTAAGGCTCTGAACTGCAAATCTAGTGACATTCAGCAGACCAGACCTGGGTTTAAATCCCACAGCTTCCACTTACATACTGTGTGACTCTGAGCAAGTCACCTAACTTCCCTGTGCTACCAGGTTGCACCTGTAAAAAAGCTTTCAGCTTAGTGTATCTCACTGGGTTAAAAAAAAAAAAAACAGCTAACATGGCCTCTTCTTTTGTTTTCCCTGAGACTAGCCAGTTGTTCAGATAAGGGAAGACTACTACAGCTTGCCTTCACAGATACGCTGCTCCCCCAACTAGGCACTTTGCCAACATCCTTGGTGCTGAGGTAAGGCCAAAAGGTAGGGCTGCAAACTGGTAGTGCTAGTCTCACAGCCTGAATTTCAGCTATTTCCTGTGACTGGGTCTGACTGAAATATGGAAGAAGGCATCTGCTAGGTCCAGTGAACCCAACCAATCTCTTGCTTCAGGGATGTGATTACTGTGCCCAGTGTGACCATCCTGAATTTTTCCTTTTTGTTGTCCCTGTTTTAATATCTTAGCTCTAGAACGGGTTGCTATTCTCTATTTTTTTTTGTGGGTTAGGAAATACCTTGAGGAAAGGCCCTTTCCCCCCCTGTGAAAAGGGACCTTTTCTATTTCCTTTGCTTGCAGGAGCCTTTTGACCTTCAATTCTAGTAGGATATTTTCAACTGGAGAGTGAGCTGGGCAGTGTCTTTATATATGCACCTTTGAATGTTTAGAGTTGCAGTAACAAACCATGACACACTACTTCAAGGACCCACTTCTTTGTGGTGATTTTTTTTTACTACTCCTAGAAGTGGTGTGTCAGTCTTCCTCCCATTGGCTATGGCTTATAAGTAACCTTGGTAAAGTTGTCAGGGGTTTTGCTAGGGCTATGGCTTGGAGGCTGGTGCTACAGGATGCCCAGGACCCCTTCTGCCTCTACCTTTATAGTACCCTCATTGTGACTGGTAATCAGTACCGGAGTAGGGTCTGGAGTAGTAGCCTCTTCCCCTGCATCCCCTTTCATAAGGTTTCTGTGTAACAGAAAGTATTGTAAGCCCCCATGGGGCTTACTAGCATCAGATGGGTTAACTCCGATGTTCTCTGGGACTGCCCACTGGCAGGTGGCCTGGATGGGTGCAGGAGCCTTAAAAGGGCAATTTGGGTGTGACTCGGGGAGCCCAGTCTGAGAGAGTGACTGGGGCTAACGGCCGGGTAGGGTGATTTCCCCCCAGCCCACCGCATTCGCAATAGTCAGCACCGGGGAGAAGTGTATGGAGCATCCCACGAGGTCTCTGTTTAGAGTGGCCATAATAGAGTAAGCCCTGAAGAGAAGGAGGTGTAATGCCACCGGGAGAGAAGGGTTCTTGGCCAGTGGTGAGAGCCTGTCTCATCCATGCATGGCAGTGTTGAGAACATGCCTCACCCATCTTTGAGAGTAGGCAACTGGTAGAAGAACTAAACAGTGGAGCCGGTGGGAATGGACTGATAGCACAGGGAGCCCAGGAGTAAGTCTCTGCGAGCAGCTCACGAAAGGGTAGTCTCCATCGTGTGTTCGGGGTATCCACTTTTGTTATCCGCTATTTTGTGCCCAGCAGCGGACAGAGAGTGCAGAAGTTGATTCAACAGCAACAGTGGCCCAGAAAACGACACTGCAAATGCAGTCTGTGGAGGTTTGAGCCCTGTAAGAGCCAGTCCAAAGCTATAGCTGAATTGTTTGGGGTTCGCTCATGCAATTCCAGAAATTTGGGATCTGTGTTCATCAGTAACCAAGTTGTGCAGGAGGGGAAGAAAAATGAGAACCTGAAGGTGTCAGAGGATGCATTTAGGCCTGATTTGGTCTCAGGATATGTTGCTGCCACCACTCTCTGGGAAGCATAATTTGGCTTTGTGAAACAGCAAGAGGGAGACCTTCATGATAACCCACTGGGTGAGGTACTGGTGTGCCTTGAAATTAACTGTTGCGTCATGTAACCCCCATGCTCCATGGAGTGGCTGTTGTTCTGTAATTTTACAATTAAATCAAGTTTTATGAACTTTTATTCTGGATTGAACATTGGACTTTTTTAGTGTTCTGCTCTTAAATGCGGTTAACCCTGTTTCCTCCCGCAGCTGCAGCACCCTGTGATGTTGGGCAACCCCAAGGAAAAAAAATAGGAATTAGGTAACATAGCCATCTGAGAGGTTTCTGCTGTGTGTGTGGTCACCTTTCCCCACGGACATACCACCATACCCCAGACATTGGGAGGGGGGCCTGCAGTAGTCTATTATATTGTGCCTATATATAATACACTAAAGTATATTAATGCTGTAGTTATAGTGCCACCCTGTTGTTCTGAGTGTGTACTGCATCTCTATAGTAAGTTGAGAGTGTTAACCAATCAGAATGGGTTTTATAATAAAGTGCATTCCTAGCTCCCTGAAGTACAGTATGTGTGCTGACATATGAATCCATTATATGGTGTCAGACACTGGTAAAAAGAAACTGCTGCACAAAGGTAAAAACTGAAAATTCAGAAAAGAAGATGGAACAGTTCAGACCACCAACAGTCCTTTGCTTGAAAGGCAATCTGAGTGAGAACTGGAGGAATGAAGACCAAAATTTGAACTGTATATAAAGGCCTCTGGTGCCTCAGAGAAGCCTGCTGATACTCGGGTAGCAGTTTTACTTCATTGTGTGTGGAGGGTGCTCTCAAAGTGTATAATACATTGTGTTTGCAAAAGATGATTATCAGGATAATCTAGAAACATAGTTAGACATGTTTCAAACATACTGCAACCCCTGGAAAAATGTAGTGTTTGAAAGATATAAATTCTGGGAAAGACAGCAAGCTAAGGGGGAGTCTGTTGATCAGCATGTAACAGAGGTATGCACTGGGGCAAATAATTATGACTTTAAGGCCCAAACAGATGACATAATAAAAGACAAGATTATTTTTGGCAGTAGAGATGGGCTGACTCATGAATATGTTACAGTATGCTTTTTCCTGTCTGTTAGGCACTAATAAGTGGATTTTTGTTCATCCACTTTTTAGGTTTGCTTGTGCATGCGTGTTCGGTAAACATTTTGTTACAGTGAACTTGCATTTCAGAGGTGTGTCACTGTCAGGTCCAATACAGCTCAAACTACAGTTGGTACGGCAGTGATAGACCAGGACCAGGTAAGCTGATTATGATGTTGGCCACTGTTTTCTGGGCAGAAACTTTAATTGAAAGGACTGAAGCGCTCCTATAAGAGAGCATTTTGGTCCTTTCATTTGCATGAGGCCAGCCAGCAATCGACTGAGCAGCTTTCCATTACAGAAAAGACACAGCACGCGAACAGAACATAATGCAGTAATTTGTAATGTTCTGTTCTCATGCTGTTTCTTTTCTGTAGTCAGTCTATGTCTGATCATCAAACCTTGTGGCTGCTCTCTGCAGCCTCTCTCTCTTCCACCCACCAGGTTCAGGACTGAAACACCAGTCCCTGTGGCTTTCAACTCTCCTACTTGCTTCAGTAGTGAAATACCACTCCCTGTGGCTCCCCTTCCTCCCACTCAACTGGTTCAGCAGTGAAACACTGCTCACTTGAGATTTCAAGTTCTGTCCTGTACTTTGTGTACTGTTCCTGTAACTGGTAGCATTCCTGACTGGCGTTGGCAGTTCCATGCCCTCACCACCTCCCTCACTCCCTCCCTCCCTCTTTCCCTCCCTCCCACTGAAAGTTGACAGCAAAAGCTCTCCTAACACACCCGATATCTCACAATGTAGATCATTGATGGGTGTCTAGAAACCTGCTGCTCAGCTGCTCCTGTACTGGACCCACTCTCCGACTCTACAGCAGTGATGCTCACTTGTTCCAATCCTTCCTGATTGCTATGCAATGCACCCCCCTCTCTGCTCCTAACCATAGCAACCAAAGATGCAGCCTGGTGTGGAATGCCATGATGAAATGCTCAATGAGTTGTTTGTGGAAGCTAAGCAGCAGAATGTACTGGGTTGCTGAATACAGTCACCTATGTTGTCGTGCTTCCCTTCAGTCCTGAGTCAAGTGATCAGTAAGTGGCAGGAAGGTGATGAGCAGGGCAAGGAGCCACTCAGCGACTTGTTTCTGGAAGCCATGCCAAGACAACTGTAAAACTCTCGAGCTGCACTCTCGAGGTTTACTTGGTTGTCCTGGCAGTCGCTTGAGGGGATTACAGCGTGGTTAGCAACCACTGCTCAGGCATTATCCTTAATGTTACAGGAATACAACCTCACTGATGCCATTTCAGTCACTTTTCCCAGCAACCAGTCCTGTCCCTTGATAGCCTCCTTGCTCTCCCACTCAGTGGGAGCTCCAGTGTACCCCTCTGTGTCTGCTCTAGTAAGTAAATAGTATGTAAAAGTTTATTTCTTGAGCACCCAATTCTGGAGGCTCTGGGTGCTTCATAAAGAGGTGCAACAAATTAAAGGCAATTTACAGCAGTTTAAATCAGAATCAGTTAACTAATACAAATACTAAATTATAAACTATAAAACTACTTAAAATCAGTGGACATCAATTGCTTGTTTGAATAGGTGTGCCTTAAGGCCTCACTTGAATATCTCCACAGAAGGAGCCTCCCTTAATTACTGTGGCAGCGAATTCCAAAGGGTTGGTCCTGCTACCTCAAAGGCACTGTCACCTAATGTCCTAAGCCATGGAATTATCAGGAGGCCCTCTGTGGAGGAACAGAGTGAGCACACTACGAGCTCTCAGCACAACACACAGCAACACATAGATTTGTCTAATCCATTCCATCCAGAAGCTTAAAAATAGGTAATTTACAACATTCTCAATTTGAGCCCTTAATGTTAGCACCAGTAGTGGAACAGAAGCAAAGTTATTTCAGTATCATAACCTACTGTTAGTGACATGATGCCTGCATATGCAGCCCACTAGTGGGGTACATCTAAAAGACAAACAAAGGGAAAAAAACAGAGACCTAAACTAAAAAACAAACAAAAAGAAGATTTGTATTTCAGAAGAGCATTTTTCCAGTACTTTTAAAAGAAAGCTATTATAATCTGAATCTCCCGGCCCCAAGCCTTACCCCCTGATTAGGCTTTCTGCAAGCCAAACCTTTTTTTTAGTATTTCAACTTACTTTACTTTCTTGTTGTAAAGTCCAGGATTCAGCAACATGGTGGACACCATGTAGTTCCATTTCAAAGCAAAAGTACGGCACTGCACCACTTGTTTGACCTTTTTTGAGGGTACCTTGTCTATGATGCCTACTATGGTGCACTTTGGGAGGGTGAGGGCAGTGGGATTGAGGCACATCACCCATGCGGTAACACTGCACAACTCCTATGCCACTCTGATGGGGTAAGACTGTCCCATGAAGGTACCCAAAGTAGTGACCAGGGAGGATGTGGGGGGTCCTCTGTAGTGGAGACTCCAAGGAAGGTAGCAGAGGACCCTGGAGGAGAAGGAAGCAACTACTGGTGGGGGACTCCATCATGAGAGGGATAGATTTGGGGACAGGAAGGGAAGGGGAGTGGCAGGTTAGGTGCCTACCTGGTGCCACAGTTCGGAGGGATGGAAAGCAGATCCTGGGGATGGATCACTACAGCAGTAGGATGGGAGGGGGAGCTAGATGTCATTGTCCACCTAGGGACAAATGACCTGACTAGGGAAAGGGAGAGAATAGTTCAGGAGGAGTTCGGTGAGTGGGAGAGGGGTCTTTGGCAGGTAGTAAACTCAGTGGCCTTTTCTGAGGTGCAGCCTATTATGGGGGAGGATAGGGTATTCTGTACCAGGAGCTTCAACCAGTGGTTGAAGGAATAGTGCAGAGAGGAGGGGTTCGGCTACACTGGGGGCTGGGGCCACACCTGAAGGGATAAAGGCCTGTACAAAGGAGATTGCCTGTATCCATCCAGGAGGGGGACCACAGTGCTCAGTGAATGGATTAAATGTTACATTGGTGAACATTTAAACTAGCCGAGCCGAGGGGGTGGAGGAAGGAAGGCAGGAGACATAAAATATCTCCCTCCCCCCACAAACTGGAGTAGTCAGCAGGGAGAACCGTAAGGGAGACAAATCCCGATGGGTGCCTAACAGAAAGAAAAACAAGTTAGTAGTAATGAAAAGAGATGGGAATGTGAACAGAGGCAGTAAGGAGATAAGGCAAAAGGGAAAATGGGGGGGTTGTTGAGCAGGGTGGCACTAAAAGTTGGAAGGCCATGTGTGCCAGTGCTCGAAGACTGGGAAATAAAATTCCAGACATAGTGGCTATTACGGCAGAGGCTGACCTGGACATTGTTGCCTTTACAGAAACACGGTGCACTGAGAACCATGACTGGAATATAGCCATCCCAGGCTATACTCTGTTCAGGAAGGACAGGCTGGGAAACAAAGTTGCTCATTGTGTGACAGCATAAAAGTGACAAAGGTACAGGGAATACAGGGAGGGGTAGAGGCACTGCGGGTCACCCAAGAGATGGAGAATGGAGCCGCTATTCACACTGGCATGATCTACAGACCTCCAGCTCGAGGGGGAGGAGTTGGATGGCACGGGGTCATAATGTTACAGACACAAAAAGCTCGAAAATATACCATGCTGTCAAAACAGCAACTATAATTCCATCCCTCAGCAACAACACAGTAGGAATATTAGCACGGCGGAAACAGAAATTATTGATTCCTGAGGGGGGCTCTTCCAACCACATCCCCCATTATGGGGGGGCTGCACCCCTGAACCCCCTATATTTAAATAATAGAGCCAACTCCAGGAAGGGGCAAAACGTGGGCGGGGGGAATCATGAAATGCACAACAGTTAAAAAAAAACACGCCAGTAGTCTGGGACCAGGATTAAAACCCCAGTCCACAAATGCTCCATTTCTCTCCACTGCTGGCAGCTCTGCCCTCTAGCCCATGGCAGCTGTTTGATAAATCACCACCCAGCAGAGGTTTTATCTTCTGTATCACTGCCTCCTAGCAATTAGCTACAGGGGAATAATACCGCACCTTCACTATTTCTTCCTTGCAGTATTTTGTGCCCGAAGCTGTTTTCTCCTGCGCTCTTTCTGCTGTGTGGTTTTGGCTGTGGCATTATGGGAATGATACATTGATCTGGTACTGAGTTGGATTCAGTTCTGGGTGAAGCCATCCAAAAGATGGCAGATAAGGGGGAGGTGCTGCTGGTGGGAGACTTCAATCTGCCAAATGTAAAATGGAACATCCAAGCTGAAGCTACAGCTAGCAGCAGGGACATGCTGGACTCCCTGCGGGGGGTGGGGTGGTATTCCTCAGGAAACTAGTTAGGAAGCCCACTTGTGAGGGGGCAAATACTGGACCTTGACAGTGGGTGGCCGCCTGTGGACTAGTGATCACCATACTGTGTGGCTCAATATAAGAACTGGGGCAGAATTGAGCCTCACAAGGATGAGGGTCCTGGACTTCAAGAGGGCCGATTTTAAAATGAAGGAGGGATGCCTCAGGGATGCCCTGGCAGGGGGGGAGGGGGACTTAGGTGGAGTGGAGGAACTTTGGGAGAAACTAAAAGGAGGCATAGAGAAGGCAACGAATCTCTGCATCAAGCTAGTAAGCAAAGCCAAGAGGAAAAAGAGACTGCTATGGCTCTTTAAGGAGGTGGATGGGAAGATAAGGGCAAAAAAGTTAGCATTCAGGAGGCATAAGAAGACACAGAAAGAGGAAGATAGGGAGCTGTATCTGGAGAAACAGAGGAAGGCAGGGAAATCAGTTAGGAGCACACAGGCACAGACAGAGGAGAAAATAACCCAGGAAGTTAAAAAAGGGAACAAGAAATTTTTTTAGGTTTGTAAGTCAAAAGAGAAAGATCAGGGGAGGGGTTGTAAGACTAAGAACAGAAGGGGAGGATTGTGTGAAGGGGAACAAGAAAAAGCAGACATCCTGAACCAATACTTTTGTTCAGTGTTCACAGAAGAAGGGAGGAAGGAGAGGGGCCTTGGAAAAGTCACAGGAGCATCAAAGGGAGGTATACATTAGTCCATTTACAGAGGGAGAGTCCTGAAGGAACTTGAAAATCTGAAAGTGGATAAGGTGATAGGGCTAGACAAGAGCCATCCAGGGATACTGAGGGAACTCAGGAAGGTGCTGGCTGTACCTCTGACAGTCCTGTTCAACCTCTCACTAGAGACAGGAGAGGTTCCAGGGGACTGGAGGAGGGCAGATGTATTACCACTTCACAAAAGTGATAGTAGGGAGGAGGCAAGCAACTACATGCCAGTCAGCCTGACTTTAGTGGTGGGAAAATTACTGGAATCAGTACTGAAGGAAAGAATAGTGAAATATCTTGAATTCAGTGGCTTACAGGACACAAGACAGCATGAATTCACAGGTGGGAGATCTTGTCAAACTAATCTAATAGATTTCTTTGAATGGGTGACCAGGGAGTTGGATCAGGGTAGAGCAGTGGATGTGGCCTACCTAGATTTCAGCAAGGCCTTTGACACCGTCCCATATGGGAGATTAGTAAGCAAGCTAGGTAGCCTAGGAGTGGGACCAAAGGTGGGAAAGAAACTGGCTAAGGGATAGGAGATGAAGAGTGGTGGTAAACGGAGTTCACGCCAAGGAAGAGAGGGTGACCAGAGGGGTATCGCAAGGATCTGTACTGGAACCAGTCCTCTTTAATGTCTTTATTAACAACATTGCAGAGGGACTGGAAGGAAAGGTCTGCCTGTTTGTGGATGACACTAAGATCTGCAACAGGGTAGACACTCCAGGGGGGTTGAAAAAAATGTCAAGGGTATGGCAACTGGGCTTCAATGCAAAAAAGTACACAATCTTGCACTTGGAACACAGAAACCCAGTGGAGGAGTACAGAATGGGAGAAGAGGTCCGACGGCCCATTGGCACAGGGGCAAGGTGCCAACCTGCGGTGCCGATGACCCAGGTTCGGGAACAGACCTGGGTTGCTGGAGGGCTAGCAGGGGGAGAAGGATCAAGCATCCTGTGACTGCTCTCCTTCGCAGGGGGAGGGTGGGGAGTGTGCTCAGTGCACTAGGGACACCTGGCAGAGGCCGAGTGCACCACAGCACCAATGTCAGCATATCCAGGGCAGGGCAGATGCTGGTCATCATTGCACATCCCCACCCCCATATATGGGAAAATATTCCCACAATTAGCCACCTCCGTGAAGCCAGTCTCTGGATTCAATTAGCCTCCCAGCCAGCTCCCCAGGTCAGTTACTGGTCTCGCAGAACCTGGCCAGTGCCATGACCCCACCCCCTTGGGGGTAAGCCAGGGGTCTCTGGGGAAGAGCACGGCATGGAGGCGGGAGTCAGGAGGCACCATGACCAAGCGAATGATCGACGGCCGGCAGCAGGGCAAAAAGAATAAAAAATAAAACAAAAAAAAGAATAGGAGGAGAAGTATTGATGATCATGAAACAGGAAAGAGACCTGGCAGTTATCATATCTGATGACCTAAAGGTAGGTAAGCAGTGTGACAAGGCAGTCGGGAGAGCTAACGGGATGTTGGGGTGCATAGGGAGAGGCATCACCAGAAGAAAGAGGGAAGTGGGTTACCCCTGTAGAGATCACTGGTGAGACCTCACCTGGAGTACTGTGTGTAGTTCTGGAGACCTCTTCTCCAGCAGAACATAGAAAGAGTGGAGGCAGTCCAGAGGAGGGCAACAAAAATAGTGCAGGGTCTGCACCAAAAGCCCTATGAGGAAAAACTGAAGGACCTTAATATGTATACACTGGAGGAATGGAGAGAGAGAGGGGGGATATGATAGAAACGCTCAAATATCTCACAGGAATAAATAAAGTTCAAGAGGGAAACATCTTTCAGAAAAAAGCTGTTCAACGTCAAGGGGTCATGCTATGACGCTGAAGGGGAGTAGACTCGGGAAATGTGAGGAAGTACTTCTTCATGGAAAGGGTGATGGACACCTGGAACAGTCTCCCAGCAGAGGTGGTGGGGGCACAAACTTTAACGGGGTTTAAGAAAGCATGGGACAGGCATAAGGGAAAGTTATTGTTAAGATGGGTGGGGGGTAAGCTGGAGATCAAGTAGGGTCTGTGGTGATACAGTAGGTATGAAAAAATAAGCAGACTAGGTGGGCCAAGCAGTCCTTATCTGCCATCAAATTCTACGTTTCTATGTATAGTTCCAGAGACTACATCTACAGAATGACATAAACAGAGTAAAGGCAGTCCAAGCTGGCATTGTTGGGACTTTTTGTGTTAGGAAAATATAACTCCTTCTATAGGATTCCCCCTACTCCTATTGTACAAGATTGCAGGACTCTTACAGTATTCCTCAAACAGTTGTTTACATTTATACACTTTCTCCATTCATTCTTAAGGTGCCTGTATGCTGCCGCCTTCATTGACTGTTGTTTTCCTGCATGAGATTTTGTATTTTGTATTGTTGTTTGTTATAAATGACAATAAACAGAAAGTACAAAAAATGGTCAGGGATCTGCAACAAAACACCTATGAGGAGAGATGGAGGAACTCAATATGTACACCCTTGAGGAAAGGAGGGAGAGGGGGATATGACAGAGACAATTAAATACAGTGCACCCTTAACTATTCACCCCTTGATTGTCCACCACCTTTCCTAAGCACCAACCTTGCCTCCTGTACCATTCAGTGTTTAGGAGAATTCCCTCTGATATCCACCACCATTCGTATCTGCCATCTGCCAGCCTCTTTGTTTGCACTGTCTTCATAGAATGCTGTTATTTTCTTCCTCTCTTAGCTGCCTGAGTGCAGTCGGTGCTGTTATCCCTCCTGGTTCCACGTGGTGCTCTGATTTGCTTCAATCAATGAATTAAAAGTGAAAACTAAAAAGTTTATGTAACACACAGTTCACTGTGGTCAAACACACACTCAAATTAAACACCATAACGAGATGTCAGTTTGTTTGGGGGTGGGGGGGTTGTTAGATTAAAACTGCACACTAGATTGCCATGGTGTCTGACAACAAAATGACGACTATGCGATCACGCTACAGTTTTTTGTTTCGTTTTACAAATTGATATTGGCTTGCCTACTACCCTTTCAACTGTAGGTATGCCACCTTTCTGTTCATCACACATATCCCCAAAGTGTAAAAAAAAAGTGTACAAACTCACCAGTACTCTGTACCCAGTTCTGTGAGGTCTTTCGAACCACCCAGTCACAAGTCTTAGTCTTGGTTTTACACATTTTCCCTGTGTTTCCCAAGCCACTACTGATCATTGAGGCATTATAGAAAAATACACCCACAGAGTAGCAGAGAGTATAAGAAGGGAAAAAAAAAGAAACACTGTAACTTTGGTTCAGTCATTGCTAGTCTGTAACTTACAAACGTTTGTAGCTTACACTCTGTCAGACATGGAACCGCAATGCAGTGCATCATGGTTCCATTTCTGAGTGGCATTCAGTCAGAGTTACACACCTCTAAACTTGGCTATAACTTACTCATTATGTTGATTGCGTGCATGCGCAAGAAACATTGCGGCAGCTTTCCAGAAGCAGGTTGTGGAGGCGCAGCACTGTTGTGGCCAATGCCCTCATAGCCTTTAAAGACTTGGCCCACTTTCCCCAATGCCATGGCATGCTGCAGCTGATACTAGTTCAGCCAGCATGCCACAAGCTTGTAAGGTTTCAGCCACTGCAATCAGGGGCCGCCTCGTCACTGCAGTGCCAGCCATTTGCTGCAATGAGGGAGCAACCCGTCATTGCAGGGCAGAACGTTGGTATAGTAATATTGTTTGTGAACATGGTGGCGGCTTGCTGCCATGTTCACAAACAATATTAAGCACCCCCCCCCCGCCGAGGTGGTGCCCAATCCTCCTCTGCAGCATGTGTCCCCCCACCGTGTTTGTTTGCCCCGTCGGCTACAGCTGCCCCCAAAAAAAGAGTTGTTGGCAAGCTGGGAGCCCACCCTGTGTGCGTCACATGCCCCTGCTAAAAAAAAAAAATGGTCCCATTAATGTTTTTTTTTTTTTTTAACCCGCCAAAAGAAAACGGGTCCCTTGGGGTCTCTCTGCCGCCCCCCACAACCCACACCCACCCACTGCGCACCCTGCCTTCCCACATCCTCCCTCACCCCATACTTACCTCCGGAGTCCAGCGTGATGATCCTCGGTGGACTGGGAACACGTCTGCACTCTTCAAAGCTGACCACGAACTGAAGAAATGCTGGTAAGCTGTATAATGACATAAATAGGGTTTTTTCAACTTTGATGCACATCTCAGGGCATTTTTTGGAATTTTAGCACCAAATTTTCAACATGGGGTTTTTGGGACCCCTCCTCATGAATTCTGACACTGTCATGGCGTTAATCTGCCCCGGAAGGTGATTTTGGGGTCACTGTGTGGAATCACCTTTTGGGACGGATTAACAAAACGACAGTGCAAGTGTTCATGAGATCGGCTCTCAAAAAGCCTATGTTGCAAATCTGGTGGTAAAAATCCAAAAAATGACTGTTTTATGAGCGTGCGTTGCACAGTTTGCATGCACACTCGTAGGTTTGCGCATTTATAATATTTTCACTCTAGATTTTCAACATTGCCATTGTTCTGCACCTCCTTATGAACAATATAGCTGTCATTTTTCACATCCTTGGCGAAATGTGTTCTCGCAGTTCCGGTGCAAAATAGCGCGGTCACTGTGAGAAATCCATGTTCGGAACACATTATGAAAATGACAGTAACACTGTTCATTAGCAGAGGTCCTAAAATGCCTATGTTGAAAATTTGGTGATGAAAGTCCATAAAATGAGTGTGTTATGAGTGTGCATTGCGCAGTTTCCACGCACACGCTTACTGTCACAAGTTTGCAATATTTTCACTCTAGATTTTCAACATTGCCATTTTTCCACACCTTCTTATGAACAGTGCAGCTGTCATTTTTCACATCCTGGATAAAATGTGTTTTCACTCTATCGGCGCATGATTGCGCGGTTGCTGTGGGAAATCAGTGTTTGGAACACACTAAGAAAATCACACTGACAGTGTTCATGAGCAGAGGTCCTAAAAAGCCTATGTTGAAAATTTTGTGATGGAACTCCATAAAATGACTGTGTTATGAGCTTGCATTGTGCAGCTTCCACGCACCCTTGTAACTTCGCAAATTAGTAATATTTTCATGCCACATTTTCAACATTGGCATTTGTCCACACCTCCTTATGAACAGTACAACTGTCATTTTCCACATCCTGTCCAAAATGTGTTTTCACATTTCTGGTGCAGAATACTGCAGTCGCTGTCAGAAATCAGTGTTTGGGACAGATTAGGATCAAGCGAGTGGGGGGGGAGGAGTGACCAAGCTCAACTGAGCTCTGTCGGGACTGCTGCAGATTTCTTTCTGGGCAGGAAAAGGCTCCAACGCAGGCAGCAGCCCAGTACAGAAGGGCAGCCTACAGTGAGAGGAGATGCAGAACAAGCGAGTGAGGGAGGGGAAGTGAGTGAGCTCAACGGAGCTCTGTTGGGACTGCTACGGATTTCTTTGTGGGCAGAAAAAGGCAGCAATGCATGCAGGGCCCAGTACAAAAGGGCAACCTGCAGCGATGGAAGAAGCAGAATAAGCGGCTGAGAGAGGGGGAGTGAGCAAGCTCAACGGAGCTCTATCATGACTGCTGCGGATTTCTTTGTGGGCAGAAAAGGGCGGCAATGTAGGCAGGAGCCCCGAACAAAAGGGCAGCCTGCAGTGCCAGCAGAAATGGAACAAGCGAGTGAGAGGGGGGAGTGAGTGAAATCAACAGAGCTCTGTTGGGACTGCTGCAGATTTCTTTGTGGGCAGAAAAAGGTGCCAACAGAGGCAGGAGCCCAGTACAAAAGGGCAGCCTGCAGTGCCAGGAGAAACAGAATGAGTGCATGAGACAGGAGGAGTGATGGACCTCAACAGAGCTCTGTCAGGACAGCTGCAGATTTCTTTGTGGGCAGAAAAAGGTGCCAATGCAGGCAGGAGTCCAGTGCAAAAGGGCAGCCTGCAGGGCCAGGAGAAACACAGTTGAAGGGTGCAGCCCGTAGTTATGTGGGGGAAGAACTCCTCCCCCACATACTACTTAATTCAAGCAGCAGACTTCCGCTCTGCTTAGAGCGAGTCGCACTCGTCACCGTCCGTGCTGGACCGAGGCTGCTCCTTCGTCCTCCCCCATGTTTCTCCTGTCTCATTGTTTATTGTTTCCCCACCTCCCTTTCCTTGTGCTTTCATCCTTTGCTTTCTTTGAGGGAGGGTTCTCGCTAGCTACCTCAGCACTGCCCTTATCATGCTTTTGCTCGCTACTTGTTCCTACTCTCCCCCCTCTTTCTTCCGGCAGCCTCGGCTCCATGCCTGTTCATCGCTGCTCCGCTTTTCTTCCTATGCCTGCCTTTCAGCTTCATCCCTGCTGCCTGAAGGGTTTCTGCTTTTCTCCTCCTGCGCCTGCCACCTTTGCCTCAACTCCTGCTTATTTGTTGTCCAGAGAACCTCGCAACGTCCGGGTGCAAGCGCCGGATCGACATTCCTTCCTGCTACTGCTTCTGGTACAGGTCATTCTGCCACCATATCACACTGTTTGCTGCTCAAACTTCTGGCTGATTCCCTTGTTAATTACTCACACCCTTGACCCTGCCCCGAGGATTCTTGGACTTCGCTACTGCTGGGGTCACTTTAACACGGTGTGTGTTTCTACTGGCTTGGGCTCACGGAACCTACTGTGGCCACGTTGGTGAATTACTCTCGAATTACCTGCCCATGGCTAATTTGTACAGCTTCTTGGCAATGGCTGTGACTTTTCAGCCCTTGTACTGCATGTTGGGTTGCCTACATTCCTACTCGAAGTTGCCATTTGTTTTACTCTCAGTAATGGACGCTTCCTGGCATTCCTGCATTGCTACCTGTTTCATTCCTTTTGGCCAAGACTCATGTGCTCCTAATGTCAGCTATGTAGTGTCACCTTCAGGTACCTGACACCGTGTAGCTACTAACTTTGTGGTGGTCATGGCACCTTTGATTCTACTGCTTTCTGGTACACTACTCCTACTTTATGCTACGGTGTTTCCATTTTTGGATGGAGCAATGTTTTGCATTGCCATTATCACCCACCGGGTGGCGTTAGCTGAAGCGGACAATCGTATTCTCCACTGGAATTCTCCATACCGGACGCTCTGATTTTATATCATTACTATTACTGGATGACTTTTCATTTGGCTATCAGCCATGCGAGTTGTTACCTTGTGTACCGGCTCTTACTTCTCTACAGCGTATTCCATCTATGACATGAGCTCCCATACTTTGCAACTTAATTCCACCAGTATTGTACTCATTCAGCTCCCAGGCTTTGGATTTTACTCCCTTGTGCTTGTTTGATTTACTCGCTACTCCATATCTGCCCTGCATGGGTTGCAGTCCGCTGGCCTTCGTGGGGCCAGCTACCACTCTACTTCCTGCTGCGCTCTATTCCATACTGCCTTCCTTAGTTTACCTGATACCTAGGACTTGATCCACTACAGTTCTGGATGCTTATTACTTCTACTTGAGTTGCCACCTCATCCACTCGGGTCTTCCTCGCCCACTTTACCATCCTCTACCATCAGGAAACATCAGTGTACAGCACCTCATGGTATGCCTCGATGTATCTTGTTCTGCACTGCATTGGCTTGGGATTCTCTTACCATTTGTATACCATTGGTAATCTAATCCTTACAGCATCACTATGGTTCTGCATTGCATACAACTAGCTTTTCTAGCACCGTACCTATCATCGCTTCAACCAGCATTTGCCCATCAGGCTGGAAGGTTTATCTTTTACTCACTTGCTTCTACGACCGGCCTTCACCCATCTGGCTGGGAGGTTTACCTACTAATCGCCTGCTTCTAAGACCTGCCTTCGCCCATTGAGCTGGAAGGTTTACCTACTATTCACCTGCTTCTATGATGTGCCTTCGCCCATCAGGCTGAGTACATAAACCTAATAATCGCCTGCTTCTATGTCCTGCCTTCGCCCATCGGGCTGGGAGATTTATCTACTTATCATCTGCTTCTACGACATGCCTTCACCCATTGGGCTGGGGGGTTTCCTATTTCTGCCTCACCCAGCTCGGGGCCTGGAGATTCACATTTTACTATACGCCTCCCTGCTGCTGTGTCGGCCAGCCGGAAGCTCCTTTCCCATGGATTTGCATCTACGCTTTTCCGATCATCGTCTATTCTTGGATGCTTTCCTCTGCCGCTTCTGCCGTATGGAATTACTGCTACTTCACCTTTCCAGGACACTTAGTTGAGCTTCTCCTGAAGAACTTCCTTATCCTGATTGTGCTCTACCGTTTTTTGGACCCTGTGACAACGCTACTCCATTTGACTCAGCCTCTTCAGTTATCTCCATCCAGGACTCTTATGCTCGAATATTCGAGTCTCGTCAGGTTATCGCTGCCTCAAACATTGAATACCTACATTTTCGGATGTTATTCCTCTTGTCAAGTTGCCATCTCTATGCCATGGTCTCTTCAATGCGATCCCTGCCATCCTTGATCTACTGGATCCGTCAGTCCTCAGCACCATTCCATTCTCTACGTCTGCCTTACAAATGCAGTACTACTCTGCTCTAACGGACTCAAGATACATCTCCTGGAGGCTGTGTACCACACACTATTCCTAATGGCTGACTTCCGTAGGTCTGGCTGCATTTTCTTGTTACCTGGAGCTAGTTGCCTCTCTACTTACCTCTCCAGCTGATGGATTTGCTGCGCATCTCGTCGAGGGACTACCTGCCATGCTCTTTTCTACCAGCAGACCTCCATGGGTCTGGCTGTGCTTCCCATACCTGGAATCAGTTGCCTCTCTCTCCTACCTCACCAGCTGTCGGTTAAGCTGTGCTATGCCATGGGCTGGTTGCCACGTCCCATTCCTTCTCACCTGCCTACGTTGGTGCATTCCTTGCTACCTACTCCTCTCTCTTCGGATTTGCAGTCTACTGCCTTGCTTACTTTTTGGGCTCACCATATTCTACTACTTGGATGCTTCCTAACCTCGCACCAGTGCCTCCGATTAAATCCTCTACAGCTTGTCATTATTCCAGCTCAGCTCAACAGCCGTTGCCTTTATATCAATTCCTAAGACTATACTCTACTCCTATCGTATTTACCAGAACTGGATTCATCAGTCGGTAGCCTGGCTCCAAGTCTTCTCCATTCCACATGTTATACCCTCTATTACTAAAAACCTGGAAGTCGTACTACTTCTATTCATTATGCCTCATTTGCATCAAAGCTTGGATACAACTGTTTCATCTGGTCACCTGTATTGAGTTCATCAGTCATCAGCTTTATCTCCACCATCATACAATTCCTTGGATTCTCATGCCTTCTAGCAACTGAAGTCCGGAAGACGGTCTTTTCAATATATACACTCTCCATCGTTCCGAATTGTACATGGATTCTCAAACTCGGAGTTTACTAGGAGGAGATTGCTTCACTGGACATGTTACAGTTCAGTACTTTCTTAAGCTCCATTTCTCTGGATCAAGTTCTACAATTTGGAATTCAGATTAGCTGATTAATTCAATTTGTTAATTACGATCTCCCTCTCCTTTAGTATGCCCAGAAGGACAGGCAGGTCAGTAGCCATGGGTCCTCAAAGGTTTCCCCCCAAGGGGGTTTTTCCCCTCCTGCATGCTACTGGCCACGCTCTCCGGAGCTGGAGGAGGTGATCATCTATTCATGTCATTATTAGGGTGTACTCCTGCTCAACTCATTCATCAGTCAGTTATAGAACAATAGTTGATATTATATTCTTTTTGGGGGTCCCATAATACTAAACCAAGCTTCCTCCCTACAGGTGGGATACAGAGAAAAGCCAAAACCATCAAATAATATCAAATGACTCAATTCAAGCATCCAAGCACATTGCTCAGAATATCCAATTCATATGTACTATATTCATTGACTCTATTATGCTCATGCTGAAGTACCTAAGCACAAATCATATACTACCGGTACCTAGTAAACATTGTCCTCTTACCTGCTGGCCTCTGTATCCAACAGCCATCTACATCATCCAGCTACAATATGTTACATAAGCACTCAGCTATGAACCACACATAATGAGCAAGTGAGAGAGGGAGAGTGAGCGAGCTCAATGGAGCTCTATCATGACAGCTGTAGATTTATTTGTGGGCAGGAAAAGGCGGCAATGCAGGCAGGAACCCAGTACAAAAGGCCAGCCTGCAGCGCCGACAGAAATGGAATGAGCGAGTGAGAGAGAGGGATTGAGCAAGCTCACCGGCGCTGTGTTGGGACAGCTGCAGATTTCTTTGTGGGCAGAAAAAGGCAGCAATGCACACAGGGGCCCAGTACAAAAGACCAGCCTGCAGCAGTGGGAGAAACAGAATGACCAAGTGAGAGAAGGGGAGTGAGCAAGCTCAACGGAGCTCTATCATGACTGCTGCAGATTTCTTTGTCGGCAGAAGAAGGTGGTAACACAGGCAGGAGCCCATTACAAAAGGGCAGCCTGGAGCGGCGGCAGAAATGGAATGAGCAAGTGAGAGAGGGGGAGTGAACGAGCTCAGCGGAGCTCTGTTGAGACTGCTGCAGATTTCTTTGTGGGCAGAAAAAGGTGCCAACAGAGGCAGGAGCCCAGTACAAAAGGGAAGCCTGCAGCACCAGGACAAATAGAATGAATGAGTGAGACAGGGGGAGTGAGTGACCTCAATGGAGCTCTATCGTAACTGATGACAATTTCTTTGTGGGCAGAAAAAGGCGGCAATGCAGGCAGGAGCCCACTACAAAAGGCCAGCCTGCAGCGCCGGTAGGAACAGAATGAGCGAGTGAGAGAGGGAGAGTGAGCGAGCTCTATAGAGCTCTATCATGACTGCTGTGGATTTCTTTGTGGGCAGCAAAAAAAGTGCCAATGCAGGCAGCAGCCCAGTACAAAAGAGCAGCCTGAAGCGCGAGGAGACACAGAACGAGTGAGTGAGGGAGGGGGAGTGAATGAGCTCAACAGACCTATGTTGGGAGTGCTCCGGATTTTTTTGTGGGCAGAAAAAGGCAGCAATGCACGCAGGGGCCCAGTACAAAAGGGCAGCCTGCAGCGGCGGGAGAAACAGAATGAGTGACTGAGAGAGGGGGAGTGAGTGAGCTTAATGGAGCTCTATCATGACTGCTGTGGATTTCTTTGTGGGCAGAAAAGGGCGGCAATGCAGGCAGGAGCCCCGAACAAAAGGGCAGCCTGCAGCGCTGGCAGAAACGGAATGAATGAGTGAGAGAGGGGGAATGAGTGAGATCAACGGAGCTCTGTCTGGACTGCTGCAGATTTCTTTGTGGGCAGAATAAGGTGCCAACAGAGGCAGAAGCCCAGTACAAAAGGGCAGCCTGCAGTGCCAGGAGAAACAGAATGAGCACATGAGACAGGGGGAGTGAGCGATCTCAATGGAGCTCTGTTGGGACAGCTACAGATTTCTTTGTGGGCAGAAAAAGATGCCAATGCAGGCAGGAGCCCAGTGCAAAAGGGCAGCCTGCAGCGCCGGGAGAAACACAATGAGCGAGTGAGAGAGGGAGAGTCAGCGAGCTCAATGGAGCTCAATCATGACTGCTGTGGATTTCTTTGTGGGCAGGAAAAGGCAGCAATGCAGGCAGGAGCCCAGTACAAAAGGCCAGCCTGCAGCGCCGAAAGAAGCGGAATGAGCGAGTGAGAGAGGGGGATTGAGCGAGCTCAACAGCGCTGTGTTGGGACTACTGCAGGTTTCTTTGTGGGCAGTAAAAGGCACAATGCACGCAGGGGCCCAGTACAAAAGGGCAGCCTGCAGCAGCGGGAGAAACAGAATGACTGAGTGAGAGAAGGGGAGTGAGCAAGCTCAATGGAGCTCTATCATGACTGCTGCAGATTTCTTTGTGAGCAGTAGAAGGCGGCGACACGGGCAGGAGCCCATTACAAAAGGGCTGCCTGGTGCGGCGGCAGAAACTGAATGAGTGAGTGAGAGAGGGGGAGTGAGCGAGCTCAGCGGAGCTCTGTCAGGACTGCTTCAGATTTCTTTGTGGGCAGAAAAAGGTGCCAACAGAGGCAGGAGCCCAGTATAAAAGGGCAGCCTGCAGCACCAGGAGAAACAGAATGAGTGAGTGAGACAGTGGGTGTGAGTGACCTCAACGGAATTCTATCATGACTGCTGCGGATTTCTTTGTGGGCAGAAAAAGGTGGCAATGCAGGCAGGAGCCCAGTACAAAAGGCCAGCCTGCAGTGCTGGCAGAAACAGAATGAGAGAATGAGAGAGGGGGAGTGAGCGAGCTCAATGGAGTTGTGTCAGGACTGCTGTAGATTTCTTTGTGGGCAGAAAAAGCCACCAATGCAGGCAGGAGCCCAGTACAAAAGGGCAGTCTGCAGCAGCGGGAGACACAGAATGAGCGAGTGAACTAGGGGGAGTGAGTTAACTCAATGGAGTTCTGTAGGGACTGCTGCAAATTTCTTTGGGGGCAGAAAAAGGTGCCAACAGAGGCAGGAGCCCAGTACAAATGGGCAGCCTGCAGCACCAGGAGAAACTGGATGAGCGAGTGAGACAGGGGAGTGAACGACCTCAACGGAGCTCTGTCGGGACAGCTGTGGATTTCTTTGTGGACAGAAAAAGGTGCCAACATAGGCAGGAGCCCACTACAAAAGGGAGGACTGCAGCTCTGGGAGAAACAGTGAGTGAGTGAGAAAGAGGGAGTGAGCGAGCTCAACGGAGCTCTGTTGGGACAGCTGCAGATTTCTTTGTGGGCAGAAAAAGGTGCCAAAGCAGGCAGGAGCCCAGTGCAAAAGGGCAGCCTGCAGTGCCTTAAGAAACACAATGAGCAAGTGAGAGAGGAAGAGTGAGTGAGCTCAATGGCGCTCTATCATGACTGCTGTGGATTTCTTTGTGGGCAGGAAAAGGCAGCAATGCAGGCAGAAACCCAGTACAAAAGACCAGCCTGCAACGCCGACAGAAACGGAATGAGCGAGTGAAAGAGGGGGATTGAGCAAGCTCAACGGTGCTGTGTTGGGACTGCTGCAGACTTCTTTGGGGCAGAAAAAGGCAGAAATGCACGCAGGGGCCCAGTGCAAAAGGGCATCCTACAGCAGCGGAAGAAACAGAATGACCGAGTGAGAGAAGGGGAGTGAGCGAGCTCAACTGAGCTCTATCATGACTGCTGCAGATTTCTTTGTGGGCAGAAGCAGGTGCCAACACAGGCAGGAGCCCATTACAAAAGGGCAGCCTGCAGCGGCGGCAGAAACGGAATGAGCGAGAGAGAGAGGGGGAGTGAGCGAGCTCAGTGGAGCTCTGTTGGGACTGCTGCAGATTTCTTTGTGGGCAGAAAAAGGTGCCAACAGAGGCAGGAGCCCAGTACAAAAGGGCAGCCTGCAGCACCAGGACAAACAGAATGAGTGAGTGAGACAGGGAGAGTGAGCGACCTCAATGGAGCTCTATCATGACTGCTGTGGATTTCTTTGTGGGTAGAAAAAGGTGGCAATGCAGACAGGAGCACATAACAAAAGGCCAGCCTGCAGCGCCGGCAGAAACAGAATGAGCGAATGAGAGGGGGGAGTGAGCAAGCTCAACGGACTTGTGTCAGGACTGCTGCAGATTTCTTTGTGGGCAGAAAAGGTCGCCAACGCAGGTAGGAGACCAGTACAGAAGGGCAGCCTGCAGCAGCGGGAGACACAGAATGAGCGAGTGAGGGAGGGGGATTGAGTGACCTCAATGGAGCTCTATCATGACTGCTGCGGATTTCTTTGTGGGCAGAAAAAGGCGGCAATGCAGGCAGGAGCCCAGTACAAAAGGCCAACCAGCAGCGCCAGCAGAAATGGAATGAGCTAGTGAGAGGGGGGAATGAGCGAGCTCAATGGAGCTGTGTCGGGACTGATGCAGATTTCTTTGTGAGCAGAAAAAAGCCACCAGCGCAGTCAGGAGCCCAGTACAAAAGAGCAGCCTGCAGCAGCAGGAGAAACAGAATGAGTGCGTGAGGGAGGAAGAGTGAGTGAGCTCAACAGAGCTCTGTTGGGACTGCTGCTGATTTCTTTGTGGGTAGGAAAAGGCAACAATGCAGGCAGGAACCCAGTACAAAAGGCCAGCCTGCAGTGCTGGCAGAAACGGAATGAATGAGTGAGAGAGGGGGATTGAGCGAGCTCAACGGTGCTGTGTTGGGACTGCTGCAGATTTCTTTGTGGGCAGAAAAAGGCAGCAATGCATGCAGGGGCCCAGTACAAAAGGGCAGCCTGCAGCAGCGGGAGAAATAGAATGACCGCGTGATAGAAGGGGAGTGAGCAAGCTCAATGGAGCTCTATCATGACTGCTGCAGATTTCTTTGTGGGCAGAAGAAAGGCGGCAACACAGGCAGGGGCCCATTACAAAAGGGCAGCCTGGAGCAGCTGCAGAAACAGAACAAGCGAGTGAGAGAGGGGGAGTGAGCAAGCTCAGTGGAGCTCTGTTGGGACTGCTGCAGATTTCTTTGTGGGCAGAAAAAGGTGCCAACAGAGGCAGGAGCCCAGTACCAAAGGACAGCCTGCAGCACCAGGAGAAACAGAATGAGTGAGTGAGGCAGGGGGAGTGAGCGACCTCAATGGAGCTCTGTCGGGACAGCTGCGGATTTCTTTGCGGGCAGAAAACGGTGCCAACACAGGCAGGAGCCCAGTACAAAAGGGCAGACTGCAGCGCCGGGAAAAACACAGTGAGAAAGTGAGAGGGAGGGAGTGAGAGAGCTCAACTGAGCTCTATCATGACTGCTGCGGATTTCTTTGTGGGTAGAAAAAGGCGGCAACACAGGCAGGAGCCCAGTACAAAAGGCCAGCCTGCAGCGCAGGCAGAAACAGAACAAGTGAGTGAGAGAGGGGGAGTGAGCAAGCTTAATGGAGCTGTGTTGGGACTGCTCTGGATTTCTTTTGTGGGCAGAAAAAGGCAGCAATACACGCAGGGGCCCAGTACAAAATGGCAGCCTGCAGCAGCGGAGAAACAGAATGAGCGATTGAGAGAGGGGGAGTGAGCAAGCTCAACAGAGCTCTATTGTAACTGCTGCGGATTTCTTTGTGGACAGAAGAAGGCTGCAACACAGGCAGGAGCCCAGTAGAAAAGGGCAGCCTGCAGCGCTGGCAGAAATGGAATGAGCGAGAGAGAGAAGAGCAGTGAGCAAGCTCAACAGAGCTCTGTCGGGACTGCTGCAAATTTCTTTGTGGGCAGAAAAAGGTGCCAACAGAGGCAGGAGCCCAGTACAAAAGGGCAGACTGCAGCGCCGGGAGAAACACAGTGAGCGAGTGAGAGAGAGAGGGAGTGAGCGAGCTCAACGATGCTCTATCATGACTGCTGCGGATTTCTCTGTGGGTAGAAAAAGGCGGCAATGCACGCAGGAGCCCAGAACAAAAGGCCAGCCTGCAGCACCAGCAGAAACAGAACGAGTGAGTGAGTGAGAGAGTGGGGAGTGAGCAAGCTCAACGGACCTGTGTCAGGACTGTTGCAGATTTCTTTATGGGCAGAAACGGTCGCCAACGCAGGTAGGAGACCAGTACTAAAGAGCAACCTGCAGCAGTGGGAGACACAGAATGAGCAAGTGAGGGAGGGGGAGTGAGTAAGGTCAATGGAGCTCTGCTGGGACTGCTGTGGATTTCTTTGTGGGCAGAAAAAGGCAGCAATGAATACAGGGGCCCAGTACAAAAGGGCAGCCTGCAGCAGTGGGAGAAACAGAATGAGCGAGTGGGGGGTGGTGAGCGAGCTCAACAGAGCTCTATCACTGCTGCTGCAGATTTCTTTGTGAAACAGAAGAAGACGGCAATGTGGGCAGGAGCTCCGTACAAAGAGCAGCCTGCAGTGCTGGCAGAAATGGAATGAGCGAGTGAGAGAGGGGGAGTGAGCGAGCTCAGTGGAGCTCTGTCCGGACTGCTGCAGATTTCTTTGTGGGCAGAAAAAGGCGCCAACAGAGACAGGAGCCCAGTACAAAAGGGCAGCCTGCAGCAGCGGGAGAAACAGAACGAGCGAGTGAGATAGGGGGAATGAGCGAGCTCAATGGAGCTCTTTTGTGACTGCTGCGTATTTCTTTGTGGGCAGGACAAGGCGGCAACGCAGGCTGGAGCCCAGTACAAAAGGCCAGCCAGCATTACCGGCAGAAATAGAGTGAGAGAGTGACAGAGGGGGAGTGGACCTGTGTCGGGACTACTGCAGATTTCTTTGTGGGCAGGAAAAGCCAGCAACAGAGGCAGGAGCCCAGTACAAACGGGCAGCCTGCAACACCAGGAGAAACAGAATGAGCAATTGAGAGAGGGGAAGTGAGCCACCTCAACGGAGCTCTGTTGGGACAGTTGAGGATTTCTTTGTGGACAGGAAAGGGTGCCAATGCAGGCAGGAGCCCAGTATAAAACAGCAGCCTGCAGCACCGGGAGAAACAGAACAAGCAAGTGACAGAGGGGCAGTGAGCGAGCTCAATGGACCAATGCGACTAACATTCGACATTGACAAATGCTTGTTTTTAACTGTAATGCAGAGTTTAAAGGAAAACACTGGAAAAGACAAAGCTTTCCTCAGACACTACAGAAACTCTCAGTTAGTGCTGTCAAGACAGTAACAACTTTTTTTAATGATTTAAAACAGCTCCCCACAACTTCTACTTCCTGTTGCTGGCAGCCACCACCTCATGAGCAGCAGTGAGCTTCCTGAGCTCACTGTATGCTAATATGCCTGTTTGACCTCTGCTATTGGTTGGCAGGACATATTAGCATAAAGTGAGCTCAGGAAGCTCACTGCTACTCTTGAAATGGTAGTTGCCAGCAATAGAAAGTGAAAGCTACAAAAGCAATTAGAGGTAATTAAAAAAAATGTTACTGTCTGAGAGCACTAATCAAACATTTCATAGCACCTGGGTAAAGCTGTGCCCTTTCCAGTATTTCCCTTTGAAATGTTTTGGGTGATACAGTGTTGGTAATATGTCTGCCGGTGTAAGGATGTGGCTTGCTTTCAGCACATGTGTTGGGATCTCTGTGCTGGATCCATGCTGGATCAACTTAAAGCTAAGTAAACTATCAGAGCTCTATTATCCACCACCCTCTATTATCCATCACCCTCTATTATGTGCCAAAAGTTGGTGAACCAAAGTTAGCAGATAATTGGGGTGCACTGTACATAAATGGAGTAAATAAAATGGAGGGGGGAGTATTTTTCAGAAAAAAAATGTGTTCAAGAACAAGGGGGCATAATATGAAGCTGGAGGGAGGTACATTTAGAAGGGATTTAAGAAAGTTCTTCTTCACAGAAAGAGTTGTGGATCCCTGGAATAGGTTGCCAGCTGAGGTAGTAGGGGTGAAAACAGTGGAAGGATTCAAGAAAGTTTGGGAAAAGCATAAGGGAATCTAAGTGGAAAAGAAACAAGGGATGGGTAGAAGAACCAGGGATCACGTAGGGTCTGCGGGGATACTGCAGGTAGGGGTAAATGGACAGACTGGGTGGACCAAGCAGTCCTCATCTACCAACAAATTCTCTGTTTCTGTTTTCCCACCAGATATTAAATGATTGAGTGATTCTGGAATGGATTCTATAATCAATCAGGCTGGTTACAGTTGTATTTCTCTGTACTCAAACAGTATTCCTCAAACAAAATAAAGCAGTGACGGCACTCACAACATGCCAAACAATGAAGACCAGAGTCCTGAAATCTGTGCAATCAATTAAATTTTTACTTAGTGCAAGTAAAAAATGTACAGTCCCTTCCGGGTTCAGTACAGCAGAATGCAGATGCGCTCCTTACGTTTCTGGTTTCATCCAATCTTGGGCTTTTAAAAGCCCAAGATTGTGTGAAACATAAAGAACTTGTCTGTATTATGCTGTCCTGAACCCGAAAAGGACTCTAAATTGTTTACCTGCACCGAGTAAAAATTGAATTGACTGCACAGATTTCAGGACTCTGGTCTTCATTATTGAGCGTGTGATGAGTGCCGTGACTGCTTTATTTTGGTTGATAATTCCTTCCGTCACTGAGCACCTGGTACCCTTGTGCAGCTCTGCCTTTACCTTACGGTATTCCTCAAACAGTTGTATTCTCCTGTAGGTAGACCTCCTCCTGCCCACAGTCCCACCTCCACTCACACACTTTTGTCCTACTTTTAAACCTGTCTCCACTTTGTTGTTTGTTCAGTTAAACTGCATTTGTTGAAGATTCTCATACCTGCTAATAGCCATCTTGCCACAGACTCTTAAACAAAAGTGTGACGCAAGATGTAAGTTTCCCCTTCTGACAAAATACAGGACTTAAAATCTTTGTGAATGCAAGTCAGATTACAGGTGGGGGGGGTTAAAGGAGGATGGTGGATAAGCATGCGGGGGGAAGGAACAGGAGGTTTATCTATTGATTGATTTAACTTCTGTTGGCCAGGAAAATATACTAGACAAAGGAACCCTCTAGTTACAGGGATGACCTGAATGATTACAATAAGCTGAAGAGCTAGTAATGCCGAACATTCTAGCACTTATCGACCCCCTCCCCTCCCCTCCATCTCCTTTAATGCCCTCTCTGTCTAGAATAGACCAGCCCATCCATTCCTCTCCTAATTCCCAGTTAGACAATGTTAAGTTGTTGTGTCATCTAATTGTTGCACAACCTCTCTGTACTTGAATATTCTCTTGCATTGTCCTTACTGTTTGTTGAGTGTGTGTTTTGCTATGTATCCCATTCCCCTCCCCCAGGACATACCATGAGACGAGCATCCTGTTGCTCAGTGTAACTTTCCTGGTGAAACTTTTCAATAAATAAATAAAAAATAACAATAATTCATTTTCAGGTTTGCTTACTATAGTGAAACTTTGGGCTCAGACTATTATAAAACAGCAAAGTTATGAAAGCAATTTGAAATTTTTTCAATGTTCATGCATAACTTTGGCAATTTTAAATATTATGACCCCAAATTTTCAATATAGCCATTTATTGGTTCCACGTCATGAATGTGACAGGTGTTATTTTTCAAATTCTGGCCAAAATGAGTTTTTGCACTTGTGGCTCAAAATGACATTTTGGCCACTATTTTATAAATGACAACTGTAATGTTCAGAAAAGGTGAGTCATAAAAAGACTATGTTAAACATTTGGGGTTAAAATGTCATAGAAAAATTAAGTTATGAAGAAATGTTGATTTTTTCAATGTTTAATGTAACCATTGCAATTTGTGCAAATTTTGCCCCCTCACCATGTTCAAAAGAGTCCTCTTCTCACCCCCACCTCATGAACATGACACATCATTTCTTTAATCTTCTCCAAAACACGTTTTTGCATTCACTCCGTGAAGTTGCCTTTCGAATGGGACTTTAAAAATGCCTCCTGCTGTGATCATAAGGTGGGCCAAAAAAAGACAGTGTTGAAAATTTGGGGTCAGAATGTCAAAAAGCAATAGTTATGAGGAAACATTTAATTTTTTTAATGTTTACTCATAGCTTTATGATTTTTGCAAATGTTGGTTGCAGATCTGCAATGTAACCCCTTCGATACTCCACCTGGTGAACATGACAGGTATCATTTTTTAAATCCCCTTTGAAACATAGTTTCACAGTCCATCTGTGAAACCATCTTTTAGACAGGATTTAAAAAAACAACTTGATCATAACATAGAATCACAAAAATACTGTGTTGAAATTTTGGGGGTCAAAATGTGAAAAAAAAACAACTAAGTTATGAAGAAACATTGAATTGTTCCGATGTTTACTCATAACTTTCTTTTTTTGATAAATTTAGACCCTATTGTTCAACATGTCCCATGTGTTATCCCACCTCATGAACATGACAGGTGTAATTTTTCAAATCCCCTCTGAAACATGTTTTTGTAGTCGCACTGCAAAATCACTTTTCGGATGGGATTTAAAAATTTCCACCTGTCTTGTCCATAAAGTCAGGTCATAAAAAGACTTGGAAATCTGGGATCAAAATGTTGGAGCCCACTGAAAACTCAACATTGCCTCTCAGCTGGCCTATCCTGGGTAAAGGTAGTCTAAAAATGTGTAAAAGCAGGACACTACTGAAAAATGAGACATTACATCTTATCTGGTCCATCTTGAGTAAATATATTGTAAAACATTTGTAAAAGAAGGAACCCAGTACAGCAGAGCCCTCACTTAACTGTACCTCTGTGCTGCTCCATCTTGGGAAAATACATTGAAAACGTAAACCCCACTGAAAATGTAACTTACTTTTGAGCCGAGCTACCCTGGGTAAATACGTTATATAGATGTATAAAAGCAGGTCCCCATCAGAATGAAATATTGCATCTTGACTGTGCTGTCATGGGTAAATACAGTGTAAAAACTGGGAGCAGCAGGATGCTACGGGAAACAAGATAGTATCTGAACTGTGCTATCCTGGATAAATACAGTACAGAAAATGTGTCAAAGCAGGACCCCATTGAAAACGAGATATTGTATCTCAGCTGGGTTATCCTGGATAAATATGTTGCAAGACTGTGTAAAACTAGGACCCAAAGGGGATTTTGCATCTAAGATGATCTATTCTGGAAAAACACATCACAAAAGCAGGACCCCACTAAAAACAAGATCTAGCATCTCACCTCTACTGTCCTGGGTAAATGCAGCATAAAGATGTGTAAAATTAGGACACCAATGCAAATGACATATTACATCTCATCTGGTCAGTCTTGGGCAAATACATAGTAAAAATGTGTACAAGCAGGACCCAGTGCAACAGCATGCAAGCAAGTATTCAGCACTGACAAAAGCTTTTTTTTATGTATGCCTCAGTTTTGTCACCAGACAGGGAATTCCCCTCAGAGAGGATCTCAGTGACTTTTACTGGTGTGTCCTTTTTCACTCAGTGCCAGTACTGCATTTCACAGAGCCTTTTGGCACTGAGCTACACAGGTCATGTATGCTGCCTGCCTTAACTGTAAGGAGGCAGTCATGTGTATCTTTTTGGCCATAGTGTCCAGTTTTGTGGAGTCCTCAGGAGGCTGAGCAGAATGAGGTACCTTAGCCTTCTTGCAAGCTGCTGCCTCTACTGCACCATCTTGATCCAAATGGGTATACAGATACTCTATGCCCTGTCTGTCCACCTGAGATTTCTTTTACATTTTTTTTATTGATGCCAGCCGCAGTGTTTGGTGCTGACATTATCTTTGAGGTGACATTCCTGTAGGACTGTTGGATTGGGACTAACAACCTCCTTGTGGGGGGTTAGACTCATAAGATTCATAAATTCACCTCATCGATGTCCTCTTCTGTTTCTTTTGAGGGGATGTTGAGGGTGTCTAAATTAGGAGTATAAGGGTAACCGCCCCCAAATGGTGGGGTTTACCTTGCCCCACTGAGCCCATCCTTATAGCTGCCACCACTCTTCTGCACACTTCAAACCCCAGGACTGCAGAATGTGTGGGGTCAGGAAGAACTCTAAAAGTTGCAACTGCAGAGACTGTTGACGTCAATGTTCCTCACATCTGCCCACCTGTTCACCACCGTGGCAAAGTCCAATTCCAACTGTATGCATTTTCAGTATGCTCCAGCCCCAGTGACACGATCAATATTTTTAGAGGGCCTGGAGATGCACTGGAGGGGGAGGAGGACACTACATATGTTGGTGCTTGGTGCATCTATAATCCACGTGACTCTGACCACAATTCTAATGGAGGCCATACTATCCCTGAGGGAGAGAACATATCAGCGCTTGCAACATGGTGGAATATTCACTGTCAGACTCAAAGACTTGACCAGATTGTAAAGCACCAATGTACCAACAGACTGGGGGATCAGTTTGTTTTAAGTAAGGACAAAATCCTACAAAATAATTGTTTTGGAGCCAATGCACCTTTCCAGCATGAGGGTAGCATCTTGTCAACCCCTGACCTCACCACCAGTCAATAGGAGGTTAAGGATCTCAATCTGCAGCAATAATGGCTTCTGGGAAATGAAGACTATTATCTACTTGGCACCTTTCCTGACAACCAATAGGGCATTAAGTTGCAGCCTTGCATACTAATTTCATTGACTGGCAGCCTACTGGATCAATTGTGTGCCACCCTTCTCTAGTAAAGTTCTTAGGGCAGTTCCAAAACAAGGCCACTGCAGTTAGCTCTCACAGTGCGAGGATGGCTTGTAGCTGCTGGCCAAAGCCGTAAGAGGAAGCCTTCCTCAGGTTTCCACTGCCACTTACATAGAAACATAGAATTTGATGGCAGATAAGGGCTGCTTGGCCCACCCAGTCTGCCCATTTCCCCTACCTAATGGATAAGCTGCAGATCCTAGTTAACCAACAGCCTACTTCTTCCTACCCCCAACCCCTATAATTGCCTTATGACTGTCCCGTGCATTCTTAAAATCCACCACTGTTTTTGACTCCACAACCTCTTCAGGAAGGCTCTTCCATGCACCCATAACCCTCTCCATGAAAAAATACTTCCTCACATTACTTCTGAGCTGTCCTCCCTCTATCTTCAAATTGTGCCCCCTTGTTCTTGCACACCTCTTTTTCTGAAAGATGCTACCCTCTTGGACTTTGTTGATTCCCTTGAGGTACTTGAAAGTTTCTATCATGTCTCCCCTCCCCCTCCTTTCCTTGAGGCTATACATATTAAGCTCCTTAAGTCTCTCTTCATATGTCTTCTGGTGCAGACCCTGCACCATTTTAGTTGCCCTCCTCTGGACTGCCTCCATCCTGTCTATGTTTTTGCGGAGAATGGGTCTCCAGAACTGCACACAGTACTCCAGATGGGGTCTCACCAGCTGTCTGTACAGAGGGATAACAACTTCCTGTTTTCTACTGGTGATGCCTCTCCCTATGCACCCCAGTGTCCCCCTAGCCCTCCTTACTGCCCTCTCACATTGCTTGCCCACCTTTAGGTCATCTGATATGACTGCCCCCAGGTCCCTTTCCATTTTTATGTTTGCTTGCACACATGTGCAAGAAACATAGTGCTATCATCTGAGTTTTCGGAGGTGTGGCACCCTGTCTTCCAATGCAGTCAGTGTGTTTGCAGGCACGGCCACAGTTGGCCAATGAATGCTGCAGCTGTCTATGACAGCAGTTGAAAATGCAGTGCCATACAGTTGAAAAGCAGTGCTCTGCTTCAGTGAGCAGCGAGAAGCTACTGTATGCGCATCCGCTCCCCCCCCACACACACGCACTCACGCATATTGGGTGCTAATGCACCCCCCCGCACACACTGTATGGCCGATGGGGGTGCCCAATCCCGTCGGCTCTGCTGAGCTCCCCCCCAACAGAGTTCCAGGTGCCGCGCTGGGAGACCACCCCAGGCGTGGCAGCAGTCTCTATGGCAGCAGGTGCCCAAATCCCCGTGCGGCTCCAATGGATTCCCCAACAGAGCAGCAGGTGCCACGCTGGGAGCCCACCCCAGCATGGCAATAGTCCATATGACCGACGGGGGTGCCCAATCCCTCGTTGGCTCCACTGCCCCCCCAAACAGCCTTCCAGCTGCCATGCTGGGAGCCCACCCCAGTGTGGCACAAGTCCCGCGTTGTCCGATAAAGAGAAAAAAAAAACCTGAAAGAAAAAACCTTCCCTCGCTGACTGTCCTGATCCCCGCTCCCCTCACCCGCACCCACCCTCTGTGCACCCTGCCTCCCCACAACCCCCCACCCCATACTTACCTCCGAGTCAGCCGAGGGTCTTCGTGGACTAGGAACATGTCTGCACTCTTCAAAGCCGACCGTGAACTGAAGAAATGCCGGTAAGCTGTATAATGTAATAAATAGGCTTTTTCAACTTTGGTGCATATCTCGGGCATTTTGGGGAATTTTTTCACCAAATTTTCAACATTGGGTTTTTGGGACCCCACCTCATGAATTCTGTCACTGTCATTTTGTTAATCGGCCCCAAAAGGTGATTTCGAGGTCACTGCAGGGAACCACTTTTCAGGACCAGTTTACGAAATGACAGTGTCACAGTTCATGAGGTGGCCCCAAAACCCTATGTTGAAATTTGATGAAACAATCCAGAAATGACTATTTTCTGACATCATTGCACTGTTCTCATGCGCTCGTAAGTTACGTGAATTTTCACTATTTTCACTCCATATTTTCAACATTGCCATTTTACCACACTTTCTTATGAGCAGTACAGCTGTCATTTTTCACATGTTGCCCAAAACATGTTTCCGAGCATGTAACGCACAATGGCGGAGTCAGTGTGCGAAATCAATGTTCGGGACAGATTAAGAAAATCACAGTGACTCTTTTCATGAGCAAAGGTGTTACAATGGCTATGTTAAAAATTTGGTGAAAAAAGTCCATAAAATGACTGTGTTATGAGCGACCATTGTGCAGTTTCCACGCACCCTCGTAAATTCATGGATTTCTAATATTTTCAGTCCAGATTTTCACCACTGGCATTTTTCCACACTTCCTTATGAACAGTAAAGATGCCATTTTTCACACCATGGCTGAAATGTGTTTTAGCACTTCCAGTGCAGAAATGCCTGGTCACTGTGGGAAATCACTGTTTGGACAGATTAAGAAAATCACAGTGACACTGTTCATGAGTGGAGGTTCCAAAATGCCTGTGTTGGCAATCTGCTGTAAAAAATCCCCAAACTAATTGCATTATGGGTGTGCGTTGTGCAGTTTCTACACACGCTCGTGACTTCACCAGTTTTTTTACTATTTTCACTGCTGATTTTCAACATTGCCATTTTTTGCACTTCCTAATGAACAGTACAGCTGTCATTTTTCACATCCTGTTTGAAATGTTTTTTCGCACCTGTGGTGCCAAATGGCGTAGTCGCTGTGCAAAATTAGCTTTTGGTTAACAAACTGATATTGCCACTGTTCATAAGGTGGGGTTCACAAAAAACCCATGTTAAAAATTTGGAGTGAAAATGCCAATGAACGCCTGAGACGTTAGGGTTTCTGACCACAACGCCCCACCCTGTAGAGATTGACTGGCATCAGGGGTGTGACTTGGGATTCTCGCCTGTAATGCTCATATCATTCCATACCCTGCAGCGAATGAGAGGCATCGAGGTGTGCCTTGTACTCTTTGGCCCCAAAGTTCACCCCATTTTCCTATGCAGCACCCATCTCACTGTATTTCCTGATGGAATGGGGTGATCATAAGGGCCAAAGACCCCAAGGCACGCCGTGACACTTGTCGGTGTCTGCAGGGTAGGGTGTGGTGAAATGGCGTGGCCGTTATGTCTAACGACCCAAAGGCACATCCCAATGCCTGTCACTCTCTGCAGGGTGGTGGTGGGGTTGGCTTCAGTTCAATACTTCACTGCCATTCCTATTATGCAGCTCTCTAACTCCTACACTACCAATGCCAATGCCAGCAAGCAAACATTCGGCATTGACAAATGCTTGTTGTTGTTGTTGTTAGTATCTCATCCCCCATTGTGTGCTCTTCCCCTGGGTTTTGATTTCCCGAGTGCATTACTTTGCCCTTCTTAGCACTGAATCTAAGCTGCCATGCATTTGACCATTCCTCCAGCCTTGCCAAGTCCCTTCTCATCCTTTCCACCCCACCTTGTGTATCAACTCTGTTGCAGATCTTTGTGTCATCTGCAAAGAGACATACTTTTCCTTCCAATCCCTCTGCAATGTCACTTATAAAGACATTAAAGAGGACCGGTCCTAGTACTGAACCCTGCGGTATCCCACTAGAAACCCCCCTTTCTTCAGAGTAGACTCCATTTACTATTACCCTCTGTGTCCTATTCTCCAGCCAATTCTTCACCCAGGCTACCATCTTGGAACCCACTCCCAGGCTGGCCAGCTTGTATGTAACCCCAAGGTGGCGCTATCCCAAGGGCTACTACCCCTGCCTGCTTGACTACTAACAGGTTGAGGGGCCTAGGTTCTATGGCGGGTGCCTCCACCCAGAGGTCAGGGTTTGCAGTAGTTAGACTAACTTGGTCACAGCCCCCTGGGACACTGAGACACCCTTTTATTCCTACTAGCGGCCCACACAATACACCAAGAGTATCTTCACTATTTACACTTACCCCCAGGACTGGTTCAGTCAGCTTGACTCTGGGGACCCCCTGTAAAACAAGATGATGCAATACGATAGCCACAGTACAATACTCTAACATAAACAAATACCTCAGCCAGTGTAACTTTGCAGAAACAAACATATCTGATTTATTTAAGGGGCTGTAATAAGGAAGGGGGAAATCAGGTTAATTAGATTAGACACATTAATAATCACAGTACTGTGCACATATTCAGAGTCCCAAAATGTCACTTTACTGGGTACCCAGGATGGTGGGGGGCAAGCCAGGATTGGTGCAGCTGGTTGGGACCCTGTGATGGAAAAGCACTTGCACAATACCCAATTGTAATCCGGAGCCGGTTGGCTCAGTTCATGAAGGAAGGAAGCAAATAAATCAGATGAAACACTTGCAATTTGATAACGATGGCAGGGAGCTACTCTGATTTGTACTCACAGATTCAATGCTGAAAGCTGGATGGGATGCAAATTGTCCTGGGATTCCAGGAGAAACAGAATAGCTGGCCCAGCCCTTGTGGCAGGGCTCACTTGCACACAGTGCAGGCAGATGCAGTCCAAGTGATGCTGGCCGCGACTTCCAGCTCACTGCACATTTTATATGTACACAAAACACTACCAGGCAAGCAGCTGGTCACCTCAGGAGATTGAGCCTGGCTACAGAGGCATTCTTCTCTGACTCAAACTCTGATTCAGTTTGAACCTTGCTAGGGAATCACACTCCCAGCACAGCACACAGTTCAAGACATGGGGAATTACTCAGAGCTCAATCCCCACAAGGACTACACACATTTATATGTAAAGGTCACTTACTGTACCAGACCACAGAGTCCTGACAGGCCGATCGCAATTCTGCACACTTTCGGTCTTCTTCAGGTTAAGTCTGGTCCCAAAATAACTTCTGCTGCTTCTTTCACTCTGAAAGCTAGCAGTCAGTCCGAACAACGCTTACTAATGGCTGCAGGCCGACTTTGTGGCCTCACACACGCTTTCCGCATGAACTACTGCGCACAACGACTGCACGAACACTCAGGGCGGTTTCCCCACCTGCTTCCAATTGCAAAATGGCTCTCTTCTCCCCCAAACCTCAGGGTACTTCAGCATTTGCTTCCTCTTTGGAATCGCTGTCCGAAAATCAAGGTTCCTCTTCGGAATCTCAGTCCAAAAATCAAGGTTCCTCTTCCTTACTTCTTCTCCACACTTGGTTGCCCACAATCTAGGCCACAACAACGGCTTTCCTTTTACACACAAAATTCAGAGACTTGTTCTGAGAAAACACAGTCCTTTTCTCTCCCTCCAGGAGAGCTGAAGGCAGACAGGCCATTTCCCAGGCCTCACGCGTGGTTCCCACGAGCTGTTCACTCTTCCAGCTCTATGCTCAGACTGACTCTCTCAGCAGGCAGTCCAGGCATTTCCCCCAAATCCAAAAGGTTGCAGTTGGCTGATTCTCCTTATCAGTCACAACAGGCTCCCTCTATGGGCGAAGAAAGGCGCCACGGTCCAAACTACATTTCCCAGAGGCTCTCTTCATACAAGCCCCTTGTGGCTGGCTCCATTTGAGAGTGCAAGTTCTGATTTGCCAGCAGGCACCATTTTAAGGAACCCCTTCCCATTGATTGGACCCCTTTTAGCAGTTCCGATCCGAAATGGAGAGGCAAAACTCACAGAGTCCCAGCTGCAAGAAAGGCAGGTTAGACAAACTGTACTGTCATTATCACTCTAACAAATTACCAGCAGATAGTTACATCTTTTGAAAGGGCTCCCCCTGGGCATATAGCGACTGCAGAACAGAGTGATCTGCTCAGTGGCCCAGGTGGGACTCGAGCAGGGAAACACACAGTCCCCCCAGTTCAAATTAATTATACTGCAGTTTGGCAGTTCTTAAAGTGACAGTACATGGAGGCATTATGCACTCTCACTCAATTATTTTTTTAAATCGGCTGAAATACAGGACACCAGCTGGGCGGAGAGCATTTAGGCTCACCCAAGGAAGGCTTTTTAGTGACCCCCATTTGTAGGGGAGTTACATATATATTAATCTTCTGTGTGGGACTGTGTCAAATCTTGCTAAAGTCTAGGTAGGCCATGTCCACAGCCCCTCCTTGATCTATTACTTTGGTCACCCAGTCAAAGAAATCTATTAGATTCGTCTGACATGACCTTCCCGCTATGAATCCATGCTGCCTTGGGTCCTGTGCCCCTCTGGCCTCTAGGTACTCAACAATTCTTTCCTTCAGAAATGATTCCATCATTTTCCCAATCACTGAGGTTAAACTAGCAGGTCTGTAGTTTCCTGTTTCTGTCCTGGTCCCACTTTTGTGAAGTGAAATAACATCTGCCCTCCTCCAGTCCTCAGGTACCACCCCACCCTCCCATGATTTGTTAACGAGGGTAGTCAGTGGTGTCATTAGTCCTACCCTTAGTTCTTTCAAAATTCTGGGATGAATCCCATCAGGCCCCACTGCTTTGTCCACCTTCAGTTTTAAGAGTTCTTTCAGAACCCTTTCTTCTGTGAATGGCCTGGTATCAACCCCCATTTCTAGAGTGTTTCTATTGTTTGGTTTCGGTACTTCCCCCTCTTCATTTGTGAATACTGAGCAAAAATATTTATTTAATATCTCTGCCTTTTCATAGTCACCCTCTGTCCACCCCCTCCCCTTTACTCGGCCTCGCTATCCCTCCCTTGGTCTCCCTTCACTCCCTGATGTACCTATAAAAGATTTTATCCCCCTTATTAACTGAGTTGGCTATCTTTTCCTCGGTTTGGGCCTTTGCTCTTCTGACTGCCTTCCCTGCTTCCTTTTGCTTTAATTGATACAAATCTCTGTCCTAGTCCTTCTGTGATTCCTTGTACTTCCTGAATGCTTTCTTTTTCTCCCTAACCTTCCCTGCTACCTCCTTTGAGAACTATAGTGGTTTCTTACATCATTTTGTTTTGTTTATTTGCTTCACACAAAGGCTTGTTGCCTCGGTGACGGCAGTTTTGATTATTCCCCATTGTTCTTCCACCCCTCCTTCCTGCCCATTTGCTAGTGCATTCCTTAGGCAAGCACCCATTCTGGCAAAGTCAGTCCTCATGAAGTCCAGTACTTTTGCCTTTGTATGGTTTGAGTCTACTGCTGTCTCTATCATGACCCATACTGTTCCATGGTCACTAGTTCCCAGATGGCTACCCACTTCTAAATCTGTGATCCTCTCGCCATCTCCATTTGAGAGTACCAGGTCTAAGGTTGCTCCCTCTCAAGTGGGTTCCAATACTAGTTGTCAAAGGCATGCCCCCTGTAGGGCATCTAGAATGACCCCACTCTTAGAAGTGGCTGCTGCAGTGCACTTCAGTTAACATCTGGTATATTCAGATCCCCCATCAGCAATATCTCCCCCTTTTCTGCCATTCTAAGGATACTTTCTATCATTTCCTTGTCCATGTCCTCCCCCGAGATGGGGGTCTGTATACAACCCCTGTGCAAATTGTGGTGCCATTGCCTGTCTCCAAATTGACCCACAGTGCTTCCTCTCCTCCCTGTTTACCCTTTTGTTCTGTTGCTTTGATTCCTTCCCTTATGTAGAGAGCTACTACTCCTCCTCCTCTTTTACCCTCCCTGTCCCTCCTGTAGATAGTGTATCCTGGTATGTTTATGTCCCAGTCATGGTTCTGTGTGTACCATGTTTCTGTGACTACCACGATATCCAGATATTCCTCCTCCATCAAGGCCACTAATTCAGGAAGCTGGTTACCCAGACTACAGGCATTAGTACTCATTGCTCTTGATTTTTTGGTGGCTTTACCTCCTTCAGCAGTCATCTGAACCTCTCTTGCTCCTTTCTCCTTCTCCTCTGCAGGACAAACCAGTCCAAGAACCAGGGACTGCACATCACACACATACGTCCATGGTTCCAGACCCTAGTGTGAGTTGTTAGCCAGTGCCTAGCTGTAGCACAGACTGGCCAGTTCACCAGATTGTCTGCAACCTTGATGCAGGCTGTTTTAAAAGCAAAACACACATAGTCTCTGTCCACACAGTAGGCTGACAGCTATGGCACAAGTGCTGGATTAGCAAACTTTTACCTCCTTTTACTGTAAGGGCAGTAGCAGAGTCTCTCTCTCTCTCTCTCTCTCTCTCTCTCTCTCTGTGCTACAGTTAGGCACTGGCTAACAACTCACACTAGGGTCTGGAAGCATGGACGTATGTGTGTGATGTGCAGTCCCTGGTTTTTGGACTGGTTTGTCTTGTGGAGGAGAAGGGGAAAGGAGCCAGAGAGGTGAATTCAAAAGGTTTCTACAGCCTAAAGGTAGGGAGTGAAAAATTTGTGTTTGCTGCCCGTAAAATGGCAAAACCTGATATATATCTATATACATAGATATATTGAGAAAGAGAGCAGAGAGAGAGAGAGAGAGAGAGAGAGAGAGAGACTCTGCTACTGCCCTTACAGTAAAAGAAGGTAAAAGTGTGCTAATCCAGCATTTGTGCCATAGCTGTCAGCCTACTGTGTGGACAGAGACTATGTGAGTTTTGCTTTTAAAACAGCCTGCATCAAGGTTGCAGACAGTCTGGTAAACTGGCCAGTCTGTGCTACAGCTAGGCACTGGCTAACAACTCACACTAGGGTCTGGAAGCATAGACGTATGTGTGTGATGTGCAGTCCCTGGTTCTTGGACTGGTTTGTCCTGCAGAGGAGAAGGAGAAGGAGAAAGGAGCCAGAGAGGTTCAGATGACTGCTGAAGCAGAACACCTGATTCCAGTCCAGAGGAACTGAGACCTGCACAGCCAAGCTGGACCCCCAGAATAACTGACCATCTGATCATTTGCTTGAGAGTGACCTACACCTGCAGAGAGGAATAAACAGAGCCTAAGTTGTCGGGAAAGCTGGTAACCCCAGAACCATGAGTACTCTCAGGGCTTGCCAGCATCTGGGGATTGTATAACATTTGAACCAAATATACAAATTTGGCTATCGGGCCAGGATCTACAAATACCTCACTTTGAAGTTTGCCATTTAAGCAGTTGTATGGCCTTTGGGGTATTGGTATGAAAAGTATTTTACTTCTTTAATGTGCACCACCACCTGCCAACTAGCTGCAACTCCAACATGCCAGCACTGTTTCCACGGCTGGGTACCCTGTAAAGAACTGGGAGCTCCCTATAAGATTTTAAGGGTTTAAACTGGTTTCAGTGAGAAGTAGGTAGCGCCCCCAGCACAGGTGGGCCGGTAATGCAAAAAAGTTACTGTCACTGTGTTTGCATTGACTGGTTGATTGTTTAAAGTGTTTAATATGCCAAGCCTTGTCAGGCACATAATGTCAGTACTGATTTCAACAGTTCACGTGTTTTCACTAATAGTCTTGAGTTCCATTCCCCTATCCCTTGTGAATATCCCCCAATAAATATTTTATTGTTTATTTTAACTTTGTCTCATGAGGATATAGGGCCCTATGCTCGAAGCGTGTTCGCCATGCATAGGGCGCGCAGGACCAGTGCGGAGGCACCTACATGCACCATGCGCATACATGACCCATGTGTAGCATGCACTACATCAACACAGGGCCTTGCATAGCACACCTACATGCAGCAACGCAGACCACCTGTGCGGCATGTATGCAGGGGAATGCCCATTCAGGAAGCCATGTAGGCATCCACTGCACGTATGCTCGATGCCACAGACAGCGCCCAAGTGCATAGTACAAGGCGCACATGTGTGCGCACCTCGGAGAGCTGCAGTAAACACTTACATAAGTCCAACAACCGCCGGTGGCCTGGCACAGAGGCCACATGGGGTGACACGGGTACGCAAACCCCCACACACAGCCCCAGTGTGGCAGCATGGTGCACAGCAAGTTAGACAGTCCTGGTGCAGCAGACATCACCACCACTGCACGAGTGTCACACAGCCATGACCACACCATGCCACCCCAAGCTGCCAACCACAGCATGCCGCCAATAATGTCTGCCAACCAGCATGCAATGGCCACGGCCATGGCTTAACACCACCCCTGCACAACACACAACACCAATGGAATGTGGCATGGCACAGTACCAGCCGTGAAGCATGGGGCCTGCCCACCTCTGTACAATGCCATGGATGGGCACACAGAGGTGGTCTGTGGTGGGCACCAGCTGCACATGTGTGCTGTGTGTGCCCAGGCATGTCCCCCACCCCCTCAACAGACCCACAAACACCCATCACACAGGACAGGGATGGTGTGTACTGTGCATTGGCACTGACTCAACACCAAGAACACAGCCAGGATTATTGTGCCTCCAGGAGGCGGTGACAGTGACAGTGGGTTGTACAACACCCACAGTGCATTGCTGGATGCCTGGAGCAGACACTGTGGGACAGCAGGTGGTGTCCACAGACCCCAGCATACAGTCATTGTGGCACACAATGTATGGGGTCAGTGGATGCCCGTGGGCAACACTCCGTGACAGAGTGGTGCACATAGGTAGCTGACATGAACAACACCCAGACCCTCCCCCCACACATAGTGCCATGAAGGAGTACCCCTGATACCCACCCGCATCCCCGAGACAGGAACCACACAGATGTGACAGCAGCACATATCTTTATTGCATGACCACAACAGCAGCCCCGGTGTGCATCTACAGTGCACAATCCGAAAAGCAGCATAAAAACAACTGCAACCCCCCACCCACTCCACAGAAGGCCCCAGTGTACATCCAGTTCAGGTGGCAGCAGCAACAGCAGCACTGGTTCCAGCTGGTCCGTCCTTGCCATCCCTTCCTGCATCTTTCCACCTTGGCACCATGCTCCCAGGGCCATGCATCATCGCCGCTGCTCAACTCCTGTTCCTCCAGCAGCACCCTCACAATCCTCTCCAACACCATCCTGTGTACTGGACCATGGTAACACTGTGGAGGCATGGGACACAGTGAGACACAATGCCCAGGCCCAGCACACCGGCAATAACACCAATAACAACAATGATGCACAAGCATGTGACTAGCCATGGGCCCCCGGACAGCGCCACAGCAACAGCTGTGCATGGGGATGGCAACGTGCCCGCAGCTGCCACCATGCCCACAAGCACCACCAGCATGTACCACAGCCCCCATGCGGTCCACTAGCAGAGGGACAAGACCCAGACAGCCCAGACAACCTCGGCAAGGACCCCACCCCCTGCAAGGCCTGTGTAGCATGGTATTGCACACATGGCGACTGTGCACCACACACACTGACAAGGCCGCTGCCCACCTGACCCGAACATGCCGTGTCACAGGCAGCACACAAGCACCATACAATGCTGCGACAGGGCACCCATAGGAGCACATGTAGGGATGAGCCTACATGCATATGAGCCACAATGAAGTGGAGGATGGTGTCTTACATGCCACACTGGTGAGACTGCCCATGGCATGCCAGTAGGCGCATATCAGATGGGCAACATGTGTGGACCTACACGCCACCATAGGCAGCACCAGTAGGCTGTGCCATGCCAACACAGGACATGCACATGGTGTACACCACCCATAGCATGCACATGCACATGGTATGAACCCACCTGAGATGGGACAGTCACCAGCCAGAGTGTCAGTGTGCCAATGTCATTCTGCTCCCCCCTCATACTCCACGGCACTGTCCATCAACCTCCTCAAAAGGTACCAAGGGAATGGCACCCACCACTGATGCCTCCTCCAGCCTGGCGCAATGACCATCATGGGTGCCCCGTCCGGCTGCACCACCCTGTCCAGCACCATGCACCATGGCATGGCACTCCAGTCCTGTGTGTGAAGGAGAGATAAGAAGAGAGGGAAATTGGTCAGGCCACAGCACAGTATACAGAAATCACACAGTAACATGTCCATGTACAGTGGCCCAGTACTCTCCCATTCATAGCCCTGCACCATCCAAAGGGTACCATAGCCCCCCTGAGTCACAAAAGTCAGACTCTGAGACACACCATAGGCATATGGGGAATCACTTAGTGCACTCAGCTGCTGATCACGCCATTATCCCAAGCCACACTGACTCAAATGCACCATGCACAAAGATCAGGGCATATATGGCCTCATGTACCACTACCGTTGCAGGGCCACCATGCACGTGCAGCATGACACGCCCCCCCCCCAAAGGCATATGCAAGCGAACATGGAGGAATATAATGGTTGCACCAGTTGGATGCACGGTGCACCAGAAACTTATCCACCTACAGGGATGTGCCCAGGAATGCTCATGAACCTGGAGATGCTCCATGAGGAGTAGCTGTTGCTGCAGCGGCCACGGCGTAGACCGAGGGTATGCCACCCATGGCTAGATGCCTCCACACTATGGAAGGTGCACTGCATTGCATGGTTCTGCCTTCCATGGCCCGTAATTAATTCCCTCTGTGACCTGGTATGGGACAGGAGCACCCCACAGACACACCACTCGAGGACGATGTTGGTGGAGACAAAGATGCTGTGTACCCTTCCATTCTATGCCACCGGATCCTTCCAGCAGGTGACCGGGGACAAGGTGGGTGTTTTCCAGTCCTCAGTGTTCCAGGCCATGGCCAACATCACAGACGCCATGCTGGAACACACGCACACCCACATCCAGTTCCACATGGCTCTGGAGGATGTCCGTCATATAAAGCTAGAATTTTTCAAGAACTGCATGGCATGCCCAATGTGTTGGGTGCCATAGACTACACACACATCACAATACTGGCACCCCCAATGGAAGAAGAGGTATACCGGAACCGTAAGGGCTACCACAGCATCAATATCCATGTGGTGTGCAACGCAGATGGTGTGTTCACAGACCTCTGCACGAGGTTTCCAGGCTCGACCGACAACTCCTACATTCTGAACGCATCACGAATTGGTGGCATGCTTCATGCAGGGGGCATCAACGGAAGGCTGCTTGGTGGGCATGGCATTTGCGCCCTGTGCAATACACACCTGTACACCTGCTTGTGTGCACAAGTGTGACACTGTTTCCTCTTACCCCGCACAGGTGACTCTGGCTGTACCCTGCATCCACACCTGATGACCCTGATCCCTTCGCCTGCCAACGCTGCAGAGGTGGCATACAACACTGCCCATGCAGAACATCACTGAACATGCCTTTGGATTACTGAGGACGAGGTTCCGCTGCTTGGACCATACAGGTGATACCTTCATGGTTGTACCGGTAAAGGCATGCAGGGTATTCACAGTATGCCAACCAAGAGAAAGCCACCCCACCAGCAATGGATGCACTCAGAACAATAAATTAAGTCCACAACAAACAAGTTCAAGCACTATCCTGCTTACACAAATAAGGCAAACTAGCACACCAAAATTCAGTTAGTACTCATAGCAGCAAATTTATTTTGCTAAAAGGACACAAGGTCAGAAAAACATCCTATCTACACATGGAAGGGGGAATGCCAGACAGCAATCCTGTCAGAGTAGCTCCAACTGGTTTCACCCTGAGGCATCATCAGGGAGCATAATAGGAGTGATGGCCTCACATGTGGCGTTACACGTTTCCTGGTGGGTAGTCCCTGGCACTGTCCATCGGATGGTGGTGTCGTGGGCTGTTCTGTGGTACATGGTGGGGAGGATCCCTCCAGGGTGCTGTCTGACAATGTGTGTGACTGTGCTTGTGTGGTATTGCATGGGAGAGTGGGCATTGCCACCATGGGCTCATGGGGAGGGGGGTTGTACAGTGGTACCATGGTGGCCCATGCATGGGTGGAGTACGTGTGTGTGTGTGTGTGTGTGTGTGTGTGTGTGTGTGTGTGTGTGTGCGGCGTGTCCACATGTGTGTGTGTGTGCATTACTGTGCATGCCCATCTTGTGTGGGTTTGGGCTATTACTGTGCCCCACATGCGGGCCTACACCATGTGGGCCAATGGTACCGATGTGCCTCCACGTGGTGTGTGCCCGTGGACGTCAGTGTGGAATGTTACTGGGACTGCTTGTCACTAAACTTGGCAAACCATTGTGCAGAGGTCCACCATCCTATGCCTAGTCCAGGCATCTGTCTAGTAGTGCCGCACCCACGGCATCCGACGGCCATCTGTCCATCATGCTCTGCTTGTGTGTCTGCCTCACCTTTGGTGCTCTGCCCACATGCGGGTCCCATACCGCCACCATCAGTGCTCTATGTGCCATGTCCTCCAGCTTGGGTGTGCATGCCTCTGTGACAGGCTGGTGCACATGTGCTATGTCCTAGGACTCCCCTGGTCCTGGGTGTTGTGCATCCTTTGGATGGGTCACAGGTGGACAGTGTGGGCTGCCCATTATGGTGTCTGCAGGTGTTTCATGGCCCTCAGTACGGCATGTGTTATGTGTGTGGTGTCCAGTGGTGTTGTGTACCAGCCACTCGAGGGTGTCCGTGATGCAGTCCATGCTGTTACGCATGCCATGCATCTCCACTGTAAAGGCAAGCAGCGCATTGGTGTTCTGGCACTGTTATGTGAGTCAGTCGGCCTTGAGCTGCCACAGCTCTTGGTACCAGCCCATCAATGTGGCCTGCATGTGTTCCGTGTGAGCACATTGGGGTACACATGTCGAGGGACCCTCTCCGGGACTGTTCTCCTCATCCTGCGTAATGCATACATTGGAGGCCACCTTGTCCACCGCTGCTCCACCATGCACGGTTGTCTGCAGTCATGCACTGTGAGTGTAGGGTGGCTGGGAACAGGTTGCCTGCCACTGTGCATGTCTGCCACCTCCCCTGCAGGTGGTGGCTGTGTCCTGGGATGTCTGTTCTGCTGCTTTGGTGTTGCTATCATCCCCAGTGTCGCTCTTCATGGGTGCCTCAGTGTCCGGCTCTGTCCCTGTGGCTGAATGGTTACAGTTGGTCAGACTGGGTATGTTGCACCTTGACTGTGTCATATGTGTGCATCTGGCACAGTCCCTCACCAGTGGCATGTTCTGCCTGCTCGCTGTCATCCTCCACCAGCTCCGTACCTGCAGTGTCCGGTCACTGCAGTCCCATCATCTGCGGTGCATTCCTGCCCCGCCAGGTCTGGGGGTGAAACCACAGTACTGCTAGGACATTGCATGGGTCAGTGCACACATGTGCACATGCCCACCCATGTCCTATCTTCTGTCTAGTGTGTCCACACCATCCAACTCTCCTAAACGCCGACCTCAGTGAGGATGTCTGCAACCATGCACTCCATTGGTGTCATCTGGGCATCCTGGTGAGCTGCTGCTGTTGCCCTGCTGTGTTCTTGCCACTGCTGCTACTTTGCACTTGACTGTGGCCCACAGGTTGCACCATTTATGCTTGATGGCATCCAGTGTCCATGCCTCCGTTCCTGCAGCATTGATGGTGTTCTGAATCTCCAGCCAGAGCCATGCCTTCATCTTGGTGAGTGTGCTCGGGGATTGTGACGCATACAATCATTGGTAATGCATCTGTATGTCCACCACCATGGCTGCCACCTGGCCCCAAGTGAAGTTTGGGGCATGGGGACGGGTACCAAGGTGCCCTCCATCAGCCATGGCCATGTCCTGTTGCCTGCTGCTCTGCTCTGTGACACTCCACACCCTGCTCAGCCTCCTTTCATGGCAGCTTCTTTCTGCACCATTCCATGTGCATTGTGCTCCTGCATGCAATTCACATACATGTTGCTGCGTGGGGCGGGGAGCATTGCCTTATATGGTGGGATCAAGGGGCGGTGCAGCATTGCTGTCACACACCTCCATGCCTCGCATGGCAGACTACGTAGTTCACTTTGGCATGCTCACTTACACTGCATGTCACACATTGTTCCTGCATGCAGCGTTCTGGGGTGGGCTTGCACAGCATGTAGCTGTGCGCCGCCTTTACATCGTTTTTGCACCTAACGCATGCACCTTCTAGTATAGGCCCCATTATTAGTAGTAAGTCACTAAAAGCATTTTTGTTGAATTTAAGGTTGCACTGTTACTTTTTATGTGTAGGGGGACACTGTGGGGAGGTGGGGAATTACTGCATCCCAGTTGGTTGTACCGCTGTGACACCAGGCCCACTTAAACCTAATCTCTGGGTGCAGGCACTACACAAATCAAAAGTAACTGGAACAGCCCCCGGCTCAGGAAGATAATGAGCCAGGCCCCTTAATCTTGTCTGAGCCCGTAAAGCAGGTATCCATGACTACCCTGTTACATGAGTAGTAATCCTCATTAGCTCTTGGGGTACAACCAATGTCCTGCTCTGGGGAAACTTCAGGCTACACTGGTTCATCCTCCTCCTCCTCTTCATAATATTCCTCCTCCTTCTCCAGGATAGGTCAATGCCTGGGAACCTGAACCTGGGGAGGTGTGCATTTGGCTGGGGAGGAGGGCGACCATACATATTACATTTCTTGTGACTTAAAAAGCCTGGAAAAACTGCCTTATGTTGGTAATGTCCTCCACAGATGCCATTTGCCTTGGTTCAATTGACTGTTCCCCATCTCTTGCGGGAGAAGTGGGAAAAATGTATTTTGCTTTTTGCTTTTTCTTAGCAGGCAGTTTCCAGCACCCTGCTTTCAGCCCTTTTTTGTGCTTTTGCCATCAACAACTTCAGGGCTTCCCCTTTCAGATGCCCTGAGTTCTTCAGTGTACTTCTTTGATGGCTTGGCAGCTTTAACTTTTTTAGCAATCCTTTTTGTAAAAGCCTGCGGCTTCTGAGGTGATTAGCCCTGATGCATGCTTTCCACTATCACTTTAGCTCTCTCCATTTCTGAACGTTGTGAATGTTTACGTGACACTTAACCAGTCTGTGGAGCTTCCCTTCTTGCAGCCCTTTTTCTCTGCATTTTTGGATACAACTTTACACAGCTCACAATTCTTAAAATAGCGATATGGGCCCAAACACATCAAATACTGCCTGTGACAGTCTGCCTTTGCCATGAGTTGAAAACCACGTTTTCAATTCTGTAATCATGCAGGGCTAGTTTTTTATGTTTGCTTGCATGCATATGCAAGAAACACAGTGCCATCATCCGAGATTTCGGAGGTGTGTCACCCCCTCTTCCAATTCAGTCAGTGTGTTGGCAGGCGCGGCCCCTGTAAGCCAATGCATGCTGGAGCTGTCTATGACAAGCTCCAAAATGCAGTGGCATGCAGTTGAAAGGGGGAGCTACGCTTCGGTGAGCAGCGATAAGATATCGCCTGCTCATGCGCAGCTCCCCTACACACACACACACACACACACACACACACACGCAGCACGCGGCACCCCCTGCACGCACACACTGTATAGCTGACAGGGGTGCCCAATCCCGTCGGCTGTGCTGTGCTCCCCACCCCAAAGCCTTCAAATGCCACGCTGGGTGCCCACCCCAGCGTGGCAGCTCCTCGATATAGCCGGCCAGGGGTGCCCAATCCCCGTCGGCTCCACTGTCCTCACCCCCACCCGAGTACTGGGTGCCACGCTGGGAGCCCACCCCAGTGTGGCAATAGATCTTTGGCGATGGGGTGCCCAATCCCGTCGGCTGAACACCCCCAACCATCCTTGTGCCATGCTGGGAGCCCACCCCAGCATGGCAAGCGTCCAGCGTCGTCATTGAAAAAAAAAGAAACCTGTAAAAGCAGGTTACATAGTCTCCCTGGCCCCTCCCACAAACCGCACCCACCCACTCGCACCCTGCCTCCCCACACCCCTCACCCCATACTTACCTCCGGACCCGACGACCTTTCGTGGATGGGGAACACATCTACACTCTTCAAAGCCGACCGCGAACTGAGGAAATGCCGGTAAGCTGTATAATGGGCTAGATAGGGTTTTTTCAACTTTGTTGCATATCTCAGGCATTTTTTGGAATTTTTGCACCAAATTTTCAACATGGGGTTTTTGGGAACCCTTCTCATGAATGATGTCACTGTCATGGCGTTATTTGGGCCCGAAGGGTGATTACACAGCCACTGTGTGAAATCACCTTTCGGGACCGATTACCAAAACGACACTGCCAGTGTTCATAAGGCGGGCTCTCAAGAAGCCTATTTGGAAAATTTGGTGGAAAAATTCCAGAAAGCGACTGGTTTCTGGCGTGCATTACGCGGAGTTTCTACACACGCTCTTAAGTTCGCGAATTTTCAATATTTTCACTCCAGATTTTCAACATTGCCATTTTACCACACCTTCTTATGAGTAGTACAGCTGTCATTTTTCACATCTCACCCAAAACGTGTTTCCGCCCATGTAGCGCACAATGGCGCAGTCGATTGTCGCGAAATCAATGTACGGGACAAATTAAGAAAATCACAGTGACACTGTTCATGAGCAGAGGTCTTAAAATGGCTATGTTGAAAATTTGGTGAAAAAATTCCTAAAAATGACTGTTTTACGAGCGTGCGTTGTGCAGTTCCTACACACGCTTGTAAGTTTACGAATTTTCAATATTTTCACTCCAGATTTTCAACATTGCCATTTTACCACACCTTCTTATGAGTAGTACAGCTGTCATTTTCACATCTCACCCAAAATGTGTTTCCGCCTATGAGCTGTGGCGCAATGGCGCCAGTCGGTGCAAAATCAATGCACGGGACAAATTAAGAAAATCACAGTGACACTGTTCATGAGCAGAGGTCTTAAAATGGCTATGTTGAAAATTTGGTGAAAAAATTCCAAAATGACTGTTTTACAGTGCGTTGTGCGGATGTCCTCCTTGCGCTCGTAAGTTCGTAATTTTTTTATATTTTCCTCCAGATTTTCAACATTGCCATTTTACCACACCTCCTTATGAGCAGTACAGCTGTCATTTTCACATCTTGCCCAAAATGTGTTTCCGCCCATGTAGCACAATGGCCGGTCGATGTCTTGAAAATCAATGTATGGGACACATTAAGAAAATCACAGTGACACTGTTTATGAGCAGAGGTCTTAAAATGGCTATGTTGAAAATTTGGTGAAAAAATTCCTAAAAATGACTGTTTCTGACGTGCGTTGCGCAGTTCCTATGCATGCTCACAAGTTTGCAATTTAATATTTTCACTCCAGATTTTCAACATTGCCATTTTATTACACTTCTTTATGAACAGTACAGCTGCCATTTTTCATATGCCACCCAAAATGTGTTTTCGCATATGTAGCGCCACAGGTGCTGTTGGTGTGCGAAAGCAATGTTTGGGACAGATTAAGAAAATCACAGTTACACTGTTCATGAGCAGAGGTCTTAAATGGCTATGTTGAAAATTTGTGTGACAAAAGTCCATAAAATGACTGTGTTCACGGTGAGCATTGCGCAGTTTCCACGCACCCTAGTAAGTTCATGACTTTGTAATATTTTAAGTCCAGATTTTCACCAGTGGCATTTTTCCACACTGCCTTATTTACAGTACAGCTGTCATTTTTAACAACATGGCCAAAGTGTGTTTTCACACTTTCAGCGCACAGATGCGTGGTAGCTGTGGGAAATCATTGTTCGGGACAGAAAAAAAAAATCACAGTGACACTGTTCATGATCGGAGGCACCAAAATGCCTGAGTTGACAATGTGCTGTAAAAAAATCCCCAACCTAATTATATTACGGGCGTGCGTTGCACAGTTTCTATGTACGCTCGTCACGTCACCATTTTTTAAAATATTTTTACTGCAGATTTGCAACATTGCCATTTTTTACACCTCCCCATGAACAGTACAGCTGTCATTTTTTACATCCTGTTCGGAATGTTTTTCACCTGTGGTGCTAAATGCCGTAGTCGCTGTGCATAAGCAGCTTTCAGCTAAGAAACTGATATTCCCCCTGTTCATGAGGTGGGGTCACAAAAAAAACATGTTGAACATTTGGAGTGAAAATACCAATGAAAGCCTGAGGTATTAGGGTTTCCAACCATAACGCCCAACCCTGTAGAGAATGACAGGCATCAGGGGTGTGACTTGGGATTCTTGCCTGTAATGCTCATACCATTGCACACCCTGCAGCCAGTGAGAGGCATCGAGGTATGCCTTGGACTCTTCGGCCCCAAAGTTCACCCCATTCTCCTATATCACACCCATCTCACTGTATTTCCTAATGGAATGGGGTGCGCATAAGGGCCAAAGACCCCAAGGAACACCGTGACACTTGCCAATGTCTGCAGGTTGGGGTGTACTGAAATGGCGTGGCCGTTATGCCTGATGACCCAAAGGTACACCCCAATGCCTGTCACTCTCTGCAGGGTGGTGGTGGAGTTGGCTTCAGTTCAATACTTCACTGCCATTCCTATTATGCAGCTCTGTAACTTCTACACTACCACTACCAATGCCAGCAAGCAAACATTCGGCATTGACAAATGCTTGTTTCTTTGACCTTTGATATCAGTCATGCCAGTTTTGCTTATAGTGCCTAACTTGTTGCCAAATTTGGTTCCACTTTGTTTATAGTAACAAAATGCCCTTATTTTAAATAGTAAAATGCGAGCGGTCATAAAATAAAATAAAAAAAGTGGTCAGTTCCCTCAGGCCAGAACTGCACCAAAGCACGGCTTCTCCAGTTTGCAGGAACTGAGTGGGAAGTGGAGAAAATGCTGAATATTTGCAAACTAATTGTTCCTATCAGAAAATGACAAAGATCTGAGACAGAGTGACTGAGAAAGCAGCCACAGCTTCCTTGAAACAAGGAGGTTATTTTCTAGACTACACTGAACTGAATTATTACTTTTTGGACCTGTGTAAGTAACTAGTATTGATTCTGTTTCTGGGGTTGACTTTTCTTAGTTTTAACTTTAATTTGCCAGGGAGGAACTGTAGCTGGGAGATACTTGCAGTCATTTGTGACTAGACCTGTTACTTAACCTCTGTAAAATAGGTGTCTGAAAGGAAGGAAGGCACTCCTCGGGGTGGATGGTCAGAGTTGTAGTTGATTGTTTCTGGATGGCATAGATTTACTCCCAACCACCCTTCCTCTCACTCCACCCACCCCAAGTGCATAACTTCTTTTATAGCAGGGGCTATGACATCACTTCCCCAAAACTGCTAACAACATACACCTGTTCATATCCTTAAAGGCACAGCACACTGAATAGGGGGTAGAGACACTCACAAGCTTGCACACACTAAAACAAGAACAAAAAACAACAACAAAAGAAAAGCATCTGTAACAGGAAGGGACACAAACATGTGGGAGTGGTGCAATGCACTGGCTATGGAGCAGCAGTCTTCCAGGAGACATTCTGGAGACTGCTTTGCTGACCTATTTGCAGGCACCTCTCTGGTCTGAGGGAGGAGGTTGTTTGTCTCCATGCTGACCTGGCAAGGATTTGGGAAACCTGCTCCCCCAACCAGGAACCACCCAGGTCACTGCCACTACCTCAGAGGTTGCCAAGAAAGAGGAGTGGTTGGACCACGGTGGGCTCAGGGAGGGTGAGATTGGTGGAACAGAGGCACATCCCTCCAGTTGTGCCTTTCCACAATTCATTCGCCACTCTTGTGGAGCATGGTTCCTCTATGGAGGCACCCACAGGGGAGACCAAGGAGGATACTGGGAACCTCCACAATGGAGACCCACAGGGGAAGGAAACAATTCCTGGTGGGGACTCAGTTTTTGGGGGGGTGGAACTGGGGAGGAGGGAAAGGGAGGTAAGGTGCCTGCCTGGCACCATGGCTTGGAGGGACAGAAAACAAATCCTCAGGATCATGGGAGCAGCTGCAAGGGGGAGGGAGCTGGATGTCATTATCCATCTAGGGACGAATGACCTGGCTGAGAATGGGATCAGAGCAGTACAACAGGAGTTTGTGGAGTTGGGGAGGGGCCTTAGACAAATAGCACACACGGTAACTTTCTCGGAAGTGCTACCTGTCTATGGCATGGATGAGGCTAGGGTATTCCGCACCATGTGATTCAATGACTGGTTGAAAAACTGGTGCAGAGCTCAGGGATTTGGCTTCATTGGGGATTGGGGCTCCACCTGGAGGGATGCAGTCCCATACAGGTGCGATGGTCTGCATCTATCCAGGAGGGGAACCAGGATCCTAGGTGATAGGTTTAAATGCTTCATTGGCAAGCATTTAAACTAGCCAAGGGGGGAGACACTGAAAAGGAGAAGGGAAATCCTAGCCCCCCCCAAAAAAATCAGGATAGTAAGTGAGGTAAACACCAAGATAGAGCAGTCGACAGGGAGAAGGGCAGGGGTAAATGGAGAAAAAGACAAAGACAGTAAGGACAGGGATGGGGCAAAAAGAAATAAAGCCATAAAAAAATGGAGGGTAATGAGTACCAATGTCCATAGTCTAGGTAAAAAGCTCCTCAAAATGGTGGCCTTAATGGAAGAGGGATGCCTGGATATTGTGGCAGTCACAGAAACATGATACACAGAGAAACACGATTGGGATGTCAACATACCAGGGTACACAACCTACAGGAGGGACAGGGAGGGAAGAAGAGGAGTAGGAGGAGGAGTAGCTCTCTATGTAAGGGAAGGGATCAAAGCAACAGAACTAAATGGTAAATAGGGAGGTGAGGAGGTACTGTGGGTCACCCTGGAGACTAGAAATGACTCCACAATCCGCACAGGGGTTGTATACAGACCCCCATCTCAGGGGGAGGAAATAAACAAGGAAATGATAGAAGGTATCCTTGGGATGGCAGAGAAAGGGGAGATATTGCTGATGGGGGACCTGAATATGCTAGATGTTAACTGGAGCACCTTTGCTGCAGCCACATCCAAGAGCAGGGCCATTCTTGATGCCCTACAGGGTGCATGCCTCAGACAGTTAGTTTTGGAACCCACTCGGGAGGGAGCAATCTTAGACCTGGTACTCTCAAATGGGGACAGAGAGAGGATCTCTGATCTTGAAGTGGGTAGCCATCTGGGAACAAGCGACCACCAAACAGTGTGGTTCATGACAAACTTGGCTGTAGAGTCAAGCCACACAAAAGTGAAGGTACTGGACTTCAGGAGGGCTGATTTTGTCAAAATGGGAGAATGCCTCAGGAAAGCACTAGCAAACAGGCAAGAAAGTGGGGGGAAGCAACAATGGGGAAACATCAAAACCGCCATCACAGAGGCAACAAGCCTTTGTGTGAAGCAAATAGACAAATCAAAATGAAAGAAAAAAACACTATGGTTCTCAAAAGAAGTGGCAGGGAAGGTAAGGGAGAAAAAGATAGCACTCAGGAAGTATAAGGAAACACAAAAGAAGCAGGACAGAGAACTGTACCAGTTAAAGCAGAAAGAAGTGGGGAAGACAGTCAGAATAGCAAAGGTCCAAACCAAGGAATAGATAGCCAACTCGGTTAAGAAGGGGGATAAAACCTTTTATAGGTACATTAGGGAGCAAAGAAAGACTAAGGCAGTGATACTGAGGCTAAATAAAGAAGAAAGTGGTTGGGCAGAGAGTGACAGTGAAAAAGCAGGGATACTGAATGAATACTTCTACTCAGTATTCACAATGGAAAAGCAGGTGGAGATACCTAATCCAGTCAATAGAAGCACTCTGGATTGGGGGGTTGATATTAGTTCTTCCACAGAAGAAAAGGTTCTAAAAGAACTCTTAAAACTGAAGGTGGATAAAGCAATGGGGCCTGATGGGATTCATGCCGGAATTCTAAAAGAACTAAGGGAAGAACTAGTAACACCACTGACTACCCTTTTTAATAAATCATGGGAGGATGGTGTGGTACCTGAGAACTGGAGGAAGATGGACGTGATTCCCCTTCACAAAAGTGGGAGCAAGACAGAGGCAGGAAACTACAGACCTGTCAGTTTGACCTCAGTGGTAGGGAAGATGATGGAATCACTTCTGAAGGAAAGAATTGTTGAGTACCTAGAGGCCAGTGGGGCGCAGGGCCCAAGGCAGCATGGGTTCACAGCAGGAAGGTCATGTCAGACAAATCTAATTGATTTCTTTGACTGGGTGACCAAAGTAGTAGACCAGGAGGGCTGTGGACATGGCCTACCTAGACTTTAGCAAGGCATTTGACACAGTCCCACACAAAAGATTAATAAACAAATTAGCCAGCCTGGGAGTGGGTCCCAGGGTGGTAGCCTGGGTAAAACACTGGCTGGACAACAGGACACAGTAGGTAATAGTAAATGGAGTCCACAGTGAAGAAAGGAGGGTTACTAGTGGGGTACCACAGGGTTCAGTACTGGGGCCGGTCCTTTTTAATGTCTTTATAAGTGACATTGCAGAGGGACTGGAAGGGAAAGTATGTCTCATTGCAGATGACACAAAGACCTGCAACAGGGTTGATACACAAGGTGGGGTGGAAAGGATGGAAAGCATGAAAAGGGACTTGGCAAGGTTGGAGGAATGGTCAAATGTATGGCAGCTTAGATTCAATGCTAAGAAGTGCAAAGGAATGCACCTGGGAAACAAAAACCCAGGGGAAGAGTACACAATGGGGGGTGAGATACTGACAACAACAAAAATGGAAAGGGACCAGGGGGTAGTCATATCAGATGACCTAAAGGTGGGCCAGTAATGTGAGAAGGCAGTAAGAAGGGCTGGGGGGATACTGGGATGCATAGGGAGAGGCAACACCAGTAGAAAACAAGAAGTTGTTGGCCCTCTGTACAGACAGTTGGTAAGACCACATCTGGAGTACGGTGTACAGTTCTGGGGACCCCATCTCTGCAAAGACATAGACAGGGTGGAAGCTGTCCAGAGGAGGGCAACCAAAATGGTGCACGGTCTGCACCAGAAGACATATGAAGAAAGACTTAAGATGTATAGCCTTGAAGAAAGGAGGAAGGGGGGGACATGACAGAAACTTTCAAACACCTCAAGGGAATCAACAAAGTCCAAGAGGGTAGCATCTTTCAGAAAAAGAGATGTGCGAGAACAAGAGGGCACAATTTGAAGATAGATGGGGGACAGCTCAGAGGTAATGTGAGGAAGTATTTCTTCACAGGGAGGGTTGTAGATGCATAGAACAGCCTTCCTGAAGAGGTCATAGAGTCAAAAACAGTGGAGAAATTCAAGAATGCATGGGATAGACATAAGGCAATTCTAGTGGGGGTAGGAGGAAGTAGGATGTTGGTTAACTAGGATCTGCAGCTTATCCGTTAAATAGGGAAATGGGCAGACTAGGTGGGCCAAGAGGTCCTTATCTACTGTCAAATTCTATGTTTCTATGTTAAGATTTAAGGTAAATAGATTTAAACTTTACCAAAAGGCTGGAGAAGACTTTGGTGCCACTGCTCTTTTCAGGCAGAGAAACAAATATGACATTTAGCCAGCAGAGGGAGAGTGGCCACTGTGCAGAGTTTGAATAGGGTTCTAAATTGTACCATTAGCATTCAGTTCCATTCTCTGGGGCACCACTCAGTGAGGAATGATGCACTTTTGTATAGGCATTATTGTTGGATTCCAGTTGTCAGAAGCTTGCCTTTGGGATAACTGGCAACCCACACAGGTGCAAATGAAAGGCACCAACAATGCTTTACATGTCTGATAATAGGGAAAAAGGGTACAAATGCTTAATTGGGGAACTGGTGTCACACAGAGGGGCAGCTATCAGGCTGACATACTGATTTAAATATCCAATAACAAAGAAAAACACAAGTGCTTTTAGTGGAAACTGGCTGTTGGGGCAACTGGCACCCCAAATGGCACCATATGTAGGGCAGCTGGCAGGAGATGACCACACTGCTTTACCTGTCTGGCACTAAAGGTAAAAATATATCAGAACTATTAACAGCAATGGGTATGGTGCCATCACACACTGTGGAAAAAGGCACCATGCAGTGTGGCAGTTGGCAAGGTAAAAGAAATGACAGGCAACAGCACTCTCAGAGCTGTAGCCCAACCCTTTAAAGGACTTATTGAGAGTCAATCAGATTGCCTCCACCCCACCTTTTTGCAGCTCTGACCAACCAACCATCCCTAGTTCCTGCAGTGTATTTCCAGACACGCTTTACAAGCATCCCTCAAGACTGGTCACCACCACCACCACCACCAGGAGTGCAGGCTCAGCCAATCAGCACCATGCAGGACACAAAAATGCAGCAAGGAATTGGTTGACTTCTGGACTAATGTCTCTGCCTGAATTCCAGCCTGGGAGCCAGCTTGCTTTCCCAGCACTGACATTCAGCCCAGCACTTAACCTGACAGGGGTCATGTTGACATCAGCCAGCAGTGCCAGAGCCCTTGTAAAGGACCATTAGTGGGAGATTTATGCTTATATATAGGTAAAATTTGTAGTGAAACTTAAGATATCTATAGAATGCTTGACTTATTGTTGATCTACTGAGCTTAGTCAGGTAGATTTAGGGCTACACAAATAAACCTACCACAAGGGGACCTTTACAGCAGGCTGATTTGTGTAGGCCTAGGTCTACATGAGATACAAGCTCAGTAAATTCAGAAATAAATTAAGCATTTTGTACACAAATTGTGTCTTAGTTTCTCCTTTACCGTGCACCTCTTTGTTTCTAGTTTTAAATTAATTTTAATTTCACAATACTAGCTTATAGACCAGAGAGAAAGTAAAAGAGTATAAACCAAGTATATGTAGGGATACTTATCCCTATAGTGCAAAATTTGGGGTTTAACATAGAAGTGACTGTTGAACCCTAACTATAGGGGAACAATTGCACCCCTATAATATCTTAGATGGAAAATATTTGTTAAAATACACTTATTGTAGAATTTACAGAGTAAAATTACACTTGCATACAAATATAAGAATTCTCTGTGATAGTCCATAAAAACAACAAGAAGCAAAACAAATATTTAATGCCTTTAATGGCATTTAATTTTGTGCCAAGTATAAGACACACCACTGAATTCTGCAAATATCTAAAATATATCTGGAGAAATGTACACATACCTGAAATATGTTTGTGATCTATATAGGTATATTCAAATATAGTTTACATAGTAACAAAATATAGTTTTCAATATGGGGCCTCTAGGTCACTGGTTCAAATCCATCCCAAGTCAGTAGTAACTGAAAGTCATAATCTCCTGAGGGCTGTTCAGCGGCCTACGTGAGATGAGCTGTGATGATCTCAGTCCAGTTCCTTGCAGGCACAACACAAAACCACCAATACCCTCAGCCCTAACTGGCAACCTTGTTAGCAGTCTCATATGAGAAGCCGAGGACGGAATGAGCATGGATTGTGAACAAACCTCTCACCTGCGTTGCAGTCCCTTCATGACATGGTTGAGGCACATTGGTGAGGCAGTGTAGGGAACCTGGTACTGTGAACCTGGTGCTGTGATCACCCCTGTTGTATCTGTCATGTACAGTAGATAAACAGAGGACCTCATTTCCCAGTGCTGTCAATCCTGCACCTTTCATGAGCAGTAAAAATTCACACACAGAACAAACAATAAGGTTGTGTGATTCTAAAAGCCACAGGGCTTCAGAATAGCGTGTGTTTTGTTACTCTCTAGTTTAAATTTAAGTGGTGAGGTATTACTGTGCCAATTAGAGTGGATCCTTGCACTTTATTCCATTCAGCACCCTCAATTGCGATGACATCAGGTGGGGAGAGGCTGATGGGATGGCTGTGACGTCCCTGGTTTTCAGGAAGAGAGCTGTGGTTTCAATGTACTGTGTGTGTCTCATCCTCTCCCATTCTGAACTAATGAGTGAAATGTCCTGTTCCAGTGACATCTAGTGGTTACACAGCTAAACATGTTGGAATTTCAGGGTAATTCAGCACTGCTGCAGACAGCCTATTAAAAGAAAGGAAGTTGTGTGTGTGTGTGTGTGTGTGTTACTTTACTGGGATTATGCAAGCAAGGCAAAGTGTACTGGGATTATGCAAGCAAGGCAACAACAACCATAATATGCATTCATTGAACCTCCATTTTTCTTTTTTTGTGTGAGTGTTTTTTTGACAGTGACTGTACCTGTTTAAATCTCCTTCCCACTGCCAGCGACTGTAGAGATTGCCCTGTGCCTCACATCATCCACGCTCCTTATAACCCACCCCTATCCCAGTCAAATTGGCCAATGAGTGTGTGACTGACACGGATGAGTCACGATGATTGGCCACCACTGTTGCAGCCATGGCTGAGTGAACACCTCACTTTAGCACTGTTAGGTCTGAGTACGTATCATTTGTTTATAGCTGCAGTCCACAGCTGAATGTGGGGGAGAAAACTGGCTATCAGCAGGGTGAGTCTTGGTGCCTTAGCCATTTGTTTGGGCCAGTGAGACAGACTTATGGTACCACTGCTGCTGGGCAAGTAATTCCTGAATTTCCTTGTACTGGCTCTTGGGCTGCTGGCTGTGAAAGCAGTGGTTTGATGATGGGTCAGAAATTAGGCTGACATAGGGGAAACAAGATCTGATTCAGGCCACTGAGGATAAAGTGTGTATTAGGGCTGGGAGAACTTGGTGAAGTTCTGACCTTTATCAAATAAGAACCGGAACACGGCGAAGTTTTGATTTGTTCTGATTAGTTCTGATTTATTGACAAATATTTGAAAAAAATGCGAAAAAATGCATACATGTGGCCAAAGTCGGTCACATTTGACACAGAGTTCCAAAGGAAATAATTGAATGGATTATTTGTATAACATTGAAAGTAAAACTTCTAAATAAAAAAGCAATCACTTACCACTAGCCCCTTCATGGCTGGCCTATAATGGTGGGGTGGCACATCCTGCTCAGTCTGTGACAAGAGTGTGCTAAGAGAGACGGAGAGAGAGAGAGAGACAGACAGATGCAAATACCTATATCATAGCTCCACCAAGCACTGCAGGCACTGCCAGGCAGCTAAGGTTTTTTTTTTATTAATGGTGCTGTGTGGATGTTATTTTGATGGATGTTTCAGTCAGAGCTGAACAGGCCAAATAAATGAAAATGAATGATCAAATGAGCAGCACTAAGAGAGCCCACCCACCCTACCTATGTGAATGATGCAACTGTTTTCCATGCCCCGGTGTACTGTGGTATATGGTGCACTACCTGGTCCAAGAGGTGGTAATGTTTTCTAGTGCTATGACTACTTCCACTGAATCTGATCAATATGCTGAATCCTTAAAGAAGAAAAATGAAAGACATAGTGATCATTGTGATGATAGCCGCCTGCTTCTCTGCTTGTTATTATTTGTATTATATTTTTTGCTATAAAATATATGTTTTAGACTTCTGCTTAGAAAAAACAGGCCAAGCAGCAAAGCCTCAAGGAACATGGGATTTTAAAACAGAGGGGAGAGAGGGGCCTGCACTCTCCCTGACCCTGTGGCTAATCTAATTAAGAGCTTCCTTTTGACACCAGGTTATAATAGGTTGTAAAACCAGCTACTACTTTGAAACTAGGAAACCTGTTATAAAATATTGCATTTTACGACATCAGGAGGTAAGCCAACTCTGACAGTTACCTGTGAAAATTTTCACATAGCTAAGAGAAGTGTCTTTCAGGATGTTCTTCTGGAGATCAAAGGGGTAATTTTGACCTGTCATAATTCATGCTCTGTGGCTTGCTAATTAGGAAGAACATATTTTTTTTAAGTGGACTGTGTAACAGTGTGCAGATGCATGTGACTAATTCAGTATGCAGGAATGAGAGTGACCTCACAGCCAGCATCACCACAGAGCTGTGACCTCACAAGCTGGGTGGGACCCTTTTCCCCTCATGATATTGTCAAAATGAGGGAACAAGGTATACTTGTGTTTGGACTTTCAAGAGACACTTGTGTTCTGGACTCTTAAGAAGCACTTCTACCAAAATTAGGTAATTTCAGCACCACTATTTACCAATTGGAACTGGGGTAGGATCAGTTACTCAGTATAAGGCAATTTGTTTATACTTGTCCATTTATTTTTATGACTGTACCATTAATGTTATTTATCCTGTGTTTTGTATTTTATTTACTATTTTTTTTATACTTCATTTTTATTGGTATCCACAGATTCCAGTACAGAATTTATGTTATATCAGCATCATTATTTTATACATACTTATTTAAAGACCTTAAGAGGTCCAATGGAATTGTAAACACTTCTTACAATTTCAACTGGTACTACATCATGTTAAATCACAGTCATAGTACATATGCATTTTCAACGGCGTTAGAGTACAAACAGAAAGAAAAAGAGAAATTATAGACTACGTCCTATTTACTAAAATAGTTTAAACAGTAAAGAATTAAAGAAAAAAAGAAGGGAACAAGGGACAAGGATATAGAATTAGGGGTGTGGGGAAACTAGATCCAACCCAGGTGAGGGTGAAATGAAGGTCAGCACCTAGATGAGAAAAGGAGAGTAAGATCAATCCCCCTCAAGGTTTCCTAACCCAGCAATTCCCATCTTGCCCATCGATTTACAAACTGTGAAGACCTCAGAGTTAGCGAGAAGGAAATCCTCTCATAGATTTTGACATTGTTTACTAAGTCCCTCCACTCCGTCTCAATAGGTGGCTGGGGGGACAGCCACTTTCTTGATATCACCTTACAAGCTGCCGCCACCAAAATGTTCCAAAGATACTTGGCCTCCTTACCTACAACCTCTAGGGGGTATAGGCCCAGAATTATATGTTCCGGTCCCATAGGTACCACAATATTAAAAATTTTCTGTAATTGGGTTTGTATATTGCTCCAGTTTTGATTGAGCATAGGGCAGTGCCAGAAAATATGGGCTTGAGATGCCCCAGGATTACCACATTTCCACCAACATAATGGCGAGATCTCCGGATTCCGCTTAGACACCTGCTCCGGTACTTGGAAGTACCTGCTTCTAAGTTTCCATAAAAATTCATGCCACCCCAGGGAGGAGGAGGTAGACCAAGTATTCTTTATGGACAATAACCATCTTTCTTTATGTAAACTTAACCCAAGATCCCTTTCCCACTTCTCTTTTATATATGCAGTGGAACAGTGTAAATCCATAATGTAAGTTTTATAAAGTATAGAGATTGCTCGTTCCCCCCTCTCCGTCCCCCAAATCCCTTCAAACACCATCGGTTGGGGAGTACCCCCCGAATCTAAAGAGGATTTACATAAGCATTTTGTTATATAATCTCTAATCTGGTAGTAGAATATCAAGTCCCCCCTGTACCCAATTAAACTTTCCAGTGCCTTCTTCAAATGTCAGGATCTGCTCTCCTTTCATTAACTGCCATGGAGCCCAACATCCCTGTCTCTGAAGTCGCTTAAACCAAGGGTTCCCATGAGCAGGTGTATGAAGCAAGCTCAGGGACCAAGCCTGATACTTTCAAAGATATACCTTTGTAGTTCCATGCAGACACCCTCGTCTGCAACCCACCAGAGCTGCAGTGGTGCCCGAATACAGTGGAGAAGAGCTACTTACTGACGCAGCTGGTGCAAACATTTGTGACCGGAGAGAGGGAGAACAGGGGATGGCTAGTTCCATGGACTTCCAAATAGCCTGGTAAGTGGGATGTTGTAATAATAAAGAGACCCTCAGTTGGGTTGCCACCCAATACCCCTTCAAACAAAGGACACCAAACCCTCCCTCCTCCTTGAGAGGAAGAGAGTTTTCTAATCCTAGGGCGTTTTCCTGCCCATATAAATTTCAAAAGCATCCCTTGCCAGGCCATCAATCTCTCTTTTGAAATTAAGCAGGGCACACATTGAAACAAGAATAAAAACCTCGGCAACAGGTTCATCTTAATAGATTGAATTCGGCTATACAAAGGGAGAGGGAGCACGGACCACTTTTCAATATCTGTTTGTATTTGTTTTATTAAAGGGGGAAAATTTAGGTCGTATAGTTGAGAGTTGCTAGGTGATAACACTATTCCCAAATATTTCAAAGACGGGAGGTCCCATTTTAGTGGGTATTTGTCTCTTAAGAACTGAGAAGGGGAATAATTAAAAGTAATAGCCTCAGTTTATGGGTATTCAAGGCATAGCCAGAAAGATCTGAGAATTCCTTTATGTGTTGAAATAAATATGGGATAGATGACTCAGGTTCTGTGATGTATAGCAAGATGTCATCTGCGTACAGTGCAAGTTTATGTTCGTCCCCATTTATATTTATTCCTTTATATTTAAGTTCTCTCTGATACTTTGGGCTAAGGTTCAAGATATAGAGCAAAAGAATAGGTGACAACAGACAGCCCTGACGTGTACCTCTGCATAGTGGGAAGGAAGGGAGACATGGCCATTGCCCTAATGTATCCTTTTGGTGTATGGTATATTTTGAAAATGACATCAATAAACTGAGCAGGGAGACCAAATTTGCCGAGTACTGCACGAAGAAAAGGCCAAAGGACTTTATCAAACGCTTTTTCGGCATCAAGACTAAGAAAATTGGAGGGTATCCGAGTGGGACCCAGGTAATCAATTAGGTGGGTAGTTCTCCTGAGATTGTCCTGTGCCTGGCGATTAGGGATGAAACCCGTCTGGTCGAGATTAATCAGTTTAGGTATTACTTTCTGCATACGTTGGGCCAAAACTGACATAAAAATTTTATAATCTGTATTTAATATGGAGATGGGCGAGGGACAAAGCGTTGGGTTTTTCCCCTGTTTAGGTATAACTGATATGATGGCCTGCTCCCATGAGGTTGGTGGCATTTCTTTGGTTTGCAAGGCTCCATTATAGACCCTAAGTAGGAGTGGTATAATCTGACTTTTAAAATGTTTATAAAATTCCCCCGGGAGTCCATCTGTACCCGGGCATTTAGAGGCCTTCAGTCTCGAGACTTCTCTTTGCATCTCTATTCCATTAATACAGGTTAACAGGTCTAATTTAGCTTGGAGGGGGTCAATGAGGGCAGAGAGAGATGCTCCAAATATTCAGATATATTGTTCTCTTGCTGGGGTGTGGGAGGGGAGGCAGCATATAATGAAGTATAGAATTCTCTGAAGGCTTCTACTATTACCGGGGTCTGATGTAATTTCTGCCTGGAGCTGGGGTGTATCAAGGTTGAAATCCATGCTCTCACTCTCTGGGCTCGCAAGCGGGCCGCCAATAGGTGAGTGGCTCTCGGGCCTCCCTCATAGTACTTTTGTTTAAGGTACAAGACCTTCTGTTCCACCTGGTATTCCAATAGCTTGTTAAGGTCAGCCTTGGGTTTGCTAAGCTTCTTGAAGATCTCTGCGTTATACTTACTCTTTAGCTGAGATTCACAATTTTCTATCTTCCCCCTCAACTTTGTTTTTTGGGCTTCTTGTTGCTTTTTCTTAAAAGCCGATATAGCAATAAATTGACCTCGTACTATAGCCTTACAGGTATCCCAAAGCCACCGGTGTCTCTGGGGAGTCATTGTCAGCCACTGCCTGGGTTATTGTGTCACTAACTGCCTTTTTCACCTCTGGGTCTTGAAGCAGGGATGTATTTAGTCTCCAAAATGTACGCTTGACAAAGTCCCCTAGGTGAAGCTGGCAAATGACAGGCGCGTGGTCTGGCAGTGATCTATCCCCTATCCAGCTATCTTTTATTTGACCAACTAGCTCTACTGGGAGTAAAATGTAGTCCAGTCGTGAGTGGGACTGATGCGGAGCTGAAAAAAAGGTATAGTTTCTTTGCTTTCCATGGGTGAGGTGCCAACCATCCCCCAGTCCCAGCTCCGCAAGCAGCTCCCCAACCTTTTATACAAACCCTGCGAGCGGGAACCGCAGAGGAAGAGTACAGCCTCGGTTCAAGACCAAGTTTAGGTCACTTCCAAACTACCTCCCCTCAGCCCACTCCTGCAATCTTAAAAATTTGACGGTATGTCTGAAAGTCAGAGCCGAGGGACATAAATCGATGCCAGAGTTAGTAGTCACCAAAGAGACGCCCTTCAGGAAGGCAAAGCGCCTTCTCCATCTGTCAGCTGTGCTATTTGCTCAAAGGCGTCTTCTTTGGAACAAGTACGCCCACCCCTCGCCTTCCCTTCCATATGTTGCACGAGCGGGCCAGAAACCAAATTTCCCAACTTCTGATGTCTGCCAATGAAAGATGTGTTTCCTGCAGGAACAGAACGTCCGCCTCAGTCCTCTTGAGGAAGGCGAGTATTTTGTCATGTTTTATTGGATTAGTCAGCCCGTTTACATTGAAGAAGCAAAAGGTGGTAGGTTTAGCTGCCATTCCTAATTTGGCAGGGACTCTTCCTCTGTCTCAGTCCAGGTATTATTACCTCCCTCCACCAATGTCCCTTACTTTCACCCTTGTTCCGCCTGGTTCCAAAACCTACAAGAACCTACCAAAAAGGGAAACAGGGTCTAATTACTGGAGGCAAATAGAGAGAGAGCTTATGGGGGGAAGGGAAGGAAAAAGGATTACCTAGAAAAGGCAGAAAGTAGTGGCGTAGTCTAACACAGCAAATCTATACCTATTTGTTAACTAAAGCTCTATATTACACAAATTGTAACAACAACTTATTGTTATTATAAAACACGTGGCTTCCAAGGTAGGGGATCCAAAACCTAGGATCCCTTGCCCTAACCTCAAAAGAGCCAGAAAGGCAGGCCACGAGGTAGGGGTTGAAGAGGAGGTATGCTCTGAATTAAAAGAGCTTCTTCAACGAATAACTCCAAAAGAGTGAATTCGAGAAATAAGTTCGCCACAGAATCACCTCAATCCCTTAAACATTTAGAGGAACGTACAACAAGGTCGCGTATGAACAGAAATATGCCTCGTTGCTCCTCCAGGGACAGTTTAAGTTTAAACACTTAATTATTTAAATGTTTGTAATACCCTTCCTTTTTCAACTTATATATAGGAAGGTCAATAAGTATAGTTTTAACCTTCACCAGTGATGGTCCGCGGCCAGGCAACTCAGTACAGACCATTAAAAAAAAATCCCAGTCATTGAGTCTAATGGGTATCTCAGCCTCGAGTAGTGCTTTGCCAGGCCTATAAATCGTCATGCAGAGATGAACTCCCGTCTCAGGACAGACTTATACCAGTTTCATCCTCTTGTCCTCCTCAGGTACAGTCCGGAGAGGAGTCATGTCACGATCTGAAGTGCGCCACCGCTGCATCAGTCCCAAGGCCTCTCCTACTTTTCTCAGAGTTGCCAGTCTCCCGTATCCATTTGCGGTCCGCGGCAGCAGCCCCACCGGAAATCTTTGTTTATGCACTCGCTCTGCATCCGTAGGGGGAATAGGAATTCCCTTCTTCTGGAGCTCGTCCAGCGCCTTCACAGGAGAAAGATACAATTGAGGGCCCTCTTCCCAAAATACACGGAGCTTCACGGAGAACGGGGTTTGGAATCTTATACCCTTAGCTCTCAGCGCTTTCAGTACCGGCACATATAGCTGTCTTGCTTGCTGCACTTCTGGGGCATAATCATGGTCAATGGTTATTCTGGATGAAAGGTACGTCAGCTCCTTCTTACCCCAGACCCTCCGAAGAATGTCTTCTTTAGTTTTGTAGCTGCTTAACTTAAAGATTATTGACCGAGGGTGGGCTGCCTCCCCAGATGGTTTCTGGCCAGTGAGCGGTGGGCCCTTTTGATGGACAAGGCATAATTGGGTGGCAACTCTAATACATCTTTCAGTAGATTTCCTAGGAATGCTGTCATAGGAGGTTCCTCAGCCCCCTCAGCGAGTCCATATAGCCTGAGGTTGCTGCGCCTTGAGCGTCCCTCCAGATCAATGCACTTACTTTGCAGGGCCTGAGCCTGTTGGAACAGCGCTTCCACAGCATTAGAAAGGAGTGTATTATTCTCTTCCAGGACTTTTATTTTGTCTTCTGCTGCGTTAACTTTGGTATCAATGTTAGAGATTTGCACAGCCAGGGATTGAAACTCTCTCCTTGATTCAGCACAAGAATCACAAATCTCCTGCAATATATTTTCATATCTTGTATGAGATAAGAGATCTGTCTCGGCCCCCGTGTCGTAGCTGGAGCCTCTCGTGCTGCTACATGAGCGGCTTCTGCTGTGTGTAGAGCTGAGCGATTGTATTTCTTCTCCGACAAAGTCTTTCCTCTGTGATTTACTTAAATTACTTGACAGAGATGGTCCCCGCTCTCTCCTATGACCTTCTTTGGCTATTTTTTGCTTTTAAAAGTTTAAGGAATAGGGTAACTTTGTCCCTGGTGAGCGGAGGTGCGTTCCTAAGCTCTTGTCTGCTCCGTGGCAGAACCGGAAGTCTTATTTACTATTTTTAATTCTAGTAAATTTGGTTTTCCTTGAAATCCTGCCTGAGCCATTTTCTGATTTTCAGTGTGAATACTGGGGCAGTGTTGATAATTCTGACAGAACTGTTAAAGCACTTAAGTATGTCACCATATGCAGCCAGGAAAGGGAAAGGGAAAGGGAAAGGGGAACTTGTTTAACCAGGAAAGGCCACTAAGCCGAAGCTTGTTTCCAGGTGCCACCTGGGAGCACAAGGAAGTTAAGTGTCTTGCTCAGGGTCACACAGTATGGAAGTGGGGCTGTGGGATTGAAACCCCGGTCTGGCCTGCTGGATGTCACCAGATTTGCAGCTCAGAGCTTTAAACCACTGCGCTATACTGCCTCCTAAGAAAATACCTAGGTCTCAATTGTCAGAAGGGGGATTATGAACCAGGTTGTGTGACCGCTGGGTTAAGTATTGCACTGCTTTCCCCAAAGAGGGTGTGATATTTGGACCTGTTACCTGGGTGTGCTAGCAAAAAAGGGTAATATTTGACCCCAGGACTCAAAACTGGTAGTTGCTCGGTCCCAAAACAGACAGGAGGGTGTCCCTGTTTGTCTCCTGTTCACATATTGCACTTCGAGGTTGGGTACTGTGGGAGCAGAGGGTCTGAACCCCGGAGTGCATTTATGACAATCACCACCACCCAGGCAGTCAGTTATACATCGCATTGGTCAAGTGCAGTAATGTCATAAAAAAAAATGTTGCCACTGCCACCTGAAGCCCTGATGACAGACACACAACACAATTACATCCTTCCTAGTTCCACAGTTGCTGCCAGCCACTGCCGATAATGTAAGTATCAAAAATAATCTCAGCCTTGTTAATGTAAGTGAGATGTAACCAGGCTAGCATACCACATACACACAAACAATAAAGAAATTATATGAATTTTCAATTTAGTAACAGTTTTTTCTGTGAAGTATTTGCAGCCAAATATGGGTGACGTGAGAAATATACAAAGTCTATTCAGTTTCTGGGTTTCAGGCAACTGCTAAACCATGCACTGTATGAAAATTAGAACAGTACAGTCAGGATCAGTTGCTGAGGACAAAAAAGTGACAAGTAGTAGTAGTAAGGACTGGAGTAAAGACAAAAAGTGATCAGTAGTAGTCATGACTTGTGTGCACAAAATGTGATAGTAGTAGTAGTAGACAGCAGTACCCTACCTTCCAGATCAGATAGTGGTACCAGGTACCACCAAGAACTGTAAGTTTGTGACATGAAATGCAGTTGCTTGCTGTATTTTGACTCTGAACCCACTGATGTTATTATATTTTTTTCCATTCTGTGCTGCTCATATGACCATTCAAGTAACAGTGGCCTGGCCTAATCCATCCTGACCTGATTTGTTGCAATTAATTGCTACCTGATGTAGTAGACTCTGTTCCTAAACGATTTTCACCACAGGTAGAAATTCTTGAAAGTGTTTTGTGGATAGGGACTGCTCAGAGCAGTCAGTGTATGTTTTATTCAGGTATCATATTTGAAATTAAAGTGAGGAATATTGACTTTGAGAAATGTGAAGCTCTCAAAATATTCCGGTGTCAAACAGGATCATGTGTCAGTAATGACGTTATCAGCTGAACTAAACAATCGTTCTGAACAGACGCTAGTTGGAGGGCAATTCATGTACTTCATTGCAATGTTTGCTAAAGCAGGCCATGTATTTTCTTTGGATTTCCAGTATTGCAAAGGATCAGCATTCCAGCTGATATTGGGCTCTAGCAGGTACATTTCAACAATGGTCTGTGCTGAGGCTGTGTTACAAGAGGCAGATGAAGAAAATGTTACAATTACATCTTCTAAGTGACTCCAGAGACATGAAGCTGATCCAAGTGACTGTGGGATAGTGCTATGCTTGGCTGATGGTAAGGAAAAATATTTGGCTGCAGTGGCTGAGGAGGAAGAGGGAGAAAATGCCACAACAGTAGGCTGTGTGTTAACCAGGATCTGCAGCTTATTCATTAGGTAGGGAAATGGGCAGACTAGGTGGGCTAAGCAGTCCTTATCTGCTGTCAAATTCTATGTTTCTAGGATGGGCCACCTGATTATGTGCTGCGTCATGAAGAAGATTTATTTATTTATTTATTAAAGTTTCGGAATTACAACCTTTGAGTCAGTGACTGCTTTGCAAAGGCTCCACGTCAGGACAGACACACAGAATATACAAGAAAAAGCATGTAACAATTGCTTGGTATATACCTTAGTGATTACATAAAGACATCATACATATAACAGATAGTGACTTACCTCAGTAAGGGTTGCGTAGCAGCCCATGGTCAAGGAGCATGCTACATAGTGGTGAGACGTTCATACTTTTTGATAAATTGTATCTGCCATTACAGTACTTAGGTAGTATCTAGGGGTTGGTTATCAACCCTGCATCAGGTGGTGAGGTGTGTTCAGTTGCAGTTATACATGTCTGAGTCAATGAGATGTCTCTTGATGTTAGTTTTAAACTGGCCTAGTCTTTGGGTCAGGGAGATGGACGGTGGGAGTTCATTAAGCCAGGTAGGTGCCCGATAACTAAAGGACCTTTGGCCTAACATGGTCCTACAGTAGGGGACATAGGTGGGCATGTTTGCTATGTGCCTTGGGGTGCTCTTGTATGTGTTTGGTTTTATTAGGGAGTGCAGGCCAGTGGGTCCAATTTTCAGTAGAATTTTCTTGGCCTGAAGGCAGGTGTGGTATTTGAGCCTTCCGTTTAAGGTCAGCCAGTCAGCTTTTTTGTAGAGGTCGCAGGTATGGGTAAGTCGGTCACTTTCTGTGACCAGACGGCTGGCTTTGTTGAGGGCAAGCTTGATTCACTTGAGGGCTGTGGGGTCTGCCGTCCCATATATTATTATACTGTAGTCAACCAAGGATAAGATCAAGCTGGTAACTCCCAAGCATAAGGCCTGCATTGGGAGGCATTGTCTATGTCTATAGAGGATCCCTATTCTGGTGTTTACTGATGAGGAGAGGTGGTTGATGTGTGTGTGATAGGTAAGTGATGTGTCAAGTGTGATGCCAAGATATTTGAAGTGTGTGACCTGTTCAATTTTGGTGCCCTAGTAGTTGTAGATGTTGAGGTGGGAGCTATTATAGGGGCTTTGTCGGTGCGCAAAGATCATGGATTTTGTTTTGGTATAGTTAAGTATTAACCGGTGCTTTGTGAACCAGGCTTCTAGTTCCTGGAAGAGAGTTTGAAGCTTGTGTTGGAGGGAGTTTGGGGTACTATCTTTCCAGTAGACTACTGCATCATCTGCATAGAGAAGAAGCTTACCATTGCATGCCAATGGGATTGAGTTAAGGAAGAGGGCAAATAGAAGCGGGCCCAGGATAGATCCTTGGGGTACACCCGATTGGACAGGGTTCCTGGCGGATAGGGTGCTGTTTATTTTGACTTCTTGCGTTCGGTCTGTAAGGTAGTTCTTAAACCAAAGTATTGTGTCCGGGGCTATGTTGAGGGAAGGGAGTAGATGTAAGAGAAGGTCATGATTGACGGTGTCAAATGCTTTGGTTAGATCTACGAAGATTGCGCCTGCTATTTCCCCCTCATCAAGAGCCTCATGTATGTGGGACGTGAGTTCGAGGAGTGCCGTTGTACTCTTTTCCATGACAGCACGCACCTTGTCAATTATTTCTTGTTTATCTTGAAACAAGTGTCATCATCATCACTCAATAATTGCTTCAATTTGTATCATGGGTCCAAGATTGTTGCTTTAATGTATACTCAGAATGAAGCATTTTACATAGTTTGTCATCTTCTTCCACTTGTTTGATCATACATCTCGTTAGATCTTGTTGTATTCTAGGGGGCAACCTGCATGTGTCAGCAGCACCACTGGCAGCCTATGCGATCTTGGAACTGACTTGTTTCTCTAACTTTTCCCTAATCAGATTCAATCTGAATTTTAACATTTGTATTAGGGGTATCACCTGACTGAGAGTTGCTGTGTTTGCACTAACCTCCCTGATGATTTCCTCAAATGGCTGGAGCACGAAAATCAGAAACTCCAGCATGGCCCACTGTAGTAGAGTAATGTAGATGTCTGCACCACCAATTTGATTTTCTGAGGTGTACTGCCTGACAGCTTTCTCTTGTTCCAATAGCCTTTGGAACATATAAAAGGTCAAATTCCATTGAGTAGAAATGTCTTGGGTCAATCTGTGCAAGGGTAAACTGTACTCCTGCTGTATATTTTTAAACAAGTGACAGGCTTTGCTTGAGTGACTGAAATGCGTGCATATTCTTTTAGCAGTGCTAACGAGAGCCGTAATCTCCCTGTCATCATCGAGAAAACTGTGAACTATTACAGGGCCGTTGCCAGGATTTTCAGAAGGGGGGTTCTTTATATAAAGCTACCAACTTTCTGAGGCCTAAAACTGGGGCGGTTCATCCTGACCATGACCCCTCCCCCCCCACCGTGTCACTCTCATGGGCACCGCGCAGACAATGCTGCGCACAATCAATTACATTTTGCTGCTTGCTCTGGCCATGTCGCCCCACAGTAACACCAGTAGCAAACATTTAGATTAGAACAATACATCATTCTGCCACAGCAAGTTCCAAATCATGATGTACAGAAAGTTCATTAGAAGCAAACCTGCGTTAAATTTTGATCAGACATTCGAGCTGCATATGTTGCTCCTCGTGACAGTTCCATCCAACCCATTTACACTCGTCTCATTTGCTGAGCAAACTTTGCTTCAGAGACTCTCACCACCACACCAGATTGTTTTCACACACTTCCCTACAGCTGATCAGGTTCAGGTAGCTTAGTTCCCTGCTGCCGGTCTCTTCTCTGTCTGGAGTCCCTCTCAGCTGCTGGCTGGCAGACACCCACATGTGCTTGTTTGCACTACTACCCAGTCTAATCTAACAGGAAGGAACATACTTTACTGTCCTCCTACTGACATGCTTGCAGTCCAGCCCAAGCAGCTCCACAGTGGTGCTGAAATAACTGTCACTCACGGATTAGTAGTCAGCAAATAAAAAGGGACAAAACTGGGACAAGTAAGCAAAAACTGGGACAAAAGTGACATTTTGCAAAACTTATGGGGACATTGGGGTATGCTGCCTAAAATAGGGGCTGTCCTGGGAAAATAGGGACTGTTGGTAGCTTTATATTTTTATGCAGTCTGCAACTTTTTAAAAAAAGCTGTGGGTCTTAGAGCCGCTAGTACCCCGGAAGCCATGGAATCCTAGAATTGCTCTGTGGTGCATTTTGTGGCTTGTCATATCTGAGATCTCCTACTCTCCTTGCTCTAAACAAAATTATCTGGCTAGCTGCAGGGTCAATACATATGTGTTCAGTACTGGAGGGCAGCAAGATGCTGTTAATGTAATATACCTAAGACATTATCTCAGATATATTATGTTGAGTTTTAATATCTGCAGTTGTATCTACTGGTGTGTAGGAAAGGGGTCTGGGGGCTGCTTGGCCCCAGCAGCTTTGGGGTACTAGATACTCTGTGGCTAATTTTGTAGACTATTTTAAACCAGAATAACTCCTCTGTGAGCTCCCCTCCACCTCCTGCTCTAAGGACAATTATTACTATCTGGGTGGCTCACATTGTGTGTGCGTGTGTGTGTGTGTATTTATAAAATGGGAAGCAAAGTAAATAACAAATCCAGCATTCTGATTGTATAAAACACATCACATGACCATGCATCTATTAGAGCATGACCGCACGCCTGCACTTTTAACCCCCTCCAAAACAATTTTGCCATTTTATAAAATAGATAACCCACTCTAGGATGTGCAGTCATGCTCTGATATACACACGCCTTGGGTGGTTGATGCACTCGGCCTGTGGACTCATGCTTAACAATGCACACCAAGGCATGTGTATATCAGAACGTGACTGCACACCTTAGAGTAGGTTATCTATTACATATGTAGATATATATAGAGAGAGAGCAAATGCTAATGCACTGAACCTCAATACAGAGTCTGCAGCTGGTTTTGGCTGGGTATTGTACACTACTAACTTACTGCAGTGCTGGCTTGCTACTAGGGCAGGGGTCTGGGTCTGATAGGCCCCAGAAACCATGGGCTATGGCATGCTCAGTGGTGCACTTTTGTGGCTTACTTTTAGTCTAATAACTCATATCTGAACTCTCTCTACCCCTTGTTGTTATCCCCACCATCCACAACTCAATATACCATTTAAGTAATTGAGTCAGTGCAACATGGCCTATAGCAAGGCTAGTAGGATGCTGGGATGTATTGGTAGGGGTATTGATAGCAGAAGAAAGGAGGTATTACTTCCCATCTACAGATCCCTGGTGAGGCCTCACCTAGAGTACTGTGCCCAGTTCTGGAGTCCTCACCTCAGAAAGGATAAGGATAGGTTGGAAACAGTGCAGCGCGCAGAGTAACTAAAATGATTCAGGGACAGCAGGGCAAATCCTATGAGGAGTGCCTCATGGCACTAAATATGTACTCAGTGGAGACCAGAAGGGAGATAGGAGATATGATAGAGATCTTCAAGTTCCTGAAATTAATTAAAGTGAATTACGGGGGTACTATTTAGCCTGAATACCAATTCATGGTCACATGGACACTAATGGAAATTAACAGGAGGTAGATTCAGGAGAGATGTGAGGAAGTACTACTTTATGGAAAAGGTGATGGAACTTTGGAACAGTCTGTCAGCTGAAATGGTGGGTGTAAAAACAGTCAGAGGATTCAAGCAGGGCTGGGACATAATGAAGGGAATAGTGGTTACCGGAGGCAACAGGACCAAGGAGGTGACTAGAAAGAGGACAGGGAGGGTTAGTACCCTGGAGAAATTGTAGGCTCCAGGGATTATAGGGAACTTGGGCAGACTGGATGGACCTCTGGTCTTTTTCTGCTGTCATTGTTTATATATCTATGTTTCTATTCCAGGCAACCTGCTTGGAAAAAAAATCTGTAACATAAGTCTTAGTTCAATATAGAGTACTACAATTGTTGCCCCCACTCCATTCTCCAATGTGGTAGGTATGGCAAAGGGAGTGAGGGGAAAAGTAATTTGACAGTGGCGGGAATTTTCAATGCAAAGTTACCATCTCCTAAATGCCTGCCCCCCACCCCACCATGCTTTCCAAAAGTACAGTGGGTATGTTCAAAACAGTGAACTGTAGCAACAAATGTCATTCTACTGGCACGTGGTCATCTGGAGAAAACACATCAAAACTTATTTGATTTAATGGCATCTGGCACAGATGACACAGACCAAAGTGGTACTGAATGTCCATGGAAATGGGACCACAGTGAAGACCTCTCTGAACAGCACAATTAATGAGGTGGCAGTGCAGATCCCAGCCAGACCCTTCCAAACACTTGCATTGCCTTTCCACTGTGGTACCTCTTTTGCTTTACTTATGAAAAGTTAAAACAGGCATATGAAACATGACAACTTTGCTTTTTGTATAGAGGGGGACTTAATTAATTTATTTCTACATTTTCAGCCCGCCACCTGAAAAGCTGTCTTGCCCAACTGCACAGCCTATCCCTTAATATGCAGTTATTAAGAGACACATCTTCGGTAATAGTGGCCAGCAAAATTTACCTGCCTGCGACTGATAATATTATAAGTAGAGGTCCTCTACTTCTTTTTTGCTCTCCTGGTGACGTCATCTCTGAGCCTGCCACTATGCTTCATCTTCCTCCAGTGCTAGCTGACAGTGTGAACTGCAGGCAGTGGCCGTGCTGTATTGAGGTCACATTCACGATGCTGATGTGAGCTCCAATTGGCCAGCCAGTCATAAGGGGAGGGTGCAGAGAAAGACACCCAAAGCAGCTCCAGTCATCTTACTGGTACTGAGGGAGCTGACTGACAGCAGAAGAAGGGAGGGGGCGCATGCAGAGAGAAAGTGCTGGGGTTCACCATGTGTGCATTAGCACTCTGTAACAGTAAAAAAATAAGCAGAAATTATGAAACTTTTTTTTTACAAATAATGAAAAATAAAGGGGGAGTTTCAAAAGGGGGGGTTCTTTTGAACCAGATGAATCCCCCCTGGCAACGGCTATGTATTAAATCTAAGCAATGCATGAAGCAGTGGATGTGAACAAAGCGCCCCTCCACCAAGGCCTTCCTTATGTTGGATCCATTATCTGCAACTATAAAGCCAACTGACAGTCCCTGTGAAGTGAGCCATTGCTGTATTGGTTTTTGGAGCTCTTCATTGATGTTGTATGAGGTATGTTCAGATGGAAAATAAAGCAGTCTCATAACAGCAAACTGCAATGCTTCACTGTCCACAGTTCTACGTGACTTATCAAAACATGCCCAATGTTCTGTGACAGACATGAAGGGTACAGGCTGACAGCTTGTCCAGATATCTGTTGTGAGATGCACCACCATCCCAACAGCATTGCACAGGACATGTCTTACTTTTTTACATACAACATCGTAAAGATCTGGAAACCCTGTTGTCGAGAAGTATTTCTTCAATGGTATACTATATCAAGGTTCGAGGTACTCAAGCAGCCACCTGAATCCTATATGTTCAACCATGTTATATGGTAGCAAATCAACAGCAGTCATTTCTGAAATTGTTTGGTTATTGAACAGCAACAGGGTGAGTCAAGGCATATTTGGCTTTATGCTCATGTGTTTCTGAGGTGGTAAGCTGTCTCTTTGTAGAAGGAGGGCTTTTGAACACACGGTCACTTTCAGTAACAGTCAGAGGAGTCCTTCGAATGGCAGGAAGTGGTGGTGGAGGTGTTTCAGTAGTGCTGCGGGGGCTGACACTGCTTTCATCTATGGGAGTTACCCCTGAGAGTGGTAAGAGTAGTGAGCTATCACTGTTACTTTCTCTTTGAGACTCACAACTGGACTTCTCAGTAATGTTATGCTATCTGTCTAGGTGCCTTTTCAGTGCTGGAGTTCCCAGTGCTCCTTTCTTTTTACCCCTGTTGATTGGCCAGTTACAAACTCATTGGAAGCACTCATGGACAAGTATGACCAAACAAAAGATATTGTTTGTTTTTTTTCTCCCAGGAAGTCATGGCACCTTGATTACCTTTTCAGCCCTTCCCCTGGATTTTTCTTGGGCCTGTTCGTCTTGTGATTTATTCCCACTGCTCCCCTCCACATCCAAAACATTTCTGCCTATTTCTTCCTCATCTGCAATTTCCATCCACTCCAGTAAACCTTGTGCTGTCTGATCATTCTCTTCATCTTTATTATTAGTATTACCCTCATCGGGTTCAACATCAGAAGAACTGGATGAGGGACTGGCAGTAGCATAGTATGCAATTGTTCCATACTGTTGGATGCCTCTGTGGGTAGTACCCACCATGCCTTTAGTTTTTTAACTACATACCTCTTTTTTCACTTGGGACTGATGATGCTCTGAGACATTCACCTTTTTTGGATTCAAGCATTTGCTTGGCAGATGAAACCTTAGATGTGAAAAAATCACTTTTGGGGGTTTGATTTTGTTTTCCCTTTTCAAGCTGATTGCTGTCTTTTGCAGTGCCACTGCCTACTTGAGAAATAGAATGTGCCTCATTAACACTTATCCATTTTTTATTAGTATTCAAATCTGTAAAAAAAGATCCCTCTAACTAATGTGATGTCCTTTTGATAACTCCCACCCACAGGCCAGGGACAAATTTACTGTTGTGACTCGTGACTGTACACAGCGCATCGACAGCATAGCAGTCCACCACCACTTCCTTCCAAGATTACTTGATTGACTCCTGCAATACAGTTAGTTACTCTTAAGTGACCAAATTCATCAACTGTTAAGTGTGCCTCAGAATCTGAACTGGAGATGCAGACACATCTGGTGCATAGCCACACGCAGCAGAGTCCTACACTGGGGACTATTTAATGCTTATACATAATGTAAGTCTGTAACGTGATATACTATAAAGCTAATGATAATGAGGAGGAATAATGGGGAATGAGTGATGATGATGATGACACTTGAGTGTACAGTACTTGTACTTTACTTGTGTTGTACTGAAAACAGCCTGCTACAAGCCACAAAGTCAGATTATTCCCTGGGCCACCCACAGCCAGCAACACAGGCACATCAACTTGTATGTTGTTTGTCTAAATAGCATTTTTTTAATACATGAAATTGTAAATGAATGTTAACAAGTGATCGTGATTTGTGATTGAATGGCACAAGTCAAATATTTATTTTGCCACACTGCTGCCCTTGCCCTGTACACACAGCCACACTGAAGCCAGGAAAAAATTTCATTTGGGATTTCTGTAACTGTTACATTTATCATGGGCCACCCTGCAGTCTCTCTCTTTCCCCTCTGGACATCACAAGTCAAAGATTTATTTTGTCACCTGCTGCCCTTGCCCTGTACACACAGCCACACTGAAGCCAGGAAAAAAAAATTATTTGAGATTTCTGGGACTGTTACATTTATTATGGGCCATCCTGCAGTCTCTCTCTCTCTCTCTCTCTCTCTCTCTCTCTCTCCTCCCTCTGGACATCACAGTCAAAGATTTATTTTGCCACATAGCTGCCCTTGCCCTGTACACATAGCTACACTGAAGCCAGGAAAATAAATGTTATTTGGGATTTCTGGGACTGTTACATTTATCATCAGCCCCCCCCCCCCGCAGTATCTTTCTCTCCCCTCTAGATGAGATTGTGATTGAATGTTAACAGGTGATTGTGATTCATGATTGGATGGCACAAGTCAAAGATTTATTTTGCCACCCTGCTGCACTTGCCCTGTACACACAGCCACACTGAAGCCAGGAAAAAAAGTTGGGATTTTATGTAACTAAAATTTCTCTTGAACCCCCAGTAATCTCTGCCTCTCTCTTATTTGCATCAGGAATGGCACAAGTCAAAGATTTTGCCAGCCTGGCCTTTCTCATATACACAGTCAGCTACACTGTTTGAAGCCAAGAAAAGAAAAAAAAACTTTAATTTGGGATTTGCTGTAACTGTAAAATCTCTCTTGAGCCCCCAGTAGTCTCACCCTCTCTCCTTTGGATCTGGAATGGCATAAGTCAAAGAATTTGCCAGCCTGCCCTTTTTCATGCACACACAGCTACACTGTCTGAGGCCAAAAAAAGAAACAAACTTTCATTTGGGATTTTCTGTAACTGTAAAATTTCTCTTGCACCTCCAGTAATTTCTCCCTTTCTCCTCTGGATCTTCTTCAATGTAACAAGTCAAAGATTTTGCCAGCCTGTCCTTGCTCATGTACATATAGTCACACTGCCTGCCTTTTGCATCACCCAACAGCAGCCACCCAGACCACTACTATCTCTCCAGTCCCTCCGGATTCCTCCTTTATCCAGTCCCACCAAGTCTCAACTCCTGACCCACGGTCACCCTCCCCCAATGATCAGTCCCCCTCCGCTTGGCCTGGTAAGTCTCTTTTTTTGGCTCTCTCTAGTTTCTCTTCCCTCCCTTTATATACTTTTTTTTATATTTGTGGGTTTTTTTTGTTTGTTTTGTTTGGCAACTATTTCTGGTGGCATCTCTTATCTGGGACGCATTGTGCACTCAGCATGGTTATATACCATGAGTGCATCATGTGACTGTCTGTTGCCTGATTGGATGCTGCTGGCCAGCTGTACGTGGAGCAAGCATGCCAAAGGCATCCCCATGGCAATATTAAATAAAATGGCAGCAATGGCATTTCCATGCACCCAGAACCAGATTTCTGTGGTGATGTCAGTATTTATCTGGGTCTGTGGATTGCGGGTTCGATCAGGGGGTCAGATCTCCCGTGGAACTGTCCGCCCAGCCCTAGCATGTATTACAAAAAACAAATCCTGTCTGGGATGCAAAAGAATAAGTTTACTGCCTATGCCTACCTTCTCATCATACCAACATCTGTCTGATTAATAGACTTATTTAGGGCTCGAAAATAGTGGCTATGTCAACCATAGTGCATAGTGTTTTCGAAAAGAGCAAAGCAAATGCCATACCATATGTAATGGAACAAGCATTTCAAGCAACATTACTTGTTTTATTTTTAAGATTCTGTATTTCTAGCCTCTGTTCTTGTTCCTTTCCTTTCTGGTGCAGGGTATTGCAAAGGAATTTAGAGCACATGAAATTCTCAGTTCTGTCTTTTTGCCCTGGCCATTCCAAAGCCATGCATTTTAATGGTGATAAGGATGCCATGTCAGGCACCACCTGTCCAAAAAGGAGGACTTTTCTTCTGCTGTATCTGGCTTTTCAGTGGCAGTATTGCCATCTGATATCCTGGTGGCCTGGGTTTTGGTTCCCTGACTCACTGCAACAGTCCTTCAACACCACCCAACTGAGAGCTGACTAGGGGAAGAAAGCAAAGGGTAATGGTAAATAGGGTCAAATCAGAAGATGGGGGTTACAACAACTCTGGTTCCATGGGGGTCAGTCCTGAGTAGGGGTTGTTGGCTGGTATTTAACTATGTTTTATGATTTTCAAAGGAAAGCTGTTATAATGTTAGATACCCCACCCCAGAAGGCTTACCCTCCCGATTAGTAGTTTTGCAAATAAAACACCTTTTTTCAGGTGTTTGAACTCACTTGTTTTTATTTTGAAGAAGTCCAGGGATCCGCAAAATGGTGCACGCTGTGTGCTTCCATTTCAAAGCTAAGTGCGGCGCCGCACCGCTCAGCTCCCATAGAAGTGTATTGGAGCTGAGGGGTGTGGTGCCGCACTTAGGTTTGAAATGGAAGCTCACAGCATGTGCCATTTTGCAGAGCTCTGGACTTCTTCAAAATAAAAACAGGTAAGTTCGAACACCTGAAAAAAGGTGTTTTATTTGCGAAACCACTAATCGGGGGGTAAGCCTTGCGGGGTGGGGTATCTAACATTATGACCACTTTCCTTTAAGAGCTTATTTTGTTTATTATGATGTTATAGTTAACTATTATTGGTTGGATGAGCTGTTTTTCCTATTCAAACAGAGACATCTTTAGAATGTTTTTCCCCTTGAAGTCAAGGGTGGGGAGAGACCTAATTTGTTTTATCTTCAGTGTAAACCTTAAAATATACCACAGAGCACCTAAAACCCTAAAGCTTCTGGGGGCCTAGTGGCCCCAGACCCCCGGCTTTTTACAGAAATTTTTCTCGGCTACCATCTTGGCTGCCTCCACCCCTCACACACTTTTAGAAAGGCTCCAGCACCCTTGACCCATTTTGAGTAAGCTGTGCCGATAACAGCTAAGAAAGGTTATTGACATGACAGAGAGGGAACAGAGGAGAGCAACCTGGTTGGTTGAATGCTTGGAGAGCATGGGCTACGAGGACACACTGACTGAAACAGAATGATTTTCTCTACAAAGAAGACATCTCAGAGGAGACATGATTACAAGTATTCAAGTATGTAAAAGGGATGACACAATCAGAGCAAGTGCAGTCCTTCAAAATGCACAAAGATGAAAGGACATGGGGACACTCAATGTCAGCAAAGGGAGGATGTTTCAAGGGAAACATCAGAAAGAACTACTTCACACGATGAGTGGTGAACACCTGGAAAGGTGAAACAGACTGCCAGAACATGTGGTATCAACTGATCCTATAATAATGTAACCCCCTACCAATTTGAGGTTACTGTAATGTCTTCCTGGGCTTCTCAATGTCCACTCTCAGGCTGGTGTCCCATCCCAGTGTGATCCTGTTTATCTGTGTGACAGTGCCATGCTGAGCCTCCACCCCTGTCCCTTCAAGAGAATAGCTAACCTGTGTTAAGTAATTGGTCTGTGCTGGGTCCGAGCAATTTAGGGTTTGTGGCCGGCCAGACAGTACGTTGATTTGCTCCAATCTGTAGTTGCTATTGGTACAGAGGGAGCTCATGTAGGAACTGTGCTTATTTACTGTTTGTGCCTTATTATATTTAAGATAGAGATGTTTGTCTAACCTGCTTCATTTGCAGATTGTTCATTTGGATGGAAGCCACCATGTTAGATCTGGGACTTCCAGTAATTGGATCAATAGAACCACTGGGGACCTAAAATGGATCCAAACCTCAGTGTTCTGTGGGAAGGAAAATCTGTAGTATTGTAGTTTTTCAGTTGACTCCCAAATTGGCCTGGAGAGGGAGCCCTTACTGTGACTGACAGTTCCTTCAGCCAACCGAACCTTTGGATTTACAAGGGAAATGCAGAGTGTGCCAAGAGACAGTGGATCAGTTAGAGTTGGAGTTAGAGTGGGTTCTGGGAGGGTACGGGTGGTGGAACAGAGGTGAAGCCCCCTAGTTGTACCTCTACACAAACCATATGCCAGTCTGGCAGAGCAAGGTTCCTCTATGATGGCACCCTCAGTGGAGACCAAGAAGAATGCTGAGGACATCCACAAGGGAAACCCACAGAAAGGTGGCAAGGGACAACACAGGGGAAGAAAACAGCTTCTGATAGGGGACTCAATTGTTAGAGGGGTGACCTGGGGAAGGGAGAGGAGAGGGAAGTAAGGTGCCTGCCTGGTGCCATGGCTTGGAGGGACAAGAAGCAAATCCTCAGGATTGCAGAAGCAGCATCACAGGAGAGGAACTAGATATCATTGTCCACTTTGGGACAAATGACCTAGCTAGGCATGGGATCAGTGCAGTGCAGGATGAAATTGTGGAGTTGGGGAGGGCCTCAGAGAGGTAGCAAGCACAGTTACCTTCTCAGAGGTGCTGCCAGTCCATGGCAGGGGTGAGGCTAGGGTACTACACAACACGCAGTTTAATGAATGGTTGCAAAACTGGTGCAGAGCACAGGGCTTTGGCTTCATTGGGAACTGGGGGTACACCTGGAGAGATGAAGGTTTATACTGGCACGATGGTCTGCATACATCCATGAAGGGAACCAAGATCATAAGTGACAGGTTTAAATGCTTCCTTGGCAAGCTTTTAAACTAGCCATGGGGGGAGGTGCTAATAAGAGGCAGGAAATTTCAAGCCTCCCCCCACAAAACATGACGGGTAGTAAGGTAAACACTGAGGTACAGTGCTCAACAGAGGGCAGGACAGGGGTAAATGGAAAAATAGACAAGGGCAAAAAGAGCAGGCATGGCGGGAAAAAAGGATAAAGCCAACATTAAATGGAGGGCAATGAGTACCAATGCCCGTAGTCTGGGAAACAAGCTTCCTGAGCTAGTAGCCTTGATGGAAGATGAACACTTGGATATTGTGGTAGTCACAGAAATGTGGTACACGGGGAACTATGACTGGGATGTCAACATACCGGGGTACACAGTCTACAGAAGGGACAGGAGGGGAAAAGAGGAGGTGAGTAGCTCTGTACTTAAGGAAGGGATCAAAGCTGCAGAACTAAAAAGTAAAGGGGGAGGACAAGAGGCACTCTGGGTCACCTTGGAGACAGGGAATGGCATCACAATCCGCACAGGGGTTGTATACAGACCCCCATCTCAAGGGGAGGAAATGGACAAGAAAATGATAGAGGACATTCTCAAAATGGCTGAAAAAGGGGAGATACTGTTAATGGGGGACCTGAATATGCCAGTTGTTAACTGGATGACATGTACTGCAGCCACATCCAAGAGCAGGGTCATTCGCGATGCCTTGCAGGGGGCAGGCCTTAGACAGCTAGTGTTGGAACCCACTCGGGAGGAAGCAATACTAGACCTGGTACTCTCAAATGGAGAGAGGATCACAAATTTAGAAGTCTGTAGACATCTGGGAACAAGCGACCACTGCACAGTGTACTTCACAATAAGCACAACCATGGAGACAAGCCATACAAAAAAAGCATACTGGACTTTAGAAGGGCTGACCTTGGCAAAATGGGTGAATACCTGAGGAATACACTAGCAAATGGGCAAAAAGGAGGGGTGGAAGAACAATGGAGAAAAATCAAAACTGCCATCATAGAGGCAACAAGCCTTTGGGTGAAACAGATAAAGAAAACAAAGCGGAGTAAAAAACCACTATGGTTCTCAAAAGAGGTGGCAGGGAAGATTAAAGAGAAAAAGGCTGCATTCAAAAAGGCATCCCAGAAGGAGCACGACAGGGAACTGTATCAATTAAAGCAGAAAGAAGTGGGGAAGGCAGTCAGAATAGCAAAAGCCCAAACTGAGGAAAAAATAGCCAAGTCAGTTAAGAAGGGGGATAAAACCTTTTATAGGTACATTAGGAGCATAGAAAGGTTAAGGAGGAATAGTGATGATTAATAAGGGAGAGGGGAGGTGGGCAGGGGAGACAGTGAAAAGGCAGAGATACTGAATGAATACTTTTGCTCAGTATTCACAAAAGAAGATGAGGAGGAGTTACCTAGACCAGACAATAGAAGCACTCTGGGTAGGGGGGTTGATACCAGTCCATTTACAGAAGAAAGAGTCCTGAAAGAACTCCTAAAACTCAAGGTGGACAAAGCAATGGGGCCTGATGGGATTCATCATCATCATCATCATCATCATCAAATCTTTATTTATTCAGGCGAACATCATTGAGCAAGGCTCATTTACAAGATGAACCTGATAAGGTCAAGGTTCAACAGTTGATACACAACAGATACATCATACACTTACATAAAACAGTTATGCATACAGGGGGAAAACGTTTATAAACACAGTGATGTACAGTAACATTCACATGATAAAAATCGGTTACAGGAAAGTTAATGATATTTACAGTATATACAGTATTTACATATCCCATTGAGGGCCATGGCAAACACACAGCATAATGTAATACTAGGATGGTGAAGGTATTACTGGGTGCCATAAGATGGGGTGTCTGCCTGAAGGATTTATGCCATATATGGTTAATTTTTGGAGGAGATTGTGAGATGACAAAGCTAGCTCTAGTGGTAGCAACTGCATTTCTCTGTGAAGAAGACTGTACAATGCTGTTTAAAGGATGCAAATGGAATAATATTGACAGTTTTAGGGATTTTTGTAGGTGTTCCATGCTATAGCTAGAGAATAGCTGATTGCTGCCTCCTAGCCTGGTGTTGAATTTGGGCAATTTGAGCAGGATGATGTTGTTGCTTCTAGGCATAGGAGCTAGAATGGTCTGGGTGAAGCAGTCCAGAATATAGTTTGGAAGTTTTTGATAACGCCTGTAAATCCATAGGGCTGCATTTCTGTTCCTTCTGAGGTGAAGGAAAACCCATCCAACTGCAGCATAAAGAGAGCAATGATGGGTATTAGATGGCAGATCTGTAATGAATCTTATTGCTCTATGGTATAAGGTATCCAACTTGTGTAGGTAGGAGATGCGGCAGTGGCTATAAAGGAAGTCTGCATAGTCAACAACTGATAGAAAAATGGCCTGGACTAACCTCATCTTTGAATTTCTGTTTAGGAAGGGTTTTAATCTATAGAGAAGGCCAAGCCTTTGGCGAACCTTTTTTAGCAGTTCTTCTAAATGATGAGGAAGTCTAGTCTGTTGTCAATCCACACACCTAGGTATTTGAAGTTTTCTACATATTCCAGATTTTTCCAAGTATAGTGCATAGCTGGGGAGGATGATTGAAGAGGAGGTGCTGGTGGAGCTTTGATTTGTGAACATCTTTGCTTTAGTTTTCTTTGCATTTAACAGAAGCTTTTTCTCAAGTAGCTGATATTGTAACAAGGAGAATTCTGTTTGTAGGATTTCATCGAGCAGCTGCAGATAAGAGTTGCTGACATACAAAACAGTGTCATCAGCAAAGAGTGTACAGAGGAATTGGTGAGGGTTGAATCAATATTATTTATATAAATGGCAAAAGGATAGGACCCAGGATAGAATCTGGGGACTCCTCTAACAGTGGTTTTAATGGGGATAGGTCACCTTCAGCTTTACCTGCTGGACCCACCGTGAGATAACATCTGAACCATTTAAGGGAGGGTGGATCTAGGCCAAGGGAGTGCAGGGATGATAGTAGGCTCGTGGTCCACAGTATCGAATGCTTTGCTCAGATCCAGAAATACTGCACAGACATTATTCTTTTATCTAATTTGGTTTTGCCAGTCATTTGTGACCTTGGCTAGTGCAGTGATAGTGTTATGCTTGGCCCTGAATCCAGATTGAGCTGATTCAAGAGGTTAGCATTGTCAAGATACTCCTAACTGGTTACTCACTAATTTCTCCAGCATCTTGGATAGCACTGGTAGAATGGAAATGGGCCTGTAATTATTAGTTCCATAGGTCCCTGATTTTAGAAGGGGAACCACTTGGGCTGTCTTCCACAGTGTGGGAATAGAACCAGAGTTTAGAGATAGGTTAAAGAGATGTGTTAGGAGGACTGCAAGTACATGGGACACAATCTTTAGAAAGTGGGGGTCCAGAGAGTCTGCCCCTTCGCTTTTTTTGGTATCCAGCTGCCATAATAGGTCCTCTACTTGCTTCAACAGTATAGATTTGAAGCTGAAGGAAGAGTCAGCTCTCTGAACACCATTGTAATGGGAGCTTATTTGTTCCCTCAGCAGGTTAGCTGGAGAGGTATCAAAGGCAAGGCCAGCCGCTAGAAGTAGTTATTGAAGGCATCCAGAATTTCCATTTGCCAGTGATAGGGCATAACTGCTGTGTAATTGAGTTGGAAGGAGGTGCTAGCATCCTGCCCCACCATACCCTTGATGGTACCCCAAAACCTAGCAGGATTATGATAGGAGGAGTCGAGCTCTCGCAAGTAGAAGGCAGCTCTTGCATCCCTAACTTTCTTGGTGCATCTATTCCTGGCTTTCTAAAGATCATCCAGTCATTTGCATTCTTGGTTTTTCTTGCCATTTTCCAGAGTTTGTCTCTCTCCAGCAGTGCAGCTTTGAGGTCAGCTGAAAACCAACGACAGGATTTGTTTTTTATTCGGATACTAGAGATTGGGGCATGGGTGTTAAGGGCATTTATTATAATGCTATTTAGCACCTGCTGAGCTTTTTCAACAGAATGGGCAAGATAAAACTCTTGCCAATGTGGAGAGTGAGCTAGATCATGCAAATATCCTTCAATATTGATGTTTTTCTTGGATCTCCTCATGAGGAATTTTGCCGGGGTTGTTGTTTTGCTGGTGGATCTTACCCCTGCGATGGGGCAGTGATCACTTATGTTGCAGAGAAGCACTCCAGCATGTGTGAATAGATGTGGTTTATTCACTAGCATGATATCAAGTAGTGTGCTGTTATTACTATTCCTTGCATTAAGTCTTGTTGGCTCATTAATTAGTTGTGTGAACCCATATGTATCACAGAATGATACCAGATGTGCAGCTGCCTGGGTAAGCCAGTTGAAATTCAGGTCACCTAGAATAATGACTTCTCAGTGCTGGGCTTGAGCAGATTCCCAGGTGGGATAACAGCTTGTGTTCAGCAGGAGGGGTCCGTAGCATCCAACTAGCTGAAAAGCTACTGTATTGGGGAGAGAGACTTTTAGGGATAGGCATTCAAATTCCTTGGGCATAGAGGTTGCAGCAATACAGGATACAGGTATACCAGATTTTGCATATATAGCTACTCCACCTCCCCTTGTTTGGCGATCCGCTCTGAATAGCTGATAGTTGGGTAGGTTAACATCTCTGTCTGCTGTGGTGGGTTTGAGCCATGTCTCAGATACCACGAGAAAGTCTGGCAAGGTATGGGCAACCCAGGCTTGTATCAGTGTAAGTTTTTTCAACAGACTGCATACATTAACATGCAGAAAACTGAGGCCTTTAATTAAGGTTAGGTCTGATGGAGAGGTGATACATTCAGGGGGTCCAGGGTTGATTTCCATGTTACCAATACAGAGCAATAGAAAGAGCAGGAGTTTTGTGAGGGCTGCCAGTGATAGGGAGAGGGGGCTGTCTTTGGTTTTCCTTCTCTTATTCTGTTGCCATTCTTTTGGGGTGCTCCATGTGGGGTTAAGGAATTGTGTCAAGACACCAAGTAGCAGTTTGGTGGTTAGGCTTAGGGGGGATCTGTACATCCAGTAGTGGAGCCTTGATTGAAATACATGTGTGGTGGTATGTGTCTCTTTTTGGGGGTCACTCTACTGTAATCGATGCAGCAGTGGTAGGGCATATGTGAGGGTTTGAGCGTCAACCAAAGGGGATGGTTCAGAGAGACTGGGCGGATGGATCACCCTAGTTTGTTTAACAAGGACATCTTCTTTGTGGAACCCCATGGCTGTCAGTGAAAGAAGTATCAGAAGTGAACTTCCCATTGTGAGAGAGATATTGTTAGTTGGCTATCGGGGGAGTAGTGAAGTTGCTGATTGGTTGGATCAGCAAGCCGGTGTGACAGTTTATTGGTTTAGGGTATTGCTGAGGGCGGGGAAGAGATTTCAGCGGAAGATGCCTATAAAGTAACACACAAGAGGGGAAGGGGCGGTGGGCAAAATTTTATGCTTTCCCGAGCCCTCGCTGTCCCTCCCGCCTCGTGGTTCCCTGAGTCAGCTAAGGTGCCACCGACCGCCAACTGGCGGAACGAAGCCCCAGTGCTCAGCTGGGTGCTGTGGGGCAGGGATGGCAGGCTGGAGAGAGACAGAGGAAGGTGCAACAATTAAATAGAGGCAGAAACAAGTGTTCCTGTTCGTCACTGACTAAATCTGCACAACAAAAGGCTGTGGGGGGGGGTGCTGTGGTGCCTCAGCGTCTGGCCCACCTTACAAATGCAAAAAAGGATTTGTAATCACAGTAAAGAGCAATAAATCAGCAGTTTCCTTGCAATTACATTAGCAGAAAACAGCACCTTTAGGTATATTACACAGTTTAAGGATGGAGTGGCACCTCAGCCGCCTGGGCCCACTTCGGATACCAGGGATTTAGAATTACAGCAAAATACAATCAAATCAACAGAGTCCCTTTACAGATGCAGCAAAATAGAAGACAGCTCTTTTTTGGGGAATTTTGCAAGAATACAGGGAAGAAAATCCCAAGTCCCAGACAGATTTCGGTATGGCAGGCTCAGTCAGTGTAAGTCAGTGGGGGCAGGAGAGCCAATCGGCTGCTGTGCCTAGAGAAGCGCTCGCTTACCACTTGGCTGCGGCTTTTCCGAGTCCTCTCTCGCTGTCCCTCCCGGCCTCATGGTACCCTGAGTCGGCTAAGGTGCCGCCAACTGCCCACTGGCGGAGCGAAGCCCTGGCGCTCAGCTGGGTGCTGTGGGGCAGGGATGGTAGGCGATTGGCTGCGGCTTTCCCGAGTCCTCCCTCACTGTCCCTCCCGGTCTTGTGGTTCCCTGAGTTGGCTAAGGTGCCACCGACCGCCCGCTGGCAGAGCCGGCGCCCGCGCCAGCTGGGTGCTGGGGCAGGGATGGCAGGCAATTACGCGGCTTCCCAGTCTTCCTCACTGTCCCTCCTGGCCTCATGGTTCCCTGAGTCGCTGAGGTACCACCGACCACCCGGCTGGTGGGAGCGAAGCCCGCGCTCAGCTGGGTGCTGTGGGGCAGGGATGGCAGGCGATTGGCTGTGGCTCACCCTAGAATCCTTAAAGAAGTAAGGGAGGACCTAGTGACACCACTGACCACACTTTTTAACAAATCATGGGAGGATGGGGTGGTACCTGAGGACTGGAGGAGGGTAGATGTGATTCCCCTTCACAAAAATGGGAACAAGGCAGAAGAAGGAAACTACAGACCTGTAAGTTTGACCTCAGTGGCAGAGAAAATGATGGAATCACTTCTGAAAGAAAGAATTGTTGAGTACCTAGAGGCCAGTGGGGCACAGGACCCAAAGCAGCATGGATTTACAGCAGGAAGGTCATGTCAGATGAATCTAATAGATTTCTTTGACTGGGTGACCAAAGTAATAGACCAGGGAGGGGCTGTGGATATGGCCTACCTGGACTTTAGCAAGGCATTTGACACAGTCCCGCACAAAAGATTAATAATCAAGTTAGCCAGCTTGGAAGTGGGTCCTAGGGTGGTAGCCTGGGTTGCAAACTGGCTGCACAACAGGACACAGAAGGTAATAGTGAGTGACACACATTCCGAAGAAAGGGGAGTCACTAGTGGAGTACCTCAGGGCTCAGTGCTGGGTCCAGTCCTTTAACATCTTTATAGGTGACATTGCAGAGGGTCTGAGGGAAGGTATGCTCTTGCAGATGATACAAAGATCTGTAACAGAGTTGATACACAAGGGGGGGTAGAAAGGATGAGAAGGGACTTGGCAAGGTTGGAGGAATGGTCAGACATATGGCAACTTAGATTCAATGCAAAGAAGTGCAAAGTAATGCACCTGGGAAACAAAAACCCTGGAGAAGAGTACACAATAGCAGGGAGGTACTAACAACAACAAAATGGAACGGGACTTGGGGTAGTCCATACGATGATCTGAAGGTGGGTAAGCAATGTGGAGGTCAGTGAGGAGAGCCAGGGGATACTGGGATGCATATGAAGGGGCATCACAAGTAGAAAAAGGGAAGTGGTTATCCCTCTGTACAGACAGTTGGTGAGACCCCATCTGGAGTACTGTGTGCAGTTTTGGAGACCTCATCTACGCAAGGACATAGACAGGATGGAAGCAGTCCAGAGGAGGGCAACTAAAATGGTGCAGGGTCTGCATCAGAAATCATATGAAGAGATACTGAGAAAGCGTAAAATGTATACCCTTGATGAAAGGAGGGACAGGGGAGACATGATAGAAACGTTCAAGTACCTCAAGGGAATCAACAAAGTCCAGGAGGGTAGCATCTTTCAGAAAAAGAGATGTGTAAGAACAAGGGGACGCAATTTAAAGATAGAGGGGGGACAGCTCAGGGGTAATGTGAGGAAATCTTTTTTCACGGAGAGTGGTGGATGCGTGGAACTGCTTTCCTGGGGAGGTTGTTGGGGCTAAAACATTGGGGAATTCAAACATGCATGGGACAGACACAAGGCAATTGTAGTGGGGTGGCAGGAAGTAGGCTGTTGGTTAACTAGAATCTGCAGCTTATCCAGTAGGTGAGGAAATGGGCAGACTGGGTGGGCTAGTGGTCCTTATCTCGCACAAAGTCTCATGTTTCTATGTTTCTATGGAGGTTGAAGTGTGAACAGCTCGAGCTTTCGAGCAGTTGCTCCCAGAAGGACCATAGGGGAATCGGCGGGAAGAGGCCCAACTTGCCTCCCTGTCACCTTTCTCCTGCATTGAGACTGCCTATAGAAGAAGTAGGACTTGTCCAATTCCAGCCTGGAACTGCAGCAGAAGAAATTAATAAGTTTGGTAGTGCTTCTTGCAACTTGGACCGAAGACTTGCTCCTGAAGTGATCGGTCCAGCTTGTGTGCAAGACATAGTTGGATCCAGAGGTTTGCTCAGTAAAGCTGCTGAATTGCAACTGGACTATATCCAAACTGTACTCAGAGGTAGCTGTTGTTTTAAACGTGCTGAATCTGCTACGTGGGTTGAGATCTGTTCACCCGCAGCCAAACCTGTTATGCCAGCTGGACGCTTCACCAGCAGAAGATCACAAACTTTGCCAGACTGTTCATCCTACCTAGGCCCTACCAATTCGGCCTAGGCCACTACTCCTGCACCAGAGACTGCTTCGGCGAGAGACCGTCTCGGGGATCCAGCACCTGCGCAGCAACATCACGTAGGTTGCGGTCACCTGGAGGAAAGGCCGTAAAGAGGAGGTGTGTCATGTCAGCCCTGTTTCCTCATGCCCCTCGGTCAGTCATCACCACGAGGTCTACAAATCACCTGCCTTGCAGCAGATTCCTGGTAGCATGAGTACAATCAGGGTAGCTCCCTGCAACAAGTGTTTAAATCATCTGTGGTACCATCTAATTATTTCAGTTTCTTGGGTTTACAAATGACTGAGCCAACCAGTTCAGATTATAAATAATCTGGGTGTTTTGCATGTAAACTGCCTTTCTCTCCACCAAAGGCCCTAACATCAGCTGCAATACCAGCCACCTCTGGCTAGCCAGACTTACCACCCTGGGTACCCAGTGCTGTGTGACTGTCAGTGTGGGACAAAGAGTGCATGCAATCCCTGAATCGAGTCAAATTCCAAATAGTTTGCCTAGATTCACACCCCTTTCTTCTTCACTGCCCCTAAATAAACCTAAATTGTCTTGTTTCAAGTTTAACCTGGCTAGTGTGTATATTATTAGATGAGTTACAGTATTAAGAGTGTGCTACTGTATTGCTAACCTTGTTTTACAGAGGATATCCAGGGAAGTTGTTGCAAGTCCAGCCCTGGTGGTAAGTGTGAAGGGTGTGTGCATATTATTGCAGTTTCATACTGACTGTGAATTCACTACTGTGTTAGATACTGGGCCACTAGGAAGGTGGGTGGGTGGTTGTAGCTTCTCAGAAGGCTATAGCAGAGCAGATAGACACCCCCTATACCATTTCTCTGAGTGGAGGCACCTTAGTAGCGAACCCAGGCCCATCAACCTGTGTATAGTCATACAGGCAGGGGTAGTAGCTCTTGGAATAGTACCACCTAGGGGTTGCAATAACATTCAAGTACAGACTAGACAAGTGTAACAACCCCCCCCACCAACACCATCCACCCAGCTAAAAGAGGGTTATGTTAACAGTACTTGTAACATGGACCAAAAACAGAAACATGAATGGAGTAAGTGGATTGGCGGAAACACAACACATGATACATTCTGAAGCGGGGATTAATCCACTAGTAATGCCCGCTTCAGAATGTCTCAGTGTGTTGAGCGAGACCGGGAGCGAGCAAGAGCAAAACAGTAGAGGAGTGTGTCAGTTGTGCACGCACTGAGGAAATCATGACCGCGCTGGCTGTCGAGTCGCAAAAAAGCAATGGGTACAAGAGTGTAAATGGAGCGATCAGGGTGCCAGGCAGTGGTTGTCGTTGTCTGTACAAAAGTGAAAAAACTGAGACAGTGTGTTTACTAGATAGACCGGGACAAGCGTGCTGCCAGCAATGTATGTATGTGTGAATGGGGAGCATCGGGTATCAGATATCACTGAGTAGAACGTAGTGCATTGTGGCACCAGAAGCAACATTTGCATACCCTGACCAAGGCAAGCAAACAAAATCAGAGGTATGTAAATATGTGGTATGTCCCCACAATGCAGTAGTCAAGGTGACACAGAAAACAATGAAATGAGTGCAAACAGCTGTGTAGAAAGGAATGGAAGTGATGTAGTGCGTCTACAAGTGTCACAAACGACTTGTTAACGCGAAGCAAGAAAGTCACAGAAAGTAGGCACCACAATAGTAACAAGTAGTGAAGTTACAGCGTGCACGCACCTGGTTGAGGTGGATATATATTGAAAAGTACACAGACAAGAAGCAGTTCAAATAATACAAAAACAGTATGGAAAGTTCCTGTTCACTAACATGTCACATACCAGTGACTTGAAACATTACTTACTTTGCACTTGCTATATAGCAGCGATTAAGTTATTTCTGAAGGTGGTATTTCCATCGATGATTAATGCATGGTTGGGCCGTTGTAGGCACTCGGCTTCCCAACCATGCATTAATCCACCATTAGATGCCACCTTCGTCATGGCTTAATGCTTACTTATTTCTGTCTTGTAATCAAGGGTTAAAATGTTCAGAATGGTGTTTTCTTCTCATGAACTAAGTTAATTGTGGAACATCCTGTACAACTTGTCCTTTTGTAAATTTCAGAATGTCTAGTCAAGAATGGGAGATAAACAACTTAACAACGGGTCCAGATGGGAAGTGTGCTGCTGTTAATCATGTCAGAACATTCCATCCTTTGGTACAGTTCCTGTAAATAATTTAATTGCCTAGGATTTAAAAAAGGCTTTTTTTAAAAGATCTTTTGGTCCCTAAGTCCAGCCATTTAGGGAATGGCTGGAAGTGAGTCCTCAACTTCTGATCCCTGTCGAGGTTACCATTGAAAGAATGGAGCCTAAGGTTCTGCAGGAGTTCCCAGGTCACAGTGCCTGCTGCAACTTACCTTTAGGGGCTGCCATGCTCAAGTGGGGGCAATGGGACTTGAGTCTGAGAGTGGCACCGGTTCCTTGAGGGTTTGCTCTCTGGTGGCCCACAAGACATCTGTGGTGAGAGCTGCCATTAAGCTCTGCAAGGCTGGAGGAGGAGGTAGCTATGCACTGAAATGGTAAGCTGATTGCGGTCAGGGTTTTATTCCAGAGTTGCACCCAGGTGGGGCTAAATTGATATCTCGGGGGGGGGGTCCTCAGTAATTCAGTGACTCATGATGCTCCAAGTTGGAGTACCATGTACATTGAAGTTGGTGTCGATGTGAGGGCATGGTATAGGTGGCCCTGGGGAGTCTGAGCTGAAACCCCATAGTCTGATTTACTTTCTGCAGTGATTTTTAAGTGCAGAACCACAGAGGTTAGGTATGAATTTCAAGAAGGTCCAAGTTTTGGTACTGGGTGTGAGAGTCCAGAGCACTGGAAATAGTGGCTCCAAAGGCTAAGCCGTGCAAATGCATAAAATCATTAGAGGTGCTTGTGGGAGGCCTTGACACTGTCAGATCACAGACAGTGAGATCTGTGATTCAGAAATTCCAGAGGAAGAGTTGAAGGGAGGGGTAAATAGAAATATTCAGAGCTGTTGCTCAGTAATGGTGAAATAATGGAGAATATATGAATTGCCAGCACCTAGCAAGGTCTTAGAACCTATACACTATTGTAAAAACAGTGGTTATTTTGATTAATGTACGATGTCAGGATGATTTTAGGATATCAGGACTGAGCCCTAATGACCACGTACAAATTATGGGTCTTAGGCGGTGCATTCGACGCTAGGTATATCGCACTGTGCCAGATTTAGATAATTATGCTATGCTGTGCTCCCCACATGCACATCTGAACTATAGAGGCTTAGATACTCTAGCTAGACTTCCATGTGCAGTACCGCCAGATTTCATGATTTGGGACAGGTCACGTGATCCAAACCGGGGGTAAGCAGGATTTTTGTTTCTGCAGCATTGTTTCGGGTTATATGGTCCAGGGTTATACTGTAAAAGAAAAATTAAAAAAAAAAAAAAACTTTCTACATCAGCAGGTAGCCATGGCTACTCTCATGGTCATAGCTACCCTAACTTCAGTCATCTTCCAACACTCCCCCATCCTCCCAGACAATGATCATGGTGAAAATAAAATGTAACTGCTCTTTGTACTGTGCACCAGAAGGTTCTTTTTAGATAACCCCCTCCTAGCTACTGTAACCCCCTTACCAATTTGGGGTTTACTTTGATGTCTTCCTGGGCTCCATCTATGCCCACTGCCAAGCAGACGTCTTTCATAGATAATGAATCCAAGATTGTTTTTTCCTGTTGATTCACGTGAGAATGCCATGCTGTGCCTCCGCGCCTGTCCCTTTAAAACTTTAGCTACTATGTGTATAGTAATGCTCTGGGCTGGGTCCAAGTGCATCAAAGCTTGTGACCGGCCAGACACTGCTTTGACTTGCTCCACTCTGCAGTCAATAATAGAGCAGAGGGAGCTTGGACTAGTACTGTAATTATTTACTGCTAACCTGCTGTTATATTTGAATTAGAGAGTTTGTTTTGACCTGCCTTCTTGCAGCTTTGTTTGTCTGGATGGAAGCCACCATGTTAGGTCCAGGACTTCCAGCAGTTGGACCAATGGGACATAGAGGGCCTTGAAGGGTCCTTAGCTGAAGTGCATTGTGGGAAGGAAAACTGTAACTTTTGTAGTTTTTAGGTTGGTACCTAAACTGAACTGAAGGGGGCATCCAAACTGTGACAGACAACTCCCCCAGCCAACCAGAACTCAGGAAACTAGGGGAAATTCCAGAACTGTTAAGAGACAGAGTTCAGTTTTGAGTTAGAGCTTGAAGAGTGAGCAGCTTGCACTATCAAGCAGCTGCTCTTAGTAAGGAGCCTAGGGGAATCGGCAGGGAGAGACCTGACTTGCCTCCCTGCTACTGTTCTCCTGCATTGGAGTGCCTGATTGCAGTAAGCAGAATAATCCGAAAAGGAACCTTTACTTGCGGCAGAAAGCTCCAAAATATTTTGAAGGTACAGCCTGGGATTTGGACCGAGAGGATGCTCCAGTGAAGCGTTTGGCCCAGAGGTTGTGAGAGACTGATTTAATAAGCAAGAGGTTTGCTCAGTGAATCGACTGCAATAGCAACCGGCTTAAAACCAAGCTGTGTGAAGAAAATTTATTCCTGTTCTTGTTAAATGTGTTGAATGGTATTCGTGGGTTGAGGCCTGCTTTGCCAGAAACCAGACTGTTGTGCCAGCTGGGGGTTTCACCAGCAAAACCAACTGAACTTTGCCAAAGTGTTCATCAAGCATAGGCCTTTGCCAACCCAGCTTAGACCAACTGTGTTGCACCAGAGACTGTCTTTGGCAAAAGAACAGCTTTGGGGATTCAGCCTCTGCGCACCAGTAATTCACAGGTTGCGGCCACCTGGAGGAAAAAGCCGTGAAGTGGAGGTGAGTCATGATGGCCCTGCTTCCCCATGCTCTTGGGTGATCTATGAGGTTTCCATATTGCCAGACTCATCACAGCCAACTGGTAGCGTTAGCAAATCAAGGGTAGCTCCCTGCAATGGTTCAATGTTATAATAGCACAACTGCAATAGCGCAGTACTTATTAGCGCATACTTAATCAGCGCTATGCTTCAATCGCGCTTTGGCAAAATAACGAAATAACAAAATAGCTAAAATAGTGTAAAAAAAAATGAGTAATTACCTAATGTGCAGACCTTAGAGTGTACTGGACATTACTAGTCACCACCACACTCTTCCTGCTACCGATACATTCATGGACCATTCTGTGTCACTTATTAACTGGTCCCTCACAGATGATCCCAAGTAACTAGTTCCACAGTTCTCCTTCCTCCTTCCTCTTCACCCCACCTCCCTCAACATCCCTGTTTTCCCTGTGCAGCAGTGGAGATGAAAAAAATAATGAAGTGATGTGACTAATGCCAGAGATAATCTTTATTAAACAAAGCAGGTAAAAATATCTTAAATTATCCTTATGGGGGAACATGGGGGAACATGTTTGAACAGTACGGGACAGTATTCACTCAATTAGTAATTAATTTCACTGCAACTGTAAACAAAAAGTGTCTAGGCCTGTAACTGAAAATTGTAAGCAATACCCCTTAAATACCCCTCTCTAGGTCGAACTGAGTATTCATTCACAATATCGCATATGCGCTTAGCAGAATCTTTGTACTTTTTCCATGACTCTGTGACACTAGTGTTTGCAATTAGCTGCTCCAAAAGCGTAGTGTTGCAGTGATGTTCCATTTTTAAAAATGCCAGGAATTTCCAAATGGAAGGGTGGTGTGAGCCACCAAAATTATTGAATTTTCTGTGCCACGCTTCAACAGAGTTAATCGTGCATGGCAGATCGGAGTGCACAGAATCATAACAATTTCACGTTTCGGGGAGAAACATGGGGCGCCATCTCCCACCTCTACCCAGTGGTCTACCAAGCCAAGTGTCCTCAAAGTAGTCTATGAGAGGGGGCAACAGATCACAGTTCTCAACTTAAAATTCATAATTCAATATGGCATCAAATGTTAGGAGAACATCTGTCACAGGAACGTATGCCAAGGCAGGGAGATATCGAGGTTGAAGAGAAAAGTTAGGATCGGACACATACGACTACATACTTCTGGCAACTCTTGAATTTTGCCCCACAATGCTTGACAAAAATGAAAAAAACATCCGTGCATTGTAGCCGATGGAAAGGAAAGTTTAAAAGATTTAATGGCAGTAAGCTCGAAATCAATTAAGATTGATTCAGGATGCAATGTACCACACAGACAATGCAACTCAGTGAATACTTTGTTATAAGATGCAGCACAGCGGTTTACCATGAGAATGTATACTAAGGGGATCACCTCATTGTATTTTATGACATGAAGTGTGTACTACTGAGTGAAAATTGTGGGACAACATTTGGATGTCCCGTCTGCAAACCAATGTGGTGAAACCTTAAGGTGTGCAAGGTCTTTTGTAGTTGAAAAAAATCAATATTCTATCCGATGATGGTCCAGAATCATACATTAAAAAATGTTCTTTTTGCACAGTATGAACACTTTCAGGTGGTAAAATAAGAGAAGCAGCATCAGCAGGCTCTGGTGGTGGTTGAGCGGTAACACATCTGTTTCTCTGGATGGTTCATTTCAATAATGGGACAGCGGGAAGTTGGCAAGAGACGGATGGTCTCATTTGTGATATGCCTGCAGCAACAATTTGATGTGGTGTCTCGCAGGTTGAGGTTGCTCGCTCTTTTATTTCTGCTACCTCCTCTTTCACAGCCAAAGAAGCGGGATCAAGTACATGGTTGTGATCACCGATCATCTTGAGTACCTTAGCCCCATCCAAATGCAGCCTTGCACCACAAAACCCTTATCGTACTGTAAACATTTCCAGTACGTCTTAGAGGACATAATGTACTCTCTGCGATACACAAAACCCTCAAGAACAGCTAGGTCGCTGCCCTTTTGGCTTTTCACAAAACGCACATCCTTTTAGCAATCCATTCTCAATCCAACATAGAATTTAATGGTGTAGTGGATATAGGGATATTTATTGACCTGGATCTTTGCACTGTTCTGTACATGCACTATGATGACTTGTGCTATTTTGGACATGCGCTTTGCACAGCCTACACCCCGCAGTTGTTCCAAATGGGACAACTTGGCCTGGCCATCCATCCAAACCAAGATATCGATGAAGAGATTGACCAACTAATAAAAGAGTGGCCTGCACCTGGTAATCAGATGGAAGGGCAAATGGATTATTCAGACTACCTAGAGGGCATATTAAATGAACTACAAAATAAAGAATAAAAGAGCTTTACACTTTCAGCATAAAAATGTAGCAAATGTATGCTTTTGACTTAAACAAGCCATGAATCAAATGTCACAATAGTATTTACGTTTTAACTTTGATAGGTTGTTTTCTTTTTTTTTTTATTTAAAGTTTATTCATACATTTTCCACCATAAAAGGCAGCATACAGAGAAAACTGATAGAGTCTCATTGATACATAGTGAAAAGATGCTGCCCCCCCCACCTCCCCTTACTGCAGTAACCCATCTCGGTACCTGTAGATGCCGAGCCACTTATCAAAAAACCATATAGAAGCAATAACCCTAGTATAGGTTTAGTTTAGAACCAGAGAGATTAGTGAGTGAAGGGGATCCCAAGTTCTAATATAAACTGCCAGACTATTGTGCAGACTGGCTATTGCTTTTTCCGTGCACAAGTTGGATAATACTTCTCTTACCCATTCCTGGAAAGAAGGGGAGGACCTGTCTTTCCAATGACGGAGAATTATTTTCTTAGCCGACAAGACAACCATGGAAATGTGAAATGTACGTGCCTTGACTCTAATAGAGGACAGGTCCCCTAGCACACATGTCTCAGGGGTAAAATATTCTTGGAGGACCAACAAGGGGTCTAAGGAAGTTTGGATTGAAACCCATAAGGTGGAGATTCTTGGACAAGACCAAAGCATATGAAAAAGTGTACCCTCATCCTGCAAACATTTGTTGCACTTGTTTGAGTCTAGGTAGCCCCACTTGTAAAGTTTAGCCTGGGAGTAATATAAGTTGTACAATACATGATATTGCATGAGACGCAATCTATCTTGAGAAATAAATTTATGACATGACTTCCAGAGAGAATGCCAATCCAGCTGAAGGTGGGGGAAAAAATTACTCCAAAATCTTGATGGCCCAAATGGACCCCCGAACTTTTTATGAAACAAAACCTGATATAGTTTAGAAATTACACCAGGAGATCCAGAAAGTGGGGATACCTCGGGTATCAGAGAAGAGATATTCTGGGAAGGAGGAGTACTACCCAGGGTAATTACAAGTAAGTGTTTCAATTGCAGAACTTTGAAATAAGAAGAGGTCGGGATGAGAAATTTCCTAACCATCTCTTCCACTTATAACCAATGCCCCCCACCACCAGTAAAAGCTAAGAGCTTCCCCTCTCCCAATTGAGGCAACCAAAGATGGGAGATTTGACTCTTGTTAATAGTAAATGATGGAGAGTTCCAGATAGACTGGGCCAGGTCCAGATGGGGGGGAATACTGCAAAAAGGAACATATCTGTGAGTAGACCTTTAAGGAGGTCCTTATCGTGGAACACTCTACGGCCACACTTACTTGGGGTAACCTAAGAAAAAATAACGTGAGAGGGTCCAGATTTTTGGCATTGATTGCATCCAATTCTATTTTGAGCCAGATAGGTTGCGTTTCTTCTGGGCCGGGAGATACCCACCACAAACATTTCGCAAGATGACTAGCCCAGTGATATATAGCCAGATGGGGGATTCGCAGCCCCCCCCTCTAGTTTTGGGGCTGCCAGCTTATGATAAGCCAGATGGGGATACCTGTTGGCCCCGATGAATCTAGTAAAAACACCATGTACCTTTTTTGAACCAGAGTAAAGAAATAAAGGCGTTGAGAAGGGACAACGGGTAGAAAATCCTAGGAAATATATTCATCTTAATTATCTTGATTCAGCCCCGCTGAGAGATAGGGAGTTTAGACCACCTCTCAAGCTTATGTGTAATCCCCTGCAATAGGGAATCCAAATTTTCCTTGAACCATGCTAGGGGGTTACGTGAAAGTTTGCTACCCAGATATTTAAAAGACCTTGGTGTCCAACGTAGCCCAAAAGGGCTAATGTCAGTCTTGAAAACTTTGTGATTTAATGGGAACAATAGGGACTTACTGGCATTCAATTTGTAGTTGGACAGAGCACTGAACCTTGCTACTTCCCTTAGTAAGGTCGGGACAGAGGATACCGGATGGGACAGATGTATTAACAGGTCATCAGCATATGCAGTGACTTTAACTTCATGCTGCCCAATTCTCACCCCTTGTATAGAATCATTATTGAGAATATTTTGAATAAGAGGTTCCAGATATAAGTTAAATAATAAAGGGGAAAGGGGGCACCCCTGTCTAGTACCCGAGTGAAGCGAGAAAGAATGGAAAAAGGCCCCATTCACGGAAATTCTTGCCAAGGGATTTTTATAAAGGGTGGCAATCCAGGAAATAAACAGAGAGGGGAAGTGGAAGGCCTCTAGAGTGCGGAACAGTAAGTTCCAGTTCACACGGTCTAATGCCTTCTCGGCATCCAGGGAGACCAAGCCTGCAGGAAACTCCACATCTCTGGTAGCCAAGAAGACATGCAACAAGGTGTGTAAATGATTGGAAGATGAGCGCCCTTTCATAAATCCCACCTGGTTTGTACCTATTAACCCAGGAAGAACCAGTGCCAACCTATTAGCCAGTATTTTAGAGAGAATCTTAATATCCTGGTTTAAAAGCGAGATAGGTCTGTAACTTTGAACCTGTTCGAGGTCTTTATCAGGTTTGGGAAGCAGGACAATCAGGGCCTCATAGAGATATGGATCTGTCTCCACCCCAGATAGGATTTGCTGAAATAAGTGACCAAGTATTGGTAAGAGAAGGTCTCGAAAGACCTTGTGAAATAAAGCAGAAAATCCATCTGGAACAGGGACCTTGTCGGCAGGCAGCTCACTAATAACCTTAGCAATTTCCTCCTGGGAAATAGGGACAATCAGAGCGTCACTACACTGGTCAGGGAGAGGGGGCAAGTGGGAGTCCCTTAGATAACCCTCTATGTCTTCAGGGCAAGGGGGGTGCTCCATGTCACTACACAGTTTAGAATAATAAGCAGCAAATTCTTGAGCTATCTCAGTGGGAGACACTTTAAGAGATCCATCTGCCACTGACCTGATGGGCGGGATAAACCTCATTGATTCCTGTTGTTTAAAACGCAATGCCAGTAAACGTCCTGCTTTCTCCCCCTGATCAGTGTAATTAGCTCTGGTACAAATAATGGCTAGTTCTGCTCTCTCTTGAAGTAACCTCAAGTATTTATCCTTTAACTTCAGGAGTTTCCGAGTATCCTCATCTAGAGGATTGGCTGGAAGATTAACTTCCAGAGATCTGATTTGGGTTAATAAGGACTTAAGCTCTTTCTCACGCTCTCTTTTCCTACCAACCGCCATGCTAATCAGTATCCCTCTCATGAAAGCTTTGAAGGCCCCCCACAAGATATCAGGTTTTGCACCATCTAAAGGGTTTAGTGAAAAAAGGGATTATATTTTTTCCCTAATAAGTTTGCAACATTTAACATCTTTAAGGAGCTGGTCATTCAGTTTCCATCTAGTTTCCCTATTAAATGAACTGAGCAGTACCAAATTACATACCACTAGTAAGTGATCGGAGATTGGGCCGGGTTGAATCGAGGAGGTCTTCACCCCGGGCAGGAGACACTGAGAAATGAGTAAATAGTCAATGCGGGACTGCGAGTCATGTGCCATAGACCTAAAGGTAAACTCCCTAGAATCAGGGTGTAAAACACGCCAGACATCGCAGAGCCTGCATTGATCTAATAAATCCCTAAATGCCTGCTGTCCAGGGGTAGCCCCACCCAGGCCACTGCCCAGTCTGTCTAAGTGAGGATCAAGTACTTGATTGAAATCTCCCCCTAAAATAATTTTAATGGGAAGCATTGGGAGAATGATAGATATAAGCCTCATGAAAAATCCAGGGTCATCCAGATTAGGGCCATAAACACAGCCCCATAATATTGGGACAGACCAGAAGGTACCTTTAACCAGGATGAACCTACCCTCGGTATCATTAATCACTTGTGTAGAAGGAAATGGAATACTCCTGTTAATCATGAGCATGTCCCCGCAACTATTCGTGGTGCCCTGGGCACTATAAATCGATCCGACCTGTTGCCTCCTTAATTGCAAAGCTTCCGCTTCTAATAAATGGGTTTCTTGCAAAAAGGTTATCTGTGAACTGAACAGACTTAAATGTTTGAGAACCTGATATTGCTTATGTTGTTTTCTGATCCCCTTAACATTCAAAGACACGAATGTTAACTCATTAGCCATCTAGGAGAGATAATTGGGCTACCATAATTACACTCAGCACACGAGATGTATATCCCCTTTACATGTATCCCCAGGGTTACTGCAGTAACGCCCACCCTCCTCCTTAGCCCCCCCAAAAATAGATACCACCCATCCCCTCTATCCCCCCACCTTCAAACCATACCCCAAACCCCACCCACACTCCCCCCACCAAACTGTCACAAGCAACGTTCAGCACAGTACTGGTTCTAATCCCTCTACTCCAGCCCCCCGATAATGAACCCAGATAGTTAGCGCTGTTGCACACAAATCACAGTCTGCAGAAACCAAACACTTCAAGTTATACCCCAAACGAAGGAGAATGGTCCTGGGCCTTCACCTCGGTCCAGCCAGAGCATGGACATAAGAGAATTTGTCATAGAGGGACCATAGTGAAACCATTTCATTACCCAGATGTTCGTGATAACCCGGATTGAGAGAAGAAGCGCAGGGTGAGCCACCTGAAACCAGAACCAGACCAGAAACTCCTAAAGGGAAAGATACCCCAACTCGTATTAAGATCGAGAATTGAGATGGGAAAAGCTGGGGTCACTCCACCGGAGGGGAAGGCATAGAAACTGCCTCTACCCACTACGAGCCTATATCCAATGCACAGGTCCTCCCTGGAAAATTGAGAGTGCTACGCCCCAGCTAAATAGTGAAACTCTGCTAATTCCTCCTCGAGTAGTGTTTCCTTGCAAGTCCCCAAAAGTTGGAATGCCCTCTAGTGACCAGTTCCCTGACCCAACTAAATGAAAAGCAGGAATGGAGAAAGCCCAGGACCATCCTAGTACCAATCCAAGCAAGAAAAAATGAGAAACTAGCCCACAACCAATCGAACTGGGCTCTTTCAACCCCCAACAAAAGTAGCTGCCAAAACCTGGCTCACAACCCCCGAGAAGGCCCCAAACCCGAAAGTGTCCACTGCTTCAGACCAGCATGGTCCCATTATGAAACGGAAAGAAAAGAAAAGTCGGGGCGGTCTGCAATGATCCCCCCAGTCCAAAGCGGTAGATGCAATTTCCCAAGTCTTCACATTTAGAAAATTTCTCTAAGGGAAAAAACAAAAGTTCGAACTCTCGACTCCGGGTAGTACTCCATACTGTGCCACAACCATTCAGGAGTCCTTAAAGAGATCTGGCAGCATGGATTTAAGGCTCCTCAAAGCTTCTTCAGGGTCTTCGTAGCTTTTCCAGGATCCGTTAGTTGAAATCTGTAGTCTAGCCGATAGCCCATCCTAAACTTCAAACCTGCAGCAATTAGCTTAGAAACAATAGGGTGGAACACCTTGCGTTTCAAGCGGACCGAGACGGGTAGATCTTGTGAGATTCTCAGCTTTATATGTTCCTGGCAAACCTCTTGCAAAGCTCGCACTTTTTGCAGGAAATGCTATCTCTCCAAATAATTCAGGAACCGGCACACAATAGGGCGGGAGGGGTTCCTCAGGGGATGGTTTAGGCTGTAAAGCCCTGTGGGCACGCTCTATAATGTAGCCGGGGCTGAATGGAGATGGGCCAGCCACCCGCTCAACCAGCTTCTGAACAAATGCCACAACATATTGGCCTTCCTCTCCCTCCGGTAAACTGAGAATCACTACATTATTTCTTTGGCTCCGACCCTCTAGGTCTTCAAGCTTAGCTTCAAAACGAGACAATTTCTGGCGCATCGAAACCAGTTCAGGGTCGAGACTACCAATTCTTTTCTCAATAGAAGCAATTCGGGCTGTATTATCAGACACAGACAGCGAGAGTTCATCTAGTTTTCTAGATAGCGATTTCAAATCTATTGCCATATCCTTCATTTCCTCTCGAAAGGGTTTAAACTCCTCAAGAAATCTCAAAAGCGTTAAAGGCTCCTGATCACCACTTTGGCTCGGAGGATCAGGCCCAGAACCATCCGAGGCCCTGGATTTCTTAGGGGCCTTCTCGGGAGTTGCTGGAAGGACATGCTTCTGTGGGGCTTTCTTCATGTAAGCCTCCATCCGTCCGAGATATAACCAGACCAGAGTGCAACAGCTATTACACAGCGTTAAGTCTCAGAAACAAGGGAAAATAGTGAATTAGAACACCAAAACGAGATAAAATAATAAACGGGAGGCAGGAGCTTCTTGAGGGAGCTGCTACTCAGCACTCTGCATCACGTGATCTCCCTTGATAGGTTGTTTTCTTTAAGAATAAGTATATGGCTACATTATTTGCATCTTAAACCTTTTAAATTACTTCCAATCTAAAGTTTACTTTTTTCTTTTACATACAAAAATGTTTTAAAGTGCTTCTGTTGCTAGCTAAACAAGATCTAGGGTGTAACCACAAGCCCTATCCGGGCTCTGACAAGCCAGGTGTTAAGCATTTTAATTTCTGGAGAAGCCTCTACTCTCAATAGTGCCTTCCAAAATTTGAAAATTAAATGACTATGATCTAAATGTTCAATAGTTTTTACATGTTTTAAGTTTCACAGGTTGTCTTCTTTAAAAATAAGTATATGGCTAAATTACTTGCATTTTAAATTTTTTAAAGTTTCTTACAATTCAGAGATATTTCTTTTCAATACAAAGATGTTTTAAAATGTCTCTGTTGCAATTAGACTGTGTGTTCATGAACAAGATCTGGGGCTTGACCACAGACCACAACCCAGTTCTACTAAGCTGAGTGCTGAGATAGTATCATACCCTTTCCATTAAAACCTTCTTATTGTCATGTTCTCCATGATGTCAGTTTTTACCATTGAAACCCCTGCAAAGTCTAGCAGCCACCTTGTCAGATATGAAAGTCAGTCCTCAACACAGACAAGGTAGGAGAGGAGAAGCAGGACTGCTAGAGCACAGCACTCTCTTAGGACCTCAGCTCGAATCATCTGGGTACTTGTGGTGTGGTAAGATTGCCTTTATCCCTGACATAATGGAGCAGGGACAAAGTTAATGCTTGGCTTATTTATTTTTTTTACTATTTTGTCTAAAGTAGAGGGGCTGCCCCTCCGTCGTGCTTGTTTAAACTGTTTTTGTTTGCACTGCTATTATGTAATATTGTCACATTATTTTAGATACAGTAAAAATCAGATAATTACAAAATGGCATTCTCTGGTATTTCTTCTCAACAAAATATGGAAGGGAAACCAGATGAAACTGTATAGTTAAGGGATATAATTACTTATCAGGCAAAAAAATTAAAACAAAGGTTTAGACTAAGGTAATTTTAATCAGATTAGACCCTGATTCATATAGGGTGGTTATAAAGTAAACCTAATTGGACACTCAGCCATGTGCACTGTCAAGCACACCTGGTTAGACTTCACCCTAGGCAGAAGAAATTTCTGAATAGGATGGTTGTTCCCGTAGGTTTCAAGGGATTATTCCCGGGACATGGAACAACCCTTGGAAGTCGGGTTAGGGAACTGGACCCAGTAATTACCCTGACACTTTAGCTTAACTGTATGCGCTATTTTGTCTTGCGCCATTGCGGTTGTGCTATTTTAACCAGATATCCCCTGCAACAAATCATTTTTATGTTTGCTTGCATGCATGTGCAAGAAACATAGTGCCATCATCCAAGATTTCGGAGGTGTGTCACCTCCTCCTCCAATTCAGTCAGTGTGTTGGCAGGCGCGGCCCCTGTAAGCCAAAGCATGCTGGAGCTGTCTATGACAAGCTCGAAAATGCAGTGGCACAGTTGAAAGGGGAGCTACGCTGAGTGAGCAGCGATAGATATCGCCTGCCCGGCGCAGCTCCCCTACACGCCGCACACACACACACACACACACGCACACACACACACACAGAACTGCGCTGCCCTCCCCCCACATACATGTGATAGCCGATAGGGGTGCTCAACTTCGCCGGCTTGTGCCGCGCCCCCAAGTTTTCCACATGCCACGCTGGGTGCCCACCCAGCATGGCAACTGGATAGAATAGGCCGACGGGTGCCCAACTCTCGCTGGCTCCACTGTCCTCACCCCTGAGTACTGGGTGCCACGAGTCTACCCCCAGCGTGACAAAGCGTCCGCGTCGTCTTTTCTTTTTTTAACCTGAAAAATAAAACGTCCCACGGCGCCTCCCAGCTCCCCCACAACCCGCACTCCACCCACTGCGCGACCCTTGCCTCCCCACACCCTCACCCCATACTTACCTCCAGAGCTCAGTGCGACGATCTTTGGTGGACCGGGAACACGCCTGCACTCTTCAAAGCCGACCGCGAACTGAGGAAATGCCGTAAGCTGTATAATGGGCTAGATAGGGTTTTTCAACTTCATTGCATATCTCAGGAGTTTTGGAATTTTGCACCAATTTCAATATGGGTTTTGGGGCTTTCTGAGTGATGTCACTGTAGTGCTATTCGGGCCGGCGATTTCGCAGTCACTGCGCAAATCACCCTTCAGGCCCGGAATAACACCATGACAGTGACATAATTCATGAGAAGGGGTCCCAAAACCCATGTTGAAAATCTGGGCAAAAATTCCAAAATGACTGTTTTATTAGCATGCGCTATGCAGTTCCCACGCAAGTTTCGTAAGTTCAAGAATTTCAATATTTTCACTCCAGATTTTCAACATTGCCATTTTACCACATCTTCTTATGAGTAGTACAGCTGTCATTTTCACATCTCACCCAAAACGTGTTTCGCTTCATTTCATGAAGCAATGGCGCAGGCCGTCAAAAGCAAATCAATGTAAGGGACAATTAAAAAATCACAGTGACACTGTTCATGAGCAGAGGTCTTAAATGGCTATGTTGAAAATTTGGTGAAAAAATTCCTAAAATGACTGTTTTACGAGAGCGCTAGCAGTTCCTATGCATGCTCGTAAGTTTGCGAATTTAATATTTTCACTCCAGATTTTCAACATTGCCATTTTATTACACTTCCTTATGAATAGTACAGCTGCCATTTTTCATATGTCGCCCAAAATTTGTTTTTGCACATGTAGCGCACAATGGTGCTGTTGGTGTGCGAAAGCAATGTTTAGGACAGATTAAGAAAATCACAGTTACACTGTTCATGAGCAGAGGTCTTAAAATGGCTATGTTGAAAATTTGGTGACAAAAGTCCATAAAATGACTGTGTTACAAGTGAGCATTGCGCAGTTTCTACGCACCCTCGTAAGTTCATGACTTTGTAATATTTTCAGTCCAGATTTTCACCAGTGGCATTTTTCCACACTTCCTTATGAACAGTACAGCTGTCATTTTTCACAACATGGCTGAAGTGTGTTTTCACACTTTCAGCGCAGAGATGCGTGGTCGCTGTGGGAAATCATTGTTCGGGACAGATAAAGAAAATCACAGTGACACTGTTCATGATCGGAGGCACCAAATTGCCTGAGTTGACAATCTGCTGTAAAAAATCCCCAACCTAATTATATTACGGGTGTGCGTTGTACAGTTTCTATGTACGCTGGTGACTTCACCATTTTTTTAAATATTTTTACTGCAGATTTGCAACATTGCCATTTTTTCACCTCCCATGAACAGTACAGCTGTCATTTTTACATCCTGTTCGAATGTTTTTGCACCTGTGGTAGTTAAATGTCAGAGTCGCTGTGCATGTAAGCAGCTGCTAACAAACTGTTATTCCCCTGTTCATGAGGTGGGTCACAAAAAACATGTTGAAAATTTGGAGTGAAAATACCAATGAATGCCTGAGGTATTAGGGTTTCCAACCATAACGCCCAACCCTGTAGAGAATGACAGGCATCAGGGTGTGACTTGGGATTCTTGCCTGTAATGCTCATACCATTCCACACCCTGCAGCCAGTGAGAGGCATCGAGGTATGCCTTGGACTCTTCTGCCCAAAGTTCACCCCCATTCTCCTATATTGCACCCATCTCACCGTATTTTCTAATGAAATGGGTGACATAAGGGCCAAAGACCCCAAGGAACACCGTGACACTTGTCAGTGTTTGCAGGGTGGGGTGTGGTGAAATGGCGTGGCCGCTATGCCTGACGACCCAAACGCACACCCCAATGCCTGTCACTCTCTGCAGGGTGGTGGTTGGGTTGGCTTCAGTTCAATACTTCACTGCCATTCCTATTATGCAGCTCTGTAACTTCTACACTACCACTGCCAATGCCAGCAAGCAAACATTCGGCATTGACAAATGCTTGTTATCTGTGATACCATCTAATTGCTGCAGTGATTTTCTAGGTTACAAGAGAATGGGTCAACCGGCCAAGATTACAAATGTTCAAAGCTCTGTTGTGCATGCTAACTGCCTTTCTCTTTCCATTAAGGACCTCAACAACAGCTGCAATGCCAGACACCTCAAGCAATGCCTCTGGCTAGCCAGTATAACATCCTGGGTAACCAGTGTTGTAAGACTAATTATTTGGGACTAAAGTGCATGCAAAGTAACCTGAAATCTATTCAGTATAATAATCATTCATCTAAATTCACACCCCATCCTTGTTCACGACCCCCTTTATAAATCCGATTGCTGTTTCACGTTTAACCTGGCTCATGAGCATAGTATTAGTTGGGTTACTGTACTGAAAGTGTGCACCTGCTTTGCTAACTTTGCCTTTACAGGGGGTTCCAGTGAATTTGCTGAAGGCCAGACCCTGGTGGTAAGTGTAAAGGGTGAGTGCATGTTATTATTGTTCATTGCTGATTGTGTGTTACCTGCTGCAAAAGCTACAAGGTCACTAGGTGGGTTGGTGGGTGGTTATAGCTTCCCAGAGGGCTATAACAGGCTAGTTAGATACCCTACTATTGTTACTCTGAGTGAAGGCACCTTATTATTGAAACCAGGCCCCTCAACCTGTGGCTAGATATACAGGCAGGGGTAGTAACAGTAGGGATAGCGCCACCTAGAGGTCACGCTACAAAATATCATTCACTGTTGACCAGAGAGCATGAACTTCTGGAGGAGCCATCTCAAAGGAACTTTGGATTTGCAGAAGGGATAAAGGTGAATCCCAAGCCTGCACAACCAGCTACACCAACCATGCCAGGGGTGCGGAAGTGCCCTCTGGTATCAGATTATGATTGAAGCCTTGCATTTAGTTGCCTCCAAACACAAAGTTCCTACTGCAGATGGCAACAGACTGTTGCTTGCCTCGAGCTGGGTGGCAACACACTACCACCCGATGAGGCTAACAGTGACTCAGAAGAGATGGGCACAGAATCAGAAACTTCATGGGCAGACTTCCCCCCCAACCCTGCTGAATGGAGCAGCTTCATCCCATTTTGGATACCTCAGCCAGGTGGGGACATGACAGGCTTTTCCGTGTGTGTAAGCCCCCCCAAAATGAGCTTACCTTTTTGGGAGCTCTTGCTCCATGTCTCCCCCGCTGCTGTTGCGGTCGCTCTGGTGGGATTTGGACCTGTTGGTCCTTGTGTGGTCCGCGTGGCTCTGCCCATTTTGGTGTGGTGCCCTGGCTCTTGGCGGGCAGGCTGGGCACCGCACTGTGTCTTCTGTGTCTCCGGGCACAGATTTGGGGCTTGGAGAAATGGAAGCATTTGTAAATAGTTTCAGTGGTCTACGCCTACTGGGCATGTGCGGCCGCCAGGGGGAGGGATTTAATGGAGAGGCTGCTCCTTGTTTGGAGGAGGTAGTTTTGATGCCAGCTGGTACTGGGGGGCGATAGTGTAAATAGTTTTAGTGGGACTACATGTTCCAGGAGTCATTTGGGGCAAGGTGACTTGGGCAACCTGGAATCTGGTCTATGATTGAACTGGGATGTTTGCTGGGGATTTCTTGGTGCCCTAGGGTCAGAAACATAAGGGGCTGTCTGGCACCAATTTGGGGAGAGCAGTCAGGGGAGTCAGAGGGGCTGAGCAGGGCCAATTGCCTGCTTGGCCATCAAGGATTTATTTATTTTTTCTGCAGTGTGCCTTAGGACAGCAGGCAGGATGTGGTGGCGGCCGTTTAGTGTTGAGCCCCTGTTCAGGACTCTGCTGGAGATTTGCTAAGGGAGCAGTGGAGAAGTGAGGTTGCTCCTACCCAGGAAGTTTGAGGTTGCCAGACTGGGAGAAAGAAAGAAGCCTGCACAGTAAATATGCAGCATGGAGGCCCGGTTTCTAAGAGAACCCACAGCTGAGGAGGCAGTTGAGGAGAAAGGGAGATGGCACCTGAGCGGTAAGAGGATCTGGGGGTTCTGGCTCCACCCCGACCCTGGAGGCTGATTTGTCATCACAGGTGGCTCAGAGATTGTGAGTGGGGGTTCCAGTGGATTTTGGGGGTCCAGGGACAGCCTCCTAATTCCATTTGGCCCTATTTACAGACTGGGCTGTGTACATATCCGAGGAAGAATTGAAGCTGCTGTGTGGTTAGAGGCCTGATTCAGTCATCAGCTGTTGCAGCCTGCAAGTGGACTTTTGGTTGCCTAGGCCATAGGCATCCACCTGGACTTTGGCTCCTTAGGTGACATTCCTGTTCAGGAGCACTGTTTAAGCTAAGGATGTGACCTCCCGGTCCAGAGTGAACTGTCAGTGTGTGTTTCCTGTTCCATGGAGTGACTGTCCCAGTTTATTAACTGTTCATTAAATGGGATCCCCTGTTTTCAGTAATTTGGAGTGTTACCTCATTTATTTTGGAAGAACTGTTGCTGCTATGCTAATAGGAATTTACCTCCACAGCCAGTTCATAGTGTATGCTTCCAAGGTGTGCACCTGGTGATGCAAAGATCCAGGGAGGAAGATAACGAAAGGCCTGCCTGATAAAGACTGTCAACAAAGGCCAATGTGGTGAAGATGGCAAGGCCAGGCAGGTGAAGACCAGCATCTTCAGCTCTTCTGTTGACCAGCGCTGCACCCAGAGGTCCACGAGCACCCCCTTCTTCATCAGGTCTGGTAAGCCTGGCCAACCAGGTACGAGGACTCTTTCTGCTGTGTAGTGCCCCCCTCCCCAGGACATTTTATCACCACACCCCTAGACCCGGGGAAGGGAGGCTTACATGTGAATAACCCGTGACCTGCAGCCCTGCCACTGTAAATGATCAAGACCCACAGTGACAGGCTAATATACTGGCTGATACCATGGAAGGGACCTGTGAATTTGGCAAGATTGTGACGCATAGATCACAAGATAGTCAGAAAAGTATCAGGCCACTGGGACACCCCATTTCCCTACTACCCTGTCTGACTCTAAATGGGCCCAGTCAAAAAATGCACTAATATTTATAAACAAACTCAGCAACCGCACATGCTGTTTTGCCGGTGCTGTTTTTAACTGCGCATTTATTCCAATGTGGTGTTCAACGGATACCCTCTGTGTGTGGGGCATACAGTTCAAGCCCAGTGTGCTAAGTGGCTCTGTGAGAAAGCTGTGGAACATATCCAATATGGCTATAAGTATGAGGAGCAGATGGAATACCTCCTCAGCAGGTGGAAATTTGGTAAAAGTGTGTGTGTGTGTGTGTGTGTGTCTATGCAGAGTGTACCATACCCAAGATGGACAAATCTGCCAGAAGTAGCTGGAATTCATGGATGGAGATGAAATGGTCAGCAAACCACACTTACGCTGCTACAACAACCCCGAGAATAAAGAGACTTGAAATAGGGACTTCTTCAGCCAGCTGCCTGACCTATCAGAAGGGTCAGCATTTTTGAACTGTTTGTCCCATTATTGTGTTGTGTTTTGGCCATTTAAAAAAAAAATACCCTTGCTGGAAATTGTTTTTGCAGGACAATGACTGTGTAAACTGTAACGTGCACAAAACAGTGTGAATTACCTATAACTGAGATGACAGTGCATTATGCTGCTGTGCAGGTGACATGATATAAGGAGTGAGTTCCGGTCAATGTGTTGGGAGGAACTGCCACTTGGCAGCATGCCTCAGTCAACAAGAGTTAGTGGTGGTTTCTGATGCCACAGCAGCCACTGCAGCTAGGCCAGGGAGATTTCTCTCAGCACATGAGCACTGCGTGCATGCAAGATAGTCAGAAGCACAGCTCATGCCATGTGTTGGAGGGAGGGACCTCAGGACAAAAACAAGGGAATGGCCCCTCCACTGCCATCTGAATGATGGTAGAAATCCCCTGAACAAGGTATATTCCTGATCACAGAGTATACATCTGAAGTAACGGCAGGGGAGAGGGCAGGGAAATCTACATAAAAAAAGGAAAAAGAACAAGACTGGTGCCCCAGCATGGTGTATGGGGGGGGGGGACACTATGCTGTTGGTGGTGCTGTTTTTAGATGAGATTTTACACCAAAATATGGTCTCCCTGTTCTGGTGGCTTACTAGATCATCAGGTTCCTTATGTAGCAATAGTTTGGGAAAACAGGGACAGTTGGTTAGGATTAAAAGGGGAACTGAGGTAGCTGGCAGTAGTATGGAGACTGCTTGTGCAATGTACTTGAATTGTTGCTTATGCCCTTTCCTTTTCTGCTACTGGAATTACCTCCCAACTGGTGTCATAAACATGAAGGAACCCTCTTGGGAGAGTGACACCCCTCGAGGTGCCAAAGGTACATGGTCCTCTAGAACAAAGGTACCTAAGATAAGAATGCCCAGTCCATCCCCAAGGAGTGAGAGATGGCGCTGGGGGAGGGAGGGGCAGATGGTGGCAGTAAAGATTTTGAACATCCAAAGGATGGTAGAGCATGCGAGGTTTAAGTACAGCTCGGGGTGGGTGAGAATTGTCAGCTGCTCCTTCAAACCAATTGCTATTCCTTCAGTTCAATGGATCATTGGGCACCTTATGTAGGAATGGTTAGGAAAAATGGTGAATTGGTTAGAATTAAAAGGGGACTAAGGTAACTGGTAGTAGTATGGAGACTGCTTGTGCAATGTACTCGAACTCTGTCTTATAATCTATCTGTCCCAGCTACAAGGACTAGCATCCTGTCCAGGTGCTGTAAATATGCAGGAACCTTCATGAGAGGGTTCCACCCCTCGAGGTGTCATAGGGACAATGTCTCCTAGACCAAACTCTCCATAGGAAAGAAGGCCCAAAGTACTGTACAATACTGACACATGTAACACTTATTTCCTGGAAGGGAGGAGGCATGTAGCCTGCATGGAAATGTCAGAAAGCAAGGAAAACATACCAGAGAAAGTACCACCATCCTAGTTGTAGTTGCCCTTAATCAACCTAATGTTGGGGTCCCTTCCCATTTCTTGCCCATAGCTTTGACAATGTCTGTTGAACTGCTTCCCCCCCCTTTTTTTTCTCTTTTCCTCACCCCTGTCCCCCCACCCCTTCCACTTAGGTATTTCCCCAGCACGACTAGGGTTGTGACTTCTACTATTGTTATACTTTATATGATTGCTATTTACTGCATGTAACTTTATCCCGTAAAACACTGTTATATTGTGTTCTTTTTGTTATCTGTATTGCACCTGTATGTTACCACTGCTGTATCTCACACTGTAACCATGTCTACCTTCCCTGCGACGAGGTGCCTTTGTAAATGAGTCCCTGACTCAAAGGTTGTAAATCCGACTTTCAAAATAAATAAATAGTTCCAAATCTCAGTAGAAACTATTAATTGCATTATGACCTTTGGCGTGGAGGAGAGGGGAAAAAAAACCTTGTGGAGGAAACGTCTGGGGAACCAAGGCCTAGGTTGCTATCCCTTCAGGCTTGGGATGAAATTAGCAATTACCTGTGTACTACCAAATTCAAAACCCAATCAGGGAAAATATTTTGGAATGCAAGGCTCTCACTCTAGCTGTCTTATGAGATAACGCCATGTGATGCAGCTGAGTGTTCTGACATGGCAAAAGGGACCCTCTACACTCTCAAGAAGGAATCCTACACAAAAGGCATTATTTCAGGAAAGTAGTGTCTGCTAAACAATAAACACCCAGCCTCAGTTTGAAAGGAGGCCTAAAACTATGATGGAGACATGAGGGGAATCAAATGAAGGGGAAAAGGGTGAGACCAGATGACTTATATGCACATAAAAGGAGGATTGCTTCAAGAGGTGTCACTGAGTCAATCTACATAATTAAAAAAGACCCCATAAAGAGGGACCTATCCCCACAAAACAGGATGCCATAGTACAACACCAGGAGGTACCACCGAGTTGATCTGTATGATAAAAGGAGCCTCTGAGGTGAGAATCCTACCCTCAAAGTACTGGGCAGGGAAGGGTGGATGCCAAGAGGTACTTTTGACTCAATCTACGTATCCAAAAGGATCCCTACTCAGCAAGGACTGCACCCTTCGGTAGTGAACTTCATGAGGTAGCAGGAGTGTGTTGGGCCTCTTGGTCAATGAGGCCAGGAGGGCTCACGAAAGTCAAGGGAAGGAAACAGACTCTAATGGAAGACTGAAACCCTGTGACAGAAAGGGGAAGTGGGACATAAAATAGATAGCTGAGGAGTGAGTTCCTGGAGGTATAACCATATTCTGGTATTTTCTGGGAAGTTATCAAAAAAGTAAAAGGTGTACAAGCAACGGAGTTCCCAGAGAACTTTGAAATTAATAATATAAAAACCCCATTGGGCCTCCAGGTGGTAGATAGTTTTAATGACTACTTCGTAACCATAGGCACAGCATCTTTGCCTAAAAATCCCACAAATGACATTACTAACCAAGAATCAAAGTCCCAAAAAGAAGAAGGGTTTGACTTTAGCATAATAACACCTAAAGAGGTTCAAGAAGCTTTATCAAGAATAAATGTTAGGAAATCTGGAGGACTGGATAATATACCGAACATTTTACTCAAGTATGCGGCTCCAATTATTTCATTTCCTTTGGCAAACATTTTTAATATGTCAATCTCTGATTAACAATTCTCGGATATGTGGAAAACGACCAAAGTAATACTCATTCTAAAGTCTTGATCAAAACTCCAAATAGAAAACTACAGGCCAATGTCACTGCTACCCATAGTTGCTAAAATATTTGTAAAACTAGTAGTTAAACAATTGCAGGATTTCTGGAAAAAGGCAAGATTATAAGTAAACATGAGTCATGGTTTAGACCCTTGCATGGTACTACTTCTGCTCAGTTAAAAGTGATTGGTGATATTACCAGGGCTCTGGATAGGAGGAAGTCGGTGGGGGCAGTCTTTATTGATTTATCTAAAGCATTTGACACCTTAAACAATGACATCCTCCTGTCCAGATTAAAAAACCTGGATGTATCCGTGAAGGTGATTAATTGGTTTCAGGCATATTTGTTATGCAGAAGACCACTGGTAACTATTAATGGTTGGACATCAGGACATAGGACTATTATTTCAGGAGTGCCCCAAGGATCCATTTTGGGTCCCATTTTATTTAATCTGTATATAAACAGTCTTAATTTGTCTCATCCGGGTATAGGATGGCACCTATATGTGGATGAAATGATTACTGATACAGAAGAGTCATCATTACACCAGATTGAGGCTACTTTACAAATAACATTTGATGAGTTCCAGAGTCTAAACGTATTTTAAATCCAAGAAAAGCTCAGGTTCTATTGCTCTTCAGGGAGAATGACTGTAGGACTTCTGACCCCTGTTTAAGGATAAACACCTTAAATAAACTCACCCTTGAGCAAACTCAGAACTATAGATATTTGGATTTCTATCAGGATAGTGTACTTAAATGAACTACTCACATAGATTATGTAACAAAAAAGTGGGAAAACATCTGGGAACATTATATAAGATTAGAAATTGTATGACTAAGCACGTAATAAAACGCGGTTACTATTTTGGTTCGACACCTCTTGGATTATGGGGACATAATATATATGGGTGCAACATCCTCACATTTGTGGAGGGTGGATATTCTATTTAATAAATTGGCAAGATTTGTCCTAAATGTTCCAAGGAGGACCCATAGATGGTATTTATATAAAGCACTGGATTTAGTATACCCAAAAGACAGGAGATTATCCCATGTACTTAATTTTATGGTAAAGTGTTCCGAGTGTGAGATCCCTGAATATATTTTAGATGGGTTACAGTTTAGGGAAATAAGGACTGGGTTGCGTTCCGTGGAGGGTATTGAATATATCCTTCCAAGAGTTAGGACAAACTTGGGAAGATCAAATTTTTTTACAGAGGTCCTCATGCCTGGAATGCTATTCCATCTTCTCTTGGATCAATTAGAAAAAGCATTCAGCCGGGGGGACGTTACATCTTGGTTTGTCCGAGAAGCAATGGGAAAAATTAGTGAGGATTCTACCTAATTAAGCATGTTTCTCACCTTAGTAGTACCTAGGAATACCATATTATGTATGTTTATCTATGATAAACTGTGTTGTACAATTTTATGTATTTGTATGTATATATGTATGATTATATTTGTTATATTACATGTTATAGTGATAATAATGTTTTTCGCATTTTTGATATTATAACTAAACCTAAGATGCATTAATGGCCTCGATGGAAATGAGCTTGTCTCAGTTGAGTTGTACCTATTCACTGTTTTTCTGAGATGAGTAAACAATGTTACTACTACTACATATAGCAATGCAACAAGAGTTTGTGCTTAATATGGAGCTTATTATGAGGACATACCAGGTAGGATCCTAGGGAAGAGTAGCGAGTAAGGACATTGCCCAGAGCAAAGGATATTAGCTCAAAACAGCAGAAATGAATGGAAAAACACAGAATCTAGAGCTGTGAAAGAGGCAAGAAGGGAGAACAGATGAAGCCGGAGCAATGCAGAACACAAACCAGATCCAAGAAATGAGGAAGAAACTAAGCAGGCAGTGGGTAACCCAGGACAAGATCCAGTCTGCCAGCAACACAGCAGGAGAAAAAACAAGGTAGAAATCAGCAAAAGCCATAGGAATCTGACATGGAGCAGCAGCACAAATTCCATGGATGCAGTGGGAACAGCCCCACAACTGATGAAAAAGGTACAAGCAGTCCAGGAAGAAGGACAGCAGTCGTGCAGCTGTAGCAATGATTTGAGTCACCCGCTGCCCCTCCAAACCACAGGCTAGCCCTTCAATTGTTCAGGTGAACATTTTGAATAAATAATTTATTGTTCAGCACAAAGCCATTACAAATAAATAAAAGAAAGTACATATACATATAAAACCAGTTCATACAATATTTACATCAATGGTCACATTGATATACATAAAAGGCCTAATAGTACCAAACATATGAACATATGAAAATTGCCTTCAGCAAAAGGCCATCATGGTCTATCTAGGTTGCTCGTGAATGTGGCTAGCTCCCTATTCAGCAGCTGCCCCACCCCCTCACCTTACCTCCATTTACCCTCCCCTTTGCCCTGGCCCAACCCTTCTTGAAGCATTCCACTGTGGTGCATGCCACCATTTCAGCTGGTAGTGCGTTCCACATTGTCACCACCCTCTCCATAAATAAATGCCCCCTCACCTCCCTCCTGAATCTACCCGCCTCCAATCTCATGTCTTGGCCCCTAGTGTCTCCCCACTCTCCTCCTGAATAGACCCTCTGTGTCTGTTTTGATTATCCCTTTCAAGTATTTGAAGGACTAAATCGTATCCCCCCGTCCCTCCTCTGCTCCAGTGTGTACATGTTTAACTCTCTTAATCTGACCTCATATGGCAATTGGCCCGGGCTCTGAATCATCTTCGTTGCCCTACACTGCACCCCCTCCATCATCCTAATGTCTTTTTGTAGGTGCGGGCGCCAATACTGCATGCAGTATCCCAGGTGGGTCTAACCAATGATCTGTATAATGGTAGAATAACCTCCCCCCTTCTTGAGGTAATTCCCCTTGCAGTGCACCCCAGTATTTTGTTGGCCATTGCTGCTGCCCTTCTACACTGTGCGGAATTGTTCATTGCTCCCATGATGAGCACCCCTATATCCCTCTCCTCCTCTGTTACCTCCAGCTGCACTCCCCCCAGATGGTAGCTTCTCCTCTAATTTTTTTGTTCTGAAGTGCAGCACCTTGCACTTTTTTGTGATAAACCCTAGCTGTCATCTGTCAGACCATGCCTCCAGCTTGCCAGATCCTCCTATAGCCCTCGCCACCCCTCTTGGTCATTCACCACCGCTCCCATCTTTGTGCCATCCACAAATAGGCTGATTTTGCTGCTGATGCCCTCCGAGATATCTGCAATAAATATGCCAAACAGCTGTGGGCCCAACACTGAACCCTGTGAAACATCACTTGTCACAGGCTTAGGGGATGAGTATTCCCCACCTACCACCACCCTCTGCTGCCTATCTTTTAGCCAGTTCTCCACCCAGCCCACCAGTTTTGCTCCCGTCCTTGTGCTCTATAGCTTGATTCCAAGTCTCCTATGTGGTACTGAATCAAAGGCCTTACTGAAGTCTAGGTACAGAACATCCACCGCATGGCCCCTGTCAATTTGCCTAGTCACCCAGTCATAGTATTCTACCAGGTTGGTCTGGCATGACCTGCCCTTGATGAAACCATGCTACCTCCCATCCTACACCCCGTTTACCTCCAGTACTGCTACTAGCCTATCCTTTAGAATGGTCTCCATTAGCTTCCCCACTATGGACGTTAGACTTACTGGCCTATAGTTCCTCGGTTCGTCCTTGGGTCCACTCTTGTGGAGGGGAACTACATAAGTCAGTTTCCAGTCCTGCGGTATGCATCCTGTGTCTACAGATGAATTAAAGAAGTCTGCCAAGGGTCCTGCCAGGACCTCTGCCAGCTCCTTCAGCACTCTCGGATGTACTCCACCTGGTCCCAGAGCCTTGTCTACCCTCAATGCTCTTAACTCCTCCAGCAATCTCCCCACTGCAATTTCTCCATCTGCCCCCCCCCCATTTATTTCTATCCTTGCTCCTACTATGGGTAGCACCCCTTCCTTTTCTTTCATAAAGACTGAACAGAAGTAGTCATTTAGCACTACTGCCTTTTCACCCCGTTCTTCCACCCATCCCCCCTCCTTCTTAATTTTTACAATTTGGTCCTTACAGCATCTTTTCTCCCTGTTGTACCTAAAGAAGTCTTTCTCCCCTTTTTTTATGCCCTGTGCCAGCCTGAGTTCCCTTGCTGCCTTGGCTGCCCTTACCCCCGGTCACTTCCTTCGCTTCTTTCAGGTATTCCTCCTTATCTTCCTCCCTCCCTGATTTTCTGTATCTTCTGTAAGCTGCCCTTTTCTTGCTCACCCTGTCTAGCATCCATTTACTTATCCAGCTGGGTTTCTTCCCCTAGCCTTCTTAGTCTGGGCCCTGCTGCAAGTTTCTGTTGCCTCCACTATCCCTTGTCTTATCAGTTACCACATTTGTTGTGTGTCCATACCTGGTTGAATTTTGCACAGGAACCCCTGTACCACTTCCCTCATTATCTTAAAGCTGGCATTCCTGAAATCTAGCACCCTTGTGCCAAATGCCATCCTCTCTTTAGCCATCTGTAACTGGAACCATACTGTCCAGTGATCACTCCCCCCCAGTGGTTCCTCCACCCTCACATCCGTCACCCTCTCCCCGTTAGTCAGTACGAAGTCAAGGGTGTTCCTTTCCCTAGTTGGTTCCTTGACCAACTGTACTAGAAAACATTCCTGGAAGGCGTCCAGCATTACCTGCTCCCTCCTGCTTTTTGTGGTAGGTGTGTCCCAATCCACCTCCAGCAGCGGGTTGAAGTCCCCTACTATCACCACGCCCCTTCCCGCAGTTCTTCCTGATCTGTTCTGCCAGTACTCTTTCTATCCCTTCAGTTTGAGAGGGTGGCCTGTACACCATCCCCAGTCTTAGTGATCTATTTTTGGGATCCTATAGTTGCACCCACAGTGCTTCTATATCTCTCTCATCTCCCTCCTCCCTTACTCATTTTAATCCCTCCTTTACATACAGGGCCACCCCCCTCCCCCCTTCCCCTTTTCCCTATCCTTCCGGTGTAATCTGTACCCCAGAACCATCATGTCCCAGTCGTGGATTTAGGTGGCCTATGTCTCGGATATAGCTGCCAAGTCCATGCCCCCTCTTCTAAGAGAGCCTGTAGTTCCGACCCCTTATTCTCCAGATTCCTAGCATTTAGTGTTACCACCCCCCAACCCTTGTTTCTACCCTCCCCCGCCTGTCTCCCCTTATGTCCGCTCCCTTAGTAGTTGCCTTCCTCCTTACCTTGCTATCACAGGGGGTAAGCCCATTTGGTTTCACATCACAAAGCCTCTGAACACCACTATCCCTCCTGCTACCCCACCTCCTAGTTTAAACGCTCCTCAATGTGCTTCCTTATCCTTGCCTTCAGTACATTTCTCTTTCCTCATTTAGGTGCAGTCTATCTTTTGCATACATTCTTGCACAAAAAAGAATGCCGTGCTTCAGAGCTGGGGCAGGGTGCAGGTGAGGGCTGCGAGCCCTAAAGCGTACAAGAACAGTGAAGGTACTGAAGATGCTGCAAATAATATCAAGTTCCTGTTTTGCTATTTGCAAAAAAATGTCAGGTTTATTCCACAAAATACTGCAGGAAGTCTTCAGTATACACACAGAAGTCACATCAACAAGCTCCCCGGCGCTTCTCCAGTTAAGGCTTCATCAGGGTGATAATTATTATTGCAACTAGTTCTTCCTTTTATACCATTCACAATTCAAATTTGGTGACATCACTCATTAATATCCAATCATTTTATAATAATTCCAAAAGTGATACTTAATGCATTAGAATAGTAGCAATCTTTTACATACAGACTGCTGTTCTCCCAGGTCCCCCCCCCACACCATCCTACGAGCCCATACCTCTTTTCCCGACACCAGGACCCCAGCCATTCATTAAACTCTTGAATTCTCCCTTTTCTTTTTGCCATGCTTGCCCTGGGAACGGGAAGTACCTCAGAGAAGGTGATGCATCTGCCCGCTCCTTCACACAGAGGTCCCAGTTCCCCAAACCTCCTCTTAATCTCCCCTACTGTCCCATCAGCCAGGTCATTCATCCCCAGGTATATTATTAGGTGAGGCCTTTTCCTTCCCCTGCTTGCATACCTTAGCACGGATTGCCCCACCCTTTCTGCCTTCATTCCTGGCTTGGCCTCCACCCAAATTCTACTGTGCTTCTCCCCTTTGCTTTCCCACCTGACCCCTCTTAGTATCGAGTCCTCCAACACCAAGACACCTCCCTTCTTCCCATCCCCGTCCTCCCTTTCTCCTCTCCTTCTTCCTCCTGCACAATGTTCCCTCCTATTGTCTCTGTTTCTCCCCATGTTCTCCACTGCACTCAACCCTTTTTGCCCCAATTCACCTATTTCTCCATCTCCCTCCTCAGTAATTTTGTTCTTTGTACCCATGGACTGTGCTTCTCCTTCCTTCTTCCCCTCTTTTGACTCCTCTGTTAGAGGTCCACCCCCATCTGAGCTCACAGCATTACCAACTCCCTGTACTCCTTCTCCTATTCTCCTTGTACATTTGTCTCCCGTTCCTGTATTAGCCCTGCTGCCACCTTGTCCTGACCACCCCCCCCCCATTTCTCATATCCCTCCCATCTTTTTTGTTTTCCTGGATGTCTTTTGTGCTTTCCACATTCCCTTCTCCACCCGACCTAATATGCCTCTCCATCATCTTTGACACTTCCCCCATTAGCCTTAGTACTTCCTTCTCTAGCCTCCCCAGCCTTATACAGATGGGGCACTCCCCCCATCCTCCACAGGGTGTCCATGAATACTGCCCCTCCACGGTTATTACACTCCATGATCCTTCCTCCCCTGTGACATCTGTTCTTCCCCTTTCTTGGATTCTTTTGCCCCCCTTCCCTTCACTGACCCACATTCCGGCCTGCCCCACTACCTTGTCCCCTTCTCAGACTGCCCCAAACCATCACCATTGCCTCATTACCCCTTCCCATTCTTTGTTCCCTCGGCTCCATTCTCCCTCTCATGGTTCCTCTTCTTTCTGTCCTGACCCTGTCTGTTGGCAGCACTATTTCCCAGCTCCTCAAGCACCTCCCTCACAGCCTTCAAGCCCAACCCCCAATGTCTTTTAAATATTTAAGATAGGCTGGTGGAAGGAAAGGGTGGGGGGTCTTTTTCAATCCAACCACCAAACCTAGCACAGTGCTCAGCCAGCAGCTGTAAACTACAAATTTAAGCTAAAAAACACCACCAAAACTTACAAAATATCTCAGAGATAAATAAGCTCTCAGAAACAACTCACCTCTTATTCCAGACTCCCCTCAAACAAACTATGCTACATCATCAGCAAGACAAATTATTAGATCTTATAGCACTAGAAATCTCTTTACAAACTCTAAGGACATCATGGTTTTATTTTCTTGTTGACTATCAATAAGATCATAACTTGGTAAAGAGCAGATAATTTATTTATTTATTTATTTATTTGCTTTTGTTTACCGGGTAGGTTACACTAGACATCCATGTGCCTATTTTCAGGTGCGACCCGGGAGTGTTACAGACATGAATTTTACAGGTACAGTGAGTAATACAACTTATGCATACAGTGGAGTGACAGGTACATCTTTTCATACAGTGAAGCGGCTGAATATAGTTTTTACATACAGAGGAGAAGACATGGAGAAATGACAGTCGGTACAAAACAACACATGAGCGGGGGCTATAGGTGGCCCAGGAGGATGGAAGCTTGGCATATAGACAATGAGTGTTTAACCCAATTTGTCCTTGCTTGGCCAGGTGGTCAGGAGAGTAAGTGCAGTGGTCACCCGAGGACGTGGAGGTCCTACGTGCCAGCATAGTGTGGAACAAGGCTACGAGGTGCAAGGGTAATGTGCTAGTGCATTTAAAATGTCATAATTGTTAGTTTTAAATAACTCAATAAGTACTTGATAAGGAGACAGACCGAGTTCAGAGATTATTGGGCACAAAATCTGAGTCTTCTTTCAAGTAATGGACATGATAAGATCACCTGTTTTAAATCATCATGCATCTTCACATTGCACTTACAATGTTCAGTATCAACATTTTTGAATAAAATTGGTATAATTTGCTTCATATAATTCTAATCTGAAACTTGTGATGACCCTACATTTTTTAGGTTCAGTAAGAATTTTAAGGTATGTTTCCAGTTTATGTTCTGTTTTCAGTGTTTTACATCATTTGTATAATTTTCTAGTTTGTAAGGTCTCTAAATCCTTTGTCATAGAAATATCTCGTATTCTCCTTTTAGTTGTAAAGCTATTTCTTTGGATGGTCTGTAATATATTTGGTAGAGGAGATGACTCAGACCCATAGGATACAGAGAAATTGTTATAATTTCCCTCATAGGTAAAATAAATCCCTGGACATTATATTTTGTTTCCTCTTTGAGGTAGATAGATACATAGACAGTGTCAGCAGATAAGGACCTACGGACCATCCAGTCTGCCCATTTGAGCTTGTAAATTCACTTTATGCTTTCCTGGAAGTCTGTTGCCCCTCACCCCTGACCTCATCTATCCCATGCATTCTTAAATCCCGTGATTGTTTTAGGCCCTACTACTTCCTCTGGCAGGGTGTTCCACTTGTCCACCACCCATTCTGTGAAGAAATCCTTCCTCACATTTCCTCTAAATCTTCCTCCCTCCCTCCAACTTCATCCCATGCCCTCTAGTCCTGTAACATCTTTTTCACTTAACAATAGTGTATTCCTGCACCCTGGTCCTCCCTGTAAGATACTTGTATGTTTCTGGCATATCCCCTCTCTCCCTCCTCTCCTCCAGGGAGTACATATTCAAGTCCTTCATCCTGTCCTCATACGACTTCTGATGCAATCCATGTAACATCTTTGTTGCCCTCCTCTGAACCTTCTCTACCCTGTCTATGTCCTTAGGTAGGTAAGGTCTCCAGAACTGTACACTCTGCTCTGGGGCCTCACAAGTGTCTTGTATAGTAGAATTATGACCTCCCTTTTCCTGCTGTTGATGCCCCTGCCTATGCATCCCAGCATCCTATTTGCTTTACCTGCTGCCTTGTCACACTGTTTCCCTACCTTGAGGTCATCAGAGATGATAACCCCAAGATCCCTTTCCTGCTTGGTGCTTGCTATATCCTCACCCCCCAAACTGATATATTGTGCCAGGGTTTTTGTGCCCCATATGCATTATCTTGCACTTTTCTGCATTGAATTTCAACTGCCAAACCCCTGACCATTCTTCAAGTTTCTGCAGGTGCCTTCTCATTCTGTCTATACCCTCTGGTGTGTCAACTCTGTCACAGAGCTTTGTGTCATCAGCGAACAGGGAAATTCTGCTTTCTAGGTCCTGCGCAATGTCACTCATGAAGATGTTGAATAGGACTGATCCCTGTGGTATCCCACTGGTCACTCTTCCCTCTGTGGAGTGACAGCCATGTACCACCATCCTCTGTGTCCTGCCTCCCAGCCACTTACCTACCCACTGCACTACTGTCCTACCCACACCCATATTCCCCAGTCTATGTAATAGCCTTCTATGTGGCACAGTGTCAAAGGCCTTGCTGAAGTCCAGATAGGCCATGTCCACTGCCCTTCCCTAATCCACCTCCCTAGTCGCCCAGTTGAAAAATTCAACGAGGTTGATCTGACATGACCTCCCCCTGGTGAAACCATGCTGCCTTGGGTCCTGTAGTCCATTGACAACCAGATGTTCCACCAGTCTCTCCTTCAGTAGTACTTCCATGATCTTCCCCACTACCGAGGTGAGGCTGACTGGTCTTTAGTTCCCTGCTTCCTCTTTGATCCCACTTTTGTAAAAGGGGACTACATCTGCTGTCCTCCAGTTTTTGGGTACCTCCACTGTTTCCAGTGATCGGCTAAACAGGATTGCCAGAGGTTCAGCCACCACCTCTCTTAGTTCTTTAAGGACCCTGGGGTGCACCCCATCTGGCCCCATTGCTTTATCAACTCATTCTTTCCAGTTCCTTCAGGACCCTTTCTCGCGTAAAGGGACTTGTGTCCATTTCTGCACCATTCCCACCCTTTGTACTCCCTTCAGGCCCATTACCCTCCTCTTCCTCAGTAAAGACTGAGCAGAAATATCTGTTCAATATGTCAGCTTTGCTGTTGTCATCCTCCACGTGACTCCCATCCTCCCCTTTCAGCCTCACTATCCCTTTCTTTTTTCATTATGTACCTGTAAAAGGTTTTGTCCCCTCTACCCACTGATTTTGCAATGTGCTCTTCTGTCTGTGCTTTGGCTTCCCTTACTGATCTCCCTGCCTCCCTTTGCTTCTCCTGGTGCTTCTCCATTTTTCCCTTCTGTCTGTGTCTTTTTGTATTGCCTGAATGCAATCTTTTTGGCTTTTACTTTCTCTACTACCTCCTTGGAAAACCATAATGGCCTCCTCTTTCTTTTCCCCTTGCTAACCTGCTTAATGCATAATTCTGTTGCTCTTGTAAGCCCCATTTTAAATACCGCCCACTGTTCCTCAACCCGATTCCCACCCCTTTCCTCTTAATGCCTCTTTCAAGCATCTCCCCATTTTCCCAAAGTCTGCCCCCCTAAAATCCAGGATATGAGTTTCTGTGTGGTTTGGTTCTGCTCCTTCTGTGATTTCAACATAGAAACATAGAAGTTAATGGCAGATAAGGACCGCAAGGCCCATCCAGTCTGCCCATTTCTTTTTCTACCTTATAAATGTGCCATCGGCCTTTGCTCTGTCAGTGGCCTATCTATTCATACTCATTTGTATTGCTCCTTATGCCTATCCCATGCCTGTTTGAAGCCCTGCACTGTATTCATAGCCACCACTTCTTGAGGTAGGCCATTCCATGCATCCACCACCCTTTCTGTGAAAAATAATTTCCTCACATTCCCCCTTAATCGGCCTCCTCTAATCTCATGCTGTGTCCTCTTGTCCTGCTATTTTTCTTATATTTAAACATGTTAGACTCTTTCACCTTGTTAATGCCCTTAAGATGTTTGAATGCCTCGATCATATCCTCTCTCTCCCTCCTTTGCTCAAGGGTATACATATTGAGCTCTGTTAATCTGTCCTCATATGTCTTCTGATGCAGTCCCTGCACCATTTTGGTTGCCCTTCTCTGGACTGCCTCAATTTGGTTAATGTCCTTGTGAAGGTGTGACCTCCAATACTGCACGCAGTACTCCAGATGGGGCCTAACCAGTGTCTTGTAAGAGGATTATTACCTCCCTCTTACGACTTGTGATACCCTACTAATCACCCTAACACCCCCTAGCCTTACCTACTGCTTTAGAGGTCTGCTTGGATGATTTCAGGTCATCAGTGATGATGATGCCAAGTCTCTTTCTTCCTTTTAGACTGCTAGCAACTCCCCTCCCAGCCTATAGGTGGCTTCAGGGTTTCTCTTCCCTATGTGCATGATCTTGCACTTCTTTGCATTAAATCCCAGTTGCCACTCTTCTGACCATTTTGCTAGTTTATCCAGATCTCTTCTCATTCTGCCCACCCCATCTGGGTCATCTACTCTGTTGTAGATCTTGGTGTCATCTGCAAACAGACAAGCCTTACCCTCTAGTCCAGGGGTTCTCAAATGGTGAGGCCAGCCTCCCTTGGGAGGCCCCAACCTGTTCCAGGGGAGGCTCAAGCAAGTCTTGAAAAAGTATTATATTTCAATTTTGAACTTTATAGATTTTGTGTGAAGGGATAAGGCAAACTGAAAGAGGATAATAGTAGGTGAATATATGTATTTGTTCACAAGTCTGTGACCAGGGAAGGTATTGTACACTGAGCCATAGTTTATATCAGGTGTACCCAGAGAAGGGTAGTGAGAAATACAATTCAAAATGTAACTGCAGAACACTCAAGCAATACAAAATGAATAAAAGTACAAACAAATTAAGAACAATAAACTAACAATCGAGGAACAATTGATCAATTAGACTGGCATAGAACTGTCCAAATACAAGGTTAACCATACAGGTACTAGGAATAAGAGCAGGAGAAGCAAAATTATTCCTGAGAAGTTGCTTAAGAGCTGGGTGAGAGGGAGAGAGGCAGAGGTCGGCAGGAAGGTTATTCCAGTTAGAGGGGAAACAGAAAAAGCAGTCTGACCCATGAAAGTACGGCAGTAAGGGGTAACAATGGTTTGAGAGTCAAAATATTGGAGCAAGTAGATTGTGCTGTTTGGGGGGTTACAATAAACTTAATAACATGAGCCAGCTATGCAATGAGGTATCAATTTATTCCCAAAGTACTGTGAAAATAAATTATTTTACTATGGGGAGGCCCACAAATATTTCAGTATTTTAGGGGAGGCTCAAGATCTTTTCTATGGCTTAGGGGAGGCTCACTATGACAAAGTTTGAGAACTGTTGCTCTAGTCCATCTGCAAGGTCACTAATGAAGATGTTGAAGAGGACTGGCCCCAGGACTGATCCCTGAGGTACCCCACTTGTGACTTGCATCTCTTCTGACTGTATACCATTTACCACCACTCTCTGTTTTCTGCCCGTCAACCAGTTTGCCACCCAGTTGACCAACTCTGACCACCAGGCCTACCCAGCTTATTTATCAATCTTCTATGTGGAACAGTGTCAAAAGCTTTGCTGAAGTCAAGGTAGCGACATCAACTGCTCCCCCTTGGTCCACCACTCTGGTTACCCAGTCAAAGAAATCTATGAGATTAGTTTGACAGGACCTTCCTTTTGTAAACCCACGCTGTCTTGGATCCTGTGCCCCTATGGATTCCAGATGTTGCACTATCCTTTCTTTAAGGAGTGCCTCCATAATCTTGCCCACTACTGAGGTAAGACTGACTGGTTTGTAGTTCCCTGCCTCCTCCCTGCTACCACTCTTGTGGAGTGGGATCACATGAGCCCTTCTCCAGTCTTCTGGGACCTCTCCTGTGCTCAGAGACTCACTAAACAGTTCTGCTAATGGCTCTGCTAGTTCCACCTTTAGCTCCTTAAGTACCCTGGGATGTATGCCATCAGGTCCCATTGCCTTATCCACCCTGAGCTTAGCAAGCTCTTGTAGGACCCTTTCTTTTGTGAAGGGAGTAGTGCTCACCTCCCTCCCCCCTGTGTCCATGGTGCTGAGCTGTGGGCCCTGCCTACCTTCTCTTCAGTAAATACTGAGCAAAAGTATCTATTTAGGATAGATGCTTTTACATAGTCCTCCTCCTCCTCACATGCTCCCTTTTCTCCATTAAACTTAATACCCCCTCTGGACTTTCTCTTTTCACTAATGTATCTATAGAAGTCTTGTCACCTTCTTTTACTGTTAGTGCTAGTGTTTCCTCAGTTTGGGACTTGCCTGCCTTACTGCCTTCCCTGCTTCCCTTAGGGCAGTTTGGTATGCCTCCCTATCTTCATCCCGCTGTGTTCCTTATATTTCCTGAAGGCCAGCCTTTGGCTCTGACCTTTTCTGCTACTGTATTTGAGAACCAAAGTGGTTTCTTCTTCTTTGCACTTCCTTTTCTGTCTAACACAATGGGATGTTGCTTCAAGTATTGCATCCTTAATGCTTGCCCACTTTGCCTGTACCCCTCATCTGTGTTTCTTTTTCCAGGGCTAAGCTTAACTCTGTTGGCCATCTTATCAAAGTCAGCTCCTCTGAAGTCCCATATTTTTGCCTTGGAATGGGATGATTTAGATGTAGTAGCCAAATTGAACCATACCATGTGATGGTCACTGCCCCTAGGTGACCTTCTACCTGGAGATCTGTGATCCCTTCCCTGTTAGTCAGTATTAGATCTAGGATAGCCCTGTCTCTTGTGGGTTGTTGTACCAGTTGTTTGAGGCCCTCCCTGCAGGGAATCCACTATGTGTCTAGTTCTGGCAGATGTTCCTGCTGGTATTGACCAATCTGTATCTGGCATGTTGAAGTCTCCCATTATCAGAACCTCCCTTTAGCTGTCATGTTTTGTATATCTTCTAACAGTAATGTGTCTATGTCCTCCCCTGGTCTGGGGCCTGTAGACAACCCCAGTTCTTATGGCTGTCCCATTTCCTGTTTCCAGGGTGACCCACAGTTCTTCTGGCTCCTTATGTGTATTCTGAATTTCTGTAGCTTTGATATTTTCATTGACATACAGGGCCACTCCTCCCCTTTTGCACCGGTCTCTTCTGAACAATACATAGCCAGGTACTGAAGTCTCCAAGTGTGGTTACTGGTAAACCATGTTTCACTAATTGCTACTATGTCCAGTTTAGCCTCTGACATTATTGCCTGCAGGTCTGGGATCTTATTTCCCAGGCTGTGAGCATTGTGTATGATTTTCTATTGGCCAGATTTCAATGTGTTAGTTGTTGGGTGAGGTTTGGCATTACCCCAGTGCGTCGTATGGGGAGACAAACCTCTTTTCTTACCTGGTGATGCAAATGAACTGCAAACATGCTGAATCCCTGTTTGACCACTAGCTGAGGGGGGAGGGGTGTTCTTCCCATTCAATGTATGGGGTGCTGCAAACCACAATGACTGGTGTTCACTGTTCCCCAGGTGCTCCCCCACTGTTACCCCCATCACACTGTCCCTGTTTGTGAGCACAGGGTCCAGTGTTGCCTTCTGCCAAGTTGGTTCCATGACCAGTTGCTTGAGGAAGACACCTTGAAGGTGAGTCCAGCATAAATCTGCTCCTGGTTGATGCTGCTGCTGGGATGCTCCAGTCCACACCTGGAATATTGAGGTCTCCAACCAGCACTACCTCACCCTTGTCTGCCATCCTTTGGATGACTAGCATCAGCTCCCTATCTGTTTCTTCCTCCTGGGCTGGTGGTCTATTAGACCACATCTGTGCAGATGGCTGGCCCTATTTTTCTTTCCAGCGTAACCCACAGTATCTCTCCCCCATTTTGTTCCTCCTGGATCTCTGTGGCCTTTACGTCATCTTTCACAGAAAGTGCCACTTCTCCTCTCTTCCTACCTACCCTGTCTCTTCTGAATATGTTGTAGCCAGGTATGGCCATCTCCCAGTTGTGGTTATCATTACACTTGGTTTCTGTGATGGCCACAATGTCCAGGTCCGACTGCACCATGACAGCCTCCAGATCCTCCATCTTGTTGCTAAAGCTCCTGGCATTGGCACACATGGTTTTCCATGATTTGAACTCCCTAGACTGTTTAGCTGTTCTACTCTAGCCCCTTCCCTGGTTGTCCTTTATCCCTGGTTCTCCCTGATGTCTTCCTTTCTGTTGAATTTTGTCCCTTTCCTGCCTATTCTCCTCTTGGGAGCTTACCTCCATCTTTTGCATACTGTTTTGTAAAGATATCCACTCCTCCTGTTCACTGGTTCCACTGCTAGCTGTGGGGGTGGACAATTAGTTACCCTCCTTGCTGGCCTGCCACCCACTTGGCTAGTTTAAATGCTTGTCCACGTAGCATTTAAACTTATCATTGAGTGCTTGGATTCCCCTCCAGGATGGATGCAGGCCATCAGGCTAGAACAAGTCTCCATCCCTCCAGGTGGGTCCCCAGTCATCAATGAATTCAAACTCTTCCTCACAGCACCAATTCTTCAACTATGAGTTAAAGTTCCTGGTGCATGTGCCCCTATGCTCTCCCATGCCTCTCGCAGGTAGTATTTCCAACAAGGTGACAGAAGTAGCTACTTGCTTGAGACCCCTCCCCAATTTCCTAAACTCTTCCTGAACTTCCTTTGGCTCCCCGTTTGCCAGGTCATTAGTACCTAGGTGAATAATGACATCCAGCTCACCCTCCCGGCTTGCCTTCCCAGTGATCCCCAGGATCTTCCTGCCATCCCTCCATGCTGTGGCACCTGGTAGGCACCTCACCTCCTTGTCCTCCCCCTCCTGTGTTCCTAGCTGGATCCCTCTTATGATAGAGTCCCCCACCAGGATTCGCTTACTCCTCCTCTGGGGTCCACTGCTCTCCCCACTGAGGTCACCTCCTTGGCTGACCTCCACATCCTTACCTTCCAGTTCTCTTGGTACCTCTGTTTGTTTGTCCATGTTTGCCAATGTGGCATATGAGTTCTAGAGTGGAATAGTATCTGGGAGGTACCTCTGCCTGATCGCCCTAACCCTCCCTGAGCCCACTGTCATCCAAGTGCTCCTCATTCCTGGCATCCTTTGAGGCAGAGGCATTGGACTGGGTGGTCTCTGGACAGGGGTGATGGTAATCCTGACCCAGTTTACTTCCACTCTGAGTCTGGCTACCTTATCCCACAGTCCAGAGAGATGCATGCAGATAGGGCAGCACCTCAGCGTCCAGAAGGTCTGCCTAAATATGGCTGCCCCACAGCCACTGAATTGCACTTCTCCCCACATTATATTCCACTTATACTGCTATTCCAGTACTTGTCTGTTACTGAAGCTCTCCTAGTTCCCTTTTTATTAATTTACTGTCCTACAAATCCTGCCACTGATCCTCAGATACTTTTCTTTAAAGAAGGAAAAAATAAATAAATAAGAAATGAGTCAAAACACTTGTCATGTCAAGGGTGGGCTTCTTCCCCCGTATGCCCCTCCTACTCCTTAACCCCTGCTATTCCCAAGTGCTTAGCTCCTGTCAATCAGATTTAACAGGGCATATAATTAGGAGTAGGGGGCCGGGGATGAAAATTTGCAGCAATTAAAAACAGCAAAGTAATACACCACCACTACAAGCACACCAAACTAGGCTTTACATTTTCAACAGCCCAGAAACAATAAGTAAAGACAGCAAAGAAATAACAGTGTTACTAAAAGCCTACAATCTAAGTTTAAAACAAAAATAGCAATGAGCAGTTACTGCAAAGCACTGAGATGAATCTGGATCCTTCCCCTTCAGCCTTCTGGCTTCTTCTGAGAAAATTCTTGGAAGCCTATGCTCTGGAAAAAGATACAGTTTTAAAAGAAATGTAAGCTTCCTTTCAATGACTATGGCAGATAAAGGTAATTGGCCTAGTTCCATTCTCAGAATTTCTGAGGGAACTGACTGTGGAACCTGAAGGATGTAACGTAGAAACGTGTTCAATTGTACTTGTAAGTCTTTAGGATGATTTGGTGCCCATATTTCTGATGCATACATTATGTTTGATCTAATTTTGGCATTTATGACTTTAAGGGAGGCATAAATAGAGCCATCCCCTATTCGTGCAGAAAATATTTTGAAGGTATTAAATGCCATAGTAACTCTATATTTCATTAACTCTATATGGTTGGACTAGGTTACATTCTGTGAAAATCGTACTCCTAAAAAATCGTTTCACGACACGAACATAACAGAAGAAACAACGTGGGTGGAACAATGTGAAAGTAATGGCGCAAACAAGAACATTGCGGTGGACCCAACAACGCTGAGCACAAATGCCGCCGACCCACAAGCAGAGCAGCTCAACACAGCAGCAGCAGTGGAGGCATGCACAAGGAACCGCACTGAGAGGGACACCCAGCACTGGCAAAATCATGAGGTAGACAGCAGGGCAGCATAACGGGGCCGGCAAGATGGACAACAACACAGGCGCCATGGATCAAACACAGAGCACAGAGGGAGGCAGAAGGAGCACAGCATAGTGAATGGACCCCGAGAAGAGGGGGCAAGCAAGCCACAGTGCTGATCGGTAGGGAGCCAGATCACACAAGGGGTACGATAATCCAAAAGTCACCACAGGGCTACAAGGGAGACACAGTCACACAAGGGGCATGCAGCATGTGGCGAGAGGGGCAATGGGGCAGGAGGTGACTCCCAGGACAGGAGGTGACTCCCAGAACAGGACACCTGCACCCAGTGATGCACCACACACAACAGCAAGGGTCAAGGGCCACACAGGGGGAACACCGCAGCATGTAAAATGCACTCGCACCAACCCAGGCGAGTGAAACACACAATGCTGACAGACAGCAGGACACACAGGGGGTGGGGTGTGACACCACAGCATGGATATAGGGCTAACAGGACACACCTGTGAGCTGGGTGTGTGCCGCCAGGGCAGGTGCTGTCACTCCCACACCCAGCAGCACTCCCATAAGGCAGTACAGCACACAGACCATGCTAAGGTGCATGGGAGTGTCGTGCAGAGGACAAACACTATGTGGGAGGCGCGGGAGCAGTCCACAGAACCATGCCACTGCACTTTGTGACCAGCCAAAAGAGGAAGAATCTACTACAACATGAGGGCTACCTGTACTACAAGGAGCAGAACCTGGTGGATAAAACATATTGGAAATGCTCAGAGTATTACAGGGCGAAATGCCCTGGGTGCATCCACACTGTAGGGGAGGAGGTCATCAGGGTGGTGAACAGCCACAACCATGTACCTGACCGTGGGGTCATAGGTGTCCAGGAGGCCATTACAGACATAAAGCAGAGGGCCCTACAAATGATGGAGACACCCCACCAGGTGGTGGCAGCATGCAGTAGCAACATAACCACCGCTGTATCTGATAGACTTCCCAGCATACACCTCCTGAAAAGGAGTGTCCGCTGTGCACGTACAGCCGCTAGCCAGCCACCACCCCTGCCATCCTCACTAGAGGACCTCACCATTCCAGACGTGTACACAGTGACACATGATGGAGCCCAGTTCCTGCTCCATGACAGTGGTGGTGCATCTTGAATACTGATATACACCATGGACAGGAACCTGCAGCTGCTGTCACAGTGCCATACATGGTATGCAGATGGCACATTCAAGACAGCATCACCACACTTCGCACAGCTATACACCTTACATGGGGAGCAATACTGCACCGTAATACCCACTATGTACCTTCTGCTGCCAAACAAGACAGAGGTGACGTACACCACTGCGTTCACTGCAGTGAGGGAGCTTCGAGAGGGCCTCAGTCCATCTGTGATAATCATGGACTTCGAGCAGGCTGCAATAAAGTCTTTTGCCACTGTATTCCAGGATGCCAGTCAGCATGGCTTCTTCTTCCACCTGTGCCAGGCCCTGTGGAGGAAGGTCCAGGAGGTTCCTGAGGCTGTGCACCGCTACACAGAGGATGAGGACTTTGCACTCCATGTGCACCTGCTGCCTGTGCTTGCCTTCATCCCCCCAGGTGAGGTGTTCACCATCTTCAAGGTTCTCAGGTCATTCAAATTCTACATCACACATGATGATCTGCTGGCACCAATAGTAGACTACTTCAAGGACACATGGGTGGGCCACCCCATCCATGGTGTTGTCCGCAGGCACCCCCTGTTCCCCGTTGACTTGTGGAGCTGTTATGATGCAGCCAGGACTGGAAGTGCCCGCACCAACAACTCTGTGGAATGGTGGCACCGTGCCTTCAGCACACTAATAGGTGCATGCCACCCCAGCCTGTGGAAGTTCATTGATGCCCTGAAGTTGGATCAGCTACTCAATGAGCTGAAGATCAAGCAATGCGTCATTGGGCACTATGCACCACCATCAAGGAAGCAGTTCAGGGACTCGACGGACCGCATACAGCACATTGTTGGGGATTATGGCACCAGGCCCACATATGATTATTTACACAGCATTGCCCATAACTTCCAGCTGCAGGTCTGATCAGGACAATGCCAGTGGCTGCAGCTGCTGGGCATGGACTGACCACCACCATGCCATATGAGGGTGCCAGTGACTGCTGACCACCTGTACAGTGTGGTATCGCACACACCGGGGGGGTACTGTACCGATATGGGTTGATGCACTGTCAGGGTGGGGGGACTGTGCTGTTATCAGGGTATTGCCCTGCAGATGGGGGTACTGTACTGATATGGATTGATGCACTGTCAGGGTGGTGGTACAGTCCTGTACTAGGGTTGATGCTCAGTCATGGAGGGGGACTATGCTGCCACGGGGTGTCGTTCCATCATGGGGGGATGGCTGTGCAGGTGTTGGGCTCCTGTGCTGTCTGTGCTGGGGACGGTGTCTGTTACCACGGGGGTTGTGCACCACTGGGGAAGGTGTGCACCAGGTGGTGTGGATGTCTGCACGCAGGCTGTGGTGCAGTGTGAGGTGGTCACTGCCACTGCGAGTGCATGTGGTGTCTGCAGTGGTGCCATGACAATGCCACGTGCAGGACCAGTATACCAACCTGGGGGGTGTACTCCGTGCAGTGCATGTCTGTGTCTATGCCATGCAGGGGCTGCATGTTACGCAGGTCACTGTCCTGTGCACCACTTGGTTGTGCATTGGTGGCATGTGTGTGCCATAGCCATGACTTTTGTGTTGTCATGCCTGGTGTCTGCTGGTGGGGGCACCGTGTGTCTTGTGTTGGCATGGATCCCTGGCACTGTCATTGGACACTGCGTTCAATGTGGTCCCCACAGCTGGTGGTACTTCAGTTGTGGCTCAGCCACTGGGGTATACACTGGCCACATGTTGTCCCTGGGCTCCAGCAGGCTGGCATTTGTTAGGGCCCCCCCAGCCCATGTTCATATGGGTGTGCTGGCACTGTACATGGCCCCTACACATCCCGTGGCCATGTGTGTCCATGGGAATCCTATATGTGCATGCCTGTGTGGGTGGCAGTGTCCACCTGAACTGCCTGATGCCTCTTGTTCGCCTGTGGCTCATCCGAGCCATGCTGTCCCCCATGGGGGTGCCCATGTGCATCACAGCCGGACATGATCACCTGGGGGCGCATGCCCACCACAGTGTTATGGCTATATCCCCCTCCTGCCACACTGTTATATGTTCTGTGGGGTGTGCGCATTGTACTGGGTTGCAGTTGCATCTGGCCGCCACGCCATTGCATGGCGGTCCTGTGGCAACTGGAGGTCCACCAGTCAGCACACCTGCCTCAGTGCCCCATGGAGGGTTGCTATCCGGTGCCTTCTCCCCATGTGCATCTGTGCATGGTGGCATTTGGGGTGGCATGCTGGCCTCCCAATGGTGTGCCCGACCCCTGTTGCCGTACGTAGTTCAGCCACCCTGTGCTGTGCGCAGGCATCAGTGCCCCCTACTGTGTGGGTGACCTTGTGTGCGCCGCGGTCATTACTGCCCCCTGCGGTGTACACTGTTGTTCCCTGCCTCATGTTGTGCAGTGGCATGTCAGGCATATGTTGATTTGTCCGCCTTTGTTTGGGCATTCGCTGATTGCTCCTGCGGTCTTCGTCCCCTGCACTGTTCCAGGCCCCATCAGTTGTACCGGCGGCATTTGGGCGTGTGCTGTGTTTTCCACCCTTGTTTCTGCAGTCACTGTTTACCCATGCAGTTTGCATCCCTGTGATATTCCCAACTGCTTTGTGTAGTGCCTGCGCTATTGCTGTCGGCGATGTTCTTGCCGCAATGTTACTGTTCGCAATGTTTTGTCCCACACTGTTCATGGCCCGAAGCTAAAAAAATCATGCGTCTTAAGCATTTGTATTTTAGATTCCCCTACATATAAAGATGCTTTCTTTTGTCTTTTTCCCCCCAGATCACCATATTTGTCTTTGAATAGCTTATAACCAAATTGTCATTTTTACATCATTTGTAAAAAATGATTGACCTTTCTTTGTAGACCTAACAAAGAGGTAAATAAGAATACTAAGTCATCAGCATATGCCATAATTGGTACTCTTTTATTAAATACTTTTGGCGAATGGAAATTTTCTGCATCCATTGCTTGTATAATAGAATTTATGTAAAGATTAAACAGTGTAGGGGCAAGCAAGCAACCTTGGCATACTCCAAAATTAGTGTTTATCGGGGCCGATAAATCATCACATTGATTAATTTTAACCTTTACCCGGGTATGTGTAAGTAATCTGATAATTATATCTAGTAATACTGGATCAAGATTATAACATTGTAATTTATACCATAAGCGTAGGCGGCTAATGGTGTCAAAGGCTGATTTCAGGTCAACAAAACAACAGTACAGTTTTCCCTTCTTATCTGTTACATATTTCCAGATTAGGTAAGTAAAGGAGTAGCACTGTTGTACCATTGATGGGTCAGATATGAATCCATTTTGGAATTCACTGAGAATATTATTGTCTTCTATCCGTGATTGAAGTCTGTTCAGTATAATTTTACAGAAGAGCTTTTGTGAGTTGTCTAAGAGACTTATTCATCTGTACATAAGCGGAGCCACTGAATTTCCTTTCCTCTTGAATATAGGGCAGCTAATACTGCCCCTCCAGCTATATGGTATTTCTGCTCCCTGTATAATTCCATTACAAATGATATGAAATATTGGTACCCGCCGTTCTGGATAATATTTATAAACCTCTGAGAGTATAAAGTCAGGACATGGAGCTTTATTATTTTATCCATGTCAGAGTATCAAACATCTCTTCTACTCTAAAGTAAAGTGGTTTGGGAGTATATGATAAATCCTCTATTAATATGCCTGTTGTTACCTCTTCTTGTGAAAAGTACAAAGAGTAAAAATGCTGTTTCCACATTAAAGGGGTAATTGGCTTGCTGCATCTACTGAATTTGAATATTGTGTATACCCTTGACTCACAAGAGTCAAAAACTGTTTACTATCTTTGTATTTTTTTATTGTTTGTCTGAGCTTGTCCCATTGTCCTATTTGACATTTCTTTCTTTCCTTTGTTAAAGATCATGTGCAATGGTTTTTACACATTTTTAAAAAAAGTTTGAAAAGCTGAAATTTAAGTCCCTGTGTCATGATTAGGGTTTCCTGAAAATTTCATGCTGTTTGGTTTTGTGCTTTTTCTTTAAATCAGCATTTGTTAACTTGCTCTACAGTGGTTGGAAACAGTGGAGTTATTTCTGTCCTTTCAGTCACCATTTTGGAGTAGCTTGCTGTTTCAGATATCCAGACACAGCAGCACTCTGTAAAGTTAATGGTTTGCTGAGCTCTCCAGTTTTCTTACAAACCAAGTCTCTGGTTTGTGTTTAGATAGATCAGCTTAAAATCTATCATTATCTTCTTATAAAAAGTTGATCGTTTCAGTTTCAATGCTGAATTGAAATAGTGGAAATCTTTCTCTGTGAGAAGTCAGCTTGCGTATATCACAGCGCTCAGTTCTTTCTAATCAAAACTCTGACTTTTTTTCTAATTATATAACACAGGGCTGTTTACTGAATGCAAAATAAATCTAAATTTTGTTCATTTACATAAAGTTTGTCTTTGATGTAGCCTTCATAAATACATTCATGTAAGAAACTTCTTTTATGTCGGATTGACAAACAGGTGCCTGTCACACTCTGTTACAGTATTTCAAGTACATGTACTGTCTGAACTCACAAATTTCGGTTCTTTAGTGGTTTCTGGGTGAAAATACATCATGTATGTGTATAACTAGAAACACTATATGGCATCCTGATGCATCGTGCCTCTGTCCCCCAGCTGAGACAGCTGCAGTCTACCGCCACCAGTCCCTTGTCCCACAAGCCCCCTGCCTTCTGCTCCACATTCAAGGCTGCTGTATACTGCCACCCACTGTCTTCTCCCACACAGTCAGGGATTGTGCACTCTGCTGCCTCCATCCCTGTCTAAAGAATCATGGCTACTGCATCCTGCTGACCCCTGCCCAAACAGTTGGGGTTGCTGCACCCTGCTGCCTTCTCTCTCTCTCTCCCATCCTCTCAGGTATGCTGCACCTGTTCCTGTCTCCACAGTCAGGGCTGCTGTGCTGTGTTAAGCCCTAGAGTGCAACGTTCCCTGCCTCCACAGCTGGGGCTGCTTCACCATGCTGCCCTAGCCACCAGAGGTGGGGCTTTTGCTGCACCCTGTTACCATCTTCCATTGCCCCAAATGGCAGGGCTGCTACACCACATGTACCCCATCTCACAGTTAGCACTGCTGTACCCTGATGCCCCCTGCCCCACAGTCAAAGCTTCAGCACCATGCTGTCCTCTATCCCCTGTCACCACAGACAGGACTGCTGCACCCTGCTCCTTTCTATGCAGTTGGGTTGCTGTGGCCTGCTGTGCCCTAGAGTCCCATGCTTCTGCAATTAGGGCTGCCGCATCATGCTGCCACTTGCCACAAGATTCCGGGCATTTGCTGCACCCTGATACATGCCTCCACAGTTGAAGCAGTTGAATCCTGCTGTCCACCTGCCAGAGTCAGATCCTTTGCTATACCTTGCTGAGACAGGAACATGGGGCAACAGGTGCAGTGTCCCTGACTGTGAGGGCAAGAGATAGAGGAAATGGAAAAGGGGAAATTGTTTAACCAGGAAAGACACACTGAGCCAGATCTTGTTTCCAGGTGCAACCTAGGAGCACAAGGAAGTTAAGTGACTTGCTCAGGGTCACACAGGTCACACAGTATGCAAATGGAGGCTGATGGGATTCAAAACCCAGGTCTCCAGGTTTGCAGCTCAGTGCCCTTAATCATTGTGCTGTACTATATTGCAGCGTGCAGCAACTTCAACTATTCAGGAAGGGTGCAGCACAAGAGTTAGGGCATTTGCTCTACCCTGTCTTCTGCCTGTGGAGGCAAGGGGTTCTGTGGTGCAGCAGGGCACAGTGGTGGCAGGGACAGAGGACAGCATGGTGCAGAAGCTTAACTTGGGGCAGGACACAGGTGGGCATCAGGGTACAGCAACCCTAACCAATCACAGGGTGCACATTGTGCAGCAGCCCAGCCCATTTGGGGCAATGGAAGTGTGTAGCAGGTTCAGCAGCCCAAACTCTGGAGGCAGGGGGCATGATACTCTAGGGTGTGGCACAGCACAGCAGCCCTGACTGTGGAGACAGGAAAAGGGGGCAACAGGGTGCCATGACCCTGACTGTGGGGGTAAGGACAGAGGGCAGCAGGGTGCAGCGTCCTTGAATGTTCGGGCAGGAAATAGGGGTGGCATCAGGATACAGCAGCCCAAACTCTGGGACAGGGTGCAGCATCCATGCCTGTTTGGGACAAGGGATGTGGGCAGCCGAGTATAGCAAAGGATCTGACTCTGGTAGCAGGGGGACAGCAGGGTGCAACTGCCTCAACTGTGGAGGCATGTAACAGGGTGCAGCAAATGCCCTGAATCTTCCGGCAAGTGGCAGCATGGTGCAGCAGCCCAAACTGGAAAGGCATGGAGCTCTAGGGCACAGCAGGCCACAGCAACCCCAAATGTGTAGAAAGGAGCAGGGTGCAGCAGCCCTGTCTGTGGTGACAGGGCATAGAGGACAGCATGGTGCAGAAGATTCAACTGTGGTGTAGGACACAGGGGGCATCAGGGTACAGCAGCCCTGACTGTTAGGTGGGGTACACATGGTGCAGCAGCTCTGCCTATTTGGGGCAATGGAAGTAGGTAGCGGCGTGCAGCAAAAGCCCCACCTCTGGTGGCTAGAGCAGCATGGTGCAGCAGCCCCAGCTGTGGAGGTAGAGAACCTGGCACTGTAGGACTTAGCACAGCGCAGCAGCCCTGACTGTGGAGACAGGAACAGGGGGCAACAGGTGCAGCATCCCTAACTGTGAGGGTGGGGGAGAGAGGGCAGCAGGGTGCAGCAACCCTAACTGTCTGGGCAGGGGTTGTCAGGGTACAGCGACCTTGATTCTTTAGACAGGGGATGGAGGCAGCAAGGTGTACAATCCCTGACTGTGTGGTAGAAGACAGTGGGCAGCAGGGTGCAGCAGCCTTGAATGTGGAGCAGAAGGCAGGGGACTTGTGGATCAGGGGACTGATGGCAGAAGACTGCAGCTGCCACAACTGTGGGGCAGAGACATGGTGCATCAGGATGCCATATAGTGTTTCTAGTTATACACATACATAATGTATTTTCACACAGAAACCACTAAAGAACCGAAATCTGTGAGTTCAGACAGTACATGTGCTTGAAATACTGTAGCAGAGTGTGACAGGTACCTGTTTGTCAATTTGATATGAAAAAATGTTTCTTACATGAACGTATTTATGAAGGCTACATCAAAGACAAACTGTTTCTGTGAATGAACAACATTTAGATTTATTTTATATCCATTAAACAGCCGTGTTATATAATTATAAAAAAATCAGAGGTTTGATTAGAAAGAACTGAGAGCTGTGGTACAGACAAGCTGATTTCTCACAGAGAAAGATTTCCACTTCTTCAGTTCAGCAATGAAACTGAAATAATCAGCTTTTTATAAGATAATGATAGCTTTTAAGCTGATCTGTCTAAACACAAACCAGAGACTGGGCTTGTGAGAAACCTGGAGAGCTTAGCAAATCATTAACTCTACAGAGTGCTGCTCTGACTTGAAATCTGAAACAGCAAACTACTCCAAAATGACGTCATCACTCTCTAAGCTTGACTGAGAGGACCGAAATAACTCCACTGTTTTCAGCCACTGTAGAGCATGTTAACAAATGCTGATTTAAAGAAAACCACAAAACCAAACAGCATGGAATTTCCAGGAAACACTAATCATGACACAGACTTGAATTTCAGCTTCTCAAGCTTTTATCAAAAATGTGTAAAAACCGTTGCACATGATCTTTAATAATATTTTATATTCTTTCCTAGCTTTGTTTAATATTTTGTGATTGTCTATTGTAGGATTATATTCAAGTTTCCGTACTAAACTATGAAGTTGTTCTTTTGCTTTAGTACATGTACTTTAAACCGTGTAGATTTTTTAGTACTATTAGCTTTATTCTGATACAAAAAGGTCTAATGTAATCAACTGTATGCTGCCATTTGCTAATGGCTTCTTTCATAGATATTGTTTTATTCAGAATATCCTCTCTAAGAACTGTAATTAGAGAATCATGTAAAAGATTTGTTAAATAATTTTGTACTTTGTTCTGCAATCCAATCCTACAAAGGTTAAAAAATTCTAAGTTTTGTTGTTCCTGTATATTAGGGTTTGAGAAATCTTGAATGTTGGTTGCAATTTTAATTTCTAGCGGGTGATGTGCAGATTCTGGGTGCTCTCTTACCTCTCCAAGCCCACTGGGGCTTCGGACCTGCTCCTCCCAGGACCAAAGGACCCACCGCTGCACCCAAAGAAGCCTCTGGGGTCTCCGCGTGCTCAGTGGCCCCCACCGAAGAAAAGCCGTGCTCCTCCAGGAAGCCTGTTGTCAGGGGCCACACCGCCGCACGCTTGCCGAGGAAGGGAACCAGGAGCTCGGACGCTCACTGGTACCTTGTGCCTCCAAAGGCATTAAAGCCATAAGGACCTCTCCAAGCCCGCCGGGGCTTCGGACCTGCTCCTCCCAGGACCAAAAGGACCCACCGCTGCACCCAAAGAAGCCTCTGGGGTCTCGGCTTGCTCAGTGGCCCCCACCGAAGAAAAGCCGTGCTCCTCCAGGAAGCCTGGTGTCAGGGGCCACACTGCCACAGGCTCGCAGAGGAAGGGAACCAGGAGCTCGGCTGCTCACTGGTACCTTGTGCCGCCAAAGGCGTTAAAGCCGTAAGGTACGTTCTACCGATTTCCTCCCGCCGGATCTCTCCAGTTGGGGTTGAGAGCTCTAGCTGGTTCCACCCTTCACTGAAAGCGGCTGTTTTCACCTTATTTTTTGGGACTTTGGACTGCCTAAAATGACCCCGGGACTGTGAACGCCGTCTCTGCAGCTAAGTGATACAGCTCCTCCGGTGAACATTTTAGACCTAATTGCCTAGTGTGCTTTTAGTATAAATCAGTTATTTCAGTCTCTCCTAATTGTAAAGTCCTAAGCTAGCCATGCTAAACCTGTAAATTAATGTAAAACTGTACTCTACTGCTTACTACTCTCTTCCCACCTTTTCTCTGTTTGAATTTCTGCTCTGTATTTTTAAAGCTGTGCTGGTTACCTAAAGCGTAGAACAAGCTGTCTAACTGCTGATACTGCCTCGCTCTAAGCTAATCTCCACCTTTTTCTCACCTCCCACCCTCTCCTTTTGTCCTACTTTACCTGGCTTGCCTACTTAACAACCTCTCCCTGCTACTTTCTTCAGGACCTCTCCAAGCCTGCCGGGGCTTTGGACCTGCTCCTCCCAGGACCAAAGGACCACCGCTGCAAAAAGCCTCTGGGGTCTCCGCTTGTTCAGTGGCCCCACCAAAAAGCGCTCCTCCAGGAAGTCTGTTGTCAGGGGCCGCACTGCCGCACGCTTGCCGAGGAAGGGAACCAGGAGCTCGGCCACTCACTGGTACCGTGTGCCGCCAAAGGCGTTAAAGCCGTAAGGTACGTTCTACCGATTTCGTCCCGCCGGCTCTCTCCAGTTGGGGTTGGGGGCTCTAGCTGGTTCCACCCTTTGCTGAAAGCGGCTGTTTTCACCTTATTTTTTGGGACTTTGGACTGCCTAAAATGACCCCGGGACTGTGAATGCCGTCTCCGCGGCTAAGTGATACAGCTCCTCCGGTGAACACTCGTCCCGCTGGCCCCCCACCTCACCCACCCTGGTCGACCCTTTAGCTATATAGGCTCCCGTTGGTCATATGACTAAGTGTCCACTTTCCCATTGGCTCCTTATACTCTATTACCACTGGGGGCGTTAGTCCCACACACACCGGCAGATAGCACTTTTCTTATTGTAGCTACTCGGCTGGGTCTCGGCCCTTTCCTTTAATTTTAGTCCGCTTTCTCCGATGCCACCTTCCCAGGACGCCTCTTCTTCGCTGAGTACTTGCACTCCCAAACCTATCACAGTTCTACGGGGCTTTCCAAATAACCTCCAGCCTTCCCCCTCTCACTCCACTGCTCCTTCTTAAATCCTACTATCCCCTCTAAAATCACTATCATGCTCCTCCTCCATGAGAGTCCTTCGCCCTCGTGTGTTAGTCTAAAAGTACTGACCCTCTTGCTCTGCCTACTTTTCTTGCTTGGACTAAACAGTATCTCTCTGTCTGTACCTCATGGCCTACAACAAGACACACCATCACTCAGTGACTTTAGTTTCTCCAACCTACTCCTCTCCAATCACCACCCAATACCTGCCTTTCACTACCTTCTTCTTAAAAAAAGGATGCACATACCTGGTACTCATGAATTATCTGCCACAAAGGAAAAAGCAGAAATCCTCCAATTCTCTACTCATGGCGCAGCTTAAATTCCTAGCACCTCTACTACTTCTGCTGGCTGGTGACGTTGAACTTAACCCTGGCCCTCACCAAAGCAGCATCCCGATAAACCCTCATACCAAACCAAATAAAGGCCTTCTAATTGCTCACATGAATATCAGAAGTCTGCTAGGTCATCTGACTGAACTTGAGGCTTGGATACAAATGGTTGGTCCTGACATTTTATGCCTCACGGAAACATGGCTAAAACCCCCGTATCCTGGATGCCCAGTGTACCCTGCCTGGATACGCTATTATCCGACAGGATAGTACTGGATCGAAATGGGGCGGGGGGGTGTTGCCATTTACCACAAAACCCACCTCACTCTAAAAGTGGCTCTTGTCCCTAGTCCCCAACGGCTCTGTGAGTCCCTGCATGTAACTCTGTCCCTAGGTGTTAAATATCTGCACATAATATGTCTCTACAATCCACCCACTAATGGATTGGAAAATCTCCAGGAACTACTGCAACAAATATCACAAGTGGTTAACATGAATGAGACCATCTTGCTTGGTGATGTAAATCTAAACTGGCTTGGTCCGAATCATAGCACTCTGGCATCACTAGTCCAAAGGCACAATTTCCACCAGCTTATAACTGAGAACACGAGAATGACCAATTCTCTATCGGGAACACTGTTAGACTGGATCCTCACAAATAGACCAGATCATGTAACAAAGGCATCCGTACTGGCAGACACTATAACTGACCACTCGCCCACGATCTGCCACTAGCGCTCCTGTCCACCACCCGCTCCTCGGTCCCGCCTGGTCACATTTACTAACTTTGCAGAAATGGATCTAAATGCCTTTCTCTTAGATATAGCCAACATTGACTGGACTGAAATCTACCAAGCAACAAGAATTGAGGATGCCCTAGATGTGTTCCTGACCAGGTTTAGAGATGTACAAAATCGGCATGCACCTAAAGTGAAGAGAAGGGTCAGAAGTCAACAAACGAGATGGCTAAATAAAGATCTACTCCGCCAACTCAAAACCCGGGATAATCTCTGGAAGCAGTTCAAGACCACTGGCCTACCCAGGGATCACTTAATCTACAAACAACATAGAAGTGTCTGCAAAAAACAAATCAGGCTCGCAAAGAGCGAGTACTGCCAAAATCTGTTAACCAGCTCTGCAAATGATCCACGCAAATTCTGTGGTCATATCAAGACCTTCTTGGGCACCCCTCAATCAGTCACCCCCTCTGAAATGATTCTTCAAGGTATCCACTGCAATGACTCCCTTACCATAGCAAACGCTTTCAACCAACAGTTCTCTGACCTGTCTCCCTATACGTCCATGCTAACAACGGCATCTGCTGTCCCTCAGCCCCTCTCTACCAATGTAACAGCCGGCACTCCGATGAATGAGCCTGTGCCAACAGCAACAAAGACTTTTTATTTCAAAGCTGTGTCTAGAAAACAAGTTTTTAAACTACTAAACATCATATCCGACAACACCAGCCCTGGCTCCGTCTCACTGGAACCTCGACTGCTGAAGGCTGCTGCCCATCTCATCTCCTATCCACTTGCCACAGTATTCACACTGTCCCTCACCACCGGCACTGTCCCAGGCATATGGAAGTCGACAAGAATCACCCCCATTTTCAAAAAAGGAAACAAGAACGAAATATCAAGACTACAGACCTACAGCCATTCTCTCGGTCCTCAGCAAAATCCTAGAAAAAATAGTAGCCACCCAGGCCATTGAGTTCCTTGAATCCTCAGATTTGCTCTGTGAAGCACAACATGGATTTAGGAAATATCACAGCACCACAACTGCATTAGCAAAGTTTACCTCTGATACTCTTACAAACATGGATGAAGGTCAATTTACTGGGGCTGTGTTCATCGACCTCACCAAGGCCTTTGACCTTGTGGATCACCCCTTATTACTAACTACCCTCAAAGATCTTGGCTTCTCATCTCCTGTAACAAACTGATTCAGTGGCTACCTAACTGATAGGACACAAGCTGTCAAACTCAACTCTGCAATCTCTGACAGCACCACTATCAATATTGGAGTACCTCAGGGCTCAATACTGGGCCCTCTCCTGTTCTCATTGTTCATAAATAATCTTCCCAGCAGTATAGTATCAGGTGCCTCGCTACTCTATGCAGACGACCTGGTCATCTATGCCCGGTCAGGTAGTGTTGACCATCTAAGCACCACTCTGACATCTGCTTTTCACTCTGCTCAACACTGGCTAAGCACACATCGCCTTATCCTTAATGCCAGCAAAACCAAAGCTATGCTACTGGGTACAACCCACAAGCTAAAATCCTGCTCCTTTCCCATAAATATACTTGACCTTGAAGGGACCCCTCTTGAGGTTCTCAGCACGTTCTGCTATCTGGGCATACTGCTCGACCAATCCCTGGATCTAAACCTGCATATTCAAGAAACCTGCAAAACTGTAAACTGCAAACTGGGGGCTGCCTACAGAACCAGCTACATGCTCACACCTACTGCCAAACTGGCCATTGCCAGGGGAATCCTCCTTCCTACTCTAACCTACTGTGCCCCCATCCTGTCCATGGCACACAAAACAACACTGCAAAAATAGGATGTCACCTACAACAATGTTTGCAGGTATGCTTCAAAGGCCCCCTGTCTCAAGCATCACTGCCAACTGTACAAAGACTTAGGCTGGCTCTCCACCTCTGCCACCAGACTGTACTACCTATGCTGCCTTTCAGACTCCATCATCAGAGTGGTTAGACCAGCTTCACTATCGGAACTGTTTCAGCCTATTATCCCTTTGCGTGAACTGAGATCATCAGACAAGTCTCTCCTGAAAGTTTCCCTCTGCCGCACCTCTAAGGGTTCAGGTGCATTCGGACATGCTGCCCCACAAATGTGGAACTTACTTCCACTCGACCTAAGACATGCTTCCTCACACTACATTTTTAAGTGAAGACTATGGAACCACCTAACTTCTATGGACCAATGTGTCTGTTATGATCCTACCTGAGCTTGTCCTTCATGCCCACTTTTCCCCCCACCTTGTTTTAAACCTCCCCTTGTCTACCATCACTTCCCTATCCCATGTATATTCTGAATGTCTATATCTTCCCTGTCTGCCTTATATGTCAGTTAGACTACTTGCACTTTTTATGTTGAGGCTAAAAAATATATGGCCCAACTATTTTATGCCTCTCCAATGCCTATGTGTATGACAAATGCCTCTCATCACCTTATTGTTTTGCCTGTTTTTCAACTTGCTGTTTGCACAATCTATGATGTCAGTTTTTTGTATTGGGTACTGGTTCATCCTAAATATCTTAGTCTCATCTGTTCCCCCTCCCCCCCTATACCGACTAGCCCAGACATATTACCCGGCTTTCAGTTCCACGAGACCGGGCCTCTTCTGCACCTTTGCCTGCTAAAGCCACCTCTTGCCGTTACTTTCACCTGAGTGCCGCGTCCTCTCACCCGCCTCTGCCGGTGAACGGTTCCATGAGCCCGGACGCAGATCTTAGCAACTGCCGCTCTTGGCGTAATTTCCCTCCTACCCCGCCCGGTTTCCTCAGTTCCTATTACTGAACTTAAACTCAGTGTTTAGGGCTTCGTCCTTGTTGCCGTTTAAACCCCCTAAACTCCGCTGGGTCCTCACCTGGCTTAATCTATTAAATGTCAGCCTGACCCAGTTTTGGCCCTCTCCTTCCAACTGACTTCACTTTACCTAGTACTGTGTCTATCCTGCTGCCTTGCAATGGAATTAGCTTTTTAGTTACTACCTGGCTTCCTAAGCCGCCTGTCTGCCTCACCCCCCCCCCATCGCCGACTTCTTCGCTGGTTCCCGGCCCATGAACGAACAGTGAGGCCGGGTACTCTTCGCATGCTCAGGCCGCCAAAACTGTCTCCTGAAACACCCTCTAGCTGGCTCAAGGTTCCACGAGCCTGGTCACAGCCCCCTGCCTCTAGCCGGCTCACGGTTCCATGAGCCCGGTCGCAGCCCCCTGCCTTTTCTGCAAAAGCCGTCATCGCTCGATGTCGCCTAACTGTAGCTCAACTCCCACAGTAGCTCTACTCCCACGCCCAGTCATAGAACCAGCGGCCCGGACACCTTTTCCACTACCTTCCGCTACTGCCGAAAGCTTCTACCATCTTTTACCCCGTTCCCCTGCCTCACGATTCATTTCAAGCCATGAATCAGTACCATGAGCCCGGCTGCAGGCTCTAGCCTCCCGCCGCTAATGCCGTAATTTTTCTCATCCCACCCGACCTAAGCCTGCCCCCTCGCCTGGCCTTTAGAACCATAAGCCCAGACACTTTTCCCACTAACAGTTGCTGATGCCGCAGGTTCCTTCCTTTGCCCCCACCAGCTCCACTAGCTGGTAAGGCTACCCTGCCCCTGGTCTCTAGCCCCGCCACCTCCCGCTGAACTTAACAGTGCACTTACCCTCTCCCTTATCATGTCCCCCCCCTTTTTCTCTCCCCTACTCTGAAGTCTATCCCAACACTAGTACCCGCTGTTCTCTCCTGCCTACTTGTAACAATGTCTAATTACTTCAATGCACCTTACCATGTAACTGTCTTAATTGCACTGTACTATTGTATTGTACCTGTACCTCCCAGGTCGTGCCTGAAAATAGTCACTTGCTGGCTAGTGCACCTACCCGGTTAACAAAAACTAAATAAATAAATAAATAAAATTAAAGATATCATGAACTTAATTACTTCGATATTAGCCCCACTTGATCTATTAATGATGAACCCATAGGTCCATTGAATGTTTGTACTCCCTCGTAGTCACCCTTAATTCTTCCATTTACTATGTAACAGCCTATTTGCATCATAGACTGTAAAATGAGTTTTCCTTGTTTATTCATTTTGTGGTCTTTGGCTCTCCTTTCAAACACTGTATTTGGATTAATCTGAGTGAGACAATCAAAAAGTTCTTGCTGCGAGTTTTCCCTGAGATCATCTTATGGAACTCTAGCATTAAAGTCCCCTAATATCACTAAAGGACATAATCTATATTTTTCAGTATGTAATTCAATATAATTTGTAAATTCTGTTCATCCATGACTTACTGCAGCTTTTTTTGGATAAGGGTAGAATACAAGTATTAATTATAATTATCCTAAATTAGCTAGTTTCTAGTAAAAGTTTAAATATAGTCTTAAGGGAAGTAATTAAAATTGTAACAGTGATGTTTAAAGCTGTTTCTATATATGTGGCTATGCCAGCTGAATTTCTCCCTCTTTTAGTTGATTTGGTTGCTGGTAAAACATAACCAGTGTAGCCAGGGACCATTGGAGGGTCTCCTTCTGTACACCACATTTCCTGCAAACATATGATATTATTGCACTGTACTATTGTATTGTACCTGTACCTCCCGGGTCGTGCCTGAAAATAGTCACTTGCTGGCTAGTGCACCTACCCGGTTAGCAAAAACTAAATAAATAAATACATAAAATTAAAGATATCATGAACTTAATTACTTCGATATTAGCCCCACTTGATCTATTAATGATGAACCCATAGGTCCGTTGAATGTTATTATGGTCAGTTAAAAAGCTCTTGCATTCAGAATCTACTAATTTTTGTACCATTCCTTCTATATTCCAAGATAAGATCGTTAAAACTTTCCCAATGTAAATATTTTAATAGTTATTTACTGGTTGTCATTCAGTACTTACCATTGATAAAGAATTCAATCTATTTACTGTAGAGATTTGGTATGTTCTCTTATTACCATTAAAGTTTTTTATCATCAAGTTCACATCTATTACATATATTCCTGTGCTGTCCAAAAATGGTGTTACATCCTGTATTGCAGTTGCCATATGGGGGTTTCTAAATGTAACATCTATTTGTGGGCATGATGTTAGTGCCTTATGTACTTTGATCCATTCTATAGCATTCAGCCCCAAGGCTCTACTTAAAATCTTGGAAAAGAAGCTCACTATCTCCCCTTTTTTTCCTTTGCAACTGTTTAACCAGGAGTAGCATACTAAGCTGAAAGCTTGTTTACAGGTGCGACCTAGAAGCACAGGGAAGTTAAGTGACTTGCTCAGGGTCACACAGTATGCAAGTGGGGGCTGTGAGATTCAAACCCAGGTCTCCAGATTTGCAGCTCAGAGCCTTAAACCACTGTGTTATACTGCCACCCATATTATCTTTATTAGGCCCTAATTATGCTTCTTTTGGACATTCCAACCAAATATTGTATAGTTCTATTTTCTCAATTAGCTTGTTGTAATGATTCATATTCTGTGATCAATATTAGAACTCTATTTCTTCCTTCTGTTAGTTTATCTTGGTTCTGGGTCACCACCTCATTAATTGTTGGTACATAGAAACATAGAATTTGACGGCAGATAAGGACCGCTTGGCCCACCCAGTCTGCCCATTTCCCTACCTATTGGATAAGCTGCAGATCCTAGTTAACCAGCAGCCTACTTCTTTCTACCCCCAACCCCCAGAATTGCCTTATGACTATCCCATGCATGCTTGAATTCCTCCACTGATTTTGACTCCACAACCTCCTCCGAAGGCCATTCCATGCATCCACAACCTCTGTGAAAAATACTCCTTAAATTACCTCTGAGCCGCCTCTATCTTCAAATTGTGCCTCTTGTTCTTGCACACCTCTTTTTGAAAGATGCTACCTCTTGGACTTTGTTGATTCCCTTGAGGTACTTGAAAGGTTCTATCATGCCCTCCTCTCCCTCCTTTCCTCGAGGCTATACATATTAAGCTCCTTAAGTCTCTCTTCATATGTCCTCCGGTTGCAGACCCTGCACCATTTGGTGCCCTCCTCTTGACAGCTTCCATCCTGTCTATGTCTTTCAGGAGATTGGGTCTCCAGAACTGCACACAGTACTCCAGATGGGGTCTCACCAGCTGTCTGTACAGAGGGATAATAACTTCCTGTTTTCTACTGGTGATGCCTCTCCCTGCATCCCAGTATCCCCAGCCCTCCTTGCTGCCTTCTCACATTGCTTGCCCACCTTTAGGTCATCTGATATGACTACCCCAGGTCCCTTTCCATTTTTGTTGTTGTTAGTATCTCACCCCCATTGTGTACTCTTCCCTGGGTTTTGTTTCCCAAGTGCATTACCTTGCACTTCTTAGCATTGAATCTAAGCTGCCATACATTTGACCATTCCTCTAACCTTGCCAGTCCTTCTCATCCTTTCCACCCACCCTGTGCATCAACTCTGTTGCAGATCTTAGTGTCATCTGCAAGAGACATACTTTCCTTCAGTCCTTCTGCAATGTCGCTTATAAAGACATTGAGAGGACTAGTCTATCTGAACCTCAGGTACCCGCTAGTAACCCTCCTTTCTTCTGAGTGGACTCCATTTACTATTACTCTCTGTGTCCTATTCTCCAGCCAATTCTTTACCAGGCTGTCATCTTGGGACCCACTCCCAGGCTGGCTAACTTATATATTAATCTTTTGTGTGGGACTGTGTCAAATGCCTTGCTAAAGTCTAGGTAGGCCATGTCCACAGCCCCTCCCTGATCTACTACTTTGGTCACCTAGTCAAAGAAATCTATCAGATGTCCTGGCTGACCTTCCCGCTGTGAATCCATGCTGCCTAGGGTCTTGTGCCCTCTGGCCTCTAGATACTCGACAATTCTTTCCTTTAGAAGTGATTCCATCATTTTCCCTATCACTGAGGTTAAACTAACAGGTCTATAGTTTCCTGCTTCTGCCTTGCTCCCACTTTGTGAAGGGAATCACATCTGCCCTCCTCCAGTCCTCGGGTACCACCCATCCTCCCATGATTTGTTAAAGAGGGTAGTCAGTGGTGTCACTAGTTCTACCCTTAGTTCTTTTAGAATTCTGGGATGAATCCCATCAGGCCCCATTGCTTTGTCCACCTTCAGTTTTAAGAGTTCTTTCAGAACCCTTTCTTCTGTAAATGGGCTGGTATCAACTTCTGTATCCAGAGTGTTACTACTGTTTGTTTTATGTACCTCCCCCTCTTCCTTTGTAAATACTGAGCAAAAATATTTGTTTAGTATCTCTGCCTTTTCACATTCTCCCTCTGCCCACCCTCCCTCCCTTTATTAAGCCTCACTATCCCTCCCTTGGTCTTCCTTTGCTCCCTGATGTACCTATAAAGGTTTTATTCCCTTCTTAACTGAGTTGGCTATCTTTTCCTCAGTTTGGGCCTTTGCTGTTCTGACTGTCTTCCCAGCCTCCTTTGCTTTAACTGATACAGTTCTCTGTCCTGCTCCTGCTGCGATTCCTTGTCTTCCTGAATGCTTTCTTTTCTCTTGAACCTTCACTCGGACTTCCTTTGTGAACCATAGTGGTTTCTTACATCGTCTTGTTTTGTTTATTTGCTTCACACAAAGGCTCGTTACCTCTGTGATGGCAGTTTTATTATTCCCCATTGTTCTTCCACCCTCCTTCCCACCCATTTGCTAGTGCATTCCTTAGGTACTCACCCATTTTGGCAAAGTCAGCCCTCCTAAAGTCCAGTACTTTTGTCTTTGTCGGCTTAGCACTCTGTTGCTGTGTTTATTGTGAACCATACTGTTCGATGGTCGCTAGTTCCCAGATGGCTACCCACTTCTACATCTGTGATCCTCTCTCCATCTCCATTTGAGAGTATCAAGTCTAATATTGCTCCCTCTCGAGTGGGCTCCAGTACTAGTTGTCTAAGGCATGCCCCCTGTAGGGCATCTAGAATAACTGCACTCTTCGGAGTGGCAGCTGCAACTGCGCTCCAGTTAACATCTGGCATATTCAGATCACCCATCAGCAATATCTCCCCTTTTTCTGCCATTCTAATCCTACAGATTAAGGGGGTAAAATATTTACACCTTTTGTCTTTAATTCAAGTTCTGTTTGCCAGACAATTTCTGCTAAATCCTTTGTAGTGCAGTATAAATAGTTGGCCCACTTACTTTATTATTCAACACGTCATTAAAATCAGGAATAACTGTACCCAGCTGGCACCATGCTGTTGTCATTCCAATCTATAACAAGCATTTGTCAATGCCAAATGTTGCTTACTTATATGTGCTGTTTAGGTATGTGGAGGTGAAAGTACCATGCCTAAGAACTGTCATGTGCCACCCCCACCCAAGACATCCACTGTGTCTTTCTGTTCCATATTCACAGAATAGGGGGAGGGGCAAGGGCCACAGCAGTACAGCAGTTGCAAAGGCGTGAAGAGGTGGACAATAGTCTATTCACAGGCAGAAGAATCCTGCAGGAGGTGACTAAATTGAAGATGGACAAAGCGATGGGACCAGATGGCATACACCCAAGGATATTAAAAGAACTGTGAAGGGAGACCGCAGTACCTCTGGCAGCCATGTTCACTGAGTCATTCAACACAGGGGTGGTACCAGAGAATTGGAAGGCACATGTGGTCCCTCTATACAGATCCAGCAGTAGGGAGGAAGTGGGGAACTATAGGCTGGTCAGCCTCACCTCTGTAGTGGGGAAGATCATGGAGATATTGCCTAAAGAAAGGATAGTGGGGAATCTAGAAGTCTGAAATGTGGACTCTAAAACCAGACACTGTACTCCAGCTGGGGGTATACCAGGGAGTGATACAATGGTAGCACAACATCCCTCCTCCTCCTCCTACTGGAGATGCCACTCCTTCTGCACCCCAGTATCCAATTTGCCCTCCTCATAGCCTTGTCACACTGTACTGCCACCTTGAGGTCCTCTGATATAATAATCTCAAGGACCCTTTCACGTCTGGTGAGTATTAATACCTCCCCCCATCCTATACTCAGCATCGGGGTTCCTATCCCCTAGGTACATGATTTTATACTTGTTGGTATTGAACCCCAACTAAGTAAGAAAATTGAATTGATTTGAATGAATTGCAGGCATTTAAGCAGCTTTTCGTGGAGTGTGTGTGTGTGTGTGTGTGTGTGTGTGTGTGTGTGTGTGTATCTGGGGGGGGGCTCTGCTACTATAACTATTTGCTTTTGATTTTGTATAATGTGTGAACAGACTAACCCTGCTCCCAACTCCATGTGCTATATCAGAGATAAAGAGTCCAAATAGCACCGGGCCAAGCACTGAGCTCCGCAGCACCCTGCTTGTCACTGCTGTGGGTGCCAAGAGCTACCCTACCACCACCACCCTCTGCACCCTCCCCTGTAACCAGTTCTCTGCCCCTGACATCAGGCCAACCTGCTCACCTCCACGGATTACCCCCCATGGCGGGGTGGTGAGGAGCTTCCCAGCTTGACCCACCAGAGTAGGATCCAGTTGAGGGGGCACCATTCAGGGTGGGCAGCAGGGGTCGGAAGCGCATGCTGCCCAACCATAACCCATTTTCCACTTTTCTCCCCTTTGCAGAGTGCAGACGTGCAATGACGCTTGGGCACAGTATGCCATCATCCATCACACTCCTTCCCCTTTACTACACCACTCTAGTAGTACCTCCAGTCATCACCAGGGGCCGCCACAGAGTGGTGGATCCCTGGATCCCACCCTGGAATAGGAGAGCAGTCCTCCGGACACTCAGTCCTATCCCTCCCCTGCCAACCCCTGACAGCACTGGCTCACGTCCAAACCTGGATCGCCAGCATGGCACGAGGTGTGGCATCCAGCGCATCAACCCTCAGCATCAGTGGGCCAGCAGTAATGCTGCCTTTAATACTTCCATCCCCTTCCCGCTCCACTGTACCCTGTCCCCCATGTACAAGTCATTATTCCCCCCAGACCCTACCCCAATTAGTCACTAACCCATAATGTTTGGTGTAGCACTAATCCCTCAGCCACTCATTGAACTCCTCAAGCCTACCCTTCCTCTCCATGCTTGCACATGGTACTGGCAGTACCTCCAAGAATGCCACCAACTCTCCCACCCCCTCACACTGCCTGCCCAACTACTCAAACCTCCCCCTCACTACTTCCACAGTGTCCTCCGCCAAGCCGTTTGTACCCACGTGCAACAGTAAATGAGGTTTCTTCCTCTTCCTCGCTGCACGCTTGAGCAGTGCCTGCCCCTCCTGCAGTCAAACTGGGGACAGCTTCAACCCAAATATGGCTGTGTCTTTCCCTCTTTCTTCCCCATCTCATCCCTTTCAATATAGAATCCCAGAGGACGAGTACCCCCATCCCTTACCCCCTTTCCCTTCTAATGCCCCTTCCACCACCCCAGTGTTCATTCTTCCCTGCCCCTTACCCCCACCAGCTGCACCCTCTGTGTCTTCTGTATCTGTACCCCTACTTCCACCTCACCCCCTTTTCTCTACCTTATTCCTCCCATCCCCCTTGAGTCCCTTCCCAGCCTGACTAATTCCTACTGGGCTTCCCATGTCGACCTCCTCCCCTGCCAATTTCCAACCCCTCTCCTATCCCCGCTGTTGTCAATTTACAGCCTCCATTCCCTTCTACCCCAATAGTGATGCCCCTCCCATCCTTCCCCCCTTCTCGTAGCCTGCTCTCCTACAGTCACCACCCCCTCCTTCCTTACTAGCTCCCCTTCTACCCTCTTATCCTCACTATCTCTTCCCCTACCTGTTGCCATCCTTCTCATGCCCCACTTGTCCTCCCCCCTTCAGTATGTTCCTGCTCCCCTTCTCCCTCCCATAGCAGAGGTTTGAATCTATTCCTAGTTGATACCCCTCCTACATCTCTTCCCCCTATCAGTTCCCCTCTCCTACTTGTTCTTCTCCATGCCACCCCTGGTCCCTCCCTACCCGCAGCCATCTGCTCTCTCCTCTGGTACTCCTCGTGGTCTCTTCCTCCCCCATCAGGAGCCCCCCCCCTTGCCTTGGGCACCCCCTCCCTTCTCCTGTCTTTTCTGTCAGTGCCTCTGATACTGGGGTCAGTTTCACTCCCTAGTTGTTCTTCCTCTGTCCCCCTTTGCCCTCCCCTAACCCTCCCCAGGATGCCTACCATACTCATCTGCCCTGCCACTTAGACTCCTCCCTAACCTCCACAGTTCCTCCCTCAAACTAGCCAGTCATCTACAGATCATACACCCCCCAATCCTTCAAGCCGAGTCCAGGATCATGGCGGACCCACACCCTGTACACCCCACCACCCTTCCAAAGATGCCTGCCCTATTGACATGTGGCACCTGCCCCATTTTGGCCCCCATCTTATGTTACGGGCTCTTACTCTCAGGTTCTGTACCCTACTACAACTGTTAGGCCCCTATTTACTCAAATTCCTGTTCTCCCCCCACACTAGTCCCCCTACTGCCCCCTTGCCGATCAGGTTAATTCAGTCTCAAATCTCATCCATTAGATACTGTATTACTGTAGCAATCCTAAAGCCTCCTTGTCCGTTTTTCACTCCTCAGCTAGCATACTTTTTGTTCTCGGTTCTCGTATAGTTTCACTTAGCCCGGTTAGAAATCCTATTGCAGTCCAAGTATTACTCAGCTTAGTTAGAGAAATAAACAGAACAAATAAATATGTATTATTACAGCAATCATAACAGTATAGCTCAGTTCTTAGCTCAGTTAGGGAAATAAACATAACAACTTAATCTGTATTATTACAGCAATCCTAAAAGTATCCAATCATTGCTTTGTCTTCACTCCAGACACCCTGCTGAAAAATAGGACTACAGAGGACACTGGGCAGGAGGGTGGGCAACTCTAAAGTCCCGGCAGAGCTCCAATGAGCTTGCTCACTCCCCCCTTTCACTCGCTCATTCTCTTTCTCCCGATGCTGTAGGCTGCCCTTTTGTACTGGGCTCCTGACTGCATTGGCATCTTTTCCTGCCCACAAAGAAATCTGCAGCAATCCTGACTCAGCTCCATTGCGCTCGCTCACTCCTTCTCTCTCACTCGCTTGTTCTGTTTCTCCTGGTGCTGCAGGCTGCCCTTTTGTACTGGGCTCCTGCCTGCATTGGCACCTTTTTCTGCCCACAAAGAAATCTGAAGCAGTCCTGACAGAGCTCAGTTGAGCTCGCTCGCTCCCCCACTCTCACTGGCTCAATCTTAATCTGTCCCAAACACTGATTTCCCAAAGCGACCGCTCTATTCTGCACTGGAAGTGCGAAAACACATTTCAGCCAGGATGTGAAAAATGACAGTTGTACTGTTCATAAGAAGGTGTGAAAGAATGCCAGTGGTGAAAATCTGGCGTGAAAATATTACAAATTTGTGAAGTTACAAGGGTGCATGGAAACTGCGCAACGCACGCTCATAACACAGTCATTTTATGGACTTTCATCACAAAATTTTCCAACACAGGCATTTTAGCACCTCTGCTCATGAAAAGTGTCACTGTGATTTTCTTAATGTGTCCCAAACACTGATTTCCCACAGCAACTGTGCTATTCTGCTACCGGAAGTGCAAAAACACATTTCGCCAGGATATGAAAAATGACAGCTGTACTGTTCATAAGGAGGTGCAGAAAATGCCAATGTTGAAAATCTGGAGTGAAAATATTGCAAATTCACAAGTTACATGCATACATTGCAACTCGCGCAACACATGCTCGTGAAAACAGGCATGTTTTGATTGTTTCCACCAAATTTGCAACATAAGCTTTTGAGAGCTCCACCATGGATCACTGGCACCGTCATTTCATTGACTGTCTCTCGAAGGCGATTCCGCGACTGACCGCGAAATCACCTTTCGGGACCGAATAACACCATGACAGTGGTTGAATTCATGAGGAGGGGTCCCAATAACCCAATGTAGAAAATATGGTGCCAAAAATGCCTGAGATATGCACCAAAATTGAAAAAAAACTATTTATGCCATTATACAGCTTACCGGTATTTCTTTTCAGTTCATTTCAGTTTGCAGTCGGCTTTGAAGAGTGCAGATGTGTTCTCAGTCCACCGAAGATTGTTGCGCTGTGCTCCAGAGGTAAGTATAGGCTGGGGGTGTGTAGGGAGGCAGGGTGTATAAAGAGTGGGTGTGGTTTGGGGTGAGGCCACGTATCCAATGAGGGACTATTTTCTGCTTTATAGGGGTAAAAAAAAAAACAAGAAAAATATCGCGGGACTGTTTTTTTTTTTCAGGGACATTTGGCACACTGGGGTGGGCCCCCAGCATGCTACCTCAGTAGTTGGTGGGGCTGTAGCCAGCAGGGGATTGGGCACCCCCTTCAGCACATACCAAGGGAAGGGAGAGTCAAAGGGGATTGGGCACCCCCCTCAGCAGACAACAAATTGGGGTGGGAGACATTATGCCAACAGGGAGTGGGCTCTCCCATTGGCAAATTCAACTGGGAAAGGGGGACTGAAGCCAGTGGGCATTGGGCACCCTGTCAGCAAAGAAAGAGGGGGGCATGATGCTGAGGGGGATTGGGCACCCCCCTCTCAGCATACAACAGAAACTTGGGATGGGGACATTATGCTGATGGGGACTGGGCTCCCCATCAGCAAACTGGGTCGGGGGCATGCAAGGCACCATCCTGCAGTGATGGGTCGCTCCCACATTGCAGTGGAATGGCTGACACTGCAATGATGAGGTGGCCCCTGATTGCAGTGACTAAAACTTTTCCAGGTGGTGGCACACTGACTGAATTAGTGTCAGCAGCAGTGTGCCACCCCGTTGGGGAAAACGGGCCAAGCCTCAAAAGGCAGTGGGGGCATTGGCCACAACAGTGCCACACCTCCACAACCTGCTTGTGCAGCAAGTTGCTGCAACATGTTTCTTGCGCATGTGCGCAAGCAACATAAAAATGGACCCAAAAACCAACTTCAAAATTATAGACCCATAAGCCTTACTTCAGTCTTTTGTAAAATACTTGAAAGACTATTAAAAACCAAGACTATTAATCATATGACAGAGCAGGGGTATATTGACATCATTCAGCATGGGTTTGTTATGGGCAGATCTTGCCAAGCCAACCTATTGAAATTTCTAGAACCAGTAAGTGAGCCATTAGATAACAATTTTTCTGTTGACATTGTTTTTTCAGATTTCTCTAAGGCATTTGATTCTGTGTCACACATAATCTTAATTGATCAAAATGTTGGCCTTCAAAATTCATCCTGTTATTGTGCATTGGGTAAATGCATGGTTAACTAATCGAATGCAGCAAGTGTCAATGAAAGTTCACCTGTCTTCCTGTGGCACTGTTACTAGTGGAGTCCTGCAGGGATCTGTTTTGGGACCGGTCTTATTTAACATTTCTATATCAACAATGCTCCCCATCTCAGAAAACTGCTGGATAGGGAAGTACACAGACAACTGCAAATTAGGCAGTATTACAACTGGTCACAATTCATTTTAAAATCTTCAAGCAAGCTTAACCCACTTAGAAAAATAGTCTGTGAAAAACAAATGACTGTTTAATGAACATAAATGTAAGGTGATGCACTTAGGGATAAATAACCCTTGCTATGATTACAAATTAAGTAACATCACATTACAAAAAAATTGAAAACGAAAAAGACCTAGGTGTCACTAGTACAAACAATTTATCATTTGAAACTCACAATAGGAACATTGTAAAGAAAAGCAACCACATACTAGGCTGTATTCTGAAAAACATTAAAAGTAGAAGTAAGGAAGTATTGATTCCTCTCTATTCGACCCTGGCTAGGCCCCATTTGGAGTATTGTTCCTCGATATGTGCTCTACATCTGGTGAGGAATAATAAACTCTTAGAAAAAGTACAGCATAAATGAACTAAACAAATTAGGTCTGTAAGTGATCTTGATTACAAATTCAGACTTACTAAACTCGGATTATACTCCATGCAATACAGGAGACTGAGAGGTGAGCTATGTTTAACTCTCAAGGCAATAAACCACGGGACAACATTCAAAACTGTAGGTCTAAAGTATAACAGTTCACACCATACTACTAGGTCAAATGAAAAGACATTAAGGGGAAGCCAATATAACACAAATAAGAGAGGCCACTGGTACACCCAGAGGATTATATGAGTCTGGAATGCCTTGCCAAAAAACATTATAAATAGTGACACAATAGATACATTTAAAAACAGACTAGATAAACATATGGGAAATGTAAAGTTTGAATTCCATCAGTAAATCTAGTAGCGAATCCATCAAGGGCATAATTCGCCCACCGGATTCGTACAACTTCTATGAATCTATGAATAAAAGGAGACAACCCAGTTTGTTTGGATTGGGTGGGTGGGTAACATACATATCTTTCTTATTAAAGGGCATATGTAATAATTTGCTCAGCCACTCCTGTATTTTTACCATATTTTCCTGATATACTGGCTGCACTCCGTACATTTCTATCAAATATTTATTATTATTCTGCTGATCTTGAAGACATGTTAAACTTTCATTATTATTTTGCTTATTTTGTTGCTTGTTAAACCTTTGCATGTTGCTCAATAAATCTTTCCTCGGTCTCTCTCCTTTTCCAGACATCCTTTATGAGATTTTCCATATCCTCTATAGATGGGAAAGAAAATAATACCTGACCAATTTCTTCATTACTACCTCTGTTTTCTGTTAAAAGATCTCTACTTTGTATCGCAATTTGTTGTGTTTGACTTCTTTCTCCTATTTGATTTCCTTCATTAATTTCTTCTGCTATCTTAATGATATTATGCAGTATAGACTTTTTATGTTGTCTTGCACACGCGTAAGCAACATTTTGTGGCAGAAGGAGATGGTAGTAGGAGAAATGCAGAAATATGTCAGTTTGGGCAAATGCAGGGCAGGCTTTAGAAGGTATGTCCCTCAGTCCCAATTAGTGAGCATGCTAGCGCTGATACAAGTTTATGCAAAGTGCCATCAACCTGAAACAAATGTGCCACTGCAATCAGAGACAAGCTCGTCATGTGGCGGCACAGATGACACACCTCCCTACGTGCCTTTACTGGTGAAGCATTTCTATAAACATGGTGGGGGCCCTGCTGCCGCCACACAATCCAAAAGAAGGCCAACATCGGGGGTGCAATCCCCATGTCAGCATGTCCCCCCCCCCCACATTGTATGGCACGCTTGGAGCCCACCTCAGTGTGCTGCCATGAAAGAAAGCTGACCACATCGGCATGTTCCTGCCCCTGGCCCACCCCCATTGCATAGCACACTGGGAGTCCACCCAAGTGTGGCCAACATCACAGCCCCCAAAATTCATGGGGCACACTGGAAGCCCACCCCAGTGCACCTAGCATTTGTTTTAATTCATCTGTAAAGAAAGAAAATGGTCCCTTGAGGTCCAGTTCTTTTTTTGTGTACCTGAAAAAAAGAAAATAGTCCATTGTCCATGGCGTGCCCCTACCCCAACCCGCACCCACCCTCTGTGTAGCCCACCTCCCCACACACACCCCTCACCCCATACTTACTTCCGGAGGTCAGGGCTGTGATGTTCGGTGGAGCAGGAACACGTCTGCGCTCTTCAAAGCTGACCGCAAATTGAAGAATTGACAGTAAGCTGTATAATGGCATAACACAAAAACACAGGGATAGGGTCTCAAGAACTGTACACAGTACTCCAGATATGGTCTTACCAACTGTTTGTACAGAGGGCCAACAACTTCTTGTTTTCTACTGGTGATGCCTTTCCATATGCATCTTAGTATTCCCCAGCAGTCCTTACTGTCTTCTCACATTGCCGGCCCACCTTTAGGTCGTCTGACATGACTACCCCCAGGTCCCTTTCCATTTTTGTTGTTGTCAGTATCTCACCCCCCACTGTGTATTCTTCCCCTGGGTTTTTGTTTCCCAGGTGCATTACTTTGCACTTCTTTGTATTGAATCTAAGCTGCCTTATATTTGATCATGCCTTCAACCCTGCCAAGTCCCTTTTCATCCTTTCCACCTCACCTTCCATATCAACCCTGTTGCAGATCTTTGTGTCATCTGCAAAGAGACATACTTTTCCTTCCAGTCCCTCTGCAATGTCACTTATAAAGACATTAGAAAGGACCGGCCCCAGTACTGAACCCTGTGGTACCCCACTAGTAACCCCCCTTTCTTCACTGTGGACTCCATTTACTATTACCCTGTGAGTCCTGTTGTCCAGCCAGTGTTTTATCCAGACTACCACCCTGGGACCCACTCCTGTGCTGGCTAATTTGTTTATTAATCTTTTGTGGGGGGTTTTAACTTAGGTGGCTATCTCAGGCATTTTTTTTCATTTTTGCTCCAAATTTTCAACATGGGGTTCTTGGGATCCCACTTCATGAACACATGCACTGTCATCTCGTTATTCGGTCCTGAAAGGTCATTTTGATGTCACTGCATGGAATCACTTTTTGGGACTGATTAACAAAATTATAGTGCCACTGTTCATGAGGTGGGGTCTCAAAAATTCTATTTTGAAAATTTGGTGAAAAAATTCCAAAAGATGACTGTGTTACGAGCATGCATTGCGCAGTTTCCACACATGCTCGTAATTTCAACAATTTTTAATATTTTCACCCAAGATTTTCAATATTGCCATTTTTTTCCCACCTCCTTATTAACAGTACAGCTGTCATTTTTCATAGCCTGCCCAAAATGTGTTTTCGCACGTGATGCATAATGGCACAGCCGCTGTGGGTATTCAATGTTCAGGACAGATTAACAAAATCAAAGTGACACTGTTCATGAGCGGAGGTCCCAAAATGCCTATGTTGAAAATTTAGTTAAAAACATCCCCCAAATAATTGCGTTATGGGCCTGTGTTGCACAGTTTCTATGCAAGCTCGTGACTTCACCAATTTTTCATATTTTCACTCCAGATTTTCAACATTGCCATTTTTTTACACCTCATTATGAACACTGTGGTTGTCATTTTTCACATCCTGCCTAAAATATGTTTTCCCATATGTGGCACACAAATGTGTGGTCGCTGTGGGAAATCAATGTTCATGACAGATTAACAAAATCGCAGTGATACTGTTCATGAGCAGGGGTCCCAAAATGCTTATGTTGAAAATTTGGTTTAAAAAATTCCCAAAATGATTGCGCTACAGGCGTGCATTGCACAGCTTCTATGCATGCTTGTGACTTCACCAATTTTTCATATTTTCAATACAGATTTTTTTAACACCATTTTTATACACCTCCTCATGAACAGTACAGCTATCATTTTTCACATCCTAGCGGAAATGTGTTTTCACACCTGTGGCACCAAACGGCGTAGTCACTGTGCAAAATTACCTTTTGGCTAATGAACTGATACTGCCACTGCTCATGAGGAAGAGTCACAAAAAGCCCATGTTGAAAATTTGGAGTGAAAATACCAACAAACGCCCAGGGTGTTAGGGTTTCCATCCATAACGCTCCACCCTGTAGAGACTGACAGGCGTCAGGGGTGTGACTTGGGATTGTCAGCTGTAATGCTCATTCCATTCTACCCCTACCTTCACCCTGCAGCCAGTGACAGGCATCAAGGTGTGCCTTGGGCTCTTTGGCCCCAAAGTTCACCCCATTCTCCTATACTGCACCCATATCAGTGTATTTCCTTATGGAATGGGGTGAGCGTAAGTCCGAAGACCCCAAGGCACACGCGTGCTGCTGTCAGTGTCAGCAGGGTAGGGAGGTGAAATGAATAAGCTGCTATGACCAACAACCAAAGGCACACCCCAATGCCTGTCAGTCTCTGTAGGGTGGGGGTGCGATTGGCGTAGGTTCCAGACTTCACTGCGATTCCTATTATGCATCTCTCTAACTCCTGCACTACCAATGCCAATGCCAGCAAGACAACATTAAGCATTGACAAATGCTTGTTTGTCTTGGTGTCAGATATGGGGACCTTAGTTTTATGTTCTGTATTGGTGACCTTTATGACCGTGTTCTTATTCTTTTTTGTAGTTTTAGAATTATTATTTTCTGTTTTCCTGTTTCCATCTACTTTTTGAAATAGTTTGGCCAAAGTTTCCAGATCCTCTGTTTCCTTAGTCCTTCTTCTGTTGTCTAAGTGACCAAAGTAATAGACCAGGGAGGGGCTATGGATATGGCCTATCTAGACTTTAGCAAGGCATTTAACACAGTCCCGCACAAAAGATTAACAATCAAGTTAGCCAGCTTGGGAGTGGGTCACAGGGTGGTAGCCTGGGTTGCAAACTGGCTGCACAACAGGACACAGAAGGTAATAGTGAGCGGAACACATTCTGAAGAAAGGGGGGTCACTAGTGGAGTACCTCAGGGCTCAGTACTGGGTCCAGTCCTCTTTAACATCTTTATAGGTGACATTGCAGAGGGTCTGAGGGAAGGTATGCCTCTTTGCAGATGATACAAAGATCTGTAACAGAGTTGATACACAAGGGGTAGAAAGGATGAGAAGGGACTTGGACAAGGTTGGAGGAATGGTCAGACATATGGCAACTTAGATTCAATGCAAAGAAGTGCAAGTAATGCACCTGGGAAACAAAAACCCAGGAGAAGAGTAACAATAGCAGGGAGGTACTAACAACAACAAAAATGGAACGGGACTTGGGGTAGTCATATCAGATGATCTAAAGGTGGGTAAGCAATGTGAGAAGTCAGTAAGGAGGCCAACTTCCTGTTTTCTGCTGGTGACACCTCTCCTATATATCCCAGTATCCCCAGCCCTCCTACCACCTTCTCACATTGCTTGCCAACCTTAAGGTCATCTGATATGATTACCCCAGGTCCCTTTCTATTTTTGTTGTTGTTACTACTTCCCATTGTGTAATCTTCCCTGGTTTTGTTTCCCAGGTGCATTACCTTGCACTTCTTTGCATTGAATCCAAGCTGCCATACTTTGACCATTCCTCCAACCTTGCCTAGTCCCTTCTCATCCTTTCCACGCCTCCTTGTGTATCAACTCTGTTGCAGATCTTTGTGTCATCTGCAAAGAGGCATACTTTTCCTTCCAGTCCCTCTGCAATGTCACTTATAAAGACATTAAAAAGGACTGGACCCAGTACTGAATCCTGTGGTACCCCACTAGTAACCCCTCTTTCTTCAGAGTGGACTCCATTTACAATTACCTTCTGAGTCCTGTTGTTTAGCCAATGTTTTACTCAGGCTACCGCCCTGGGACCCACTCCCAGGCTGGTTAATTTGACTATTAATCTTTTGTGTGGGACTATATCAAATGCCTTGCTAAAGTCTAGGTAGGCCATGTCCACAGCCCCTCCCTGGTCTATTACTTTGGTCACCCAGTCAAAGAAATCAATTAGATTCGTCTGACATGACCTTCCTGCTGTGAACCCATGCTGCCTTGGGTCCTCTGCCCCACTAGCTTCTAGGTACTCAACAATTCTTTCCTTCAGAAGTGATTCCATCACTTTCCCTATCACAGAGGTTAAACTGACAGGTCTGTAGTTTCCTGCCTCTGTCTTGGTTGGGTTTGAAGGCTGTGAGGAAGGAGCTTGGGAAGCTGCAAATTGACCTGAGCCCTCAGAGCAGGTCAGGAAGGAGGAAACAAGGAACAGCCACATGAGCAAAATCTTAAAGATATATAATATATATATATATATATATAACTTATGGGTAGGTCTATAGTTCTTATGAGTAGGATTGTGGTTTTCAGTTAGTACTGTAGTTGGCTGTCTTATGCTGCATGCAAGGGCATTTGGGATTAAAAGTTCTGTTAAAGGATGGCTAGGATTAGGTAGGGAAAGTTAAGGTGGAGAGGATTTTTGTACGTTTTGCTGCTTTTTTTTTCTTTTATTTAGCTTAAAGGTTTTTGTGGCTGTGTTTATTGAATTAAGCTTAAAGGTTCTGTGGCTGTGTCTTTTGAATTTACCTTAAAGGTCCCTGTGGCTATGTTTTTTTTTGGCATTAAGCTCAACGGGGGCACAGGGACACCACTTAAAGCTGGAGGGAGGGTCCTAAAGAGGGCCTGGGGCAAGCGTCTAATTTCTGGACTTTATGTGTTTGTGAGACCTGGGGATGCTAATGGTGGGTTTGTAATTGTGTTTGTAAACAATACAATCAATATAGAGAAACTGTACTTCACTGTTCTGTATAAGTAGTGTGGGCTATGGGTAGGATTGTAGGGTGCAATGGTTGTGGGGCAGCAATGTGGATGAACATACTGTGGAGGCTGGGAGGGTGCCGAATATGCCACAGGCTAAGGAGGCTTGAGAAAGAGGTTCAGTGGCTTGGCAGGGAGCTGGGGAGGTTGAGGGATGAGGGGAGAATTGTGTTGGTAGGAGGGCTGACATCTGAGAGTATTGTGAGGGCACCACAGAGAAGGAACAGTGGGTCAAGGGAGGGGTTGGGGGAGGGGGCCAACTAGACATGAAGCCAGATGATGAAGGGTGGACTCTAGTAGGACCTAGAATAAGAGGCCAGCAGTATGCAAGAGGGAGGAGAAAACACATAGTAAGGCAAAGGGGATAGGAAGCATGTTTGCTGTACTAGCAGCACATGGGAAAGAGGAAGCAGGAGGAGATTGCACAAGGGATAGCACTCATGAAGAGGAGTGAGTGAGGGGTATTATTAGTGGAGAGATTGAACATGGCATGGTGGGGGAAGGATAATACTCGAAGAGGTGAGGAGGGAGAGGGAGGTTGGCAGTCAAACAGGAGGAGGGAAGGTCTCAATTGAGAGGGCAGGGGAAATTACTGGGGTAAATGGTAAAAGCACTGTCTTGAGTGGCCCCAGGAATGAGAACCTGGTTGGGGGGTGGTGATGGGCACAAAGAAAGAGGAGGGGGTGTACTAGTGTTGGGGGACTCCATACTCAAAGGGATCAGATGGGGCAGCAAGGGGGAGAGGCACAGTCGGATATGGGTGGAGTCCATACCGGGATTAAAGGCAGACAAGGCAGGACGGGAAATCCTAAGGTGCATATGGAAGGGTAGGAGGAAACCACACATTGTGGTATATGTGGGGACAAATGTCCTAGCAGGGAGATGGTGGGGGTAACAAGGGACAGGACTGAGGAAGTAGGTAGGTTGTGCAAGGAGATTGGGCAGTCTGTGGCCTTCTCCGAGCTGCTCCCAGTACCATGCGAAAGCACAGTGAGAAAGGAGAGGATTAGGGAGTTGAACACATGGTTGGTAGAATGGTGTTGAACTAAGGGGTATGGGGTTGTGGGTGGCTGGGGCAGTACCTGGGATAATAACAATCTGTTTGCAAGGGATAGGCTGCACCTGAGTGGGGAGGGAAATGAGGTATTAAAGCAAAGACTGGGGAGGTATATTGCAACAAAGGTGGATTTAAACTTGATGGGGGAGTGGCAAGTGGACAGCAGGTAGGCAGAGATTGGAGAGAGGGGAGTCACAACCTACCCCCCAGCCTAGCAGGGAAGGACTCGGGGTGGTCAAAAAGGGAGGGAGTAGAAAGACTATGAGTTTTGTTGACAATGTGAGTTTTATTTGTGCCCATTTTGCTGGTCTCCCCCGCTGTGTCATATGCCAGTGGTACATTCTATAAGCGGTGTTTATGTGCTGACGTTGGAAAGGGGCTAATTTGGAGCATCACTTCTATGGTGGCGGAAGGGAAGGAAACACTGATTAAAGCTTTTCATTTCTGTTGTTGAATGGTCTGTAAGTAAATACAGCTATCCTGCTTTGTGTGTGTGTGTGTGTGTGTGTGTTGTTGTCAGCCACTTCTCCACTTTAATACACAGATTTTTTTAAAGCGAGATTCATCTCATAAGTGATTCCCACCGCGACGACTCTGACAGGGACAGTGTGACAAGTGAGAGTCACTGCGGCAGGAATCAGTTGTGTTGAGCAGTGTAAGGCAGCAACTGTACACTCAATAAGAGGTAAAGTAATACTGCACTCTGATTGGTTGAGGCAGTTCCACTGCTCCATAATTATGTAACTAAAGTTAGGTCTTCTAGGTTAGTATATGGTTTGGCACCCTTTTGAATTTCTTTCTCATTGGTGGTTTCTCCTGAAAATAAATGCAAAGAAGCCACTGCCTCATCATTTTCTTCATTAGGAGATGGCCAGATCACTGGGGATCTGAAAGTGGAATCATTATTTTTACCTTGATGTAATATCAAAGAATCATTTTCAAAGAAGCTCATACTATATGAGTCTAATGACAGCGCTTCCGTACAGAAAGTTGATCTGGGGGTGCTGTCTATCTTTGGAGATCTAGTTACTTGATCCATAGATCCTGCATTAACACTAGCCACTTGTACTGGTGTAGACTGTTGTACAAACCTTGTTATTTTAAGCTGCTCAGTTGTTTTTTTCTGTATTTGTGTCAATTGTGTTTTCTTTCTCTGCCCTGTCTGTAGTATTATTCTCTAATATGCTGATCTGTAATTTTTTGAGTCCTTGTGGATTTGTCTGTTTCTTTTGTTTTATTTTTTGCTTTAACTTGTATATCTCCTGTATTATTTGTTGTTCCTGTTGTGTTAAATTTACCACTTCTTGTACTTACCATCTTATAGGCAGTTTCTGCTTCAAATTATACCAGCGAGTGTTATTCTATGAATAGCTATCTATAATATAAGATCAAGCAGCAAACAAGTTTCTTCTCTTACAACTGCTTAGCTTCCTTCTAACAGTGCAACAATTAGTCTAGTTAAAAAGACTAATATAATGTATATACAAGAAAACCAGTGATCAGCTTCCTTATGAAGATGTTCTCAAGATGTTAAAAATATTAAAATATGAATATGTTTAGAAATCACTAAGGGCACACAAGAATATAGTTCAGTATCACCCAGGAAGATAAAGTTTGTCAGTTCTTGAGTTTATCTAAGTCTTCTTTCCCACTTTGGAAATGGTAATTAAAGCAGTCAAAAGGTTCCTTCTCCTCCAGGAATATATCACAAAATGGGAATGTACAGTCCAAAGCCTCTGTAAAATTATAAATCTTCCAGTAGGACCAATGAAATCTGGATTCAGGAATTCCAGAAAGGAGAATCTGGGTGTACAAATACAAACCAAAGCAGTACTTTCTGTACTCAGCAGAAAGGGCATTCAAAAGGAGAAAGGGTCAAACACAGTGATATAATAAAAGTATATCTAAACCAGATTTGACCAACGATTATTTTGGTTATCATATGTAATAAGACCAGATAAAATAATGAAAATTAATTTCTAGTTCATATAGGTCAAAATATGCACTATTACACTACAGCACTTTGTTGCAAAATATTTCAAGTACATCTAAACGTATAAAATCATTTGGGAGACCATGGACTTAAATGATAGGTCTCTACCTCAGGGTGTATATCAAGATCAAAAAGTTTATATCAAAAAATAAACTTCTAACCTTAAAATTACAAGCTTAAGTGTTTCTTAATCTACATAGAACTAAGAAATTGTTTTCAATTTTGTACCAACTGATATAAAAAAGGAAAACTATCTTTCTGTAACTCTTGATATGCAACAAACCTATTTAAATATATTTTAAAAACTATTTACCTTTCTTGATCGCATAAGGTTCATTAATGGCATTTAGTAGTGATAAATTCAATAGTGTATTCTGGAATATTCATTTCATGTAGTGTGGCTGTCATTGTGCCATCTTTTCACACTCTAACGCCTTGAGTGGATGGATGGCAGGCCAAGATTTCAATCGCAAAGACCATAGGTCTAAAAAAAAAATATATAGACAATGGCCCAGATTTTCAAAAGAGATGAGCAGTGCTTCTCTGGAACAAATGGACGCTTATCTCACAAGCTGCTCCAAACTCCCATATTCAAAGGAGGGAGATGGGATGCCCCAGTAGAGATGGGCCACGGCCCAAAGTTAATGTATGCAGCCCAAGTTGAGGGGGCATGACCATGAATATCCCGCACAATGGGATATTCAGAAGAGATGGGCTGCCCAAGTGCAGGAGATGAGCAGCGTAAAGTTAGGCATGGAAAAAGCATGCCTAACTGCTGGCCACCCACAGGCAGGCTGTGGTACTGCACACAGCAGCACAGCAGCCTGCCTGCCCTCTGCAGCCCAGTTGCATGCCCTCCCAGGCCCCTTTCCCAGTTCAAACTATGAATGCACTCCATATTAAAAATGTCTAGTTATGTAGGTAAACCCCCATCCTTTCCCAGTTTGAACCATGATTGAACTCCATATGAAAAATGTCCCATAATGTAGGGAAACCCTCCACCCCATCCCCCATCTGGTCCATATTCCCAGTTCACAAACACTTCCATAGTGTAGTGACCCACCCACCTCAGTAGGCAGGACCTCCTCCCCACACCCCCCACACCACCTGTGTCGACAACTGGCACAGCCCTCTGCTCACTACCATGGCCAGCCACCAACTGAACAGTTCAGGAATGGTACTGTGTAGCATATGCACCCCGGTGTTTTCTTCTGCATTTTGGTTGTAACTAAGAGCTGCCACAGAGAAGTAAGTGTCCTGCCAAACTAAAGGGGTAAGAATTGATTTTGCCCATTTTCATTTATTATGTGTAAAATCCTTGGCAGTGATTTGTTTGTATTGTACTTAACTTACTCAGCCTTGGCAGCCTCGGTGCATACTTGAAAGTTAACCTGATGCTTTTATTAATAAACCTGTATTTTTAATATCATTCCATAGATAAATATCGGCTGTACAGCACACTTTTGTAACTTGAGGGTTTTGTGGTTAATTGAAGTTTAGGAATTTCTGGATTATAAGACCTTGAATACTTGCTTTGCTGCTTAATTTTAATAATGTACAATATCTGCTGCTGATATTGTGTTAATTGGGATGGATGGGGCAGTGGGATGAAACAGGAGCCTGGGGAACCAGAATATGTGAAGAACAAAGAGAGTTCATATATGTCAGACACTCTGGTACCTTAAGCATTAGGAACACCTGGAATGATACTAATATGGTTAATTATTTATTAGCCCCTGGCCTATTTACATCAGGGAGAGAAGGACTGATTAAGTCTGCTTGCTGTGGAGAATATTTTTGTAAGTTTTTCCTATTGTTTTTTAAACTACAGGAGAGAAGGATTAGTTAACTCAACTCGCTGTTGAGAGAGTTATTGTGCAGAGGATTTTTGTAAGTTTTGTTATTTTTTTTTTTATTTAGCTTAAGGTGGAATTTAGCTTAAAGGTTTCTGTGGCTGGAGTATTCTTAAATACTGAAAAACCACTGGGGTTGGGTTTGAAAGCTGTGAGGGAGGAGCTTGGGAAGCTGCAAATTGACCCGAGCCCTCAGAGCAGGTCAGGAAGGAGGAAACAAGGAACAGCCACATGAGCTAATTCTTAAAGATATATAAATATATATATATAACTTATGGGTAGGTCTATAGTTCTTATGAGTAGGATTGGGGTTTCCAGTTAGTACTGTAGTTGGCTGTCTTATGCTGCATGCAAGGGCATTTGGGATTAAAATTTCTGTTAGAGGATGGCTAGGATTAGGTAATTCTACTTGCTGTAGGGAAAGTTAGGGTGGAGAGGATTTTTGTAAGTTTTGCTGGTTTTTTTTTCTTCTTTTATTTAGCTTAAAGGTTTTTGTGGCTGTGTTTATTGAATTAAGCTTAAAGGTTCTGTGGCTGTGTCTTTTGAATTTACCTTAAAGGTCCCCATGGCTATTTTTTTTTTTTGGAATTAAGCTCAACTGGGGCACAGGGACGCCACTTAAAGCTGGAGGGAGGGTCCTAAAGAGACCCAAGTGCGTCTAATTTCTGACTCATGTGTTTGTGAGATCTGGGAATGCTAATGGTGGGTTTGTAATTGTGTTTGTAAACAATGCAATCAATATAGAGAAACTGTACTTCACTGTTTTGTATAGGTAATGTGGCCCATGGGTAGGATTGTAAGGTGCAATGGTTGTGGGGCAGCAATGTGGATGAACATACTGTGGAGGCTGGGAGGGTGCCGAATATGCCACAGGCTAAGGAGGCTTAAGGAAGAGGTTCAGTGGCTTGGCAGGGAGCTGGAGAGGTTGAGGGATGAGGGGAGGATTGTGTCAGTAGGAGGGCTGACATCTGAGAGTATTGTGAGGGCACCACAGAGAAGGAACAGTGGGTCAAGGGAAGGGTTGTGGAGGGGGCAAACTAGACATGAAGCCAGATGATGAAGGGTGGACTCTAGTAGGACCTAGAAAAAGAGAAGCAGCAGTAGGCAGGAGGGAGGAGAAAACACATAGTAAGGCAAAGGGGGGTAGGAAACATGTTTGCTGTACTAGCAGCACATGGGAAAGAGGATGCAGGAGGAGACTGCACAAGGGATAGTACTCACGAAGAGGAGTGAGTGAGGGGTATTACTAGTGGAGAGATTGAACATGGCATGGCAGGGGGAGGGATAATACTCAGAGAAGTGAGGAGGGAGAGGTAGGTTGGCAGTCAAACAGGAGGGGGGAAGGGTCTCAATTGAGAGGGGAGGGGAATCACTGGGACAAATGGTAAAAGCATTGTCTTGAGTGGCCCCAGGAATGAGAACCTGGTTGGGGGGTGGTGATGGGCACAAGGAAAGAGGAGGGGGTGTACTGGTGTTGGGGGACTCCATACTCAAAGGGATCAGATGGGGCAGCAAGGGGGAGAGGCACAGTCGGATGTGGGTGGAGTCCATACCGGGATTAAAGGTAGACAAGGCAGGACAGGCAATCCTAAGGTGCATAAGGAAGGGTAGGAGGAAACCACACATTGTGGTATATGTGGGGACAAATGACCTAGCAGGGGAAACGGTGGAGGCAACAAGGGAGAGGACTGAGGAAGTGGGTAGGTTGTGCAAGGAGACTGGGGAGTCTGTGGCCTTCTCCGAGCTGCTCCCAGTACCATGCGCAAGCACAGTGAGAAAGGAGAGGATTAGGGAGTTGAACACGTGGTTGGTAGAATGGTGTCGAACTAAGGGGTATGGGGTTGTGGGTGGCTGGGGCAGTACCTGGGATAATAACAATCTATTTGCAAGGGATAGGCTGCACCTGAGTGGGGAGGGGAAGGAGGTATTAAAGCAAAGACTGGGGAGGTATATTGTGACAAAGGTGGATTTAAACTAGACGGGGGAGTGGCAAGTGGACAGCAGGTAGGCAGGGATTGGAGAGAGGGGAATCACAACCTACCCCCAAGCCTAGCAGGGAAGGACTCGGGGTGGTCAAAAAGGGAGGGAGTAGAAGGAAGGAGATGGAGGCTGGTGAAGGGAAGGGGGCAAGATGGAGGGTGGTCTCGCTGAATGCAAGCAGCTTAGGCAACAAATCAGCTGAGCTACAGGCACTCTTAGCAGTGTGGAGGGTGGATATTGCAGCTGTCACAGAAACGTGGGCAACTGAGCACCGTGACTGGGATCTGGTAATCCCAGAATACAAATTATACAGGAAGGACCATAAGGAGGGGGGGTGGGGTGGGGTGGCAATCTAATTGAGGGATGGGATCAAATGCACAAGGGATTAGGGGGGAGAAAGGAGAACAGAGGCAATCTGGCTGCAGCTCCTAGATTCAAGGGGTAGGAAACTGAGGTTTGGGGTGGTATACAGGCTGCCGTCCCAGTCTGAGAAGCTTGACAGAGAATTAGTGGAAAAAATCAGAAAGGTATGTAGAAAAGGGAATGTGGTTATCGTGGGAGATTTCAACTTGCCGGGGGTTGACTGGAGCATTCTGGTCACCTCCAGTGCTAGGGAGCAAGTGCTCCTGGATGTGATCCAGGAGGATCTCTTGCCACAGTTGGTTAGTGTACCTACTAGGCTAAAGAACACTTTAGATATCATATTGTCAAATGGAGAGGCATTAAGGGAAATAAAGGTGGAGGACCCACTAGCCGACAGCGATCACCAAACAGTGTGGTTTGATATCACAATGTGTGGGGAGCCAGATAAATCAGTTACTTGGGTGGTAAACTTCAGGGGGGTGGACTTTGGAAGGATGCAGGAAGTACTGAAAGGGAAACTGGAGGGCATAAGGCAGGAGATAGACGCAGAGCAGAAATGGGATATTATTAAATGAGGGATTACAAAGGCAATAGAAGCCTGCACCAGGACACAGAGTAAGAGGAGCAGAGCAAGAAAACCATGCTGGTTGAACAGGTAGTGGAGGTGGCGAGGGCAAAATGAAAGGCGAACCAGAGGTATAGGAGGACGGGGAAGGAAGTGGACAGAGAAAAGTATGCAAGATTGTCCAGGGAGGTGAACAAAAAAGTGAGAGAAGCCAAGGCCCAGAGTGAGCTGAGATTAGTGCAGGGAATTAACGGTGGGGGGGGGACTTTTTCAGATACATCGGGGAGAAAAAGAAGTGCAAGGAGACAATAGTGAGGATAAAAAGGGGTTGGGGAGTGGACGGAAAAGGTGGAGGAGCAGGCGGAAGCACTGAATGAATACTTTTGCTCAGTGTTCACGGGAAGAAAAGGGGACTGCTACCACCATGGGCTGGGAGGGTGGGACGGGGGGGGAGAGGAGGCGACAGACAGAAGAATTGAGGCAAGCAGAGTCCTAGAGGGACTGAGGGAACTGAAGGTAGACAAGGCACCAGAATGGATGGTATCCACCCCAGAGTGCTGAAGGAGATGGCGGAGGTGTTGGCAGAGCCACTGGCAGATCTGTATAGCACCTCACTGGAGTCGGGATGTGTGTCACTGGACTGGAGGATGGCACATGTAGTACCATTACACAAGAGCAGACCAAGGGGTGAACCGGGTAATTATTGTCCGGTAAGTCTCACCTCCATAGTGTGCAAACTCATGGACACGATACTAAAGGAAAGACCAGTGTAATACCTGGGGGACAATGGCCTCCAGGATATTATTTATTTATTTATTTATTTGCTTTTTGTAACCGGGTGAGTGCACTAGGCATGGAAATGCCTATTTTCTGGCATGACCCGGGAGAGAGACAGTTTAACATACAAAATGAGCAGACATGTGATGCAGCATGTGAGATTGGTGAACACGGTGAGGATGGAAGCAGTAACATTCAGCTAAACAGTTCATTCAAAGAGTAAGTCACATTGGAATGTTCGAGATAATATAACAGTAAGAGGCAAAAACAGGAATAACATTTAGGTAAAATACACAACTATAGTTAAAACCGTAAGTGAAAACAGGCATTTGCAAATAAAGGTTTACACACATGAGGCAGCATGGGTTCATTTCAGGGAAATCTTGTCAAAGCAACCTGATACAATATTATGACTGGGTGACAGGTGAGCTGGACAAGGGTCATGCCGTGGATGTTCTTTACTTGGACTTCAGCAAGGACTTCAATTATGTGCCTCATGGGTGGCTTGGGGTGAAGCTAACTGGTTGTGGGGTAGGGGGCAAAAATGCCGAACTGGATTACAAGCTGGTTGAGTGGGAGGCTGCAACAGGTGGTGGTTGGAGGGGAGCTCTCAATTCCGAAGCCAGTGACAAGCGCAGTGCCACAGGGCTCTGTGCTGAGGCCAGTATTATTTGGGCTCTTCATATCAGACATTGCACACAGTGTGGTGAGCAAGGTAAGTCTCTTTGCTGATGACACCAAAATCAGAGGAGTAGTGGTGGATAGAGGGGAGGGATGGAAGCAGCTGCAGGGGAACCTAAGCAAGCTGGAGGAGCAGTCACAGAGGTGGCAGCTGGGGTTCAATGCAAAGAAGTGTAAGGTTATGCACTTTGGGGCGAAGAACCCAAGGAGAGAATACTGGCTGGGGGGGGGGTTAAGCTGGGGATCACTGAGGAGGAGAAGGACCTAGGGGTAATGATATCAGGGACCATGAACAACACTGCCCTGTGCAAGAGAGCAGCTGCAAAAGTGAACAAAATGCTGGGGTGCATAGCCAGGGGCTTTTCATCAAGGCAAAAAGAGGTGATCTTGCCCCTCTACAGGTCACTGGTAAGGCTGCACTTAGAGTATTGTGTGCAGTTTTGGAGGCCATACCTAAAGCGGATATCAGGCTACTGGAGGGGGTGCAGAGGAGGACAAGAAAGATTATATGTGGAATGGAGGGGAGAGATTGTAAGAGCAGGCTGCGAGACCTGAATATGTACACCCTGAAGAATAGAAGGAACACGGGGGAAATGATAGAGACATTCAAGTATCTGAGTAGGATCAATTAGGATGGGGCAGATGGGGTCTTTAAGCTAAGAGGGGGGAGGGACACCAGGGGGCACGGGCTGAGAATTGAGGGGGGCGAGATTTCGGACGGAAATGAGGAGACACTATTTCACAGGGAGGGTGATAACAAAATGGAACGCACTACCAGAATGGGTGGTATCATGTAAATCTGTGAACAGCTTTAAAAGGGCATGGGACAGGGAACAGGGGAGAGTGAGGATGGGGAGGTGGGGGGTGGCAGTGGGATGACAAAGGTGAGGGGGGTGGGACAGCTGTAAACCAGGGGTGCTAGCTGCACACTCGAGCAGACTTAGATAGACCGGGTGGTCTGTTTCTGCTGGCACATTTGCATGTTCACATCAAAGGTGGAACTAAACTTTATTAAAGCAGTGGCCTTACAACAGGTGATACGTGTAAAATTGGGACTGGATAAAAAGAACATAGGACAGATTTGTTGAAACATTGTTTGAGGGTGGGTTTAATAAAGAGACTATGGATAAAGTATAATTGTGTGGCACTAACCTATTTATTAATTTGTGGAGATGTGTACCTAAATCCAGGACCTGTGGACCATATTATCTTAAGCCTTGGTATGCTGAAAGGGAACACATTCAGTGTGACACATTTTAATGCTAGAAGTTTACTTCCAAAAATTGATTTAGTAAGGGAATGGACATTACAGTATAGCACAGACTTTCTAGTTTGACTGAGTCATGGTTGCACAACAAAACAGTAACCTCAGATAGAGTCATTCCTGGGTATATTTGGAGGAGAGATAGAAATTAAATAGAGGGTGGTGTGATTATTTATGGAAAGTCCCTATTTAAATCAAAAATGGTGCCATTAAGTAATGGTACTATTAACCTGGAGGTTCTTGCAGTGGAGATGAGAATTCCCTATGTTAAACCTGTGTTATTAGTGGAAGTTTATAGACCACCAAAATGCCCCTGTGGGGTAATTAATGACCTTCAGGAAGCATTTGAGAGCTTTAAAGATAGTCATGAAATTTTGTGAATAGGTGACTTTAATGTTAACTGGGGTTCAGTTAAACAAAGTAATGAATTTCTGAACCTGAGTAGTAATTTAGGATTAGAGCAATTGATCAGAGAAGCAACAAGAGTAAATCTAAAGACCCCTACTGCATCGATTACCCTAGATTTGATTTTTACTACCAATCCAGCTAGCTATAATATTGCAGTGGCAATAGCTGAAGCCTTTAGTGATCAGCTGTGTAAAAACTAATGGTACAAAAATTAAAAGTGTCTAATTTTGTGGAGTATAGATCATGGAAGAGTTTTGGTTATCTGATCTTTGTGGTAGCATGGAAAACATAAATTGGGACAGGCTTCAATTGATACCCATGGTAAATGAGGCATGGGCATATATTCAGGATGAATTTGGGTTGATATTAAATAGGCATGTACCTCTAAAAAAAGAGAATAGTGAAAATAGGAAATGCACCTTGGTATAGTAGGGAATTGTATACAATTAGACATCTGAGAGACAAGTGTTGGAAAATAACAAAAAAGAGTAATACTGCAGGGGATTGGGTGAAATATAGACAGTCCCAAAATAAATGTACTAAGGAAATAAAATTTGCAAAACCAAAATATTATAAAACAAAGTCTTAGTTTTCAGAAACAATCAATAATAAACCTAAAGACTTGGGGGGACTGATTTGAAGTCTAAACACTGTGGATAAAACTGTGCTGCCCCATTTCTTTAAAATAGATGAGCAGGAAGTTGCAGTGAGTCAGGAAGTAGCACATTTTTTCAATTGATTCTTTGTTAGTATGGGCAGGAAAGCTAGTATGTCAGTGATCAAGCTCCCAATTAATTTGCAGGATGAGCTTCCCATAAATCAACAGGTGTTAGGTAATAATAAGAAAATAAATAAGGAGTTTAAGTTTTAGAAAACAGAAGAAACAGCAGTATGTGAGTCATTGCTTAAACTGAATACCAGCAAAGCAATGGGATTGGATGGAATATCAAAAGCTTTGTTAGAATATAAGGCTTCTGTCTTAGCAAGACCCCTGACTTACATTTTGAATTTATCTCTTGAGACAGGTACTTTCCCCTTAGAATGGAGAAAAGTGAAGGTTATTCCCATATTTAAATTTGGAGATAAAACAGAAATCAATAATTATTTACTGATATCATTATTGCCCATAGTCTCTAAAGTATTTGAGAAATTATTAGGGGGCCAAACCGGCCTGGTGGCGTTGAGGGTTGAGGCGCTAGACACCACACCTCGCGCCACACCGGCGACCTTCGTTCGAGAATGAGCCCCGGCCGCTGGGTGTCAGCAGGTGTGGGGAAGGGATTGAGCGTCCTTAGAACTGCTCTCTCTTCCCGGGGAGGGTTGCGGGAAAGCGATCACTCCTGGAGCGGCCACTGGCAGTAGTCGGAGGCGCCCAGCATGGTGGCGTAATGGATGTATGGGGGTGGAGTTTGTGGCAAGATGTTGCCTTGCTGAGCCGCACTTCGAGAGGACAACAAAAAAGAAGCGAAAAACCCCACTCCTGGGGATAGATGAAGGCACCTTGGCCTCCTAAGCCCACACTCCCAACTCCGGACCGACCTCCTCTCCATCGGAGCTCACTCATGTGCACAGCACTTTCTCCTTAGATAGAGTGCCCTGGGTGGATAGGGTGGCCCTACCTCCAGAGGGTTCAGACCTGGAGATGGTGCTTGGGTGCAAGAGAGAGGAGGGGAGATGAAGTCACGGAGGGAGGTAGAGACGGGGAGCCCCAAGGATGCTGGAAGGAGTTCTCCAGGCAAGTGGAGATAAATCAAGTTAAAAAAAATAGTAGGGGGCAGTTGGTTACATATTTGGAAAGTAAAGAACTAATGTCCCACACCATTCAGGATTTAGAATGGGAAATAGTACAACAATGGCATTGTTAAAAGTGCTGGGGGCTATTCAAGAGTCATATGATAGGAAATTATTGTAGGGCAGTTTTTGTCAATTTGACAAAAGGGTTTGATACACTTGATCTTAGAATATTTAAGCAATAATGTCCAATAGGGCGTGTGTTGTGCAGGGATAACAGCACGCCTCAGGTGCTTGGGCTCGAGGCCACAGGCCGAGAGCGTCCAATACCTGATGCGTGACGTTATCCCAACACAACACACACCCTGGAGGGCATTATTGCTATTATACAATGGCTTGTTGTAATACAGAATAAAAAAATAATTTTAAAGAGTGTTTTCGATAGTGTGGAAGAATATTTTTGTTTCTTAAGAGAAGATGCAAAAAAAGAGCAACTAATGGCCATCATGGTGGTTATCCAAATTGGTTCACAGTGCAGAGACTAGACCCGTGATGTTGTGCTGGAATTACATCATGGGTCCAGTCCCAGACTGACCAATCAGAGACCAGGATTCTTTCTTGCCATTGTATAATAATGAATGAATATCACTGGGGTTTTCTGAATCAGTGGTGGGGTGGATTGAAAGTTATTTACAAAACAGACTTCAGATGGTCTCACTGAGTGGCTACATTTTTGATTGCCTGCAGACTAATACTAGAGTTCCTCAGGGATCGATATTACATCCCCTGTTGCTTAATGTATATATGAATGCCCTTCACAATGAGTGTCAACACACTAGCTATCATCTTTACACAGATGATACTGTTCTTCATAGCATGGGAAAGTCAGTGAGTCAGATACAGGGGGCCCTGCAGACACCTTTTAATGTTCTGCACAACTTCCTGTATCATCACAAGTTTTTCTTTATTTTTTATATTTTCTCCTTTATGCTCCCCCTTCCTGCAGCACTCCCATTCTTTGGGAGAAACCTATGGCCTGTTAGTCCCTGCTCACTTACCTGGAACCCAGTGCAGTCCACCCCCCATGGAGCCATGGTTGTATCCCCCAGGCAGGTATGGGGTGAGGGCCCTTACACCCCAATGTGTCTGTCTTTCATTGGAATGATGTCACTGGGGCTGGTAGGGGCATTGGGGATCAGGTCCTGGTGCTCCATCTACTGGGAGCACTGCAGGGTGTTTTCTGGTGTTCCCAATGTTCTGTGTGCCCTGACGTCAAGATTCTTGAGCACCGATGTCCAGCACACCGCCCCCTATTTTGGCTTCGGGCTTGTTGTATCTTGGGTCTCCACCCAAGGTCAGACAAGTGCCAAGCCCTGGATCTCCCCTCCCCATGGAGAAGGCATGCTGTCCTTGGGATGCTCAAGCCTCCTCCCCCAGCCGGCCCTCTAGCTCCTGGGCTCATTCCCAAACCCGGGTCACTGGCATCGCAAGTGGAAATTCAACTGCTGCACCGGTGGGCCAGCTATAAGTTGGTTTTGAATGCAAAAAATCCAAATCGATGATTTTGGAGGGACAAGACAAAACAGCTTGAGAGTGAAGATTTGGAAATTATAAACTATGCAGGGGACAAACTTGAATTAGTCTCAGTATACCTAGGACTTTGGATTAATGAGGAGCTGAAGTGGCATAAGCATGTACATTAGTGGATGGGTTGCACAAAAACTTGTAGCCCTACACTGAGTAAAAAAGGATTTACCCCTAGAGGTGAGACATAGGGTTATTTAAACCGCTATATTGCCTATTACCCATCATGGTGATATAATATATAGTAGTGCATTGGAATCTATTTTGCATAAGTTAGACATATTATACAGTAGATTTGCCAGGTTTGCATTAAATGCTCAATGGAGAATGCATCATTGCTTGATGTACAGTATAGGGAATTTAACCGGACCAGTTTGGGGGGACATCGAAAAACACATACCTTGGAATTAATAGTCAGAGTATTTAAGGGGAATCTACCTAACTATTTAATGGAATCCATGCCAGTTAAGAAAGGTAGATTAAAATTAAGATCATCTCAGTGGGTTGAATTCCACTGTAACTTAAGGAAGACCAATATAGGAAGGGCATCCTTTAGTCATAGAGGCCCAAATACATGGAATTCTATCGCAAAGTATCTAAGGAGTAGTAGTAACAAAATATCAATTGGCAAAATAAAGAGCTGGGTATTGAATGATAGTCTAAGACCGACAAATTGTTGTCCTAATTTTGTACTGGCCTAAACAATCCTTGACTGTGTATTCAGTCAAGGCTTAATAATTTTGGTTGTGTGTGACAGTTATGTGACATTTCTGAGTCCCTTTCATAGTCTTGTCTTCACCTGTTATTGTTCCTTGTTATATGATGATTGTGTGCTTTTTATCTTATTGTGTCTCTAGATATGTATGTATTTTAATTCTGTTGTTCATTGTAACTGAGGTTATGCTATTAATGGTATCCATTGTAAATGAGCCTTTGCTGCTCAATTGGGATTTTTAACCATGTTCATGTATTGTTCTTTTGAATTAACATGAATAAAATTTTAATCTACTCTCTACTTTCAGAGCCACTATCTTAAGATAAGCCCCTATATATTCAACTGAACTCGGTTACAGTATGGTGTGTGAAAAAGACTCCCTCCACCACCCTGACACACACAAACACACTGAAGTGGCTCCCGGCTGGGTGGAAAGACAGCACAAATGACGGAAGAGCCAGGACTGCGGTATACTCCACTGCAGTGTACAAGCGGAGGGTAGTGGTTCATATGGAATGGAGTGAGCAATGCTGAACTGCTATGATTTATTTAGCCCACTGTGTGAAAGGGGCTATAGAAACACATAATTTGACGGCAAAGAAGAACTGCTTGGCCCACCTAGTCTACCCTTTTCTCTGCCTTTTTCATATACTGCAGATCCTAAATGATATGAACATATGAAATTACCAGCAGATAAAGGCCTTATGACCTATCAAATCTGCTTGTTTATGCAGCTAGCAGCCCTTATACTGCAGCTGCCCCTCCCTCCCCTCCCCTTCCCCTCCAGTGACATTCCCCCTTACCGTGTCCAATCCACTTTTGAAACAGTCCACTGTTCTGCAGGATACCACTTCCTCTGGTAATGTGTTCTACCCAGGCACCACCCTTTCCATAAAGTGTCAACTCATTTCACTCCTGAACCTTCTGCCTTCCAATCTCAGATAGTGCCCTCAAGTGTCCGTCCCCCTCCTTAATTTGAAAAGCCCCACTTTACCTGTCTTATTTATTCCCTTCATGTACTTGAAGGTTTCAATCATGTCCCTCCATCCCTCCTCTCCTCCAGGGTGCACATGTGCAACTCTCTCAGCCTGCTCTCGTAGAGTAAGTCCATTAGTCCCTGGATCACTTTTGTTGCTCTGCGCTGCACCCCCCTCCAGTAATCTAATGTCCTTCTTTGGGGATGGTCACCAGAACTGCATGCAGTACTCCAGGTGTGGTCTAACCAGTGACCTGCATAGTGGCAGGATCACCTCCCCCCTCCTGGAGGATATGCCTCTGGCAATACAACCCGGCATTATGTTAGCCTTTGCAGCTGCCTTTCTACACTGTGCTGAGTTGTTCATTGCTCTCATTATGATCACCCCCAGATCCTTCTTCTCTTCCATCTTGGCTAGTTGAATCCTGCCTGGCTGGTAGCTCCTGCTTGGTTTTTTTTGCACCAAAATGTAGCACCTTGTATTTCTTGACATTGAGCCCCAGCTGCCAAGTGTCCGACCAGGCCTCCAATTTTGCCAGATCATCTTGCAATCCCTACCACCCTTCTAAGTCATCCACTACTGATCCAGTCTTGGTATTGTCTGCAAACAGACTGATCTTGCTCTTGATGCCTGCTGAGACGTCTGCTATGAAGATCCCAAACAACACTGTCCCCAGTACAGAGCCCTGTGGCACCCCACTTGTTACCACTCGATGAGAACTCCCCTCCCACTACCCTCTGTTGTCTCCTTTGCAGCCAGTTCACTACCCATCCCACCATCTTCACCCCCAACCCTGTGCCCTCCAGCTTACTTCATAGTCTCCCATGTGGCACTGAATCGAATACCTTACTGAAGTCCAGGTACAGGACATCCACTGTATGGCCCCTGTCTAATTGCCTGGTTAACCTGTCATAGTACTCCACCAAGTTGGTCTGACAGGATCTGCCTGAAACAAACCCATGCTGTCTGCTGTCCTGCAGCCCATTAGCCTCTAGGAGGCAAACCAGCCTCTCCTTCAGGATTGTCTCCATCAGCTTTCCCACGATGGCTATGAGGCTTACTGATCTGTAGTTCCCTGGCTCATCCTTTGGGCCACTCTTGTGGAGGGTACCACGTGCGCCATGCTCCAATCCTGAAATACACTCCCTGGGTCCAGGGAGGCATTGAACAGGTCTGCCAAGGGTTCTGCCAGGACTTCTGCCAGCTCCTTCAGCACCCTGGGGTGTATGCCATTTGGCCCTGGCTCTTTGTCCACCCTCAGTGCCCTCAAGCCCTCCAGTACTCTGTCCACTGGGATTTCCCTGTCTATCACCTCCTTCCCCTCCTGTGTCCTCCCTCCCATCCCCCTTGGGTACAGCTTCCTCTTTCTATTTAGTAAATACTGAGCAGAAGTACTCATTTAATGCTTCTGCCTGTTCTGCCCCTGTTTCCACTCACCCCCATCCTCCTTTATCCTTACTATTAGGTCCTTACAACTCCTTTTCTCCCTGATGCACCTGAAGAAGTCCTTCTCTCTCTCTCTCTTTGATTCCCTGTGCTAACTTGAGTTCCCTGTACGTCTTGGCTGACCTAACTGCCCTTGTCACCTCCCTCAACTCCTTTAGGTATTCCTCTCTGTCCTCCTCTATCCCTGTTTTTTTGTATCTTCTAAAGGTGGCTCTTTTCTTCCTTACTTTTTCCATGAATCCCCTGCTCACCCAGCTAGGCTTCTTGGCTCTAACTCTGTTACTCTGGACCCTTGTACATGTTACGGTTGCCTCCTGAATTCCCAGTTTAATGACCTCCCACTTCTGGTTAGTGACCATGTTTGGATGGATCCTGGCCAGATACCCCTGTACTATTTCCCTCATCCTCCCAAAGTAGGCCCTCCTGAAGTCTTAACACCCTTGTGCCCGTTCCTGCTCCCCCTTTCCCCATGTTTATCATGAACCACACCAAATGGTGATCACTCCCCACCAGCGGTTCCTCCACCTCCAGCTCCCTCACAAACTCACCATTTGCCAGCATGCAGTCTAGGGTGTTCCCTAACCTGATTGGCTCATTGACCATCTGCAATAGGAAGCTGTCTTGAAAGGCACCCAGAAGTACCTGCTCCCTCCTATTCATGGTGGCTGGGATACCCCAATCCACTCCCGGCAGGTTGAAGTCCCCCAAAATCACCATGCTGCCCCTCCCACAGGTCCTTCTGATCTGTTCCACTAGTTCCCTGTCTAGCTCCTCAGTCTGAGTGGGTGGTCTGTACACCACTCCCATCCTGAGGGTCCTATTTTTGGAGTCCTGGAGCTGCATCCATAATGACTCCATGCTGCCCTCCTCTCCTTCCTCCCTGACACACTTCAGTTCTTCCCTCACATGCAGCACTCCCCCCTTTTCCTTTTACCCTGTCCCTCCAACACATCCCATACCCTGGTACTGCCAGGTCCCAGTCATGGTACTGAGTGGCCCATGTCTCAGTGATGGCCACCATGTCCACCTCCCCATCTGCCATGAGAGCCTGTAACTCTGCTGTTTTGTTCCCTAGACTCCTAGCATTCAAGGTTACCACCCTTTAACCTGCTTCCTTCCCCACCTCTCCCTACTTGCTCTTCCTTTCTAACATCCCCTCCTGACCTCCCCCTAAGTCCCTTGCTGCTGGTATGGGCTGGCAAGCTTGTTCAGCGTCCCTACCTGTGGATCCTGCCTGACTCCTGCCCACTTGCCACCCCCTCTTCTAGTTTAAATTAATGATCTGCAGCTTACCCTTTCTTTCCTACTGCTAGAGTTCCTTTATGTCTGTCCCATGCATTTTTGAATCCCCCCCTACCACTTTTGTCCCTACAGTCTCTGCTGGGAGGCTGTTTTATGGATCCACTATCCTTTCCGTGAAAAAATACTTTCTTATGTTACCACTAAGTACCCCTCTCTCTTTTCATATCATGCCCCCTTGTACTTAAACATCTTTTTTTTTTTAAAGATGCTACCTTCTTGTACCTTATTTATACCCTTGAGGTATTTGAAAGTCTCTATCATATTCCCCCTCTTTCTCCTCTCCTCCAGGGAACACATATTGAGATCCTCCATCCTCCCCTCATATGACTTTTGCTGCAGCCCCTGCACCATTTTTGTCGCCCTTCTCTGAACCACTTCTACTCTACCTATGTCCTTCTGGGAGGTGCGGCCTCCAGAAATGGATGCAGTACTCTAGATGAGGTCTCACCAATGTTCTATACAGTGACATCACCACAACCTTCCTTCTGCTGGAGATACCTCTCCCTATGCACCCCAGCATTCCACTGGCTCTCCTCACAGCCTTCTCACATTGTTTGATAACCTTTAGATCATCAGATATTATTACTCCCAGGTCCCTTTCCTGTTTGGTGGCCATCAGTACCCCCCATCATGTACTCCTCCCTGCATTTCTGTGCCCCAAGTGCATGATCTTTCACTTGTTTGCATTGAATCTTAGCTGCCACACCCCTGACCACTTCTCAAGCTTGCTTAGGTCCCTTCTCATTTTCTCTACCCCTCCCGGAGTGTCAACCCTGTTGCAGATCTTCGAGTCTACAAAGAGATACACCTTCTCTTTCAGACCCTCTGAAATGTCACTTATGAAGACATTAAAGAAGACTGATCCCAGCACTGATCCCTGTGGGACCCCCATTGGTAACCCCCCATCTCTTCTGAACATATCTGTTGTAATTGTAAAGGTGTGGGACAACAGATGGACAAAAGGGTATGCTACTATCTAATTATTAATATGTCTGTACATATTGAATTGCAACTCTGTACTGTACTGTCTCTCTGTAATCATTGCCCCTTATGTTGCATTGCCCATATTAAGTATGTTGTACCAGTGTTCTGTCTTTGACAAGGTGCCTTTGTAAACAAGTCTCTGACTCAAAGGTTGTAAATCCGATATCTTCAATAAATAAATAAACAACAACAGAATTGCAAGTTAACACAATTGTTTTCATGTGATGTTTATTGATACAAAACACAAGAAAGCAAAAATGTGCAATACTTGCAAAGAAAAGAAAACAAATCCAGCATAAAGCAAATTAATGAACTGTGGCAAACTTTTCCTTAGTTTTCACTGATGTACAGCAACAGACTCGCCTAGTCTTTCGCCTGCACCAGTCATCAGCTACTGACCCTCATCTTACAGAACTGAGATAGGGCTTTTTATAAGCTCACTAGAAGTGGGAGAAATGTTCCATTGCCCTTTTGATTAACAGCAGACATGACATGAAACTAGCCACTAGGGGCCACTGTTACTCCACAAAGAACAGTTATTTGGCAGCCACCTGGAGCACATTACATAACTTGTTTACAACATTATTAAAGGTCAAAGCTGAGGTCAGAACATTCTGTGGTCTCTTAAACTCTCCTGCATGGTCCTATTACCCCAGGCTATCTGCTGTAAAATATATCTTAGAAGGGGGCTACTAATATCTAGAAAAAGCAGACACAAACATTGGTTATTCTTATATTAAAACTGCCCTCTTAATTTTGTTTTATGACCAAAGACCTGAGAAGAAAACAATATATAAGTTCAATATTTTTTGAGGGCTTTGGCTGGTTTCTAGTTAGTTTTTAGGTAAATATGCACAGAAAACCACTGTACTTATATGGGACCTGATGGCTGCATCTCTCCTCAGTGGGGTTCTGCCTAATATCTCAGCAATTTTAAACACAATACAATGGAGTGGCAGGGAAACTACAGGAATACAGAAACAGAAAAAGGGAGCCACTCCATCAACTAAACATCAGGGTCATTTGGTCTGACAAATAGGTTATACTTTCCTGTCCTGAGCGTACTGTTGCTCAGGGCATTTCATTACTGGTACCAGTACTTTTCTTCATAATCCCCACATAGGGAGCCACAGGAAAAATGGGTATAGAAAACAAAAGGGGACATTGGGGTTGCTGGCTTCATAGCTCACAGAGCTCCAACAATACTCTTTATATATTCTTATTCCTTTTTAATGTAGATAGCCATCTATGGGTACACAGACTTATATATATTGCATTTACCCGCACTACCATGTTACGGGAGTTATCATACATTAACCTCCGTAAGTCTGGACCTTTAAGAAGATATGAAATTTAGCAGGAGATAGGAAAAAGGAGAGGGAAGGGGATTCGCTCAAAGATGGCCAACCTTCCAAACTGGAAATGTAAAAGGGATAGTGAAAAGAACAGATGAGAACTGTTGCAACAGAGTTCAGAAGTCAGAAAGTGGTCACTTTCCATGGCAGGGAAATCCCGTCACACATCCCCCACCTTAAGAGCGGAACAGTTTCAATCAAAAACAGATAAACTGTTTAGCACCTTCCCAATCCCTGGAAGGGGATAGAGCTTCCACCCACCCACTCCAGAAGCTCCGTCTCAGGGTTACTTTCATAACAATATTACTACTCGCTAAGGTCCTACCAAACCAAAGCACACTTTATCAATACTTTTTCTGTTTATGGCACCAAAGTTAAGCGTGTGATTCACAGGCAGCTTTAAACATTACAGTATCCTTTTCATAATACAAATACCCTGAGACATAATTTGACATTGTAAGACATCATGCAAAACATCTTAGAACACTAATACCAACAAACATTTGCTTTTCTGTGTTCAGGATGTTACATCAATCCCTGCCCCATATCTTGACAGGTAATCAGCATTTAAGTGAGCAGCCCCAGTTCTATGGGTAACCGTAAAGCGGTAGGGCTGGAGTGCCAAATACCATCGCATGATGCGGGGTTGTTCTCTCTCATTTGATGTAACAAACAGAGAGAATTATGGTCCATGAGAACCTTGAACTCTGTATCCTACAAGTAATATTTTAGGGATTCCGCAGCCCATTTAAGAGCTAAACATTCCTTTTCTACTGTAACATATTTCTTTTCCCTTTTGTGGAGTTTTCTACTAATGTAGATAATTGGGTGCTCTTCCCCTTCAATTCTTTGTATCAAGACAGCTCCAATACCTGCCCCTGACACATCTGTATGAACCTCAAATGGTTTGGTACAGTAAAATCAGGGCTTTGCAGTACAGGGGCTGTACATAGGATGACCTTAATATATCTGAAGATTTCATCACTTTGGGGGACCACTGCACTTTATTAGGGCATCTCTTCCTGGTAAGGTCTGTTAAAGGACTGTCCACGGCTGAAAAATTCAGGATAAATCTCCTGTACTAGCCAGCTAGTTCTAAGAAGGACCTAACATGTTTTTTAGTAGTTGATATGGGGCTGTTGGTTACTGCAGTTACTTCATTTTGCTCAGGCTTAACCTGTCCATTCTCTAGGATGAAATCTACATATCTGGTTTCTACATTTGCCAAAGCACATTTGGTCGGGTTTATGGTCACCCCTGCTTCCTTAGCTTCCAAGACATTCTCTAGATGTTTCAGATGGGTCTCACAGTCGGGGCTAAACACCACCATATCATCTAGGTAGGCCACACAGTATTCTGTATGGGGTCTGAGCATCTGACCCATAAACCGTTGGAATCTCAGTGGTGCCCCATGTAATCCAAATGGCATGGTAACAAACTGGAACAGACCCAAAGGGGTACTAAAGGCAGTCCTCTCTCTCAATGAAGGTGACAGGGTGATTTGCCAGTAACCTTTTATAAGGTCTAGCATAGAAATATAGTGTGCATTGCCCAACCTATCAATTATGTCATCAATCCAAGGCATTGGGTAGCCATTGAAAAGAGAGACGGTGTTTACTTTCCTGAAATCAAGACATAGTCAAATTCCTTCCTCCTTTTTACCAACCACTATTATCGGTGAGGACCAAGCACTTTTAGAGGGAACAGTGATACCCAGTTCCTCCAATTTCTTCACCTCCTGCACTACCTCATCCCTCAGTTTCATGGGCAGACAATAGGGCTTTTGGTGTATGGGTCTCTCCTGCATAACAATAATGTCATGAGTAATCCCTTTGGCCCTCCCGGGTACATTCATGAATGTGGAGGAATACCTGTGCAGTACACTCTGCAGCTCTTTATGTTGCTGGGGGTTAACTCTGGGTTGACTGAAATTTCTTCTAGATTCCAGGTTTTTCTAATCTCTGGTAGGCCACCTCTAACTCAGAGTCTTTACATTCCGGGCGAATATAACAAACAGGTTCATTTTTCTCATGCCATTTTTTTAACAAATTGGCATGGTAGATTTTATGGGGTGGTCTCTTCCCTGGCATGTCAAGCACATATTTGACAGGCCCAGTCTGTCTGATGATGGCAAAGGGGCCTTGCCACTTCATGAGTGACTTATTTTCTGTTATCGGGAGCAGCAACAAAACCTTATTCTCTGTCTGATAAGATTTGCTTCCCACCCCTAAGCCATACTGTTCTTTCTGCTGCACCTCTTTCTACCCAAAAGATTGGTGTGCCAACCTCACATACCTCACCAAACATTTTCTAAGCTGAGACATGCATTCTAGGATGTTACATTGTCCTACTGGTCTGCCCTCTTCCCAGTTCTCCTTCACTACATCCAAGGGCCCTCTGGGATTCCTCCTATACAGAAGGGAGAAAGGGGAGAAACCGGTGGAGACTTGGGGAATTTCTCTATAAGAAAACAGCAAACATGGAAGGTACTTGTCCCAATTTCTACCTTCCTCATTAACAAACTTTTGCAACATTTTCTTTAAGGTATGGTTAAACCTTTCTACTAGGCCATCTGTCTGGGGATGGTAAGGACAGGTACGCACTGTTCTGACTCCTAAGAGGTGATACAGTTCTGTTAGGAGATTGGCAGTGAAGTTTCTTCCTTGGTCTGTAAGTATCACCTGTGGTATTCCAATATGGTTAAGACTTTAGCCAGCTCCTCAGCTATTCTGCGAGCTGTGACTTTTCTCGTTGATATTGCCTCAGGATAGTGAGTAGCGTAATCACAGATCACCAAAATGAAGTGGTTTCCTTTGGTGCTTTTCTCCAAAGGGCCTACGATATCCATCAGTATCCTGTTAAAGGGTTAGGATACTATGAGAATTCTCTGCAGGGTCACCCTCTCCTTCTTTCCTATGTGGGAAACTCATTGGCACTTTGGACAGCATCTGAAATACTCTGCCACTTGCTCGTGTATACCAGGCTAATAGAAATGGGTAAAGATCCTGTTCAGAGTGCTGTCTCTGCCAGCATGACCTGATAAGTGAATGTCATGGGCAAGTTGTATCACCTTCCCCCTGTATTTTTCAGGCACTGCTAGCTGGGTGACACTTTCTTCTGTCTTAGGGTTAACACACTCCCTATACAACAACCTACTGTTAATACTGTAACACATTTGGGGGACCCATTTTCTGATTCATTCCCAACCTGTGAAAAAAACATTTTAAGTGATGGGTCAGCATGTTATTATTCTGCATTAAGTGTCCCAACTCTGTCTATCCCTTAGCATGTGTTTCATTCCAGGCCTTCCTCGCCCTTCGTTTCACTGACTTACATTTCCGGTCCTTCCCAGGACTCTCAAAAAGTTAATCAAAAGGAAAAACACTGGGTAATTGGGCTTGCTGCCTTGCCTATGCCTTGGTGGTAACAACTACCAAGGGTGCCTGCCCAGCATGACACTTAAAAGAAAACTTTCCAAAACAGTGCTGGCAATTACCAGGGCTGCAAAAATGTCCAATTAGCACAACCTTAGTATTCAATTATGATAGGAGCTGACCTTTGCCAAGTAATTTGTTATGTTTCTTGCTTGTATAGTGGTTTCCTCTACTGTCCCTGGTGAGCCATTTGGATATTGCCGCCACACCGGAAGACAGATTGTGACCTGCAAAGCTCCCTGACCTTCCTGCTGTGTGCCAGAATGCTCATTCTTGATGGCGGGGCACATTTTCACGAGCGTGTGCCCGCTGCGATCGAGAATGAGTGTTCGCACACAGTAGGATGTTCAGGTGGTAATTTGCATATCAGTTGCGGCTTTGGCCGCTACCCTCTGTGAGATGGCGCCACCCACCCTGGAACATAAAGTAAGTATTATTAATAAAAGCCATGCCCTACAACAGAAATGCCAGTCTCTCACTACAAGTTGGCAGGTGAGTAGACACTGGGAGGAAAATGGGGATTATGACAGTTTCCCTTTAATGAAAGTCTTAAAGTCAGCATGGTCATGCCCTATGATGACTGCCACAGGCAAGTGTGGAACAAGTCCTACTTCAAGTTCATGGGTATTACCCTGGACTGTCATTTCAAGAGGAGCATTGGGATAACAATGGGTGTCACCATGTATGCGTATCACCACAGTCCCTTCTACCTGGTTCTTTGGTATATCCACCAGGTCAGCACGAACCAACGTCTGGTGGCTGCCAAAGTCATTCAGTCCTAATACTTGCTGTGACTCCACCTCCACTGTTGCAATGAATAACCCCCAGTTAGCCAAGGCCAAATGTCCCAATTCCTTTCTTATGTTGGGGCAATTTCTAATAAAGTGTCCCTTTTTCTGGCAGGCATGACACACTTTCTGATAAGAGAAGCCTCCCCTTCTTTTCTTGCCTCCAGTCAGTCTTAACATTTGATTATTAGAAGAAGCTGTATTTCTTACTGGTGTAGTGGACGTGGTGGTTGTTCCTCCCTGGTAACTTCTTGGTCTCGATGGTCTAACTGCCAGAAAATCCTCAGCCAGGGAGATGATTTTCTCCTCTTCCTCCAGCTAGTGCTCCCACACCCAGAGCTGCACTTTCTGTGGCAACACCTTTACACATTGCTCTATTATAATTGCCTCCAGCAGTTGGTGTGTGGTCTTGGTGTCCGACTATAACCACTTATAGCTCAAGCCCTTCAGCCGAGCATATATTTCTCTGGGGGTGTCCGTGGTCTGCATCTTCAAAAAGCAAAAATGCTGGCAGTAGGTCTCCATATTTATGTCATACCACTGCAGTATCTCACGCTTCACATTGTCATAATTTTCAGCATCTCTTATGTCCATTTAGCTGTACACAATCTGGGCCCAGCCATTTAGTTGAGGGTCCAGTCATACAACCCATTGTTCTCTGGGCCACCCACGTGTTCGAGCCACCAGCTTGAGTGTCATGAGATAAGCCTCAATATCATTGCCGTTCATAAGCTTAACATTCTTTGAGCTATTACCCCTGTCGGTTGACCCAGTATGAATTGTCTGCAGCATCCACATGGTGTCCACCTACTTGGCATCTTGGCATCTCTGTTCTTGTTCTCTCTCTCAATCCAGCTGGACTTGCTTGATGCACAGCCACTTAAGAAGTTCTCCTACATCCTCAGGGGGCACATCCTCCCGCTCTGGACATCTGGCATCATCCTCTTCCTTAGCTTTTACATTGTCCTCCTCTTGCTTCAACTTCATCTTTGACCGGGCTCTGAATTCCACTCCTGGAAACAGGGTTGCTCCTGTAGTCTTGGCCATCCACTTTTTCAGGACAGTGGGTACCTTCTTCTCAAGTGTCTCCTCCTCAGACGTGTGTTACCAGGGATACTGGGCGGTATCCGCTGAAGCAACGTATCCCTTCCCTGGCAAGATGTTGTCAGCAGTTATACCACTTCTGACACCACTTGTGAAGGTGTGGGACAACAGATGAACACAGTAATGGAATTGCAAGTTAACACACTTGTTCTCATGTGATGTTTATTGATACAAAACAAAATAAAGCAAAAACTTGCAATACTTGCAAATAAAAGAAAAAAATCCAACATTAAAGCAAATTAATGAACTGTGGCAAACTTTTCCTCAGTTTCCACTGATGTGCAGCAACAGACTCTCTTAGTCCTACACCTGCAGCAGTCAGCAGCTACTGACCCTCATCTTACAGAACTGAGATAGGGCTTTTTATAAGAAGATGTAGACATTTTCCACTGCCCTTTTGATTAACAGCAGACATGACATAAACCTAGCCACTAGGAGCCACTGTTGCTCCAAAGAGAACAGTTATTTGGCAGACACCTGGAGCACATTACATAACTTGTTTACAACATTGTTAAAGGTCAAAGTGGAGGTCAGAACATTCTGTGCTCTCTTAAACTCTCCTGCAGGGTCATATTATCCCATGCTATCTGCAGTAACATACATCTTAGAAGGGTGCTGTTAACATCTAGAAAAAGCAGACACAAACTTTTGTTATTCTTATATTAAAATGGCCCTTTAGTTTTGTTTTGTTTTATGGCCAAAGACCTGAGAAGAAAACAATATATAAGTTCAATATTCTTTGAGGGTTTGGGCTGGTTTCTAATTAGTTTTTAGGTAAATATGCACAGAAAACCACTGTACTTATACGGGACCCAACGGGTGCATCTCTCTTCAGCCGGGGTTGTACCTAATGTCTCAGCAATTTTATACACAATACAATGGAGCAGCAGAGAAACTACAGGGATACAGAAACAGAAAAAGGTGACAGCTCCATCAGTTAAACATCAGAGCCATTTTCTCTGACAAATAACAGGTTACACTTTCCTGTCCTGAGCATACTGTTGCTCAGGGGGCATTTCATTACTGGTACCAGTACTTTTCTTCATAATCCCCACATAGGGAGCCACAGGGAAAATGGTTATACAAAACAAAAGGGGACATTGGGGTTGCTGGATTCATAGCTCAAAGAGCTCCATCAATACTCTTTATTTATTCTTATTCATTTTTAAGGCAGATAGCCATCTATGGGTACACATGCATATATATTGCATTTACCCATGCTACCATGTTACAGAGGTCATCATACATTAACTTCCCTATGTCTGGACTTTTAAGAAGATATATGAAATTTAGCAGAAAATAGGAAAAGGAAGGGAGAGGGGGTCACCCAAAGGTGGCCAACGATCCAGACTGGAAATGTAAAAGGGATAGTGCAAAGAACAGATGAGAACTGTTGCAACACAGTTCAGAAGACAGAAAACGGTCCATTTACATGGCAGGGAAATCCCGTCACGGTAATATTGCCATCCTCTTCCTTTCTAAAGTAAAGGTCTAGAAAATTTACTTCTCTTTTGCTGGCTGTACATGAAAATCTGAGGTTGTTGTTAATGCTGTGAAATAATCAACAAACTGCTGTAATTCTTCCAAACTGCCCTTCCAGATTAGAAACACATCATCAGTAAAACAATGCCAAAGTTCCATGTTATTAAAGAAAGGACTGACTTTGTCATTTTTCACAGCCTTAGATTACCATTGGCCTACATAAAGATTAGCCATGCTGGGAGTGAAAATTGCCTCCCATGGCTACCTCCTTTGTTTGTAGAAAAAAATCTGTCTAGAAATATAAGTGTATTACATTTTAAAATGAATTCTGTCAGTTTTAGTAAAAATTCAATCTGAGGTTCTGCATCTTCCTCCCTTTGATTTAGGAAGAAAGCAATCGAATCCAATGCATCTTCTTGAGGAATATTGTTGTACAGGGCCTCAGTATCCAGTGTAACCAGATATGAGTCCCTGTGCACCTCTGTATCCTCTAAAACTCCAAGAATCTCTATTGTGCGTTTTTATATAGAAACCCAAACCTTCACCAAAAGACCTTATAAAGTAGTCCATACATTGTGATAGTGGTTCTGTGAGAGAACCTACGCCACTTACAATTGGTCTCCCGGGTGGTTTGGACAAAGATTTATGGACATTTGGTAGTGTGTACAAGGTTGCTTTAATGGGAAATGCAACTGTTAGAAAGTCTTTGGTCTGTATATTAATAATTCATTCATACATGTCATTCAAATACTAGTCAATTCACCACCTGAATTCCTGTGTAGGATCTTTCTCCAGCTCACTATAAAATGTATGGTCTTTGAGTTGAGAATGTATTTCTTTTATGTAGTCCTCAGTATTTTGGATTACCCCCCCACCCCCACCCCCACTTTGTCAGCAGGTTTTATGACAATTGTATCTTTTTAAAGTGTTTCCAGTGCTGTTTTTTCCTTCTTTGGTTAGATTATTATAATTCAAAATTGGTAGATTATTAAATAAATCTGTAAAATCCTGCTCACAAAGTTCTTTAAAGGTCAATATTGCTGATGTTGGGGGGGGGGTAAAAGGGTAAATTCACTTTAAATTGTCTTTGGCCAGTATTCGAATCTGTTGTAGTACTCATTGTGATATTATCTTCAGAACTGATAGTTACTATTTTCCCTCTCTATTTGATTTTCTAGTCTCTTGTCTTTTGAAGAATGATTTCAAACCTAAATTGCAGCAAGCAATCTGAAACTCTGTATCTGTTTGATATTGACTGGCACTGTACTCTAGGTGCAAACAACAGTTCTTTAGTTAAGTAATTTCAGCTGACGTAATTTCTCTATTTGACAAATTTATTTATTTATTTAGTTAGTTAGTTGGTTTTTGGTAACTAAGCAGGATGCACTAGGCAGACACTTGGCTATTTTCAGGCACAACCTGAATTAATTATTTTCTGTGATAGTATGTCTCTGGCTGATTCTGCCAAATTAGGAATTGTCTCTGTCCTTGCTGTAAGTTCTGGTTGTAATGTCAATCATGGTATTGTGGCTCTCTTTTTGAATATTCCTCCTGACCTCTTTGGCATCACACTCTGCCCCCTCTTCGAGTTCCTCTTCTGTTTCTGTTTGGGTTGTCCACCCTAAAGCCCTGATACCTGTCGGTGCATATGTGCCTGCATTGGCAGGGGGTTTGGGTGGTGTCTGGCCTCTCTGTAAAATAATATTCCTCAGAGTCACATGTGCCCAATCCACTTTTGTCTGTACTTACATTGAAGGATACTCTGCATTCTGTTTTTAAAATCCCTTGTATTGCCTCTTTCAAATTGTTGTTATGAAAATCAAATTCTGTGTGATCTCTAAATTTCAGTACAATTGCCTCCATCTTTTTTATTTCAACCGATAGTTCCGCAATCACTTCTTTGCTATAGCCAATTAAAAGTCTCATTAGCTTATTAGCGGCTTCATTTAAAATACTTCGCCATTTATTCATAAAAGTTTCCACTTCTTGCCCGTATGATGGATTGCCCTTAGGATGGATTTTTTAATAGCCATAGTCCCCTCTGGGTTCTTAATACTTAATACTTGTAAATAGGCTTCTAAATTAGTTTGATTCCAGTGTATCTTATGGACTTTGGTGATTAGCTTTTCTTAGTTTTTAAAAGCTTCATACAAGAAGGCAGCTTCACCACTCTGATGGGGGCCTCCCGTTGCATTCATATCAAGTAAAAATGGGTTTGCTTGGCCCTCTGCTGTTAACAGTTCATTAATGTACACTAGTGGATTTGGCTGTGGGGCTTGTGTTGACTGGACAGGATTCAGTGTCCACTCCAAAGACATTTTGGTACCCCATACATACAAAAAAAAACAACAAATGCCTTAATTGGCCAGAGTTTAAACAAATGGAGCAGAATTTTTCAAATAGGTTACAGGTTTGCAACCTTAATGAAGTTTCATGATATTACTAAGAACCATATTAAGAACGGAAAGAAGCAAAAGGCTACAAGGCCCATGGAGCTTCATACCTTACATATAGTAATTAAGGGTCAATCCTGATCTCATGTAACTGTCTAGTTTATTTTTAAATATGTTCTTATTTTTACTAACAACAATATTTAGAGGCAACATATTCCATGGCCTGACCACTCTCTGGGAGAAATAGTAGGCCCTTTTCTTTGTGTTACATTTGTTTCTAACAGTAATGAATGAAGAAGTAATTTATGTGTGTCTACTATATTATTGAACTTATTTGTAAAAGTCAAATCTATTTTATGGACACTTTAATTATGATTAATATCTCTGCCTGCTTTTTTGTCATCTGCATTATGTAATTTTGATGTATTGTATTGTATATTATACTGTTTGTTCTGCACCTTTTGACTGATTTGTTAATTAACTGATTTGATGATTTTGAATAATGGGGTATTTAAGGGGTGCAGTTCATGCTGACTCCACCCTCTGATGAAGCCTCATTGAGAGGCAATACATAGGGGTGCTGCTATTTTGAATACAATTTTTAATAGTACCTAGCTGTGGTGTGTGTGCAGCCTTCTTTTCAGCATTTTGTCCATGTATCTGGGCTGCATCGCTGTCATGGATTTAGGTGTGTGTTTCAACTAAGCCCTTTCAATAATAATAAAATGTATGAAGCCTCCTCTGTATGACACATGTTGTCTGCAACAGTGCCCCCAATGCCACATCTTAGCTTATATCCTGTCCTTCTCCTTGCCATGAAGGGGTGGTGGCACAAGGATGGCACTCTATGGGTATTTTTTTTTTTTTTTTTGCAAAACAACGTCAGTTTCATTGGGGATACTGCATAACCTCCCCTCTGTGTACTGACATTTCCCATGATTAGTTTTGTGTGATCAGTACCTATCCCCTTTTCCATATTCCATGAGCCCCTACATGTGCGTTGCAGGGGTGCCACTAGGTAACCTGACTGGGCTTCCATTTGGAAGTCCAGTGTCTGGCACTGCTCCACCTCCCTGGCAACCCCCCCTCCCATTTGAGACATGCCACAGAGGCACAAGGGGCTTCAGGAAATAGTGCATGCCACCTCCTACATCACCGGTGCAGAACTGTATGGTCTGGCAATGCACAACATGTACCAGTGAAAAGGTTCATAGAGCCTATGCAAAACATTTCAGTAAAAAAAGGAACTGCTGAAATAAATTAAGCAGCTAAATAGTTAAATCTGAATTAAAACCAGATGTTTCTTGAAACTTTCCCCCTGCGCGCCAAAGCACATGTTTTTGTTTGACCTTGAATAAGTGCATCATGTGCTTTCAATAGCTTGTAAAAGTCATTCTGAAGGAGGTGAAAATGAGATCTGTTTAGAGACAGGTCTTTAGGCTTTAGTTTTGACTTTTGTTAACCCTTTACTACCTAATGACCTGATCCAAAAATATGCCAGCTTGTTCATGAATCACCAGTAGTGACTCAAGTTGCTCTATGCCACAGATTATCTCCGGGAGGTCTGGGAGCAGAGTTGGGTTTGACACCAGGCTCCCAGTCAGAAGCCCTTGGCAGCCTTCCAGGTGATTCCCCATTTTGCAAGAGCAGGGAATTATGGGATACAGCAGTCAGTGGTTAGGAATGCCCTGTCCCCTGTGCTCAATGTTGGTCCTCCTTTTAAATTCAGACATTCCTGTAATGCAGGAGACCATGAAGGGGGTAAGTACAGGAGCTAGCACAGGACAACTGCTGTATATAAATCAATTAAAGAAGGAGCATGATGCTCGCTTACCAAATTTTAAAATAAATTTTGTGCAACCAAATTTCACTGGCCACCATACACAGACAGAGTAAGGGTCAAAACTGGCACTGGTTCACTGGCCAAATACTGGTGTAATTTGCATTGGGATAGTAAAATGTTTCTTTCACTAGCCCTGCTGGTATGTATTGGAAGAGGTATTACATGTTCAATTAATACACCAGTTGGAGTGGTGGAATGGTCCATGCAGTAAGTAGATTTTCCCAGCCACTAGCCTTGCTGGACAGTGGTTGCAAAAGGCAATTTCAATGCCTGCATAGAAAATCCCATTTTTTGTGGAAATGTCCACATTCTCAGGGTAGTGTTTCATACTTTATGTCTTTGTTTATTGATTCACTCAGGCATGCGATTCAGTGCCTAATTGTGCTTAATTCCAATTATTTATTATTAAAAATTGGTAAGCGAGAAAAGCGCACAGCCAAGATTTGTTTCCAGGTGGGACCTGGGGGAAGAGACATAGGGAGACAATATGGGCAAACTATACAGAACATACAAGGTAGAAAAATGCAAGCTGCTGCAAAAATACAATAATTATACAATGTATATAATACAGTAAACTGTGTACTCACTAGTACAGTATATCAGAACTAAAGCACTGGCAGAGGAACACTAAGGCTATGTACATGAGAGTAACAAGACAGAATTAACTATGACTCAGGCAAGAGCAGGGGGGTGCAGCAAGAGATCTGAGCTGGCATTTGAGGGACAAAAGGGAAGAGGAGGAGGTAGAGAGACAGAAGGTGCGAGGGAGAATGTTCAAAATGTAGGGAAGATGTGCACCCTCCTCCTCCCCCCCCCCCATATGGAGGACTGCGCATATCTAACTCCATGTCACACTGACAGTGGAGTTAGGTGCTTACCCCCTGTCAATGAAAAATCTCCCCATTGACACAAAGTCCATCAACAGCGGGGATTCGATGTCGGGGAGTTGATGTTGAAACTTTGATGTTCGAATGGTATACCCCATATAGGGCAATGTATATGTGTGTGTGTGTGTGTGTGTGTGTGTGTGTATGTGGCAATGCTCTATGTGTGCAGACAGTGCACTGCTATGTTATACTGTAATATATATTGCCAGTAGGTGCCAGGATTGAACCTGTGAGTCAACCAAAAGTTGAGGGACAGGAGGTCGAGGCATAACTTGTGTGGCAAATGTAGCGCTTCTCCTCTTTTGGGCTTTATTTCTATGTTACTGAATGTACTGTGAGGGGCTGCAGTTTCAGTGAACACAGCTGAGCAGCATAGGAAGCTATCTGGAACCTGTAGTTCATACCATTAATACCTGGGACTACAAACTCCTAGTACAGGTTCCTTTTTATGTTGGCATGCTTGCACAGTCAACATCTTGAGGCAGTGGAGATTTGGAGGCGCAGTCGCTGTTGGGCGAATGCAGGGAATGCACCAGTAGGTGCGTCCCTCATTCCCCAATCAGCCAGCATGCCAGCGCCATACCATGCATACATAATGTGGCGAGCACATCTAAGAAAAGGTCTGCTGCAATCCAAGCAAAGCTCACCACATGCAGTGGACCTTCCTACATGCTTCACCAGCTACAAACATGGTGGCTCAGTGGCCACTAAACTGCCAACTTCGGGGGTGCCCAATCTGCTGGTCGGCTTACCCTGCCCCTCATCTATGTGCCAATGGGGAGCCCACTCCCCATCGGCATAATGTGTTCCCCTTCCTCTTTTTTTGCTTGCCGAGGGCGTGCCCAATCCCCCTTGGCTCATGCACCCCCCTGCTTTTGTTGTTTGCTGACAGGGGTGCCCAATCCCCATCAGCATCCGTTCCCCCCTTTGCACTTTAATGTGCTGACGGGAGCCCACTTCCATCGGCATGATGTCCCCCTTCTTCTGTGCTGAGGGGTGCCCAATCCCCTCAGCTAGTGTCCCCACTCCTATTTGCCAACGGGGTGCCCAATCCCCGCCGCTACTGTATCCCCCAAAACACCTGTAAAAAAAGAAAATCGTCCGTGTTTTGTTTTTTTTACACCTATAAACAGAAAATGGTCCCTCATAGTCTCCCTATCCACCATCCGTACCCACCCACTGCGCACCCTGCCTCCCCACACCTCCCTCACCCCATACTTACCTCTGTAGCTCAGCGTGATGATCTTTGCAGGACCAGGAACACGTCTGCACTCTTCAAAGCCGACTGCGAACTGAGGAAATGCCAGTAAGCTGTATAATGGAATAAATAGGTTTTTTTCAACTTTGATGCATATCTCAGGCATTTTTTGGACTTTTTGCACCAAATTTTCAACATGGGGTTTTTGGGACCCCTCCTCATGAATTCTGTCACTGTTATGACGTTAATCGGTCCCGGAAGGTGATTTTGCAGTCACTGCATGGAATCACCTTTTGGGACTGATTAATGCAAGACAGTAGCAGTGTTCATAAGGCGGGCTCTCAAAAAGCCTATGTTGCAAATTTGGTGGAAAAAATAAAAAAAATTGCTGTTTTACAAGCATGCATTGCGCAGTTGCTACACACGCTCGTAACTTCGCAAATTCGCAATATTTTTACACCAGATTTTAAACATTGTAATTTTTCTACACCTCCTTGTGAACAGTACAGCTGTCATTTTACACATCCTGGCCGAAATGTGTTTCCGCACTTATGGCGCACAATAGTGTGGTCGCTGTGGGAAATCAGTGTTTGGGGCAGATTACAAAAATGACAGTGACACTGTTCATGAGCAGAAGTCCTAAAATGCCTATGTTGAAAATTTGGTGACGATACTCCCTAAAATGACGCTGTATTCTGGCGTGCATTGTACAGTTACTCGCTTTTTCGTAACTTTCTTGGTCATAATATTTTCATGCAAGATTTTCAACATTGTCATTTTTCTTCACCTCCTTGTGAACAGTACAGCTGTCATTTTTCACATCCTGGCCAAAATGTGTTTCCGTATTTACGATGCACAATAGCGTGTTTGCTGTGGGAAATCAGTGTTTGGGGCAGATTATGAAAATCACAGTGACACTGTTCATGAGCAGAGGTCCTGAAATGCCTATGTTGAAAATTTGGTGATGATACTCCTTAAAATGACTGTGTTACAAGCATGCGTTGTGCAGCTTGCACGCACGCTCATAACGTTGTGCATTTGTAATATTTTCACTCTGGATTTTCACCATTGGCATTTTTCCCACACCTCTTGATGAACAGTACAACTGTCATTTTACATATCCTGCCCAAAATGTGTTTTCGCATGTCCGGCCCAGAATAGCGCGGCTGCTGTGTGAAATCACTTTTTGGGACAGTTTGAGGAAATGACAGTGACACTGTACATGAGCAGAGGTGCTAAAATGCCTATGCTGAACATCTGGTGCCAAAAGTCCATAAAATGACTGTGTTACAAGCATGTGTTGAGCATTTCCCACCCACCCTTGTAACTTCGCAAATTTGCAATATTTACGTGCCACATTTTCAACACTGCCATTTTTCTACACCTCCTTATGAACAGTACAGCTGTCATTTTTTACTTCCTGCCCAAAATGTGTTTCTGCACTGCACTACCACAGCCAATGCCAGTGCAACAACATTTGGCATTGACAAATACTTGTTAGGATGTGTGATAGAATTAGGGGTTTTTAATTGCCTGAGGGCTATATGTGACTTAACTCATACGCATTTAAATACTTTCTGGCACAGATTGTTGAAACTGGGCAGTGCAACCTTTGGAAGCATCTCCGGATTGCTAAGGCTAAATAGGGATGCAGGGAGTAAGCACAGCGATTACCAGTAAGTGCCAGGATTGAACCTGTGAATCAGCCAAAAGCTGAGGGACAGGAGGTCCAGGCATAACTTGTGTGGCAAATGTAGGGCTTCTCCTCTTTTGGACTTTATTTCTATGTTACTGAATGTACTGTGAGGGGCTGCAGTTTCAGTGAACGCAGCTGAGCAGCATAGGAAGCTATCTGGAACCTGTAGTTCATGCCATTAATACCTGGGACTACAAACTCCTCGTACAGCTTTCTTTTTAGGATTTCTGGTAGAATTAGGGTTTTTTTAATCACCTGAGGGCTATATCTGAGGGAAGTCATACACAGTTAAATATTTTCTGGCACAGATTGTTGAAATTGGGCAGCGCGACCTTTGGAAGCATTTCTCGGTCGCTAAAACTAAATAGGGCTGCAGAGAGCGAGCGCAGTGAGCTCGGGCACATGGCATCGTGCTTGTTCAGCGAGTGTGCAGTGAGAGAAAGCAAGGATAGGCCTGAGGAGTGGAGGGACCTTAAAGACAGCAAGTAAGAGAAACTGTTACAAATCTTTCCAAGAGTAATTGCCGATTACCATTACAGCAACGTATTTGATTTTCACCCTGGATAGCCTTATAGTTGCCCTAAAAATGGGTGAGTTGGGCATTAGATGTAAATCATGTAAAATGTTCGGTGTTGGAGAAGGAGCAGATTTGTTAGGTTATACATGCAGGCAATGCTTGGAAGTGAGGGACCTGAAAGTAAAAATAGTGGGCCTGGAACTGCAACTAAAATGTACACAAGTTGGCCAGAGTATACAGTAACAAGATAAAGCATTAAGGGGGGAGATGTAGTGGAAAAACAGAAAAGGAACAGAGACCAGCTGAAAAGGATTGGGAATTCCAAGAAAACAGAAATAAGACAAAAAAGGGAGAAGGGCCATGTACTTTGCATTACCCCTAAGCAATTCCTTTGAACCACTATCAGTGGATGGCAAAGTACAGACAAATGAAGCAACCCATGATGTACATGAAACCAGGGGCAGAGTAATGCCAGAGGAGGTTAGAGTGGAAAAAATGCTGGTGAAGAAATAGGCACTCAAGGTATGGAGGCAGAAGGAAATAATGCAGTAAGTACAGAGACAAACGTAGGGAATAGGCAGAGTACCGGGAAACAGTTTATGAGGAGGGAATAATGGCCCAAGAGAATGATGTTGCCCCCCCCAACCCTAATGGTAGTCAGCTGCTGGAGAGACCCACATTAATATGTGAACCAGAGGAAGTAAACAGTAATGAAATGGACACAGATATGGACCAAGGTCAAGCACCGAATCACAGGGTGCATATCATAGGTGACTCTATTATAAGATACACAGATGCCTATATCACAAAGGGATTAAAAGAACAAGTAGTTAGCACAGACCTCCCTGGAGCCAAATTAGGAGATGTAAAAGAGCTGCTGCTCAAAATGATTAGGAAGAAAAATGATAACCCACTGATTATGCTCCATACAGGGACGAATGACATAAAAACTACCATAGAGGATTCAATGTACCTTAGCTACATGGAGATGTATAGACAGGTAAAGGAAATTAATGGCACATTAATAGTATCAGAAATATTACCAGTGCCTAGGGCTAATGATAGGATAAATGAAAAAATGAAAGCGAATAAATAATTGGATTTGGAGGGGGTGTCTTTTGGAGGGAATTGGCTGTATAGCAACCTGGGAAGAGTTTGATATGAATGATCCATTGTTCTCTAAAGATGGCCTGCATTTAAGCTGGAAAGGCCCAGAAGAACTAGACATGATGTTCAGGGCCCAAATCGAATTGTAATATACGGATATATAAAATAATACTATTGAAAAGCATATAAAAAATTTCCAGTAATACACTGGAGCCAAAGTGATAATACCATCATTGGCAAGTGATAATACTATCATTCGGAGCTTGTAATACTATCGTTTGAGCTCTGAAAGATAGTATTATCACAAAACTTGAAGAGCGCAAACTCAAGATCATAGGCGGCTTCCTGACATCCCCAAAGCTGTGAGTGGTGACATTCCTAAAACCGTACCTCCTGATTGGATGCACTTTCTTTGTTGGCCGACCAATCATTTCAAAAAACATGGCGGCGTGTCTCGCTTAGCGAGAGAAAATTGGTCATTCAGTTCACTACTCTGACTCGGAGTCTGACTAAGTGTACACAGCAACCATCGCTCGGGGAAAAAAAGAGTTGTTACCGCTGTTTCGTTTAGCAGTTTAACACTGCACAGTTTAGCTGTTTGAATTTTTGAAAAGTTTTCGATGTTGCCGCAATCATTGGCTCCTTCTCACATGAAAATCACCTCAGCACCCCAATTGAAGATTCCTCATTCTTTGGCAAAGGTAAGCACTGACAATTTCCTCACATCCATATATTACAAAAAATACCAAATACATTCTTGTGTTACAAGGCAGGTCTTCATCTCAGGGATCTGGGGGCACTTGAAACATCTCAAGCTTCGCTCTCGAGGTTTACTGTGCCCCCAGATCCTCTTGATGAATTACTGCCTTGTAATACACCAGAATGTATCCATTATTCTATTTATATTTAAACTAGTCCGTAGGGGCGACAGATGGAGGACAAGGTCTATACACCTGGACCTTGTGAAGAGGAGGGAAGGGGAACTAAATTAAGAAACTGCCACACTGGTACACTGAAAATTCTACTATTAAATGCCAGGAGCATAAAAAACAAAATAGACGAACTGAGGATCACACTACATAGTGAAAAAGTAGACATCTGTGCCATAACAGAGACATGGCTACAGGAAAATGACTGGATTGATAACATAGCAGGGTATGACTTCTTCCATAAGGCTAGGAAATATAGAACAGGAGGAGGGGTAGGGGTGTATATAGCGACCAACTTGATGGCACAAGTCATCGAACCAAAAGACAAGAATGTAGTAGGTGTAGAACAACTATGGGTCAAGATAAACACTCATAAACATATAAGGATAGGAGTGCGTTATAGATCTCCAAGTCTTATGGAAAAAGAAAACAACGACTTCATGAACTTGCTAGATAGTATGATCCAGGATAATACAGTGCTTCTGGGGGATTTCAACCTTCCTACCATATGCTGGGGAAGTATGAGAAGGAAAAATCTAATAGAAAACATGTTCTTGGGTATGTGTATGAACAAAGATCTAGATCAACTAGTGACCTCAGGTACATGGGGAGAAATAATATTAGATCTGGTATTAATAAATATGGAAGCGACAGTCAAAGATGTATAGGTTATTCAGCTCCTGGGAACAAGTGACCATAATATGGTGAAATTCAAAATCACAGGGATTAAAACCAGTTGTAATGGTAAAACAAAAGTAAAAGTATATGGTAGGATTGATTACCTGAATATAAAATAGACTTTGTCCCTCATAGATTGGACAAAAGAGTTGGATGGACTGTCCCCACAGGAGACATGGAATAGACTAAATGAAACTATCCAACACTGCATCTCCAAAAATGTGCCAGAGAGGAATAAATATAACAACAGAGGCAGAATACACAAGTGGATTAATAAGCAAATTAAGGTATTAATCAGAAAGAAAAACAAGGCATACAAATAGCTGAAGAATCACCCGACACAATTGAGAATGATAAAGCACAAGAAACTATCTAGTTTGTGTAAAACAGCCATAAGGAAGGCAAGGGCTAGTGCTGAACTTCAGTTAGCAATGAATAGAACCTCAAATTGTAAACATTTTTATAATTATGTAGGTAGCCTTAGAAAATCAAATAGTTCAATAACAAATGTTAAGTTTGGAAATGAAGTAGTGGAGGGTGAAGTTGAAATGGCAAACATTTTTAATAGTTATTTCACTAGTGTGTACCAAAATAAAGACATGGTAAATATTTCAAATAGGAGAAAGGAAGGAAATGCTTCTTCAATTCCCATCATAACCATAGAATAGGTATATAATAGTCTAAAAAGCCTGAACAAATACAAATCACCTGGGCCAGATGGTATATGCCCATTATTCTTGATAGACAAAGCAGAAGAACTAGCAGAACCAATAGTGACATTATTCAACAGGTCACTGAAAGAGGGTAAAGTGATTGAAGAATGGAAGGTAGCCCATATCACCCCAATTCATAAAAAAGGAGATAGATCCCAAGTCAAGAATTATAGGCCCATTAGCATAACATCTATTTTAGGAAAGCTACTAAAGGGTTATGTTAAGACGTACCTGGAGGACAACGTAAAACAATTGAACCTGATAGACATTACCTAGCATGACTTTTCTGGAGGGAGATCATGCACAATTAACTTAATGCACTTTTTCGAACCAGTGAGTTTGGCCTTGGATCATGGTCTCCTAGTGGATGTGGTCTATCTTGACTATGCCAAGGCCTCTGATTCTGTCTCCCATGGGTCACTGATGCAGGTTCTACAGGAATATGGAGTAAACCAGAACCTATGTAACTGGATAGGCTCATGATTGGGGAACAGGGTACAGAGAGTCCAGATTAGAGGCTACCTGTCAGACTGGGGTAACGTAACAAGTGGGGTGCCCCAGGGGTCAGTACTGGGACCCCTAGTGTTTAACATAATGGTGCACTCAATCCAGGTGGCTGACGGAGCATGGTTTTGCAAATATGCCGACGACACAAAACTAAGCATGGTAGTTAATAATGCAGAGGCAGCAGATTCTTTTCAAAACCAGCTGTTGGCACTGGAATCATGGGCTAATAAATATAAACTGAAATTTAATTAATCAAAATGCAGAGTGATGCATTTTGATAGAAATAATGTAATGCATCAATATAGGTTAAATGACAAATTGATTCAGGAAACGGATAGTGAACTTGATCTGGGAGTGCATATATCCAATACCCTCAGCTTTAATAAACACAATGTGGAGGCAGTTAGTAAAAGTAATAGGGTTATGTGGAATATACTTAGGAATATAAAAAGTAGAAAGGAAGAAGTGTTAGTGTCATTGTACATGGTCTTGGTTGGACCCATACTTGAATATGGGGCCCCGTTCTCAGCACCACAGACAGTAGGTAATACAAACAGGGTGGAGCAGGTACAAAGGAGATGTACAAGAAAAAATAAAACATATACAGCACCTCAGTTATAAGGACAGGTTGAATAGAGTTACCCTTTACTCAATGGCCTATCATAGATTAAGGGGACCTGTGTTTTGTCTACAGAGCTTTTAAGGATGCAGTTATCTGGGAGATAGGGGCATTTAACAGGAAAGAAAAAAACATTATATTCAACAAGATCATACAGTAAGCAATTATTGGGAGAAAGATATAATACCACAAAGACAGACGATGGTTTAACCAGTGGGTTGTAAATGCATGGAACACTCTCCCACTGGAGGTTGTCAACGCAGGCAGTATGGCTTGTTTTAAAAAATTACTGGACTTACATAAGAGCCCCAAAAAATGGGATATTTGACCACTACAGTGGCAGGTCCTGTTTTTGGCTTTGTAGCTAACTGGACCTGAAAACATCACCTATGTACCTATGTACCTATATGCATATATGTGTATTTGTATTAGTCAGCACGTGTGTGCATCACAACAATTAGAAAGTGCAGTTAGGATGCTCTTTGGTTAGTGCAAAAAGTGCTAGTCTGCATTTCCCACTAGTTAGATCAATTTCAGCCTTCTGCATGTCATTGCTTATTTAACTGAGGTGTCTAGTGGCAACTTCCCACCCTCTGATGTCCCTCAGAGCCAGAAAAGAAGGAGACAGTCCCTTGATTTATTTTCTCTTAATCTGTAAACATGTGTAGATGGTGCACTGCTATGTTATACTCACCGGAATATATATGCATATATGTGTATATGTATTAGTCAGTGTGTGTGTATCACAACAATTAAAAAGTGAAATTAGGTGACTCAGTGGTTAGTGCAAAAATTGCTAGTCTACATTCCCCCGCTATCTAGATCAGTTTCAGCTTTATGCATGTAATTTCTGATTTAAATGAGAGTCTGTTGCTGCTCCACCATAACTGCCCCCCCAAGCCCAGCCCATCCCAAGCCCAGCCCATATTAGTCTTCTGGCACAGGGATCTGCTCCTAAACCTGGTACAACATCAATACCAGTGGCAAGCATCTGGCATTGACAAATGCTTGTTATTTGTTAGCAGTAAGCCAAAACCAAGTGTGCATTAAAGGATTTTAAGGCGCTCCCCAGGGGCCTGAGGTTTGAGATCAAAGGCTAAGTTTCTTTACACCCCTGGGAAGTGTATTCAGATCCTTAAATGCACATTCTGGAGTGGCGTAGTGCACTTATTAAATGGATCTCTGCTCTTATGTATCTATGTAGAAAGAAACATATTCAATATGATTTTTAGCTAAAATAATTTGTTTAAATACATCATCTGTTTAAATACATTTTAAAAGGCAAAATTATACATGTGAAATAGTCACTGGTTCTTCCCCCATTTCATTAAAATGCCACCAGCAACTTAATATGGTTCAATGTCAGCTGGTTTCCATTCATACCCCGGATGAGGCTCAAAATAGGCAGAATTGTCTAGTCCTCCTTTCCCGGTCAACAAAAGCTAGCTAAATAAAATTTGGTAGGTAATGAAGCTTTTTGCATTGGTAATGAGATCCAGCACATCACTGTGCATCACTAGCTTTTTTAATGCATAGTCAGGTGATGTCTCTCAGCCAAGGAGGCCCCAGGATTTCTCCAAGTCATTTTATAAATGTATTTAATTCACTTCTTATTAACCAAGGCTATCCCTGTGGAACTGTAGCATCACATTTTTAGTGAGGTTCTTCTGTGTTTTACTGAAAGAGAACTAAGAAACACATGCCAGAAGATCCCTCTGATTACTAATCAGGAAGGTTGCAGCACAGAATGCAGTAGTGCACAGAATGTGTTTGTTTACTAGGGGCTCATGTTGAAAGTGAATGAAATAACTATTATCCACTCTGAGGAAGTAGTGTACCTGCTATGAAACATTGATGGCTAGAAAGTGGCTGAAACTGATGACATATTGGAAATCTAAATAAACGGACATAATTTTCATGAAAAAATACAGGTGGTGTGGTGAGTGAGTCTAACTACCTTTATTGTGTTATTAGTGTGGTCCCAAGGTGCAGATTCCTTTTTGCAATTTATCATTACAAGTTCTACTCAGCTCCTTGTTCTACCATTTCCACTTCTACTTCTACTGACTTTCACAACTGGGAGAACTGGAGTACTGGAAAGGTAAGTGGATTGATCAAGGTAACATGGTGAGTAACTGGCTTGGGTGGGATTTAAACCTGCTATGTCCCAATTTTCAAGCTGGTGCTCTAGCCACAAGATCTTACTGCCTTCCTGGACATTAGATGTGAAACAAAATACCAATTTCAAGCCATTTCCATTTATTATTTCTAAAGGTATTTCCATGGAAACGGGATCTTTTGTCCATTAGTGTTCATCTGTTCTTGATGACAAAGAACCTCAGTGCACAAGCACTGGGGCAGTGGTTACCCCAGAGGGCATTGGCCGGGAAGCCAAGTTTCAAAGAAATACAAAATCACACATACACCAATAATGCAAAGCATCATGGGCTATATATGCAAATCACCACAGAATATTATGCTGGTTCAACTTTAAGCAGAAATGCATGGTGCCAAAAGGCCTCTCACACAGTCTGCAAAGGGTGCCAACAGATGCTTATTCATTCACTGGAGCTATAACCCCCTACTTGTTATGACATCACAGTGTTGTTGTGAGAATGACTGTGATTCCACAAATGGAGGATTGAGACCTCAGTCAGGGAAAAGGCATTTGTAGCAACTCATCTCTATGATTCTGTTTTAATACAATTGGAATAACTTGAAATGCAACATTATGAATAATGTAATGTAATTCAGTTCCATGAATGGCAACTGTGACTTTTTTCTTGCTAGTGGCTGAAGCAATTGACTCCTCTGGGACATCTTTGAGAATCACAATATTTAAACAACATGTTGCTTAAATTTGGAATATGTTTAATATTAATCTTCCTTGCATTTTTTAATAAAAACAATTTGTGTAAAAACTGGACCCTTGTATCTTAGGCCCTGGACACACTGGGGAACTTAAAATGGCTTAAGTGCCTTAAATGGTTTAAATCCCCCTAGCACTGTTTGCAGACAGACTACAAGCTCCTTAAAATGTTTTAACAAAAGTGTTTTTAAATCCTGCTAGATACCTAGTCTTAAAATCATTTTTAAAAATGTTTTGGAGTGAGCATGGTTTTACTCACAGGTCTGTCCGGGAGTAAAAGTGTTTCAAGCTGTAATGTTTTAACTAAAACAGTTCTAGCTGCAGTGTGTCCAGGCAAGCACAGTTCTGTGTGCTGTATTTAACATAAAATAGTTACAAGGAGAACAGGTTTAACTCTAGCAGTGTGGCCACACTAAACCAACCGTTATCAAGAAGCATTTGTCAATGCCGAATGTTTGCTTGCTGGCATTGGCATTGGTGGGGTGTGTCTTTGGGTCGTTAGGCATAACGTCCACACCATTTCACCACAGCCTACTCTGCAGACACCGACAAGTGTCACGTGTGCCTTGGATCTTTGGTTCTTATGCTCACCCCATTCCATCAGGAAATATGGTGAGATGGGTGCAGTATAGGAGAATGGAGGAACTTTGGGGCCGAAGAGTCCAAGGCACACCTCGATGCCTCTCACTGGCTGCAGGGTGTGGGTGGGGTGGAATGGTATGAGCATTACAGGTGACAATCCCAAGTCACACCCATGATGCCTGTCAGTCTCTGCAGGTTAGGCGTTATGGTGAAAACCACAGCGTCTCAGGCGTTCATTAGTATTTTCACTCAAATTTTCAACATGTTTTTGTGACCCCCACCTTATGAACAGTGGTAATATCAGTTTGTTAGCCAAGCTGATTTTGCACAGTGACTACGGGATTGCTTTAGGTGCAAAAACACATTTCGAACAGGATGTGAAAATGACAGCTGTACTGTTCATGGGGAGGTGTAAAAATGGCAATGTTGAAAATCTGCAGTGAAAATAGTAAAAAAACTGGTGAAGTCACGAGCTTGCGTAGAAACTGCATAATGCACACCCTTAATGTAATTACTTTGGGGATTTTTTACAGCAGATTGTCAGCACAGGCATTTTGGGATCTCTGCTCATGAACAGTGTCACTGTCATTTTCTTAATCTGTTCCGAACAGTGATTTCCCACAGCGACCACGCATTTCTGCGCAGAAAGTGTGAAAACATATTTCGGCCATGTTGTCAAAAATTACAGCAGTACTGTTCATAAGGAAGTGTGGAAAAATGCCAGTGGTGAAAATCTGGACTGAAAATATTACAAATTCATGAACTTACGAGGGTGCATGGAAACAGCACAATGCTCGCTCATAACACAGTCATTTTATGGACTTTTGTCACCAAATTTTCAACATAGCCATTTTAAGACCTCTGCTCATGAACAGTGTCACTGTGATTTTCTTAATCTGTCCCAAACATTGATTTCACAGACCGACTGCACCATTGTGCACTACATGTGCGGAAACACATTTTGGAGATCTGAAAAATGACAGCTCTACTGCTCATAAGGAGGTGTGGTAAAATGGCAATGTTGAAAATCTGGAGTGCAAATATTAAAAATTCACAAACTTACGGGTGTGCGTAGGAACTGCGCAATGCACTCGTAAAACAGTCATTTTTGGGAATTTTTTCACCAAATTTTCAACATAGCCATTTTAAGATCTCTGCTCATGAACAGTGTCACTGTGATTTTCTTAATGTGTCCCAAACATTGATTTTGTACACCAACTGTGCCATTGTGCACTACATGCACGGAAAAACATTTTGGGCGAGATGTGAAGAATGACAGCTGTACTGCTCATAAGGAGGTGTGGTAAAATGGCAATGTTGAAAATCTGGAATTCAAATATTAAAAATTCGCGAACTTACGCAAGTGCGTAGGAACTGCGCAACACACGCTCATAAAACAGTCATTTTGAAATTTTTTCCCAAATTTTCAACATAGGGTTTTTTGGGTCCTATCTCATGAAATGTGACACTGTTGTTTCACACATCGGTCCTAAAAGGTGGTTTCATGCAGTGACCGCGAAATCACCTTTCAGGACCGAATAATAAAATGACAGTGCAAGAATTCATGAGGTGGGGTCCCAAAACCCCATATAAAAGTGAAATTTGGTACCCAAATGCCTGAGATATGCATCAAAGTTGAAAAAACCCTATTTATTCCATTATACAGTTCACCAGCATTTCCACAGTTCGCGGTCGGCTTTGAAGAGTGCAGACGTGTTCCTGGTCCCCCAAAGATCATCGCGCCGGACTCTGGAGGTAAGGTATGGGGTGAGGGGGTGGGGTGGCAGGGAATGCGCCAGAGGTGGGTGCAGTTGGGGAGGAGGTCAAGATAGTCAGCGAGGAGCGTTTTTCTTTATGCGTATTTTCTTTTAGGAAGACAATGCAGGGCATTTGCCATGCTGTGGTGGGCTCCCAGCATGGCAGCAGGAAGTATTTTTGTGGGGCAGTGGAGCCGACGGGGGATTGGGCACCCCTGTCAGCCATAGAGAGGTTTGCCACCCTGGGGTGGGCTCCCAGCATGGCACCTGGAAGTGTGTTGGGGGGGACAGCAGATGGACATTTGCCACGCTGGGGTGGGCTTCCAGCGTGGCACCTGGAAGGCTGTTGGAGGGCGCGCAGTGCAGCCGCCAGGGGATTGAGGCACTCCATCAGACATACTGTGTGTGCTGGGGGAGCACACTCTGCAGCTGGGGTGGGCTCCCAGCGTGTTACTTGTTGGAGCAGGAGAGGGCTGTCTATGACAGCTGTTTCACTACAGTGCCAATGTGGGCACTTTGCATACTATCGGCCTTGGTAATGCAAATTATGCTACAGTTCTTTCTTTGAACTGTGCACCACTGCATTTGCAACGCTGTCATAGACAGCTCCTACATTCATTGGCGTGGTGGGGCCACACCTGCAAAAGGCAGCAGGGCATTGGGAGTAGGGAAGAACACCTACGAATTCTCATATGGTGGCACTATGTTTCTTGCACATGCGTGCAAGCAAACATAAAAATGGTTACTGAATAGTGTGGCTGCACCGGAATGGTTTAGTTGGTTTGAAAAACGGTTTTCAAAAACAGTTCTGTAGTGTGTCCAGGTCCTTAGTGTACATCTGCACACACTGCTCCTTCTCCATTTGAAATCCTCATCCTCATCCTCTCTTGATGGCATCACAGTCTGCTGCTGGGATATGACTGCTGTATCATGCAGAGGAGTATGACTACGGATGGGGAATGAGCAAGAAGAGCTGGGGACCATGGAATAGTGTTCTTGTTTAAAACAGCAGTGTTTGTTACTGGCAAAAAATCATCATATCATCTTTCTTGACTAACTAGAAAAGAATGTGTTTATTCTTAGAACACCCACTGTTATCTTTTGAACATTTCCAAAAATAAGCTTATTTGATGTTTTTATGATGCTTGAAACTACATTTTAAAAACTGTAACATCTGATCTGTTTCTCATAAAACCTTTAATTTTTTTAAATGAAAGCCTGGAGTCTGTTCAACACTTGGACCCTAACGATACAGTTCTCTTATGTTGCTACATCCAGCTGCATGCATATACATGTCAATATAATGCAAAAAAATGACAGGACTTTTAAAATGTAATGAAACATTTTATGTTTGTTTTTTTATATTGATATGAAACACCTTATGTTTTCTTTTATATTCATATATGGCCTGTAATAATACTTTAATGATAGGTCTACTTAGCTGACTCTAAGTCCCTAGCCCTAATGGTTTCAAAGTTATTGCACTTTAAAGAGAATGGTCCCCCTATTCAAAAGTCCCAGGCTGCATCACATGAGCAACTGCGCCACGCAACTGAGATGCACCGACAGAAAATGATGGTATATTCAGAAGATGCGCCATGGGCTGCGATCTCGCATGTCCAGCTGAATATCCAGGACATGTGCGATCATGCAGTTGGAAATACATGGCATGGCAGGGGACCTGAGCCATGAGCCCTATGGGAAAAGTGCAATAGACAGCCACATGCGAGGTGCGCAAAATTGCAATATTCAGCCAGGATATGCAAATGGCCTCATTGCACATTCTGAGCCCATTCCCCGCATGCACAGCTCATTACTGGAATGTATTCAGGCCATTTGCATGCCCAGGCATGCGTAGTTCCAGCTTTGCGGGGCTGCCCCACCACCCCACAAAGGTGAACAGGAGGTACTGCAGTCTACCAGGCAGGTGTGATGGAATGTTTGTATGTGGGTGGGTGGACTGCATTAGCCTGAGTACAGTGCTATTACCCATAGCCATGTACAGGGTCGGACTAGGGTACGGGGGCCCACCTGGACAGTAGCCACAGGGGCCCACCTGGACAAGCAACAGGGAATGCACAGGGTGACACAGTCTGATTGGTATACTGCATTCATGTGATACACCAGCTCTTATGCAGTGTACAGTCACCTGCAGTGCTCCACACACACACACACACACACACACACACACACGTATGAGAGGACCATGGTGATAACTGCAAGGAATGGAAGTGTGCGGAGGGTGACCAGGTACCTGATTGGGTGGGTCCCACCTGCATGCACCTATAGTGTACCACCGTGGATGTGTGCCACAGATCAGCCCTTGGCCCATGTCAGACTGCCACTTGTACCACCAGGCTACCTGAGCATCATTGCCCCAGATGTCTCCCTGGGTGCATGCACCACCGGGTGTCAACCTGCAGGCCACATGGGTGGAGGCCATGGCCCCTGGTACATGTGCTGCAGTGTGTCTATCTGCTCCACTGGTGTGCTGGGGGGGCACCCAACAGCACTAGCATGTGCCAGCTGGGTGTCTACGTCCTGGGTGCAGTGTGGGGGATGGCTCTCTGGGTGGTGCCCATTGTGTGCCGGAACCTGTGGCTTTGGGTACTTCCATCCTGGCATGACTTCTGTGTATGGGTTCCTGAAGCATGTCCTGGTACACCTCCAAGGGCTGTCTCAGGATGCCCTGTCTGCAGTTCTGCAGCCTTCGTGTGAGTGGCTGGCCAATTTAGGCCATCCTTTTGTCTGCCTAACTTTGCGCAGCACACTTCTGGGATGCGCGGCAGATCCGACACACATTTTGGCTGAATATATGGATGTGTGGCATATTCAAGTACCTGCCCCCTTTTATGCACTGCATACATTATTTCTGCACCATCGTGCATTTAGAAATGATTAGCGCATCTCTCCCTTTCGAATATCATGCTTCCATGCATTTTCTGAGATGTGCCACGCATCTCCATTTTGGGCAGTGCACCTCCTTTGAATATGCGGGCCAATATCTTTTAAAAGGCCTAATGCTGGAAAGAAGAGTTACTCACCATAACAATAGATCTTTGAGAGAGCTAGAAACTTTTGCTAGCTGGGGGCCACCCATGGTGATGTACAATGTCGGCACCTATAAAACATGAGCAGCCCCCTTGCTCCTCAGTTGTCCACCAGAGACAAGCTCGGAAGGCCTCTTACCTTGATGAACCAGGAGATCAAACCAGTATCAGACACACAAGGAGAAGCATGGGACTGGTGATATAATATTTGTAATACAGTTAAGGACACCGCCAGAGAAGGCCATGGACAAACCTGCCAACTTATACCTCAGAAACTGGGAAGGAGGGTAGGTACACTGTGGTCCAGTGGAGAAGATTTTCTTGAAGAACTACTGGGGTTTTTTTTTCGCTTTTTAGTTAACCGGGAGAGACAGCTGCAACCTTGGAGCACAAGGAAGTTAAGTGACTTGCTCAGGGTCACACAGTATGCAAGTGGGCGCTGTGGGATTCAAACCCTGGTCTCTAGGTTTGCAGCTCAGAGCATTAAACCACTGCGCTATACTGCCTCCTTTATGGTGAGTAACTGTTCTGTCTTCATTGAGGATATCTCCTTCATTGGACCACCCCTTTGGAACAATTCCCAAGCAGTACTGTACACAATACCCAGAGAGGATGGTAAAGTCTGATGTGAAATAAGGACAGAAGGCCATGCAGAACAGCAAGACCAAACCCAGAGTGTCTGGATGAGATGAAGTCTAGACTGGTGCTTAGTGAAAATATGCACAGTGCTCCATGTGGCAGCAGCAGCAGATATGTCAGCTGCAGAAACATTCTAAAAGCAAACAACAGAAGTGTCCCTTCCACATATAGAATGGCCACGCAATGCACCAGGAAGTTCCTTACCATACTTCTTGTAACAAAATGTGATCCAGTTGGCCAGCTATTTGGACGGGCATTACTTAGTCACAGGTGCATCTTGTCTCCCAGGAGCAACCAAGACAAAAAACTAAGAGGACTTTCTGTAGCCCTTTGTGTAATCCAGGTAGAAATGCACATCAGGGGTATGGAGGAAAGTCTCACCTGCAGTATGCTCAGGATCATCATCATCATTCACATTTTATTATACAATGGCAAGAAAAAATCCCAGTACAACATCCCGGGTCTAGTCTCAGCCTCACTGTGAACCTGCAGATGAGCATTTTATGGAAGCTTTTGATTGATTGTTTCATCTTCTCTTAAAAAACAAAAATATTTTTCCACACAAAAACATCTTTAAAATTATTTTTTTATTCTGTATAACAACGAGCCATTGTGTAATAGCAATAATGTCCTCCAGGGTGTGTGTAGTTTGGGATAACGTCACACCTCAGTTGTTGGACGTACTCAGCCTGCGACCTCGTGCCCAACCACCTGAGGCGTGACGTTATCCCAGCAAGACACACACCCTGTCAAGCATTATTGCTTAATTGATTAACTTTGAAGGTCATTACAATATTTTTTTTAAAAGAAGACATTATCCAAAACATTTCAGAAACACTTTGATTAAACATACAATGTCCATGGTTTCAGCAGACATAAATATATAGATACATTTCCATATTTGCAGCAAAAAATCATATATAGTCATATATACATTTCCACAGTATCCACACATATTGATTAAAAATCTATCACCCTTGTTTTGCAATTCTAATCTGCGTAACATAGTTTAACATATGATTTTGAGTGTACTACAGGAGTTTTACATCATAAGGAAAGCTTTTGATATTTTCAGATAAAATTTATGGGTAAAGTCCACTGTGCACTAATGGGGCAGAAGGTACGTACCAAAGGCACATAACCTGCCCGCATAGCTCAACAGCCCCAGACAGCTGCAGGATCCGTGGTATTCATGATCACATGAATCTGTGAGGCACCTGTCCATGGCCCTGCCCCTTGGTGTGCAGGTTCATGGGTGGTGGCCCAGTACAGAGTGTCGGACCTAGACAGACATCCAACTGGATGCCCAACCTGGGTCCCATGGTGGATCCCTTGTGCCTATGGGATGGGCAGACATAGAGAGAATGGCTCTGCACCAGTACATTTAAATAAAACCTGTACGGGCACTCATCAGAATGGCTGCCCAAGCGCTCCCTAACAGCCTAGGAAAGGACAGCACAGGGAGTTGTTTCCCAGTCTTGCCACAATTGGCAGTCAATGATCATTGAGGTGCACACTAGGTTATGGCAGGATCCCAGCTGCCGCAACCTCTGCTCCCCTTTGCCTGGCACTACGTGCCTTGGTGAATGGTATGTAGTGCAGGCACACCTCTGGCACACAGCCTAACCACCCCCAGCACATTGCTGACAACGCAGCTGGGGGATCCGGCATGCAACTGCCTTGTGCGCCATATGGGAATGCTGCTGAGGCATGGCATTGCAACTTAGGGTTGACTACACATCTCAGATATGTGGCACCTAGGCACATTTGTTTAAGTCAATAGGGCCCAAAGACTTTAGTTAATTCTACCATTGGTAAAATTTAAACAGGACACTACAGGGTTCAGGTCTGGTTACCTACATCCCCCAGTAGGCATATCATGGCCTGTATTCTCAAATCCAATCTTGAAAGAATTGTTCCAACTGAACCCTAAAACATCACCCTTAAGTTCTATCTCCAGTTATATCATCAGAGTTAAAATAAGTCCCTTATGGAACAGACACTATTTCCCTCACGTTACTCAGATTTTAGTGCTCTTGAAAAACCAAGATTAATCAGAGATACACAGGACCTTTTACATTTACATCTATTAAATATATTTCCAGCCTGCCACTTAAAAAGATTAAAGAGGGGAAATATTTTCCTCTCAGAGGTCTGGTATTATGTTTGATAATTTTCCAGGTTTATCTTTCTGCTAAACTATATACTATTTAATGAAAGAAGAAATTATGAGACCCCTTGAATCAGTGGTGCATTTTCTGAGAAAACAAGATTTAACAAGTATGCAGTAAAGAGTGAATACATACCCAGATATGTCTCTCAACCGTTTTCTTCTTTGGTTACTAAAATAATGGCAAAAAATATTATGGGCCTGATTCTCAAAGAACCCTTACATCGCTGCAGATTGCAGCAATCTAGAGTTGTGGACAGTGATGCACCAGTCCAAAAAAAAGAATACTGCAGCTGCAGAGTCAAGTGGACTACTAGGGTGCTAGTCTAGGTGCGGCCGGGGAAGTGGCAAAATGTTTACAGAACTCCCCCGGACCCCGACCCTTGCCTTGGCGGTGCTGGCAGCACACCCGATTGGCTCCACAGGCTCAGAATCACAGCAGCATCAGGACATCAGCATGTTACAGCTGCAGAAGTCTGACCCAACTCCACAACACTACAGAAAATGGCCACCTCAGGGTCAGGACTTCTGCAGCAGCAAACAGCCTAGGACAGCCCAGCAGAGGGAGGGGGAGTTGGGATGGGAACTGGCTCATGGCACCGGTGGGCAGCGCAGCACCAACCTGGCTGCACTTACCAGGGTTTGGGAATCAGGACCAACATGGAAAAAATAAAATTAAAAAAAAGGATTTTTGCTGGATTTTTTTCTGTACGCACCAGCATACAATAAGTATGCATGGCTACACCACTGGTTTTACTCATGGTTCTGCAGTTCGATTCACAGGGTTGGGGCAGCAACAAAGATTCAGTCAGCTGAGTTGAAGCCTCTGGTGGGGTAAACAAGAGAGCAGCTGAACTGGCTGTGGAGAGATTCTTGCAGCTTGTCACCTTCAAGTTGTTGCAGGCTCCTGCAGCTTGTCACCTTCTGCCTGGATTGCAGAGTCTTGCAACTTGTCACCTTCTTGTTGCTGGATTGGGCCAGTTCAAGTGAGCAGAACCACACACCTCCAGGAGAGGCGATCAGTAATGCCTAACAGTAGCACTACTGGGCCAGTTTCCCAGACTGTCCAAGCTGATGTGAAGTCCTTCCCAGGCTTCCAACTCTCACAGGCTCTCTTGTTCTCCAGCAGTAGACTTGGGATCCACTGCAGCAACTCTGGCTCCCCCCTTTGTCCAAGGCTAGGAGGGCTGACAGTATCTCAGGTCACTTCCCTTTCTGCAGGCTGGAATTCCCATGCCATGTAAATTTACTGTGGAGTCTCTAGGGTCTGGCTGTTTGATCCAGGTGACACTTCAGAGGTTTGGCAGAATACAGTCTACTCTTCCTCACATGCTGAGAGCTTTCTCTTTGATGCTGCAGAGGTTCAGATGCAACAGCTCCTATGGACACACTCTCTGGCTCTCCAGGTGATAGAGCACGTGTTGGCAAGTCTCCTGGTAGTTGGCTGTGGAAGCCTTAGGCCGACTTCCAAACATTTCCTCAAACACTGTCCAAGCCATCCTGTCTCACAGAGAGCTTCAGTCAGTCTGCCCTGAGCTGAATCTGTCCCTGGGGCTTGAGGAGAGAATGGCAGCTTCCAGTTGGTTAAATACAGCTGTCCATCTGAAAATAAATACATATGAGGTTCATTTGTTGCCTGATTGGTTGCTCGTTTGGGCACCAAAAACACTGTTCATTTTCCCTACCCAGAAGCCATAGCTACAGGTCCTTGGGCTCCTTGATTGCTGATTAGCTGGCTTGGGGTCAAAGGTGGCAAATAAGACTGCTGGCTGTACAGTCTACATGCAGTCCAACTTTAAAGTTTCTTTTGAAGAGTTTATATATTTGTTTAAATATTGATGTCCCCACAGTTTAGTAGAAGCCCATCTGCCCTAGTATCCAGCGGCAGAGTGGGTCTCACAGGGGGCTTTCCCTGCCTGTGACACCCTCTGTTTTACTGTCCCCAGTGCCAGGCATTGCTGTGCATTGGTGGCAGCAGGGACTAAATTTAAAGTTGCAGGTGCCATTTAGTGTAAAGTCACCATTTACATTTTGGCTCCTACCCCCCCCCCCCCCCCCCATATGTCTCCAAGCCCCGACTAGCATCCCTGGGGCCGGAGCACCCTGAGGGGAAACTTTGTGGAGCTGCAGGAGCAGCTTCTGTTCAAAGCACTATAGAGCTATCTACAATACACACACACACCACCAGCTTGCACATTCCTACAGTGAGCTGTGCAGCGGCTTTTACTTGTACAGTCAAACGGGTAGATTTTAACTATCCATGGCTCCTCTGGTTCCCACCAGGAACATGAGCACCGGGGGCCAGCAGGAGGCATGTAAGGGGACCCCAGGACCATTGAGAGGGCAGGACCATGTCCAGGGAGAACAGACAAGATAAGCCCCACCCATGGGGGGGTTACACTATCTATGCCCAACAATTACATAGCAAACACAAGCAAGCGAATATGTGGCATTGGCCAGTATTTGTTATAATAGCAATAATGCAAATGCAGGGGTTATCTTACTGTTCAGTTAGGCACCCTCTACAGGCATGTAGCACTCACCTATACCTTGCACCACATTACACCCCTACAGGGTGAATAACAGAACATTAACATAACCCTGGTCTTGCCATATTGCTTAAATATCCATATTAAAGAATTGCGGGTAGGAAAATACAGAACATTTTTGAAATTTAAACTGAGGTATGTCTAAATATTATAGAAACACAGAAGTTATCAGCAGGAAAGGACTATTTGACCAATCCAGTCTGCCCAGTTTTTTTCCCTGCCTCTTTTGTTCCGCTAAACCCTAACTGGTCTTTGGTGACCCTCCCCCACCCTTTTTATTCACTGGTACTCCCTTATATCTATCCCATGCATTTTTAAACCCCCCACAGTTTTTACCCTACTACCTCTTGTGGCGGGCTGTTTCAGGTGTTCACCACTCTTGCAGTGAAGTAATATTTCCTCGCATCCCTCTTAAATTTCATATCTTCTAGCTTTGTTGCATGACCCCGTGTCCTGTTGCACTCTTTTTTAATTTGGAACAGATTCCCCACCTGTACCCTGTTCGCTCCTTTGAGGAACTTGTAAGTCTCTATCATGTCCCCTCTCTCCCTCCTCTCCTTCAGGGTGTACATATCAACATCCCACAATCTCTTATCATGCAGTTTCTCATGCAACCCATGTACCACTTTAGTTGCCTTCCAATGGACTGCCTCTACCCTGTCTCTGTCTTTTCTGAGATGCAGCCTCCAGAACTGTACACAATAATTAAGGTGTGATCTCACCAATGATCTATACAGTGTTAATACCAACTCACTACTCCAGCTTGTGTTACCTCTCCCTATGCACCCCATAATTCCATTGGCCTTGCCCACTGCCTTGCCTGCCCTGTGACTATGAGGTCATCAGATATTATAACCCCTAGATCCCTTTCCTTCTTACTGACTGGCAGCACTTCCCTCCACCTCCCATTTTATACTCAGCTCCTGGGATTCTGTGCCTCTGATCCATAATTTTCACACTTTTTGGCACTGAACCCCAGCTGCCATATCTTTGACAATTCAAGTTTTTTAAGGTCCCTTCTCATTTTATCCACCCTCTCCAGAGTATCCACCCTCTTGCAGATCTTGTTGTCACCTGCAAAAAGGCATACCTTCCCTTCAAGCTCTTTTGTGATGTATTTATGAAGATGTTGAACAGGACCAGCCCCAATACTGAACTCCATGGCACCCTGCTGGTCACTCTTCCATCATCAGAATGAGTGCCATTTACCACCACTGTATGGCACTTATACATTAACCCAGAGTGAGTGCCATTTACCACCGCCTTCTGGTGCTTATGCATTAACCATTTTTTTACCCAATTTACAAAGTAAGCTCCCAGCCCTAGAATATCCAATTTCTATATCAGTCTGCAATGTGGTACAGTGTCAAAGGCATTGCTGAAGTCCAAATAGGCCACATCCATTGCCCTTCCTTGATCTATTTCCCTTGGCACCCAGTCAAAGAAATCAATCAGATTTGTCTGACATGACCTCTCCCTCATGAATTCATGCTGTCTTTGATCTTGCAAGCCCCTGAATTCAAGATATTCCATTAGCTTTTCTTTGAACAGGTTTTCATTAGTGTTCCCACCACTGATGTGAGGCTAACTGATCTGTAGTTGCTAGCGGTCTCTCTGCTGCAGCTTTTATGAAGCAGAACTGCATCAGCTATCCTCCAGTCCCCTGGAATCTCTCTGTTTCCAGTGATATGTTGAATAACCCTGTCAGTGGTGCAGAAAGCTCCTCCCTGAGTTCCCTTAGCACCTTTGGATGTATCTCATCCGGTCCCATAGCTTTGTCCATGTTCAGTTTTGCAAGTCCCTTCAAGAATCTTTCCTCAGTAAATGGACTTGTGTTAACCTCCCCCTGCTGTGTTTTTGCTGCTCCTTGTTGGTCAATTTCCATCCCTCTCCACTGTGAAGACTGAACTGAAATATCTGTTCGGTATGTCAGCATTTTTCTGATTATTGTTTGTGCAGCTACCATCTATCAAGTTCCTTATCCTCACTATCCCGCCCCTTGACTTCTGCGCATGAAGAAATTCTTGTCCTCTACTGCCATGCTTTAGCTAGCCTTTCCTCTGTTTGTGCTTTTGCTTGCCTCCTTGCCTCATTGCCCTCCCTGCTTCCCTCTGTTTTACCTGGTACTTCTCCATATCCTCCTTCCTTCGTGTTTCTTTGTACCTCCTAAATGCCATCTTTTTCCTTCACTTTCTTGGCCACCACCCTAGAGTACCATAATGGCCTTTTTATGTTTCGGTACACATGTGTGCGCAGTAAACATTTTGTTACAATGAACTGCAGTTCAGAGGTGTGTCACTGTTATGTCCAATGTAGCTCAAGCTGCACTCTGCATTCAGTTTTAGTGCCTGCCAGCTCTCCATTAGGCATTTTGGCTGAGTGCTCAGTAGTGACACAGGCCTACATGTGTTGAGCTGCATTCCATGTATTCCACAAAAAGGAGCACGTCAGCTGCCCGAGCAGCCTGCTTGCCATGCCTGTCGCTAGCTCCTAACATGCACGGTGCTGTGCATTCTACACATTCCTCTCAAGATCTGCCAAGCTGCCTGTGTGCCATGCATTCTATGCCCACCAGCAGCTCCCCAAGCACACAGTGTAGTGCTGCTTCACTACCCCGTATATACTCACGCACGGGATGATGTATTCCCTTCCAGCACAGAGCCTGTGCAAAGTTCTCACACCCAGGAATGGAAAGGATGAGGAAGGAAAACCTGTGAAGACTGGCATCCTGCCTTCACATTTACCTGTGCTACTTCTACATGGTTTGGTCCTGTCCAATGGGAAGAGGTTGGAATATTTCTTCCAGTCCACTTGCCATCCCAGGCAGAGGTCACTGAAAATCTGCAGAGCCTCCTGGCGCATGCTAATCCTGTCCTCCTTGTGGAAACACATTTCTCATTTGATTTTAGACCCTCTCCCAGTCGCACTCCTCAGCCATGGCTTCCAGGAAGATTCAATTAAAATAACTTGATGAGTCTCTGTCACAGAGTCACCATTTGTTGAAGTAGTCAAACTACCACTGTTGCTGCCACCAGAGCAACTGAAGACACCTATTCAATTGGTAGGTTGGCAGGGAGAAGGTTGTCATGCCTGACCAGACCAGCAGACCCAAGGACAACTAAGGAGAGCTTCAGCTAAAGCAAAGAGCTGGCAGACAGACTCAGGCTACAGCTGTAAATCACTAGCACTGCAGCCAGCCTGCAAACAACTCACTTGAGGGAGGGAAAGACTAGAGAGAGGGTTGATGGCCAGCCTGGTCCTGTGCTGCTTGTTGGGCCACTCAGTCAGTTTGCTGTGGGAAAGAGCACAGACACAGAAAAAACACAGAAAAAATATATAAATATATATTTATTTCATTTTTCCAATCTGCTGCATAATCTGCTTGAAGGCAAACTACTGTAGCTGCCTTTCTCAAGTCTCCTTCTGCCATCTTCTGCCTCAGCCCATGCCAGTCTGCAAGCTCTGTATCTTTTATCTGCCCTGTTTCTGCCACTGTGCCTGGCAACTGGAACTTTCTGCTGCCTGTCCAGCCTGTGAGCCACCTCCAAGACTGCAGTATTTGTGCATCATGTCCAACCCTCCTGGATATTGCCCCAGCGAAGAGAATCATACTGCAGTTCATCAACTGAAGGACCACAGACCAGCAGAGCTCTTCTGGACAATGTAAGGAGTCCCTTCTTTAGGATGCTTTGGATTTGGTTACTGTGATTAAAATAGTTTGCTTCATCATAGAGGGTGATCACGGCTCGCTCAGATCCAGTGGGGTCGAGTATGGTATGCTGCCTGGTATGCGCCCTTTCTCTGGTGAGGTAGAAGTACCAGACAAAGTCTTAGCTGCATCCTTTTTCCCTTGGGTAGGTTGGGGTGGCAGGCAAGGCCTCAGTCTGCTGTATTCTTTCTCCTCTGGTGGGGTGGGGATGGCAGGCAAGGTCTCAGCCTTGGTGAATCCTTCTTTCTCCTCCGGTGGGGTGGGTAGCAGATAGGGTCTTGGCTCTGTTCTTTTCCAGTGTGGTGGAAGCAGCAGGCAAAGCCTTGGCTGTAACCTTTCTCCTCTTTTTGGGCTAGGATAAGGGCAGCAGGTCTGTAATTTGTCAGCACAGTCGGGTCCAGCAATGGCTTCTTCAGAAGGGGTCACACCGCTACCTTTCTGAGGGCATCAGGAAAACACCTGTCTAAAAGGGAATTGCGGATGATGCTAGCAACAATCAGGCCCACAGCCTCACATTCCCCCTTCACCAATGACATAGGCCCAGGGTCTGACTCACAGTAGCTAGGACACAAATTGAGATCACACTGTGAACATCTTCCACAAAAAACAGCAGAAACACATCTCAAACCCACAGAATGCCATTCTGCTTCTTCTCCAGGCTACTTCTGGCCCCTGACAGTCCACCTAGAAGAATACCTACCCTAATGGAGGACACGTTGTCCAAGAAGAATTGGCCAACCTTATCAACCTTTTCCTGAGACAACCCCCCCCAAGAAATGGTAGAAAGGCCGGATGAATCAGTCTGTCTATGGTACAAAAGAGCAGGGCAGACCGATTCACACCTGAGGCAATACTGTAAACTGTGACAGGGACTCTGCTTTTGTCAGGGTTATTGCTCTCTGATAGTCTTTATAACGAGACCTCAGAGCCATCATATCATCCACCGAGCAAAACCTCCTCTAGGAATGCACCAGCTTCTGCCCTGTTGCCTTTATTTGCTGGAGCGTATCATTATACCATGGCAAACTGCAACAGCAGACCAGCAGACATACACAGATTGGTGCAATGGAGTCCACTACCATTGAAATAGCCAAATGATAGCTTTCCATGGTGACCACGGAATCTCCATTGCATGCTGTTGCCATGACAGAGACATTCAGTACAGCCAGAAGTTTACTGGGCTCCAAATTTAGTAACAGGTGGTACCAGCTCACCTCCACCCAAGAAGCTAAGCCACAGGAGGCCCCTGCTAGGAACTGTATAGCAAAGTGATCTGACCAGCCCACCGGATCCAAAGTGACATAACTGATGTCTACCCGTAAGAAGACAAGGTCCAATGGGAGGCTGTGCTCATGAGTAGCAATGAAAACAACATGTGTGAAGCCCAGAGACTCCACTAGCTAAACAAAATGCTGAGCAGACTGCAAGAGTTCATCGTTGACCCAAACATTGAAGTCCCCCAATACCACAGGATTGGAGGCATTCAATGAAAAGTTGATGGTGAATTCTGCAAATTCCCTTAGAAACTCCTAGTCCCTCCCCAAAGAGCACTAGACCAGGAGTATTCTACACTTCACACCTGCCTCACCCTTCACAGTCGTGCATTCAAATAACCCCTGTCTCCTTCACAGGGATTGCTGTGAGACCTAGACAGGATCCAAAACAGATGGTCCCCCAACCCCAATGCTCCTGCCTTGGGCAGTGTATCACCAAGTGCCCACTGGGGATAGCCACTTTCAGGACAGGCCCACCGTCACCTACCAACAAGGTCTCAGTAAGATATGCATACAAGATCCCTAACAGAATCTGTGATCCAATTAAAACACAAGCTCTCTCGCAACAACAACGACCTCCTGGAGTATTGCCAACTCAGAAACTCCTGTAAAAGTGCCATACGTACTGCCAAAAGTGAGTACTGCAAAACTGCCCTGCTTGCCCCGGAAAACAACCCCAGGCGCTTCTGGAAAAATGTTAAAAACCTCGTCGGAGGGTCAGCTAAGGAACAACTCACCGACATACACATCGGGGGAACCAACTGTAATAACCCCCAACCATCGCCACTTCTTTTAACCACATGTTCTCCGACCTGCTGGCTCCCTCTCCCTCCTTACTCTCTGCCCCAAAACCACTTAGCGGGCACCCCCTCATCATCCGCCTTTCTACCTTAAACGGATCACTGTTGGTGAGACCCAGGAACTCCTTGCTGGTCTCTCTCACCACACGGGAGCTGGCCATGACAGCCTAGAACCAAAGCTACTCAGCCTGGGGACTCCTCTCCTCGCCCGACTGGTCACTCACATCTTCAATGCTTCTCTTATCTCAGTGATCATCCCTGACATATGGAAGATTGCTAAGGTTGTCCCTGTCCATAAACATGGTGACCCCAAAGATGTCAATAATTATCGCCCCATTGCTATACTATCGGCCGCCTGCAAGCTCCTTGAAAAGGCAGTTGCTTCGCAACTCTCCCACTACCTCCAGGGATATGATGTTCTATCCCCTACCCAGCACAGATTCAGAAAAGGACTCAGTACATTGACTGCACTTGCTGTGGTTACCTCCGAGATCAGGTCTGCGACCGACCAAGGCAAAATGACTGGGGCCATATTCATTGATCTGTCTAAAGCCTTTGATCGGGTTGACCATCCCCTCCTCCTCTCTGCTCTGCAGTATCTCGGATTCTCCCTCCGAGCCCTTGACTGGTTCTCCAACTATCTTGGGGGTAGGCAGCAATACATCTGCTTTAATTGAACCCTCTCAACCCTCTCCCCAGTTAACAGTGGGGTACCCCAAGGATCCGTCCTTGGACCCATTCTGTTTTCCCTGTTCATCAACGAATTGTCCTCTGCCACCACCAACGGGCACCTAACTCTATATGCATATGATCTAGTCATCCTGGCCAGTTCACAGGATATCACCAGCATCAACTCCCAGCTGAACTCTGATTTCTCTCTTATCCAGAACTGGCTTGATGGTCACAAACTGACCGTCAACCTGAAGAAAACCCAGGCCATGCTCTTTGGCTCCATGGCCAAAACCTCTTCCTGCATGATGCCTCTAAAAGTCTATGGTTCAAATGACTCCTTCCTGCCAGTCATTGACTCTGTCAGGTAACTAGGAGTTACCCCTGATCCACAACTGGATCTCTCCTTGCACATTTGGAATATATGCAAAGCAATGAATGGCAAGCTCAGCCTAGCCTACAGAGCTAAGGACTGCCTTACCCCTGCTGCCCAGCTTACTATAGCTAGGGGGATTCTTCTTCCCACAATTTCCTATGGGCTCGTTGCCTTTGCCCCTGTCCCAAACTCTTGCCTTGCAAAATGGGACACCACTTACAACAATATATGCCGCTTTGCACTCTCGGCTCCCCGCCTCACTCATTGCTGTGAGCACTACTCTCGACTGGAGTGGCTACCACCAGAAAAGCACCACACCTACATCCTTGGCAACTTCATTGACAATATAGTTAGAACAGACTCCCCCACTTCGCTCATCCTTCCCCTAAAACATGTTACCCCTGTCTACCACCTCAGATCATGCGCAGCTCAGGCCCACCTGGTCCCCAAGACCCGCACCCTCACAGGTGATTGGGCCTTCACCGTCCATGCGCCAAGAACTCCCTTCCTGCACAAGTTCATGCCTCCTCCCATCCCTGCTTCAAAACATCCCTATGGAACTTCCTCAAAACTGCATCAGCCTGCCTGTGTTCCACATAAACCCAGCATCTCTCTCCCTCCCCCCTTCCCTCTGGGGGAGCCGCCCTGTGTGCAGTTTCTCCTAGCACTGTTACCTCTGCTGATAACCCTCTTATAGGACTTACGCCCCCCGGCGGAGTGGCGACATTGTTCATAACAATATCCACCTCCTGTCCCGCACTGAGTCTTTTCTCTAACTATAGGCGATCAGGTCAGGCTAGAGCATACATGTGTGTTCCTAACAATTTTGATGTTGCTCCCATTTTGAGTTGTTCTTTGATGCTAATTTCTAGTTGCTATCTGATGTTATTCCACCTCCCAATGCTGTCATGCCTATCTGTTACTTGTTTGCTCTCAGTCCAGCTTTGAGCCTGTCTGTACCATAAGCTGTATTACCCATTTGTCAGAGCATGTGGCTCCTGTTTGTAACCTTGACTCTGTATTATGTCTCATTGATACCTTGTAACTCTCCTGGGTCGCACCTGAAAATAGGCACTAGGTTGTCTAGTGTGCTTATCTGGTTAACAAAGGCAAATAAATAAATAAATAAAATCATGAAGGTTTTGTTACTAAGGGACCTGCCATTACACAACATGCACTAAATGGGAGCAGCAGCAGCAGCTGGACCATTGACCACCACCCCCCCCCACTCCTAGGGTGCTCCCTGGGGATCAAGATAAGGCAGGGATGCTGCTGCTCTACAGCTCTCCTAAAGCCAGGGCACATGCTTAGCCTAACACTACTGATATGTCCCCTCTCCTTCACCCACCACCCAGCAAACATCTCCACCCTTGCTCCATTTCCTCAAAATCCCCCAGCTCCAGTAGTGGTTGTACACTGCCTCAGAAAGAGGAGGAGGAGTCATCCGAAAAGGCCACAGCTGGTGCAGGAGTATGAAAGAGTAGGTGTAAACAGGGGATGGCTTACCAACACACGTGCCTCACATTACTATATTAACAAAACAACTATAAACCCAATATAACCCAACCTACTAACACCCCTTCCACCCTTAAATAGGCCCTCCCCCTCAGTCACTCCACACTTGCACCAAACTATAGCAAATCCATAACTAATCATCAAACAATCATTATAATAAAATAGTACAATTATGTATAATACCCCAAATAACAATCCCTGTGTGCACCACTACACAGCTGAATAGTCACGCGTAACGATTGTCCAAAAAACAGCAGTAAAATTAATCCCCTCCCTGCCACTGAGGGAACAGCCCTCACTCACTGATTTTTTCCAGTAGTTCACAGAACTGCCCCAGAAATACAAGTTTTGGCCCAAAAAAGACCACACTGCACTTCTCTTCATGCTCTCACCTAGCTCAGAAGCAACAGGCCTGCATTTTAAGAAGAATGCTTTTTGGAGGTGATGGGGGGTTGAAACAGAGCATTCTTGCAACACTTCCAGTGTCTCCAGTACAGGATTTAAAGCACACCTCAGGTTTTCTTCACCTAAGAGCTGAGTTGTCACAGTCTGTGCCTCTCAGGGCTCTAAATGAAGCCAACAGTCTCACCATCACTCCCAGGTCGAAACAGTTATTTCTTATCCAGCCATAAGACAAAGATGTACTCCTCCCTCCAACATTATAAACCACCACTGTCCTTCTACCCCAAACATCCTTTGTTACTGGGACCACCAGTTTTCCCAAGTCTTCAGTACTCTACTTTGCCCTCTGCCACTCCAGATCATGACTCCAGCTGAAACCAAAATGTTTGCTTTCTCCACACCAGGAAAAGTGCTAGGGAAAGTCCAAATTGTCTCCAGCACTGTCCACCTACAAATATCTCCTACAGTGTGGGGGCCACACAAAGCCATTGCTGTACCAAAACAAATTCTGCACAGCCTCTGATGTTGATGGAGAACCAATGAAGAAACTACCAGCATAATCCCAGAGCGTTGAAGTTTTTCCAAGGTCACAGAGACTAACCAGTAAGCATGATGCTTAACCACTTAAACATTACAGTACACGCAGTCAGATTGCCCGTCTCTAACTGAAGGGATAACCCACACCATGCCTTAGATGTAAAACGTGAAAAACACTGGGGATAATTGGTGCACTAACAGCAATTTACTAAAAATCAAACAAACGCTATCTTACCTCTCACTCTCTCACTAACAAACCCTAGCTAATCCAAAAATTCCCTATTCTAACCTAAATCAAATTAAAGAAGAAATAAAGATGACAAAAACAAGACTTTAAAAGCTTCTTTGGCAGAACTACTCAGGAGCTCACAGAGTGCAGTCTGCTCGTATGCAATCATTCCCATCCCTTCTAGTAGGTTTAATATTGTGTTTAATGCTGGGTTTTTAGAGATGAAGACAGCAGTTGATGTCTATACTAGTTCATCTCTTACTTTGTTAAGATATGCTCTGAAACATAGAAACATAGAATTTGACGGCAAATAAGGACCGCTTGGCCCACCCAGTCTGCCCATTTCCCTACCTACTGGATAAGCTGCAGATTCTAGTTAACCAGCAGCCTACTTCTTCCTACCCCCACCCCCTAGAATGGCCTTATGACTGTCCCATGCATGCTTGAATTCCACCACTGATTTTAACTCTACAACCTCCTCCGGAAGACCGTTCCATGCATCCACAACCCTCTCTGTGAAAAAATACTTCCTTAAATTACCTCTGAGCCGCCCCCCCCCCCCATCTTCAAATTGTGCCCTCTTGTTCTTGCACACCTCTTTTTGAAAGATGCTACCCTCTTGGACTTTGTTGATTCCCATGAGGTGCTTGAGCGTTTCTATCATGCCCGCCTCTCCCTCCTTTCCTCGAGGCTATACATATTAAGCTCCTTTCGTCTCTCTTCATATGTCTTCCGGTGCAGACCCTGCACCATTTTAGTTGCCCTCCTCTGGACTGCCTCCATCCTGTCTATGTCTTTGCGGAGATTGGGTCTCCAGAACTGCACACAATACTCCAGATGGGGTCTCACCAGCTGTCTGTACAGAGGATAATAACTTCTTGTTTTCTACTGGTGATGCCTCTCCCTATGCATTCCAGTATCCCCAGCCCTCCTTGCTGCCCTCTCATTGCTTGCCCACCTTTAGGTCATCTGATATGACTACCCCCAGGTCCCTTTCCATTTTTGTTGTTGTTAGTATCTCACCCCCCATTGTGTACTCTTCCCCTGGGTTTTTGTCTCCCAGGTGTATTACCTTACACTTCTTAGCATTGAATCTAAGCTGCCATACATTTGACCATTCCTCTAACCTTGCCAAGTCCCTTCTCATCCTTTCCACCCCACCTTGTGCATCAACTCTGTTGCAGATCTTTGTGTCATCTGCAAAGAGACATACTTTCCTTCCAGTCCCTCTGCAATGTCGCTTATAAAGACATTGAAGAGGACCGGTTCTAATACTGAACCCTGCGGTACTCCACTAGTAACCCTCCTTTCTTCTGAGTGGACTCCATTTACTATTACTCTCTGTGTCCTATTCTCCAGCCAATTCTTTACCCAGGCTGTCATCTTGGGACCCACTCCCAGGCTGGTAACTTGTATATAATCTTTAAGTGTGGGACTGTGTCAAATGCCTTGCTAAAGTCTAGGTAGGCCATGTTCACAGCCCTCCCTGATCTACTACTTTGGTCACCCAGTCAAAGAAATCTATCAGATTAGTCTGGCATGACCATCCGCTGTGAATCCATGCTGCCTGGGGTCCTGTGCCCCTCTGGCCTCTAGATACTGACAATTCTTTCCTTCAGAGGTGATTCCATCATTTCCCTATCACTGAGTTAAACTAACAGGTCTGTAGTTTCCTGCTTCTGCCTTGCTCCACTTTTGTGAGGGAATCACATCCCCTCCTCCAGTCCTCGGGTACCACCCATCCTCCCATGATTTGTTAAAAGGGTAATTCAGTGGTGTCACTAGTTCTACCCTTAGTTCTTTTAAAATTCTGGGATGAATCCCATCAGGCCCCATTGCTTTGTCCACCTTCAGTTTTAAAGGTTCTTTCAGAACCCTTTCTTCTGTAAATGAGCTGGTATCAACTTCTGTATCCAGAGTGTTTCTACTGTTTGTTTTATGTACCTCCCTTCTTCATTTGTAAATACTGAGCAAAATATTTGTTTAGTATCCTGCCTTTTCACAGTCTCCCTCTGCCCACCCTCCCTCCTCTTTATTAAGCCTCACTATCCCTCCCTTGGTCTTCCTTCGCTCCTGATGTACCTATAAAGATTTTATCCCCTTCTTAACTGGAGTTGGCTATCTTTTCCTCGGTTTGGGCCTTTGCTGTTCTGACTGCCTTCCCAGCCTCCTTTTGCTTTAACTGAGTACAGTTCTCTGTCCTGCTCCTTCTGATTCCTTGTACTTCCTGAATGCTTTCTTTTTCTCTTGAACCTTCACTGCCACTTCCTGTGAGAACCATAGTGGTTTCTTACATCATTTCATTTGTTTATTTGCTTCACACAAGGCTCGTTACCTCTGTGATGGCAGTTTTATTATTCCCCATTGTTCTTCCACCCTCCTTCCTGCCCATTTGCTAGTGCATTCCTTGAGGCACTCACCCATTTTGGCAAAGTCAGCCCTCCTAAAGTCCAGTACTTTTGCCTTTGTATGGCTTGACTCTATTGCTGTGTTTATTGTAACCATACTGTTCGATGGTCGCTAGTTCCCAGATGGCTACCACTTCTACATCTGTGATCCTCTCTCCATCTCATTTGAGATAATCAGGTCTAATATTGCTCCCTCTCGAGTGGGCTCCAATACTAGTTGTCTAAGGCGTGCCCCCTATAGGGCATCTAGAATAACTCCACTCTTCGGAGTGGCTGCTGCAACTGCACTCCAGTTAACATCTGGCATATTCAGATCACTCATCAGCAATTTCTCCCCTTTTTCTGCCATTCTAAGTATACTTTCTATCATTTCCTTGCCCATTTCCTCTGCCTGAGAAGGGGGTCTGTATACAACCTCTGTGCAGATTGTGGTGCCATTGCCTGTCTCCAAATTTACTCACAGTGCTTCTTCTCTTCCCTGTTTACCCTTTTGTTCTGTTGCTTTTATTCCTTCCCTTATGTAAAGAGCTACTCCTCCTACTCTTTTACCCTCCCTGTCCCTCCTGTGGATAGTGTATCCTGGTATGTTTACGTCCCAGTCACGGTTTGTGTGTACCATGTTTCTGTGACTGCCACGATATCAGATGTTCCTCCTCCATCAAGGCCACTAATTCAGGAAGCTTGTTACCCAGACTACGGGCATTGGTACTTATTGCTCTCCATTTTTGATGGCTTTACCTTCTGTTGCACATCCCCACTGACCTTTCTACCTCGGTCTTTTTCTCATTTAGTACCATGTTTTGTAGGAGAGGCTGGTTTTCCTGCTGCTTATCAGTGCCTCCCTTTGACTAGTTTAAAAGCTTGCCAATGAAGCATTTAAACCAATTGCTCAAAGACTTGTTCCCTTCCTGGACAGATGCAGACCATCCTGCCAGTATAGGCTGGTGTCCTCAGGTGGAACCCCAGTCCCCAATGAAGCAAACCCTGTGCTCCACACCATTTTTTCAACCATTCATTAAACTACATGGTGCTAATTACCCTCGCCTCCCCCATGCCATTGGCAGGCAGCACCTCTGAGAAGGATACTGTGTGTGCTACTTGTCTTAGGCCCCTCCCCAACTCTGCAATGTCCTCCTGCACTGCTCTAATCTCATGATGAGCCAAGTCATTTGTCCCTAGGTGGACAATTACATCCAGCTCAGACTCCCTTGTAGCTGTTCTTGTGATCCTGAAGATGCGTTTCCTGTCCCTCCAAGACATGGCACCAGGCAGGCACCTTACTTCAGTTTTCCCAGCTCCCCCCAGTTCTATCCCCCTAATAATTGAGTCCCCCACCAGGAGCTGCTTCCTTTCCCTGTGGTGTCCTCTGCCTCCTTCCTCTGGGCCTCCCTTGTGACAGTTGTCATCAGTCTTCTCTGCGGGTGCATCCATAGTGGAGCTATGCTCCCCCCTGAATGGTGTATGGATTGTGGAGTGGAACAATTGACTGGGTGTGCCTCTTTGTAGTTCTCCCCCTCCATCCATACATCAGCCCCTTTTTTAAACATTTCTCTGTTCTTGCAGTTTATTAGATCAGTTGGTAAATTGTTCCAAATATTAATCACCCTTTGTACATAGAAATGTTTCCTCATGGTAGTTTTGTAATGTGATGTTTTAGACTGTTTGTTATGCCGTCTTAATGCATGATTCATGTTCTGTCCTGTAACTATGCTAAGATCATTCATCAATTCAGTGTCATCATAAATATTGAAAAGAAAAGCAGATCTCCACATGTCCTGCATCAGTCTAAGGTATGCAAACCCAAGTGACCTAACCTTTCATTGTATGGTCTGTGTTCCAATCCTGTGATCATTTTGTGTTGCTTTGTGTTGAATCCTTTTGATTTTGATGTTATCACCTATACTTAATCCTCCCCAGAATTGTGAACCATAATCTGTAAGTGGTCATACATAAGAACAGTATAGAGGTGATAAAACTTTTTCTGCTCTGTGCATGAAATGTTCTTTGATTGTACTGAGTATGTAGCTTGATTTGTGTATATTACGTTTACTTGTTTTTTAATTTTTTAAATAATTTTTTTATGTCTATCTCCAGATCATCTTCACTGTTTGAAACCTTCAGTTTAGCTCCTTCCACTCCTGCCATGCAGCATCTTGGTTTGGGAGCTACCTGTGCCTCTCTTGGTGACAGCAGTTCATCCACTTCAGTAACGCAGTCTCATCCCCTGCCCCAATAAATTTAGGTGTCCCACAGGGGTTCATACTTGGTCCCCTGCTCTATTCAATTTTTGTTAATGACCTTCCCTTGATCCTGTCCTGCTTTTCCTCACTCATGTACGCATTTGATATCATTCTATACACTAGCTCTTCCTCCATCACACTAAGTCCATTCCCAGCTACAGGAGAATTTCATCTTGGTTCAGTGATGACTCGTCAAGAGCAAGTTAACCTCAACCCCTCAAAGACCCAAGCCATACTATTTGGAGCTCAAGCCTGAATTCAGTCCTGCTCAACTACCCTTTCCATCCTATGCAAGGATGGGTCCCCTCTTACCAAGGCAACTGACTTGAGATACCTTGGGGTCACCCTAGACTTGGGTCTGGATTTTTCTCTACATATCTCTCAGACCTGTAAAGCTGTCAACTCCCGACTTGGCATAGCTTACCGTGTGAAGTGCTCCCTCATACCCAAGGCCAGGCTTGTAATTGTCCAGGCATCTCCTTTCATGCCTGAAGTATGGTTATATTATTTACTCCCAATACCTCCAAGGCAGCCCTGAAGTTTTTAGTTTTTTTTGTTGACCTGGTAAGTACACTAGACAAATCCTGCCTATTTTCAGGCACAACCCGGGGAGGGGGAAACAGATGAATACCAACTGACCTTGAACCAGATTAAGCTGTTGGTGGTATTTTTTTTTTTAGTGAATGAGGAATTCTATTGGACACTAGGAAATTCCTACTCTTTTCTAATAAGCTTATGGAGGTGTCCTACAACAACATTTGCCATTTCTCCCTGTCCTCCCCTTGCCTCACACATCACTGCTCCCTGTAGACTTCCCTGGCTTGGTTCCTCCCTACTGGAGCCCAATTATTCTCCCTTGGGTGCCTTACTGATAAATTATTAAGATCTCCTGCTCCATGTATTCCCCTTCCTCCTCCACCATAACAAGACTACTCACTTTGATTGGTGGGGACTGCCCTGCTCCACAGTCCATAATGTGCTTCTAAAATGGGGGAAATGCCTTCTCTGTCTTTGTCCCTGAATATTGGAATTCCCTTACCCCTGAAATGTACAGTCTCTACTCTCATGGGCTATTTAAACTTGCCCTATGTAGACATTTGCTGAGTTCATCAGCCTGTCTTTGTGCAAATTAACCTCCTGGTTTTCCTGCTCCTTGTATTAAAATCCAATTTGGACTATACCATTTGTACTTGTTTTTTCTCTTTTTTTATTTAAATAATTTTATTCGTATTTAATATCACATATAACATATGAACTGTTTAATATCACATCTCAATATTTTAGAGCAGTTACATAGGATAAAATAATCAGGATATGAAATTCCCTCGACCCACTACCCTCTCCCTCCCTACCACCACTGATACATACAGTAATACCTGTAGTTACGTGATACAGTAAATACATAAAGATACTCGTAAATAGGGACATGAAGTGAAGTTATTGTTTATAACACATGGATTTGTGAAAAAATATAATTGATTGGGGGTTAGGAATGGGGGAAGATGGATGTCCTGCATCAAACTTTAAATAGAGGAGGGATATTTTTGATAATTTCCTTCCATGAAGAACCTACTGGATCATCTAGATCTGAATCAACAGAAAAAAATTAATTCTTCATATTTCAAAGTTCTGGAAAACAAGTGCCACCATTTGTGATAATTAAAAATAGGCAAGTTGTCTGATTTCCAAGTCTCTAAAATTAGATGTTTGAGAACCATATGTGACCAACATTATTAAACAATAAAAAGTCATTTTCCAAGGGCATATAAATTCCTATTAATGTTACTAGGGTTTGTTTTAAGTTAACCCACCAATTATTTATTTCTGGACAGGACCATAAACAATATATAAGAGTAGCATATTTTCCACATTTATGCCAGCATAAAGATGAATTGTCTAGATTCATTTTAGCTATCTGTACAGGAGTCAGATAGGCTCTATTTATTATTTTAGTTTGTATAGCTTCATTCTTGTCTGACATATAAATGTTATTGTTTAGTATCCTTAACTGGTCCCACTGCTGGTAGATCAGTCTTAATTTGGCTTCCTCATTCCATTTCTGATTAATTTTATTCAAATTCTTCTTAGGGCTCTCTAATATAGTGGAGTAAATTTTTGCTAATAGTTTTTCTTGTCCATTTTTAATTTGCTCCCTTTGATATATTAACATCATGGATAGACCAGTATTTTGGTTATTAAATAATTTCATCATTTTACTGAATTTAGCTACTAAAGAGTAATGAAATAACTGGTTCCAGCCCTTCTCTTTCCATTGCTTACTAGCGTGATTAAATGTTGGAATTTTATCTTCTATTAGAATATTGCCCCTGTTCTTATCTTATATTTTACTAATAACTTGTAATTAAACCCAGAATAGGCTTCCCATATTCTTTTATTGTACTTTATGGGTAAAAATAACCATTGTATTTGAAGTTTAAGTGGATTAGCAATATACATCTTGACAAAGGGAAACCAGGTAGCTAAAGGATGGTTAGTTGTTTGATGCAAATCTAAGTCAAAGAGGATATTTTGTATATCTTTACTGTTATCCATACTAGCTACTAGTGCCTGATATAGATATTGGTCATGTTATGGAAAAAAAGATCATTGGTAGTAATTTGAAATAATATTTGCTTCTATGTATTTGAGAGGGTGAGGACACCCCATTCCCCCCAACTTCTGAGGAGTGATCATAATATTCCGTGCAATGTGGGGTTTCCCACCTCTCCACACAAAAACTTATTAAAGATTCTTTTACTATCCAAAAGCCATTTAGGACTAGGGGCACCTAGAATATTTTTAAGCACAAAGATGAGGTGTGGCATAGCCATCATTTTAATTGTATTCACCTTTTCATAGGGTCAGTGATATGTTTTTCCAATTTTCCAGTAAGGAATTCATTTTTTCTGTAGCTTTATTGAAATTTATTTTGATATTAGAATGTTGATTATTAGTTAGGTGCATACCTAGGTATTTAATGTAATCCTGTTTTTTTTTTTTAATCAAGATTGAAATTGTTTATTTCAGCATCAAATTTCTTAGAGAGCTTCACAATAATGGATTTATTCTTGTACAGTTGTCATCCAGAAATATTTATTTATTTATTGAATTTTGGTGACCGGATAGGCCCACTGAGACAAAGCAGACCCTTTTTCAGTGGTGACCTGGGAAGTACATTACATTGGAAAGTACAATTGTATACACAACACAGGTTGTATTTAGAATTCTGATTACAAAACAAGGACAGCAACTGTGGATAAAAACATGACACTTCACATCACAAAGATAGTACAATCATTGACACCTACATGTTATATAGTGAGCATGAATCCTTTAATAAAAAAATCATACTGTACATAAAGTCACAGCAAGTACCTACATCACACCTTAACTACAGACAATAAATACAACATTCTTTAGTATAAATTATTATAAGCCAGAGGTGCTACGTATACAGGTTTGGAGAGGTTTGGCTAGCTCAGGAGTCACTGGAAGCAGGAACAGGGTGAGGCAGCTAGGTGGGCTTGTAGTGAGCACCAAAATAGAAAGAACGAGGAGCAGGCCAGGATTGATGAAGGAAGTAAGTTCCAGGGGGACGCAGCAGTAAAGATGAAAGACCTCCGGGCCATCGAGAGTCATAGGTTTGGTACTGTGAGAAGGGGTAGAGAGGCCGATCTGAGAGCACACTTTGGGAGACAACGTTGGATGATATCAGTTAGGCATTGTGAGGCAAATTGATGGACAAGCTTATACACATAGCTTAGGGTGGTATACCATAGATTAGCTTTATAGGACATCCAACACAGGGTGGATAGGACATCACAATGATGATGCCATGCATTGGTCTCCAATGCAAACCTACCCACTCTATGGTAGGCCTGAAAAAGGTGAGAAGATGCTGTAGTGGTGGTCAAGAGGAGTAAAGGTGCCCCAAACATGAGGAGAGGGAGAGGAGTGGCACTCGCAATCCTGCAACAGGTGGTTGATGTGAGGAAGGGATGGATATGGTAGAGGACCCAAATATTTTGGTTGAGGGTTTTAGTGAGAGCTGCTGCTATGTGTACTGTACACCCAGAGACAAAAAGGAATCCAAAGTGACTCTGAGATATTTAAGTGACTTGACAGTTTCAAGAGCTGCCCCAGTACAAGAGAGTGCAGTCAGAGGGGAAGAGAGCATGCAGCAGTATGGGAGAACAACATGCTCTTGTTTTTCTTGGTATTGAGTACAAGTTGCTTTTGGAGGAACCAATCCTCAAGGGTGTTAAAATCATATTCCACTGTTGAGTTGAGCTGACCTAAGTCTGAGGAAGAGCAGTAAAGGATGGCATCATCAGCAAAAAGGTGGACTGAGGCAACACCATAGTTTTTAGGAAGATCATTAATGTATAATATGAAAAATAGTGAACTCAGTATTGAGCCCTGAGGAATGCGGTGGGTTATGGGCCTTGGATCAGATAGAGAGCCTGCCCATGTCACCCATTGTGTATGACTAAGAAGTTAGCTGTGGGTCCATGCTAGGTTATTGGAGTCAAGGCCAAGTCCTTGCAGCTGACCTAGCAGCAGATTGTGATTGACCAAGTCAAAAGCCTTGGTTAGGTCAACCAAAATGGTACTCGTGGCACAGCCTTGGTCCATTGCATGGAATATGTCCAAAGTGACTCTAATAAGTGCTGTTAGGGTGCTGTGGATTTTCCTAAAATCATGCTGGGAGACTGCAAGCTGCTGACGGAGGTCTAGCTAGTCCTGCAGGTGGTCATAAAGTATTCATTCTTGTTCTTAGCAAGGGGACATAATATCGAAATAGGGCAGAAATTTTCAGTTGAAGAGGTACATCCTCCCTTATGAATGGGGACCACTACTGCCACCTTCAGTTTCACAGGGACTGTACAAGAGAGGAAGGATTGATTAAACAGGTCACAGACTGGGTGAGCAAGGCCATCTGCTCCTAACTTAAGAAATTTAAGTTCCAGTGTGTCATGCCCCGGTGAGCTGTCTGCTTTCAGATTCTTGAGCAGCCGGTAGACTTCCTTGAGGGTAGCAAGTTTTAGGTGAAAGGCAGGACATGCCATGGAGTCTACTGGTGGCTGGGGATCCAGTGGGGGGGGAGGACTGGCAAAGATAGAAGCATATTTCTTGAGATCAGTAAAGAACTCATTGAAGCCTGAGGCAATGGGGGGGTCACTAAGGATGATACCTTGTGCATCAAGGAAACTAGGGATCTCAGAGGTGTTACCCTTTAAAAGGGAGTTAACCTGCCTCTAGAATTGTTTTGGGTTGCTGAGGTGGTCTGTCTGAAGTTTCTTGAAATGTTGGTGTATTGCCTTCTGGATGGCATTCTTGCAGCTGTTTCTTAGCTGCCTGTAAGAATGCCAGTCAGCAAGTAGTCCACTACTCTTGTAAATCCACCAGGCTCTATCACATGAGGACATGAGCTGTCTCAATCCTTTAGAGAGCCAAGGAGCTTTGATACCTTTCGTACGGAATCTCTTCTTAGGAGCATGGTAGTCAACAATATCAGTGAATTTTTACACAAAGAAATCCAGAGCTAAATTAACATCCAGAAGGGTATTTATTGGTCCCCAATCCATACCTCATATTGCCTCCATAAAGGCTTCAGAGTCAAAATTAGACATGTCCCGGACTACTATTACCCTAAGTGGGGGGTTAGGGAAGTTATTATGCCAGATACGGAGCATTGGAGAGTGCTCACTTATACTGTCGGAGAGGACCTCTACTGATTTTATCTTGGAGGAACAACTGGTAACCACTCAGTTGAGTAAAGTGTGATTGCCGACTTTGAGTTGATGCACATGAGGCTGCCAACAGTTTGGACCAAGTTAGAGTCAGTGAGAGAGGCAGTCAATTTAGTAGATCCAGGGTTCAACCAATCAATATTGAAGTCACTCCCAAGCACGAGGTCATGATGCGGGAGGTTCATGAGGGAGGTTAGGAAGGAGGGGAGACATATGGATGCTACCTTAGGGGTCAAGTGTACACATCCAACCAGTAGTTTTTTTACTGAGCCAAGGGTGACAGACAAGAAAATTGCTTTCATCTCAATGTACTAAGGTCCAGACACAGAAACTGGAAAATAAACTTGGTATTTTCAGAAAGGCTTCCAATGATGTATTTATATTTTGAGAATCAAAAGGATGTCATCAACGAATACACTAAGCTTAGTCTGGATGTTTTTAAATATAAAGCCTTCTATTCTCTGGTTGTTCCTTATTACAGAAAGAAAGGGTTCTATTGCCAGAATAAATAATGTAGGGGATAAGGGGAAACCTTGTCTTAACCCATTTAGCATCTTAAATTCATCTGTAAGAAAGTTGTTAACTTGGAATCTTACTAGAGTATTATGATATAATTTCTTAATCAGTAAAATCAATTGAGATGGAATGCCCCATGCCTGTAGTGGCTTATAAATATAATCAGGGTTGATCAGATCGAATGCTTTGCTTGCATCTAATGCAACAGCAAAGTATTTGTCATTTGTATATAAAGGGTGAGAATTCAAGATATGTGTGATTGCTTGAATTTTTTATTTGCTTGAAATAAGTTCTGTCTTTTCATAAACCCATATTGACCTTTATTAATATAGTTATCAAGATGTATTTGTATTTTGTTGTTAATAACTGTTGCCAATAATTTGTAGTCTGTATTTAGTAAGGCTATGGGCCTATAACCTTCAGTTGATTCTACTGGTTTTCCCTCTTTATGTATTAATATAATTTTAGCCATTTGCACAGAAAATGGAATCTTATTGTTGGCCTTAATGTCTAAAAGTTCTTCAACCATTCTGTTTATCCAAGATGTGAGTTCCTTACAAAAAAATTTATAAAATTAATTGGAAAGACTATCCAGTCCTGGGGATTTGGCCATAGGTAACAATCGTATTGTATATTTTATTTCTTGTTGAGTTATAGAAGTGAAAACACAAGGCTTAGAAATCAATTTAGCTTTGGAGAAAAAAGTTCAGTCTCTTCCTCATTAGGTAGGAAGTCATTATGATATATTTTTTGGCATGTTTTAAATAAAGTTTTAGCTATTTTTTCATCTGATGTTGAAATATCATCCTCATCGACAATTTTTAGCATAAGATTTTTTTGTTTCTTGGATTTTAATAAGTTGGCCAAAAGTTTGCCTGATTTGTCCACATGATGATACTTATATTTTTTGATGAATTTTATTTATTTATTTATGGCTTTGATAACTGGGTATGTGCACTGATCCCAGGGACCATTTTCAGGCACGACCTGGGACATAACATATGGTGCAGGGTGACAGCGGAGTACAAGGTAACAGTAATACATATGAAACAGATTTGATACATGCAACAATAGTAAGCACAATATACAGGTTTGATGCATAGGTTGAATACATGAATGAAGCTGTTTTAATGGTACTTTTGATGAATTTTGTTTTGTTTCTTAATTTGAAGTTCATGCCACTCTGCATAATATTTATCATGATTGGTCAGTATTAATTTGTTTAATTGGTGTACTCTAATATCGATATCTTCCCTTTCTTTATTAATAATTGTATTAATTTTAATTTGGTATGAGATTATAATGCCTGTTAGTGTGGCTTTAAATGCATCCCATAATAACAGTACTGTTTCTTTACCTGAGTAATTGTAAAACCAGAATTCCTGGATTGAGTTTTTAATTAGTTGCACAAATTCAGGGTCTTTAAGCAGTGTATTATTAAGAGACCAGGATCTTGTAAACTTTCGCTCACTATTATGGGTAATGAGATCTAATGCAATCATGACGTGAACTGATAAAAATAGTGAATCAATTTCTGGAAATTTAATCTGGTGAATCAGATTCTTAGACACAAAAAAATTATCAATTTTAGTAAATATCTTTTTTATCACAATGTGTAAAAGCTTTATCTAAACATTTCATGTGATGCAAGCATCTTTTAAATATTCCTAGTCAAGAAATACATTTAGTTTTTTTGATATTGATATGTTACCCTGGGAAGGGGGAGAACATTGATCCAAACAGGGAGTATGTAAAGCGTTGAAATCACTTGCCAGAAATAAATTCTGGCACTGCATGACTAGTAATCCCTCCATAATCTTAGCCCAAAAATTAGCATACTGAACAAAAGATGCGTATAAGGATCCAATAACAACTACTTGGTTGTGTAAACTAACTTTTAGTAGTAGAATTCTACCTTCCGCATCTTTGAATTGTTCCATTATTTTTATATTCCCATCTTTCTTTATAAGGAGTGCCACACCTCTGCTTTTTTAGTGGCAGTAGAGTAGTATATAGAATCTATCCAATTCCTTTTAAGGGTAAGTTCCTCTTTATCTTCCATGTGAGTTTCCTGAATACATATTATGTTAGCATTCTTTTTATTAAAGTAGGATAACAGATGAGACCTCTTTATGGGGGAATTAACCCCATTAACACTCATGGAAATGATCTTTGTAGGTAATATATTAAATCATTACTAATGGTAGAACCCATTAACACTTTATTCATAAATCGCCCTAAAATCCTTCTATTAAATTGCATACAATTAAAGCTAGCTTCCCGATTATCAAAATGGTAACTACAAGTAATAAACTTTATTAGAAATAGTATGAGAAAAAGAAAAAATAGAAATAAAAAAGGAAACATTCCCTTCTCTTGGAAGCGATATCAAAAAGTGCTCGCCCCCCCCCCCCGCTGCTTAGCTCAAAAGAGGTACAAAATGAGTTATGCTTGTTTTAAGTTAGAAATCTTAGTAGATAAATCAGTCCAAGCCTCTTGAATGTTATCATAGGTAAATCTTTTCCCATCTTTTGCTACTTTTATTTTAGCAGGATATAGCATAGAGACTTTATATCCCAGTGACCACAATTTATTCCTTAGAGAAGCAAACATTTTTCTATCCTGCATAATATCCTGTGGCAAATCGTTATAGACAGATATATTTGCACCCATGAAACTCAGTTTCTTTTTTTTTGTATACAGAGAACACAAATTTTTCTTTATCAACATAATTAAAAAAATAAAAAATAAGTCTGGGGAATGCAGAGTTGCTTGGATTTGTACGGATCCCCCAATGAATTTTCTCAATTACCCAGTTTATTTCTGCCAGCTATGTTTCCACGTAGGCTGCTGCTATAGTTTTAAAAGCATCCTGCAAAGATCTTGAGGAGTCCCAAACCTCCAGGATGCCAAAAAATCTGTATATTACTAGGTCAGGCCCACGCTTCCTGTTCAATGATTTTATCTCTCAGCTGGGAGTTTGCTTCTTCTAAACTTTGTAACTGTCTGGCATATGGGACTGTCTTGTCTGAAAGAGCAGAAAGATGTTGTTTAACATCTGACATATTTTGTTTTAATTTTTTTTTTATTGTCTTTCATGAGTTCTTGAGTTAAAAAGAAATATTGCTCCAACTGTTCCAGGTGTTTAAGCATGGAATCCAGAGTGTTGGAAATGGAGTTGAGTTTTGAAAATAAAAGTTTAGCCCATGGTGGGGGGGGGGAATCTTCCTCATCTGAACAGTCCTGCTCAAAATTAGAAGGTTCCTCTTCCAAGGACGAGTCAAAAGAATTGTCATGGGAGGTAGACTACTTCTGAAAGACAGAGACAGTGAGCTTAGATTTAACTGCTGCGGGACTGCATTTTTAGATTTAAAAAACATAACAAGTAGCGTTGCTCAGATAGTATCCTAGAAATCAGGATACCAACAGAGACCTCCAATTTTGCCAGATAGTTGCTGTGGTAGGATAGTAGTGCTATCTGACCATGGATCCTACCAACAAGGATACCTGGATCCTAACCAGGATCCATCACTATCTGGCCCTGGTTCCTAACTATCTGCCCTAGGATCTGTGGATTCTAACTAGGATACCTGGATCCTAACCAGGACCCATCACTTTCTGGCCCTGGATCCTAACTATCTGCCCTAGGTTCTGTGGATCCGAACCAGGATACCTGGATCCTAACTAGGATCCATCACTAGCTGAACCTGGATCCTGCATCTGTCTTTGGCAGGATATCTGGTAGGATCCAAGTCAGAATACCAGCACTATCTGACAAATAGTGGTAAGATCCACTAAAGCACTATCTGAGCAATACTAATCACAAGTTCTGCGGCTGAAAAGCTTACAGACTGGGCTGGATTATCTACACACGGATCATTAGGTACAGCAGTATGCATAGAAGAAGAAGAATTGTTTCATACCCCCATTACTTCGTGGTCAGTTGTCGGTTGTGCTTGAAGGTCACTGGATTCTAATATTGTAGAAGATTGTACATACAAACACAAATCAACATGCATAGCACTGTTAATGACCTCAGCCATGCAGGTTACAGGTGTAGACAAACTGAGTAGTGGTTCGACGTTGGCCTTTAGTGTTGCATCTGTAGTTACTTTATAAGGGAATGTAAAGAGCTCATCTGATGAAACCCATACAGAAATTTCCATTCTTTGGGCACATCTCTTCTGATTCTTAGGTAGGATGGCTGTCGCACACTCCGCCGTGGCATATGCACTTTCATTCTCAAATGGGATGTCCGAAGTCGTAGCGGATGTTTCTTCCACTGAAAGTTTGCCACAATTAGCCACTTCTCCTTGTGCTTACTCAGGCTCATCCTGGTAATTTACATATGAACATACGGAAATGCCAGCAGAAACAGGTCTCATGGTTTATCGGGTCTGCTCGAGTGCGCAGCTAGCACCTTATAATGCTGCTGCCCCTTCCCTCCCTTCCCCCCATCCTATTACACCTTCCCTTTCCCCTATCCCAACCCCTCTTGAAGCTGTCTACCATCTTGCAGGCCACTACCTCACCCAGTAAGGAGTTCCACTTGTCCACCACTCTTTCTGTGAAAAAAATGTCTCCTCATCTCTCTCCTGAATCTACCCCCCTCCAATCTCAGTTGGTGTCCTCTCATGTCCCTCCCCTTTCTCCTCTGGAAAATCCTCTCTGTATTAGTCTTGTTTATTCCCTTCAGGTACTTAAAGGTCTCAGTCATATCTCCCCTGTCCCTCTTCTCTTCAAGAAAGTACATATTCACTCCCCCAGCCTTTCCTTGTATGGCTTGGCCTCCAATCCTTCCCCCCTCCATGTCATCTACCACAGCTCCCATCTTGGTATCGTCTGTGAACAGACTGATTTTGATCCGGATCCCATTCAAGATATCTGCAATGAAAATCCTGAACAGTACTGGTCCCAGCACAAATCCCTGTGGTACCCCACTCATCAACACTCTCGGTGATGAGAGTTCCACCCCACCACCACCCTTTGCTGTCTCCCCCTCAGCCAGTTCCTGATCCAGGTCACCATTTTTGGTCTTGCCCCCACATACTCCAGCTTCTCCCCCAGTCTTCCATGCAGCACTGAATCAAAGGCCTTACTGAAATCCAAGTAGAGGATGTCCACGGCATGGCCCTTGTCCAGTTCCCCTGTCACCCAGTCATAGAACTCTACCAGGTTTATTTATTATTTAGTTATTTATTTGTTTTTGTTAACCAGGTAAGCACACTAGACAACGAGTGCCTATTTTCAGGTGCGACCCGGGAGGTTACAGTACAAAGAACAATAGTACAATTACAGGGTGACATACAGGCCCGCAACTACAAGTGGGCCAGGATGGGGTACAGTAGACAGCACAATGTATAGACAAGGAACAATCACCCACACAAAGGTGGGAACAGCATAAGGACAATAATACATGTACTGATCAACAAACTAGAGAGCGACTACAGGCTCAAAAGCGAAAGTGCATATTGAAGCAATAGTGGGAAGGGGTAAGAAGCAAGAATTAGCAGTGGGCAATATAGGGCTAGAACCAGGGGGAACCACTAGGCAGGGGCAAGCACTGCAGCAGGGGAAGGACTGGCCGGTCCAGGGACCGGCTCCAGTGGCCCCAGATTTGTCTGGCATGATCTGCCCATGACAAATCCATGCTGCCGGTCATCCTGGATATATAGTCTGCCTCCAAGAAGCTCACAAGCCTCTCCTTTAGGATGGTCTCCATGAGTTTGCCCATGATCAAGGTGAGGCTCACTGGCCTGTGGTTCCCGGGTTCATCCTTTGGCCCACGTTTGTGGATAGGCACCACATAGACCATCCTCCAGTCCTGTGGCACACATCCTGTATCCAGGGAGGTACTGAATAGGTCTTCCAGCAGCCCCGCAAGGACCTCTGCCAGCTCCCTCAGTACTCTAGGGTGAATGCCATCTGGCCCATGTGCTTTGTCCACTCTTAATGCCCTCAATCCCTCCAGCTCCCTGGCCTCTGTAACCCCTACATCTGTTGTCCTCTCCCACCTTACCCACACCCCACTTGCCTGAGGTATTTGCCCCCCTCACATGAACACAGAGCAGAAGTACTTGTTCCGTGCCTCTTCCTGCTCTGCCCCCTTCTTCACCCACCCCCCCATCTTTCTTGATACTCACAAGCTGGTCTTTGCTTCTCCTTTTCTTGCCTATGTAATGGAAGAAGTCTTTTTCTCCTCTTTTGATCCCCTGCACCAGTCTTAGTTCTCTAGATGCTTTGGCCCCTCTGATCAGTCTGGTGACCTCTCTAGACTTTTCTCTGTATACATCTTTATCTTCTCCCCTTCCCATTTTCCTATACTTCCAAAATGTCACCTTCTTGGCTGTCACCCCTTTTCTGACCTCTGGTGACAGCCAACTGGGTTTCTTTGCCCTGCACTTCTTGTTTCTTTTCCTAGTACAGGTCTCTGTTGCTTCCACCAGCCCTCCCCTTATTATATTCCACTTCTGATCTGCATCCATGTGTTGTTGGATTTCTGCCAGGTGCTTGCTCAGAATTTCCCCCATCATCCTAAAGCCTGCCCCCCCTAAATTTAACCACCCTTGTAACCGTGCCTCCTTTGTCCCTCCCCATGATTAGCATGAACCACACTGAGTAGTGGTTATGATGTAGACAGCCAGTACTGAGTGCTGTATCAATTTTTTTTATTACATATAAAATATGTAATGGGAAGGTCAGTTTGAGGAAAATGCTGTCTTGCTGGAACTGACACATCAAGACCCCCCCAGGGATAAGTTCAAAGGACAGGACATAGTTAAACTGCAGATATCTGTGGTGCAATTATCTTGTCAATTTGCTTTCATCCCAGGAAATAAAATTAGCCATTCATGACATCCTCAGGGAAATCCTTTGATGTGCCCTAGGTGTCCTGAGAAAAGGGACACTGGGCAATGTTATGAATAACCTTCCAGGAAACCAGCTCATTTCATTAAAGAGGTTGATGTCTGGGCCAAGCAGGACCCAGACGAATTTGGAAGGTCCAATATCCATTCCTGGGAAACCCTTGAATTACATCAGAGAGACTTTTGATGCGTAGATGCCAAGGCCCAGACGGAATTAAAGAGTCAAATACACTTTGGCTTTGAATACAGTGACTTATATCAAAGAAACTTTTGATATGTATGTGTAGCAGAGCACAAACCGGTTTGGTCTGGTTAAGCTGAGGGAGGAAAGCCAGTGAGGTCACCTATTATGTTTTTTTTAAATATTTTTTATTTGGACATCCTGTGTTATAAAATTCAGATTTTGTTACACCAAGGCGGAGTTAGGTGACCTCAGAAAGAAGGCCACTTCAAGACTGTTCTTAAGCCTACTGCAAATTGTGAAAGACACACAATATTTTCTGACTGAGGAAGAAACATCACAGCACTGAAAGAAAGTAAGCATATATTAGATTAGACCAGTTTGAATGTATGTATTGTAGGAACTTGCACTTCAAACCTGTTTGTTTTAAGGCTGCATGTGTTGGGATATTTTGTTCTGTAATATTTTCTGTTTTCCTATTTTAAAGTAAAGATATGTATTTTAAAATGGAAACTGCCTGGAGTGCCTTGACATTTATTTTTATTTAAGTGGAGCTTTTAAAGGTTATAGTTGACACTGTGTAAGAGCTTATTTTGATACCAAACTGGGAAATGGATAGAGTTCTCTAAAGTCTTGCATAGAGTTCTATGGGTTCATTTTGTAGTCCTGGTCAGGTGCCCATTGGCAAAGATATCTGGCCCCCGAAGACAGAATTATCTGAGCCTGATAGTTGGGTACACTAACAAGAGGTTATCAGTTTGAATCCCTCCAGAACTTGAGGCTAAGTTGACTTAAACCCACAAAACAGACAAGAGGGTTACCTTGTTCTGTTCACTGTCCACAAATCCTATGCTCAGAGGTTGGCACTTTGAAAGTAGAGGGCTGACCGGCTGAGCGAGGTTGTGACAGTGGTCACTCCCAGCAAGTGGTTCCCCCACTTCTAGGTTCCTTACAGCTTCCCCATTATCCAGTACAAGGTCCAAAGTCCTTTCCAGCTGTGTCGGCCCCTGTACCGGCTGTGTCAAGAAGCTGTCCTGAAAAGTTCCAACAGGACCCCCTCTCTTGCTCTCATGGTGGCAGGTGTGCTCTAATCCACCCCTGGTAGGTTGAAATCCCCCACCACCACCGTGCTTCCCTTCCTGCTTACCCTTAGATTTTGATCTGCCAGTTCCTAGTCCAGGTCACAACCCCATGACGGTGGCCTGTACACTACCCCCATCCTCAGTGTCCTATTCCGCACATCCTGGAACTGCATTTACAGAGCTTCTGTCCTCCCCTCCTCCCCTTCCTCTCTTATGCACTTAATCCCTTCCCTCACATAGATTGCCACCCCTCCCCCATTCCCCTTGGCCCTATCATTTCTGAATAGCTTGTACCCTGGGAATCATCATGTCCCAGTCCTGGTACTGGGTGGCCCATGTTTCTGTGATGGTCACTATATCTACCAATTCCACCACCAAGAGAGCCTGTAACTCCGCAGTTCTGTGCCTTAGGCTTCTTGCATTCAGTGATACCACCTTCAAGCCTATTGCCTCCCCAACCTATTATACCCAACCCAGTTTAGTTGATCTTCCTTAGGAACTTCATTCAGACTTGTTGCCTTTGCACAACGTTTTTGATAGAAGGCTTTGAAAGCAGTGCATCCGGTAAGGAGCGTTCAGATACTTTTTCATGTAGTTGAAATATCGGGAAAATAGGCATACCCACTCCACTGGAAGCAGCTCCATTTACTACAGCATTTGACTCTTCTTTAGATAGCCGGGAAGTTGCTGGTATATTCATCTGGCCTTTTCTAGTCAGCGCAGATAGTTGTCTTTGGCTTTTGGATTTTACAGCAACTGGGAATTTCTTCATCTCATGGTGGGTAGATACAAGGCCAAAGGTGGAAAAAAGTTACATTTTTCTTCTCAACACACTTATCTTCTAAAGGGTCGACAGAGCACATAACTCAGCTAAAGCCAAGTTAAAAGCATGGGGGGAACGAGGGCTCCGGCATGCATTTGGTAGCTGCTGCTTGCAAAACATCTAGCAGTACGCCACATTGCCTCTCTCTCCTCATGGCAGTGGCTTCTCCCATTCATTCTTCCTCTTGCTGTGTGGTTTAATTTATTTATGTCCCTCGATGGGTTTGTATACATTTTTGTAACTTTTGGTTGTATGATTTTGCCTTCAAGTCTGTTCTTTTTCAATGATGGATGCTAATTACATCATGTATTCTTCCTGTGTGTTACCTGATGTATTCCCCCAGGTCGTATCTGAAAATAGGCATTGACTTGTCTAGCGTTCATTACCTGGCAAACAAAAACTAATAAATAATTAATAAATATAGTAGTTCCTATTGGGGTTATTCCTTCCAAATGGCATAACTGTGCATTTTGAGATGTTAAAATACATTTTTCCTTTATTTAGCCCATCTAACTATTTTGTTTGTCATTCTGAAATTTTAATTACTCCAAATCCATATTTGATTTTCCTTTGATTTTTGTGTCATCTGCAGACTTATTGCAAATTGAATCAATGTCTGATCCCAAAGTGCTTTTGAAAATATTAAACAACATGGGACTAATAACTGAGACCTGTTGCATGCCACGGGTGACTCTGCCCTCATTTGGTAAATGCCCTTTTACTCTTCCATTTTGAATGGTGTAAAGAAAAATCACACCAGTATCAGTAGGGAGAGGGTACTACCTCCAGTACAGGAGGATTAGATCTCTATTCTGTATTGAGCACTATGGTATGGAGGGCAGACTTTAATTGAAGGCTGTGCCTGGCAGGGCATTTTTAGACACAGTCCAACAACAAAAGCAGCTCAGCTACAGTACTTGGTGTGCTTGACTAGAAGTAAAAGTCCCAGAAAAATAGCACAACAGTCAGCACTGGCAATCAGTATAGTATGTTTATTAAACAAATATGCAACGGCATGATGAAGCTCTTTGGAACAAAACTGGTTAGGGTCGTGTGACCAGGAACTCTTGCTCTCTTGTTTGGGGCACAACCACTGTTTTCACACACTTGCTGTATTTACAAGGACATATAAGTCTTTTTTTGGGATATTTGTTTAATAAACATACTATAATGATTGGCACTGCTAACTTTTGTGGGTTTTTTCTCTGGATGTTGTTAAATACAGCCCAGGGAAGTGCTTGTTTGGGCTGTGCCTGCTAATGTTGTGTGAAGAGTGGCCACCATTAGTGTACAGAGCCTTTGTAGGGTAACTGAAGTCCAACCCATTTTCAGCCACCCAACTGTTACTGCCAACTAACTCACCTTCCTTCCTTCGGGTTTCTGCCTTAATAATGTGTTTGCTGTATGTAACTATTAGTAAGCTGCATCTGTTTAGCGTTTAAAGGCAAGCTTATCAGGGGCTATTATTGCACTGTCCTGGTTCATGGATGGGGTGTTACCATGCAGACGAGGTGGGTGCTGCATTCCTGGGGTAGTACCATACTGGCACCAGGCCCACAAACATCTTTCTCTGGGTAGCATCACCACATCATTTATTTAAATTTTTTGTATAAACACCCAATTAGGGGTTTATAGACCCATGCCCCCATCAGTGTTTGAGCCCACAAGGCAGGGGTAGTTACCACAACATCCATGGTGACCCAGTTACAAAATGAGAAAGATTAAAGTCAAATATTCAAATGAACTAGTTTACAGAATGAGTGAAGGACACTTGGAACAAACTTCCAGAACAGGTGGTTTAGCTAGCACAGTTGGGTGGTATCACACCACTGCAGATAGGATATTTTATCCAGGAGGCTGAATAGTTAGTGTATTTAAGTCCCTTAGGTGCAAGCAACCCCTCACGTGAGTGACCTTGATGAACCAGGAGAAGGGGGACAGCATCTGCAGAGACACCTACAGGGGAGTCCGCAGGTCCACAACAGACTCTACTCAATCATCATCAGGGTTCTGCTGGAGGAAGATAAGACTAAGCCAGCCTATACTGTGGGTGGAGGATCATGATATATGACCTATAAACATCGTGGGATTATGCCATGTATTGTATAATTGAGGCTTTCTCGTAACAAAATAACATTTGTGGAAACAAGCTAAAACCCATTTTAGGCTAAGGTACAAAGGATTTCATACACTTACATCACACTCAGACATGCAGAAAGGACACTGGTGGGTGGAATAGGTAAAGTGCAAGGTTTACAGGGCTGTGGTAAACTAGAGAATACTCTGGGAAAACAGCCACTGTTTGAAACTGAAGGAGGTTCCGTGCCCTAAGGATTGATCTCAATGTGGCAAGAGCTGAAATATGTTGCTTGGAATCCAGAGCCAACGGGCTCATAGGGATACTACGGTCATTCAACTACTGCATCTGACCCACTCAGGCCCATAGTGGTGGATGGACAATAGTGGGGGGAGGAGGGAACAGGGGGTAGAAGTAAATGGAATGTGGTGTGCATACCTCAGATAGAACCCCCAACCTTTGTTGGAGAAATCTCTCTAGGTTTCACACACTGGAGTGGTAGGAACAAGAATGACAGAAACTGGGGCACCATTCCTTTGTGACAAGCCAGGAAGAGGAGGGGGTCACAAAGTGGATCAAAGAAAGGCATTGGTCATTGGAAACTCAATAGTTAGGAGGTCAGGAAAGATGACGGGTCCATCTGAAAACAGTCCAGAGGCAGTCCACTGTTACCCTGGGGACAGACTAAGGTGCAGAGTACTAGGGTCCACTGGGTATCTTGTGGCTATGGTGACCACGATTAAGTGCTTAAAAAAGAGTGACTCAATCATGGCGCCTGTGCTCAGGGCTACTGGGCAGGGAGGGCAACCAGATGGGGGTCCGCGCATGTAGCGACAGGATGTCGCTATATGTACACATGCACGGGGGGGAGAAGGGACCATGCTGCGCGATGGGCAGAAGGGGAGGGAGGGTTTGTGGAGTGTAGTGTAGTGGTAAGCTGCTGAGCTGGCCATGTGGTGTGGTGGGTTGGTGGCAGGCTAGAGTTGGTAGGGTGCCAGGTTCGGTTCTGTGCACACGTTCCCTTTTGTTGCACCACTCACGTTTTTTTTTTTTTTCACTTTTGCACACACCCCCGACATGCCCCCTGGAGTTGAGAATCTTTTAGTGGGGGTGGAGAGGCAAAGCCCCGCATAAGCAAAACAAGTCTCCGCACCCTTTCACCAAAGCGCCGACTGTAAATTGTCAAATTTAATTTCGATGTCTAATCATGGAAACCAGTCCACTGGGAAGGAGAAGGGGAAGCCAGACATAATGGTGCAAGTAGGCACAAATGATCTGGATCAGAGGAGTGTGGTAAAGGTTAACAAGAGCTTCTGCAGTCTAGGTAGGCTACTTAGGTAAAGATCAGGGGCAGTAACCTTTTCCGAGGTACGATTGCAGCTATGCATAATACTAGGCAGCAGTTTAAAGTATACCAGTTTTATGCATGGCTGAAGGGGTGCTGCAAGAAGGAGGGTGTTGAGTTCTTATTGAACTGGGGCCACGCCTGGAGGGATTGGAGGCTGTTCAAATGGAAAGGCTACACCCTAGCAAGGAGGGTACCAGGGTGTTGTTGGGGCAGAGGTTTGCAGAACACATTAGAAGACATTTAAACTATGTGAGAAGGGAGGCAGCACAGTTGAGGTTAGGCACACCTACACAACTAAGAGGGGGCAGACAGGCCTTCCCCAGCATGAGAACATACAGAGGGAACACCAGGGCAGGAAACTAATGAGGGGAATGAGGAAGCAAAAAAGTGAATCAGGGAGGTGGGCGCCAGAGAACACAGGGGTGAGGAAAAGGGTCAGGGGGCAGCCAAGCCTGGGATTATGAGGGTAGATGAATGCATAGGGAAAGGGAGGCCATGGGAGGCACAGTAGAACAAGGGGGTTAGGTTTCAAAACACAAGAAATGGAGGGAGATGGGAGGAAGGAGGACGGGAAAACTGCTGAGATAGATAAAAATGGAGTCTGCATGCAAATGCCTGGAGCCTGGGTAATAAGATCACTGCCTACAGGCATTAGTGGCTAAGTCCCAGCTAGGACTTGCTAGTAGCCACAGAGACATGGGCAACACAGAACCACAACTTGGACGTGTCCATTTCAGGCTATGCAGTATTCAGAAAGGACAGGGAACAGGGAGAGTGGGAGTTGGGCAGTATTATATGTAAGGGAGGCTATAAATGCCACGGAGGCCAAGTGTATAGGTGTGGGCACAGATATGGGGCCAGTGTGGGTGCAGGTAGTCAGAAGTTGGGGGAAGAATGTTAGGATAGAGGTAGTACATAGGCCAGCATCTCAGAAAGAGGCAACTGTCAGGTAACAGTGAGATGAGCTCAGGAGGGCTGCAGAGCAGGGTGAGGTTTGCTGATGGAAGACTTTAACATGCCAGATGTGGACTGGAGCATCTCAATGGCATCAAATGCTATGAACCAGGAGCTGGTTGAGACAGGAGCCATTTATAGTGTAGAGAGTGGAAAAACCAACAAGAGAGGGAGCCTTAGTTGATCTGGTCCTCACAAATAGGGACAATATTTGCAGGTCACAGTTCACAGGTCACAGTTCAGGATCTAGAGGGTATGTACTAGCAACCATCAAATCATGCAATTTGATATCAAACTTAAGCTACCTACAACACATACCCAAACTAAGGTGCTTGATTTCAGAGGGGCATATTTTCAGAAGATGTATGGCATTCTATGGGAGACACTGGAAGGAGTGAGAGCAGTAGTGGGGGTTAAGAGCAAGGGATGGTTAATCCAGAGGGGTATTAAAGGCCACATGTCTGTGTCAGGGTGATGAGAAAGAGCAATAGAACAACACAACCACTGGAATGTAGGGGTGGCAGTGAAAGAAATCAGGAAAGCTTTCAAAAAGTACAAGTCCTGCCAAATGGACAGAGACAGGAAGGAGTATCTTCTCAAGGTAAGGAAGTTCAGCAAATTAGTGAAGGGCATCAAGTTAAATACAGAGCTGAGGATAGCAGAGGGAGAGACTCTGTTTTCTCTTTAGCAGAGGGAGTGAAGCTGGTAAAAAAAGCATTCTTCTGATACATGCAGGCCAAGTGCAAATAAAAAGAGGGGATCGTCAGACATAGAAAGGGGGAAGAATGGGAAGAGGGCTACAGAGGAAAGGTGAATATCCTGTAAGAGTAATGCTGTTTGATATTCATGGGTATAGCATCACATGGGCGACTGAGATTTAGCGATTCAAATATGAGTGACTCAGTCTTAGCGCCTGTGTTTTTAGTTACCCTGAAAAGGTAGCGACGGGTGAAAGGACAGGCGATCGGAACAACCTCGAGGAACGGAAGAGGAGGGAAGGTATGTGGGAGGCAGTGCAGCAAAAGGCTACTAAACTGGCTGTGTGGCATGATGGTGAAGGTGGCTGGCTACAGTTGGAAGGATACAAGGTTCAGGTCTGCAGAGTGCAAGTAATTTTGCAGCAGTGGGAAATTTATTTTTTTACAAGTTTCACCCCCTTCCCGACATGCCGCCCTGAAGTTGAGAATCTGTAGTTAGGGGGGAGCAGGGGGCGCCGCCGCCCACATACAGGGATGTGTAGCGGCTCAGTTGTCTTCGTCATGAGTTTACATTGATGTGATTTATTTTCGGTGATGTACACTCACTCTAACAGCGATGTGGGGCTGTCTAGTACAGTATGCCCTGCAAGCCCATTGGTCCACACTGGGGACCAATGAGCTTACAGCCCATACTGTACCTGTCATTTGGCGGGTGGTATGTGGGCGGGATGCAGACGCCTGCCGATGATGGGGGGAATGGGGTGGGCAAGGGGCCCAGTGTGGGTGGAAGGGTGGGGTGCCACTGGATCACCAGGGCAGTTATTAATGGAGGATTATCGCGATCACGGCAGCAGGGGGTTCCACTAGACCATCAGGGACAGTCATATTTACATATATTGGGGAATTGGGTGGGAGGGGGGACCACTAGACCACGAGGGATGGTCTTTTATTACATTTATAGGGGAATCAGGGACTCAGGGGAAGGGCCACTAGACTACCAGAGATTGTGTGTTATACAGTTATGTGATTGTGGCTACGGGGCGGGGGATGCCCTGGGATCCCCACTGCACACGTCATGCTGTGCAGGGCGCCAGGTGCAAGTCGCCAGGCTGCCCTGTGCAAGGCATGAAAATGGGGCCATAAAGACATGCAAATTACCCCATTTGCACCTTGCATATTTTATGGCCTCATTTGCATGCCCCTGCTGAATATCATGGGTGATGCACCCTAGCACAACTGCACTTACTGGCATCCTGTGTTCTTATTCAGGGTTTGCCAGCGCAGTATGTGCGCTGACCTTGCCTTATTCAATGGTGCTGTGCCATGGTGCATCACCATTGAATGTCACCTGTCCCTGGCACTGGCACATCCCAGTTGCGCTGCACCGAGGCTTGCGCCACTGCCTGGTGCAGTCTGAATATCTGGGCCCCAGTCTTTTTATGACCACTCCTGAACATTACAGCTGTTATTTATAACACAGTGTCTGAAATGTCATTTTGCACCATAAGTGTAAAAACACATTTTGGCTAGGATTTGAAAAATGACAGCTGTCACATTCATGAGATGATGTGAAAAAATGGTTATGTTGAACATTTGGGGTCAAAATATAAAAAATTTCCAAAGTTACAAGCATACATTGAAACATTTCAACATACCCTCATAACTTTGTTTTTCTTTAAATATTTTTAACCCAAATTTTCAACACCACCTTCTTATGATCCCATCTCATGAATAAAGGTGGAGAAAATGTTCAAATCCTGCCTGAAAGGTGATTTCATACAGCAACTAAGAAATCACCTTTTGGGATGGATCTGCATATTTCCACCACCATTGTTCATGAGGTGGAGTCCCAAACAGGCCATGTTAAAAAATGTGCAGAAAAAATTGTAAATAAAATGACCAAATTATGAGGACAACTTCAAAACCCATTGAAATACATTGAACCACATACTTGATTTCCTCAGTTCGGGGTCTCTGGAGTTGAAGAGTGAAGACGTGTGTCTGGTCCGGAGAGGATTACGCCATTGGACCCCAAGTAAGGGGTGGGGAGTTGGTGCGTACTGAGTGGTAGGGTTGGGTTTGGGGAGGGTAATGGCAGTGGTGGTCCAGCAGCAGCAACAGACATCAATGGACATGTTTTTTCCATTTACTCCCCCGCAGACTTGACAGGGGCTACATCCTCTGGCCATGATCCCCAGCTCATTCACCCCCAGGTTCCCCACAGGTGCCCCTCAATGCAGGGCCAGGTGGGTTCTGAGTATCCCAGTATGTCATATCTGGTGATTGGGAGTAGACTTACTTGAGTGATCAGGCCATCACGGGTCTTGTCAAGCCCGGCATTTCCCCCCCAATTTTCACCAGTACTTACATCCGTGCAATGTGTGGGTAGGGAGTCTCCACCTCTGCAGAGGCAGTCAATCTGACACGGGCCATCCATTTCATGGCTGTGCGCATGCGCTGACCCCCAGCAACTGCTAGGTGTCGGCCAACAGCACGCAGCGAAAATCATCCCTCCTTGAGGAAGAAGAGCAGTCCTCCAGATGCTCTATCCTTCCTCCTCCTCCAGCCAGCCCCCGAGCTTGTTCCCGAACTCAGGTCACCAGCATGGTGCGAGGTAAGGCATCCAGCACCTCAACCCTCTGCGCCACTGGGCCAGCTGGATTAGTTTTATTTTTTTTACCGGATATATAAAAATAAAAAAAGACTACAAGGGATGGTTTTCTTTATTTGAGGCACCTACACCGGGGATTCAGCACTCTGGTGTCAGTGTTATGTTTGGTGGCACTGGGGGTGGGCTTCCTGTTGTTGCACAGTGAAAATGGGCAGGATTGGGAGTGCTACCCAGCACTGGGGATTCGGCACCCCAGTGTCGGTGTTATGTTTGGCAGCACCAGGGGTGGACTTCCTGGTGTTGCAGTGAAAACAAGCAGGGTTGGGGTGCTAGCCAGCACTGGGGATTGGTAACCCCAATGTCAGAATATTAAAAGGGGTGATGGGATGTGAGGTGGTGGTTGCTGAGTGGGAGGGTCGGGTTGGGGAGAGCAATGGTGGCAGTGTGCCAGCAGCAGCAACAGGCATTGATGGATTTTTTTTTTTTAACAGGATCTATAAAAACAAATTTAAAATGACTGTGAGGAGCAGTTTCCTTTTTTTCAGGTACCATTCTGACACAGGGGATTGGGCACCCCAATGTCAGTTTTGTGTTTGGTGACACCGGGGGTAAGCTCCCTAGTGTCCCACACTGAAAATGGGTGAAGTGGCGGGTATAGCCAGAACCAGGATTGGGCACCCCAGTGTCAGAAACTTAAGAAGAGGCAAGCAATGGGAGGTGGGAGGGATATTTGACAGGGGGTGGGAGAGATAGTTTTTATACTGGGGGGGAAGGACCACAGCAGGCTGATCATGACACAATCAGCTCTGCTTGCCGGGTGGCGTTATGAGGAAAAAAGGAAAAAGACACCTTAGGATTGGGCAGGCTCTATCCTTTGAACTACACAAAGTTTCCGCCTGGCAAAGCAGAACAGTATCATAATCAGCCTGGCTGATGACTGGTATGACACTGATGAACCCTCGCAGATTGCTCTGCATTTTACCAACAGTGACACACCTCTCATAATCCATTAACATACCAATATGTTAGCTTTGCACAAACACAAGGGCAAGCATAATAAATAAGATGGACTGCAAAAAGTTGTTCACACTGAGTGTGGATACAGACACAGTAACTCAGTGAAGCTGCTGGGAGGGGGCAGCTGAGGCAGGACATTAGGAAATAATTTATCACAGTGAAAATGGTGGCTAGGCAACAACGAAACTATGCCAACTTTGTATATGGTGAATATGTCAAAATGCAGTACTTTCATCATCCATTTGACCCAGTCAAACATTTGGGGCACTTCAGAACAGTTTTGACCTTCATCCAGTTACTTTAAAAAAAACACTTTAGCACGTTCCAGGTTGCCAGGTCTAGTCCTTTGACCTTCCCTTCACCCACCCTGGTCATTTCCCACCCTACTCCCTCCCCACACATTTTTTAATATAAGTAATATCCAGCTCCTTTCACTGTGTCAGGTGCTGACTAACTAAATCTAACTGGAGGACCAGAGGAGGGTGGAAGAGTTTGGGATTGACTGGGGTTGGTGAGAGGTGACTAGTGGGTGCCACTTACCACTATTTGTATCCTGCTAAACATAAATAACAAGGACCAAAAGTACTTTTGGCCAGAGTGTCGAAGCCGAACGAAAGACAGGGCGGTCCAAATAGAAGCTGGAACAAATTTGCCAATATCTCCATTCCATAGACATCACTTTTAAGACCATTCTTAAGTAGCCACAGGGCAAGGAAGCAAGGCTTGGTTGTCTGATGCTTAAATAATTTATTAAAACATGTTAAAAGCACTCCACAAACTTTGCTGGCAAGGTCTTACAAGTGATGTCTGCAGAGTAAAACAATACAATTAGAGCTTGGTTCTATTCGACTGGTGGCCGCCTCTTATCTTTTTAGCCAATATCGTCATTTGATCACTTTTGTGGACAGGTGGAACAATCGTCCAAGGGTAGTTTTCAGTGCTATGTCAGTAGAAAGATCCAAACACAGGTGGCACAAATATATGGGATGTGTGAGGGTTGAAGGGAAGTGAAGGGAGGGAGGATAAATGAAAGAGTAACCACTAGAGCCATCACATCCAATTGTAGCAGAGCTGGGCAGACTGGACAGGCCGTTGGGCCTTTTTCTGCTGTCAGCATCTTGGTTTCTATGTTTCTGTAGTCGCTAATACCCTTTCTATCTTCAAGCTCAAATGAGAAACATTCCTTAAAGAAAAAAGTTTGACAAAGTATTCCCACTGCATTAGTAAGGGGAAGAACTTGATGGGCCAGTGGACATTTTTCTCTCCTAAATTCATAAATTTTTTTAAAAATAGTCAGGCAACAAGGACCCAGCATCACTGGAGCCGAGGTGGGCACTACGGGGTATTTGTATGTAATAACCTCATAGTTGCCTGCTCCAGGATAGCCTCGTGGATAGATTCCATTAAGTGGCTGAAGAAGAAATTAGATACATTGTTTAGCCAATGGGCAAGAAGAAAATAAAAGTAAAATGAAAAAGTTTACAGACTGCTCGCAATTACAGCAGTCGGAAAGCAGCCTAGATTGCTGTTTAATAATTTAAGTGGCTGCCTTTTCTAAACTCAGCCACTTAACACAACAAAACAGGGACCAAGATTGTATAGGGCCTTCTGAAAAGAATATTATTAGTATCCCAAAGAATGAGTAAATATTGGGTTCATTAAGATGTATTTGAGATGTATTTTTCAAACATGTAGTAGCTTGAGCAGCCCTTTACGTTGTCCTACTGGGGAAATTAAAGACTACAATGTACAGATAGAAAAAAATGAAACATTGCTGACTTTTGTTGTAAAACTACATAACCTCAGCATAGCAATTTTTTTCTCAGAGCCTTGTTTCACTAACAAGTGGGAAGTCCATACTTACCAAAGGGAGCTGCTGTCTGATCTGATCCCAATAGGGCTGCAGCGGCCCCTAGGGGTCACTTATATATGACTTCAGCTGCCAGTCATGCTGGAGGGGAGGTTAGTAAAGCTACAGTAAGAGTGTTTTAGCCGAAATGGATTCTATTTTCCACTCTAATTGTAAATGGTTGTTATACTAATAATAAGGTTCTCAGTTTTGTATAACTTAAAACGAGAACCTATATAACATTTTTTAAGAAACTATGAGTTCAGAAGCATATGACTTCTAGTGAGTGGGCATAAAAGAATGACCACCTGTCAGTCAAGGTGCTGGAGAGTCAGTAGCTGCTGACTAGTGCAGGTGAAGGACTGAAAAGAATGTCTGTTGCTACACAAATATTCTAAGAAAGAGATAAACCTATGCCATGGTTATCTCTGGTGGTAACTGAGGGAAGTTAGCCACAGTGAAACTGTTTCTTTTTTGTTTATTTATTTTATGTTTATGAAGTAATAAACAGCACACAAAGTGCATTAAACTTAAAATCTTGAGTTGTGTCCATCTGTTATCCCACACTCCTACAGTGCCACAGTGTCCTAAAAGGCATGAAATGTTTTCACACTGCTCCATAATGTCCTTTCTTCATTCAAACCAAGGCAGAACTGTTAAGATTCCAAACTTTACACACAGTACCTCAGCAGGCAATTTCAGTCTGTGGTAACCAAACAAATGAATCCTGGATGAGCCCCATAATTGTAACCCCGTCCCACATCTAGGGATGCCTGATGGTAACATCGGGAGAGGCGTCCACAACAGCAGAAATGCATACTGGTCTTTGGAACAGTTCTTACCATAAACCGGTTGTGTGGAAATGGGTCCTTCAGTGCCAGGGGGTGCTATCCAGGTGCTGACCTGCAAGGAATCTTGGAGTTAACCAGCAACAACATTTAAATAACAGAAGGTCCACACCGAGATAATACTGGAACAAGGGGATCCCAGTTTAATTAATAGCACTGACCTGTACACAATTTATTTACAAAATTGATTCCTTTGGGCCCAGGAGCCCACAGTAGAGTTTAAGTGTGGTGGTTCTTCGTGGTTGTGCAGACCCTTCACCATTTTCTTTATTCCCTGGGCCGGCCACAATTGGGATGTCGGGCAGCAGCAGACTTTCCAAGGGGTTGAGTGACCCCTAACTGCTAGGCAGCAGCAGTGTATCTCCTTCACTGTCTCATACCAGTTCTACTCTACTGTGGAAGGCAGGCTCCTTTCCATCACACATGTGCTAGGTGGCAGGCCAAAGAAACCCTCGCACATCGGGGCTCCATCCCTCCTCCTCAATTCTCTTCTCTTCTCTTCGCCTCTTCCAGTACTGGTGGGTGACTCTCCCCCAAAATACCAGGGCAGACATCCCCACAAATGGACTCCTCTGAGCTGGCAGCTTGACTGGGACCACCAGCTTCTATCTTCACTGCCCACTTTGCAGCTACACACTCCAGATCAGTGGCTTCAATCCTCAACTAGTACCCACCAACATTCACTGGCCACTATATCTGTTCCATTTCACCTCCAACCACCCCTTACCATGGTGGATGCAAGTTTGAATCCCCCTACCCCATGGAGCCACTTAAACCTAGCCATGGCCACCGCCACATCAACTCACCACTGCTTTCTCTATGGACCACCTGACTAGCCACAAAAGAAGACACAGGAGCAGGCAATCACCCCTTCCCCCACAACTCCAATGCTGCACACTTCACTGGCACAGGAACCTCCCTCAAAACTGTGCTAAAACTCCTTATTTATGGATGCGGCACCAAGGGGGGCTCTCAGCCCATGGAGACCCCACCAGTGGGCAGAATTCACAAACATTTATTATTTATGCCAAAACTTGACCAGGGCAAAAATTAGTATACCTAATGCGCAGGGGTGGCTTACATATATGTAAATCACCATGAAAGACTTTAGACTGGTTCCATTTTAAGCAATAGTATACGGTGCCAAATGGCCTTTCTCACATATTCTGCAAAGGTTGAAAACAGAAGACACAGACACATTTCTTCCTACACAAAACTTATCCATGTGCCTCATCTGTAATAGCCCAGGGACAGAAAGAACTAGTCATATATTTTGGTCTCACTGGTTACAGTCATGTGAAGCCCCAAACAGGAAAGTAATCTTAAAGTCAAAGAACCTCAGCATAAAAGCACCGAGGCAAAGATTGCCCAGAAAGGGCATCAGCAATAAAGCCTAGTTTCACAGAAATGTAAAATTTACATATATCTCCATAATGCAAAGCATCATGGGAAGTGACTGATTCCACGTTAGGTAGGAGTGTATGGCGCCCAATGGCCTTTCTGTCTCTCTCTTACACACACACACACACACACACACACACACTGGAAAGGCTGAAAACAGAAGCCACACACATATGCACGTTCTACACAAGACTCAACAGTGTGCCTTAGAAACATAGAATCATCTGGAAAGAGGCAGACCTTCCCCTCCAGCTCCTCTGCAATATGACTTATAAATACATTAAAGAGGACCAGTCCCAGTACTGATGCCTGAGGCACCCCACTGGTCACCTTCCTTTCCTAGGAGTGAACTCCGTTTACCACTGTCACAAACGCACTCTGGGGGTCAGGCCCTCTGCTCCCACAGTGCCCAACCTTGAAGTGCAATATCAAAATCAAATCAACTTTAGTTATAAAAAAGCACCTTTCAAAAACCAAGGCACTTGTACAAAGTTCATTCAAAATCAATCAACTAATAAAACCATAATAAACATATTAAAACCCATGGTTGCAGCACTAAAAATCGGCATATGCCATACTAAAAAGAAAGGTCTTTATTGCTGTTTTAAAACTTTGGATGGTCAGACAATCTCAAACCTGATGAGGTAGAGAATTCCACAGGGTTGGGGCCACAGAACTAAAAGATCTGGCTCCAGATATCTTCAAACGAACACTGGGAATCTCTAGCAATCCCTCGTTAGTGGATCGAGAGAGCAGGAGGGACAGTAGGGATGAAGGAGATCTTGCAGCTAACCAGGTCCCTGATTGTGTAGGGCCTTATAGGTCAGTAAACTGACCTTGAAGGTGATCCACCACCGTACTGGCAGCCAGTGCAGTCCATGAAGCACAGGTGTTGTATGACTGGTCCTAGATGAACCAGTCAATAGTCTGGCTGCTGCATTCTGCATGACCTGCAGGTGGCAGATATCAACCCCCGATTACCCAAGGTAAAGGCAGCTGCAATAGTCAAGGTGGGAGGTAACGAAAGCGTGGACCAACACTGGAAGATCATTGGAAGGAACCAGGTGTTTTACCCAGGTGCTATTCATCAAATGGCAAAAGGAGGTTTTGACAACTGCTGACACCTGTGATTTAAGTGTCAGACAATCATCAAATATAATGCCCAAGTTCTGCACCCGGTCAGAGGTAGTTAGCCGTACATAAACCTGAGGGTGATCCAGCCAACAAACCTGCCTCCCAATGACCTGGGTCCACGATCAACACCTCAGTTTTTTCTGGGTTTAACCACAGCCAACTTCCATTCATCCGATCCTGGATTTTGGTGAGACAGCTGTTAAAGAACGAAATGGTAGCATCCTGGCCGGGTACAAAGGACATGTATAGCTGAGTGAAATCTCAAGCCATACCACCTAATATGTAAACAGGAGACAAACAGGGTAACCCTCCTGTCTGTTTTGGGTCTTATCAACTACCAGTCTCGAGTCCTGGGGTCAATATGAACCCATTTTTGATAGTACGCCCAGGTAGCAGATCCAAATACTACACCCTTTTTGGAGAAATGCAGTGCAATACTTAACCCAGTGGGCACCCAACCTGGTTCACAATCCCCTTCTGACTCAGTTGAGATCTTGGTTCTTTTCCTTACCTTGGTGCATATGGTACCACACTGTAAGCACTTAACAGTTCTGTCAGAATTATCAACACTGTCCCAGCATTCACACTCAAAATGAGAAAAAGGCTTAGGCAGGATTTCAAGGAAAACAGAGTTTACTAAAATTAAATATAGTAAAGTACAAAACACAGAACATATAACATTAATGATACAGTCATAAAACTAATGGAAATTACAAAAAAATGCCTTCTTATTGAGTAAGGTATCCTATCCCTGTTTCAGTTAGTAAATGGTGCTGAAGTTACCTAACTTTGGTAGAGGTGCTTCTTAAGAATCCAGAAGTAAAAAGTGTCTCTTCAAAGTCCAACACAATTATGCTAAGTCTTGTAAAGTTGGAACAAGAGTGTGTTCTTTCAGGAGTCCAGAAATAAAAAGCCCACTGTTCCCTCAGCCATCACAATATCTGAGTGGAAAAAGGGTCCCACCCAGCTCGTGAGGTCACAGCTCAGTGGTGATGCTGACTGTGAGGTCACTCACATTCCTGCATACTGAATGGTAGTCACAGGCATCTGTACATTTGCTAAACATCCCACTTAAAAAAATATATATACTTTTTTTTTACTAGTGAGCCTGCTTTATGGCAAGTCAGTATTAACCCTTTGCTCTTCAGAGGAACTTCCTGACAGCTATTTCTTCTATCTGTGTGAGGATTTTCACAGGTATCTGTCAGAAGTTACTTTCTTCCTGATAGGTCATAAAATTTCTAGTCTTTTATGGCCAGTTTCCTAGCTTTGAAAGTAAATGCTGGTTTTACAACTTCCACAACCTGGTTTTATTATTGTCCCAGGAAGTCAGCTTTTACAAGCTAGCTGTGACAACAAGCAAGGCCAGCACACTTTTTTTTCTTTTAAAAATCTAATATCCCATGAGGCTGTTCTGCTTGGCCTGTGTTTCTAAGCAGAAGTCTAAACATATATTTGTATCACAAATGTAATACAAATATTAACAAGCAGATGGCTATCTGTCATCACAACCGCCACCCTCTGTCTCCCATCCCCTAATTAGTTTCTTACCCAGTTTACAACTATTGGACCCAATCCTAAGCTTCCTATCTTATTAAATAGTCTCCTATGTTGAATGGTGTTGTATGCCTTACTGAAATCTAGGTACACCACATCCACCACACCACCCTGATATAATTCTTTAGTCACCCAATCAAATAAATCTATCAGATTCCTTTGACATGACCTCCTCCTGTGAACCCATGCGGTCTCTGGTCTTATAACCCATTTGATTCAAGATATTCCACTATCCTCTCCTTCAGCAGTGATTCCATTAACTTTCCCACCACTGAGGTCAGACTTACTGGCCTATAATCTCCAGCCTCCTCCCTGCTACCACTTTTATGAACAGGGACTGTATCTGCTCTCCTCCCATCCCCTGGAACCACACTTGTTTCCAGCGAGCTGTTAAAAAGGACTGTCAGAGGTGCAGCCAGTATCCCCCGAGTTCTTTTAATACCCTAGGAGACTTTGTCCACTTTCAAATTAGTGAGTCCCTCTAGGACACTCTCTTCTGAAAAAGGACTGGTATCTATTGCCCTCTTTACAGAGCCTCATTTTACCTTTTTGTGGCCCCTTCCCTTCTCACTCCACCATGAACACCGAACAAAAGTATTTGTTTAGTATGCCTGCTTTTTCCTGGTCTCCCTCTGTGCAGTCCCCCCCCACATCCCTTTTTAATGTTACAGTTCCTCCACAGTCCTCCTCTTTTCACTTATGTACCTAAAAAATATTGTCCCTATCATTACTTCTTGGGTAATCCTCATTTCAGTTTGTGTCTTTGTGCTCCTTACTGCTTTCCCTGCTTCCCTTTGTTTCTCTTGATACACCTCCTTATCCCACTGCATCTCCTTATATCTTCTGAATGCTACCCTTTTAGCCTTTACCTTTCCAGCCACCTCTCTCAAGAACCACAGTGGTCTGTTTTTTATGTTGACATGCTTGCGCAGCCAACATCGTGGGACAGTGCAGTTTGGAGGTGAGGCCGCAGTTGTGCGAATGCACGGCATGCACCAGTAAGTGTGTCCCATTCCCCAATCAGTCTGCATGCTGGCGGCACACACCATGCATACATAATATCAGGTGAGCACATCTAAGAAAAAGGTCCTGCAATCCGAGCAAAAGCTGCGTCATATACAGCGGTCCTTTTGCCATGCTCGCCGCCATTATGTGCATGGTCAGCGAGCGGTGGCCGCCTAACTAATGCCAAGTCTGGTGCCAACTTCGTCGGTTAACCCCCTTTGTGTGCTGATGGGAAGCCCTCTCTCCGTTGGTATAAACCCCAATTGTTGAATGCAGAGGGGGTGCCCAATCCCCCTCGGCTCACGCCCCCCCGCTTTCTTTGTGTGCCAACAGGGGTGCCCAATCCCCATCGACATTACTTCCTCCCCCCCGTTGTGTGCCGACAAGGGTGACCAAATAGGTGGCACATTGGGAGCCCACCGCAGCATGCCTAATCCCCTGCCAAAAAAAAAAAAACTGTCCCCGATGCTTTTTTCTTTTTTCCCTGTAAAATGAAACGGTCCCTCATAGTCTCAGTGCCCCCTCCCCCACCCACACCCACCAACTGTGCACCCTGCCTCCTCACCCCCCACACATACTACCTGGGAGTCCGCACGACGATCTTCTGTGGACCGGGAACACGTCTGCACTCTTCAAAGCCAACCGTGAACTGAAGAAATGCCAGTAAGCTGTATAATAGAATGAATACAGGTTTTCAACTTTAATGCATATCTCAGGCATTTTTGCAAATGTTGGCCCCAAATTTTCAACATGGGGTTTTTGGGACCCCTTCTCATGAATTCTTGCACTGTCATGGTGTTATTCGGTCCCGGAAGGTGATTTCGCAGTCACTGCACGGAATCACCTTTCAGGACTGAGCAATGAAATGACAGTGCCACTGTTCATGAGAGGGGCTCTCAAAAAGCCTATGTTGCAAGTTTGGTGGGAAAAATCAAAAAAATGACTGTTTTACGAGCCGCATAAGCAACGCGTAATGCACGCCTAAGTTAAGCGATTTGCACTATTTTCATGCCAGATTCTCAACATTGGCATTTTACCGATACCTTCTGTGAACTGTACAGCTGTCATTTTTCACATCCTGCCCGTAATGTGTTTTCGCACTTCCAGCGCAGAATAGCACAATTGCTGTGTGAAATCAGTGTTCGGGACACATTGTGAAAATGACAGTGACACTGTTCATGAGCAGAGGTGTTAACATGCCTGTGTTGAAAATTTGGTAACAATACTCCATAAAATGACTGTTTTACGAGCATGCATAGCAACTGCGCAACGTATGCTCGTAAGTTAGCAAATTTGCAAAATTTTCAAGCCACATTCTCAACATTGGCATTTTACCCCACCTTCTTGTGAACCATACAGCTGTCATTTTTCACATCCTTGCCAAAATGTGTTTTCGCACTTCCAGCACAGAATAGCATAGTCACTCTGCGAAATCACTGTTTGGGACACATTACGAAAATGACAGTGACACTGTTCATGAGCATAGGTCCTAAAATGCCTGTGTTGAAAATTTGGTGACAATAATCCATAAAATGACTGTGTTACGAGCGTACATTGTGCAGTTTGCATGCATGCTCATAAGTTTGCAAACTTATATTTTCACTCCACATCTGCAACAGTGCCATTGTTCTACACCTCCTAATGAACAGTACAGCTGTCATTTTTCACATCCTGACCAAAATCTGTTTTCGCAGTTCCAGCGCACAGTAGAGCAGTCTCTGTGGAAAGCCCATGTTCGAGACACATTATGAAAATGGCAGTGACACTGTTCGTTAGCAGTTGTCCTAAAATGCCTATATTGAAAATTTAGGGATGAAAGTCAATACAATGTGTTTTACGAGCGCACATTGCACAGTTTGCACACACGCTCGTGACTTTGTGAATTTGTAATACTTTCACTCTAGCTGTTCATCATTTTCATTTTTCCATACCTCCTTATGAACAGTACAGCTGGCTGAAATGTGTTTTTGCACGTCTGGTGCAGAACTGCACGGTCACTGTGCGAAATCACTTTTCGGAACACTTTCAGGAAATGACGGTGACACTATTCATCAGCAGAGGTCCTAAAATGCCTATGTTGAAAATTTGGTGGCGAAAGTCCAGACAGTGACTGTGTTGCAAGAGTGCATTGTGCAGTTTCCACACACTCTTGTAACTTTGTCAATCTGCAATATTTTCATGCCACATTTTCACCACTGGCATTTGTGCACACCTCATTATCAACAGTCCAGCTACCATTTTCCACAGCTCTGCCGCACAGTAGCGCACTCGCCGTGCAAAATCACCTTTTGGGACACATTAACAAACTCACAGCGCTATGCCTCTCGACCCCCGCCACTGCCAATGCCAGCGCTACAACATTCGGCATTGACAAATGCTTGTTTTGTTACTTTTACTCACTCCCCTGACGCAGAGGGTTTATAGCCTTGTCTGTAATGGCCCAGGGGAAGGAAGAATCAGTCAATGTTTTGCTCTTACTGGTTTGGGTCATGGTGAAGCCAAAAATAGGAAAGTAATCTAAAAGTCAAAGAACCTCAGAAAAGAAGTACTGACACCTGAAAAGGGCATTGGCAATAAAGTCAGGTTTCATAGGCATGTAAAATTACACGTATCCCCATAATGCAAAACATTTATGCAAAATGATTTATAATCAAGAAAATAGAATGGGGCATTTTTTTCTTGTTTGCCACAGCTTGGCTACCCTATTTTTAGTGATCTTTCATGTGTAACACCCCCCCCGATGATCCCACTCACCTGCACTGCCCCAGTGGGATCAGGGGCTCAGCAGTACCTCCCTGAGGGGCTGGGCCTGAGTCCTTACCAGTAGTTTCTGTGGTGCCTTAGTGCCCCCACCTGGGGCCCCTGCATCACCTTCTGTGGGTAGAACAGGTTAGAACGTTTCCCCAGGATAAGTAATGGTCTTCCCTCTAATGACTGCCCATGATGCCCCCCCAGACCCACAATCACTCCCCACAATGGCTTTACACATGCAACAGGTGAAACAGATGAACAATACATATCTAGTTTATTACTACAAGCTAATATGAAGGAGGTGGAGGCTACTCCTCCAAAACCTCCTGGTTACCAAACATTCACTTATCCCCACCTCCCCCCTTTCCCCTGGGTGCACCCAGACCAGACACAGTTAGTGGGTACCTCACGGTCCCTTAGTCTGCAGGCCTGCTGTTTACTGTTGGGACCCTTACACACTTGCACAAGTTCCAAGAAAACAAAGATTTTTTTTTTTTTTAACCAATTATTTTACCAGGTGAGACACACTAAGCTGAAAGCTTGTTTGCAGGTGCAACCTGGGAGCACAAGGAAGTTAAGTGACTTGCTCAGGGTCACACAGTATGCAAGTGGGGGCTGTGGGATTCAAACCCAGGTCTCCAGATTTGCAGCTCAGAGCCGTAAACCACTGCACCATACTGCCTCCTTGATAAACTGGTGTAGAGGACAGTTCCCTCCTGACCCTCCTGGCAAAGAAATCAATGGTTTCCCCTGACCTGCAGCTTGGGGTACTCACAGCGCCCGGAGAAGGCAATGACCCCTGCAGTCCACAGAATGAAGTCTCCCACAAAATGGGTTGCATAGTTCTTTGCCTGCCTGGCCTTTCCAGCTTCACCCACAGGCCTTTGTATATGGCTTTCACCAGGCAGGCCTGTTCGTCTTTCTCTCCACGATTCCTCTGATTTTTGCAATGAGGAGGGATCACAGCAGTTCAACTCCCCCTGGTACCTTTTTAGTTTCCCTGGCTTCTCCCCTGGCAGAAAGATCTGTCCCTGATGCAGCAGCCTCCCAGACACCCCAGGCTGGAGGTTGTAGTACCTTCAGGCCAAACAGTCTGCCCCAGTACTTTTGAGCAACCAACCTGAGGGGACCGCCTGCACAGCCCCAGTGGCTGTCTGGCTCCTTCCTGTTCCTTATGATTGAAAGGGGAGAGAGAGGAGGTGGAGAGGGATGCAGCCCCAGTGCCTTTGCCACCCAAAACCACCAAAATAGCCCTCTGATTTCCTTTGGGGGACCTCTCCACCCTGCTACTCCACCCTGCTCTCTCTCTCTCTCTCTCTCTCTCTCTCTCCCTCCCTCTCCACTCTCTCCTGTCTCTCTCACCGGCCCTGCCTTTCTCCTCCCTTTCTACTTCCTGCTGTGGGGGAGGGGTAACCAGAGCCTCCCATGCCTGCAAGCAGTCTTTCTCCTGTCTTGCTTTTTAGAGGTGGAGGGAGGGGTAGAGCTGCCTTTTCTCTTTGTAGGAACCCAAAACAAGTAGCATGCACCTTTCTAGCTAGACACCTGGTTCCTAACTAGCACCAACGATAATCACAGTCACAGCTAGGCTTGCATCAGGTCCAGCCACATCAATGGACCAGGTGCGAGTACCCCCAGGACAGTGGAAGCCCCCTGCCCACCTTATCTAAGCGCTGGGCTGGGGGGGCTTGCACACAGGACACAGTACAACTATGTGTATGTGTATGTGCATAAAGAATGTACAAACCCTGCAAGGAAGCCTCTGACAGACCAGCAAACTGGCAATCACTGCTGGAAAATAACTTAGTTTTGCTTCCTCTGAATAACCTGTCTTATCCATCTGCATTCCAAAACATTCTAAAGCTGTTTTTTTAAAAGAACAGAAATAAAACTGGCTTGACATGTAACCACATCTGCCAGAGCATTGCCTTGAGGGTTTCAGCACAAGTTAAAGCCTTCTAGGATTCTTACTAGTTTGCTGTGTTTTCTTTGAGTTACTCTACTATACCTCTTAGAGGCCTCTTGGAATACAATGTTTTGACCCAAAGGCACCCCGCTCTTGAATATGCCGCTAGCAAAAACCTCAGTAATGTTAAAGCCTGTTTTTTATTTGCCAGAAGCAATGACAGCATGTCAGCTGGGAGATGGAAACAGGGATATTAAAAGCCTAGTTTGATTCAAGTTACATACATGGTATACCTGGCCTATATTTGCTCTAACAACTGATAACTGTGCGTGGATCAGGGCTAGCCTCTGGTGTAACAGCTATTCTCATCATTAGACCATTTATTGTCATTCCTGTGGCCTTTTGTGAGCATGCAGCAAGTACATTTTTGCCTTTCTGAAGAGAGCCAGTTGGCAGCAGTGTCAACATCTGGAATTTATACTGTGGAGAAATGAGGGGGCCATCCTGTTCGTTTGCTGTCTGCAAATGTCTGCCACACCATAATGTAAGGTTTTCTTGTGCCACATACCCATGCATTCCACTCCCAAAAGACAGTGCCCTAACAGGCATGGTCACTGCTTAAAGAGCTAGTAGTGCCAAAAACAGCAGGCAGATGATTGTATTCATTTTTTAAATGTAGTCAAGTTCTGTTCATTTTCATTTCTGAAGTCTTCTTTTTCCCTTTTCTCATTAGAAGATTGTCTACCTGGTAGAATTAGGTGGGATGTAGACAGCAGTAGTTTACGGGGAGGCTGCTATAATTAGTTCTGTTCCACTTCATACCGCATCAGCATTGTGACCTCGCTGATTGTGATAGCACATGTGACCATTCTGGTAGCAGGCTGTTCTTAGTTAGCTGTGATGTCATAGACAGTGAGGTCATAGGGTAGATGATGTATGAGGAGGAATCAACCTAGCTATGTCAATGTCAGACTCCAGGTACAGTGCTGTTCTGCGCATCACACCAAGTATTGCCAGGTAAAAAATGTTCTAATTAACAAAAGAGAAAAGGAAAAATACTTTAGATATAAGAAGTAATAGTTCACTATTTTAGAAATTATTTTCAGGTAGTATACTAGGGGCTGGATATTGAAAAATGTGCAACAGCAGGGCACAGAGGATTGCATTGTGCTTGTTCTTGTGCCTGGCCCGGATGCTGCTATATTCAGTCAGATAGCGCAACGGCACTATCCAACTGAATATCAGCCTGTGTAAGTGCAGCACTAATTTCATCTGCACTGCCCTGACATGGATCCGGGCTGCATTGGCCAATAAGGAATTACACTCCCAGACAAGAGACTGCCAGAGTCACAGTACGACATTCAACTGCAAAATGTAAATGAGCCCATTGGGCATGCAAGGTGCCAAGGGGCCATTAGTATGCCCATTATGAGCTCATTTGCATTGGAAGTGGCAGCCCATTTGAGCCCAACCTGTTGGCACCTGCCACATCAGCCCTGGTGGCTAGCAGTACTTGCCCCCCACACACATACATCATCCCATCTATGTAAATGGACTCCCAGTTGTCTAGCCCCCGCACAGCCACCAATGGAAATATCATCCCTGGTTTCTAGTGGCTCCCCGCACACTGTCCCAAAGATGGTATGATGTTGCCGGTGTCGAATAGCTCCCCCACCTTCTGTCCCCTCATCCTGTGCAGTAGACATGCTGCCCTGGTGTCTAGTGGTACTTCCCACCCTCCAATCTCCCAACCCCAGTCATTTATATGATGCCCTGGTGTCTGATGGTGCCCCCTGACTGCCCGTCCTGTTGAATACAATGTAGTCCCTGATGTCCAGTGGCACCCGCACCCCTGATCACTCATCTAAGCGAGCATCACCTTAGCCATGGTGTCTGGTGACACCCCTACTAGCTTACTTCAGCTCATATGGTGATCAATGGCAGAGTTGATAGAAGGGCTGTGCAAGTCGCTGTAGAGGGGTGTAACACATGGCACCATCCTGCCCAGTAATGGGAATGGGGTAGGTGTAGTGCTGGGTGTGGGTAGGGTGGGTAGGGGGCTATTGCACCACCAATCTGCACCGGTGCATTTGGCAACTGGCATTCCGGGGTGGATGTGTGAGTACCACTAGACACCATTGCTTGTGCTTGGGACATGGGTTGGCAGATCAGGGCTGGGGGGCGCCGCCAGGCATCAGGGCTAAGGTGGTGCTCACCCAGATGGGTGATCAGGGAGTGAGGAGGCATCAGACCCCAGGGCTACAGTGATACTCACCCAGATGGGTGATTGGGGGAATGGGAGATGCTACTAAACACCAGGGACTAAATTGCATTCAATGAGACTCAACCACTATGAGGTACATTGACATAGCATAATCACCCTGATGGAACTGCCTTATTCCACTTATAAAATGTTTAGTAACATTAGTTTTTAGCAGTGTAGTAATATTGTAATTTGGTGCTGTATCTTTAAACGGTTGGGTTTAAGGCACTAGCATAAACTAGATATGTGGCAGGAATTAGGTTGCAGCTGGTAAACTACACTAGTTAGGTGTTGTTGCACTGCAAAGAGTGGGTTATTTTGTTGCTTTAATTAAGTATTCCTGACTTTGAACTTCATGTATTTCCCATGTGATTTCTGAGGCTAAGCTAAAAGCCTGGGCTATGCTTCCTGTACTTTCCATGTGATCTGAGTCAGATCTGGAATCCTAGGCTATTGATTAGATGTCATGAAACCTCACACAGGTGCACTGCTGGGCAGTTGATGAGATTCAGGCAGGGAGTTTAAGCTGTCCTATGTTTGTTTCTGCGTGCCAGATACGTACGTTTGTAGAAGTTTTCCTGATGGTTTAGTGATGTCTATATGCATGTTTCTGTTATGTAGAATTATAGATTTTAACTTTTTTTATTAGGCGTTTAAAATGTTTTTCTTGTGTGAGCAGCACTGAGGCTTTTATGGGTTTGGATTTGTGAGCAGGAAGTACTATATGTTTTTTTCAAAGTTGTTGGATTGATTTCCTTTACAGTTTATGATTGATTCTTGAGCAATGTTGCTGAGGTGGGGTCATGCATTTTTTTTAACTGAGATGATTTCTTTTTGATGCTGCTGACTTATTTGATTTACATTGTGACCTTTTTGACCTCAGGATATGTAACAAGCATATTGACCTTTTTGACCTCAGGATATGTAATAAACATATTGACCTTTTTTACCTCAGGATATGCAATAAGCATATTGACCTTTTTGACACCAACTGGCTGTGCTGTCAATTAATGCACCCATATCATGTCTTCTGAGCAGGCGTACATGCTAGGTTAATGCAATACCATGTGACCACTGCACACCCACAGAGTGCCAACTGTTGCGTGCCCATCATTAGGGTGCCAAACCCACAAGTCCTCCCCCCTCCCTGAGGTCCACCACCCCCCAGAGTTAGAATCCTAAGTAAGGGGGAGCGTGGGGGGCACAGACCCCCACAAGGAGGGTGTGGGGGGGCACAGCCCCCTGCATGAAACACGATTGACGACTTGTGGGATTGGCACCCTAATGATGGGATGCACAACAGTCAGCGTGTTCCGGGGGTGGAATCCCATGTAACAGGGTCCGGACCAATGAGGAGTCAGAATTGACCAGACACCATTTTATAAGAGTAGATCAAGGATTTGAAACAAAACTAAGTTGGATATAATTACACCATTAGCATTCATTTATGTTCTACTAAGAAAGGAAGCAGATAAAATACCCAGCAACATCAATGCATTTTAGAGAAGGTAAGCAGTCATAAAAGTGGGATTTCATCTAGAAATAATATGGTGCAAAAAAGGTTGACCGTCTCCCTTCAAGGAGAAGCTCCACTGCTAAGACAGCTTGTTTAGTATAAATCATCAGCTCTAAATTCGACCGGTCAGCACTGAGGATTTTCCTGCTGCCAGAAACCCCTTACAACCATAAGAGGGCCTCACACACAATGCTTGAAAAAGTGGAATGTACCACTTTTGAAACAGAGTTATTCTTTTTTAATAATTGTGTTTTTTTATTTCAATTTTTAAGACAAGTACAACATATCAAACAACAACAGTATTAACATCGCTGCTTTACAGTGCCACATTCATTGTGTATCTCCACTTACATAACCTGAGATTTCGCTTATAGATCATCTTATATATCTGTACTCAGATATCAATCCATATTACTCTAGGGGACAAAATCTGCATACTGTATTTGTTGAGTTCGTATAGCACCCGTCTTCTCCACCCGAGTTCATACACTTCTACCATCTGGGCTATCCTAGCTGTCATTTTTTCCATTTGGTATATTTCTGTCATCAGATTATTCCATAACTCCAAGGTAGGAACTTTAATCAGATAGCCGATTTTTTGCGATTGCTTTGTGGTTGCTAATATGCAGATAGTATTTTACTAGTGCCACCTTTCCTGCAACCCTCTGGGAGCTCCAAAAAGATAATAATACTACTGGTAATCTGCAGTGTAGGTGTGAAGATTTCCTGCCACTCCTGCTGTAGGACTTCCAAGTAACTAACTAGGTTAGGGCAGATCCAGAAAATATGTGCATGGGTGGCTCCCCCCCCCCCCAACATCCCCTCCAGCAGTGGGGTGAAATGTTGGTGTCATATTTGGCCTGTTGTGCTGGGGTTCTGAAATATCTAATTAGGTTCTTCCACAAAAACCTTCCAGATATATGAGGAAGTTGGCCTATGGGTGTATGTCATTAATAATTGTTTTAAAAACTTTTTGTTCTACATTTTATTTTTTAATATAGTTTGATGATTTATGATATAATTTACATGAAGACCACAGCATTTCTTACAGCTGTGAAAGTGTTAACATTTGCTACCTTAGCATGCCAGATCCATTCTCTATATGTTTATGTAAGCCACCCCCAAAATGGGGCTTGCTTTCATGGGCTACATGCCACGAAAATTAAAAGCTGTCCCAGTACGCATGGCAGGCACCAAGGCCAAGACAGGAATAAGGCAGTCCTCCTGGGTTAAAATAAAGGCAGCAGAGGATGAAACAAAAGAACTGCAGGATGTAAATATGCTGGGCGGAATTAAAGTAAACAAGCTGGGCTCAGTGAGTTCTGCCAGTGTGACAGAGAGACAGGAGCTGTGAGCTGGTGTATGGCAAGCCATTAGGGACATAATTCATAATCTCTGGCTGTATAGTAAAACACGTACACTATATGGTGAAATACATACATCATATAGTGAAATATATACATTATATAGTGAAATACATACACGATGTAGTGAACCACATACAGTATCTACTGAAATATATACATCATATAGTGAAATACATACACTGTATACTGAAATACATATATTATATAGTGAAACACATACGCTATATAGTGAAATGATTACACTGTATAGTGAAATACATACACTATCTACTGAAATCCACATACTGAGTACTGAAAATCCACATACACTATATACTGAAACAAATGAACTATGTACTGAAACATACATATTACCTATTGAGATACATACACTACAGACTGAAATATCCACATGAACTATCTACTGAAACAAATACTCTATAGATTGTAACACATGCACTATATATTGAAAAAAAATCTGCATGCACTATATACTGAAACAAATACACTATATATTGAAATATATGCACTATCTATTGAAATGCATACACTACACACTGAAAAAAGCACATACGCTATATACTGAAACAAATACACTATATATTGAAACATCTACTCTTTATATTGAAATACATACACTATCTATTGAAATAAATACACTATGCACTGAAAACTCTGCATACACTATATACTGAAACAAATACAGTGGCGTGAAAAAGTATTTGCCCCCTTCCTGATTTTCTCTATTATTGCATATTTGTCAGACTGGATGTTTTCAGGTCTTTAGACAAAATATAATATTAGATAAAGGGAACCTGAGTGAACAAATAACACTTTTTTTTACTTATTTCATTTATTTAATGAAAAAAGTTAACCAACACAAACTGGCACTGTGAAAAAGTAATTGCCCCTAGTTAAATCAACCCAATTAAAGGGATAATTAGAGTCAGCTGATTGAACACAGCCAGGCTTGATTACAGCCAGCCCTGCTCAATATAAACCTCACGTATTTTGGCCCTTACCATCAGAGTCCGTGCCAGCACAAAGATTCAACAAGCACATTATGCCATGATCAAAGGAAGTTCCTGAAAAGATCAGAAAAAATTTGTTGCCCTCTATCAGTCTGGAAAGGGTTACAAAGCTATTTCTAAGGCTCTGGGACTCCATCGAACCACAGTGAGAGCCATAATCTCAAATGGAGAACACTTGGAACAGTAGTGAACCTTCCCGGAGTGGGCGGCCTGCCAAAATTACTCCAAGGAGGTAAAATCATCCAAGAAGTCTCAAAGGATCCTAAAACAACATCCAAAGAACTACAGACTTCTCTTGCCTCAGCTAAGGTCAGTGTTCATGACTCCATAATCAGAAAAAGACTGGGCAAAATGGGCTTCATGTGAGAGTAGCAAAGCGGAAACCACTGCTAACCAAGAAGAACATAAATACTCGTCTCTCATTTGCCAAGAAGCACCTGGATGATCCACAAGCCTTTTGGGAAAATGTTCTATGGACAGATGAGTCCAAGTGGAACTTTTGGACAACATGGATCCCATAATGTGTGTAAAGCAAACACAGCATTCCACAGTAAGAACACCATACCAATAGTCAAACATGGTGGTGGTAGTGTGATGGTGTGGGGATGCTTTGCTGCCTAAGGACCTGGATGACTTGCCATAATTAAAGGAACCATGAATTCTGCTCTGTACCAGAAAATTCTTAAGGAGAATGTCCAGTCATCCTTCCGTCAGCTGAAGCTGAAGCGTAGTTAGGTCATGCAGCAAGACAATGATCCAAAGCATGAAAAGCAAGTCCACATCAGAATGGTTAAAAGAAGTAAAATTAAAGTTTTGGAGTGGCCTAGTCAAAGTCAGACTTAAACCCAATAGAGATGCTGTGGCAGGACCTGAAACGAGCAGTTCATGCTCGAAAACCTACCAAATGTTACTGAATTAAAGCAGTTCTGCGAGGAAGAGTGGGTTAAAATTCCTCCACAGCGATGTGAAAGACTGATATTGAATTATAGAAAGTGTTTGGTTGCAGTCATTGCAGCTAAATGTGGCATAACCAGTTATTAAGTGTAAGGGGGCAATTACTTTTTCACACAGTGCCAGTTGGTGTTGGTTAACTTTTTTTCATTAAATAAGTGAAATTAAAAAAAAAAACAAGTGTTATTTGTTCACTCAGGTTCCCTTTATCTAATATTACATTTTCTCTAAAGACCTGAAAACATCCAGTGTGACAAATATGCAATAATAGAGAAAATCAGGAAGGGGGCAAATACTTTTTCACGCCACTGTATACTATATATTGAAATATATTGAAATACATACACTAATACTACACTATGGAAGGCAGTATAGCGCAGTGGTTTAAGGCTCTGAGCTGCAAATCTGAAGACCTGGGTTTGAATCCCACAGCCCCCACTTGCATACTGTGTGACCCTGAGCAAGTCACTTAACTTCCCTGTGCTCCCAGGTTGCACCTGTAAACAAGCTTTCAGCTTAACGTGTCTCACCTGGTTAAACAATTGGAAAAAAAAAAAAAAACATACACTACACACTGAAAAAAGCACCTACATTATATACTGAAACAAATACACTATATATTGAAACAGCTACACTTTATATTGAAATACATACACTATATACTGAAACAAATATACTACATGGTGAAACGCATACACTGTAGACCGAAAAATTCACAAACACTATATACTGAAACAAATAAACTATATACTGAAATGGACTATGTTCCAAAATTATCCATCTCCCTTACATTCCCCCTTGAATGCCTGCAGCTGAACTCTTTGCCTGCTGCATTCGGTTAGCTGCTGGTTTGATAAGAGGATGTTTTTGAAACTGCAGACCAGGTAAACAAAACAGGACTATCTCTTATTCTACTTCTTTATGGGGTTTTACATCTTGTTTTGCTTGCACAGCTTTAATCAAATTTCACAACAGTGTGATGTGACAAGAAACTTTTAGAACTAATTTAAAATATTCTAGTTTATTCTTTTAAATAAGTGCTGCCTTCATTTACTGTTAGATACTTTTGTATAGGAAGCTAATACTTAGGATATTCCTAACATACCACTCTCATACCATATAAACACAGGGAACTGCATGCATTTTTCTAAGTTAAAATTGTGATTAGATTTATGTGTAATAAATTACTGTGTTGGTCAAGCAACTTATCTGAGCTGAATACTTGGGAAGTGTACTGCAGGAGCTGTGAAAGTGTAAGTCAAATGCTTTCGTAGTTTGTACTCTACTGAGTTAGTTTTGATTTAGCTTTTGTTTTTATTTGAATGTTTTGTTTAATAAAGGTTCTTGGTTAAGAAAAAAATATATATATATTGCAGCAATCACAGGGCCCAATTCTCATCAGGAGCTCAGCTGGCATATGCATAATTTGCACTTTCTGTTCTGAATAACTTCACTGTGATGTCTCACTGGTGGCTCTCACAGCTCCTAACCTCCTCATTACATATCTGCAGAGCATTGCAAGATGAACAGAGCTTTGCAAGGCACTTGGGCTCCACTAATAAACCTGCCCTGGTCTAGCCTCATAGTTCATAATTACGCTGTTTATATGGTATGACTGTGTTATTGAGTCTGAGATTCCCAAACTGTGTTTTATTTCTTTTTCAAATGAGATGTTTATCTTCTAGGTCACCCACTGACCCTCTTATGCACTGGCCCATCAATCCACATTAGCCAAAATCACCAGGACTTACCTGAACTGAGAGCTCCCATGGTCCCCCCCCCCTGTGGTGGGGCCAGGAGGGAGAAGGCCATTCACAAGGAGCCACATATTCAGGAGCAGAGCCTGGTTAGTAGTGCAAAGCATGTGGCAGGTTGGTGGATTATTTTGCCTTTGGAGGTTTTCTATCTTTTGGCTTATCCCCTGGGCCGTCAAGCATGCAATGATGCCAATCCAATTAAAGGCAAGTACTGCTTTGTCCCTGCCTGAGCCCTGCCAGTGTTCCTCACCTTGGTGGCTGTTAAAGAGCGGGGTGCTCAGACTCCCCCTCCCTGAGAGGAGAGCAGTCCCAGATATGCTCAGTCATCTCTCCTGTCAGTTAACATCTGTTTGACCCAGGTCCTCCCCTGAAACTGGGCCACTGGCATGGGAGGCAATACAGTTACAACTAAGCCTAAACTATACCACTAAATCAGACTGTATTTTTATAAGTAAATAAAAGCAGCACTCGTATGAAAGAAGAAATTGTATTTTAGCTACAGTTGTTATAAATATTTAAGACACATCACAATGTTTTGAAACTGATTAAAGGTTTTCCAAGGAAAATAACATAAAATAATACATAAAGATGTAGAATAAGATAATCCATTTTTGTTTACTTTCTGCATCTTAAGAGGCATTGGCAGGGGATTTCTAGTCAATTAGGGTCCCATTTTCAGAAGGTTAGCGGAATGATAAACATCTAAGCATTGTGCCATGTGGGAGAACAGCATGGTTGAACAGGTACCATATATTTAGCAGCCCCAGATACTAACTTGATCATGTGCATGTGCATATGTACTACTAAAGCCTTGCAAATGAGGGATCCCCTCCTGCGTACAGAGCACAGTGCTATATAAGAAGGTTTTGAAAGTGCTTAACAACTGAAATTGCAATACTGTTTACTGCTTCCAAAAATCCTGCCCTCATTTGAGCACACAGTGGTGCATATTGTCACCCTACCTCTGGTCACCATTATAATGCTCCCAAGTAGTATACCAAAATGATCCTTGGCATGTAAAGGTTCTACCCCCTGATCACAGTTTAAATGGCTCCAGTTATTATAGTAAAATGATCCTTGGTGTCCTAGTGCCCCCCACCCAGGCATACTAAGCTGGGAGCTCATTTCTAGATGCATCCTGGGGGAAGGGGGACTTGCACAAGTGGGGCTTAGGTAGCACAAAAGTTCAAAATACATAACATACATGGAGCAGAGTGGTACACAACCACAAATTACATTGGGAATAATACATGCAAGACATGAGAACTTGAGTGACAAGCAAACAATTGACAATGCATATACAGTGCAGTAAGGAACCACAAACATATGCTGGCAATCAAATACAGAGCAGTTTAAATCAACACTGGCTATAAACATTTGTGCATAATGCCTAGAGTGGAAGCATAAGGACCAAATTATAGCTGTACCTAAACTGGAAAGAAGTCATAGGAGAGCAAGAGAGAAAACTACAGCAAGTGCAGGAGGGAGAGGTGAGATCTCTGAAGTGGTTTGAAAGAATCCATGGGAGGGAGATTAATGAATGGCTGGTGGGAGGGAGTTCCAGATTTTAAGGAAGCGGTGGCTGAACGTGGCTTTGCTGATGGCTGTGGAAACTGAAGGGACTGCTAGGGTTTGAATAGTTCAGCTTCTGATGGTATGGCTGTGGGGGACATCAGAGAGACAGGAGGATAGGGAAACAAACCAGATTTGCCCACAAAGCTGGCACAGTGAGCATGGTGTCTGTCCACAAAAAAAGAAAAGGAGAGAGATTTATATATAGAACAGTGGTGAGTCCAAGAAGGATAGTCGAGAGCGTAATGGCAGAATTGTTGAAGAGTGTGTCCAGTCTGGCAAGGGTAGTGACTGGGGCTATTCTGTAGACCACATCACCATAGTCAGAGATTTGGAGGATCATTCTCTGGATAATAGCACAGTATGCTGGAGGTGGGATACAGTCACAGTTCCTGTAAAGTGCACCAAATTGGGGTGCAGCTTTTTGACTACAGCATCCACTTGTTCAGAAAAGTTTAGGCACTGGTCCAGTCAGATACCAAGATAATTAAAGGTGGTAACATCCTCCACAGGGGAGCGATCCAGGGTAAGGGAAGTAGGAAGGGGAAGGAGCCTAGAGAGTCTGTGCCTTGTGCCAAAGGACATGGAGACAGTCTTCTTGGCATTGCGGAAAAGCTGATTTGTGTGTGGTCAGGGCTAAACTTGATCAAAGTCCAGCTGGAGTCTGTAGGCCTGCTGTGAAGAGGACCGTGTCATCCGTGTACATGTGAATGGATGCAGACAAGCATATGGAGGGGGGAGATCATTAAGGAAAATGTAGAAAAGTAGTGGGCCTAACACAGATCCTTGTGGGACCCAAGTGGATACAGGCAGAGAGGAGAGAGGGGGTCACCAATTTTGACTGCTTGGGACCAACCCCCTGAGGTAGGAGTGGAACAGTTGATGACTAAGTCAGAGAGGCCTGCAGCCTGTAGTTTGGCTAATAATTGGGGTGGTAGACAGGGTTGAATGCTTTGGCTAGATCAACGAAGATAGCAGAGACTGTGATCCATACCATTATGGATGGATTTGGTGAGCCTGAGCAGGGAGATGGCGGTGGAGTGATTTTTGTGGAAGCCAGACTTGTATTGGGTGAAGAAGGAAGAGGAGTCCAGAAAGGGAGAGAGTTCTGACAAGATAATTTGTTCCTGTATTTTGGAGGGAGGAGAGAAATGAGTCAGTAGCTGTTAGTACCAGATGGGTCACCACCTTTTGGAGGAGGAGTAACAGTGGCAGTCTTCCAGTCAGGAGGTATGGAGGAACACCAGAAAGAGAAGTTAGGGAGGTCAGCTAATGGGGAGGAGATTTCAGAAGCAGAGAGATGGAGGAGCTTGCAATCCAGGCCATCTGGGCTCTTACCCTTGGAAGGATTAAGGGCGGGAAATGTGTCGATGATAAAGGATGGAGTTACTGGACAGAAAAAAACAATAGGGGGAAGGAAGGAGATGACAATCATGCAGGCTGACAGGGGTGAGAGGGAGGTAAGGAAGGGGAGAGGGAGGAGAGAAGAGAGGAGGTGTAGGTGATGAAAAGGAATTACATCTCTATGGTGATGAAGGAGAGGTTAGAGATAGGGATGTCACTGACTCTAAGGACAGGCAAAGGAGTGGGAGGGGAGAAGAGATTGTGACAGTCTTCCAAGATTTAGACAGGTAACCAATGTTGGTAATGAAGTTAGATGTAAAATACTCACCTTTGGCAAGCTTATTGCCATGGTACAGGTGCTGAGGAGGTGATCATACTTCTGGAAGCCATGGGGGAATGCGTTACATTTATTTTCTGACCAGGCCAAATCATGCACTTGCAAGTAAGCTATGAGCTCAGCCATGATCTAGGGGAGGTGGGGTACCTTTTTGCATGTCCTGCTCTGGGGGGGGGGCATGGCAGTCCCATATTTTGAGGAATTTTGTTTTGAAATATGTTAGCATGGAGTCAGTGGAGCAGACCAATGAGATTGGGGACCAATCAGAGTGGCTTAGGTCACGTCGCAGGGGGGTGAGGTCCAGGGAATTGAAGGAAAATATAAGCAGTGTTTTTGGGTGGGGTTGAGGGGGCTTTAGTTGAATGAGAAGCGGCAGAAGGTTGTGATTATGGTGTCAAATCAGAAGAAAGGGAAGTCAAGAGTGGAATGCCACAGGGATCCATCCTGACTCTTGTTCTCTTCAATATGCTCATTAACAACGTTTGAGAATGAATCTGGGTTTGTTTCTCTTTTAAGATGACACCAAGCTCATGGGAGGGTAGATAGTGATGGGGGAAGTAGGAAACTGCAGACTGACATGTAAAGATTAGAGAGGTGGCCTAAGGTTTGGCAGTTGAAATCCGGTGCCAAAAAGTGCAAGGTGATTCACTTAGGGGACAAGAACCCAGGACAGAGTACTGGATAGGAGGGGTAGAGCTGAGCACTACAGCTGATGAAAGGACCTAATATTTATCATTAGTGACTCCCTTAAACAATCAAGCTAGTACAGTGAGGCATCTAGTAAGGCAAATAGGATACTAGGATGTGCCAGAAGGGGCTCTGATAGTAGAAGAAAAGAGATTTACTGCCTCTTTATTGATCATTGGTGAGGCTGCACCTGGTATACTCTTCAGATTTCTGAACTTCGGAAGACCTCACCTCAGAAAAGATAAGGACAAAGGGCAATCAGGATGATTCAGAGCTGACAGGACAGATCATATGAGGATCTGCTCAAGGCACTGAACATGTCTTCACTGGAGACCAGACAAGAGAGGAATGATATGATAGAGACCTTCAAGTTCCTGTAAGGAATAAACAAGGTGAATGGAGAAGAACTACTTAGCATGGGTAACAGTTCAAGGGCATGGGGGCACAAGTAGAAACTGATGGGAGGGAGGTTCAAGAGGGATATTGGAAAGTTTTATTTTCCAGAAATGGTGGTGGAAATGTGGAATAGTCTGCAACTGAGATGGCAGGCACCAAAACCATAAATGGTTTCAAGCATGGCTGTGACAAAGTGAAGGGTATAATGGTTACTCACGCTGATAGTGCTGGGGAGGGGAACAAGGGAGTGGATAGTGAAGGCTAGTTCCCTGTATGGACAGTAGGGTCAGAGGTTTAATAGGGGAAATAGGAGCAGACAGGATGTACCATTTTTTTTTCTGCCATCGTCTATGTTTCTGTGTTTCTATTTTTCCATGATTCCTGATATCTAGTAGCCCCACCTGCCAGTTGCAAATATGAGCCCCCTCCCAAAGCCATCCAGCCAGGTCCCTCCACCCCTTCCCCATTGGCCCCCCATTTACTCAAGATTGCAGCCACTTCCCTGTGACTGTGATCGGTACTGCATCTTAGCTCATTACCTTGGCTGATCACTGTCTGAGTGAAAGGGAGCGAGTGCGCGCCTACTGTAGAACATCTGTTTCTATAGTAGGTGTGTGCTCACTTTGTGTCACTCAGAAAGTGGCCAGCCAAGGTGGCGAGCAGAGGGTCTGGACCTGTCACTGTTGCAGTGGGAGGGACTGGCAGCTGAGGTAATTTATGAGCTATCATGGGGAGAGGAGTGGAAGGACCTTAATGGGTGGAATTGGAAGGGGGCTCACACTTGCAATCAGGGTGATCTAGATGCCAGGGATCCTCTTAATATACTAATCAGGTGCATCTGAATGGTGATTGGGGGTTGGGAAATACTAGATGCCAGGGATCATTTTATTATATCAGGGGCATCTGAATTGTGATGAGGAGGTGGGGGCTGGCACTGCTCTGTATAATTCTTCCATGCAGTCATGCACAGAGGCATTGTGCAGAAATGTTAGTTAGCCCATATGGGCTGGCAAATGTCCCACTAGCACCTTTCCTGCCCTATGGACTTAGCATGCTGAGAGTTGAAAATGACTCATGGGGTAAAGGTGCTATCCTATTTGAGACATGCTTTCTCCATTTGTTCCTCTGAATCCCTGTCTTACTGGAAGCTGTGATAGTGCCTAGTCATGCCATAGTGGGCTATCCAATGGGAACCAGTGATAACTGTACAGTGTGGTTCAATATTACGATGGGTGCAGAGGCAAGCCACAAAAAGACGATGGTCCTAGACTTTAGTAGGTTGAATTTTAAAGAAATTGGAGACTTCTTCAGAAGTAGCCTAGCAGGGGAGGACTTTCAGAGAGGGGTAGAGGAACAGTGGAGAAATTAAGTAAAGGCATAGGGAAAGCAACTAGCATCTGCATGAAGGAAGTGAGCAAAAGCAAGAGAAAACAAGCATTTATCAATGCTGAATGTTGTACTGCTGGCATTGGCATTGGTAGTGCAGGAGTTAGAGAGATGCATAATAGGAATGGCAGTGAAGTATGGAAGTGACGCCAACCCCCCACCACCCTGCAGAGACTGACAGGCATTGAGGTGTGCCTTTAGATCGTCGACCATAAAGCTCATGCCATTTTACCTTATCCTACCCTGCAGACTCCGACAAGTGTCACGGGCCTTATGCTCACCCCATTCCATAATAAAACACATTGACATGGGTGCAGTATAAGAGAATGGGGTGAACTTTGGGGCTGAAAAGTCCAAGGCACACCTTGATGCCTGTCACTGGCTGCAGGGTTGGGGTAGGGTGGAATGGTGTGACCACTACGGCCAACAATCCAAAGTCACCCCCTTGATACCAGTCAGTCTACACAGGGTGGGATATTTTGGTTAGAAACCTTAATGCCCCAGGTGTTTGTTGGTATTTGCACTCCAAATTTTCAACATGGGCTTTTTGTGACCCCACCTCATGAAGGCATTTTGGACCTCTGCTCATGAACAGTGGCACTGTGATTTTGTTAATATGTCCTGAATGTTGATTTCCCATAGCAACTGTGGCATTCTGCGCCAGATGTGAGGAAACACATTTTGGGTAGGATGTGAAAAATAACAACTCTATTGTTCATAAGAATGTGTGAAGAAATTGCAATATTGGAAAAATCTGGAGTGAAAATATTAAAAGTTCTCAGAGTTACAAGTGTGCATGGAAACTGCACAATGCACACTCATAACACAGTCATTTTGTGGAATTTGTTCTCCAAATTTTCAACATAGGCATTTTGGGAACCCATCTTATGAACGGTGACACTGTCATTTCATTAATCGGTCCCAAAAGGTGATTCTGCGCAGTGACCGTGAAATCACCTTTCGGGATTGAATAATGAAATGACAGTGACTGAGTTCATGAGGTGGGGTCCCAAGAACCCTATGTTGAAAATTTGGAGACAAAAGTGGCAAGAGTGGATGAGATATCTACCTAAGTTAACCCCCCCACACACCATTGATGCCGTTATACAGCTTACCAGCATTTCTTCAGTTCGTGGTCAGTTTTGAAGAGTGCAGACATGTTCCTGCTCCACTGAAGATCACAGCGCTGGACTGTGGAGGTAAGTATGGGGTGGGGGTTGTAGAAGGTGGGTGCAGGTTGGGGGAGGGTACCTGATGGCAAAGAACTATTTTCTTTGTTTCAGGTTATAGTAAAAATGAAAGAAAAAAAATGAGGACCATTTTCTTTTTTTTTACAGGTGTAAGTAAAATGTTGGGCAACTGGGGTGGGCTCCCAGTGTGTCCCATGAGTGTGTGGTGTGATGTTAGCCACACTGCGGTGGGCAGGGGCAAATGCTGATGCAATCAGCTTTTGAACACAGAGGCACACTGGGGTGAGCTCCCAGTGTGCCACACAATCTTGGGGGGTTAACTATACCAACAGGAGGATTGGGCACCCCTAAAGTCAGCTTGCTGGGGACTATGAGAGGCAGATGGCAACAGCCTCAACCATGTTCATTGAAATGTTACACCAGGCAAGGCATGCCCTGCAGTGATGGGGAGCACCCTCATTGCAGAGGTGAAATTGTTTCAAGTTGGTGGCATGCTTTTTGCAGTGCTGTCATAGACAGCATGCTGTTTCATTTGTGCCACAGAGCCCAGCCCGAAAAAGCAGTGGTGCCTTTGGCCACAATACAACCGCACCTCCAAAACCTGCCACCACTATACGTTGTCTGCGCTGTGTGCACTAGACAACATAAAAAGGACCATTTTGGTACTGTAGGGAAGTTGCCATGAAGGTGTCTGAAGGACATCCCCCAACCAATCTGGTTAAGCAATTCCCTCACTGTTTTAGATGAGTGGGCTAGCCCCACAATGGCACCCATGGCTGAGACCAAGGTGGAAGGGCAGATCCTCAGTGATGCAGCACCAGGAAAGGGGGGGAAAGAAAATCCCAGAGGAGGAGGAAGCTTCTCTTGGTGGTGGACTCAGATGCCCAAGGAGTGAAGTTAAGGGAACCCAGCAGGAAGGACAGGGAGGTAAAGTGCATTTCAGAAGGCACTGCATGGTGGGATGAGAAGATGGATCAATAGGATCACAAGGGTAATGGCCAGGAGGGAGGAACTGGATGTTATCATCCACCTGGGGATGAATGACTTGGCAGGACACAAAGTGGAAGTAGTTAGAATCCAAAAGGATTTTAGGAAGTTGGGGGAGTCTGAAGCAAGTAGAACACTTCAACGAGGCAGTGTAGCACAGTGGTTTAAGGCTCTGAGCTGCAAACCTGGAGACCTGGGTTTGAATCCCACAGCCTCCATTTACATACTGTGTGACCCTGAGCAAGTCACTTAACTTCCTTGTGCTCCCAGGTCACACCTGTAAACAAGCTTCAGCTTAATGTGTCTCTCCTGGTAAAAAAAAAAAAAACACTCCATCTCCTTCTCGGAGGTGCCACCTGTCCATGGCAGGGGAAAGGCTAGGGCACTCCACATCCAGTAATTCAACTCCTGGTTGAAGGAATGGCATGGGATGGAGGGTTATGGCTTCATGGGGGACTGGGGTACCACCTGGATGAATGCAAACCTGTATAAAGATAACGGCCTATATCCATCAGGGAAGGTGACCCGAGTATGAAGAAGAAGAAGAATCAATATTTATATAGCGCTTTTCATACACAGTGTATCCCAAAGCACTTTACAAGCAATACTAGACTGGTAGTGAAGTGACTGAATGTGTGGTGGCGGCCATATCGCACATCATCACCCACACACAGCCTGGATAATTGCATGAACCGGTTTATGGGAAGGGAAATGTTGGCCAGGACACCAGGAATGTTCCCTACTCTTTGCGAAGAGTGCCCTGGGTTCTTTTACTTCTACCTGGACACCCACCGGGACAACACCAGGATGGGCAGAAGGGACCTCGGTTTAACGTCTCATCCGAAGGACGGCACACCCCAGCAGTACAGCACCCCCCCAATACTGCACTCGGATGCCAGTGATTTTTAGGTACAGGTCCAATCCCGGTGTGGGATGAGAAACCATGACCTTCTGGTCCAGAGGCAGATGTGCTACCGACTGAGCCACGCTGTAAGAAGTGTGAATGCTTCAGTGACAAGCATTTAAAATGGCCGGGGGGGGAGTCAGGAAGGTCAGGTGACTTAGTATCACCCCCTTTAGCACATGCAGTAAATTAGTTGACGTCTGGGGCACTGAGAGCAGAAGCAGAGTGGGAAGCAGTGAATTCTAGGCCACATAAGAAAGACAACTGGGGAGGGGGATGAAGCAGAGATGGGGAGGGGGAAGGAAGCAGGAGAGCAGGAGAGCAGCAGCAAGAGAAGGAGGGGGATAGGATGCAAAACGTGGAAAGCATGGTAACAAATGCCCACAGCCTGGGAAATAAAATCCCAGACCTGGAGGCATTGATAGTAGAGGCAGACCTGGACATAGTAGCAATATCTGAGACATGGTACACTGTTAATCATGGGACATTAATGTACCAGGTTATGGTCTGTTCTGGAGGGAAGGAGGGTAAAAAAGGAGAGAGCGTGACCTTGTACAACAGAGAGGCTATAAAGGAGACAGAGGTGCAGGGTAGACAGGGGGAGGCTGAGTCACTGTGGGTCATCCTTGAACCTGGCAAAGGCTCAGCAATATGAACAGGGATGATCTTCAGGCCTTCGGCACAGGGGGAAGAAGTGGACAGGGAGCTTGCAGATGGAATACACAATATGGCAACAAAAGGTGAAGTCCTGCTGCTGAGGGATTTCAATATGCCAGATGTGGATTGGTCCACCCAGGCAGCAGCTTTAGCCAGAAGCAGAAGCATCCTGGATTCCCTACAGGGGGCAGGTCTAAGGCAGCTTGTGCTTGATCCAGGTAAAAGACCATTCTTGACCTGATACTGACCAATGGGGACAAAATGCAGATATCTGTGTGGAGGGACAACTGGGATCTGGCAACCACCACACAGTGTAGTTTAGCATGGAACCCAGGACCCAGTCCAGTAACACAAAGGCAAACATTTTGGATTTCAAGAAGGCAGACTTCACTGACATGGAGATATACATCTGAATAGCCTTCTTTAGAAGCTTGTAAAAGGGTGGCATTCAGGAGGTATGATGAAACACAGAAGAATGAGAATAGAGAGGTGTATCAGGTAAAACAGAGGGAAGCAAGTAAGGTAATGAAGGGATCAACAGCTCAGCTAGAAGAAAGCATAGCCAAAGGGTATCAAAGAAGACCAGACTTTCTTCAGGTACATAAGCAAGGAGAAAAAGGCAATGGGAAGGATTCTGAGGATAAGGAGGATGACAAAGGGAGACTGCACAGAGGGGATTAGTTAAAAGTATACATCCTGAACAGGTACTTCTACTGTTTTCACAGTGGTGAGAGACAGGGACAGTTCACCAAGCAGCAGCATGAACACTGTTTGGGAAGTGGACACAAGTCCATTTTCAAAGGAAAGAGTATTACTGAAGGGACTTCAAATGTTAGTGTGGACAATGCCATAAGACCGGATGGATACACCCAAGGGTATTAAGGGAACTAGGCAGGGAGGTGCTTGCTGTTCTACTCATGGCCTTATTCAGCAACTCACTGGAAACAGGAGTGGATCCAGAGGACTAAAGGAGAGCAGACATAGTTCCATTTTGTAAGAGCATCAGCAGGGGGCAGGCTAGTAAACATAGCTTGGTCTGTCTTACTTGAGTCATGGGGAAATTAATGGAATCCATACTAAAAGAGAGACTGTTAGACTATCTTGAATCCAGTGGGCTGCAAGACCACAGGCAGCACAGATTCACAGGGGAAAGGTCATGCCAAATGAATCTGGTAGATTTCTTTGACTGGATGACCAGGGAAATAGATAAGGGAAGAGCAGTGGACATGATTGAGCCAGAGTTTAGCTAAGCCTTCAGCACTGTGCCACACAGGAGACTGATAAAGAAACTGAATGGCCTAGGGATGGGATCCAAAATGGTTAATTGGGTTCAGTCTGCATGTGCAACTGGTTTAGTGCTTGTGTAACATAGATAATCTTTGGCTGTTCACCTCTCTATCCATGGGATATACCACCCTGTATGGGTATAAAAGGAAGGAACCCTAGAGGAGGGTGCAGCAGGAGTGATTCCCTTGGCTAATGGTACCTTAAGAAGAAGCCCATGGGAAAGAAAGGCAAGCCACTGGAGAAGGAGGGGTGGATGGAAGGGCAAGGAGGAAATACTTGTGTGTGGAGTGAGGACAGCAGCCCTGAAATGGGCTGAATGGAAATGTGTCCAGTTGCAACGCCCCCTTAAACTACAGACTGAAGCCTTCCAATTAGTACAGTAGCTAGTAAATGGATAAGAAACAGAGGGTGGTGGTTAACGGCACTCACTCTAAATGATGGGAGAGTGATCAGTGGGGTACCACAGGGCTCAGTACTGGGACCAATCCTTCTGAACGTAAGGGACACTGCAGAAGAACTGAAGGGAAGGTATGCCTTTTTGCAGATGATATCAACATTTGCAATAGGTTAGACACCGAGGAGTGGTGAAGAGAATGATCAGGGATCTTGTGAATTTTGAGGAATGGTAACAAGCATGGCAGTTGGATTCAATGCCAAAAAGTGCAAAATCATGCACCTAGGGCATAGGAGCCCAAGAGCTGAGTATAGGATGGGGTGGGGGTTATTGACAGTCAATAAACAGGAAAGGGATCGTGGGGTTTTTATGTCTGAGGACCTCAAGGTGGCACTGTTGCAAAGCAGTGAGTAGGGCTAATGGGATGCTGGGGTTGTGCAGGGAAGGTATCTCCATCAGGAGGATGGAGGTGGTGTTGCCAGACCCCACCTGGAGTGCGATGTAATTTTGGAGAACAAACTTCAGAAAAAACATAGACAGGGTGGAGGAAGTCCACAGGAGGGCAACTAAAATGGTGCAGGATTTACATGAGAAACCCTAAGAGGAGAGACAGAGGGATCTCAGCATGTACACCCTAGAAGAGAGAAAAGAAAAAAGTGGCATGATACAGGCCTACAAATATCTTACATGAGTGAACAGGGTCCGGGGAGTCACTTTCAAATGTGAAAGAGCACCGGGACCAGGGGGAATATGCAATGAAGCTGGGGGGGGGAGTCAAGAGAAATGTGAGAAAATATGGGTAGATGCCTGGAACAGGTTACCAGCTGAAGTGGTGGAGGGTAAAACAGTAGGGGACTTCAAGCATGTGTGGCGCAGACATAGTGGTATATTAGAGAAGAGGTGGGAGGGTCGATGGAGATCAGACAGCATTTGAGAAGGAAAATGAGGCAGGAAATATCTAGACAGACTCTGCAGGCCAAGTGGTCCTTTTCTGAAGACAAATTAAGTGTTTCTATGTTTATGATCACACACCTACTATAGACTATCATTAAGTTGGTGGCTGCTATGGATGTGAGTGAAGAGTCTGTGTTGGTCACCAGATATCATGGGTTAGGGGCAAGTGGGAGCAGTTGTAGTGGTACTGGGTGGGCTAGTCGGGGGTTAGATATTATACTTATGGGGCAGGGGAATTACTCAATGCCAAGGATGTGGTATGGAAGAATTACAGCTCTTGCCAGACTACTAATTGGGACACGTGGGGAACCCTGGTCTGGATATCAGGCAAATGGTACAGAGGAATTATTGATCTTATCAAGTGTCTGATTGGGCCCAGTTGATCAGTGGTGGGGGGTCTGTTGTCTGCTGGACACATGGAACAGATGTTTTATTACACAGACATGCAATTTGGGGGTGGGGCACTGGACACCGGGACAGTTATGCCATGTACCAGTGGAGGGACCAGGGCTAGTGGTAGCCTGATATGGCCAGGTGTTGGGAGTGTAGGAATGCATAGTCCATAGGAGCCCAAGAGCTGAGTATAGGATGGGGGGGGGGTTATTGACAGTCAATAACACCTGGTTTGGGGAACCAGTAACTAGTGTTGCACTAATGGATAGCTATACCTCCCCAACCCTCCCAGCATGCCTATGTGCAAGGTGCTGTCAGCTGCTTTACACAGGTGCACAAGGATGGATTAGGGCCACTTACAAATGGGCTAGTGACTTGGTAACCAAGCAATTGTATGACCCTGTGCAGTACTATCCTGCTTTAGAGGTGCAAATTGGGATTAGCAAGTTGTCTAACACTCACAAAAAAGCTTGAACATTCTGCCTTAGGGATTTTTAAAACCATTGTAACTCTGTTAAATGAAAAAGGAAACACCCTGGAGTTGTGGTTGGTGATGGTGCACCTTGGCCCCATGCCCACTGCTGGACCCCACCCACCTGGGTCCCAATCCTCTGCGTGCCTCCTCTGCCTGGATGATACTGGATGTCTTGGGTGCCAGAAGGAGTGGCAGCCCCCACCCTATGGATAAGCCAGGGAGGTCTCTCACCAGGTGGAGGTAGACATTAGCGGAACCTCGGGAGGGGACCCAGAGTGTTGGTGGGGGGGGGCAGGTTGGGTGGGAGAGAACTGGGGATGATGCCTGAGAGGACACATCTCTGGTGATCAGAGGAAAAAGAGGTGGTAAAAAATTAAAAATAAATTCCCAAACAGCATTCCCCCTTTTGATTTGAACCCAAAATCACCTTTTGATAATGCTGCTGCCAAACTACCTGACTATCTAACTGCTGCAGGTATTACCAAACACAAACCCACTGGTATCAGTTCAAAAAAGACATCCTGAATTTTATCCCTGAATACCTAAATGCCAAACGGCAGGCCTGAGGCGCAGCTGGTTGGCTGGCGCTGGTACACCATAGAAACATATAGAAACATAGAATTTGACGGCAGATAAGGACCGCTTGGCCCACCCAGTCTGCCCATTTTCCTACCTACTGGATAAGCTGCAGATCCTAGTTAACCAGCAGCCTACTTCTTCCTACCCCCAACCCCTAGAATGGCCTTATGACTGTCCCATGCATGCTTGAATTCCACCACTGATTTTGACTCCACAACCTCCTCTGGAAGGCCGTTCCATGCATCCACAACCCTCTCTGTGAAAAAATACTTCCTTAAATTACCTCTGAGCCTCCTCCCCATCTTCAAATTGTGCCCTCTTGTTCTTGCACACCTCTTTTTTTGAAAGATGCTACCCTCTTGGACTTTGTTGATTCCCTTGAGGTACTTGAACGTTTCTATCATGTCCCCCCTCTCCCTCCTTTCCTCGAGGCTATACATATTAAGTTTCTTTCATCTCTCTTCATATGTCTTCCGGTGCAGACCCTGCACCATTTTAGTTGCCCTCCTCTGGACAGCTTCCATCCTGTCTATGTCTTTGCGGAGATTGGGTCTCCAGAACTGCACACAGTACTCCAGATGGGGTCTCGTCAGCTGTCTGTACAGCGGGATAATAACTTCCTGTTTTCTACTGGTGATGCCTCTCCCTATGCATCCCAGTATCCCCCAGCCCTCCTTGCTGCCCTCTCACATTGCTTGCCCACCTTTAGGTCATCTGATATGACTACCCCCAGGTCCCTTTCCATTTTTGTTGTTGTTAGTATCTCACCCCCCATTGTGTACTCTTCCCCTGGGTTTTTGTTTCCCAGGTGCATTACCTTGCACTTCTTAGCATTGAATCTAAGCTGCCATACATCTGACCATTCCTCTAACCTTGCCAAGTCCCTTCTCATCCTTTCCACCCCACCCTGTGCATCAACTCTGTTGCAGATCTTTGTGTCATCTGCAAAGAGACATACTTTTCCTTCCAGTCCCTCTGCAATGTCACTTATAAAGACATTGAAGAGGACCGGTCCTAATACTGAACCCTGCGGTACCCCGCTAGTAACCCTCCTTTCTTCTGAGTGGACTCCATTTACTATTACTGTCTGTGTCCTATTCTCCAGCCAATTCTTTACCCAGGCTGTCATCTTGGGACCCACTCCCAGGCTGCTAACTTGTATATTAATCTTTTGTGTGGTACTGTGTCAAATGCCTTGCTAAAGTCTAGGTAGGCCATGTCCACAGCCCTCCCTGATCTACTACTTTGGTCACCCAGTCAAAGAAATCTATCAGATTCGTCTGGCATGACCTTCCACTGTGAATCCATGCTGCCTAGGGTCCTGTGCCCCTCTGGCCTCTAGATACTCGACAATTCTTTCCTTCAGAGTGATTCCATCATTTCCCTATCACTGAGGTTAAGTAACAGGTCTATAGTTTCCTGCTTCTGCCTTGCTCCCACTTTTGTGAAGGGAATCACATCTGCCCTCCTCCAGTCCTCGGATACCACTCCATCCTCCATGATTTGTTAAAAGGGTAGTCAGTGGTGTCTAGTTCTACCCTTAGTTCTTTTAGAATTCTGGGATGAATCCCATCAGGTCCCATTGCTTTGTCCACCTTCAGTTTTAAGGGTTCTTTCAGAACCCTTTCTTCTATAAATGGGCTGGTATCAACTTCTGTATCCAGAGTGTTTCTACTGTTTGTTTTAGGTACCTCCTCTTCATTTGTAAATACTGAGCAAAAATATTTGTTTAGTATCTCTGCCTTTCACAGTCTCCATCTGCCCACCTCCCTCCCTTTATTAAGCCTCACTGATCACTCCCTTGGTCTTCCTTCGCTCCCTGATGTACCTATTAAAGGTTTTATCCCCTTCTTAACTGAGTTGGCTATCTTTCCTCGGTTTGGGCCTTTGCTGTTCTGACTGCCTTCCCAGCGTCCTTTTGCTTTAACAGTACAGTTCTCTGTCCTGCTCCTTCTACGATTCCTTGTACTTCATGAATGCTTTCTTTTTCTCTTGAACCTTCACTGCCACTTCCTTTGAGAACCATAGTGGTTTCTTACATCGTTTTGTTTTGTTTATTTGCTTCACACAAAGGCTTGTTACCTCTGTGATGGCAGTTTTTATTATTCCCCATTGTTCTTCCAACCCTCCTTCCTGCCCACCTGAACCAAACAACCCCCCCAACATGTTTCCCTAGATGTCTTTAAATCCTGAACTGGCTTTCAGTGCCAGTGGACTTGAACACAGTTAAATATATATATATATATATATATATATATATATATATATATATATATAATATTCCCCAGGTGCAGGGCAATTCCTGTCCTCACTCACAGCAGTGCTGTATTAGTCCTAGGATGGCACACATGACTGAAAGTCCTGGGAGGATGGATCAGTAGGCCTGGGAATCAGGCCTGATGCTTAACACTTGAAGGTGTGGAAGCTGCAGCTTGGATCTTCAGTGTGACCCAAGACCTTGCAGCCCTACCCCCCACCCCGGCCCACAGGGGCCCACTGCAGGGCATCACACAAGACCCATCAGCCACAAGGGACCCAGACATGGAAGCATGCCCACGGTCTGGCTCCCCCACAGGTCAGAGCACCCCGGCACCTGGGCACAGAGTAGACCCCGGAGTCAGTTGAAAAACCAATTATGACAGACTTACCACACATTATGACTGATTTTTCCAACTAGTTTGAAATTTGTGACTTCAGCTAACTAAAGAAATCCAACCAATTTTTTCAACTTTCACCATCGTTACATTTTATTATGTAGTATTTTGTAACTTTTTTAACTTCATATCTCGTGCCACATTACACCACTAAGGGGTAATTAACAGACAGTTAATCACTAGTCATGCCTCATTGCTTAATAAATCGCACTTTGGTTTGCATCTGATTCTGTACACACATCACAACCACTCACAGGGGTCAACCTTAATGTTTTTTTGAATTAGCCAGCAGGACAAGGTGATTCAAAATTGCAGTAGCCTGCAAATGGCTGCAGTAGCCCACAATTATAATGGCAAATTTTTATCATTTATACAGGAAAAAATTCAAGCCAAGAAATACTCCTATTATTGCACATTCATCATGTTTCCCTATTCCTTTCTGCCCCATCTGCAAAAAAAACAAAAAAGGCTGCAATGCCATCACATACAGTGAACCCCACATTGTTTTGTACCATGGCCTTCTATCTTCCTCTTTCTTCACAATCCCCCCCCCCCACAAACCAGAGGACATCACAACAGCAAATGTTCAGTTAAGCAGACATAGCTCTGCACACATAACAGCTGACACCATCATGCACCTCACCACACTCTCACCGCCATCTACAAGGCAATGAACAGAGCCTGGCAGAGAAAGACATGCTGCTTAGCCGTCACCCTATGCTCAACTGGAGACATGCACTTCTGGAAGTTTTTGTACAGTGAGCCAGGAGCACATCTAAGATTTCTTTGGATGGGGATTTCACAAACCTAAGGGGTTTAAGAAATAGAAAACTATGGCATTTTTATATTTAAAAGCATTGATTTTACTGTGCTCTGCCCCAACAAGAGTACATTTTTCTTTAAGTGTCCTTTCTTTCTTTTATCCGTCCAGGGGAAACAGTGCATAGGCATGATGCTATACTGCCTCAATTTCTATATAGGATGATCTATGCACCTCAGGAATATCGATTTTACCCTTTCAAACTATGTATTTTATTAAGGTTTTTGTGGGGGACCAGACATGAGCTAAAGCTTTGTTTAGGTGGGTGGGTCCTAATCTGCCAACAGTTTCTATGTAACTGCACTAGCCCTGCTCAATTTGCACTAGGGTTTGGGCTAGTAAAACTATGTTAAGATCGAACCCCAACCCCTGCACTCAATGTGAGAGTCCATCCAGGATATGAACAGAGTGTGTGTGCAAAAGGGGAAAAATCTTGTTGCAGTTTTGCTGCCCAGGTATATTTTCAGCAGAGTGGCACACGACATGACTGAAGAGGGAGTAGACCAGGATGGGCCGATGGGAGACTGACACCAACAGAAAAAGAAAAACAGCACTTGTGCAGTGTGCCTTAAGCCCTTTTACTACAAGAAGGGTGTTCAAAATCAATTCACAATAACAACAGTTCTAATCTATTTCTACCACTGACGTAAACCTGGGTCAGCAGTAAAGGAGTTCTTTTATTTCATTTCTATGGAATCTGAAAAAATATGCCAAGGGGAGTCTTTCAGGGAGAGGACTAGGAGACTCAAGGTGGAATGCTCATGCACTGTCTTGTCTAAATAGGGGATGGGGTAGACTGAGGTTTTCATATTTTTTGCCACAGCCATTGACGAGCTGCCTGAGCTCCCTCTCATACACTACACAGTATAGTACAAACTTTGTTTTTCCTTCTTCTCTGCCTGCGATTCTCACCTGTTAAAAAAAATAATTCACTGCAGCACTTTTATAGTTTAGACATCAGCAAAGGTTTACTGTTTTAGAAATTACACTATGAGGCTAGTCCAGTCAGTGGATCAAAGTTTGTTTACTGCCATCTGTGAAACTAGGGTTGCAGGCAGATTCTCTAAATCCAAAATACTGGATCAAGATGGGGCCCAGAGCAATTCAGAGATGAGGAACTGAGTAATGGCTTGTCAAACAAAATGGCATAATGCCAACAAAATCATGGTATTGACACAGTCACAGACAAATGCAAATGGGGAATCTCATGAAAAGGGGGAAAACATTGGCATCCATAGATAACGAGAAAAGGTATAGCCCTAAATGTCATCCCTGAACATTTACTAAGGATTTCTTTAATGAAACTGGAGGCACCATTAACTAGGGAACAGACAAAGGAAGTAAAGGAGTATTTTACTCCCATTTCTTTGCATAATTTACACCCACTTTCCGGTTTTAGTTTTCCCACCTTGTACATTTAAAATCTGGTACACATACACAGAATTTTCAGTACCGTGTAATGCAAGAAGAGCAGACATACTGTATCACAGAGTGGAAGCAGTGGTATGGACACAGAAAAGAGCATCAATATCAACTTAGTGTACACTCACTAGAGTAGAAAATGGTAGGAGTTGCTCAATGGCCAGAAAGGTTGTTTTGAAGGAGAAAAATAACTTGACAAGTACTGGGTAGTGGGGTGAAGTATTGTAGACTCCATGTCACTATTAGGCAAGAACTGCCAGTAGCTGGCTGCAGTGCTGGGTACCAAATGGGTTTGAGATTTGGTTTATTGGGGGTTGGGCACACTTGAGACTGGCCAGTAGATGGCATACTACTATTTAGATGAAATTACTACCAGATCATAAATGGTAGCAGCAAATACTTCAGTCCTAAAAATTATCTGGACCCCTGCCATGCCATTAACTGTACTGTACTGCACATTTGTAATGATGACACAGTAACTGTATCCTAGAAACCCAAGGCTCTCTGCATAGCTTTCAATTATTATCAGCTACATCCTCAGACCAAAGTTTAGTAATTAACTGATTGCAATCTATAGCACCCCACCAATAGTGCAACTTTCAAAAGTGAAAATAATTGAAGTGGTATCCTTCAGAAATGAACAGAGCAAATATTTTCTGCTGGAGTGTCAGATGAGGAATCCCAGTAATGTGTCACAGGATATTCCAAAATTAGCTAAGACCTTACATGGATGGTCTGACTGTATGGCCTTGAATTACCATGGTCCATTTCTACGTAGGCACTACAATATTTTTTATTTATTTTTCCAGGAAGTTATCAATATACTGTAACCATTACAAACTCATCAATCTGGAGTTTAATGAATGAAGCCCCTTGCTTGAACCCACAAGGAGAGACACAGTGGTAACTGCAACATCCACAACAAGGAACAACCAGGTTACACGCCTGTAAGACAAAGGGCTTGTAAACTCATTACTGCAGCCAGATTAACACCAACGTCAGTGCCACAGCTGGAATTCCCTGAATACATCCAAAATCACTCCATCACTAGCAGTGCCCCAACAGAATGCATCCAAGAAACCCTTCTCCCCAATTCATCCCTAGGCCACTGTCCCTGATCCTCACCTACTTCGGTTAACTCCCATCCCCCGTCTGGCAACAAGCCTGCCATCAGCAGCTCATCCGCCCACCATGCCCCGCAGTGCCATCCTGACTAGCCCCGATTCCAAATTGTTGAGGTGTACCTCAGTGCACTAAAAGTGCAGACGTCTGTCCATGCGTGAACCACTCAGGTGCACTCACTCTTCAGGCCAGGCCCAGACCATGGTCCGCCACAGCCGTCCCAAGTGTTCCAACATTCTTCATCACTTTCAGTCAGCCGTCAATTGATCCATTGTCTGTTGTCCAGCTGTCCCAGTTAAGGGACTTAACTATAGTAGTGGAGACACAGAAACCCCACACGTTTGTGTAAATCCTACCCATCATCCCGTAGAACACTCCAGCACTCCTCCCAACTTCGTCCATTTTCTACTACCCAACTCACTATCAGCTCTCATGTGCAGCACTCACAACTCCTCTTGCTTCTCCCTCTTTCTCATACTCTACTGGAGGAGGAGGTTGTGATTGGCGCCGAGAGGAGCCAGCGACTCAGAGGCACTATTCAGTTGGTGCCTTGGTTGTTATTGGTTAAGGTTGTGAGGGGAAAAAAAGTGGGTCTGGAGGTGGTGAGGCGAGGTGCTGAAGGAAGGGGGGAGGGACTGTCAGGGCAAGCCTGATACAAGTACGGGCTCGGCATTACAGTCAACATAAGAAAAATGCAACTCCACTCAATTGTGTCTGCAACTAAGAGCAATTGCAGCTATTTGCAACTGTCTTGAATTGCGGCTCACGATTCCGACTGCCGACAGCGGTTCTGGGGTCTAGCACAGACCCACAATCCCTTGCCACCAGCAGCCCCACTTGATAGGGGTCAGCGAGCTCCCCACCTGGCACATTTAGGATTGATTCTTCAGATTATTTCCATTCTTTCCTCAGTTACCTGCTACTCTGTGTAGTCAAGCAGTCTCAGCTACCTTATTCGAATATCAGGCTCTGGGGGCACTGTGCAGAGTCTGAAATTCCAGGGATTTAACACAACAGTCTCCCATCTTGCTGAATCTCAGGAGCAGACAGCAGGCATCCACCCAGACAGCACCCGCTCATCCCCCTGCCCCCACAGTCTTTCAACTCCAACACAGTGGCCACTCTTGTGCTCTGGCTCACATACAAGTTCAGCAACTCTTTTTCAAAAATACATCAAGAAAGTCCCATTTCTCACCATGCAGGTGCTAGTCAACTCCAGACAGAAGAAGATCTCTTGTCAGCTTCTTAAAACCTGGGTTCAAATCCAGTTTTCATGTCCATTTTCTACAATTCATTTTTTTCTGCCAAAAAACAGTCCTTCAACCTTGTCTTTCCCTTTTCCTGTTGACGTCTTGTCATTGCCAGGGTCAGACAGAACCTTTTACACTTTTTCTTACTTCTCTCATCAAAAATCTTTGATCATCTGTGTCTCACTGGTGTGGTACAGATAAAACTGAAGAGGCTTTCTCCCCATCCTCTTGACACAAATCCATTTTCTTAATCCTTTTTCTCAATCCATTTAACCTGTACTCTGAACAATTTCATCGCTGTGGTGCAATTTCTCTGGCAGCAACAGAATACTGCAGATCTCCCTCTCTGCAGAGCTGCCCGCAAAATCCTCTCTTTTCTCTCTAGGTAGGGAAAGGCACAACCAGCTCTGGGGGACAGATGGCCGGCAGCACTCCCTCACAGCCCCACAACCACACCTTCTCCCTAGGGGCTGGAGACCCCTCCCTGTGGAGGGGCTCCCACCAAACTGAACTTTGAAACCAAAGTTCTTCCCCCTTGGGAGCTTTCTGGCAGCTCCCCATTTGCAGGAGCTACTGTCAACCAAAATTAACATGTACGAGTTTCCCGTGACACCGCACTTGTTGCTGAAAAAGGCGCACAGACTGTCCCCAGTATTTCCCCCCCAAGAGTCTTCATTGAAGCTCTACTCTTTAGCAGCCTCTTCCTGCTAATGGCCCAACAAAAATTGTAGCATTTTTAGTTATTTTCCAGCCAGTCGCTAAAGCTGAAACTTGTTTTCCCCAGCACCAAACAGGCTGAGAAATATGTGTAGTATAACAGCAGCAGACATGAGGAATACATTTTCTAGATCTACCTGGATTAGGTGAGTGGGAGACCACCAGACTACCAAAGAATTATTTTTTTATTGTGTCCAGAACTGACAGTGTGTGTATGTGCGTGGGGGTTGCTGGCAGGCTGCATGTGTGCAGTTAAAACACGATTCCCAGAGTCATTACTAGCACTAACCACACCTTATATGCATTAGAGTAACCCCAGTTGTATGAGCACCTGGTTGCAATTAGTAACCCTGTGCAAAAAAAAAAAAAATATAGTGCCACATTAACAGGTTAGCACTGCACAGAAGAATGCTTTTTAAAATAGTACCAGCCATGCTTATCACAATGCAGTGCTCATTCTGTTACAGTGGTGTGTGGGCCCCCATTTTCAGATTAGTGTTGTGCACTCCCAAGTGCTGCACCTGAGATAGCGCACAGCCACAGAAAGTGGTGGTAAATGGCACTCACTCCAGTGAGGAGAGAGTGACCAGTAGGGTGCCGGAGGGCTCAGTAATGGGACACATCCTCTTCAGTGTCTTTATAAGCGGCATAACAGAAGAACTGGAAGAGAAGATGTGCCTTTTTGCAAATGAAACCACAATCTGTAATAACATTGATAGGTGCAGATGGAGAGAATGAGTGGGGACCTTAGAAAACTTAAAGAGTGCTATGGGACATGGCAGCTTGGGTTCAAAGCCAAAAAGTGCAGAATCGAGCATCTAGGGAGTAGAAGCCTAGAGGCTGAGTATAAAATGTAGGGGGAGGTACTTATGGTCACTAATGAAACCTTTTATACAGCACTGTGCTCTGTATGCAGGAGAGGATTACTCATTTGCATGGCCGTAGTAGTACATATGCACATGCACATGACCAGGTTAGCATCAAGAGATGCTGAATATGACACCGATCCAACCATGCTGTTCCCACAATGTAATGTTTAGCTCTGCATGCTAACCTTCTGAAAATGGGGCCCTAATTAACTAAAACTCCAGGCCGATGCCTCTTAAGATGCAGAAGGTAAACATAAAAGGGTTATCTTATCTATCTGTTTATGTATTGTTTTATCATATTTTGCTTGCAAAACCTTTATCCGATTTCAAAACATTGTGATGTGACTTTAAATGTTTATAACAGACTATTTAAAATGCAGTTTTATTTTCTTCTTTTACCTATATACTGTCTTTATTTATTTATAAAAACACAGTCTGGCGGGCTGGCCTAGCAGCTTGGTGGTGATTGCACTGCCTCCCGTGCCAGTGGCTCAGTTTTGGGGGTGGACCTGAGTTGCACAGGGGTTAGCTGGGGGGAGATATGATTGAGCATCTCGGGGAATGCTCTCCTCTCAGTGAGGGGAAGTCTGACCACCCTGCTCTTCAACATCCACCTAGCTGAGGAGGGCTGGCAGGGCAGTGGATTTGCATAAGTGGGAGGGCTCTGGCAGGCACAAAGCAAGAATGTGTCTTTATATGCAATTTCATCATTGCATGCTTGGCTGCCATGGGGATGAAACCAAAGGTAGAAAGCCCCCAATGGAAGAATAATCCAACAACCTGATGCAGATTCTGCACTGCTAACCAAGCTCTGCTCCTGTGTTAATATGTGTCTCCTTGTCAGTGGCCCTGGCCCTCCCTGGCCCCAACACAGGGGATGTGTGTGTGTGGGGGGGTCTCAGAGCAAGTATGTCCTGTGGATGGTAAGTGACTGGGCTGGAGATGTCAGTGAGCAAAAGGGTAGCAGGGTGACTAAGGAGATAAAAATCTCTATGGGAAAAAGATAAATAAAATACAGTTTGAGAAACTCAAACCCCAAAACAGACTGTGCATGCCTCCAGTGAGGCATCACAGTAAAATTATTTAGTAAAACAATGCAAATTATATGCATAGGCCAGCTAAACTCCTGATGAGAACTGAATACTGAGGGATTGCTGCAAAAATATATACTTTTGTTTCTTAACCAAGAAATGTTTATTAAACAAAACATTGAAATAAAAACTTAATCAAAACATTCATAGTCCATAGAGTACAAACTAGCAACGTTTTTGGCTTACACTTCCACAGCTCCTGAAGTGCTTCCCAATCATTCAGCTCATATAAGTTGCTGGACTATCACAGTAATTAATTACACATAAAACCAATTAACAATTTAACTTAGAAAAATGCATGCAGCCCCCTATGTATACAGTTATGTTAGGAATATCCAGCATCAGCTTCCTATACAAATGTGTTGTCTAACAGTAAATGAAGGCAGCACTTATTTAAAAGAATAAACTAGAGCATTTTAAATTAGTTCTAAAAGTTTCTTGTCACATCACAATGTTCTGAAATTTGATTAAAGGTGTGCAAGCAAGCAAAACAAGATGTAAAACCCCATAAAGAAGTAGAATAAGAGATAACCCTGTTTTGTTTACCTGCTCTGGAGTTTCAAAAACAACCTCTCATCAAGCCAACAGCTAACTGAATGCAGCAGACAAGGAGTTCAGCTGCAGGCCATTCAAGGGGGAAGGGCAGGGGGATGGGTAGTTTCAGAACATAGTCCATTTCAGTATATAGTTTATTTGTTTCAGTATACAGAGTATGTGAATTTTTCAGTCTACAGTGTATGTGTTTCAATAGATAGTGCATGTGTTTCACCATGTAGTGTATTTGTTTCAGTATATAGTGTATGCAGAGTTTTCAGTGCATATTGTATTTATTTCAATAGATAGTGTATGTATTTCAATATAAAGTGTAGCTGTTTCAATATATAGTGTACTTGTTTCAGTATATAGTGTATGCAGAGTTTTCAGTGCATAGTGTATTTATTTCAATAGATAGTATATGTATTTCAATATAAAGTGTAGATGTTTCAATATATAGTGTATTTGTTTCAGTATATAGTGTATGTGTTTTTTTCAGTGTGTAGTGTATGCATTTCAATAGACAGTGTATGTATTTCAATATATAGTGTATTTGTTTCAGTATATAGTATATGCAGATTTTTTCAATATATAGTGTATGTGTTACAATCTATAGAGCATTTATTTCAGTAGATAGTTTATGTGGATGTTTCAGTCTGTAGTGTATGTATCTAAATAGGTAGTGTACATGTTTCGGTACATAGTACATTTGTTTCAGTATATAGTGTATGTGGATTTTCAGTACTCAGTATGTGGATTTCAGTAGATAGTGTATGTATTTCACTATACAATGTAAGCATTTCACTATATAGCATATGTGTTTCACTATATAATATATGTATTTCAGTATACAGTACATGTATTTCACTATATGATGTATATATTTCAGTAGATACTGTATGTGGTTCACTACATTGTGTATGTATTTCACTATATAATGTATATACTGTATTTCACTAAATGATGTATGTATTTCACCATATAGTGTATGTGTTTTACTATACAGCCAGAGACTATGAATTATGTCCCTAATGGCTTATCATACTGGTGAGCACTGTCTGCCAGGCTCTGCAGGCTGAACAGACTAAAGAAGCCTGGGATCCCAGTAACTGACTCTTTTGTGAAGAAAACAACAGTTTTTATCAAAACTAACAGTCTGAAGGTGAGGATTGGAGCTGGAGCTTTTTCGTGCCCTACCAGTGTTTTCTAGGGGGTTGAGATCCTTTGAAGACCGACTGACCAAGAAGGCCACTGCCTGCTTCAGGATCCCTGGAACCCCTGCACCTGTAGTGCCAAACTAACCGTAGAGAACCGAGACCACTGAGTGAACACCACAAAAACCCAAGGGAAGCCTCCTCTCAATCTGAAAGCACGTCCAGCTGTTTCAACAATTCCGTCATCAGACACCTGAGGTGTCTGTGAAGCTATAAAACCATTAATAACCATTGGGGTTTCAGTCTTGCAACCAGAAAGATTGTGATTGTGCCAGGGACTGAAGGAAAAGCCCTTAGTGAGAGTTTGCCACTTTGGCAGACACAGGAAGAAGACATATGGAGGCCCTGCAGCTACCCACTTGTGTGTGAATTACAAATAGGGTCCCCTTTTTGAAAGTTTACAGTATAATTGGTCAGCAACAGGTTGGGTTTTAAAGTGTGTTTTGCCTGCAACAGTTAAAGCTTGCCACTGAGCCACCTACTCTGCTAGCAGCAACTGCATCCCCAGTGAGGTACCCACTGCAACTAAAAAGAGAGCTCTCGTCCATGGCCTTTGGGGAGATTTAAGTCAGGTACACCCGCTTGGGGTTGAAGGACTGCTGGGCTTTGGCAGATTGTGAGGAGTAAATTGGTGGTGTTGTTACTGCTTAGAGTATAAGGATTTTATAGTATATGGGTAAGGGCTATTATGTATGGAATTCAATGAATTCCTAAAGTTATTATACCCTAGTAGTGACATCAGACTGTTGTTGCACCAGCTTGAGTATGTCACCACTAGAGTATAACAAGAAAGAACACCCGTGCACTACACTTTCCCTTTCAGAATCAGCAGTCACTCATTTTGTTTTCTTGTCAGCTTCATCTGTCAGCTGCACAGACAAGAATGAGCGATCGGTGATGGCTTCAGCAGAATTTTCTGTGATCAACTGAGAAATGACTGCAACCAAAATGAAAACTGCCATTTTTCCTGAAAAGACTGTTTCATTAAAAAAAACCAAAAAGACATTTCCGGCAGACATTCAAACTGCCAGCCACGTCAGTTGACAGTTCACTTGTTTGCAATTTCTTTTCAAGTTAATGTGCCTGATTCACAAAAGTCCCAAGAATGGTACAAACCCCGGGTTAGCTGAACAAATGGTGCACAGGGTCTGCAGCATTCCCCAGTCAGCGCTCGGGATTCTCAATCCCAAGTGTCGACTGCGGCAAGTCAGTCCAGCTTTTTCTGGTCTAGCTTGCAACAATCTCAGGCACCCTTTTTGCGAGGCTTGCACCACGTATTTGGTGCAAGTTGCCATATGTTGGGTGAACTGTTATAAATGCACCTGATTTTCTTGAATTGGATGCAGTGTCTGTCAAAGTGGTTGCCACAGCTGTGCCACCACATGGGTCTGACGCAGGGCTTGAGGCAAGTCCTATGTCACCCTTTGTGAATCTGGCCCAATGTGTTATGTGAATGCCAGCAAATGAAATTAATCCCATGGTTCTTTATTTATTAACAACGAATTTGTTCAAAATTATGAGCTGTGCTGTCCTTTTTATATGTCTGGCAGGGCTCCAGTTACGTTATGCAAGGACACGGTGTGGGAGTGGGACACAGTCAAAGCCTAGTAAGTTTGAATTAAAAAGATACTGTTTAAACTGTTTTGAAACATTGCAGTGTGCTGTGCAAAATGGTCCATATACTATAAAAGACAATGTGTGAGCCACAAGTGCTCAACAATGCTGAGTTTACTTCTCAAGGTTGTCATAACAACCAGAGACCTCTCGAGCATCCCTCACAATGTCCAATGGTTGTCATGACAACCTCTCAAAGCAAACCCAGCATTGTTGTGCATTGTGGCCCATACATTATCCTCCATATAATACACTTCAGTAGGATCCTTTCTTTCGAGCCTATCTGAATGTATTATTCAGCTGCCCTTGTAACATACCATACAATCCTGTGACTGGCCTAGCTGCCATCCTGTATACTTTTTCAGGTGCTATACCCCAGGCCCTTACTGCTCTGTGTCGTTTATGTCCTAATTTCTGTGGCAAGGCTCCAAAACCTTTGCAGCAGGGTTTGCTCATTTCACTTGTGTTAGTTGTTCATTTTTGCGGCAGAATGCAGTCCAGACATGAGCAGGATATCATGTAATCAGACACCAGCATGGAGGAGGGTAATTGTTTTTCCACATAGTCAAGACATTTTTAGAGGAACATCCATTATGGGACTTTGAGGTCAGTTTCACATTCCTGCTGCTTTAGTTTATTATCATTCTGCATTTCCATCTAACGTTTTTTAGCTGATGTGAATTCATTTAGTTTTGTCAATGGTAAATTTCATCAGCCATGTGTCAGCCTTATTATATAGCAGATCCCTGTTTGGTGTCAAATAACCCGTCTAAGTTCTGAGTTGTCAGCAAATTTAAGGGGCTTGCAGTTTCTCTCTCTGTCAAAGTCATTTTTACAGATGTTAGGCTTCCAAAGAGGGATGGTACAGCTAGCTTTAATTTAACAAAAAATATTGCCAGAGAGTTTGGATTTATGATAACTTGTGAAAACTGATTTCCTAAGTCAAGTCACACTCAACGGGTGTCATTTTATAAATTAAGCATTCACTTTCCGTCAGCTTATAACCTGTCCTTTAAGAATGTTATAATGGTAACAAGTTGGGTGTAAGTACCATGTGTCGAAGGATAGGGGAATCTGCAGATTAACCTGAGGTCAGTAAACCTGTCAGTAGCATTCCATTAGCATGGCAATCTTCAAGACAAAAGAGCTGGTCTGTTCAACCCCAGCTAACAGGTCCAGTGGCATTTAGCAGGAGTGAATGCATGATACATTATCATAGGAGCTGAAATTTTTAAAAATCAATTGTAATGGTTGTGGTTCAGTATATCTGAACTAGCTAAGGGTCCAGTTTTGAAAGACTATCTGCTCCCTTGTGCAGTATGTAGGTTCTAAGTTTGCTATGGGAGTCCTACATTGGCTTCTGTGGCATTCAGCAATGCACCTCCACCCCATGTTTAGCCCTCTCCCCAGTGTAGGTCTGCGCTGGCTATACACTGAGCCCTTTGTAATTAGCTAGGGGTAGGGTCAGGCTGAAGATGGGGTCAGGCTATGCTGGCATTTTGTAAACTTTGAGCTACACAACCCTGGTGTGACTGCCATAGAAACTACATGACAACCTCCCCCAAACACCACAAAGTGCCATGTGCAGTGGTGGTACAGCAGAATACACAGTGCTCTTGCATACTACAGAGGGCTAGGGTTCAGGGGTGGTTATTTCCTGCCATTGGCATCCCACCATCTAATATCCCCACTGTGTAAGGGATATTCAGTATTAGCCCCTGCCAAGCACCAGGATGCTTTGCTCGATGTGGCTTAAGGATCCAGTCTCATCTGAATGCCCAGTATTTTGCCAAGCTCTGCTCAATGATCATACCTTCTTGCCAACCAAGGGTTTCTACAGGCAGTCAAGAGGGCAGCCATCCTACCAGAAACATGCATCCCCACAAAGTTGTCAGGGGTGTGGACTGGAACTTGATGGGCCTTTTGCTTGTGGCAGATACACAGAGTAATTTGCTTACAGTATTGGGCCAAAACCTGGGTGACCTGCTCCTTTAGCTTACCTGGTAAAATTATTGCTTCTGGGGTCAGAAGACTGGGGTCTTGAGCAGCACCACATTTTGCTTATTGAAACACTGCAAAGAGGCATGCATTGAAATTGCTTTAGAATCGGGGCCCACTTGTGGAGTGAGTGACTCATGTATAAATATAGAAACACAGAAAGGTATGCGCTGATAGAGGCACTGCCTCCCCCCAGTCTGCTGTGGAACCCTACCTTTGAAACTGCTGCCCTTTTATTCTCCTCCTCCACATTTCTTCCCTTTAATAAGCCCTTGGAAACCATCCCAGTCGTCTTTGAACCTGGAAATGGTGCTCATGTTAACAACCAAGTTAGGCAGGCTATTCCAATTATGAACCATTCTATCCACGAAGAACTTCCTCACGTCCTTTCTGAATTTGCCTCACCCCCCACTCCAGTTAAAGGTCATGGCCCCCTGTGGTTGGATTATTGTTTACTTGGAAAGGTTTTGAATGGTCAACCCTACTGTATCCTTGCAAACACTTTAGTGGCTTGTTGCTTTCCATGTCAAGAGGACAGCTTTTCTCTCAGTGGTGAGATGTGTAACAGCTCAGGTCTGGTAGAATGGTCTTCTATACAGATACATGGAGACTGGAGCATCTTCTATGGCTATGGGTTTGCTCACTCATTCTTCAGGTGATTAGAAATCATGACATCATTCTTAGTCAGTCAGAATTGTTTATTTCCATACAGTCTGGCTACTCTTACAACCATAAGATGGTGACCTATGCTAATTGTTTTAAAATTCTGAAGTTCTAAGTTCAGTTGGTCTATTACATTTCCCATGAAGGCATTGCTCTAATTTTCTGAGACATAAAACATTTTGTTTTTAAATCAAAGTTCCATTCTTAAAAACAGACAACTTTATCATGATTTACAATATGTTTATAGGTAGAGCTCATGTGTCTCTTGCAGTATAAGAGTTTCCTCACAAGTCCACTGTGTGCCAGAACTCATTCAACTTCGTTTTGCAGTTCTCTCATCCAAAGAACTTGAGAATCACTCTTAAAATCACAACAGATACAGTAGTTGTACATATAAATGTAGTGGACCACCTGGGGCCCTCGGGGTTCACCTCTCCAAACCTTTCGAGGAGGTTGATCTAGGTTGCCTAAAGTTGTACTTCACTGGGTACTCACACCTAAAAGTTGTGCAGTGCCTCCACCTGGAGTAGCAATATAGGGTACTTGGATGCTGACACACAAGGTTATTACCCCATAGAAAACTAATGCATGACCTGCCCACTCAGTCCCACCCCCGGAATAAGTGACACTGTAACAGCAGTAACAATCTAAAACTAAGAAATGCAGTTCAAATTATTTAAAAGGGGGGGTGTACAGAAAGAACAAGGGGACAGTAGGAAAAATGGGAACAATGAGTTAGCAGTATAGAGGATAATGTATAAGCAGCCATAGGCAACAAGCCTGTGTCTGCATTAAGAGGTTTCTATGACAACCAGGCACCTTAAATTAATGTTTGAGAGGTTCTCTGGTTAACATAGAAAAGTTGAGATGAAAACACAGCCTTGCCTGTGTATGGATGCCCATACATTATCTTTTATAGTGTATGGGCATCCATGCCCATTTCAGGTACTCCGCTTCCTTTCAGCGAAGTGGCAGTTAGGGTGGAAGGCACTCGAGGGCTGGTGGTAGGCTCAAATTATTGATTCAATTTGCTGCAGCTGTTTCTGAAAGTTCAAGTAAAAAAAATGCTTCCAGCTCCATTGGATAGAGGAAAGAAGCTGTATGGCAGCATTCCAAGTTGTACTGCAGTAGTGACATCACTACTGCAGCACAACAACATAATGATGTCACTGCTGCAGCACAAGTATATTCCAGGCATGGTACTCCCTGTATAACAGCATTCCACCATACACCATATGGAGAATAATACATAGGCAACTGTGTGTTATAAAGTTTTTTTACATACCCAAGGTGTGTGATGATCCATAAACCTCGAGAGCGAAGCTCGAGGGGTTTATTAGGTCATCACTCATTGTGGGTGTGTAAAAAAAACCTCATAGACACACAGTTGTCTGTGCTTTAATTTTTATAATTACTGGTGCAAGGAGTCAATGCCAAAGAAAATTACTGAAGCAGCTAAGCTGTGATGCCTGCTGCTGCTGCTCAGTCCCCCTACTCCACACTGAGACACACACACACACCTTCACTCTTTCTCTGTCTCTCCCTCTCCACTACAGACATTGTGTTCCTTTTTCTTTTCCTTTTTTTAGTTACACTGTGGACCCACATGTAGTCAGTAGCGGCTTGTTCATGATTACAGTCATTGTCTCCCGAAGCACCGCATAAAGCGTATCAACACCAGGGTCAACCAGATACATTTTTTAAATATAAAGGCAGGATCAACCAGGTAAATACTGTAAAAAATGAATATGCTACCTATGACGAAAGTGAGAGGGAAATGATGAATGCGGGTCCTCGGTAACGGAGAAACGGAGCCACCATGTTTGTTGCTGTGTTTGGCCCGCACACAAATGGAGTTAGAGTCGATGAGGTGGCACACTACAAATGAGGTGAACTAGGACTGAAACAAAATGCCATAATAACTGGGTAACCCTGTTATTATGATGCTTGAAACACAGATGAAGTCTGTGTATGAAAGGGGGTCACCAGTAATTATAAATCAATTACTGTATGTAATGTCAGCCAATTAGCTTTGAGAACTGAAGAGCCAGTTAAATTGTGAATGGAAGGCATCTTGGGCCTTGTAAAGGGGCCCCCATCTACTGCTGCTGCTGCTGCTGGTAATCCCAGCCTCCAACATGGGAGCAGCAGAAGGGATAGAAACTCCTTAAAAGCATCCCCTCTTACCCTAGACTGTTGGAGCACAGGACACTCATGGAAAGAAGAGGCACCAGAGTCAAAAAATAAAACAAAGCTTAGCTTTAGTTATTTTGCAAATTGCAAATGCCAGTATCAACACTTAACTTTAATTAATTTGCAGATTGCAAATGTCAGCGCCTGAAATGCATAAGGTGAGATTTCCTGGCCAAATACCTGGGGCATAGGACACCAGAAGACCAGTTGGTTCACAGCTGACTACCTCATCTGTGTTAACCCCTTCCCTCCTTTTCAGGGTTTCATCTCTAAATAAAGTTGTGCTGTGTTTGAAGTCATTGCTGTTTATTGTCTCCACAGTGAATGTGCATACTAACTGGGGAAATTGCTTGTGTGGGGTCTGTGGGAGGAGTGACCACTATGGGGAGGTGGGCAGGCACAGCATTCTAGGGGGTTGTACTGACCGGTCACTAGGCCTACTTAAATCTTTATCTGGGCAGAGGCACTGTGCTATTTCTACTATGTGGATACAGCACCCTTACTAGTGAAGTACAGTATGAACCCAGGAGTCACTAAAACATCTGTGTCAAGCCAGTGGTGTTGTAAAGTAGTGGTATCCCCTAACCCTTAGCTAGCTGGGAGGATGCCCACCCGACAGAAGCCATACATCAGCTTTCCTGGGCACAGCTGGCTAGGTACTGGGTGTTGGCTAGGCCTCCTTAGTGGCATCTTCTAATGCCAGAAAAATGGGAGGAACCATCAGTTGATGAGGTGGACGGAACCTCCACAAAGTCATATAGATTATTTTTGAGCATGGCTGGTGCTCCAACAACTTCCATCCCATGACATGCCTTTCTCCAGGGGTCAAGAGGGTCAGTGCCATCCTTGCCACCCTCCACAATCGCCACAGGTATCCTCACCAGTGCTTCCCCACACCACTGATCTCAAGCAACCAATTGAGTTGTTCGGTGAGTAGAGCTAAAAGAGCAGGAACTTTAAATCCAACCAAGTTGCATCCTAAGCACAGTTGGTGCTCCAACAATTTCCACCCCACCAGCGACCTTCCTCTTAGGGTTGAGAGGGTCAGTACTGTCCTTGCCACCCTCCATGATCACCACAGGGATCCTCACCAGACCTCTCCCTCCACCACCAGTAATCTCAAGCAACCAATCAGATTACTCATTGGGCAGAGCTACTCCCCCTCATAAGCAAGGCCTCCTGAAGGGAAGTCCTCTGTGGTGTGGTCCAGAGTGTTAAGGGCTGCAGCACAAAGAGTGTCACACTGTGGATGTCAGTTGTGGAGTCAGTCATTAGCCAGCCACTCTGCACCCCAGCAGTACACCCTCACACCCTGTTACTACCCAACTGCACACAAACATCACTGCAGCCAACCAGATACCCTCAGGACTCGCACTGCAAAAATATTGGCCCATTCTACATGCTGCTGCCTCAGACTTTGACTTGTGAGTGTTATAATCTCAGCTAATACCCTATATGGGTGACCCTCATAAACTCCTAACTGATCTGTGTCTGTTAATATGTACCTTTAGCGATGCTATAGGCTTGTGAGTAATGTTTTAATCCTAGCAAACACCCTACACAGGTGAACTTTACAAGTGCCTTATTGATCTGTGCCTGCACGTGTCTCTGTATATTTACCATTATCTGGCTCTCTAACAGATGTATGCTTAACATTAAACTATGTTGAGGTCACATTGACTGTATAAAATGCTCCTTACAGTGCTATTATTCCTTACCTTAACACATATAGAGCAAAGTAATGAGATAGGAACAGAAACATTAACTCATACAGCGTAAACTGCTAGCCAGACACTCCAGAATTCAAATCACTACTCTCAGCTAATCACACCAGCCCAACCCACTCCCCGCCAGTTTACTACAGAATTGAAATAATGTTTTAACTAAAACATTTTGAAAAGGAGATTCCATAGATATAAATGTGCAGTTTACGGTGCAAACATAAAGATGAAGAGCACTATTCAAGTTGTCCAGTCAGTCATTGCAATAGTGAAAATTAAGACCTCTGCGCTCCCCAGAGGAAAGAAAACTAATTGAACAAATGAGTTACTCCAGGCTGCTTTCCCACTGCAATCTAGTGCAAAGCAGAAGTAAGTTAATAGAAGCAGAATGAACCATTGGGTTCTCTCGTGATCCACGGCCTTCAGGTGGAGTCCTTTGTCTGTTCACACTGCCGTACTCACTCGTAGAAGTCCCAAAGAGTTCTTCAAGGAAGGATAGAGATAATCCAATCCCATCTCAATGCATATGAACCACAGTCAATTGCTGGCCACAAAAAGTTCAAGGTCTCCCTGCAGAATCTCCCTGCAGCCAGTTCACAGTCAGCATGCAAGTTTCCAAGAAAACTCAAGCATTCTCAGATTCTTTGTACAGAGTGAGCCAGTCTGGGCAGGCAGAACACTTCATTCGCACAAAACCTGGGCCCCACTCTGCTTCACACATCTCACCACCCCTCTGGGTCTGCTACCCAGTGAACATGGGACCACATGCTTTAACTTCTCCAGGTCTGTCTCTGATCTCAGCAACAGGATGGCTGCAGACAGAATCCGCCGACTCCATGCCATGAATTGGATTAACTTCCATTGCAGGTAACTAAAGCACCAAAACAATGGTGGAGATTCTGTAGAATAAAATGTGAGCATGTAAAGGGAAAAACAGCACCATATATAGGTGTTAACTAAAAAATGTTTTAAAACTCTTAACGTTCCTTACATTGACTCACTCAGGGGGGCCCTAGCTATCTCTCCACACTGCTAAGCACTGCTACTAACTACATTAAAGCTATTAGACAACGCGCTTGAATGAAACTAAAAACAGTTACAAATGGCTTAGTTTGGCATCTTGGAAGTAAAGATAATACTACTTCCGGACTATTAAATCTGGGTTCTTCAAGTCTGTGATTTGAGCAGGTAAAGTGACTTTTTAGAATTCGGACAGGAGTGCTAACTGATGGCATTCCCAGCATGGTGGCCATCCTTTTTGGGGTTCATGCATGCCACAGCAACATACATTTTGCCAACATTGATGATGGCGGATGTAAAATGCCACCTGGCATTACAGTGCCAGGCATTTCATCTCCCTGGAGTTACAGCACCAAAGCACCCTCCCAGGAAATGGCTGCTTTTGCAAGGGTTTGCCCCCAAACTATATATACCCTTCTCTAGGGTGGGCATGCCTCAGAGGGAGTTGAAACTGTAGGGGCACAAAGGGAGACAAGAGTGAGGGGCTATCTAAAATCATGATCACCCCTTTCACTGTCACCCTTGTTGAGGTGCCCTAATTGTGGTACCAACATTTAGTTTGTACCTTGACAGGATACACTTTTTTCCCAGCATACATAAAAATGCTGCATAAAGCTAGAACTACTACATATAGATAGAAATGCTGCATGAAAATAGAAATGCTGAATAAAGACAGAAATGCTGAATAAAGACAGAAATACTGCATATACTGTATACACAAATGCTGCATAAAGATAGAAATACTGCATCAAGATAGACATGCTACATATTAAGAGAAATTCTGCATATTGCTAGAAATGCTGCATCAAGATAGACTTGCTACATATTGATAGAAATACTGCATCAAGATACAAATGCTGCACAAAGACAGAAATACTACATCAAGGTAGAAATGCTACATATTAATAGAAATTCTGCATATTGATAGAAATGCTGCATCAAGATAGAAATAGTGCATCAAAATAGAAATGCTACATATTGATAGAAATCCTGCATCAAGACACACATGCTGCACACTAATAAAATGTGGCATATTGATAAAAATGCTGCATCAAGATAGAACTGCTCCATCAAAATACAAATGCTGCATAAAAATAGAAATAGTGCATCAAGATAGAAATGCTACATGCTTGATAGAAATGTTGCATCAAGATAGAAATGCTGCACATTGATAGAAATACTGCATCAAGATAGAATTACTGCACCAAGATAGAAATGCTAAATGTTGATAGAAATGCTGCATCAAGATACAAATTCTGCATAAAGACAGAGATGCTGTATATTGATAGAAATGCTGCATCAAGATAGAAATACTGCATCAGCACAGAAATGCTACAGATTGATACAAATACTGCATCAAGATAGAAATATTACAGATTGCTAGGAATACTGCATCAAGATACAAATGCTGCATATTGATAGAAATGTTACATCAAGATAGAAATGTTACATATGGGGCCAGCCCGGTCGCGCTAAGGGTTGAGGTGCTGGACACCACACCTCACACCATACCGGCGACCTGGGTTTGGGAATGAGCCTTGGTCATCAGGTGTTGGGAGGGAGGGAGAGGACTGAGCATCCAGAGGACAGCTTTTTTCCCCCAGGAGGGAGGGGGGATCCAGGTTGGTGCTTGACTAGCCTCTGGCAGAGGCCAGAGGCACATCAAGCACTGATGCACACAGAGAGGGTTGGGGTGGTGACATTGGCAGTGATGCCATGACATCATGGTGCATGTCACTCCTCTAAGAACAGGAGAAAATGCACCAGAGCACTGAGAGGAAGGAGTGCCTCATAGACCCTAATGGCTTCTGCCTGCCTGACCACTGGAGGGACCTGACGAAAGATGAATTTTCAGGGTGTGCAGGCCCCATCTTGTACCCACCTGGGGGTACAGCCACAGCTCCATGGGGGTCCACCAGATTACAGGTAAGGCAGTGAAGTGGGGGGGTGTATGTGCATCTCCCGATGGAGTGGGGCTCTGGCAAGGGGGGAAGAATAAAGAGTAATTTCAAAAAAAGAAATGCTACATATGGATAGAAATACTGCATCAAGGTAGAAATGCTACATATTGATAGAAATACAACACGTTGATAGAAATACTGCACCAAGATAGACATGCTGCATATTGATAGAAATGCAACACATTGATAGAAATACTGCATCAAGATAGAAATGGTACATATTGATAGAAATGCTGCATCAAGATTCAAATGCTGCATAAAGATAGAAATAGTGCATATTGATAGAAATACTGTATCAAGAAAGAAATTCTGCCTATTGATAGAAATGTTGCATTAAAATAGAGATGCTACATATTGATAGGAATACTGCATTAAGATAGAAATGCTACATATGGGTAGAAATACTGCATCAATATACAAATCCTGCATATGGATAGAAACACTGCATCAATATAAAAATGCTGCATAAAAATAGAAATGTTGATTTAAGATAGAAACACTACATATTGATAGAAATACTGCATCAAGATAGAAATGCTACATATTGATAGGAATACTGAATTGAGATAGAAATGCTACATATTGATAGGAATACTGCATTGAGATAGAAATGCTACATATTGATAGAAATGTTGCATCAAGATAGAAATGCTACATATGGATAGAAATACTGCATCAATATACAAATCCTGTATTTGGATAGAAATACTGCATCAATATACAAATCCTGTATATGGATAGAAATACTGCATCAATATACAAATCCTGTATATGGATAGAAATACTGCATCAATATACAAATGCTGCATAAAGATAGAAATGTTGGTTTAAGATAGAAATGTTACATATTGATAGAAATACTGCATCAAGATAGAAATGCTACATGATAGAAATACTGCATCATGATAGAAATGCTGCATATTGATAGAAATACTGCATCAAGATAGAACTGCTACATATTGATGGAAATATTGTATCAAGATACAAATGCTGCATAAATACAGAAATACTGCATCAAGACAGAAATGTTTCATACTGACAGAAATACTGCAACAAAGGGGAGCAGGAAAGGGAGGCTCAGAGGGATAACCACACAGTGACCTCACTCATGGGGGCACAAGTAATTTAACTTCTTATAAAAAGTTATACAAAAACAAACAAAAAATAAATATATATTAAAAAAATCAAACTTTTGCTTTAATTTTCCTTCTAATTACTCTGACCAGGTTATAAATTCGACAACTCAACTGGAATGGATATTATTAACTTCATATACTATGGGACACTTTTCAAAAAGGCAGTTATACAGGATTTAGGATGCTGTCCTACATGTTGAACCATCGGAGATCTAAGGGCTCAGCTCCAGGCAGCATGGGCAGAGATTGCATGCCTCAAATTGCATATTCAGGAGGAAATATATTACAAGAACCACCCACCATTTCCCCAACATCTAACTGAAGCACCTCAACTGCAGAGGGAAGTCGGTCCAGGAGGTTGGCAGGTGGTTAGGAAGGGCAAATCAGGTGCTCCATCCCTCAATGCTCACCAATGTATCACCTCCACAAACCATATAAAAAAACCAAAACTGGTGTCTGCCTCTATCTCCAAAATCAAACAAAAGGGCAGAGGGCACTGCAGAGTAGGACACTGCAGCGCAGGAGCTAGCACTACAAAACTCACCCAAAACAGGGACCAAAACAAAAAGGAAATCCAAAACACTTCTGATTATTGGAGACTCCATGATTCAGGGAGCTAATACGTACCTCCAGCTGGGGGTAATGGTCAGATGTCTCCCAGGTACATCATCATGGACAGACACTGACCGCATTGCTAAAATAATGCAGGAAGCAGGAGAAAATATTGATGTCCTGGTATACATAGGGACTAATGATCTCACCTGTCAGTCAGTTGTGGAGACCAAGGAACATCTGACCAGGCAGGGAGACAAACTGTCATCCATTTCATCTGGCATCTCCTTCTCTGAGATCCTGCCAGTCTGGGAGAGGGGGGCAGATGGACAGAAGGTCAGAGAAGGGGAGATAAGGGAGCTAAACATATGGCTCAAGGGCTAGTGCCAGGAAAATGAACACAAATTTGTAGGTAACTGGCAACAGTTTGGGGAGTGAAAGTTCTTTAAGTTCAATGGACTGCATCTGACTAAGTAAGGAGTCAGTGCATTGGGGCAGAAGTTTGACATCTTTGCAGAATATGTAAACTAGCAAATGGGGAGAGGGGTGCAGCACCCGATACATCAAACAGGAAGAACATCCCTTCCCCTCAGCTAATGCTCAAACAAGAGTTCAGCATGTTTGTAGTTCATTTGCATCACCAGGTAAGGAAAGGGGTCCGGCTCCCAACACAATGCACAGGGGAAATGCTGGCCCTCACCCACCAACTAACGCACTGAAATCTGGCCAATGGAAAATCATGTATACAAATGCCCGCAGTCTGGGAAACAAGATCCCAGACATGCAGGCAACAATGACAGAGATGAAACTGGACATAGTAGCCATTAACGAGACATGGTTCACCAGTAACCACACTTGGGAGACTTCAGTATCTGGCTATGTACTGTTCAGAAGAGCATGAGGTGCAAAAAAGGGGGGGGAGTGGCTCTTTATGTCAATGTAAATATCAAAGCTACAGAAATGCAGACTACACATATGGACCCAGAAGAACTGTGGGTCACCCTGGAAACAGGAAATGGGACAGCCATACAAACTGGGGTTGTCTACAGGCCTCCACACCAGGGGGAGAACATAGACACATTACTGTTAGAAGATATACAAAACATGACAGCTAAAGGGGAGGTTCTGACAACAGGAGACTTCAACATGCCAGATACAGTTTGGTCAATACCAGCAGCAACATCCACCAGAACTAGACACATAGAGGATTCCCTGCAGGGGGAGGGCCTCAAACAACTGGTACAACAACCCCCAAGAAACAGGGCTATCCTAGATCTAGTACTGACTAATGGGGAAAGGATCCCCAGGTACAAGGTCACCTGAATGGTTCATTTTGGCAACTAGAACTAAATCATCCCATTCCAAGGCAAAAATATGGGACTTCAGAAGAGCTGACTTTGATAAGATGGCCAACAGAATTAAGCTAGCCCTGGCAAGAAGAAATACAGGTGAGGGGGTACAGGCAAAGTGGGCAAGCATTAAGGATGCAATACTTGAAGCAACATCCCATTGTGTTAGGGAGAAACACAAGAGCAAAAGAAGGAGGAAGCCACTCTGGTACTCAAAAATAGTAACAGAAAAGATCACAATTAAAAGGCTGACCTTCAGGAAATATAAGGAAACATAGCTGGATGAAAATAGAGAGGCGTACCAAACTTCCCTAAGGGAAGCAGGGAAGGCAGCAAGGCAGGCAAAGGCCCAAACTGAGGAAACACTAGCACAAACAGTAAAAGAATGGGACAAGACTTTCTATTGCTACATTAGTGAACAGAAAAAGTCTAGAGGGGTATAGCTAAGATCAAAGGGGATAAGGGGGAGTGTGTGGAGGAGGACCAAGGAAAAACAGCTATTCTAAATAGATACTTCTGCTCAGTATTTACTGAGGAGAAGGTAGGGCAGAGCCCACAGCTTAGCACCATGGACAAAGGGGGGAGGGAGGTGTGCACAAATCCCTTCACAAAAGAAAGGGTCCTACAAGAGCTCGTTAAGCTCAGGGTGGACAAGGCACTAGGACCTGATGGCATACATCCCAGGGTACTAAAGGAGCTAAGGGTGAAACTAGGAAGGGCTCATGTGATCCTGCTCCACAAAAGTGGCAGCAGAGAGGAGGCAGGGAACTAGAGACCAATCAGTGGTATCTCACTGGTGAGTAAGATTATGGAGGCACTCCTTAAGGAAAGGATACTACAACACCTGGACTCCATAGGAGCACAGGATCCAAGGCAGCATGGGTTTACAACAGGAAGGTCCTGCCAAACTAATCTCATAGATTTCTTTGACTGGGTAACCAGAGTGGTGGACCAAGGGAGTGCAATTGATGTTGCCTACCTTGACTTCAGCAAGGCTTTTGACACTGTTCCACATGAAAGATTGATTAATAAGCTGGGTAGGCTCAGGGTGGGTGAGAAGTTGTTCAACTGGGTGGCAAACCAGTTGGTGGGCAGAAAATAGAGAGTGGTGATAAATGGGATACAGTCAGAAGAGATGCAAGTCACAAGTGGGGTACCTCATGGATCAGTCCTGGGGCCAGTCCTCTACAATATCTTCATCAGCGACATTGCAGATGGACTCGAGGGTAAGGTTTCTCTGTTTGCAGATGACACCAAGATCTGCAACAGAGAAGATGTTACAGATGGGGTGGGCAGAATGAGAAGAGATCTGGATAAACTGGCAAAATGGTCAGAAGAGTGGCAACTGGGGTTTAACATAAAGAAGTGTAAGATCATGCACATAGGGAAGAGAAACCCTAAAGCTACAAATAGGTTGAGAGGGGAGTTGCTAGCAATCACAAGGGAACAAAGAGACTTGGGCATCATCATCATAGATGATCAGAAATCATCCAGGTAGACCACTAAAGCAGTAGGTAAGGCAAGGGGGATGTTGGGGTGTATTAGTAGGGGTATTACAAGTCATAAGAGGGAGGTAATAATCCCTCTTTCCAAGACACTGGTTAGGCACCATCTGGAGTACTGTGTGCAGTACTGGAGGCCATGCCTGCACAAGGACATTAACAAAATGAAGGCAGTCCAGAGAAGGTAACCAAAATGGTGCAGGGATTGCATCAGAAAACATATGAGGACAGATTAACAGAGCTCAATATGTATACCCTAGAGCAAAGGAGGGAGATAGATGATATGATCAAAACATTCAAACATCTTAAGGGCATTAACAAGGTGAACGAGTCTAACATGTTACAATACAAGAAAAAAAGCAGGACAAGAGGATACAGCATGATATTAAAGTGAGGCTGATTAAGGGGTAATGTGAGGAAGTTATTTTTCACAAAAAGGGTGGTGGATGCATGGAATGGCATATCTCAGGAAGTGGTGGATATGAATACCATGCAGGACTTCAAACAGGCATGGGAGAAGCATAAGGGAGCAATACAGATGAGTATGAATAGATAGGTCATTGACAGAGTAAAGGCCTATGGCACATTCTTAAGGTAGAAAATATGGGCAGACTGGATTGGTCTTGCAGTCCTTATCTACTGACAACTTCTATGTTTCTATCAAGACACACATGCTGCATAAAGATAGAAATACTGCATCAAGAAACAAATGCTGCATATTGATAGAAATCCTGCATATTGATAGACATGTTGAAACACAATAGAAATGCTATATATTGATAGAAATACTGCATTAAGATAGGAATGCTGCATATGGATAGAAATACTGCATCAAGATACAAATGCTACATATTGATAGAAATACTGCATCAGAATAGAAATATTGCAGCAAGATAGAAACAATAAACATCGATAGAAATACTGCATCAAGATGCAAATGCAGCATAAAGATAGAAAGGTTGGATGTTGAAAGAAATACTGCATCAAGATAGAAATGCTACACATTGATAAAAATATTGATCAAGACCGAAATATTCTATAAGGATAGAAATACTACATCAAGATAGACATGCTGCATAAAGATAGAAATACTGCATCAAGATAGAAATGATACATAAGGAAATAAATACTGTATCAAGATACAAATGTTGCATAAAGATAGAAATACTGCATGAAGATAGAAATGCTGCACATTGATATGAATGCTGCATCAAGATAGAAATGCTACATAAGGACATAAATACTGCATCAAGATAAAAATGCTGCATAAAGATAAAAACACTGCATCAAAATAGAAATGCTGCAGATTGATAGGAATACTGCATCAAGATACAAATCCTGCATCAAGATAGAACTGTTGCATATTGATAGAAATACTGTCTCAAGATAGAAATGCTACATGAGGACATAAATACTGCATCAAGATACAAATGCTGCATACATATAGAAAGACAGCATCAAGATAGAAATGCTACATATTGATGGAAAAACTGTATCAAGATAGAAATCTGCATATTGACAGAAATGCTGCATATTGATAGAAATACTGCATCAAGGTAGAAATGCTGCATATTGATAGAAATACTGCATGAAGATAAAAATGCTGCATAAAGTTAGAAATGCTGCACATTGATAGAAATACTGCACCAAGAAAGAAATGCTGCATCAAGATAGAAATGCTACATATTGATAGAAATGTTGCATCAAGATAGAAATGCTACATAAGGATAGAAATACTGCATCAAGATACAAATGCAGCATAAAATTAGAAATACTGCATGAAGATAGAAATCCTACATATTGATAGGAATGCTGCTTCAAGATAGAAATGCTACATAAGGACAGAAATACAGCATCAAGATAAAAATGCTACATACTGATAGAAATACTTCATCACAATAGAAATGTTACATTTTGATAGAAATGCTCCATTAAGACAGAAATACTACATCAAGATAGAAATTCTACAAATTTGATAGAAAAACAGTATCAAGCTAGAAATGCTACATATTCTTGGAAATACTGCATCAAGATGCAAATGCTGCATAAAGATAGAAATACTCCATCAAGACAGAAATACTGCATATTGATAGAAATGCCACATCAAGATACAAAGGCTGTATAAAGACAAAAAAACTGCATCAAGACAGAAATGTTACATAGTCATAAAAATACTACATCAAGATAGAAATGCTGCATATTGATAAAAATGCTGCATATTGATAGAAATGCAATATATTGATAGAAATACTGCATCAAGATAGAAATGGCACATATTGATAGAAATGCTGCATCAAGATTCAAATGCTGCATAAAGATAGAAATATTTCATATTGATAGAAATGCCACATCAAGATATGAATACTGCATACAGATAGAAATACTACATCAAGATAGTAATGTTACATGTCAATAGAAATACTATATTAAGATAGAAAAGTTGTATATTGATAGAAATGTTGCATCGTGATAGAAACGCTACCTATTGATAGAAATACTGCATTAAGATAGGAATGCTGCATATTGATAGAAATCCTGCATAATGATAGAAATTTAGCATATTGGTAGAAATGCCACATCAAGATACAAATGCAGCCACAAGATAGAAATGCTGCATATTGATAGAAATTCTACATATTGATAGAAATCCTGCAACATTATAGAAATGCACCGTATTGGGAGATATGCTGCATATTGATAGAAATGCCACATCAAGAAACAAATGCTGCCTCAAGATAGAAATACTTCATAAAGATAGAAATGCAGCATAAAGATAGAAATGCTGTGTCAATATGGAAGTACTGCAGCAAGATAGAAGAGTTATATACAGATACAAATGTTGCATCAAGATAGAAATGCTACATAAGGATATAAATACTACATCAAGATACACATGATGCATAAAGATATACATACTGCATCAAGATAGAAATGCTACATATTGAAGGAACTAATGCACCAAGATACAAATGCTGCATCAAGATAGAAATGCAACATAAGAATAGAAATACTGCATCAAGATAGAATTGCTACATATTAATTGAAATACTCCAGCAAAATAGAAATGTTACATACGGAAATAAATACCTTGTCAAGATACAAATGTTGCATGAAGATAGAAATACTACATGAAGATAGAAATGTTACATATTGATAGGAATGCTGCATCAAGATAGAAATGCTACATCAGGACAGAAATCCTGCTTCAAGATAAAAATGCTGCATAAAGATAAAAATACTGCATCAAGATAGAAATGCTGCACATTGATAGAAATACTGCATTAAGATACACATGCTGCATCAAGATTGAAAAGCTGCATATTGATAGAAATACTGCTTCAAGATAGAAATGCTACACACAGATAGAAATACTGCAACAAGACACAAATGTTGTATAAAGATAAAATATGGCATCAAGATAGAAATGCTACATATTAATGGAAAAACTGCGTCAAGATATTGATCTGCATATTGACAGAAATGCTGCATATTGATAGAAATACTGCATCAAGACAGAAATGCTGCATAAATACAGAAATACTGCATCAAGATAGAAATGTTGCATATTGATAGGAGTACTGCATCAAGATAGAAATGCTGCATATTAATAGAAATACTGCATCAAGATACAAATGCTGCATAAAGATAGAAATGCTGCACTTTGATAGAAATACTGCACCAAAAAAGAATTGCTGCATTAACATTGAAATGCTATGTATTGATAGAAATATTGCATAAAGATAGAAATGCAACATACAGATAGAAATATGCTGTATAAAATTAAAAGTACTGCATCAAGACAGAATTGCTACATATTGGTTGAAGTACTGCAGCAAGAAAGATATGCTATAAAAGGATAGAAATACTGTATCCAGGAACAAATGTTGCATAAAGATAGAAAAACTGCATGAAGATAGAAATCCTACAGTACATATTGACAGGAACACTACAGCAAGATAGAAATGCTACATAAGGACAGAAGTACTGCATCATGATAGAAATGTTACATTTTGATAGAAATGCTGCATCAAGACAGAAATATTACATATTGATAGAAATGCTCCATCAAGATACAAATGCTGCATAAAGATAGAAATACTGCATCAAGATACTAATGCAACATATTGACAGAAATACTGTATTAAGATAGAAAAGCTGCATATTGATAGAAAAGTTGCATCATGATAGCCATGCTACATATTGATGGACATACTACATTAAGATAGAAATGCTACATATTGATAGAAATGTTGCATGTTGATAGAAATGCCACATCAAGATACAAATGCAGCCATAAAATAGAAATACTGCATCATGATAGAAATTCTACATATTGATAGAAAGACTGCCTCATGAAAAAGTGTACATATTGAGAGATGTGCTGCATATTGATAGAAATGCCGCATCAAGAAACAAATGCTGTCTCATTATAGAAATAATGCATCATGATAGAAATGCTACATATTGATAGAAATACTGCATCAAGACTGAAATGCTACATCAAGATAGGAATGCTGCATCAAGATAGAAATACTGCCTCAAGATAGAAATTCTATATACAGAGAGAAATGCTGCATAAATATAGAAATGCTGCATAAAGATAGAAATGCTGTGTCAAAATAGAAATATTGCATCAAGATAGAAAAGCTATATAAAGATACTAATGCTGCATCAAGATAGAAATGCAACATAAGGATAAAAATACTGCATCAAGATACAAATGCTGCATAAAGATATAAATACTGCATCAAGATAGAAATGCAACATATTGATGGAAATAATGCACCAAGATACAAATGCTTCATCAAGATAGAAATGCAACTTAAGGATAGAAATACTGCATCAAAATAGAAATTCTACATGTTAATAGCACTGCTGCATTAAGATAAAAATGTTACCTCAAGATGGAAATACTGCATCAAGATATAAAAAACTGCATCATCATAGAAATGCTGCATCAAGATAGAAATACCACATCAAAATAGAAATGGTACATAAATATAGAAATGCTGCAAAAAGATAGAAATGCTACATCTACTGTAGATATAAATGGTTCATAAATATAGAAATGTTGCATCAAGAAAGAAATAATGCACCAAGATAGAAATGCTACATAAGATACAAATGCTGAATAAAAACAGAAATGCATTGACATAGAAATGCTGCATCAAGATATAAATGCTACATAAGAATAGAAATACTGTATTAAGATAGAAATGCTGCATATTAATAGAAATGCTGTATATTGATAGACATGTTGTATATTGATAGAAATGCTGCACATTGATAAAAATGTTGCATCAAGATAGAAATGCTACAAATTATTAGAAATACTGCAAAAAGACAGAAATGCTGCATATTTATATAAATACTTCATACTGATAGAAATGTTGCATACTGATAGAAATGCCACATCAAGATACAAATGCAGCTACAAGAGAGAAATATTGCAATGCAATAGAAATTCTACAAATTGATAGAAATACTGCATCATGACAGAAATGCTGCATATTGATAGAAATGCTGCATGTTGACAGAAATGCCACATCAAGAAATGAATGCTGTCTCAAGATAGAAAAACTACATCAAGATAGAACTGCTACATATTGATAGAAATACTGCATCAAGATACAGATGCTGCCTCAAGATAGAAATGTTGCATAAAGATAGAAATACCACATCAAGATAGAAATGCCACATAAAGATAGAAATGATGCATCAAGATAGAAATACTGCATCATGATAGAAATACTGCATCAAGATAAAAAAGCTACATAAAGACAGAAATGCTGCATTAAAATACAAATGCTACATATGGAGAGAAATACTGCATCAAGATACAAATACAGCATAAAAATAGAAAAACTGCATCAAGATAAAAATGCTACATATTGATGAAAATAATGCATCAAGATACAAATCCTGCATCAAGACAGAAATGCAACATAAGGGTAGAAATACTGCATCAAGAAAAAATGCTGCTTATTGATAGAAATGCTGCACCAAGATAAAAATGCTGCCTCTAGAAATGTTGCATCAAGATAGAAATACTACACATTGATAGAACTACTGCATCAAGATACAAATACTGCATCATAATAGAAATGCTGCATAAAGATAGAAATGCTACATAAATATAGAAGTGTTGCATCACAATAGAAATAATGCATCAAGATAGAAATGCTATATAAGATACAAATGCTGCATAATGTTAGAAATGCTGCATCAAGATAGAAATACTGCATCAGGGTAGAAATGCTGCATAAAGATAATATTGCTGCATCAAGATAGAAATGCTGCATCAAGATAGAAATGCTACATATTCATAGAAATACTGCATCAAGATACAAAAACTGCATCATAATAGAAATGCTACATAATGATAGAAATAATTCATCAAGATAGAAATACTGCATCCAGATAGAAATCCTACATAAATATAGAAATGTTGCATCATGATAGAAATGCTACATAAGATACAAATACTGCATAAAGATAGAAATGTTGCATCAAGATACAAATGCTGCATAAAGGTAGAAATACTGCATCAAGATAGAAATTCTACATATTGATGGAAATGCTGCATCAAGATACAAATGCTGCACAAAGATATAAATACTTCATCAATATAGAAATGCTACATATTGATACAAATGCTTTATTAAGATAGAAATGTTGCATATTGATAAAAAATGTTGCATACTGATAGAAATGCTGCATATTCATAGAAATGCCACATCAAGATACAAATGCAGCCACAAGAAAGAAATACTGCATCATGATAGAAATGCTACATATTGATAGTAATACTGCATCATGATAGAAACGCTGCATATTGATAGAAATGCTGCATACTGATAGAAATGCTACCTCTAGAAATACTACAGCAAGATAGAAATGCTAAATAGTGATAGAAATACTGCATCAAGATACAATTACTGCATTACTATAGAAATGCTTCATAAAGATAGAAATGCTACATAAGTATAGAAATGTAGCATCAAGATATAAATGCTACATAAGATACACATGCTGCATAAAGATAGAAATTCAGCATCAAGATAAAAATGCTACATAAATATAAAATTGCTGCATGAAGATATAAATGTTTTATCCAGATAAAATGCTGCCTAAGGATAAATACTGCATCAAGACAGAAATGCTACATATTGATTGAAATACTGCATCATAATAGAAATGCTGCATAAAGACATAATTCCTGCAACACGATAGGAATGCTGCATCAAGATAGAAATATTGCCTCATGATAGAAATGCTATATAAAGATAGAAATGCTGCATAAATATAGAAATGCTGCATCAAGATAGAAATACTGCATCAAGATAAAAAAACTATATAAAGATACAAACGCTGCATCAAGATAGAAATGCAACATAAGGATAAAAATACTGCATCAAGATACACATGCTGCATAAAGATATAAATACTGCATCAAGATAGAAATGCTTCATTATGATGGAAATAATGCACCAAGATACAAATGCTGCATCAAGATAGAAATGCAGCTTAAGGATATAAATACTGCATAAAGATAGCAATGCTGCATACATTTAGGAATGCTACATATTGACAGAAATACTGCATCACAATAGAAATTCTGCATATTGATGGCAATGCTGCATCAAGATAAAAATGCTGACTCAAGACTCAAGAGTTCACTTGGGAACATAAGCAGGAGGCTGGTAAGGACAGAGGTCTGGGGTTATATTCTGTTTTAACTAAAATATCTGAATAGTTTTGTACGTGAAATTAGTTATATGTGCTAAAGATTACTACCTTGAGTTAAAACTGTTACTTGGGCTGTGATATTGTAACTTTTGAGGCTTGGGAACACTTGTTTGGCAGTGATAATTAGAATGAAGTTTAAATGTGTTGTTTGCCTGGTGTTGGTAAGAGCCCTCTCACCCACCCTGTTTTGTAGGCTTTCTTAAATACTGAAAAGCCACTGGGGGTTAGGATTGAAGGGCTGTATATTTCTGTTTGGGACTGAAATTCGGAGCAACAGGAACTTGTGGGCCTGGGACATCATACGGTACCTGATGTCTGCATACACACTCTGGACTGTATGTGTTTGTGAGACTTGGGAACTTTATTGGTGGGGTTGCAATTGGGTTTGTAAATAACTGCAGTCAGTATAGAGAGAAACTGTATTCCAGGGGAAAGGGACTGAGAAAATTATAAACAGAGGGGAATAAACAGGGTGGCCATATTCCACCATGGCAGGCATCTTCAGAAGGGTTGTAGGCTGCACAGGCTGTGGGATGGCAATAATTCTCAATTGGGCCTGGAGAGAGGGAGGCTGCCCACTCTATAGACAGCTATCTTGTATCAGGAGTGAGGTATATTGGTTAAGGAGTAAGCTGGAGGAGTTGGGGTAGGTCCAGGGACAAGGGGTGTGGAGGCAGAAGGGTGGGGCTGAGGGGAGGCTGGGGTAACATTCTGAAATTACAGGACGTTATGTTACAGCAAGCAGGAGGGAAGATATTAGGGACAGAGGACCCTTAGATAGGGATGTTGACGCTAAGGGGAAGCGTACGGGGTGAACATTCTGAATACAAAAAGAGTGGAGGGAGAGAGTCAGGAGGGGCTGTTGTGGAGAAGCCTAAAACAGCTCCTAAGGTGAACAGAGCAAGAGGGGAAGAAGAGGGGCAGTTTAGAGGTGCAGTCAGGGGAAACTCGGGTTACTTGATGGAGGCTGACATAGAGTGTCACAATAAATTTGAGCTACTAAGCAACCTAGAGCGGAAGGAAAGGGTTGGTTGAAATGAGGAAACTGATACAGAGGCTGGGGAGAGGGAGTCGGATACCCATAGGGCATCACAGACCAGCAATGGAAAGGATAGAAATAGTCCCAGAGGGAGAAGGGGAAACATAAATGTTAAGCAAATGGGGGAGATGCAACATATTGCAGACATGAGGGAGGAGAGCATAACTGGAGAGAAACTGGGAGACAAGGAGGTGGGAGAGGAGCCCCCCTTCAGCAGGGGGGTCAGTACAAAGGATGGGACCCTAGCTAAAGGGGAACCACAGAGAGCCTCTGGAGGCAGGAGTACTATTACAAAGGGGGAGGATGGCGGTGTTGGGGAAGGGGAAACCATCAGGACCAGGATAAATGGTTCAGATAAGAGAGGGTTAAAGGGGACACCTATTCAGAGGGGGTTTGAGTTAAGTTGGCAAAATAACGAGGGAGGCAGAAAGGGGAGGGTGACAAGGGGGTCTCTAATAAGGCAGGAAGACTCCCATGGAATTGAGATCACGAATAAAGGGGGGATGGGGGCTGAGAGGTATAGGAGGTAACATAAGGATGATGGTGGTGTTAAGGTTCTGTTATTGGGAGACTCAATGATTAGGGTGTCCAGTGGGAGGACAGGGGGTGGATGCCATAGCCAGGTGAAGGTAGTGAGTATCTCTGGGCTGACAGTGCACAGAGCAAAGTTCATGGTGTATGAAATGGTTAGGATAGTGGAGGGAAACCGATTTCTGGTGCATTTTGAACTAACGATCTAGAGGAAATAGCATTTTGAATCCAAACAAGGTTCCAAGAACTTGCCAGAGTCTGTCGGATAATGGATGCAACATTTCATTTTGAGATATTGCCAGTACCAAAGGCCTCAGTGGAGAAAAAATGAAGCTCACAGAGGTTAATGACTGGCTCAGGAAGTGGGTGAAGAGAGGGTTGGGGGGTGTTAGGGAACTGAAAGGAGTTTGGGAGGATAAGGGACTGTATGCCAAGGACAGGCTTCATCTTGCCCCATTAGGGAAGGAAGTCCTTAAACAGGCGATGGCTGACTACATTCAAGAAAGGTGGGCTTTAAACCTGGAGGGGGGGAAGGGATAAGGGGCTGGCCAGAAGTCCTCTCCTCCAGATGAGGGGAGTAGCCTTCAAGCCCAAGGGGGGAAGGGGAAACAGACTGGGGGTGGAGGTTTCAGGAGGAGCAGAGGGAGGATGGAAGTATAGGGAATTTGGGTGGGGTTCGACAAAGAGGATCAGGGATAAGGGGTGGCAGTTGGTGTTAGTAAATGCCAGGAGCTTGGGAAACAAGATGCCAGTCCAGGCCATGCTGTTTGGGGGGTGGATGTGGCGGCGGTCACGGAGATGTGGGCCAACAAAAACCATGACTGGGACCTAAACGTGCAGGGGTACACTATGCTTAGGAAGGATAGAAAGGAGGGCAGAGGGGGTGGAGTGGCTATGTTCATTAGAGATGACATAGAAATTGCTAGGGTAGAAGAGGCAGAGGGAAATGTGGAGGCCTTATGGGTCACCTTACGATCCCCAGCAGGAGATGAGGTCAAGCTGGGTGTAGTATAGGCTCCCGGGATGAGTGATGTTCTAGAGGATGGTTTGCTGGACAACATCATTGCCCAGTGTGAACCAAAGGGGAAGGAGTGGTGTTGATGGGGGACTTTAATATGCCAGGTACAAACTGGGGAACCATGTCCTCTAAGGTGGCCAAGGAGCAGAGGCTGCTGGACGGCTTCCAGGATGTGTTCTTAACACAACATGTGATAGAGTCCACAAGGGAGGGGCATGTCCTGGACGTGGTTCTGGCAGATGGGGATCTGGTAAGGGACCTGGTTGTACAGGACCCCCTGACTGGGAGTGACCACAATACTGTCTGGTTTCAAATAAGTATGGGGGGAAGGGGGTGAGATCTAGGACACTGGCAGTGGACTTCAGGGGGGCAGACTTTGTGGGCATGGGAAATATTCTCAAGGATCACTTGAAGGGGATTACATCAATGACAAGTGTGAAAAGGAGATGGGAGGTCATAAAATGGGGACTTCATGAGGCAGTCAGGATCTGCGCTAAGTTGAAATGTAAGGGAGCAAGGTCACATAAACCATGCTGGTGGTCCAGTGAGGTACAGGTAGCGGTCAGAGAAAAGAAGGCGGCCTATAAAAAATATAAAACAACAAGAGGGGATAGGGATAAGGAAATGTACCATCTTGCATCTAGAAAAGTCACCCGGATGGTGAGGGGAGCAAAGTCCAGTAAAGAGCAGCGGCTGGCACAGGGGATACATGGAGGGGAAAAGGGGTTCTTCCGGTACATTGGGGAGCGGAGAAAAACTAAGGGCCATCTCAGCAGATTGAGATCGAAAGAGGGTGGGTGGAAGAGGCGAGGGACCAGGCAGAGGTATTTAACGAGTACTTTGCCTCTGTGTTCACTAGGGAGGGGGATGGGATATCTACAAAGCAAGGCATGAAGGGGATAGAAGCGGCAGTGAGTGGGATCAGGGGAGCAACAGAAATGAAGCAAGAGGGAGGAAGAGGTACCCGGGGGTGTCACATCTGGATAAGGATAAAAAGGCCAGTAAGGTGGAGGGAACGGATGATGCTATCTCCTCCAAAAGGGTGCGGTTAGCCCTCAAGGCCCTAAAGAAAGACAAATCTCCTGGGCCGGATGGCATTCATCCGAGAGTACTATGGGAATTGGCGGACATACTGGCTGCACCCTGGTGGAGCTCTTCAACAGGTCACTTGAGACAGGGAGGGTACCTAGGATTGCAGAGGCAATGTGGTGCCAATCCATAAAGGGGGTCGAGGAAGCACCAGGTAACACAGACCCATCAGTTTGACTCGTGGTGGGAAAATTAATGGAGAGTATACTAAAGGAACGATTGGGGGAGTACTTGGAGGAGGTGGAGGTCTGGATAGTCGGCAACATGGGTTTTTGCCAGGTAGATCTATGTCAAACCAATCTTGTGGAGTTCTCTACGAATGGGTAACATCAGAACTGACAGGGAAAGCCTGTGGATGTATTATTTGGACTTCAGCAGGCGTTGACTCTGTCCCCTACAATGGTCTGGTGGAGAAACTGATGGGGTTAGAGTAGGCCCATTGATGGTCAGATGGATTGAAAACTGGCTAGCTGGATGCACCCAGAGAGTAGTGGTCTGTGGGGAGCTCTAACCCTAGAGAGGTTGGCAGTGGGTAGCGTGAGGGTTTCGGTCCTGGGTCCGATCCTGTTTAATGCATACGTATCGGACATCAGGGAGGGTATAGGGTGTGAAATGAGTCTCTTCGCAGATGACTCCAAGATGGGAGCAGTAGTTGAGGGAGAAGAGGGGAGGTTGACCCTGCAAGGGGACCTGGACACCCTGGAAAGCTGGGCTCACACATGGAAATTGAATTTCAATATCATCAAATGTAAGGTGCTGCATCTTGGTCGGGGAAACCCTAAACACAGGTACACCTTGGGAGGGGAGGCGCTGGAGGCCTCAATAGGGGATGCATGTATGAATAACTCTAAGCAGTGTAGGAGAGTGGCTAGCAAGGCAAACAGGATGTTGGGATGCATCGTAAAGGGGATCACCTCTAGGAGCAAGGAAGTGATTCTGCCGCTGTACAATGGACTGGTTAGACCACAACTTGAGTACTGTGTACAGTACTGGAGACCACACTTGAAGAGAGACATACAGCTCCTGGAGAGGGTACAGAGGAGGGCAACTAAGATGATACTAGGGCTAGGGGATTTGATGTATGAGGACAGACTTGAGGAGCTCTGCCTGTTTTCATTGGAGGAGAGGAGAGACGGGGGGACATGATTGAGGTCTTCAAGTACCTCAAGGGAATAAATAGGGTAAACATGGAGGGGATCTTTAGACTAAAGCAGGGAGGTATCACCAGAGGACATGGTTTGAAGTTTGAAGGTGAAGGGTGAGGGGAAAAGAGGAGGAGGTTTTTCACTGAGAGGGTGGTGGATCCTTGAATGCACTGCCTGGCGAGCTGGTTCAGATATCCACAGTGGAGGGCTTCAAGAGAGGGTGGGACAGACACAGAAAGTGGATGTATCAGATGATGGCCTGTTCCAGGGGGGTGGGGATGGATGATAGGGGTTTCTGGAGCACAAGGGATGGGAGGGCCTCGGCACCCAACTAAGGATCTGAGGTTCGAGCAGACTCGATAGACCATAAGGCCTAATCTGCTGGCAAATAGTAAGACAGAAATACCGCATCAAGATTGAAATGCTACATATTGATACAAATATTGCTTCAAGATACAAATACTGCATCATAATAGAAATGCTGCATCAAGATATAAATACCATATCAAGATAGAAAAGCTATATAAAGATACAAATGCTGCATCAAGATAGAAATGCTACATAAGGAGAGAAATACTGCATCAAGATACAAATGCTGCATAAAGATATAAATACTGCATCAAGATAGAAATGTTACATATTGCTGGAAATAATGCACCAAGACAGAAATACAACTTAAGGATAGAAATACTGCATCAAGATAGCAATGCTGCATCAATTAAGAAATGCTACATATCGACAGAAATACTGCATCGAAATAGAAATTCTGCATATTGATAGAAATACCGCATCAATATAAAAATGCTGCCTCAAGATAGAAATACTGCATCAAGTTAGAAATGCTACTTATTGACAGAAATACTTCATCAAAATATAAATATTGCATCATAATAGAAATGCTGCATCAAGATAGAAATACCACATCAAGATAGAAATGCTACATAAGATACAAATGCTGCATAAAGATAGAAATGCTGTATCAAGGTAGAAATATTACATCTACTGTAGATAGAAATGGTTCATAAATATAAAAATTTTGCATCAAGATAGAAATAATGCATCAAGATAGAAATGCTACATAGGATACAAATGCTGAATAAAGATAGAAATGCATCGAGATAGAAATGCTGCATTAAGATAGAAATGCTACATAAGGATAGAAATACAGTATTAAGATAGAAATGCTGCATATTGATAGAAATGTTGCATACTGATAAAAATGTTGCATCAAGATAGAAATGCTATATATTGATACAAATACTGCAAGAAGATAGAAATGCTGCATATTGATAGAAATGCTGCATACTGATAGAAAGGTTGCATACTGATAGAAATGCCACATCAAGGTACAAATGCAGCTACAAGATAGCAATCCTGCATCACAATAGAAAGTCTACAAATTCATAGAAATGCTGCATCATGACAGAAATGCTGCATATTGATAGAAATGCTGCATATTGATTGAAATACCAAATCAAGAAATGAATGTAGTCTCAAAATAGAAATACTGCATCAAAATAGAAATGCTACATATTGATAGAAATACTGCATCAAGCTACAGATGCTGCCTCAAGATAGAAATGCCACATGAAGATAGAAATGCTGCATCAAGACAGAACTGCTGCATAAAGATAAAATTGCTGCATCAAGATAAAAAAAGCGGTATAAAGATAGAAATGCTGCATTAAAATAGAAATACTGCATATGGATAGAAATACTGCATCAATATACAAATGCTGCATAAAGATAGAAATACTGCATCAAGATAAAAATGCTACATATTTTATTTTTTTGTTTAACTAGGTATAGCACACTAAGCTGAAAGCTTTTTTACAGGAGCGACCTGGGAGTTAAGTGACTTGTTCAGGGTCACACAGTATGCAAGTAGAAGCTGTGGGATTCAAACCCAGGTCTGGTCTGCTGGATGTCGCCAAATTTGCAGCTCAGAGCCTTAGACCACTGCACTATACTGCCTCCCATATTGAGGAAAATAGTGCATCAAAATAAAAATGCAACATAAGGGTAGAAATACGGCATCAAGATAGAAATGCTGCATATACAGTATTTAGAAATATTACATATCGATAGAAATACTGCATCAAGATAAAATGCTGCATATTGATAGAAATGCTGCACCAAGATAGAACAACTGCCTCTAGAAATGTTGCATCAAGATAGAAATATTACATATTGATAGAAATACTGCATCAAGATACAAATACTGAATCATATTAGAAATGCTGAATCAAGATAGAAATACTGCATCTAGATAGAAATGCTACATAAATATAGAAATGCTGCATCAAGATAGAAATAATACATCAAAATAGAAATGCTGCATAAGATACAAATGCTGCATAAAGATAGAAATGCTGCATCAAGATAGAAAGACTACATCAAGATAGAAATGCTACACAAAGATAAAATTGCTGCATCAAGATAAAAATGCTACATATTGATAGAAATACTGCATCAAGATACAAATGCTGCATCAAGATTGAATCAATCAACTTGTATTTATAAAGCGCTTTTCAAAAACTAAAGCGCGTGTACAGTGTAAGAAAAAATGAACAAACATTCGATCAATAAAACATAAAAAAATTAAAAAGACAGCAATAATAAAACTAAATGTTATCTCCAAAAGCCAAGCTGAATAAATGTGTTTTTAATGGGGATTTAAAAGTCTCAGTGGACAAGTACCCTCTAATCCGGAGAGGTAGAGAGTTCAACAGGGTCAGGCTACAAAAGAAAAAGCCCTAGCACTCGAAGTCTGAAGACAGACCCTAGGAATCTCAAGCAATCCCACATCAGTGGAACATGAGTGGATGGAGGGGGCAGCAGGGCAGAAGAAGGTCTTGCAAGTAACCCGGTCCCTGTCCATGTAGAGTCTTATAGGTCAGCAACGCGACCTTGAAGGTGATCCTTCAACACACCGGCAGCCAGTGCAGTTCTCATAGCACAGGCATGACATGGCAAGTTCTTGACAACCCTGTCAACAACCTGGCTGCGGCCCACCACCAACACCTCAGTCTTGTCCAGATTCAGTCTCAACCAGTTAGCACACATCCAGTCCTGAATCTCAGCAAGGCAGGTGTTAAAGACCGAGATAGCACTATTCTGTTTAGGTACAAAGGACATGTAGAGCTGAGTATCATCTGCATAGCAGTGAAAACTCAGCCTGTACCACCCTATAATGTCTCCCAACAGCTACATGTACACCATGAACAATATGGGGGACAGCACAGAACCCTGTGGCACCCCACAAGGCAGGGCAAAGGGGGCCAAGGAAATAATTCCTTACACCACCCTCTGGGTCCTGCCTGTGAGAAAAGAATGGAACCACCTGAGGACTGTCCTCAACAGACCACAGAGTAGCCGGAGGCATTCCAGCAACACCCCATGATCCACGGTGTAAAATGCTGCAGAGAGATCAGGAAGGACCAAGATCAAATGACTCCTCCAATCCCTCGCTATTAAGAGATCATTAAGTACTCTAACTAATGCCGTCTCAGTACTATGTCTCTTCCTGAAACCAGGCTGGAGAGGGTCATAGACTTCATGGGTGGTAAGAAAGTTCTCAAGCTGCAACGCGACTACCTTCTCAATAGCCAGTCAATTTCTTGCTGCAGCTATCTCCCTGGACAGGAACTCTGCCTTCTCATGAGAGATTTCTGATTGATAGTCCGAATAATGGGTGATCAAGCTAAGTCTGTCCTCCTCCAAGCCAGATTTCTGCCAACAATGTTCCAACCTTCGCTCCACTTTCCTCAACTCCCTCAAAGTCCCATCAAACCAAGGGGACTGAGGGCAGAGAGGGAGGAGGCGAACTCAGACAGGAGCTATGGAATCCAGGGCCCTCAGCACCATACTATTATAGTGCAGTACAAGGTCTCCTGGATCCAAGCATTCCAATGGCCAGCTCGATAGGTCCAGCTCTGCCAACAGGCCCTCTGGGGTTATACCCCCCAAAGGGGCTGGTTTCACAGGGGAGCCACAAAATTGAACCTTATAGAATGATGGCCTGACCATCCAACTGGTTTCACCAAGAAGTCAGAGACCTCCATCCCCAGGAGGAACACCAGGTCCAGGGAGTGATCCTGAATATGCATTGCAGCAGTAACTACCTGTGTGAGGCCCAACAAAATCATCAGTTGGAGGAAGTTCTGTCCAAAATGCAAGAGTTCATCATCGATCCAGACATTAAAATCTCCCAGGACCAACCACCTGGAGCATTCCAACACCATGTCGACAATGAAGTCTGCAACTTCCTGCAGGAAAACTTTCTCATCTCTGGGTGGATGGTAGACAAGCAGAATCCTGCTGCCCACACCTGCTCCCATGATACACTCGAAGGATCTAGTGGTCCCCACTGGAACCTCTACAAGGCCCAGTTCCATCTTAAAACAGATGGCTACACCCCCGACCCTTCAATCCAATCTCGGGCAGTGTATCACCAAGTACCCAGCCTGAACTGCTGACTCCAATATCGGACCAGCATTCTCATCCAGCCAGATCTCAGTGATGCAGACCAGGTGAGATGACTCAACAATATCAGCAATAATTGCTGTCTTGTTCTTTATTGACCTGGCATTGCATAACACCGCCTGAGTTGAATGAGAGGCCACGGAAGAGCGAGCAACTTGCCCACTATCAGTGGAACCCTTGGGTATGAGGACCCCATTCCTGGACCCATTTCACCCAGAGTGCCTACTCAACCTCACCACCCCTATCTGCCACCCTGCTTCTCCCCACCAGGTCGAGGGCCCCCCTGGCCCCTCCATGCAATACACAAGGCACGACAATGCCTACATACCTCAGGTTGAAGTGGGGGACTAACAAAGGGGCACAGGCCCATCAGCCTGGAGGGGGAGTAGCGCCTGCCCACCAAAGCATGATCCCAACACTTGCTACCTATTAAAAAGTTTACTATAAATATTAATTGCAGCTACATCAAAATCAATTCCAATACTCTATCAAATTAAATAAATACAGATAAATCAATATAAATCAAACAAAATATCTAAAATAATATATCTAATCCAATACCCCTCAAACTCTCACTTCGAGGGTTTGGAATATATTGAGTTAGATAGTCCAAACAAATTCCAATCACAAGAAAAGATTTGAATTCTCTCCCTACTCTGGCAAAATGACCAAAACAACCCCCCCCCCACCACCTCTCAAGTAGCATGGAAGAGTCTACAAAAATAAAAAACACTTAACCATAGAAACACAGTTTGTTCAGTTCAAGTGAGCTCTTGAATCCCTTTCAGTTTGATCCAAATTAAACACACAGCCCAAGTCATTTATTTCAGCCCATGTATCACAATAGGAGAGTCCAAATAATTCAAAACAGTCAGATCTCTTCAGGCCTTGTAGTAATGGTGTCCATCAGAGCTCTCACCTCCGAAGGATAAAACCAGATAATAATATTTCAGACAAAGTCTGAAAGGTTGCTAGCTTGTAGAGCAGAAAGCAGCTAACTTAAAGAAGCTACCATTTTCTGGCTAATTTAACACTTCTATCTCAGCAGGAATCAGTGTCTCTTGAGATTAAGCAAACAGATACTTTATTAGAAGTAGAAGGGGTCTAATTTAGGGTTAAAAAAAGAAAAGAAAGAAAGTCAGTGTGTGTTCTGTGCTGGGAAGGGTACTGTATCAATTTATTTTGCAAAATCAGTAGGAGGAGAGAGAGAGAGCTTAATTGAAGGTGTGGCTTAGACAATATAAAAGCAGGTGACTCCAATTACAACTTCCTGTTGCTAGCCTTTTTTCTTACTAAGTGCCCTCCATCCCACCCATCCTAAGCCAGTTCTACTTTTATACCCACTGGATTTGACTGACAACAGGAATTTCCTGTTTGGCAGTAGGAAGGGAAGTATCATGGAGAAACATTAGTTTTGTCAACCCTAAAGGAAAAAAGTCGTTCGCTCTCATCCCTAGCTGCTGCTGGTCTGACACTGAGCAAGGAAAAAGGAGGCTACTGAAGAATATAGGAAGTTGCTGTCCCAGAACAGGAAGGGTGAGAGTTGTAAGGAGAGGAGAGAGTAAGCATACAGAGAAACAGGAGAGGGGACACAAAATAAGACATGATAGGAGTGGTGTAGTTCAATGGCTGTGGGATGGCAGTGTTCCAGGAGACATTCTGGAGGCTGCGATGCTGCCCTATTTGCAGGCACCTCTCTGGTCTGAGGGAGGAGGTTGCCCATCTCCAGGCTGACCTGGCTAGGATTCATGAACCCTCCTCTCCCCCCCGGGACCACCAGGGCCAATGCCAATGCCACTACCTCAGAGGTTGCCAAGAAAGAGGAGAGGCTGGACCAGGGTGGGCTCAGGGAGGAAGAAGATGGTGGAACAGAGTTGCATCCCTCCAGCTGTAATTCTCCACAATTCATACACTCTTCTGGTGGATAGTGGTTCCTCTATGGAGGCACCTGCAGTGGAGACCAAGGAGGATGCTGGGAACCTTCACAAAAGAGACCCACAGGAGGGTGGCATGGGACCCTACAGGGGAAGGAAACAACTTCTGGTGGGGGACTCAATCATTAGGGGGTAGAAGTGGGGGAGGAATGGGAGAGGAGGTGCCTGCCTGGCACCACGGCTTGGAGGGACAGGAGCAATCCTCAGGATCATGGGAGCAGCTGCACGAGGGAGGGAGCTGGATGTCATTGTCCCTAGGGACAAATGACCTGGCTAGGAATGGATCAGAGCAGTGCAAGAGAGTTTGTAGAGTTGGGAGGGCCTTAGACAAGCAGCACATGCGTAACCTTCTTGGAGGTTCTGCTTGTTCATGGCAAGGGTGATGCTAGGTACTCTCACCGGGAATTCAATGAATGGTTGAAAAACTGGTGTGGAGCTCAGGGTTTTGGCTTCATTGGGGACTGGGGAGCCACCGCGAGGGATGTAGATCAATACTGGCAGGATGGTCTGCATCTGTCCGGGGGGGAACCAGGATCCTAGGTGAGAGGTTTAAATGCTTCATTGGCAAGCATTTAAACTAGCCAGTGGGGGAGGCACTGAAAAGGAGCAGGGAAATCCCAGCCTCCCCCCACAAAACATAGTAATTAGTGAGGTAAACATCAAGATGCAGAAGTCATTAAGGAGCAGGACAGAGGTAAATGTAAAAAAAGGCAAAGGCAGTAAGGACAGGGATAGGGCTAAAAGGGGTAAAAAAAGTGGAGGGTGATGAGTACCAATGCCCGTAGTCTGTGTAACAAGCTCCCTGAACTAGTGGCCTTGATGGAAGAGGGTTGCCTGGATATTGTGGCAGTCACAGAAACATGGTACACAGAGAACCATGACTGGGATGTCAACATACCTGGATACACAATCTACAGGAGGGACAGGGAGGGTAAAAGAGAAGGAGGAGGAGGAGGAGTAGCTTTCTATGTAAAGGTAGGGATCAAAGCAACAGAACTAAAGAGTAAACAGGCAGCAGATGAGGCACTCTGGATCACTCTGGAGACAGAAAATGGCACCACAATCTGCATGGGGGTTGTATACAGACCATCATCTCGGGGGAAGGGATGGACATGGAAATGATAGAAGGCATCCTTAGAATGGCAGAAAGAGGGGAGCTATTGTTGATAGGGGACCTGAATATGCCAGATGTTAACTGGAGCACCTTTGCTGCAGGCACATGCAAGAGCAGGGTTGTTCTGGATGCCATACAAGGGGCATGCCTCAGACAGCTAGTATTGGAACCCACTCAGGGGGGAGCAGTCTTAGACCTGGTACTCTCAAATGGGGACAGAGAAAGAATCTCAGATTTAGAAGTGGGCAGCCATCTGGGAACAAGCGACCTCCAAACACTGTGGTTCATGATAAACACAGCCATTCAATCAAGCCATACAAAAGCAAGAGTATTGGACTTTAAGAGGGCTGACCTTGGGAAAATGACAGAGTGCCTCAGAAAAGCACTAGCAAACAGGCAAGAAGGAGGGATGGAGGAACAATGGGGAGTAATCAAAATAGCCATCACAGAGGGGAACAAGCCTTTGTGTAAAGCAAATCAACAAAACACAATGAAGGAAAAAAACGCTATGGTTCTCAAAAGAGGTGGCAGGGAAGGTTAAGGAGAAAAGGATAACATTTAGGAAATATAAGGAAACACAGAAGGAGCAGGACAGAGAACTTTATCAGTTAAAGCAGAAAGAGGCAGGGAAGCAGTCAGAATAGCAAAGGCCCAAACCGAGGAAAGGATAGCCAACTCTGTTAAGAAGAGGGATAAGACCATTTATAGGTACATTAGGGAGTGAAGAAAGACCAAAGGAGGGATACCAAGGCTTAAAAAAGGGGAGGGAATGTTGGCAGAGGATGACAGTGAAAAAGCAGTGATACTGAACGAATATTTCTGCTCAGTATTCACAAAGGAAGTGGAGGGGGAGCTACCTAAATCAAACAAGAGAAACAGTCTGAAGATGGGGGGTTGATACCAGTCCATTTACAGAAGAAAGGGTTCTAAAAGAATTAATAAAATTGAAGGTAGACAAAGCAATGGGGCCTGATGAGATTCACCCAAGAATTCTAAAAGAACTAAAGGTAGAACTAGTGACACCGCTGACTACGCTGTTTAACAAATCATCAGAGGATGGGGTGGTACCCAAGGACTGGAGGAGGGTGGATGTGATTCCTCTTCACGAAAGTGGGAGCAGGACAGAGGCAGGAAACTACAGACCAGTTAGTTTGACCTCAGTGGTAGGGAAAATGATGGAATCACTTCTGAAGGAAAGAATTATTGAGTACCTAGAAGCCAGTGGGGTACAGAACCCAAGGCAGCATGGATTCATGATGGGAAGGTCATGTCAGATGAATCTAATAGATTTCTTTGACTGGGTGACCAAAGTAGTAGACCAGGGAGGGGCTATGGACATGGCCTACCTAGATTTTAGCAAGGCATTTGATACAGTCCCACACAAAAGATTAATACACAAGTTAGCCAGCCTTGGAGTGGGTCCCAAGGTGGTAGCCTGGATAAAAAATTGGATAGACAACAGGACACAAAGGGTAGTAGTAAACGGAGTCCACAGTGAAGAAAGGAGGGTTACTAGCAGGGTACCACAGGGTTCAGTACTGGGACCAGTCCTTTTTAATGTCTTTATAAGTGACATTGCAGAGGAACTGGAAGGAAAAGTATGTCTCTTTGCAGACAATACAAAGATCTGCAACAAGGTTGATACACAAGATGGAGTGAAAAGGTTGAGAAGGGACTTGGCAAGGTTGGAGGAATGGTCAAATGTATGACAGCTCAGATTCAATGCAAAGAAGTGCAAGGTAATGCACCTGGGAAGCAAAGACCCAGGGGAAGAGTACACAATGGGGGGTGAGATGCTGACAACAGTAAAATTGGAAAGGGACCTGAGAGTAATTATATCAGATGACCTAAAGGTGGGCAAGCAATGTGAGAAGGCAGTAAGGAAGGCTGGGGGGATACTGGGATGCATAGGGAGAGGCATCAATAGTAGAAAACAGGAAGTTGTTATCCCTCTGTACAGACAGTTGGTGAGACCCCATCTGGAATACTGTGTGCAGTTCTGGAGACCCCATCTCGCAAAGGCTGAGACAGAGTGGAGCTGTCCAGAGGAGGCATCCAAATGGTGCAGGGTCTGCACCAGAAGACATACGAAGAAAGGCTAAAGGAACTTAATACGTATACCCTTGAGGAAAGAAGGGAGAGAGGGGACATGATAGAAACTTTCAAGTACCTCAAGGGAATCAACAAAGTCCAAGAGGGTAGCATCTTTCAGAAAACGAGATGTGCAAGAACAATGGGCACAATTTGAAGATGGGGGGTGGTTCAGAGGTAATGTGAGGAAGTATTTTTTCATGGAGAGGGTTGTGGATGCATGGAACAGCCTCCCAGAGGAGGTTGTGGAGTCAAGCACAGTGGGGGAATTCAAGAATGCATGGGACAGACATAAGGCAGTCCTAGTGAGGGGTAGGAGGAAGTAAGCTGTTGGTTTACTAGGATCTGCAGCTTATCTGTTAGGTAGGAAAATGGGCAGACTAAGTGGGCCAAGCGGTCCTTATCTGCCGTCAAATTCTATGTTTCTATGTTTCTAAGTCAGCTCTCACCTTGACTCTGAATGAATGCACTAATTTAATAAACAAAATTTTGCAGAATTGCAGGCACTCTCACTGCCTGGGCCAGGTCTTTACACAAGAAATCTTAATTCAAATATGTATTAAATCCTTCCTTAGGCAGTTTCCTTTGCAGTTCAACATCGGATTTCAGTGATCTAACAGTTTCTCTGAGATAGACAGGAATTTGATTTTTAGGGAGCCACAGGCGAAGTTGATCTGACACTCACCCAGGAGGTAATCTCAACCACCTAGGTAGACCCACTACTATGGCTCCCAGTTTGCAGCCCATCCTACAGCAAGCTGCCCGAGAAAACCTAGGAGGCCCCAGTTAACTGCCTCCACCCTCTGATGGACCCAAACCCAAGTCTGCCGCAGTGGGACAACCCTACGGCGGTCACCTCCCACACCAGCACCAGGCAGACCCTCCAAGGCTCCCCCCTACCTTCCCAAAGCACTGACAATCTGCTTAATCCACCAATGAGATTGAAATGTCAAGTTCAACAGAAGCATCTCTACTCAATAGTCTCAATAGTCCATCCAGTCAGGAAAGGCACTCGCAGACTACACCATGATAGTTTCATCCAGCAGTGTGGAAATAACTCCAAATGGTAAAATTTAATGACAGTCAGACAACACCAAAGTTGTGCCTGCAGCTCACTCCACTTCACTTAGCCAATGTAATAAACATTAAATCCAAATGCTTTGATAACTCCAACTCCAAGCGTTTACACAGCAAAACAGTGTGTCTGCAACTTGCGACTTGCTCACTTACTCTTTAATCCACTTCGGGATAAGTCCAAAATTAAAAACCAAAACTGTGAATATAACTCCAAATACTTCATAAAACACAACAATGTGCCAAAAAATAAACGGACGAATGAATGGACAAACAAACTGAATATAAACGTAATAAATAAAATAAAGTGCTGCTGCTGCAATTTACGGCTAGCCCAATGTGGCCGCCATCTTGGGTCCTTCAGTTTCCAGGAAATGCTGCATAATGATAGAAATGTTGCATCAAGATAGAATACTGCATCTGTACTTGGCAAGTCTTCCTTTGACCCCACAGTAGGCAGACACTTTTACTCTAAACTCTGTCTCAGTGAACATTGTCTCTATTTCAGAGTAGAACTCACCAAAGGTATGCAGGCACCCCAGGGCTTCTTTCCCACAACAGGCTCTCTGGTACAGGGGATTGCCCCTGAATTCCTGGAACTCCCCCATCCCTCCGGGGATGGGGCACTGGAACAACTCTAGGAACGGTCTCTACCACTTCCTCTGGTCTCTTCTGTGTTACTTTCTAGGGTGAGAACACACAACCCCATCTTCTCTCAGGTAGTTCTATAACAGAGCTGGGCTCTGAGGAGCTGCACACTGCAGCACTCCTCACTCTCTTGAGTCTCTCTTGAAACTACACTCTGAAGACTGACTTGAATTCCTCAGTGTTCTACTGCTAAACCCCAGCAGCTAACATTCCATTGTGGCTTATGCTGCTGCAAGAATTCTATGGTGACATCATCACTCCAGCTCAGCTGAAACTGAGAACAGAGTGAGACAGTGTGAAACCCATTTAATTGGCATCTCACAAGCTGCCTTTCCCTGCCTGACACTGGTTCTAAGCGGGAGTCTAGTAACCCCTGGGAACAAGGGGGTTTCAGTTGCATCAAGATAGAAATAATGCATCAAAATAGAAAGCTACATATGATACAAATGCTGCATAAAGATAGAAATGCTGCATCAAGATGCAAATGCAGCCACAAGATAGAAATACTGCATCTTGATAGAAATGCTACATATTGATAGAAACACTGCATCATGATAGAAATGCTGCATATTGATAGAAATGCCACATCAAGAAATAAATGCTGCCCAAGATAGAAATACTGCTTCAAGATAGAAATGCTGCATATTGATAGAAATACTGCATCAAGATACAAATGGTGTATCAAGATAGAAATGCTGCATCAACATGGAAATACTGCATCAAGATAGAAATACCTCATTGAGATAGAAAAGCTATATAAAGATAGAAATGCTGCATCAAAATAGAAATGCTACATAAGGAGAGAAAAACTGCATCAAGATACAAATGCTGCATAAAGATAGAAATACTGCATCAAGATAGAGATGCTACATATTGATGGAAATAATGCATCAAGATACAAATGCTGCATCAAGATAGAAATACAACATAAGGGTAGAAATACTGCATCAAGATAGAAATGCTGCATAAATTTAGAAATCCTACATATCGATAGAAATACTGCATCAAGATTGAAATGCTGCATATTGATAAAATGCTGCAAACTGATAGAAATGTTGCATCAAGATAAAAATGCTACCTTTAAAAATACTGCATCAAGCTAGAAATGCTACATATTGATAGAAACACTGCATTAAGATATAACTACTGCATCATAATAGAAATGATGCATTATGATAGAAATGCTACATGAAGATAGAACTACTGCATTTAGATAGAAATGCTACATAAATACAGAAATGTTGTATCAAGATAGAAATAATGCATCAAGATAGAAATGCTGCATAAGATACAAATGCTGTATAAAGATAGAAATGTTGTACCAAGATAGAAACACTGCATCAGGATAGAAATGCTGCATCAAGACAGAAATGCTACATAAGGATAGAAATACAGCATCAAGATTGAAAAGTTACATATTGACAGAAATACTGCATCACGATACAAATGCTGCATCATAATATAAATGCCTCATAAAGATACAAGTGCTGCATCAAGATAGAAATACTGCATATAGATAGAAATGCTACACAAATATAGAAATGTTGCATCAGTATAGAAATAATGTATCAAGATAGAAATGCTACATAAGATAGAAATGTTGCAAAAAGATAGAAATGCTGCATCAAGATACAAATGCTGCATAAAGACAGAAATGCTGCATCAAGATACAAATGCTGCATGAAAATATAAATACTTCATCAAGATAGACATGCTACATATTGATAGAAATACTGTACTAAGATCAAAATGCTGCATATTGACTGAAATGTTGCATATTGATAGAAATGTTGCATCAAGATAGAAATGTTTACATATTGATAGAAATAATGCATTAAGATAGAAATGCTGCATATTAATAGAAATGTTGCATATTGCTAGAAATGCCATATCAAGATACAAAAGCAGCCACAAGATAGAAGTATTGCATCACGATAGAAATGTTACATATTGATAGATATACTGCATCCTGATAGAAATGCTGCATATTGATAGAAATGCTGCATATTGATAGAAATGCCACATCAAGAAACAAATGCTGCCTCAAGATAGAAATGCTGCCTCAAGATAGAAATACTGCATCAAGCTAGAAATGCTACATATCGCTGGAAATACCACATCAAGATGCAGATGCTGCATCAAGATAGAAATGCTGCATTAAGATAGAAATGTTGCATCAAGATAGAAATGCTGCATCAAGATAGAAATACCACATCAAGATAGAAATGCTACATATTGATAGAAATACTGCATGAAGATACGGATGCTACATCAAGACAGAAATACTGCATCAAGAGAGAAATGATACATAAAGATAGAAATGCTGCATCAAGATTGAAATACTGCATCAAGATAGAAAAGCTATATGAAGATAGAAATGCTGCGTCAAAATAGAAATGCTACATAAGGATGTAAATACTGCATCAAGATAAAAATGCTGCATAAAGATACAAATACTGCATCAAGACAAAAATGCTACATATTGATGGAAATAATGCATCAAGATACAAATGCTGCATCAACATCAACTACATCACTCTCCCAGTCTCACCCCTTACCCTCCACACCACACTGCCTCACCCACCCCTCCTCTCTCTAATGGCAGTTTCAGATATGGGGCCCTCCAGCCCATCCACCTCGTACTTTTGCCACCCTCCTCTACCCGCCGACAATGGCCCTTTAGCCTGCCTACTTCTTCCTGACTCCCTTCTACCCAGTACTACCTATATACTGTTCATCCTGAAACTTGTCTGAAGCTGGCTTATGTTGTCTCTCTCTCCATTTTTGGCTGTATAATAAGTGCTTAGAAATCTTTGTGTTTTTAAGACTGTAATCATTGTTGATCTTTGTATGTATGTTACCCTACATCCTTTGTCATGGAACCTTTGTAAATGAGCAGTTCTTGCTCAAATGTATTTGTAATCCTAGAGTTCAATAAAAAAAAATTAGAAATGCTACATAAGAGTAGAAATGCTGCATCAAGATTAAAATGCTACATATTGATAGAAATGTTGCATATTGATAGAAATGTTGCATCAAGATAGAAATGCTACATATTGATAGAAATACTGCATTAAGATAGAAATGCTGCATGTTGATAGAAATGTTGCATATTGATAGAAATGTCACATCAAGGTACAAATGCAACCACAAGATAGAAATACTGCATCACGATGGAAATGCTACATATTGATAGAAATACTGCATCCTGATAGAAATGCTGCATATTGATAGAAATGCCACATCAAGAAACAAATGCTGCCTCAAGATAGAAATGCTACACCTTGATAGAAATAATGCATCAAGATACAGATGCTGCATCAAGATAGAAATGCTGCATCAAGATAGAAATGTTGCATCAAGATCGATATACCGCATCAAAATAGAAATGAGACATAAAGATAGAAATGCTGCAGCAAGATAGAAATACTGCATCAAGATAGAAATGCTGCATATTGATTGAAATGCTGCATCATAAAAATGTTGCCTCTAGAAATACTGCATCAAGATAGAAATGTCACATATTGATAGCAATACTGCATCATAATAGAAATGCTGCATCAAGACAGAAATGCTACATAAGGATAGAAATACTGCATCATAATAGAAATGCTGCATCAAGACAGAAATGCTACATAAGGATAGAAATACTGCATCAAGATAGAAATGCTACATATTGATGAATACTGCATCAAGATACAAATACTGAATCGTAATAGAAATGCTGCATAAAGATAGAAATGCTGCATCAAGATACTGTAGAAATACTGCACCAAGATAGAAATACTGCATCTAGATAGAAATGCTACATAAATATAGAAATGTTGCATCAAGATAGAAATGCTACATAAGCTACAAATGCTGCATAAAAATAGAAATACTGCATCAAGATAGAAATTGTACGCTAATAGAAATGCTGCATCAAGATATAGATGCTGCATAAAGATAGAAATAATGCATCAAGATAGAAATTCTACATATTAATAGAAATGCTGCATCAAGATACAAATGCTGCATAAAGATATAAATACTTCATCAAGATAGAAATGCTACATATTGATAGAAATACTGTATCAAGATAAAAATGTTACATAAAAATTGAAATACTGCATCAGGATAGAAATATTGCATCAAGATACAAATGCTGCATAAAGATAGAGATGCTGCATATTGATAGAAATGCTGCATAAAGATAGAAATACTGCCTCAAGATAGACACGGTGCTTCACAGTGATAGAAATACTGCATCAGGATCGAAATGGTACAGACTGATATAAATACTTCATAAAGACAGAAATGCTACATATTGATAGAAATACTGCATCAAGATACAAATGCTGCATAAAGATAGAAATGCTGCATCAAGACAGTAATATTGGGCCTGATTCCAAAACGAGTTAGAAGGACACAAGGCACATGTGCCCCCGACAAATGCCACAAATCACAAGTTACGCCAGCGACTCACAACATGCAATATTCCAGAAGGCATGTTCTGCCCATGGATACATTGCCTGCACCAAACATGCCTTGCGACCTACTTGCATCCAAGGACCCATAGCACCAATGCATAATGCAACCTGCGACATGCATAAACACCATCTATGATCTTGATGGTATTCCAGAAACTGGAGACCAGAAAATTGCATCCAACTAAGCAGCCAATGGTTAGACCAGGGTGGAGCTGATCTAAGCAGACCGCAGCATATAAAAGCCCCCCCCACACACACACACACACACACATGGCTGAGCCATTGATGAGGCAGCAGTGTGTAGAGAGACACACAGCAAGACAGACAATGCCCTACTGGGCATACTGATGGTGGCACGACGATGGAGGCATGCCAGGTAGCATGGCAGAATCCAGGGGAATGGTGGACCACGGGTGCAGGGGAGAGTGCCAGGGAGAACTGTGCCATGCATGATCTGCACACACATATGATTTGAGGAGCTCACTGAGTAGCAATGCATTGCATGTTATCACCTCAACAAGACCACCATAAGGGAGCTGTGCCAGGAGTTGTGGGAGGACTTATACAGTACCACAAACAGGGGATATCCAATACCACTGGAGGAAAAAGTAAGTGCAGCACTATGTTTCCTAGCCACTGGGAGCTACCAGACCCCCACTGGTGACACATTGGGCATATCCCACTCTGCTGTGCCCAAGTGCCTGAGGAGGTTCCTGACAGAGCTGTTATGCTCCACCTCCAGGTATATATGTTTCCCACATGAAGCATCACAACAGCTGCATGTGAAGCAGGCATTCTACACCATGGCACAGTTCCCCTGTGTGCTAGGGGCCATCAAGTGCACACATGTGACCATCAGGGCACCAACGTCAGAAGGGGAGGTATATGTCAACTGCAAGGGGTACCACTCCATGAACATACCGGTAGTATGTGACAGTGCCTGTCATATACTGGATGTAGTAGCCAAGTACCCTGGATCTTGTCATGACTCCCAAGTCTTTCGCCATTGTGGCCTATATGAGGCCTTTGAAACAGGGGACATAGCTTGTAAATGGCAGATTGGTAGGTAGCAGTGGCAGCAATGGATGCTACAGTGGTAATGTGGATGTCTGGGGGACATACACACACACACAGTGTGGCCATGGGTGTACGCACAGTGCAACACAACATGACCGCAAGATGCCCTGACACATGATGCAGGGAAAGGACAGCAGGACAGACTGATCAGACAATACTTCAGGGACACATACAGGTCCACCGTGAAGGGCCAAAGACAGCAGCATATGCATGTGTCCTTCCATGGCTGCAGGACTGGTAAATCGGGGTGGCACATGCATCACAGTGTGTGTGTGTGTGTGTGTGTGTGTGTGTGTGTGTGTCACAGACAACACATGTGTTGCATAGCACAACAGACTGGGCAAGTAAACTGTGATATACCCCACCTCCAACAGGTGACAGTGGATACCTGCAACTGCCATGGCTGATGACACCTGTGTGACATCCACAGAGTGCAGAAGAGGTGAGATATAATGAGGCCCTGTCCAGCATGAGATCTTTGATAGAGTGGATGTTTGGACTCCTAAAGGTGTGCATCAGATGCCGTGACTGCTCTGGTGGAGCCTTGCAGTACAGCCCAGATATGGTTTGCAGGATAGTGCTCGCCTGCTGAATATTACACAACATTGCACTCTCACAGCATGTGCCACTGCCTGACAGACACTGCCCAGGTGGAGGGATTGAACTGGAATGGGACATTGAGCCTGACAGCAAAGCAACAGAAGCAAGACATGGATGTGTGTCCGTGGGACACTGTGCAAGATGGGAACTCATCCAGCAACACTTCTGAGGAGGAACACCAACACCTCAAGGGTGGCACCAGCAGCAGTATGTAACACCAAGCTGGAGGCAAGATCATCACCTCTGTGGGACCACGAACACCGTCAACATGCTACCACAGAACAAAATACTGTCTGCTAGGTGCAAAGCAACATGTGGGAGCACTGCTGCAGGACAAGTGCCCAGGCTCATGACCCATGGTGTGATGGCAATGGAAAGCACTGATAGCCGTGTGGCCACACGGTTCACAGGGTGCAATGGAACAGCGCAAAGTCAGATAGGGTGTACGTGGATGTGTAACTGTACATGCCCATGAATAGCAGGTCCACTGCAAGCAAGCCACATACCATGAACACACGATGCTGATGTGACAACAGAAAGGATCCCAGTAGAAACACACACGGGCACACACAGTGTCACATGTCATACACGGCAGGACACATACACAGCAGACACCATGGGGAGGGATACTGTAACAAGTCTCACAAGGGCCGCCTGTAACCATACTCTACAGCCATGCATAACCAGGTAGGCCCACACAGCTCGACCAGTAGGTGCACAACACATGAACAGGCCTTACTGTGTGTCACCATGTTACAGGATATGGCACACATGGTGCAGACACACCACACATCAGTGCACACTTGCAGGGGATGAAGGCTGGCTGTATGTGTCACAGCCCATACAGACCTGTGTGACAGCACATCCACATTACAGTATGCACCAAGTGATACCATGCACCTGATGTCAAAGACAGCACTGGATAGCTACACACACAGTCAGCACACAAATAGTTGCATGATGTGCAACCCAGCACCGGCAAACTATCCCGCAAATCACAATTGCATCGAGATAATAGATGCATCTGCAAGTTATGTGATGTCACACATGCTTGCGTACCTGACCAAGGAAAACACAGAAGTCGCAGTACATGTGTTTAGTGACTGCAGAGCATGAGCTACCTTACGCAGACATACAGTAGAAGGTCCCTAGGCATCCAAGTGTGACACACACACACACCTGTGCCTGTCAGTAATTGCTGCAGAGAGGTGCCAGTGTCGAATATGAGTGGCAGAGCACCCAACTTCACTCCCCAGGAGACTGCTGCCTTCATCAGTCTTGTGCAACAGTGGGAGAGGGTTCTGCTGCCACCAGGGTGCAAGAGACACCCCCCCAGTGACTGGAATAGGGTGTGGCACCAGATAGGTGACCGCCTGGCTGAAACAACTAGAGTGCGCAGAATACCACGCCAACTGAAGCACAGGTAGCAAGATATGGCCAGGCATGACCCAGGACTGTTACAGAGGCTCCAGGATCTGGCACAGCATGCTGATGTGGCCATGAGGACTGGGCAGCGTGTGACACATGGTAAGTGCCACAGAACACATAGTCATAGGCATACATGTAGACACCACAGTGGCATGTCACACCCTACAGATGTGAACAGTGTAATGTGTCCCCCCACTTCATGCACACAGGCCGCAGTGGCACAGTACAGCCGACATCTGCCAGGAATGAGGGTGACCAGGGATGGCAAGAGGAGCACAATCGAGACACAAACTGCAAGGTAAGTGCCACAAACATGTTAACAGCACCCTACATTGCAAAAGGCATATACCTGTGCCACAATGCCAGGCATTTGTGGTGTACGTGGCAGTGCACTGGAACACAGCGCACATGTGTGTACCTCTGCTCACAGTGCCCATACTGGACGGGTGGCTTGTATGTACGGAGTACATGCAAATTCCAGTGCCCAATGGAGTCACAGGTGCCAGTATATCATCACGCATGTTTCCGTTCAATGCCCTGCCATGGGACTGTATTTTATTTATTTATTTATTTGCTTTTGGTAACCGGGTAAGTGCACTGGGCACAAACATGCCGATTTTCAGGCACGACCCGGGAGAGTACATTTTAGATATACAAGACTGTGTATGTGACGCAGCACATGAAAGCAGTACAGTACAGAGTTAATTTTGACAACAAATACAAATAGATTTACAACAGTATGATGAAAATACAGCACAGTAGTACGGGGATCTCAAAATAACGTTAAGTGGGAACATAGGTGTTAGCAATAGCAGGCATTCAAAGAGACAAGATATCAAGTAATAAAAGAGATGCGAGAGAGCGAGGGAGAGAGAAAGCAGAGAGAGGGAGGGAAGGAATCGGGATGAGTGAAACAGAGCAATGGGGAAGGAGAGTGGAGCTAAGGTGTATTGTAGCAGGTGCAGGGGTTGATAAAGCGTAAGTGTTCTTTGTGTAGTGACTTAAAAGTGGCGTGGGAGGCTGTTTGTCGAGTAGCTTGGGGTATGGAATTCCAGTATTTAGGAGCAACATTGGAAAAGGTGCGTGCCCCCATATTGGTTCTGTGCCTAGGTATGTGAAAGAGAGCTTGGTCAGTTGAACGCAGGCCATAAGAGAGAGGCTGAGCATCCAGTAGGGATGAAAGGGATTGCGGGAGGCCAGATCTGACAATATTGTCAATTAATGAGCCGAAGGCCTGGAGTCTGTGAGCAAAGGGGCACTGCCATTTTAGATCACTATAGAGCTGGCAATGATGTTTGTAACATGGAGATGCTGAAGCATAGCGGCAGATGCTGTTGTAGGTAGTGTCCCATTTGTGGAGGGATGATTTGGATGCAAAGAGGTAGGTGACTGAGCCATAAGCAAGTGCAGGGAGAAGAAAGCCTTGTGCCACAGCAAGTCTGGCAGATGGGGTAAGGGCATATCTAGTTCGGTAGGCACTACCTATCTTGGCGTTAACTGATTTGCAGGTGGTTGTAATGTGTAGGTCAAAGTCGAGGGATGGATCTAGAGTAACGCCAAGGTATTTAAAGGAGTTGGTGCTAATCAGAGAAGATCCGTCCGCGCAGGGGATAGTTAGGGCATTTTGATTCACTTTAAGTCTGGCAGCGGAGCCGAAGAGCATGGAGTAAGTTTTACTGGAGTTGAGGGTGAGTTGGTTATTGGTGAGTCAGGATTGAATATTAAGAAAGGCAACGGCAAGAGGATGGGTTAAGTCGGCAACAGTTCTGGCACTGTGATAAATAACTAGATCGTCAGCATAAAGCAGTGATGAACAATTGTTTGCAAGGAGTGGGACGTCATTAATAAAGATAGAGAAGAGTAGGGGCCCAAGGATTGAGCCCTGGGGCACTCCAACATTAATGGTGAAAAGGTCTGATATGGCAGAGTTAAACACTACCGCTTGTTTTCTGCCGGACAGGTAGCTTTCAAACCAGGCCACTGCATTGGTGGTGAAGCCTAGGGAGCGTAGTTTAGTTGGAAGAATAGAGTGGTTGACCATGTCAAAAGCCTTAGTTAGGTCAATGAAGACTGCACCTGTTAGAAGGCCTGAGTCCATGGAGGCATATATGTCATTGGTGAGTTTGAGGAGGGCAGTAGAGGTGCTGTGCCCTTTGCGGAAACCATGCTGTGAGCTAGACAGGAGGTTATATCTATGGAGGTATTCTATGGATTGGGTGGCCACTAGTTTTTCCAAGAGTTTGCTAAGTACAGGGAGAATTGCAATTGGGTGGTAGTTATTTATTTCCTTGGGGTCACCCTTTTTTGGGATTGGTGTTACTTTGGCTGTTTTCCATATATTTGGTACTATGCCATGGCGTAGAGATAGGTTGAAAATTCTGGTTAAGGGAGAAGCGATGAGTTGGGCAGCAGCTTTTAGGAGCCTTGGTTCAAGTCCATCGGACCCTGTGCTGATGCTGTCAGGAATAGTGAGTAGCAGTTTTAACACTTCACCTCTCTTTATACTCCTTAACCTAAAAGGTGGGTGCATGATTATTGGGCTGATATCGCCAGAGGGTATGGTGTTGGAGACAGGAGGGAGGGAGATGAGGTAGTTAGAAAGATCTGAGAAGTGATGATTAAAAGCGTTAGCTATGGTTGTCGGGTTATTGCAGTGAATGCCGTTTAACAGCATGTCACTGGTATGTGCCCTGTTGTTGGCACTGAGGAGTGATTTTATGGTGGACCAAAATTTCCTAGAGTCACCTGAGGCTTTTATAAGCAGGTCCTTACAGTAGGAGCTTTTGGCTAAGTGTATGTTTTTTTTGCAAGAGTTTCTTAGAGAGCGATATAGGTTGTGGTCAGTTTGTAATCCAGTGATCTTGAAACACCACCAAGCCTTGTCTCTATCTCTTATTTGTGAAAATAGGGCTTTTGTTAACCATTTAGTCTGGGTTCCACGAATCCATGAGTGACACGGGGCCCATGGATGTCTTGGAGAGGGCTAAAGTGGCTCAGGAAGTAGTCAAAGGCAGCCTGGGCATTAGTAGAAGCATAGATCGGGGACCAGTCTATCAGTGAGAGATCATAAGTAAACTGCTCTAGGTTAATATTGGCCAAATTCCGGAAGGTAATGAGTTTTGAGGGTGGAGATGGTTTACAGGTAGAGTGCCAGATACAGTAGATAGGGGAGTGATCACTAATAGCATCTGCAAGGGTGCCTGTACCTATTATGCTGTCTGGCCAGTTAGTTAGTACCCAGTCGATCAGAGTACTATTCCGAGGGGGAGCCATGACCCTAGTTGGGTCTGTGATCATTTGGTGAAGGTTGTGGCCATGTACCAGGGTGTGGGAGGACTGGTTTATGGTACTAGACCAGTTCAGGTTGAGGTCACCCAGAATAAGGACTTCGTTACGACTGACAGTGCAGTCTATTAAGGAGAGGAGTTCTTCAAGACCCTTATAGCCACTAGCAGGAGGGTTATTGGTGCAGACTATGTGTAGCTTTTTAGAGCCTAGCTGCAGTGTAGCATGAAGTGCTTCACAGTGAGATAGTGTAGACATTTCATTATGGGATAGCAACAGGTGTGGCTTATAGAAGATGGTACACCATGCTGTCCCACAATCTCCACACACAGCATGTCATGTCCATGGACCTGCATTGTGTTGATACCCCCATAGCGGCCCACACTGCCCATGACCAGCAAAGCAACCAGCAGGGCAAGTTGTACAACCCTGTGTGGGACTACTGAGCTATCACAGACAGTACAGTCGGGTTTGCTTTCAGTTGACATACACTATGGTGTGCCCATGGCAGGGGAACACCCTACCAGTGGGTGACAGGGCTGTCATTGCAGGGCTCTGCAGGGTCACATGCCAACTGGGAACACATGCAGACAGCAGGCCACACATATGCTGAGACGCCCAGCTGTGTGTGGGTATATGTCATGTGACTGAGTGACAGCTCCCCATCACAGTCTAGCTGTGCCCATGTAATCCACCTGTGGATATACAATGGTGGTGGTGTAGGCTGGACCTGTCTGAGGCAGACAGTCCCAGGGTTGATGGGAAGATGCCATGAACACACCAAGCAGCATGTATATATATGTGTGACAAGGTGCAATGTTCACACGCCCATTGCCATGTGCTGTGCACCACAGAACAATGTGGACATGTGCCAGGTGCACGTGTGCTGGCCAGGAGCACTGTGCAGCACCATACCGGCGATGCATGTGCCACAGAACACACACAACATGGATTCACAGAGGGTAGATCATGTCAAACAAACTTAATAGAGTTTTTTGACTGGGTCACCAGGGTGGTGGATCGGGGGGGTTGGCGGATGTGGCCTACCTTGACTTCCGAAAAGTTTTTGACTCAGTGCCACACAACAGGCTCTTACACAAATTGGTTTGCTTGGGGCTGGGGGAAGGGCTTGTATGGTGGGTGGGTAACTGGTTGGATGGAAGAACACAGAGGGTACTAGTCAATGGGGCACACTCAGAGGAGTCAGTGGTCATTATTGGGATTCCCCAGGGGTTGGTACTAGGACCTCTTCTGTTTAATATCTTCATAAGGGATACAGTGGTGGGTCTTGAGGGGAAAATGAGTCTCTTTGCAGACGACGCAAAGGTCTGCAACAGAGTGGACACACCAGAGGAGGAGGAGGAGGAGAGAATGTGAAGGGATCTGGTAAGGCTAGAGGACTGGTCCAAGGAATGGCAACTGACATTCAACACGACAAAGTGTAGGATCATGCACTTAGGCAGGAAAAATGGGAGGGCTGAGTACTCGCTGGGAGGGAGCTGCTTGCAGGTTATGGAGGAAGAAAGGGACTTAGGCATCACCATTTCACATGATCTGAAGGTAGGGCGAGCAGTGTGAGGGGGCAGTGGCAAGAGCAAGCAGAATATTAGGGTGAATAGGGAGGGGGATCTCAAGCAGAAAGAGGGAGGTCATAGTACCCCTTTACACACAGCTGGTCAGCCTGAACCTGGAGTATGGGGTTCAGTTCTGGAGGCCCTACCTCAAGAAGGATGTGGATAGGGTAGAGCAGGTTCAGAAGAGGGCCACGAGGATAGTGAGGGACATACAGCATTTACCATATGAGGGGAGACTAACGAGCTGGCCATGTACTCCATGGAGCAAAGAAGGGAGAGGGGAGACATGAATGAGACTTTTAAGTACTTCTCGGGTATCAATAAGTTGTGTAGAACCTTTTCCAACTGAAGGAGTAACCAAGGGCAAGGGAAAACAAATATCAGATCAAGGGGGTGGAAATTTAGGGGTAACATCAGGAAGTATTTCTTCACTGAGAGGGTGGTGGACAACTGGATTGGGTTGCCAAGGGAGATGGTGGGGGAGATGACAGTGAGGGGGTTCAAGAGGGCCTGGGATAGCCACAAGGGATTGCTGAAACAGGGGGGAAGGACTTGAACAAAGGCCTAGGGGAATCCTAGGCACTCTGGGCAGACTGGGTGGGCCTGGCGGTCCTTTTCTGCTGTCATATTCCTATGTTCCTAAGTAACATGCCCAGCACGATCAGGGCATGACCATGGATATCGTCCATCCGGTGGCAAACCTTGGCTGGGACACCTGTGCCCAATGAACACACACAGCATGCATGCACCCCTGTAACACCCTGTGGCTACTGCTACATGTACATGTGGCATATAGCTGCTGCTGCTGTGTCATGACTGGCACACTGTGGCACAGCACAATGGATGTACATGCACTGACCAGGGATGGTGCAACACTGTGTGTGGGTAGGTGTCCGTGGCCATGCACATGGATGTCCATGGGTTTGTCACAGGTGAACTGTGCCACAGCACAGAAACACACTGGATGTGTGGTATGTGGTTTGTGTGCTGCGCCGTGTACTGCCATGGTGGTAGGGGAGTCCATGGTGGTGAGGGGTACGAGGGAGGTACAGCCTTGGTTATCTGCAGCAACATTTCACACTATCAGCAGAGGTGCCAATGAACAGTGGCATGATGCATGTACACACAGCATGCAGGACAGTACCCTGAGTGACATGTGCCAGGAATTTGTTGCACTGCATTGTATGACATGTCAGCACCTAGCACTGCTAACACCCACACATGTGCTGGGACACTGCATATGTGCATGTAGCCATTCCAGTGGGAGAATGCTGACATGTGCAAGTGTCCACATGTAGGTCGCCAGCTTTGGAGAGGGCCCCCATCCCATGCCGACAGCCCGTGTGCCAGGGCCATGCTCCGTGCAATGCACCTGCAGAAAAGGAAGGAAGCACTGCAGTATGAGGAGAGGATGCACAGGCACAGTTGTCTTGTCCCATGTCTGCAACCTACAGATGAAAAGTCTGAGGAGGAGGAGGTTGAGGAGGCATAGCAGGATGTACCGGACTCCTAGGGGACAGACACTGCCCATCCGGTCTTGGCTATGCAGGGCAACCATGGGAAAATGGTGTCAGATGATGGGCAGCAAGGTGCAGATAATAGGTTTGGCATCAGCATGGGCCTCACTGCTGTGGACAGTGGTCACTGGGCTGGCATTGGCTGCACTGGGGATGCCAGTCCACAGAGGAGGGTTGTGCCAGAAAGTGCTTTGGACAATGGACACACTGATGTGGCTGGTCAGACCATGGACGTCATATCCTCAAGCACTGTATTGTTCCATGGTGTGGCATCTGATGTCACTGGGGCTGTCGGTGGCCAAAATGAGGGGAGCACACTCACGCATACTGGAGTGGCTGTCACTGCCACAGATGATGTGTATGGGGAGCAGGGAAGAGGAAGAGGAAGAGGGGGACACACTCCCGAGCCCAGGGGTGGCTGTCACAGCCACGGATGATGTGGATGGGGAGGGGGGACAGGTTGAGGATGGCAACCTTGTTTCCACAGTTGGCTCCAACATCGCAGCTGCCACTGGCTATGGAGCCATTGGTGGGCAGGTAGAGGAGGACTCCACCACACCGACCAGACTGTCCACTATTGCAGCAGCCACTCAGTATCTGTCTGGAAGTTGCCAGTATGTTCCGTACTTCATCATGGATGGTCATGTGGCCTACAGAGACAGCACTGTGTTGCATGGGGAGAGGAGTGAACATCCTGGTGCTGCTTACGCCACAGTGCCGTTGGCCTCTGTACCACATGGTGAGGCATGTGGCAATATTCAGGGGAACATGGGGGTTATGCATTTGGGGCAGGTCGACCTGTCAGGGGACAATGATGCCAATACACAGGCAGAGGTGCACAGCCAGGCCGCACAGGCCCGCTCACCTCCCCAAGGTCCAGCTGCAGGACCTTGTTAGGCTTAGGAGGCCTTACAAATGGACTGCGCCTGGATGCAGGTATTCCTGCAGGCCTTCCTGGATGCAGTGCAGGAGGTCTGTGACATGCAAGCCACACACGGCTGGCCTGCATGTTCCACCACTGGCACTGCTATTGTGATTGTTGTACGGGCACATAAGCCTTGATTAGGGTGTTGTGCACCATCCATGATCTGTGGCTTGGACACACACCAGTCTGATATGTTTACACTGCGTTGTTCACAACAGGGTGGTCACTGTTCTGACTGTTGTCATACTGCACTTATGTACTGTTATACATTGTTTTGTGCACACCTTCACTATTTGCTGTTGGGTTTTTCACTGTTGTTGTGTTTCATTGTGCATGCCGCAAAGCCCCATTTGTACTGTACAATAGCACCCAACCTTTGCGACACCCACGCACACCCCTCATGTCAATAAACGTTATGATGTGTTTTGTCATACAATGTCATCTGTGGTGTCTGTTGTGAACCTCCACTGGCATGTCCATTGTAGCCATCACGTTACCATTTTGCATGCTGTGCATTTGGTCTGTGGCTATGGCCTATGGTACCCTTTTCCCATAGCAGCAACAGCCTCAGCAACAGGCACAATGCATGGCACACCCAAGAGGGCTGCAGACCACTGTTTGACATAGTGGTCACATCCACATGGCCTGGCATGCCTTGGTGATGAGCCCAGCTTACAGTGCATCTGTTGACCACACCATGCTGCCACTGTGGCCAGACATGCGCTGTACAGACAGTGACCTGTCCATGGGTCATGGGCTGGGTACAGGACAGGCATACTATGTGTCTGTGAGTGGGACTGCACACTGCCACCCACAGAAGATGTTGGCATGTGGCCAAACTCGCCAACGTTGGTCTATCCAGCTGGGCTACATCTTGGTTCCGCTCGTACCTTGCTGGCAGGTCCCAATCCATCCATATCAGTTCTTCCACCTTGGCACCCCTCCCAGTCTCCACAGGGCTACTGCAAGGTTCTGCCCTAGGCCCTCTCCTGTTCTTGATCTTTCTGAACAACCTGCCCTCTGCCTGCCCACACACCTCAATCCACATGTATGTGGTTGACACTGTGCTGTATGCATCCGGCCCCTCAACTTCAGAGGTTACGACCAGACTGCAGCAGGACTTTATCACAGTCCAGCACTGGCTTCACTCAAATCAACTCCTCCTCAATGCCAAGAAAACAGTCTCATTAACCTTTGGCACAAGGCAGAGACTTTCTAGGCTCCCCTCTCAGCTCACATTCCACACTCTGGAAGGGACACCCCTGGAGGCCTGTATCTCCTTCAGATACCTCAGCGTCTGGCTTGACCAGCACCTCAACTTTTCCGCACACATTGACTCCATACTCAAGAAGCTGCACCCCAGGCTTGGTGCACTTTACCGGAATTGTGACAGCATCTCTGAACCTGCTCGGAGGGCCATTGTGCAGAAAATGATCCTCACCATCTTCGACTACTGGGACATAGTCTACAGTGCCGACCTTAAGTCCACCTTAGCCAGACTGGACCCTCTTTTCCATTCTTTCTGTTGCTTTCTCTTGAACTGTCCTTACTCCACACACCACTGTGCCCTATGCAAGCAATAATGCCCAACAGGGTGGGTGGTATTGGGCAATAGCGGACCGGCCAGGGGCATAATGAGGTCCGATGCCACTGGCAGAGAGCCTTATAGCCCTTGGCAGATCCGGTATTGCCCATACCTGCCACCCTGGAGGGCATTATTGCACTTAGAAAATGGGCTATTTGTGAAATGTTCTATAAAATTATTTCAAAGTGGTACTAATGTGCATAAAAAATGGAGTAAATTAATAAAAAGTGTTTTGTTACAAAGTAGTCCCTGTAGTGGTATAGCTGTGTAGCTGGCAGCAGAGGACACTTTTGTTTTGCATGCTGTGATTTTATGTGCCTTTATCCCTGCTTGAGAGGTCGTTGCATTGTGTCCCTTTTGTTTTTTTTTTAACAAATTCTACAGTCTTGTCTGTTATTCTGTTTTGTTTTTTTGTAAGAGACTGAGGCGGGATGAGACTGTCATCGGTAGCACAGTTGGAAGAAAGCGTTTCAAGCAAAATTATATTTGGAAGCTGCTGTGTGTCCTGCTACATCAGGCATGAAGCGCGATTGAGAAATCTTCGGAAGGACAGATGGAGATGACAGTGGGCACCATTTACTGGCAGGAACAATGACTGTAAGCTCTTTAAAATATGCAAAGCATTCCAGCCAGACTGCTCAAGTCAGGTAGTCAGACCATTTTACTGGTTTGGTTTATTTATGAATGCCGACGGACAACGCGCGGGTGGGGAAAGGAAGGAAAGAGCGGGGCTCCGCTCAAGAAAGTAAAGTAATTTGACTGTGTGCCAGGATTAAATGGTTGGGAGTTAAAAAAAAGTGTTCTGTGGAGTACAATGTTTGAGAAACTGTCTTGGGGTGAGAGTGTTAGATCGCGTATTTGGGGACAGTAACGCTTGCACAGCGTGCAAAAAATTGCAGCAATTTAGAATTTTCCAAGGATTTTTTGCCCAATGAGTAAGCAAAGTGGGCAAAGGGATATGTTAGGTGATGATGGGGTAAGGTTAGTGGCACTTTTTATTTGCTGGGCATCTACTGAAAGTTAATATACCCCCCGGCAGGGGTACTGGCCAATCAGAGCCCAGCAAATAAAAAGCCAATTTTCTAAATCAATCTATGAACCTCACCTCTCTAGATAATCGTAGACAGTCCCACTTCGCCAAGATCCCAGCCAAATTTTGGTCCCAGCTACTCCCCTCCTACCTCACTGCTGCCCTAGCCAACCCTTGTACCCTAGCATACTCTCTCTCAGAAACTTGGACTCTCGGTCCCTAGCTGTCTCACATAGGTCCACTACTGTCGGTCAGGCAGCATTCAGCTACCGCATACCAACGTTGTGGAACTCCCTCCCAGCAAACATTCGTCACTTCTCCCCCCCCCCCCCGCATCTTAACTCCTTGCTCCAAGCTCATTTCGCCCCTACCTGCTCATGTGTCTAGGCAGTTTCTCAGTTCACTGAGTGGAATGACTGAGTATGTCCGCACTTAGTAATGCAATTAATCTGTGCCTGTAACTATTGTTCTCTCGCTCCACTTTGTCTTTTACCAGGACCAATCGTTACAGTTCCCCACTATGTAATTACTTGTATCATGCTGTCTTAACTGCTGTCTATCTACTGTTTTCTTGACCCACTATGTCTAGCTACCAGGACCAAATGTTAGTGATTCCCCACTATGTATTCACTTGTATAATACTGTCTTCAGCTGTTGTCTATGTTGCCCCTCCCCCAGGATGCATCTGGAATTGAGCAGTAGCATGCTCAGCATGCCTTCCTGGTTAAACGCTTCAATAAATAAATAAATCAGGGGAGAGGGGTGTGACTAGCAGGGTACCTCAGAGCTCAGTCCTTGGGCAAGCCCTGTGTTTTATTTATTTATTTAAATGTTTCACCAGGAAAGGCACACTGAACAACAATGTTGCTCATCTCACGGAGCATCCTGGGGAGAAAGGGAATTAGGGTAACAATGATACATATGAGAGACACACAATTTACATAGAGTTTACAGGCGTGAGAAGTAACAGTCAGGTACAATCAATGACAACAAGCAGCAATAACATCAAGTGCTTTGGTACACAATACCTCAAGTGCAAATTATTTAGAATAAGGCAGTAAAAATTCAAGGGGGTGATGGGGGGATAGACTCAATGAAGGAGAAATTCACTTGAGTTAGGGAGGTCACGGGCAGGAACAGTTAGGGGATAGAAAGTTGTGTAAGGCTGCAGAAAGGGAAGAAGTGGACTGTCTTCATTGGTGACAGGGCACTAGGACTGGAGGGACAGGTTTCCCTGTATGCAGATGACACCAAGATCTGTAACAGGGTGGATACTCTGGACGGAGTAGTGAGTATGAGGAGGGACATGGAGATGCCGGTGGACCAGTCAGAGGTGTTGCTACTTGGATTTTAATACAAGAATTGCAGACTAATGCACCTTATTAGAGGGAACCCTGGGGAGTGCTGCAGGATGGGGGAGAGTTGCTGAATATTACGAAGGGGTGAGGGACCTGGTGATTAACATTTCTGACTACCCAAAGGTGTCTCAGCAGAGTACAAAGGCTGCACTGAGGGCCAGTTGTATGCTGGGATGCATAGATAGAGGTATGACAGGCAGAAGGTGGGAGGTTGTTCCGCCATTGTAAAATACGCATTCGAGGCCTCCCCAGGGTACTGTGTGCAGTTCTGGAGGCTGCACTTTTGTAAGAACATTGACATGGTTGGGGGAGTCCAGAGCAGGGTGACTATGATGGTACAAAGATTGCTCCAACTAATACATACAGGGAGAGCCTACAAGGTGATGATATGTAGTCACTGGAGGGTGGGAGGATGGGAGACATGATGGACACAGTCAAGTACCTTCAGGACATAGACAGGGAGCCGGGGGGGGGGGACATCTTCCAATGTAGTGGATGGACAGGAACAAGGGGGCATGACATGACAGTGGATGGTGATAGGCTGAGGGGGTATGTGGGGATGTTTCTCTACACAGAGTGGGTGGTGGACACATGGAATATCCTGCCATTGGAGATGGTGTGGGCATACACAGTGGATGAGTTTTACACATGCATGGGACAGGCATAAGGGTACATTTGTGGAGGGATGGAGGGGGGAAATGCCTTTGACTAGGTATGATCGGAGGAACAAACATAGTGCAGGGCTATGGCCAGAGTGTATGATCATGGTGGTGCTTATCTGCATACGATTCCTATGTTTCTTTTCTTCCATGCCACTACAGCTGTGCTGGGAGACATGCACCTGGATGCTCCTATGTTATGGCTGTGAGTGTTGTGTTGCTTTTGGCTGATGTTGCCCCCCCACCCATATCCCTGTTGGTGATGACAGCATGCTGTGTGACAGGGTAGGGACTGTGCCTACTGTGCATGAATGTACATTGGCCAGGCACAACCTGCCTGTTGTGCCGGTATATGCACATTGACAGAGGTCCAGGATGCTCTAGCATGGTGGGGTGGCCAGGTTGCCCTTGACCTGCAGAACATCACACAGGAGGCGGCAAAATACCATCACTGTGCTGGATGTGACTAGGGTACTCTGCTGCAATACTGTTGCACATAGATTCTTAGATTCATAGACATGTGATGGCGGAAACGGACCTTCCTGGCCCATCGAGTCTGCCCATCCCCCCACTTGCCCCCCCCCAAGATCTCCCCCTTCCTTCCCTTGACAACCCCTTGTGTTTGTCCCAGGCCCTCTTGAAACCCTTCACTGTACTGGCCCTCACCACCTCCTCCAGCAGTCCGTTCCTGGGCTCAACCACTCTCTCCATGATGTAATACTTACTAACGTTTCCCCTAAACCTTCCCCCCTCCACCTTCAGTCCATGCCCCCTAGTTCTTATATCTAACTTCCCTGAAAATAGGCTCTCCCCCACTTTACTGATACCCTTCACATACATGTCTGTTTCACTTATGTCCCCTCTTTCCCTTCTTGTCTCCAGAGGATAAAAGTCCAGCTCCTTCAGCCTCTCCTCATATGTCTTCCCACTTAGCCCATGCACCGTTTTAGTGGCCCTTCTCTGCACCCTTTCCATGCCATCTATGTCTTTTTAAAGATGGGGCCTCCAGAACTGTACCCCCTACTCCAGGTGTGGCCTCACCGTGGAACTGTAAAGTGGAGTCAGTAACTCCCTCCTTCTGCTGGTTATCCTGCTCCCTATGCATGCCAGCATCCTGTTAGCTTTGCCCACTGCCTTGTTGCACTGGGTCCTCACCCTAAGGTCATCAGTGATTATAGTTCATAGATCTTTCTCCTGGCTGGTTGCAGCCATTATCTCCCCCTTAGTGTGTACGTGACTTTTGGATTCCTCCTCCCCAAGTGCATCACTGTGCATTTCCTGGCATTAAATTTCAGCTGCCATGTTTCTGATCACTCTTCCAGTAACCATAGATCATTCTTCATTGCCTACACCCCCCAGGGTGTCCACCCTATTGCTGGGCTTTGTGTCATCCATGAACAGGCAAGTCTTCCCCTGAAGCCCCCCTCTGTTATGTCACTGACATAGATGGTACACAGAATGAGCCCCAGCACCAACGCCTGGGGGACCCCACTCATCACCCCTGTCTCCCCAGAGTGCACCCCATTGACCACCACACTTTGGCCTTTATCCATCAGCCAGCTCTCCACCCATCTTATTAATTCCTGCCCCACCCCTAGACTCCCCAACTTATTAACTAGTCTTCTGTGGGGCACTGTTTTGAAGGCCTTCTGGAAGACTAGGTAGGCCACGTCCATTGCCCCACGCTGGTCAACCACCATCGTCTCCTCATCAAAGATTTTGATCAGGTCCATCTGACATGACTGTCCCTGAGTGAGGCCATGCTGCCATGTGTCTTGCAGACCCCCTTTTCCAAATAGCTAACCACCCTTTGTTTCAATACTGCCTCCATTACTTTACCCACCAACGATGTGAGACTGACCGGTCGATATTTGCCCGCCTTCTCCATGCTGCCACTTTTATGTCTGAACGTGTACATGTGCATGTAACATGTGACATCATAGGCCATGGCTATGGGGCCTTGCACAGAGGTGTTGTCCTTGTGTCACACCGTCATTTGCCCTGTGGTCTGTGGCACGCATAACGGTGTGGTGGACACATCAGCAGCAGGAGCATGCCACTGTTAGGGGCCATGCTGTCTGGCGAGCATGCCACACACACATACACCATTGCAAGACCTGGACTCACCGGACATGTGACTGTGTTTCCACGGGTGCATTCAGGCCACCATCATTGGAGTCATGTGCCAATAACAGCACAGTGTTGCAGTTCATTGGCTGTGATTTGTGTCCAGTTGTATCTGTTATGCATATGGACATGCATGGCTGTCACAACCCAGTATGGCTACACACTCCCGAACATGCCCTTCACATCCCAGTGTGCCTTCCTGTGTCAGTGTATGTCACAACACACATGCCCTGTATTGTCAGTTTTATTACACACATGCCTGTTACTTGAGCTACTCTGTGTGCTACCGCCCTGTGATGACCCACAACCCACACCCCACACATGTATGCACCCATCACCCAGTCACCACCACACACACTGTTCCCCATTGTGTCACTATACTACCCCCCGTGCACTGTTCTGTCCCCTCTGTTTGTATGTGTCCATTGTATTATGTCTTCTTGACAGTTTTCTTTTTCTTTGGTCCTGGACATTCCTGGGATTCCATAGCGTGTTGCTGTATTTGTTTCTTTCCACTGGTGCCTGTGTCCCCCACACCCTTTGTCACCAGTGGTGTGGGTTGCACAGCTGCTTTCACATCCTGCACACTTGTTGCACGTGGCTTTTGTCCTCACTTCTTTGTTGTTGGTTGTGGTCCATGCTCAACATGTGTCTGCAGTGTGTCATGTATGTCCGTTGTTTGGGCTCCCGTGACAGGCATGGTGGTGCCACCACATTGCTGGCCTCCACTTGTGTGTGCCATATCCTGCTGCTGTGCGGAGCTTGGCAGTCCCAAACTGCTTTTATCGGTAGCCAGGGGTCGGGTGTCTTCTGCTGGTCTTCTGCCCTTCCGAGCCCTCCCAGTGGTGCTGGGAGCTACATATTCTGTAGCATGGCCCTATACATGGGTGCTTCACAATGCCACCACATGTGCCTGCATCTGTACCCCAGTTGTGGTGTCATTGCACTGCAGATCTGGGTGGGGTTGCCGGTCTCAGGGTGTGCGGGTCTGATGCAGTTGCTGTACCGCTACATCACTGTGTTGTGGTTGTTGTGGCATGACAGGTTGGTGCTGCATGTTTGCCTGTGGCTGTGTGGTGTCCTCATGCACCTGCTGTGTACTTGGGGGTCTCACATGCTAGGCTGCTGCTGTGGCCTGCAGCACCATTGTGATAAGCTCTGTCTGTCTGTCTGTGCTGCTGCTCCATGAATCTCTCCACAGCCATTGCAGGTCTGTTTATTGCCTGTGTGTGTTCCTGGACTCATTCATGTGTGACTTGCAGGGCCTCCACAAGGGTGTTCAGTGCTGCTTGGGTTTTGCTTTTGCCCAGCTGTATCGCTGTGGCTATCTGCCATGCATTCATCCATGTTTTTGTGGTGTTCTCCCAGGCATAACCTTATGCAGCCAAGCATCTCAGTCTGCTCCTCCTGCCTGCTCACCACTGACTGGCAGAAACCTCCATAGTCTGTTGGTAACTGCTCCTCTGCCTCCCATAGAGACCATGCAGCCTCATCTAGTCTTGCCTCCAGTTCCTCAATGGTGAGTGGGCTGAGGTCTTGGGTGATCTTGTCTGCAATGCTTTTCACACTGCATGCATCACACCCCCTCCGCTGTGACATTGTGTTGCAACCCTTCTGTCACTATCTGGCTGTGATCCTCAGCTGTCATCTGTTTCCCCCAGTGCCATGTCCTGTGCACTCAGCACCTGAGATGATCCTGTCTCTTGTGTGTCCTGTTCCACAGTGTTGGCCTCCTCTTCTGGTCCACTGCCATCATCACCACTGTCATCATCTTCTCCGTCATCCACTGGTGTCTCTATTGGGGTTGTAACAGTGTCTGTCAGTTCCCACACATAACAGTTTTCCCATGACATTGTACTATGACAGCACTGGTTGCTTTGGCTGCCTATTGCTATTCCATAGTGGACAATGCTGTTCATTATGCATCATGTCCCTGTGTGTGGCATATGTGTCACATTCCCCACAACGGGGCCTGCTCATGCAGGACCCTGGGTAATGTTGCCCTGACAGTTTGCTCCACCTGTGCATGGCACACACACCTTTGTGGCTACTGTGATTCCCCTGTGTGCACACACCCCCAGCCCACCCCAAATGGTCCACCCCTCCTGGCCCACCATACACATTGCTGTCGATGTATGTGTCTGTGGCCTAACGGTCCTGCTCTGTATCCTGGTTGTGTCGGGCTCGGTGTCCCCGTGTACACTGTGCTGGCTGAGGAATAAGAGGACTCTCTACTCATGGCCATTCAGGGGTATTTCCTGGCTTGGAACCCCACCAGTTGCCATGGCACACCTCTTATTGTGTGCTTCCTTCTCTTTGCTGCATCGCTTCAAGTCGTTCAATCTTTTTTGGAGGTCTCTGAACATCCGCTTTGCATTAGCCACCACGTTGACCTTTGTGGCCACTGCATTCCAGGCATCCCTGTCCTGCCTGTACAGTTCCCTCTCCCCCCCCCCGCCCAGCATGAGTTTAGCTTTGGCCTCCACTTCATCTAGGAGTATGTCAGTCTCCTCTTTTGTGAAGTTTCTCTTTCTCTTTGGCTTTGTTGTGGCCTGCGATGACCCCTCAGAGTTGTTTGACATTTCCCTGTGCTCCTGTTTGCATGCATGCATATGCGTCATCTTTGCGTGTTATGCCCTTTTCTTGCTTGTATTTTGTGACATGTGTATTCATGCATTTCTGGCATAGTGGGTCCTCTTTCCGGAATATGGTGCAGGTCACATGTCGCAATGTTTTGGAAGCAATTTTCCATCCTGGCATAACTTGCACCTTGTTTTGGTTGGCCTTTTGGAATCAGGCCCACTGCATCAAGATAGAAATGCTACGTATTGATAGAAATACTGCATTAAGATAGAAATGCTGCATATTGATAGAAATACTGCATTAAGATAGAAACGGTACAGATTGATAGAAATGCTGCATCAAGATAGAAATACTGTATCAAGATCGAAATGCTACATTTTGATAGAAATACTGCATCAAGATACAAATGCTACATATTGATAGAAATTGCATCCTCTTCAGTCCCTCCACTTACACTCTCATGTACTACCTCTGCTATGGGAGTAAGGCCTGTCTCCGCTCATCCCTATAGAACAGGCTACCATCATCCGTTCGCTTCTCCCCCTCCCACCTCTCCTAAGATCCTGGCTCATAAACGAATCCACTTGCAACTGCTCCCTGCACAGTCATAAGGTCAAAATCTGTCCCTGCCTTGCTTATCTCTATTTTTCTATGTATACTTGCTCCCTAGTACTGCTGCTCCCTTGTCCTGCTCTGCTCTCATATCAGTCCCTGATGCACTCTGTCTCTTGACCCCTATTAGGCATGTTAACTTTTGTGAGTTGTATTTTTTGCCACATTTAGCATGTATCTACTGGAGGCTAGTTGTGTAATGACCTTGAATCCTCCTGTTTAGCGCATGTGTTCACCTTGTACTGCCTAATAGTTTCTTTGTATCTTTATTAGCGTAACTACATTGTATCTGTGATGTGATCTTATCTTTGCATTCTCTGTATTTTACTACTTCTGTAGAATGCTTGCTGCCACCTGTGTGGCCCGGGTCGTGACTGAAATTCGTCCTTTGGACCAGCTCACCCACCGGTTACCAAAGACATACATAAATAAATAAATGCTGCATAAAGGCAGAAATGCTGTACACTGATGGAAATACTGCATAGTGCTAGAAATGCTGCATACTGATAGAAATACTACATCAAGATAGAAATGCTGCATATTTGACAGAAATACTGCATCAAGATAAAAATGTTGCACATTGATAAAATACTGCATCAAGATATAATTGCTGCACAAAGATAGAAATACTGCATCAATGTAGAAATGCTACATATTGATAGACATACTGCATCAAGACAGAAATGCTACACATTGATCAAAATGCTGCGGCAAGATAGAAACACTACATATTGATAGGAATGCTGCATCAAGATAGAAATGCTACATAAGAATAGAAACATTGCATCAAGATACAAATGCTGCATAAAGATAGAAATACTACATCAGGATAGAAATGCTACATATTTGATAGAAATACTGCATCAAGATAGAAACACAACATATCTGATAGAAATACTGCATCAAGATTGAAATGTTACATATTGATAGTAATACTGCATCAAGATAGAAATGTTGCATATTAGAAATACTGCATTAAGATAGAAATGCAGCATAAAGAAAAATATATTTCCAGCTCCAATAATGATCTTGAAGCTAGGTTCTCCACCAGGTTGCTTAAGTTCGCAGAGAGCTAGGGAGAAGGAAACAGGGAATTAAAAGAGCAGAAAACTAAGGGAAAGTCAAAACTATTATTGGAAAGAAAGGATAATTAAAATGCAGTCATCTGTTAATGGAATGCAGTGGTTGGGTGCTGTCGTACAAATTAGTCCTCAGGCACTCTGATATAAGGTAGGCAAAGCAATGGGACCTGACAAGCGTCACCCTAGAATTCTAAAGAACTAAGGGAGAACTAGTGGCACCACTGGCTACCCTTTTCAACAAGTCATGGGAGGAGTGTGTGGTACCTGAGGACTGGTGGAGGGCGGATGTGATTCCCCTTCACAAAAGTGGAAGCAAGGCAGAGGCAGGAAACTATGGACCTGTTAGTTTAACCTTAGTGGTAGAGAAAATGATGGGATCATTTCTGAAAGAAAGAATTGTTGAGTACCTAGAAGCCAGCAGGGCACAGAACCCAAGGCAGCATGAATTCACAGTATGAAGGTCATGTCAGATGAATTTAATAGATTTCTTTGACTGGGTGACCAACGTAGTAGACTAGGGAGGGGCTGTGGACATTGCCTACCTAGACTTTAGCAAGGCATTTGACACAGTCCCACACAAAAGATTAATAAACAAGTTAGCCAGCCTGGGAGTAGGTCCCAGGGTGGTAACCTGGGTAAAAAGTTGGCTGGACAACATGACACAGAGTGTAATAGTAAACAGAGTCCACTCTGAAGAAAGAGGAGTTACTAGTGGGTTACCACAGGGTTCAGTACTGGGACTGGTCCTCTTTAATGTCTTTATAGGTGACATTGCGGAGGGACTGGAAGAAAAAGTATGCCTCTTTGCAGACAACACAAAGGTCTGCAACAGGGCTGATACACAAGGGGGTTAGAAAGGGTGAGAAGGGACTTGACAGGGTTGAAGGAATGGTCAAAAGTATGGCAGCTTAGATTCAATGCAAAGAAGTGCAAAGTAATGCACCTGGGAAACAAAAACCCAAGGGAAGAGTACACAATGGAGGGGAGGTATTAACAACAACAAAAATGGAAAGGGACCTGTGGGTAGTCTCATCAGATGACTGAAAGGTAGGCAAGTAATGTGAGAAGGTAGTAGGGAGGGCTGGGGGGATGCTGGGATGCATAGGGAGAGGCGTCACCAGTAGAAAACAGTAAGTTGTTATCCCTCTGTACAGACAGTTGGTGAGACTCCATCTGGAGTACTGCGTGCAGTTCTGGAGACCCCATCTCTGCAAGGATATAGATAGGTTGGAGGCAGTCCAGAGGAGGGCAACTAAAATGGTGCAGGGTCTGCACCAGAAGCCATATGAAGAGAGACTAAAAGAGCTTAACATGTATATCCTCGAGGAAAGGAGGGAGAAGGGGGACATGATAGAAACTTTCAAGTACCTCAAGGGAATCAACAAAGTCCAAGAGGGTAGCATATTTCAGAAAAAGAGAGTTACAAGAACAAGGGGGCACAATTTGCCTCCTTGCAAAAAAGATACTACACAAACAGGCACCAATTGGCCTCCACCCCCTCATCCAAACAGTTACACACAGAAGGGCACCTAGGCACTCTGCAAACACCCCCTTACAAGTACCTCACTGTAGAACCTCCTTTGGCCAACAGTCCTTCCGATATCATGCCCCCTCGTGGCTAAACAACCTAGTGTCCAGTATCTCCCTTGCATCCAGTCTGGGCCAATTTAAAGCAGATCTCAAATCCTTTCTCCTTAACTCTGCAATCTGTGAATGTACGTAATGTACAAATGTACTTAACTCCCCCTCTCCAGGTTCCTCGTCCAGTGCAGTGAGTTAACCCCCAGCATAGCGATTTCTTCTTTCTTCTCCCATGCTAAGGCTCATCAAACTCATTGTAAATATTTTATGACTCTGAGCCTATTATTACAACCCTCTGAAACGTATACTGTCATATGAACATAAGACTAACCTAGACCTTCTTTTAAGATCCCTGCTGATGTAACCGTGCAATGTTTACTGTGCTGAATGTTTTTGACTTGTAATATTAAAGTGATGCTTATGTATTTTCTTTTTTCTTTCCTACTGACGTGGAGCCTTTGCAAAGGAGTCCATGACTCAAAGGTTGTAATTCCAATTCTTTCAATAAATAAATAAATTTGAAGATAAAGTGGGGACGACTCAGGAGTAACATGAGGAAGTATTTTTTCATGGAGGGGGTGGTGGACGCATGGAACGGCCTTCCTGAGGAGGTTGTGGGGTCAAAAGCAGTGGGGAAATTTAAGAAAGTATGGGACAGACATAAAGCCATTCTAGTGGGGGTTAGGAAGAAGTAGACCGTTGGTCAACAAGGATCTGCAGCTTATCCAATAGGTAGGGAAATGGGCAGACTGAGTGGGCCAAGCGGTAATTATCTGCCATCAAAGTCTATGTTTCTATGTAAGCTGACCAGAGTGGCAGACTCCCTTGAGGATGGGGACAGACTTGTCAGGAGGACCTGAACAAGCTGGGCAATCAGACAGACTCCCGATTTCTCAAATTCGATGTAGCCTAATGCAAGGTACTATTCTTGAGTAGGAGACACAGGCAGATCCTACATAATGCGTGGGTCTCCTCTTACTCCCCCTGCTGCAGTGGAGGAGGACAAGTCCTAATACACAGGGAGCTGAAGCATGACAAGCGGTGTGGGGCCTCTGTCAAGAGGGTGAGCACAAAAAAGGTGGAGGTGACTATCTGAGCTGGAGAAGTAATTCTGACACTTTACAAAACCCCGATCCAGCCCCATCTGGATTGCTTAATGCTGTTCTCAGCTCCTCAGTGCAAACAGAATATTGAGGCAGTCAAGAGCACACCACAAAAGGCTACAAAAGCAGTCTGATGCTAGGTGGACTAAATTTAAAACTGCCTAGAAAACCAGTAAGAAAGAAAGAAATTATAAAGGCAAAAGCAATTAAAGAATTGGAGTTGGCCAAATGTGCAAATAAACATAATCCAAAATGTCCTATGGGTATATTAACTCTCTATCAAAATCTTCCCCCAGAATAAGTGATATAGTAGTTAACCATACTAATATCACTCAACCAACCAAACTAGCAGGTACGTTAATAAATATTTTTGTTCTGTATTCTCTGACAATTCCTAGACATTACCCCAAGTAATGGTCAATTCAAAATTTCTAAAAAGTGTATTTGGGTAAAATCACAAATTTAAAATCATATGGAGCAACAGGCCCTGATGGTATCACCACTAGGAGGCTAAACGTTATGTAAGAAAACATCTCCTTACCTCTCAAAATTCTATTTGAAAAATCATTAAATAGTGGAGAGGGGTCCACAGGTTGAAGATGTGCTCATGTGATCCCCATCCACAAGAAAGATAATAGGCAAGAGGTTTTCTAACTATAGACCAATCAGTTTAACATCCATAGTGGGCAAAATACTGGAGTCTGTTATCAAGGACCAATTGATAGGATATATGAAAGTTAATAACTCAGTAGATATGGAGCTGCACAGGTTCACCTCTGGAAGATTTTGTATAACAAATCAATCATGTTTTTATGAGAAGATCAGTAGTCATCTCGACAACAGGGGTAGCGCAGACGTCATAATTCTTGACTTTGGTAAAGCCTTCAATACAGTGCCACATTGGGCAATCATTTTAGAAATGCAGAAAATGAATATAAACCCTTTTCTAAATCAATGGGTTAAAAACTGATTAACGTACCACACATGGAAAGTCTCCATAAACAGTTACCTTTCCCACATAGGTAGAGTAACAAGTGGTGTCCCCCAGGGATCAGTTTTGGGTCTTATACTCTTTAAAATTGTTATAGCAGATCTAAATAAAAATATATCTAACAGAATTAGTAAATATGCTGACGACGCTAAATTAGGCAGCCCCAGTGATTCATCTAGCAGTATTCGCAGTTTACAGAAAAACCTGGACAAAATTTCAGCAAGAGCATATAAATGGGATATAAGGTTTAACATCTCTAAATGTAATGTGATACATCTGGACAGAAGGATCGTACCCCATACATATGTGTTATGGAATACTGTTTTGAAATCTGCACACAGTGAAAGAGATCTGGGCATAACAATTATTATACCATGGACCTTAGACAGCAACTAATCAAAACGGCTGACTGGCACCTTACCACCATTGTAAATCCTCTGATAATCACCGCAAAAGGTGCCAGCCAGCCACATCTTGGAAAAAAAGCAATCTGACAGCGAAATCGCAGAACTCTGACCGCCATCTTGTTTCCCTGCTAAGCAAAGACTGTAAAACAGCAACTCCGTACATCAGGGGAAACTAAACAAAAACACTGACTGCTCTACTACTGAGTCACTTATTTAAGCATTATACCAAGTACTGTTTTTTAAATAATAAAAAGCAGTACTTTTATAATCTAATAAAGCCACTTGGGGATCTGGTTATCGGGATTTACCATGGCTGGCGCGGATTTACCCACTCAGCTGTGCCTCATGGGCAAACCACTCTAGCCATGGTAAATCCCCCGATAACCCACATCCCCTTGTGGCTTATTGCTTAAATAGCTCTCTGGCCCCAAAGACTACTGCTCTATGGGGATGTGTGTAGAGCAAATAGAGTAATGGGAGCGATCAGGAGGAATACTGTAAGCAGAAGAGCAGAAGTGATCATGCCATTCTGTATTGTGCATATGTTCATCCAGTCTTGGAATATGGCTGCCAAGTGTGGTGTCCATATAGGGAATGTGACATACCCAGACCTAAAAGGGTACAAAGCAGAGCAACTAAAGTTGTAAGAGGAATGTACCAGGATAAACTGAAACATCTGGAGCTATATTCACTAGAATACAAGCAACAGTGTGGTGACATGGTGTTATTGTTCGATATTGTTAATAACACTTATTTGTTTAATCAATTAAATTTGTCCTTTAAATAGCAACTCTTTATTACAATAACAAGCTTAAAAACACTACATTTACACCAATTATTGTTTTAACTTTATTGTTTTCCATTTATTTATTTTTTTTTTACTTTCACCTGATGTTGGTCTACTAAATATTGTAGATAATGCAGCAGTTATTTCACTGAGTCTTTCAAAATGTATTTGATTCTCCCCTGCTCACCACACAATTGCTGTTTTGTTGTCATGGTGAGCTCTATGATGTCATAAAATCAAGGCACTGCGAGGTTAACAGGGGACAGGCAAATGTTTCCATAAGTTTTCTATACAGACATTTTAGCTGGACTACCAAGGTGTGCTATATATCTTGGAAAGGAACACTGAAAATGAAAAAATGCATTCCCTAGTAAATTGTAACAGCTGAAACATCTTACTTATGAAAGCACATGCTGAAGTGCAGAGCTGCTCTCTAAGGATAGTGATGCAGGCACAAGAGGTCACCTGTTACAATTAAAGGTGACTAGATTTCAAACAGATAAGATAAAGTACTTTTACTCAGTACGAGTTGTAAACCTGTGGAATAGTCTACCAAGGCATGTGGTTGAGAGTAAGATCAAAGAAACTTTTAAACATAATTTGGAAGGGATTTTTGAGGAGGTAGGAAGCCTCGTGTACTACTTATAAACAGAAGCATTTATGGGCACGTGGCCTTTAAGTTCCTTATTCCTTTGTGAACCTTGTGAAGATTTGATGGACAAAATACATGAGGAGTGGCTGGTGGTCCTTATCATGCTCACGTTGGAGAAAAGGAAGCTAAAAAGGGGCTGCAAGATCTGTCTTCTGTATACTCAAGAGTATCAGCAAGGTCAGACAATCAGAGATGTTTGATCTAGTGTCTTGCATCAGGATGTGGGGACACATTTCGAAGCTCAGAGGTGCTAAATTCAGGGGTAACATTAAGAGGACCGAAAACAAAAAAAAGGGGGTTGTGTCTTCAAAGTTGTTTAGCTGAAAGAATGTTGTTCAAACAAAAGATGCATAGAAAAAGCTTATGCTTTATTCAAAAAGTGCTGGAACAGAAACAAAGAATCTGAGGAGTAAAAGGTAACCAGATACCACACATGTGGAAGCCTCATGGCTAATAGCCCAACAGCCCCAGTGCTTCAAGGGTGCACTGCTTCTTGGTCTGGTTATCTTTTACTCCTGAGATTATTCCAGCACTTTTTAAATAAAGCACAAATGTTATGCTTACCCTTCTGTTGGGACAGCAATTCTTTCAGTCACAAAACCTGGAAAGATGCAACCACTTTTTTTTGTTTATTTTTGTTTGGATCATTTGAAGCTGACCATCTCAGCTGTGCACCAAATACCTGCATTTTGCAAGAATATTGCTTTGATGCTGTAACATTAGAAGGCATTTCTTCTTGCAGAAGGTGGTAAACTACAGAACAGTCTACATGTGGAGGCAGTGAATATGCAGCCAGTACAAGCCTTCAGGTTAAGCCTGGACATATTTCTGCTTAGCGAAGAAATCCCCAGCTACCCAGGATAGTAGAATGGCTAGGGAATCCCAATAAAGTAGTACATGTTACATAGCTCACTATTTCATCTTTGTTTACTAAGCTACTGTAAGTGGGGGGCAGACCTAATGAAATTATAGTCACTTCCAACCTTAAATCACTATGTTAATGTTTGACTGTGAGATACAAAGGCTGGTGGTCCTTCTTTTAGGCTACCATGGTACTGGTCAGTGTATTTGTCTAATAACATCCCAAAAATCATTCACAACCAGGTCTGCTCACACAAGCTAATGAGGTGCATGACTCCTTTCCTATTACTTCTGCTGTGTACATGTTGCTACTTCGGTGCATTCACTACATCTGATCTGTGCAGCAGCCAGTCACAATCAGAGAACAGTCACACCTAGAAACCACAATCCTTTAAAGGACTACATATCCCAGGAACAACTGGGCTTCCCCATCTCCCCCCAAATTAAAGCAAACACCCTCCCCAGCACATGTATTTGGCTGGCACCAGGAGCACATCCCTTGAGCTTGCAAGAAAAATAACCAACCCACTACCTCCTTCTAGGTTCTTGATGATGACCTGATGTTGGGAGGGTTATTGCTAACACTGAAGCAGGGCTCCTAGTACCGGCCTGGTATTGGGGGGGTGGTATTTACAGCACCATAATGCCATCCTCTATTAGCTCCTCAATTCTCTCCACTTAAAGCTTGCCTTCAAACTGCTTAAAATGCAATTGCTTGGATGCTATTTGCACTCAGAAACAGGACAGAATCACTTCCATCCTTCATCACTCCCTACTGGCTCCCTAGCCAATTACCCATTCACAATTGCCCTACTTGTTTTCGGAGTTCATCAGAGCCTTGCCCCTCCACCTTTCTGATCTCATCACTGTCCACTCTTCACCCCACACTCTCCATTCCTCAAACAGCAGACTCCTTGCGTCTCCCTCTTAACCACTGGTGAGCAGTAGGTGTTGGGTTATGGCCTAGAACTTTTCAAATAATTCTAGGGTTCTAATCTTCTTTAGAACTCAGATTCTTCTGTGTAAGGCCCTAGGCACACTACAGAACTGTTTTTGAAAAGCGTTTTTAAAACCAGTTTAGCTAAACCATTTGAGTCCAGCCATACTACTCAGTAACCATTTTTGAAAATGGTTTAGTGTGTCCACACTGCTAGTGTTAAACCTGTTCTCCTTGTAACTATTTTGTGTTAAGTCCAACAGACAGAACTGTGCTTACTTGGACACACTGCAGCTAGAACTGTTTTAGTTAAACCATTACAGCTTAAAACACTTTTACTCCTGGACAGACCTGTAAGTAAAACCATGCTAGCTCCAAAATGTTTTTAAAAATGGTTTTAAGACTAGATATCTAGCAGGGTTTAAAAACACTTTTGCGAAAACGTTTTAAGGGGCTTGTAGTCTGTCTGCAAACAGTGCTAGGGGGATTTAAACTGTTTTAAGGCACTTAAACTGTTTTAAGTTCCCCAGTGTGTCCAGGGCCTTAAGGACTAGACAGAATGGGAGAGAGAGAGAGAGAGAGAGAGAGAGAGAGAGATAGATACAGGAATGAGAAAAAAAGTCTATAAAAAAGACATCCCTTCTCAACACAGAGACAATATTTATTTTACTGCACATGCCAAAAAGAAAGCAAAACTGTGTGCCATTCAAAATGCAGATGTGAAGAGTAACAACTGGTGTGTTAAACTGCAGTTTGGCAGATCAGCATGCAGAAATATGAACAACACATTCTCATGTAGGTGCCTTACTGAGACATTGTAGAATGTAAGTTTTTTGTTTTCCTGACAGCCATCTTCTCTTTTTCAAATGTCTAAGCAACACAAACCATTGTATTTAGTATTTAGAACCCATGGGTGTTCTAATTCTAAATTAAAATGAACCACTGGGTTCAATGAGTGGCCGCCAGTGATGTGCTTGTGAAAACATTAAGTGATCTTCCCCCCTCCTACAGCTTCCCCCATCTGTGCGCTGACACAGCTCCCGGCCCCATTCTGTGCCATCTCTGTCTCTTACCCTGCCCCACCTACCTACAGACTTAGCACTCTGAGGTGGGGCAGTGGAGAGTTGCCCAGGCTCCACACCAACAACATAGTTCTTGGGGGCAGGTGGGCAGTCAGCAAGTAGGGACCTAAGAAGCTGGTGGCATATCATCCCACATCGCTTCTGGGCTCCATTTTCCCGTTTCCTGACTCTGCCCACTGGGAGATGCCAGGCAGGGCTGAGCACAGGTGCAGAGCATGACTATGCATCCTGCTAGCCAGTCAGCATCTCCCCCACCCAACATAGTGCTGCTGCCTGCACCTCCACCTAGGAACACCAAGGTGGCAGTTGTGCAGCAGCAACAGGCTTCCCCCCCTCCCTCCCTTGAGGATGAGAGAACCCTCTGGGATGTCCAATCCTCCTCCCCCCAGCTCGCACCCGATGACTCGAGATTGCTCCTGATCTCAGGTTGCTGGCATCACAAGTATGTGATCTTTTGGCTTGTCTCTTCTCCTGGTTTGCCACTCTCAGTAGAGGTGCCAGGAGAATTGTCTCGTGGCTAAAGGAAATGTTTGTAGCTAAAAAGTTTCACCAGAGACAGAGTGCTGGAGATAAGGGGCGGGAGGGAGGAGGTACATGAAACACTAGGCAGGGGACTGTTGCATTGTGGGGAATTTATAGCCGGGGAAAGTCTAGCAGCCTTTATTAAACTGTAGGATTAGCCTTTAAATTCTAAAGGGGTTCTAATCTATTTAGAACTAGTTAAGACAGCCCTAGTAAGCATCTCTGCTCTTTTTGCCTGGAACAGCCTCCTACCCTGTTTTCATCTCACTCATTCTCCTTCCCTCTTAAAATTAGGCCTCAAAGCCCAGCTCCTTTCTTCTGCCTACAAATTCTGAGCTCCCTATTGATCTTCTCATGCTTTTTTGTTCAGTGGTTCCTCTGATATTAGCACTGCCCAAAGCCCTGAGCAGAGATCGGTTGTGCCAGCCATCCTGTTTAGAGAAAGCCGCTTGTGCCACTTTGTTTGCCGCTGCTCTCAGGTAACTTCAGCATTACTGTCCTGCTGTGATGACCATGGTCCCACAGCGGTCAAAACACACAACAATGAAAGTTAACCATGGCTTTCCTGCGTAAGAACAAAAAAAAAAAAAAAAACGACATGCTGGGTCTGCATGTGTGCAGCACAGACAGAAAAGGGATACATTTGGGGCTACCCAATGGCAAGCAAAAGCCCATCGTGCTTCCTGACTGGCAACCTGGTTTCAGGAGCAAACAGTGGAAGATAGCAATCAATGCAAATCAACCTGGGGAGGCTGGCATAATGGTCCACCACTGCAGCAAGCCACAGTGGAGGGACAGGGAGCTTCTGCTTTGGCCAGGGGATACTGCATATGTATGAGTCCACTACTAGGCAGTATAAAGTACCAAGGGACATGAGAGTGTTCAAGGGTCACCTGAAGAAACTTTCAGAGAAAAGTTGCAACCACTAGCACGAAGGTGCAAGCACTATCAAACCCTGCTGCTCTTGCTACTTTAATACGGAATACAGACCCGGACGGGAGAGGCAGCACAAGGTGTGGGGAATTATGGGGGGAATGCACAGCAGGTAAGGAGGTGTCAGGGTTGGTGGGTACTCAAAATTTCTAGAAGAGGGGTGTCTGACCAGAATAAAAAATCTATATAAAAAAGAATAAACTGAATGCAGATTAAAACTAGAAAACAGCGATAGAATTGAGCATTAGGGCTTCTTCAGGAATGATATTGTCACAACTCACCCAAGACGCTCTGAGTGGTGTGATCCAGGACTGGATCATTTACTTCATCATGTTGCTACCACCCTAGTTAAATCTCTCTCTTTTTTTCATGTTTCAGGGGGCTTCAACCCCTGCACCCCGCTTAATTATTATAACATACTCTACCACTAGCAAAATCCCACTGTCAGGATTTTTGGTGTCGGGATTATGGGTGTCGGGGAAGAGCCTTTCAGTCTCACGTAAGTATACCAAAGAGGATGCAGTTATAGATCATTCATGATTTTCCTGTGGTCATAAGAGCAGGGAGAGTTTCTTCTCTTTTTCACCATGTCAGGCCATCTCAGGATATCCTTTGAAGGACATCCTTTGAAGCAGTAACCAACCTTCCTTGGGGATATACCTTGTAGGCAACATCTGCTGACTGTTCCTTAGACCATATACACAGAACAAAGTGAGCTGGACACAGGCTGATATCAGCAGCAGTAGTAGTTGTGCATCTAAGCTCCAATGGAGCAGGGCCACCAAGGCATAGTGATCTCCGCTATGATAACACTAGCTCCCATAGCTTAACCAAACAGGCAAAAGGTTGGGGGAGGCACTCGAAATCTTCACACACCTCGCACCCCCGATTCTCATCCTAGCAAATTCTCTCTGTCCACTATACAAAACTAGGGTGACAATGGTTTACCCATCATTTGCAGTACTCCTGCTGCTCCTCACGGTCTTCACCTCCCTGGAACAACAGCACACCATTCTCCCACAAATCGCACAGGACCAATGCCTAGTTCCCAGTGATGCAATCAGGATCCTACAAGGAACCTTACAGATTATGCATAGCCTTAAGACCCTCACATCTCTGCCACCCCTTAGGGAAGTGCAGCGAGCCAGCAGCACTGGCCTTTTAGTACCCCGCATGCTCATTTCTTTCTCATTGAGAATGCAGTATCCCAAATCCCTCAGATTCAAATTACAGAGGGTCAAGACTAAGATTCACTTCAATATTATTGCAAAAAAGGCAACACTAATTCTATTATTACTTTCTGGGAATGTGTTCCCCAATCCTGAACTGCAAAATACCCAGTATGAGGCAGGTAACAAGGGCAGTGGCTTAAAGATTGTCGCCATGAACACTGGAAGCCTACTGCCTAAGCTAGCACAGTTCCAGGCATGGACACTTATGCATAGCCCTGACATCACGTGTCTACAGAGACATGGCTAGCCTCTACAATAAAGGATAACTCAATAGCGCTATGAGGATACGAGACCTACAGACTTGACAGAATAGGTAAAAGGGATGGGGGCTGTCTCATTCATGTCAGGGATACCATCCAGGGGAGCGTGCTCCCCATATCTGGTAGGCTATTAAACTTTTGCATGGCAATCACAAGTCTCTCACTATAGCCACCCTCCTAGGAGACAAAGGGGACAGACAACCCCAGACCCTGCACCATTTTAGTTGCCTCCTCTGGACTGCCTCCATCCTGTCTATGTCCTTGTGGAGATGGGGTCTCCTGAACTGCATGCAGTACTCCAGATGGGGTCTCACCAAGTGTCTGTACAGAGGGATAACAACTTCCTGTTCTCTACTATTGATGCCTCTCCCTATAAATCCCAGTATCTCCCAGCCCTCCTTACTACCTTCTCACATTGCTTGCTTACCTTTAGGTCATCTGATATGACTACCCCAGGCCCCTTTCCATTTTTGTTGTTGTTAGTACCTCCCCCCCCCCATTGTGTACTCTTCCCCTGAGTTTTTGTTTCCCAGGTGCATTACTTCACACTTCTTTGCATTGAATCTAAGCTGCCATACGTTTGACCATTCCTCCAACCTTGCCAAGTCCCTTCTCATCCTTTCCACCTCCCCCCCTTGTGTATCAACCCTGTTGCAGATCTTTGTGTCGTCTGCAAAGAGGCATAATTTTCCGTCGAGTCCCTCTGCAATGTCACTTATTAAGACATTAAAAATTACTGAACCTTGCGGTACCCCACTAGTAACCCTCCTTTCTTCAGAGTGGACTCCATTTACTATTACCCTCTGTGTCCTGTTGTCCAGCCAATTTTTTACCCAGGCTATCACCCTGGGACCCACTCCCTGACTAGCTAACTTGTTTATTAATCTTTTGTGTGTGACTGTGTCAAATGCCTTGCTAAAGACTAGGTAGGCCATGTCCATACCCCTCTCTGGTCTACTACTACTTCTTTGGTCACCCAAAGAAATCTATTAGATTCATCTGACGTTATCTTCCCACTGTGAATCCATGCTGCCTTGGGTCCTGTGCCACGCTGGTCTCTAGGTACTCAACAATTCTTTCTTTCAGAAGTGATTCCATCATTTTCCCTACCACTGAGATCAAACTAACAGGTCTGTAGTTTCCTGTTTCTGCTTTGCTCCCACTTTTGTGAAAGGTAATCACATCTGCCCTCCTCCAATCCTTAGGTACCACATCATCCTCCAATGATTTGTTAAAAAGGGTAGTTAGTGGTGTCACTAGTTCTCCACTTAGTTCTTTAAGAATTCTGGGGTGAATTCCATCAGGTCTCATTACTTTGTCCAGCTTCAGTTTTGGGAGCTCTTTGAGCAAGTCCACTTAAGTACCTTGTGGTCATGATAGAAGATACCCTCTCTTTCTCACAGCATATTGACCTGGTAGTAAAAGCAGTCGGCTCCAAACTTGATGTCCTTTACAGGCACAGGCAATGCCTAATGCCCCCAGCTCTTCGCCTCAACGTTTCCAGCTCAGTTCTATCGATAATAGATTACAGGTTGGTGGTATACAGTGCAGCCCCGGACACAGCACTCAGATGGGTAGCTTTGGTTCTTAAAAAGTCATGCAGACTTACTCTAGGGGCAGATAAGCTTACCCACACATGTGCGTTGTATAAACAAACTAAATGGCTTAACTTGAATGACAGGATAAAGTTCCAGATATGCCTCCTTGGAACAAAAGCATTACTAGGCCTCTCACCCCCCTGCATTCTAAATATTCTCCAAGTGGCACACTCCCAGTACATCACAAGGGGTAAAGCTCATTGTATATTCTCTGTCCCCTTCAGAAGAACATCTCTTGGACAACGCTCGTTCTCGTACAGGGCCCCCCTCTGGCTGAATGAGCTCCCAGTTGTAATAAAAAATGTTGTGAACCTTCCTACCCTCAAGCTTGAATTGAAGCAACATCTAATCAATATCAGTGCATGTGAATGTAGGAAAGCAACCTGACCTCCCACTTTCTGTTCATAGTCACTCACCTACACCTTATTAATCCCCAGTGAATGGGACGAAACTTCTAGTCCTCTGTCTCCCTTCTATTTACATCTTCCTCTAGTATATGCACTTATACACCCTAGCATTCCACCCCCCCATGGCCCGTTACTCCTTGCCCTCACTCTCACCCCTTTTCAACAAGAGGCTCGTACCTTTATTTATTTATTTATTGCAATTGTTTCACCAGGAAAGGCACACTGAGCAACAAGATGCTCATCTTCCGATGCGAACTGGGGGGTTGGGGTACACGTGGCTATGATAACATGCAGGTTATCAAGTGAACAGTTAACAGAAGCAAATAAAAAGCAGCATGAGGATACACGATTGCTTGAATATACAAGCAGCGCACATTGAATGCTTAGGATATTATAGTACCAAATAACAATTTTGTGACAAGAAGCAGCAGATAAAGTAAATTAGCACAGTAGTAACAGCTGTAAACAACAGAGGACGTATATCACAGTTATACAGTTATACACAGTACATAGGGCAAAATAGGCCCAGGACATAAGTGCAAGGTTGGGGATTGTATGCCAGCTTCTGTAGCAAGGCTAAGGCCGCTGGTCAGGCATTGGGGAGGGGATAGTGGGGCATGGCAGGTTCAGGGACAGGAGCAATTTGTAGTAAGGAAGTTTGCTAGGGTGGAAGACAGAGAGTAGAAAGAGGAGGAGTGCCGAATTTGCAGTGGGAGAGCTGCTCCAGAGCTTGGGTAGCTGGTGGAGAAGGCAGCTTGACCGGCAGAGGTCTTCCGCCTAGGGACTGAAAGTTGGAGGGAGTCACTGGATCTAAGATGATGGGAGGGGGGTGGGGCATCTGTAAGTACAGTGGCAAGGTAGGAGGGGATGGACCCGAGCCATAGGTTGGAGACAAATTTAGCACAGTGAGAAATGTGGCGGTTTTCGAGGGACGGTAGTGCCACAGCTCGGTAGAGGTTGCAGTAGTGGGTGAGGGGACAGACATTGAGAGCAAAGCAGCAGAAGGGATTATAAAGTGTGTCCAGTTTAGATATGGTGGATTTAGGGGCTGCTCTGTATACAATGTCACAGTAGTCGATGGAGGGGAGTATCATCTTCAGGACCAGTTCACGCCGGACACGGGGAGGGAGGCTGCTGCTGTTCTTATATAGTGCACTGAGCATGGAACATAGTTTTTTTTGAGATAGCATCGATGTGGTCAGAGAAGGAGAGATGGCTGTAGAGCCAGACCCCCAAGTAATGGAATGAGGAGACATCTTCAAGTTTTTGGCCATCCAGGGTGGCGAAGTAGGGAAGGGAGGGGAGTCTGGCCAGGCATTGTCGTGGGCCGAAGGTCATAGTGAGTTTTTTTGCATTTAGGGACAGCTGGTGTGAGCTAAACCATTGCTGTACCTTGATGAAGTCAGCTTGGAGGTTTGATTGTACCACATCAGGGGCGGGGCTGTAGTAGTAGAGTACAGTATCATCTGCATACATGTGGATTGAGAAAGTAGAGCAGATGAGTGGCAGGTCATTTAGGAATATAGAGAACAGAATGGGACCAAGAACCAACCCCTGTGGGACACTGGTAGTTAAGGGATGTGGGGTGGAGATCACATTTGAGAATCTAATGGACTGAGTTCTATCAGAGAGGTATGATCTGAACCAGTTTGTGGCTGCGACAGAGATGCCTGATTCAGCAAGACTCGAGAGCAATATGGGGTGGGAGACGGTGTCGAAGGCTTTTACAAGGTCGACAAAAACAGCTGAGGTGATCAGTCCACTGTTCAAGCCTGTCAGGTAGTGTCTGCAAGCCTTATCAGGGAGGAGGTGGTGGAGTGTCCCTTCCTGAAGCCAGACTGGAATGGTGTGAAGAATTTGGAGTCAGTGAAGAAGGAGGTAAGTTGGGTGAGCACAAGATGCTCTTGTAGTTTTGCTAGGGCTGGGAGGAGGGAGATAGGGCGGTAGTTAGAGGGGGAGGTAGGGGCACCTCCTTTTGGCAGAGGGATGACAATGGCATGCTTCCATGCATGGGGGACGGCAGTGGCAGCAAAGGATTGGTTTAGGAGTTTGGCAAGTGGAGTTGCTATAGCGGGGGCGGAGAGGTATAGATGTTTGGGGTCTAATCCATCCAGGGATTTGCCGTTTGGGTTGAGAGAAAGTAATGGATCTAGGTCCTCAGTTGCAGAGATGTCTTTGAAGGAAAAGGAGTGAGGCCTAGTCTGGGTCTTTATGCCTGTAGGTGGTGCGAGAGGTGTAGTGTTGGGCAGGGAAGAGAGAAGGGCGGCAGCACAAGTGGAGGAGTACAAATTTAACTCAGTGGTGACTGCTGTGGGCTCTGATAGGAGAGAGTTATTAACATTTAGCATTGGAGTGGGATTGGCAGCTGGTGGGGTGAAAAGGGAGTGAATGAGTGGGTTTATTTAGGTTTGACTGGAGGGACCTGCTGAAGTACTCTGCTTTTGCAAGACGATTGTCACTGGTGCACTTGTTACCGTGCATGCAGTATATGGAAAGGTGTTGTGGGAGGCATGAGGATTTATGCATTTTCCAGGTTTTGTCCCATGCGATTTGACATGCAATCAGTTTTTAGGTGATCCAAGGAAGGTGGTTTCCTCGTACTCTTGTACAACGCAGTGGGGCGTGTGTGTTCCAGATGCTGAGGAATGTGTTTTTCAAGGGTAGGAAGGCAACATCAAAGGAGATCGTAGGAAGGGCAGGGGCCCAGTTTGCTAGCGCAAGGTCGTCTAATACAGGGGCTAGATTGAGGGATTTATAGGAGCGTTGGACTACAAATTTAATGGGGAATTTTGGGCGGTGGGTTTTAAGCACTAAGAAGGTTACGTGGTGGTCGCTGAGGGAGTCAGGAAGAATACCGGCTTGTTTGACCCGGTGGGGGTGTGTGGTAAGAACCCAGTCGATGAGCGAGTGGTTACCAGATTTTAGGTTAAGCCGGGTGTGCTCAGTAATGATTTGTGAGAGGTTTAGGGTGGAAATTTCAGTCCTGGTTTTGTTGAGGGCAGGAGCTAGCCAATTGCCAATTGTGGTTAAAATCGCTTATAATGTAGAGTTCCCCTGTCGTGGTTAAGCAGGAGATTTGCTTGAGGAGGTCGGTGACAGCAGAAGCTGGTGTACCAGGTCATCAGTATATCCCAGCAATGTAGATTGGTAGCGACAAGGGAAGGACAAGCTGAATTAGTATTACTTCAAGGACTTTTGGTTCGGACTTGGTCAGGACCACTGAATAGTGCAAGTCCGGGTTTACGTAGATAGCTATTCCACCACCTTTAGAGACTCTGTCCTGGAGGGCCATAGTGTAGCCTGGGATGGTGACAGAGGAGTTGTTGATGTTTTTGTTGAGCCAGGTTTCAGATAGGGTGAGGATATCTGGAGCGTAGTGGGCGGCAAGAACCTAAAGGGAGTCAAGCTTGTGGACAAGCCTTTATATATTTAGGTGCAGGAGGCACAGGCCACATGGTAGAAGGTCTCCAGAGTGAGGTGAAGAAGAGACCGTTGTTGGAGAGGGGCATGGGGGGTAGTATTGGGTCTGAGGTTAGGGTGGATGTCACCTGCTGCAAGGAGCAGGAGAGTGAAAGTTAGGTAGTGAGCAAATAGCCTTATATGACTGACTGCGAGTGGTCGTCTCTTAGATTGATGGCATGTATGAGCTGGGCATAGGGGAATAAGTTGAAAAATGACCCAGGGAAGCGATGGGTTGAAAAGAAATGGGCTGGGACATGTGACAGAGTGTGTCCATGCTTGGGTGAAAGGGGAGGTGAATGCCAGGCTGGAGTGGTGGGAGAGCTAAACAAGGTTTGGCAGGATTTGGGAGGGGGGCATGGGAGAGGTGGGTGGCATGCTGGAAAAGGAGGGAGGGAGAAGAGAAGAGAAGAGAAGAGAATAGGGATGAGCAGGGTCAGGTGGCCTGGTAGAAGGATCATGGGGCGGATCAGGTACTAGGAGGACCCTACTGCTGTGGTTACTTAGCGGGGAAGGTAGGTGCTGTAGTTACTTAGTGGTGAAGGTGGAGGGCTAGGATGTGGTGGCAAGGAAATGATAGGAACCTGTAAGGACTAGGAACCAATGGGGGAGCAGAAGGAATGAGGGTTTTAGGTAGCCAATGAGGGAGTGAGCAGTGCTGCTAGGCTTATTAGCCAATGAGGGAGCGAGTGCTGCTAGGCTTACTAACCAATGGTGGAGCGAGAGGAAATGTGGGTGGGCAATAGGTGTATTTAATCAGTGGCAGTGGACGGGTGGGGTGGGTGGGAGGCCAAAACCCTTCTATTAGACACTTGAATTTTGCTTAGTTGCAGCTAAATCTATTTGTAAAAAGCACCAGGCAGAAAAAGCAGAGGAAAAAGTCCTGGCCAATCAGAGCGGGTTTGCTGGAAGTGCCCGTTTTCCGATTTGCTGCGCTGTCACTGTACCTTCCAAGGAGCTGCAGGCAGGTGTCCTGGTCTCGGTCGGCAGCTGGCTGGGTGCCGTCCGACCATGGGGGAGCTGAAGCAGCCCTGTTCAAGGGCAGGCAGCTTCCAAGGAGCTGCAGGCGGGCATCCTGGTCTCGGTCGTTGGCTGGCTGGGTGCCTTCTGACCATGAGGGAGCTGAAGCAGCCCTGTTCAAGGGCAGGCAGCTTCCAAGGCGCTGCAGGCGGGTGTCCTGGACTCAGTCGGTGGCTGGCTGGGTACCATCCGACCATGGGGGAGCTGAAGCAGCCATGTTCAAGGGCAGGCAGCTTCCAAGGAGCTGCAGGCGGGCGTCCTGGTCTCAGTCGGCAGCTGGCTGGGTGCCATCTGACCGTAGGGTAGCTGAAGCAGTCCTGTTTCTCATTCCATACCTTTCCTGCTGTTTTCCACTAACCTACTCTCCTCCCTCTGACAGTCCCTCACCTTATCCTGGTACTCCTTCAATCACACCCCACTTAGCTACACTAAGATCCCACCTCCCTTCCCCCTCCCATCTCTTTCTCTCTCTCTCTTCCTCCTTAGACTCAGCCAGGATGTCAACAATTGACAATGCCTACTTACTTGGCTGCTTATGACTTCAACCTGTTTTGAAATTGATCTCTTGTTATCTCATTGTTACCAACAACATAGCAAATGACAGCATAGTATTTTCTGTTGTCTGTGTAATTTTGAGCCTATGTCTGTTGTGACTTGTACCAATGCAACTGTCTTGTGCTTCTGACATGGAACCTTTGTAAACGAGCACCACCCTCAAAGATTATTTCTGAAGAATTAACTAAATAAATAAATAATTGTTTTAAATGTTTTCAAGGTTGACAGACAATCAGTACAGGAAAGAAAAGGTACGATATTTCATCAAAAATCAGTATGCTGCTTACAAGAGAAAAAGGAGTACAAGAGAACAAAAGTGCAAACCTATATTATTCATGGTTAGACTCTGGAGAAAATAAAGATGCCCTGATATAGTGTCCTTTAACTACATTCTTATATTCTGCAGAAAGGATGAGTGAGATCATATAGTTACTCAGTTCAGGGCCGATTAACAGATATTCTGTGTGCATTTTACCCCACTGACATCCAAGTGTTTTATCAGCAATAAGTTTTTTAGTTTGAAATATCTAATTTATTGACTGTGCTGCTGTTACTATATTCTGTATATGTGGTAAGGCACCCAGAGACAGCAGGACTGAGGGCCTAAGAAATAAAATAATGAGTGTCTAAGAAATATAATGCTATCAGCCAGCCTGGTGGTACAGAGGGCTGAGGCATTTCTGCCTTACCTCGCACTATGCTGGTGACCTGGGTTCAGGAATGACCTCGGGTCATCAGGGAGCCAGTACAGGGGAGCGAAGCAGGATTGCGCTGTCTTGTGGAGGGTCTCCTCTCCTGTTGAGGGGAGTTGCCCCCCCGCAGTCCCGCCGTCATCGAGTGGGGGTCTGGTGGAGGCACAGGTGGACATGGGCGAACATTAGGGTGAGGTGTCCCGCACTTACCTCCACATGCGCTCACACCAAGGATGAGAGGCGTATGGCAAAACTGGGGAGAAAAAGATAAATAAATAATTTAAAAAAAAGTATAATACTACTAGTACATATACAAATCCAAATCTGAATGTACAGAGATGAACTGATATTACCCACTAGATAAGAAATCTATCTGTAGGTTCATTTCTAGTGATTTCATTTGATCAGATAAACATGTGAACCTGTGTGGGGGCAGAAGTTAATAGCATTGTCTCTGACAATAAACTGGATTCACACCCTGGTGGTAGGGCGCAGTAGCAGACAGCCACATAATTCATATCCTAATGTAACCAGGGGTTGGGTTGATGTTATTTTTTTGGCTTTATTAGCACTGTGCAGTGTCTCCATTATGTAACCTACTACCTGGCTGCTTGGGTTTGGGGAGAAAGCTGTTGCTCGGCATTTTGGCTAGGTCTGACTTCTAGTCAGGGGCACCCAAGTAATCCGGACACAGGAAGTAATAACTGTAATGTCCAAATCAGGAGTGGGATTCTAGAGTGTGGCTTTTATTCACAACACCAACAGAACAATAAAGCATAGATGGACCCCCATGGGGCTACACTCCTGGTAATGCAGATATATGGAGACCAGAACACATCTTCTACACACTGTAACCCTCAGGTTCTGAAACACACTGGGCACTCAGCCCAAACTTGTACTCTTCTCTGGATTTCCCTGCATGGCACATCCGGCCAGCACTTGGACTACTTCTCTGGATTTCCCTGGCATGGTACATCTGGCCAGCATTTGGACTACTTTCCATATGGCATGGATATTTATTAGTGGCTCTCTCTACCACCTATGAGCACATACAGGCTCCATAAAGGGAAAATCTTCATCCTAATCCCACATCTGGGTACTTTCTGTGAACACTGGCCAAGTGCCCGGAAGAAAGCTAAAGGTGCCCAAACTGAACCCGTAGAGGTAAATCTGGTTACTCCAGATGGGGGGTCTCCCACCTCTTGCTCCCAAATCTATACCCGGCCATCCATTTGGAATCAACACCTTTCTTGAAACACACTGTTGTAGAATGCTGTCTCGAAATGTATGTCACATTTAACACTCTACTCTTCAAAATCTGATATCCTGGCTTATAGTGATCTCTGAGTGGCTATATCCATCCCTGTAGACCCCCACTGTTTAGATATATTTTAAGACACAAACAACTGTAGTACTGTACTTGGCTGTCCTTCCTTGACCCCACAGTAACAGATACTCTACACACTGTTTGGTGAAAATATGGGCTCTCTTTCAGAGCTGACTCACCCTGGTTTGCTGGTGCCCACAGGCTTCTGGAAAAGCAAACTACTTCTTGTGCCTCAGCACTTGAAACACCACACAACAGGCAGCTTTCCCTCCTCAGCAGGGCCAGGGGATTGCCCCTGAAGTTGCTGGCTTCTCTTCCCCCCATCCCTCTTGGGATGGGGCACTGGAACAAACTGGGGAACGGCCTCTACCACTAGACCAAACCAATTTCTTCTGTGTATCTCTATCTAGGGTGAGAACACACACCCTCTATCTCTGGGTAGCTCTAATCAGAGCTGAGGGCTCTGAGTGATTGCACACTGCAGTGCACCTCCTCCCTCCACTACAGACTGCACAACACTGACTTCAAAACCTCCCAACGTTCTAACTCCCTGCTGCAACATTCCAATGTGTCTTATGCTGCTGCGAGACTTCTATATGATGTCATCCCTCCAGCTCAGTTGAGACTGAGGACTGAGTGAGACAGTGTGAAATCTATTTTACTGGTATTTCACAAGCTGCCTTCCCAGCCTGCCACTAGATCTAAGTAGGATTCTTGTAACCCCGGGTAACAGGGGGGTTATACCCACCCTTGGCCAGGAAAATGACTGTCCCCAGTCATTACTAACCTGGCCTAGGCAATCCTACTCTCTGTGCTACCTATGGAGAGGAGTGATCAGGCCCTCTCCTACCATGTGCTAGGCACAGGCAGGCAACACTAAGGGCTCAGAGGCCTTCGGCTGACACATCAGCCTCTACTCTAAGTTCTTACTATGGATACCTAGTGGCCCTGGTAGAATTGTCCAGAGCATAGCCCTAATAGATAAGTACTGCGGCCCCTATGGCCGGTCAGGACCACAGCCTGTCCATCCCCCCAGCCCTCTAGGGAAAACCTATCTGCCTCTAAACCAAATACCCAAAACAAAGCAAACAGGGGAACCTCCCCCCAACACTGGACACCTGCAACCACACACAAGGAGCTAATGCTATACTCTATACATTACTCCCAAACTCCCCCACAACCATACCTGTGGAAGGAAAAGTTACACACAGAAACCACAACATCCTGTACTTTAAACACTACAACATTAACGTACTATGAGGAACTCTGCTGAGTCCCTCCTCCTCTTCTTGTCCTCTCTTCTTGTCTTCTTCAGGAACACCTGCAAGAAACAGAAAGACAAAACACACTCCTAATCTGCATACACAGTCTATCTAACCCCTACCATCAAAACACTGGAAAATCCCAAAAATATTTTTTAGAAAAGTGGAAAAACAGTATAAACAGTAAAAAACAACGACATTATTTACAATACATATTATTTGGGAGGATGGAGTGCCCTAAAAGTCCCTTCTAGTGACCACAGTGCCCAAAGGCAAGTCCAATAAAGAGTCTCTCCTGGGCCGGAGCCCCGTGAAGCACAGTTCTAGCAGGCTGAAATCCTGAAGGGGAGAGTCTTTGAGGACAGTTCAAACATCTGGAGTCTGCTGGTGTAGGGTGTGTACTGCAATGTCTTAAGAATAGAACAGTCGGGACTTACCAGTCCCTTGTAGAATGAAAACAGTACAACACCTGGTTCTCCGCTGAAGACTCTCCCTGGCAGCATTCTTCTGATACAGCTGGGTGGACATCTTCCAGAAAACGACAGGAGGGCACATCTGGAAACTGCTGGGCTGGTGTCCTCTAGGAGATGGAATCTTGGAACAGGAAAAAAGGAAAAAACAGCTGGTCTGAAGTCATCCGGAATCCCAGGCGATGAATCAGGATACAGCTGGGCTGGTGTCCTCTCTGGATCTGAAGTCATCTGGTGGGCCAGTCGATGGAATCTGGAAAGCCAGTACACTGCAAGACTGATGAATGTGGGGCACCTGGTTCCTAGAACAACATAGGTACGGCAAAGGCTGGATGGCAGCACTGGCTACCACTGCTCTGCTCTCCACTTGGTAGGCATGGACACATTTGCAGGTTGATCTTTGCATTGTGGCCAATAGCACAATGGGTCAGGTGCTGGAATTATTACCCCATCTGGGTGCTCATAATCCACACTGTGAAAGGTTTCATGTCCCTCTCCATCCACAATTCGAACAATGTCAATAAACAGTGTCCTGCCCACTTTCCACTGGCTGAATTTTAATTGTAACACTCTATTTGTGACATGTCTGTTGGCACCAGGATGCACATGTTTCATTGCCTCTTCTATTATCCAGGATTTCCTGCTTTTTTCAATCTCCTCCCAGACTCTCCAAGGAAAGGTAGGAAAGAGTATTCCATAGATTTCATTCGCTTTCCTACGAACCAGTCTTTCCCCTTTACTGCACTTGGTCAACTTGAGATCTCTGGCCTGGCCTGGGGGCGGCCAGTCATCATTCTGCCAGCTACGCATACTTAATGCAACATAGAATGGATCTTTAACTGTTCCTTGTGGGGTCAAGGCTGTACAGTCACTACTCTCTTCTACTATCTGTTCTTCCGAGGCAAGAGCTTGAGGCTGTGGATCCGTACCTTCTTCACAAGGCCACATAGGTTCCCCCTCTTCTTCTTCCTCGCTAAGAATCTGTGCCCAGGAGTGAGCAGTTGTCCTCACTCCTGAGACTGTCCACTCTTCTCTGGGTGCAGAGGTCGATACCTCCCATTCAAAGGCCTCCCTCATCTCATCTTCACCTATGAGACTTGGGCTAGACCCCCTCTCTACAAGGGTCTACTGATGCTCCTTCTGCAATGTCTCTCTGGGACCCAGACTCTGATACATCAGTACATTGTTCTGTCTGTAAATCTGCACCCTCTTGCTTTATGCCACACTCTGAGGGGCCTTCCCTATCAGGCTCCACCTGGTGCTGTGTGCTGCCGACTGCAGGTTCTTGAAGCTTTGTTCATGTGGGAGCCAAATGACTCTTGGGTGCTTTAGTAAAGCCATATTTCTCTAGGCACCCAGAACAGTGAGGTACCATGAAGTTGTCCCTACCAGCATTTAAGAACATCACACATACTCGTACTGGATATCCAGGAATCGCCACCTAAGGAGGCAGTCATCCCCTGTGGTAACATTTCTCAATATCTCACAACTTGTTAACTTCTTCTACTATCATAGCCCGGGCATGATCCGGGTAGTGGGTTGGTCCCGATGTCATGACTGCAGAGAAAACAAACAAACGCTCACTGTTATTTCAAATCCCACACTTTTGGAAAAACTTTCACAAAATGGCTCCCTTGCTGCTGTGTTTACATTACTACCCCACCCTGTAATGGCGGTGGCAGCACTCCTGCGCATCAACATTCTGTTTATGAGTCAAGCCACTGCGCATCCAATTTATACACTCCACTGATAAAGTTCACTCAAACTGTTAAATTGCACTAGTTGCTCTCCTAGCACATTTATATGATTTTTCTGGACTTTTCTTTTGCTTTTTAACTCACTGTTCTAGCTTAAAGTCCCCTAAAGCCACAGTATTTCATCGCACAGGATTGCCTGTATTCCTTGCTGCATCTCTCATACAACTCACAGTCTCTCACATGGCTTTGAAAATTATACTGTTGCTGAACCTATAATTATGCTCACAGTCTATTGCTCAGAATTCTTGCTTTAGCTGATTAAACTTGACACAGTCCTTCTTTGCAAAACGATCACACTACTACACACAGACTCAGCTGGCTTTTTGGTAAAATCACACAGTTTGAACTGCTTTTAGGTTGGTACTCACTTAATCAGTGGCTTGTTGTTGCGATGTTAAACGCGGCCTACAGCCGATCTTGGAGGCCTCTGGAATAAAGCGGGTTGGCAGTCCTGCCGACTGTCCCTCTGAACACCTTGTTCTCTTCTCAGACGAATTGGAATGCGGGTTGAGCCCGATTTTAAACAGAAAAGTCCACTTTTACTAATTTTACAACGCTTTCAGTCACCGCGATGCTTCTCCTGCAAACCTGCTTGCACACTCCTCTCTCTCTCCCTCCCTCTCGAACACTGTGCAGTCACTCTACAGCTGGCTTGGGGGCGGGACTGATTACAGTCTCACTAATCACTTGACGCCATGCAAATGAGCCTCTTTCCTCTTGAGCTCTGCTTCTCCACGGCGATAATCGAGCAGGCAAAATTTAAACTGCAAACCACACTTTTTTTTTTCAACTGTAGCTCCTCACCGGGAGTGCCATTTCAACCATTTTTCATGGCATTTCACTTAGCGACTCTCTTAGTCCACACCACAAGCATTTCCAATGTCTAGGGCACAAATCTTTCTTTGTTTCCCACGGTTTTCATACTTTTTTCTGTCACACAACACCTAAAAAGCTGACAAACGTTGTAATTTGATGCAGGACAAGGGCATACATACTCAGGCTTTACTGCTCCTTGGTAAACAGTTGGCACACTTACAGCAGCACATAGCAGCACACAGCGGCACATTCAGTTGGCAATGCTTCAGATATTTTTGGGCTACCTACTGCCAAACAGTCAAAACGCTAGCCACTATCCGAGCAACCTTTCTTGAGTTTTCTCCCAAACTGCAACCAAATATCAGTGGTAGCCTCCAATTTGTAACCAGGGGTCGGGTTGATGTTATTTTTTTTGTTTTATTAGCGCTGTGCGGTGCCTCCATTATGTAACCCACTACCAGGCTGCCTGGGTTCGGGAGAAAACTGTTGCTCGTCATTTTGGCTAGGTTTGACTTCTTGTCAGGGGCACCCAAGTAATCCGGACACAGGAAGCAATAACTGTAATGTTCAAACCAGGAGTGGGATTCTAGAGTGTGGCTTTTATTCACAACATCAACAGAACAATAAAGCATAGATGGACCCCCACGGGGCTACACTCCTGGTAATGCAGATATATGTGTAACCCCTGGGCGGTGCCACCCCCAGTGTTACACCCCTGCAGCACTACCCTGGACATAGGCTGAGGGGGTTGGGTTTGCTAGCTCATAACATTTTTTAAAACCTTTGTGCTGTGCCTCCACTCAGGGTGCTTTACGTGGGTGAGATGGTGCTGGGTGTAGCCCCCTGAGCTGCTACACCACCCACTATAACCAGTAACCTTCCCCAGACATGCCCCCAATACACAGTTCCCCACATTTCAACAATTTGAATTAAAGGCTCTCTCTAATAATATGCTCACCCCAGACTTTTAAACAACAAATAACAGTATATTTATTTCTGGGGAAGTATCGGAACTAGGAAGGGGGAAACAGAAGGAGTAGAGGTTATCTTATCATATCTACAACATATAGAGAGATTATTTGGATTTTGCTGGTGAACCCTCCAGCTGGGTGGCTACATATTAACAGGCAGACATAAATCTCATTTCACCATTCGACTTAAGACAACCAGAGCCCTGGCTATCTAGCCGCAGACAAATTAGATGTTAAACATAATTATTATTAATACCCACACTGGTACCAGTCCCAGATACAGCAGAAACTCTGCAATCTCATACCATACTGGTTAAACAGATACCATAGTCCAAGATGTTGCAGGCCTGAAGGAGTTTCAGCTGGTCGAGGTGACCGGCTATTAATTTGAGGGTTGGGGCAACTTGGAGACAAATCCTTACCAAGCTACAGACTACTATTTACAACCACAGCAGGGATTGCCCTGCACTTTAGCAGACATGGCAGGGATTGCCCTGCACTTGCAGACAAATCAGGGATGTCCTGCACTCACAGACTTCTGAACAATCCAGGACAAGCTATGTGGATCTTACATCCAGAACATCTAGCACAATATTAGAAAGTCCCATCCAAATGCAATTAGGGTGATACTTTTGTCAAGCATCCTATATGCAATTTAAACACGGCCACATCCAGTACTTTATATACCAAAAGGCATCCATCCAGAGTAAGTTGGCAATGACATTTTCATCAAGCATCCCATACTTTAGTCACAAGCAGTCACATCCAGTACATTCTATATACCAAGAACATTATTCAAAAGCAGAGTGTTATCCAGCATGTCTAGACATTAAACACTTATCCCAAGCGCTCTCAGATGGAATTCTGTTCAGACACAGGTACATTCTCCTCAGGGTAACTTAGACATTAATATGCTCTAGGGCCTCCTGTCTCATGAAGTGGCATACGCATCTTGGCAGACAGCTCCACGATGGCAGGACTCTAACCCACAGCTACACAACTTGCAACACATTTACATGATTCACTATGCCCAGCATCTTGCTGCACCTGCAACTTAGCCATTTGGGCCACAGACAAGATGCATCCATTACTTGAACTAGGCAGTCTCTTATGGGGTTAGTAGCCCAGACTGACAACTTCCATGCTTCACACTTAACAGCACACATTTCTTAATGGGGCATGGAGCCCCCAAGATTACTTGCTTAGCTTCTCCCTCACACCTGGGGGTACGAGGGTACTCACTCAGGTCCTCCATGGGTCTCTTTCACAATTGAAGGCATCCTGAAGACTTATTCAGCTCTCTCACTGCTGAGGTACTTGGTCAGTGCTCTCACCGCTGCATGATGTCATCTGGTCTGGTCTGGTCAGCGCTCTCACCGCTGCTGGACATCTGATTCTTCGGTCCACATCTTTCCCCGACGTGGGAGGGAAGGCTAGCCTCTGGAGGACAATACTGGCACCCTCCAGACTAGCTGTTGCAGAAAGCACTATTACTGTAACTGGTATACTTTTACTTGAGAAAATAATAAATGTCCCCTGAAGACTGAAGGGGCTTGGATTAAGTGGCCCAGGCTTGGTGGCATAGCTGAAGCCTGAGCCCCCACCCCTGTGGGGGCTCCCAGCAGGCTGGAGGCTGCCCTGGCTGCACTTAGAAATATAGAAACATAGACTTTGATGGCAGATAAGGACCGCTTGGCCCACCTAGTCTGCCCATTTCCCTACCTAGAGGATAAGCTGCAGATCCTATTTAACCAACAGCCTATTTCTTCCTACCCCCCACAAAAGTTGCCTTATGTCTGTCCCACGCATTCTTGAATTCTTACAGTTTTAGACCCCACAACCTCCTCAAGAAGGCTGTTCCATGCATCCATCACCCTCTCTGTGAAAAAATACTTCCTCACATTGCCCCTGAGCCGTCCCCCCATCTTCAAATTGTGTCCCCTTGTTCTTGCACATCTCTTTTTCTGAAAGATGCTACCCTCTTAGACTTTGTTGATTCCACTGAGGTACTTAAATGTTTCTATCATGTCCCCCCTCTCTCTCTTTTCCTCAAGGGTATACATATTAAGCTCCTTTAGCCTCTCCTCATATGGCTTCTCTTGCAGACTCTGCACCATTTTAGTTGCCCTCCTCTGAACTGCCTCCATCCTGTCTTTGTCCTTGCGGAGATGGGGTCTCCAGAACTGGACGCAGTACTCCAGATGGGGTCTCACCAACTGTCTGTACAGGGGGATAACAACTTCCTGTTTTCTGCTGGTGATGCCTCTCCCTATACATCCCAGTATCCCCCCAGCCCTCCCTACCATCTTCTCACATTGCTTGCCAACCTTAAGGTCATCTGATATGATTACCCCCAGGTCCCTTTCCATTTTTGTTGTTGTTACTACCCCCCATTGTGTAATCTTCCCCTGGGTTTTTGTTCCCAGGTGCATTACTTTGCACTTCTTTGCATTGAATCAAGCTGCAATACTTTGACCATTCCTCCAACCTTGCCAAGTCCCTTCTCATCCTTTCCACGCCTCCTTGTGTATCAACCCTGTTGCAGATCTTTGTGTCATCTGCAAAGAGGCATACTTTTCCTTCCAGTCCCTCTGCAATGTCACTTATAAAGACATTAAAAAGGACTTGACCCAGTACTGAACCCTGTGGTACCCCACTAGTAACCCCTCTTTCTTCAGAGTGGACTCCATTTACAATTACCTTCTGTGCCCTGTTGTTCAGCCAATGTTTTACCCAGGCTGCCACCCTGGGACCCACTCCAAGGCTGGTTAATTTGACTACTAATCTTTTGTGTGGGACTGTGTCAAATGCCTTGCTAAAGTCTAGGTAGGCCATGTCCACAGCCCCTCCCCGGTCTACTACTTTTGTCACCAAGTCAAGGAAATCAATTAGATTCGTCTGACATGACCTTCCCACTGTGAACCCATGCTGCATTGGGTCCTGTGCCCCACTGGCCTCTAGGTACTCAACAATTCTTTCCTTCAGAAGTGATTCCATCACTTTCCCTACCACAGCGATCAAACTGACAGGTCTGTAGTTTCCCGCCTCTGTCTTGCTCCCATTTTTGTGAAGGAGAATCACATCAGCCTTCTTCCAGTCCTCAGGTACCACACCATGGTCCCATGATTTGTTATAAAGGGTAGTCAGTGGTGTCACTAGTTCTCTGCTTAATTGTTTTAGAATTCTGGGGTGAATCCCATCAGGCCCCATTGCTTTGTCCACCTTCAGTTTTAGGAGTTCTTTCAGAACCCTTTCTTCTGTGAAAGGACTGGGATCGACCCCCCTCTCCAGAGTGCTTCTGTTAATTGGATTAGGCACCTCACCCACTTCCTCTTTTGTGAATACTGAACATAAGTATTCATTCAGTATCCCTGCTTTTTCACTGTCACTCTCTGCCCACCCACCATCCATTCTATTCAGCCTCACTATCCCTCCCTTTGTCTTTCTATGCTCCCTGATATACCTATAAAAGTTTTTATCCCCCTTCTTAACCGAGTTGGCTATCTTTTCCTCAGTTTGTGCCTTTGCTATTCTGACTAGCCTCCCTGCTTCCTTCTGCCTTAACTGGTACAGTTCTCTGTCCTGCTCCTTCTGTGTTTCCCTTATACTTCCTAAATGCTATATTTTTCTCCCTAACCTTCACTGCCACTTCTTTTGAGAACCATAGTGGCTTTTTCTTTCATTTTGATTTATTTGCTTCACACAAAGGCTTGTTGCCTCTGTGATGGCAGTTTTGATATTTCCCCATTGTTGCTCCACCCCTCCTTCTAGCCTGTTTGCTAGTGTACTCTCTGAATCTCTCTCTCCAAATCTCTCTCTGAATCTCCAGACAAACTGGCAACATTGTATCTTTATAGAGCTCCTAGCTTGACTCCAGATTGGCAGCAGAGATGGGGTGACATGTCTCCAAGTTGCTGAAGGACCTGTCAATCAGAACACTCGAGGCACAATTGGGTTGTAGAATTTGCACCTAAAATAATGTCCCTATAAGCCCCCCATAAGCACTTGGGTGCTTACCCATAAGATGCAGTGAATGTCCCACAAGTCCTGGCTTTCTATTGCTGGCTGTCCAATTGGCTGTACTGCTGGCAATGGCTGCTTAACCCATTGTCTCTTATAGCAGATTAGATACAGTCCTGAACAATGTCCTGGTACAGCCAGAAATAAATAATTATTTGCCTCAAATGCCCCACAGTTCTGTAGTTTAAAGGCTGTACGTGCAGTTACCGCACAGATGAAAAACATGGCTCTTTTACTTTTCCTGTCACTACTGCACTTAGCAAGCTCCCCCAGCAGCAGCTGAAAGGCTGATACATAAGAGTCCCAAAATACTGGAATTGCCAGGGAAACAGTATTAATTTCCACCTTAAACACTTCTCCCAATATGCACAATATATTCCCAACAAGCAGCAACAGTTTCATTGTTTAAAACATTTCAATTCTTTACTTTTTGGCTGGAGCTGAACATAGCTACCCTGGAGGCAGCCAGACACACTGTTATGCATTATTCAGATGACTGTGGCCCCTCCCAGGCATACTTAAATGAGCCCCTGTCAAACTCTTTTAATTTTCATCTGAGCAGTCCCCCAGCAGGCTGTCCATGGTCACGGGGTCCCAATTAGGTGGAAGGGATCCTGGGACCCACGGCACAGTCCCCAAGGTGACCACAAAACAAGCGGCTCCGCATCAAAGACACTTTGCACACCAACAAGACTCCCGCTGCCCTGGAGGCAGCACTTTTGCAGCGGGAGATCGCGGTCAGCATTTCAAGCCCCGAGGGGCTGGATTTTCATTTGACTACAAACTTGGGCACATACAAGGACAAATAGGACCTGGGAAGCCAGAAAAATTAGGGGCCAAGTTGAGAGAAGCCCGAGAGACAGCAGGAGAAGAACAGAACAAAACAGGCTAAGGTAAGCCCAGCAGGCATTTCTTGGAACCTCCATTTGCAAGGGGGTTACATACGGAGACCAGAACACATCTTCTACACACTGTAACTCTCAGGTTCTGAAACACACTGGGCACTCAGCCCAAACTTGTACTCTTCTCTGGATTTCCCTGCATGGCACATCCGGCCAGCACTTGGGCTGCTTCTCTGGATTTCCCTGGCATGGCACATCCGGCCAGCATTTTGACTACTTTCCATATGGCATGGATATTTATTGATGTCTCTCTCTGTCACCCAAGAGCACATACAGGCTCCATAAAGGGAAAATCTTCATCCTAATCCCACATCTGGATACTTTCTGTGAACACTGGCCAAGTGCCCGGAAAAAAGTTAAAGGTGCCCAGACTGAACCCGTAGAGGTAAATCTGGTTACTCCAGATGGGGGGGTCTCCCACCTCTTGCTCCCAAATCTATACCCGGCCATCCATTTGGAATCAACACCTTTCTTGAAACACACTGTTGTAGAATGCTGTCTCGAATGTATGTCACATTTAACACTCTACTCTTCAAAATCTGATATCCTGGCTTATAATGATCTCTGAGTGGCTATGTCCATCCCTGCAGACCCTCACTGTTTAGATACATTTTAAGACACACAGAACTGCAGTACTGTACTTGGCTGTCCTTCTTTGACCCCACAGTAACAGCTACTCTACACACTGTTTGGTGAAAATATGGGCCCTCTTTCAGAGCTGACTCACCCTGGTTTGCTGGTGCCCACAGGCTTCTGGAAAAGCAAATTACTTCTTGTGCCTCAGCACTTGAAACACCACATGACAGGCAGCTTTCCCTCCTCAGCAGGGCCAGGAGATTGCCCCTGAATTTGCTGGTTTCTCTTCCCCTCATCCCTCCTAGGATGGGGCATTGGAACAAACTGGGGAACAGTCTCTACCACTAGAACAATTTATTCTGTGTCTCTATCTGGGGTGAGAACACACACCCTCTACCTCTGGGTAGCTCTAAGCAGAGCTGAGGGCTCTGAGGGACTGCACACTGCAGTGCACCTCCTCCCTCCACTACAGACTGCACAGCACTGACTTCAACACTTCACAATGTTCTAACTAACTCCCTGATGCAACATTCCAATGTGGCTTATGCTGCTGCGAGAATTCTATATGATGTCATCCCTCCAGATCAGCTGAGACTGAGGACAGAGTGAGACAGTGCGAAATCCATTTAACTAGTATTTCACAAGCTGCCTTCCCTGCCTGCCACTAGATCTAAGTGGGATTCTTGTAACCCCGGGTAACAGTGGGGTTACACTAGCATTGCAGTTTGGCCTATTGGAAGAAAGATTGTGTCTGACTTACACCTCCTGATGCTCCCATTAGCCTGGGGGGGGGATAGTCTCGGTGGGTTGCTCAGAGCTGGGGATGGGACTGTGCAAAGGTGGGACCTGAGATACTGGGTCCATTTCAGGTTAGATAGTGGTGGTCTCTGTGTTCCCATAGTCATCAGTCTTTCAAACAGTGTCAGTTTTGACAGTGAGGCATGCCCTGCTAGTATTGCTTGTTGGGGAGTGTTGACATGACTTCATAAGAATTGCTTGTTTAGATTCTATGAGTGCAGCGAGAACCCAGTATTGGTGTTAGTGGGGCATATCACCTTTCTGAGTGATATCCTACAGAAGGGTGAATTCAAGTCTGGCAGGCATGGACCTACCCATGATAGATGAACAGCCCTGCAGCATTCTTCCCAGTAGGCATACAGTGCAGGGCATTCCCACAGAATGAGAAGAAGACCTGCATTCGGTCGTGAGCACCTCCAGCAGTTCAAATAGGAAAGCAATTCTGCCTTGACAAAGCAAAGGGGGTTCTATGTCATCTGTGTAAGATTTTGATCTGAATTAGTTGCCGCTTGGTGTCCTTGTAAGCATGATGTACTACAGTTAAGCAATCATCCCAGACAGTTTGGGGCAGCATCATGCCCAGTTCATTTGGCCAGTCAGCTGTATGCTTCTGAAGTGCTGGGGGTTGGCTGTCCCTAATGAAGCGGTACACATTGCCTGCAAGAACTTTGACCATTGTATGTTTGGCTAGCTGATGGAGCTACAGCCATGGCTGGGAGTCAATCAGGGAGAAGTCGACTGGTTGGATGACTGCTCTGAGTTTCAGCTATTTCCAGAAATCAGATTTTGGAAGTCAGTACCTGTCTTGTATTTGCTGGAAGGTTAAGTAAGAGTGGTGAGCCAGGGTAGCATATGTCAGTCAGATTACAGATGCCTGCCTTTTTCCAGGTTGGCCAGTATACAGGTCTATGTCCTACTAGGACTAGGGGGTTGTGCCAGAGATAGGTGGTTGGGGGGGGGTCAACACTTTTTAGATACTGAAGTTAAGGTCATGCAGCAAAGCCATACCTTCCTGGTGTCAATAATGATTGGGTAGGAGACACTTTGCTTTCTAGTACTGGGACCCAAAAGGGGGCTAAGACGGAGGAGTCAGTAAAGTCTCAAGTATGACCCATTGTGGGGAGTTTGCAGATGTAAGGTACAATATAGTTATTTTATGCTAGGAGAGTTTATGCTCATCATCCCGTTACTTTTCAGTTACAAGGACCTTCTTTGGTGATCTATCATAACCTGCAGTATGTCAGGAAAACCTCTTTGTCTGGATGCCACTGCTTATCCATATCTGAATCCAGCCAGATGTACCCTTGCTTTATTACTGGCTTATCCAGATGCTGTTTTACTTCACCCTCCTGCCCCTTCAACTTTTGGCCAAGTAAGTTATACAACAATCACAAGTCCCTCAAGGATGCCTCCCCTCCCAGTCCCAGAAAGCTCCTTGGCAAATGAGGTAAGATACTCATAGCCAGGGAGTAGGGCTAGATGCCACACAAGCCCTATAAAGCATGTAGTTGGGTGTTCTTGTCAACTGTTCACCCCACTGACCAATAGTTATCTGCCTGCTTCCTCCTACCCCACCCCTCCTCCTCCCAGACAAAGTCTGTAATCCCATCCACTCTCACTTCTCCCCGTTCCTTGTTCAGCCTGCCAGAACCAAGCTCCTATCAGAAGACTACTCCCACTTCAGTGGAAGAAAAGAGTTCTATGGGATGCTCATTGCCCAGTTGGACCCCAATAATCACACACAGACAACATTTAGAATTTTGGCATAAGAAAGTCCAGAGCTTTAATTATCACAAAATGAACTGTAGATTTACATTTCCAACACAAATTCTATATACAGTTTACGCACATATGTGATACATTTACAATTAAAAAGACCCCTGGGGCAGCAAATTCATATGGCATGGTGTTTCCAATGGGGGAACTATGGCCCTCGAGTCAGCCAGACCAACCCAGGGCCATGACTCTCCCTCGGACAGTTCCCCACCCCACCCAATTGCATCTCAGGGCATTCCCAAGACCATTGGACAGGGCTGGTGCCCACCCAGGGCCACCCTCCCCATCCTTGAGTCATGTTCCCCTGCCATTCCCACCGTGTTTTTGGGTGACCCTTTTCCTTTGTGGTGTACCCGCTCCAGGGTCACACCACCAGGGCCCATGTCACTCAAGACCACGAACACTTCTTTTAAACCATCCAGCAATGAATTTATGGCACTCCAATGTGCATAGCACATTTTCCCCCCTAATGCCCCAGAGGTCTTACCTGCTTTAGTACTATCTCACAAAATTCTTGGATTGTAGTGTTAAGAATGTCATTCCCAATCCCCGACAGGTGTACTCCATCCCTGTTATATATCGTGTCGCATGTCCTGGGTATCAGGAAGTGACACAATATGGCAATTCCATGGGGGGCGGCAAGAAGGGACACCTCCTGATTAACCTCCCTCCTAGCTTTCTCTATCCCCTTGTGACTGCAGCTGCCTGTCCATTGCTGCTGGGAGATGATCCTGGACCAGGCCAGCCTGGTTGTCGGGAGTAATGCCTGAAGCCAGGCCAAAACCCGCTTGATTTCTCCACAAAGTCTGGGGGCCCCCAGATCCACCAAATCATTACCCCCCAAGTACAGCACCGAAGCTGGGGTGATTGCCTGTCCAGCCCCAGCTTGAAAACAGTGTCCATAAGCCACCCCAATGTATGCCCCCTATTCCTGCCCAGCGTAGCCTTGCTTATTCCATGGGGATCCCGAGCTGTACACCATATGGGCGGGCCGACGCTCTACTGCGTGCTTCCCAGATATAGGAATGGCCGATGACCCAAATCTCTGGTCATATTCATTGCTCCACTATAAAGTAGACAAAGAAAAGTTATTATCCATAAAATTAGACTTTTGTTTCTATCAGACTTCTGATGCCCTTGTACACTTATGAGTCCTGTTGAGGCCTGATGTATCTCTTTAAAGCCGTTGAAGACCATCTGCCAATCCTCTTAATTTGTGCATCCCCCAAACCCAGCTTTGCAGCTTCTGTGGCTGCCCCAATTCAGAATGAGTGAGTACCGAACACTTTGGGGTCCTTCCCCGTGAATCACAAACCCTTATGCATGATTGCCGTAAACTGGCACCTGGTTACCAGTGATCCATCCCCATGCACAAACAAATGCCCCCCCCAGTGGTCTGTTTGCCAGGTAAGCCTCCAGTAAAGTGTGCAGGCAGGACTTGCCGACCCCCAACCGATGTAATGTGATCATTATTGGAGGGCCAGCTTGGTTTGTTTTTGATCTCCGGAGCTGGAGGGCCACTCTGTCGGGCATCCAGGAGATGTCCTCCAACTGGATGTTAAACCCTCCCACAGATGTTTTCAATTCTGGCACCAGCTCCAAAATCCTGAATGCGCCATAAAAGGCACATGTGAAGAGGGCTCTGAATAGCTGGGCCTTGTATCGCGTGCTGCAGACTGCCCCGAGGGCTGCTAGTATGTTGGCAAGCTCAGGCAAGCCAATTGGCTGCCGGAGGTCCTGCCTCTTACCCCTGGATCTGGTCCACCCCTCCAGCATCTTGCGGGTTGTAAAATTGTTGGTTGGGTCAGGGTGGCCTAGTGCCTACCAAATGAAAGCTATCTCAGACAATTGTGCCCAGATGGCGGAAGGGGCCCGGGGCAACTGAATAAGATGTAGCACATAATCTTGGAATTGCTGTTGTGTTTTGTGAGGGGTCTCGCTTACCTGATATCCACAGAAACAAACAAATGCTGTGAAACTACCTGAGTATTTCTTTCAGGTCAATGGGGCAACAGTGAGCTGAACCAATCAAAGCTTTCCTGACTCCCAAGCTGCCAAAGGGTGTCTGGGATCAGTGTTGGGGATAACTCCACTTGTGGTGCTAGCTGTCTGAAGTGATCGAACTATAACCAAGACGAGGCATCAGTGATCACATTATACTTCCCGGGCATGTGTCTAGCCCAGAATGTGATGTTCAAAGAGAGACAGCATAACACGAACACACACAGTACCCTCATCACCTCCTCCAACTTGGAAGATTGTGAGTTGATGATATCCACTACTGCTTTGTTGTCGGAGAAAAACAGCATTGACTGGTTCTTCAGTCTGTGACCCCACACCAGCACTGCTATCATGATTGGGAACAGCTCTAGCATTGTAATGTTCTTTGTTAAGCCCCGCTCCTCCCAATCCTTTGGCCATATTCCCGCAAACCATGACCCCTGGAAATAGGCCCCAGAACCCAAACCCCGGAAGCATCAGTCACCATATCCAACCCATGGTGACGGTGTTCCTTGTCCTGCCACATGCTTACCCCATTAAAATCCCTTAAAAAGATTTCCCATACCCGCAAGTCAGCCTCGAGGCCCCTTGATATCCTTATATGGCGGTAGGGCTTAGTGGTGCCAGCCATTGCTGCTGCCAGTCTTCTGAGGAACCAGCGTCCGGGGCTCACTGCCTGGCATGCAAAGTTGAGGTGGCCAAGCAAGGACTGCAATTGCAATAGGGTGGCCTTTCAAGCTCTGATAGCCTCACCTACCAACTCATGTAGGTTGTTTACTTTTTCCATGGGTAAACATGACACCATGGCCACGGAATCAAGCTCGATACCCAAAAATGATATACATGTGGTAGGGCCCTCTGTTTTCTCTAATGCCAGCAGTACCCCACATTTTCAGGTGCGGGATTGCCCGACTGTTCAAAACTTTAAAGGGGCATTAAAAACCCATTTGTTTAGTCTTGCATACAATTAATTTTAAATGTAGTTGCCCTAGATTAAATTTTAATATTGTTTTAATTATTTATTGATTTTATTATGTTATGTACAGGCGCCTTGGTTTCAGAAAGGCGCCTTTTTTAAATAAAGTTTGCTTTACTTTGCTTTCCCATCAGGGTCTGAAAACCATCCAGCATATCCTGACACTTACCGGAATCCTTCTGACCTACAAATAAAAAATCATCTAGATAATGAATGATCACAGTGTTCCCCGTGAACACCTTGGTAGCCCATTCCAAGAAGATAGAAAATGCCTCAAAAGCAGCACAGCTAATTGAACAGCCCATAGGCATTGCCATGTCATAATACCATAATCCTTGAAAAGTAAAACCAAGGAGTTCGTAGACCCTTGGCTGCAAGGGAAGTAGGTGGAAAGCTGACTTAATGTCACTCTTTGCCATCAAGGTGCCGGTGCCTAATCCCCACACCAAAATCGACCGCTGCATCTAAGGATGCATAGTTCACTGATGAGTCCTTAGGCGCAATGTGGTCATTTACTGATCCTCCCTTCAGGTAAGAAAGGTGGTGGATCAGGAAGTATTCCCCCTCATTCTTTTTTGGAACCTGCCCAAGCGGGGACACCCTGAGTGTTGGGAAAGGAGGCTACCCAAAAGGAGCGAGCTACCCGTCCTGCTTGCACTTCTTTGTCTATCTTGTGTGCCAACACTATAGGCAAGGCAATGGCAGACTTCAGGTTGCAGGCTGACATAGTGATCCGGGGGCCCCTGTAGGGGATTTCAAAACCTGCGCTAAAACCAGCATACAGGAAATCTGCTGCTCATTGGTCGGGGTACTGGGAGAGCCATGTCGACATCCTCTACAAATCCACCAGTGCGTTAGCCAGTTTAGCCAGCCCCGGACTTTGAAGTGTCAGAGTGGGATGGTCCTGATGGGTCAGACATGCCAGATCTGGCTCTTCTACATTCTGTGACCCGGTGACTCCCCCCACAATTCTTGCAGACATGGTGGAATTTACAATGGCTCCGAAAACACTTCCCTTTGTTGTAATCGAAACATGCCTTCTTGTACCCTTTCTTGAACTCTTTCTTGTCCCCGGTACTGGGACAGGCTATCACATGCCCACTATCTGTGTGTGTTACTGAATTAGGTTTGCCCCTGGTCATATACCTGGCCCATAAGTCCAGATGCATGTTCTCCCATTTCAGAGTGGGTTGTCGAGTCAATTTCAGCCGAAACTGCTTATCATATTTCAACCATGCCAACCCGTCGAAGGACAAGTGGGCAAACTTAATGGTATCCCTGTATTTCAGTAAGGGTAACAGCTTGTCCGGGTACATCATCCCATACACTGACATAAAAATGTCGAAAGCCGCTGTCCAATTTTCAAAAGTAAAGGGGACTTTCGGCCTCCGCACCCATTCTTTTTTCCCCTTCTTATCATTTTCTTCATCTGGGAACTCCCTGTGTAACAGAGAAAATATGTCTATGTATTCTCCCTTCCAAATTTTTTCCCTCACTCTATCTGATAAGTGATCCCCCAATGGATCCTCCACCCCTGTATATGCCCATTTATTGTCTGTGGACATTATTGTAGAGGGTGTGGGTGGTGTTGTGCCCCCAGGCTGAGCTGTCACAGAGACCCTGGCTGGCACGCTCGAACCTTGTTCCATGTTGGCAGAGTTTCCTCCCTGATCCCCTGGCAGGGTCATTGCAAAGGTAACCCATCCATTTCCCTCACTGCAGCACCCTGATATGACAGCTCCACCCGGGGCGCCATCCCCGCCAATCCAGACTCGAGTTGCAGAGACCCCCGCTGCTGCCTGGTGCCCTGGAACCGACCCCGAACTGGCTGTGGGTACAATTTCTCTGAAGGGTGCAAGAGGGGGATCCATGGATAGTGGTTCCAGGAACAACCCCATACTCTGTCATTGATCCAGTCCTTGTGGACTTGAGACCATGGGGCCTGTCTGTTGTGATGGAGGGGCTCCCCACCACCCCCATGGGTTCTGACCTGTGGAACTACCCCATCCCCATGGTAATGCCAGCCAGAAAGGGGGGCATTGTGACCACAATGACCCCCATGGAAAAGGGGACCAAGGATTTATGTGAGCATCCGCTTCTGGATGGGCCTGGCCCGGGCTGTTACCCTCGGTAGCCGCCGAGCCCGGGGCCCACGGGTGTGCCTGATCAGTGGCCCATGCTAAGACCTGATGTGAAACTTCCAATCTGGTTTCAGAGTTGCGGGAGTGTACCCCCACCCCATGATGGTCCTGCCCATATGGGCTATCTGCAGTTACCCCTGCACTCCCCAGGTGGGTTGGTGGGCTATGGGGCTGCTGGCGCTCAAAATCCCAGCCATATGTGACAATGGGTTTGGCTAAAGGGGCATTGTTACCCATCAGCTTGGTTATGATGTGTGTGCGAGAGTCCATCTCTTGCACCCCCTCACCCCTGCTGGCCCCGCCCCCTCGTGGCCCTGCCCTGTTCTCAGGCGCAGGTTCCAGGGTGTAACCTTCCCTTTCTGCAATAGACCACCATGTCCGCAACCTCACGGGTGATTGTACCGCTTTGATGGATACATTATCCTCCTCCTGGTCTCCCTCCACCTCCAACAGCTCCTCAACTTTGGAGGTGTGGGGCGAATCCTGTTGACAGCAAACCCCCCGACTCACCAGATGGTTCATGTCCATTGTGCCCGATGGGCATCAGCTCCCCTTGTCCCCTTGGTATCTGAGGTGTTCTGCCCAGCGTTGCTCCGGTTCCTCCTGGACATTCTGCTGTTCTCTGTTGACCTCCAACTTTTGTGGCTCTCGCTTGGTGCTTTGTAGATGCCTTCCCTTTACCTCGACCCATGTTCCTCCTCTTAGGCAACTGAGCTACAGATTCCAAGAGGCATGCAGATGGCTGTCTCTGACGTGTAGGATGCCTGTCTGACACTACCTCCTGTAGGCCCACTGAGTTCCCTCCGCTAGTGCTAGGCCCCCCCCTTCACTCGCCCACTAGGGCTGCGTTATGGGGACACTAGCTTGTAGCGTTGGGTTCAACCTCGCCACAGCTTCCCACCAATTGGGACCTCCCAGTTTCTTCATTCGCTGAAAAGCTTCCATGAAGGCCCTATTGGGTCCCTCGGACTGCTGTGAGGTGGAACTAGCCATGGCCTGAGATGCCAGCTCCAGCCTCGTCCTTTTTGCCGCCATAATAGGTTATCAGATATGGGACAAGGCAATGGACAGTAGATCCCAACCTGAGCTATGTGGAGAAGAAACAATAAATAAACAGTTATCTCTGCAGGCAAATTGCATTTTCCTACCTCCTGTTCTGGTCACCCCATGGTGTGCCAATCAACAGTAGCTTAGGAACTGAGGGCTAGCACAATGGGGGGGTTGGGCTAATCCACCCATGTAGTTAATGTCTGTTGTCAAGCCCCCAACGGGCCTCCCCAAAACCCTCCCTAGGGCGCGAAAGCATTGTAAAAACATTCATTGTTAATTATTACCTCTAAACTCAGCTTGCCGTGGATTATACGATTCCGTAAAAATTCATTCTGTTTTATAGAAGCCGCAAAACCAGAATAACCCTCTGTCGTTATGAACCCTCAGAGAAAGACAGTCGTATGTTGTGGCCTGGAGCGCAGGCCCAGCTGAGTGGACCCACTGGCCTGGGCCCTATGAGGCCCAGCTTGAGCCTACCTCATGGTTGGGCCCAAGGGGATGTCTTGTGGCTTAGGTGAGGGCCCCCAAATTTTGTTTGCGGTTAACCAACACCCAAAACCTTGTATGAGCATTACTTGTTACTTATCACCTTGTAGAAACCAGTTGTCTGAATACCCCGCCATATAGTTATGGAAAAATGTATGTGGTGGAGCGTAGGCCCAGCTGACTGGGCCCACCAGCGTGGGCCTAATGGGGCCTATCCTGTGCCTACCTCATGGCCAGGCCCAAGAGATGTCGAAAGAAATCAATCTGCAGGCCTCAAATACCAGTATCTCCTATTTCAAACGACTGCACCTGCAGTTTTACACAAAACCACCAACCAACTTCCCCAGGGAGAGAACAGCATTTTATCCTAAACTTCTTTCCCACAAAAAGAAAGTTAAGTGACTTGCCCAGGATTGCACCATAATGCAAGTGGGAGTTGTGAGATCCAAACCCCAGTCTCCCTGCTTGCAGCCAGAGCCCAAACCACTGCACTGCACTTCTGCTACCCACCACTATTTATAGTACTTTACATAAAACATTTAAGACGCTGAGGCCTGGCATATCTCTCAACCTCTCAGCATTAAAATTCATAGCACTGGTCTCGAAAATCACAGCAAAGGGCCAGAAAGTGTAGCACTTTCATATTTTAACCAATACCATGTCTACAGATGGTGGGCCCCATATAGTTAGTGATAAGGAATATTTCTATCAATGTAATTTCATGATTTAATAGTTTGTGTGTCCAGAAATATCTCTCACCTTATAAGGAACATCTGTAAATCTGTGAGAAGCAAGGGAAATTTAAATGCAAAAGCATAGCGCCATGCAGAAGTCATAACAGTGGAGAGATATGGGGCCTGGCCTGGGCCTACCTTGTGGCCAGGTCTAGCCACTGCCTGCCCCAACAAACAGCTCTGTAACATCAAGCAAGGGTAAATTAGAGTGTAAATAAATCTGTGAGGAGCAAGGGTAAATTTGAGTGAGAAAATCCTAGCGTCATGCAGAATTCATAGCCGTGGAGAGAGATGGGAGCTGGCCTGGGCCTACCTCATGGCCAGACCTAGCCACTGCCTGCCCCAACAAACACAGCTCTGGGAGCCCTGTTTTAAAAAAATAATTTTTTCATTTTTTGTTAAATGCCGAAACGACGCCAAACTTGCAGACATTTACAGCCATTTTCATCCATTTTCAGCCATTCGCAGACAGGTGTACAGCCCCCCCTTAGATCTCCACTTACCTAATTAACCAAAACTAAAGGTGAGGAGTTGTCCAATTATGAGATGGCCGACTGGATGGCGGAAAAACAGCAGGCGGCAGCACACAAAAATGGCTGTCGGATCTAAAGCCGAAAAACATGTCGAAAATCGAACACGCTAACAGAAAAAAACGCTGTGCAATGTCCAGGAAAGTTGAGAGCAAGATCAGAGGAGGGAGAGCTCCCCTCTGTCCTGCCCTTAAGTACCCCTCCCTGCAGTCTCTCTCCCGGAATCCTAGGCCAGCTCCCCCCCTCCACCTGGGGGCCCTCACCTATTGGGCCGGCCGTTTCAGGAGCACCTGGGCCACCGTTCAGCAGTGACGTGGTGGCCCAGCTCCCGCTCCCCCACACACCTCGATTGCCAGCCATGTGCAATGTAAACCCCCCCAGGTGAGAGGCCTGGGGGGGGGTCAATCCTCCTTCTACTGGCCTGATGCAGCATTCCAGGCTCGAGGCCCAAACCTGGTCGCTAGCATCATAAGAAGCTCGTCAGCCACTGACTATTGGGCCAACACAAACAGGGACATTTTTGCATAAAAATACTCATCAGGCACTTAACTAAACTGGAATCACGGGTGGAGGCATTTCACATGTCTTCAGTGAACACAACTTGCTTGTCCAGCCCTTGGAAGGCTCAATGACCCTTTGACCTCTGCAATCCCAATCAGTTTCATCAGGCGACAACTGTGAAGCAGTCTTATTACAGCCCAGTTCATGAAGTTATACTGGGTGTAGCAGTCCATCAGAGAGAAAAGTCACAATGAGAAATGGCCTTCTTCTTGGGACTTTGAAACTCTCAAAGGCAACTTGGCCTTTTGCCATGACATAGCTACAGTGCCTTTAAGCCTCTTGCATCAGGTTGCAGGCTTAATACCAGCAAAAACTATTCATTGCTTTCACACAGGTGTGGAATGCACATTTTTGATCTGATACGTACTGTAGTTTTTGTAATTATGTTTAGCATTTGAGTGCAATTTGTGCAGGCACCCCAAGTGAGTGTGTGAGCCAGTGCACCCCAAAGGTACTGTCACTCACTTCAGATCTTCAAATGAAGTGAGACCTTTGATGAGACACCTGCAGAATCATGGCTAAGTATCAATGCTAGTATATCTTTGCTTTAAATAAGGATTGATGACAAAAACTTTGTTTTTAATTAAAAAGAAGACAGCTCAGTTGAAAAGCCCTTAGCGGTGTTGGAACTGCACCAGAGGGGGAATAGAGAGTTGCTTACAAGGACTAGTAATGATTATATGCGTCAGCTATTTTTTTTTAATGAGACATTCATCAGCTGGGAAATTGTTGTGCTAAAAAAGTAAATCACTGTAAATGAAGAATGTGCTGTTTCTAAATTAGGAGTTGGATGTTTAGCCAAGTTAAGACAGTACTGTTAAATGTAAACATGCTGTGCAGAGGAAACTGCATTCTTTCCCTGACATAGTGCCATTTAGAGTGACCCGCCTTCTTTTTCTGCAGGATGTCAAAGTTGCTGGTGTGTTTTCTCAAGACAATGACTGGCCCTGTACTTTGATCTTAAAGGATCTTTTGTTTTTGTTATTTTAATTTAAAAACCAGCGCTATCCTTGCTAAGCCTAATTCCTTTCTAGTTAATAAATGCTAATAAAGGCCCCATCATCACAGGGAGCACTTAAAAAACTTTATTTTTAATTGCATTTCAGCTCGTATTTCATATATGTTCTCCCTTTAGAATTCCCTTTTTTTCTACAGAACTATTTACATTAACGTAAAATGAGGATCACTGCCCTAATGTTCCTTCTTTTCAGGCTGCTTGTCTACACCTGACATCACATGCTTCTGCTTGCGTCATCATATTCTGCTGCTGTGTTAACAATCATAATGTCTTAAATGGAGGATAATAAGTCTTAATTAATTATTCATGAGGCAAACGCGCTCTGATTGGCTGCTGTACCGGGCATTAATCCTTTAGAAATGCCCAGTACAGATCAGAGTGGCGCACACATTTATAAATTTTCATTTAAAAGAAAAAGTTTTTCCCTGTGTATAACATGATTAGACTTGTAATCACAATGATGACCTCATAGCTGGTCATTTCCTTTGTTTTTTTCTTACTATTTATGCTCCTTCTGTCTCACCACATCCACCCCTTTCCTGGGGTCCCCAATGTGCCACACAGCTACGCCAGGAGGAACCAGAGGACACTAACTCCCTTAAGTGCCCCACTGCCAAGTGGAGTACCAATGCCCGTAGTCTGTGTAACAAGCTCCCTGAACTAGTGGCCTTGATGGAAGAGGGTTGCCTGGATAGTGTGGCAGTCACAGAAACATGGTACACGGAGAACCATGACTGGGATGTCAACATACCAGGATACACAATCTACAGGAGGGATAGGGAGGGTAAAAGAGGAGGAGGAGTAGCTCTCTATGTAAAGGAAGGGATCAAAGCAACAGAACTAAAGAGTAAACAGGGAGCAGATGAGGCACTTTGGGTCACCCTGGAGACAGGAAATGGCACCACAATCGCATGGTTATATACAGACCCCATCTCAGGGGAGGGAATGGACAAGGAAATGATAGAAGGCTTTCTTAGAATGGCAGAAAAGGGAGATATTGTTGATGGGGACCTGAATATGCCAGATGTTAACTGAAGCACCTTTCTGCAGGCACATCCAAGAGCAGGGTCATTCTTGATGCCCTACAGGGGCATGTCTCAGACAGCTAGTATTGGAACTGACTCGGGAGGGAGCAATCTTAGACCTGGTACTTTCAAATGGGGATGGAGAAAGAATCTCAGATTTAGAAGTGGGTAGCCATCTGGGAACAAGTGACCACCAAACAGTGTGGTTCACGATAAACATAGCCATACAATCAAGCCATACAAAAGCAAGAGTACTAGACTTTAGGAGGACTGACTTTGGGAAAATGAGAGAGTGTCTCAGAAAAACACTAGCAAACAGGCAAGAAGGAGGGGTGGAGGAACAATGGGGAGTGATCAAAACAGCCATCACAGAAGCAACAAGCCTCTGCGTAAAAAAAATCAATAAAACACAACGAAGGAAAAAAAACGCTATGGTTCACAAAAGAGGTGGCAGGGAAGGTTAAAGAGAAAAGGGCAGCATTCAGGAAATATAAGGAAACACAGAAGGAGCAGGACAGAGAACTTTATCAGTTAAAGCAGAAAGAGGCTGGGAAGGTAGTCAGAATAGCAAAGGCCCAAACCAAGAAAGGATAGCCAATTCTGTTAAGAAGGGGATAAGACCTTTATAGGTACATTAGGGAGCCAAGAAAGACCAAAGGAGGGATACTGAAGCTTAATAAAGGGAGGAATCTGGTAGAGGGTCACAGTGAAAAGCAGGGTTACTGAACGAATATTTCTGCTCAGTATTCACAAAGGAAGAGGAGGGAGAGTTACCTAAACCAAACAAGAGAAATACCTGAAGACGGGGGTCAATACCAGTCCATTTACTGAAGAAAGGGTTCTAGAAGAACTAATAAAATTGAAGGTGGACAAAGCAATGGGGCCTGATGGATTCACCCAAGAATTCTAAAAGAACTAAGGGTAGAACTAGTGACATCGCTGACTACCCTCTTTAACAAATCATGGGAGGATGGGGTGGTACCCAAGGACTGGAGGAGGGCAGATGTAATTCCTCTTCACAAAAGTGGGAGCAGGACAGAGGCAGGAAACTACAGACCAGTTAGTTTGACCTCAGTGGTAGGGAAAATGATGGAATCACTTCTGAAGGAAAGAATTGTTGAGTACCTAGAGGCCATTGGGGCACAGGACCGAGGCAACATGGATTCACGATGGGAAGGTCGTGTCAGATGAATCTAATAGATTTCTTTGACTGGGTGACCAAAGTAGTAGATCAGGGAGGGCTTTGGACATGGCCTTACCTAGATTTTAGCAAGGCATTTGATACAGTCCCCACAAAAGATTAATACACAAGATAGCCAGCCTTGGAATGGGTCCCAAGGTGGTAGCCTGGATAAAAAATGGCTAGACAACAGGACACAAAGGGTAGTAGTAAATGGAGTACACAGTGAAGAAAGGAGGGTTACTAGTGGGGTACCACAGGGTTCAGTACTGGGACCGGTCCTTTTTAATGTCTTTATAAGTGACATTGCAGAGGAACTGGAAGGAAAAGTATGTCTCTTTGCAGATGACACAAAGATCTGCAACAGGGTTGATACACAGGATGGAGTGGAAAGGATGAGAAGGGACTTGACAAGGTTGGAGGAATGGTCAAATGTATGGCAGCTCAGATTTAATGCAAAGAAGTGCAAGATAATGCACATGGGAAACAGAAACCCAGGGGAAGCGTACACAATGGGGGGTGAGATACTGACAACAGTAAAAATAGAAAGGGACCTGGGGGTAATTATATCAGATGATCTAAAGGTGGGCAAGCAATGTGAGAAGGCAGTAAGGAAGGCTGAAGGGATACTGGGATGCATAGGAAGAGGCATCAATAGTAGAAAACAGGAAGTTGTTATCCCTCTGTACAGACAGTTGGTGAGACCCCATCTGGAGTACTGTGTGCAGTTCTGGAGACCCCATCTCCGCAAAGACATAGACAGAGTGGAGGCTGTTCAGAGGAGGGCACCAAAATGGTGCAGGGTCTGCACCAGAAGACATACGAAGAAAGACTAAAGGAGCTTAATATGTATACTCTTGAGGAAAGAAGGGAGAGAGGGGACATGATAGAAACTTTCAAGTACCTCAAGGGAATTAACAAAGTCCAAGAGGGTAGCATCTTCCAGAAAAAGAGATGTGCAAGAACAAGGGGGCACAATTTGAAGATAGAGGGGGGACGGCTCAGGGGTAATGTGAGAAAGTATTTTTTCACTGAGAGGGTTGTGGATGCATGGAACAGCCTCCCTGAGGAGGTAGTGGAGTCAAGAACAGTGGGGGACTTCAAGAATGCATGGGACAGGCATAAGGCAGTCCTAGGGGTGGGTAAGAGGAAGTAAGCTGTTGATTAACTAGGATCTGCAGCTTATCTGTTAGGTAGGAAAATAGGCAGACTAGGTGGGCCAAGTGGTCCTTATCTGCCGTCAAATTCTATGTTTCTATGTTTCTATGAACCATCCATCCCCAGATAACCTCCCCCAGGTGGGGCGGAGGAGGTCTCCCCTTACTCCCTCCGAGACCTATGGGGAGGGGACACCTAGAGCTGCATCCCTTGGCCCCCATGTCATTGCCACAGAGCCAGTCTCCTGGTGTGGGCGTGAGGCTTTTTCCTTTGTTCTGGTCCTGACCCTTGCAGACACCGGCACTTGGGGAGGACCAATGAGATGGAAGCTTGCAGAGACGTTCCTTCACTCAGATCCTTGGCCGACATCCACCCCTGTCGATTTTTACTGCATCCCCAGCTGCACCACCACCCGTGGTCACCCAGGTGGCAGCATAGCAGTGACCACCGCCCACTCTTCCCTGGAGAAGGGGAGTGGCCCATCAGGCACTCAATCCCTCTCCCCCGGCCGGCCCTCCAGAGACCCAGGCCTGCTACCGAACCCCGGTCGCTAGTGTCGCAAATGGTAACACTACTGCCGCACCAGTGGGACAGCCCCTGGTCATTTCCTTTTAATTAACAACCAGGTAGATGGGGTAGGCCCTCAGCTGTGTCTTGGGCCACTTCCCCCCCCGTCCAGTTGTTAATCACCAAGAAATGACTGACTATTCAGTTATTATTGCATAATTATGATATAAGTTCACAGGTCCTCTGCAAGGTGTCTGTTATGGTTTAACAGACTCTGAGCATGAGGCTTGGGCAAGAGGTGTGTTTTGTGTTTCTGGATACTTGCACCTCAAAAGAGGAGTCTCATACCAGGACATGGATGCACCCAGAAGTGGGAACTTATCAAGCTTGGGCTAGCAGAGGCCACTAACTCTTGTACAAGGATCCAAAGCAAAAAGATCAGGTCTAAGAAACCGAGTTGGTTAGGCAGGGAGGTGTTAGAAAAGGTGAGGGTGAAAAGAGCAGCCTTCAGAAAATGTGTGAGATCCAAATGGGGGGAGGATAGGGAGGAGTACCTGGAGGAATCAAGACAGGTGAGCAGAGCAGTTAGGGAGCTTAGGCTAGCACAAGGTCTCAAAGAAGGGGAAAGGACTTCTTCAGGTACATAAGGGAGAGAAGGAACTGCAAAGATCAAATTGTAAAGATCAGGAAAGACAGAGGGTAGGTGGAGAAGGGGGCAGACCAGACAGAAGCACTCAGTGACTACTTCTGTTCTGTGTTTACCAGGGAGAAGCAGGGGGCAATGCCACATGGGATGGGGGGGTCGGCACGGGTGGGAACAGGGTTATCAGATGAGGAAATCCCAGCGAGCAGGGTGCAGGAAAGCCTAAAGGCCTTGCAAGTGGATAAGGTGCCTGGCCCAGATGGCATACACCCCAGGGTTCTGAAGGAGTTGGCGGAGGTCCTGGCAGAACCGGTAGCAGACTTGTTCAATCCCTCTCTGGGAACTGGGTGCATACCCCAGGACTGGAGGATGGCACATGTGGTACCCCTACACAAAAGTGGCCCCAGGGATGAACCGGGCAGCTATAGACCAGTTGACCTTGCATCCATTGTGGAGAAGCTAATGGAAACTATTGTTAAGGACAGGCTGGTAACCTTTCTGGAAGAGAATGGTCCCCAGGACAGCAGGCAACATGGGTTTGTCTCTGGCAGATTCTGTTAGACCAACCTGGTTGACTTTTATGACTGGGTGACCAGGGCACTCGACAGGGTCCAAGTGGTGGATGTCCTGTATCTGGACTTCAGCAAGACCTTCGATTCAGTGCCACATTGGAGGCTGATTAGCAAGTTGAGATATCAGGGAGTAGGAAAGAAAATGGTGGATTGGGTCAGGAACTGGCTGCAGGACAGGAACAGAGGGTAGTTCTGGGGAAGAACTCTCAAATCCAAGAGCTGTAACCAGCAGATTATCACAAGGCTCAGTACTAGGCCTACTGTTGTTTGGCATTTTTATTGCGGACATCTCGCATGGGATTAAGAACAAGATCAGCCTTTCTGCATATGACACGAAGATAGGTGCGGTGGTGGATAGCACAGAAGGTTGGCAGGGGCTACAGGGTGATATGGCTAAACTTGAGCACCGACCAGACACATGGCAGATGGGGCTCAATGCAAAGAAGTGCAAAGTCGTGCATTTGGGAGCAAGAATCCCAAGAAATTGTTATCACCTAGGAGGAGTACAGTTAGCCACTACAGAGGAGGAGGAGGAGAAAGATCTTGGGATGATAACAGGGCAGATGAAACACTCGACACAGTGCAGGAAAAGAATGCATGGGACAGACATAAGGCACTTTTTGTGGGGAGTAGGAAGAAATAGGCTGTTGGTTAACTAGGATCTGCAGCTTATCCAGTAGGTAGGGAAATGGACAGATTAGGTGGATCATGCGGTCTTTATCAGCCGTCAAAGTCTATGTTTCTATGTTTCTAACGAATGGTTACACTTTGAACTCTGATCTGACCCATATATTCGAACAGCCCCAAACAAGAACAAGAAGGTGATGTGCATGTCCCCTCTAGGGCTACTAAGGACTGTGTAGATGATATCACTGCAGAGTTTCATTTATTTTATTTATTGCATTTTGGTAACTGGGTGGGCACACTGAAACCATGTGTCCCCTTTTCAGGTACGGCCTGGAATTAATTACAGATAACAACAGATGCAGTGACAGTAGATGCAGGTTACACAGACAATAAGAACCATCACTATAATGCCTCAATCAGATACCTACTGTATTAATACAGGGCCTGCAGTTAAATGTTTTTCAGCATATAAGCACATTATTTGTTATTAGGGATGGGAGAACCACAAATGACTCTGAGGTTCTTAGAGGTTCTGATAAGCCAGAACTGGTTCTGATAGTTACCTGAGTCTTATCAGAACTTTTTAAAGTACAGCAACTGTTTTAAACATCATTGTCCTCCCCTTAACCTACTGTCTTGTCAGGAAAGGGAAAGGAATCTAACAACGAACTGGAGTGGTACTGCACTACCTGCCATCTCTTTCTGAGCCTTTTCTACCACCGCCACCAGCCTGCTTACTAGATAAAGATCTGCTGGGGAGTATATGAAACTCTAAAGTTAATGTTTTAAAAATAATCAGAAACTAATCAGAACCTGAAAATGTTCTGATAAGGTTCTCTTACGGAAAATGGCTCTTACGGAAAATGGCATAGGTTCTTGGTGGTTCTGAGCTTATCTGTTTCTCCTATCCCTATTTTTATGCCATTTAATTATAATTGAGGGAAGGAATGAAAGATATTTTATTTTCTATTGCGCCTTACATACACACTGTATCCCAAAATGCTTCACAAGCCACAAACAGCTAGCAGTCATCAATAGACAAGATCTGGGGAGACAGAGGAATGTTAAGGGAGGCTAAATGGGATGAAAAGAAGTAATAAGTGTGTGTGTGCGAGAGAGGGAATGTTAAGCACAGGGAGGTTATGTTACTTACTCATGGTCAGACTGTGAATTAGTGGCAGTGGTGGGGTTCAAACCTGGGTCTCCAGGTTCACTGCTTTGCCTTATGACCCCTAGGTTACACTACCTCCAAATCACTTTAAGTATGACTGGGTGATTTGTTTTACAATGTCTGGTGCTGAGTGATTAGAATTCCTGCTGTTCCTGGGATCCCTGTGAAAACAAGATGGGGCATCCTGTACAGGGAACCATGAGAGCACAAGTTTGAATAGAAGCCTCTCCTCTCCTTTCCTACAGTGTCCCTCAGGCCCACACGTTGGAAAACATGAATGTTTTATTCTGTGGCGCTCCAGTTCCATTACCAAGTAGTACTAGATAGATGAAAAGCAACTTGGAGGGGAATGCTGCTCAGGAATGCAGGCTTTAATGCAGAACCCAACAAATAGCAGATGCTGAAGTAAACTTTTATATTAAAGGATACTGCCTATACACGAGGCGTGCTGAATCGGAGGCTGTATTATTTTGCAGTTGTGGATGTTGCTATTAGCAACAGTTACTTGGACTGTTTTAAGAGAAGGGCTTTTCTCCAAAACCACACACAGGAAGTCATGCCTATTTCCTACTGAACTGATTTTTCCAAGAAATGACGTTTCTGGACTAGCATATTGCCAAAATGTTCGTGGCTAAAAAAAAAATCTAATAAAGGGACTCTTCGCATCTCCCACTAAAAATCTAGTCTTGTAAAAGGACTGAATTCACTTTAGCAACTCTCAAATTCAAAGAAATTACAATCTGAAACAGGAAAAGAAGTACACAAGTTCCTCTCCATTTGACTGAACATATTTGCATAATGTTGAACCACATATGCAAACCACCAAACGTGCTTGCCAAATGTTTGTGTTAACAGATTTGTTTAACCAAATTAATCTGCTACAAAACCATAAGTAACTTTTTAAAACAGTTGAAAGATTTGAGCAGTTATTCCTTTGCCTCCAGTTACTGTAGTGTTTAATAATACAGACCAACTATGATCACCTCTGGTGGCTTATTGAATTGCCACAAAATGCATGGCTACTGCCCAGTTAGCGCATCATGCCACCATGCTGGAGGCCCACATTTCTGTTCCGAGTCTAGCTTCCGCACAGAGCTGGCTAAGTCTACAATGTCCTTCAGAGGCAGCACACTCAGACCGGAGTGTGGCTAGGAAAATAAAGTTTGTTCGCCATTTTGTACATCATGACCTTGTTGTCCTCCCGCAACGCCCACCCCCATCCTGTTTGTTGCCCCAGTTGTACTCTGTTTGTTGCTCTGCAATTGCATAACCTGTGGAGTAGATAGGAAAATATCATTTGTAAGCCAGAACCTGTTGGTGCCTCTTTGCTGCCCCCTCCTCCACTGTAGACATGTCCATATTTGTTACCCAACCCCTTGTGCACCCTATATTTTAAATACAGCATAATTGGAGCTAAGCATGAATACAAACCCTGTACGCTCGAAAGGTGCATACCCAGCCTGCACAGCTCCCCCCCCCGCAAGTGCATGGTGGCCAGCATTCCAGATCACTGGCCATTGTAGGATGCCTGTTCATAGCCCCACTCCCCACCCCCAGATAAATTATAAAATGCTTAAGATTGCCAAAGGTAAAAAAATATATACTTTTTCTGAAAGTCTTAATGGAGCCCTGCCTCACACTCAGGTGGGGCCCATTTTTTCGTGGACATTTCCCTTTATCTATTAAAAGGTAAATGTAGCAGGACCCTTATGTAATTATGTACAAAATGACAATAAACTCTAAAAATTTAGATAACAGGGAAAAAAAAACTACAAAAAACTTTAAATTGCAAAAAGGACCCCTACACAATGGAGAATAAAAAATGTTGCTCCTTATTATCTGTAAGAGTTCTGCTTTTTGCTGCTGTTCAAACTGCTATTGTCTGAAACTTTTAGCACACATTAAATGTTTTCTTTTTTGCATCCTGCTGTGTGTGTGCTTCATTCTCAAATGAGAGCTATATTCTTGTAGAAAGTTTGGAGTTTGTTGGGCGGGCCACCCTTTATGGCTAGCACCGCACCCCATTAGCACCATCGCAGCACTTCTATGGAACTGTTTCGACTACTTGCCTGCGCAGCCTGTGTCCCTCTCACTCAGCACTCCAAGCCGTAGTGAATGGCACAGAATGCAGGCATACCACCTGATACTCTCCCGGACCCTGTGTGTCTAGCAACATGACCAGCTGAGGGACTGGACATAGTGAATACTGCAGGGAGCCGTGGGACTCCCCAGTGCTCCACTACCATGACTTGGGTTTGCCTACATGCCACAGATACGTGGCGCATAGGCATAATGCATTGGGGCCAGTAAGGATAAAGTAATACAGCAGTACTTAGTTTTTCTGCATTTAGTATTAAGTTTTATTCAATGGTCGGGGCCCAGAATGCCACCCTCCTACCCTCAAATCAACTTGCAAGCCATGGCTTACATGGTGCACATTTATGTACACTCGTGTGTACACCAATGCTGAATTAAGCATCAGAGAAAATTGAAGCAGCACTCAGCTGTACCCTGTATTTTGCTCTGCAGCTCTATTCTGAGTGCTGTGTTATGCATGGGAGAAAACTAATACTGCACTCTGTTGTATGCATTTACATAATAACTTGCATACACAGAGCACATAAGCCATATAACATCCCAGAAGGCAGGGAAACTGATGCCCCCATGGTAGAGCAAAATGTTGCCACTGAAAAACAAATTTGTACACCAAATATTGCATGGTGTATGCATCCTTACACCTTGGACTCAGACTCAAGGGGAAGGGTGTTGCCCACCAAGCTGCACAAGCTCCTCCTCCTTTTGTGGGGAGCTGGAGTGGCGTTGACGTCATCAGTAACAGTACAACATCAGCTCCCCCACTCCACCCCCGAAGGTTTAGAGTAGGAGAGACAGAGTTGCAGCAGGGCTGTAAGAGGGTTTTTAAGGAAGAAAACAGGAAGCGCTAGCAAGAGTGATGTCCAGCTGTCCAGTCCAGAGGCTCCTTGACTCCATGCTGGATCCTGGGAAGTGCCAGATTCACTATGGAGATAAACTTACAGAGGTAGTTGGGGTGGCAGTTGAAGGAGGATAGGCTAGGAAGTGTCAGGGGACAGGAGTTAAGGATAAGCCAGACCACCAAGGGGATTACAAATAATAGAAAAAACATTTTATTTCTTTATTTATTTAGTACTAGGATTACAAAAAAATATCTTTGAACCAACAGTTCTTTTACAAAGGTTCTGTGTGAATTACAATCAGTAGACAAACAATTGGAATAGGTACAATCAACATCATAAATGTACAATGAGGAGAAGACTGATGATGGGAAATGCCCACATTGAGGAAGTGAACAATTGAGGAGGTGGTAGCTCCACTCCCCCCTCAGGTGTGTTCACTCACATCATGGTGTCTGTGTGAAGCTATGTCGGAGGTTCGGTCGTGGTCTGAGCAAACAAATTTAGAGGCAAAAGTATCTAAAATCCTCTTAAGGTATGGGTTTAATGCCGCATAAGAAATTACTGAATCTACTACCTCACCAAGCCAAGCTGTCCGGCGTTCGAAAGTTAATACGCGGTTGCGGGCGGCAGCACTGAAAGTAAAACAGTTGGACCTCAAGAGCCTGGAAAAAGCTTCCCAAAAAGGTAACAAGGTGGTGGTGAACTCAAAAGAAACAATACCTGTGGTTAACCTGCAGAAGGAGGAGGTGCCGATTCTGAAAACCGCTTCGCTTTTTTGCAGAAACAAGGATACTGCTTCATTTGTTCCACAGAAAAGCAATATGGAGACCAGAGCAGATGTCGAAATGGAGAAGCCATTAGAGAGGCCAAACGGACAAAGGTATGTCTCTAAATCCACACCAGTCATAGAAAAAAATGGGAGCTAACACTGAAGAGGCGGCTGAAAACCGTATCTCTACTACAGATAATGTGAGCAATATTGAAAAAGGAGAACAAGAGCCAGAAAAAGTTGAATCACTGAATGCTGGGTTTGAACCTAAGATGTCTCAGAATGAAGGAGGTCGACAAGACCAGGTAAACTGCATTTCCCCTGAGATTAACCTAAGTACTGACTCTATAATGAATGTTTTAAATGAACTGCAACAGTGTGGGACACAGACTACATATGAAAACAATGGTTATATTAAAGACACGGTAGACCCACAAGAACTCTTGTCAGGAGATGAGGGGCAATCCAGCCAAGAGGCGTGGAGTATTACCCATCAAGAGAGAAGAAATAGGAGCTAATTTAGAACAAAGGGGGCAATTTATAAGGGAAAAGGGCCAATGAGTAAAACAAAAGAGGTTATAATGTATTTAACTTCAAATTAAATGGACTCTGAATCTGAACGAAAATATCATGAGGCCCACTCTGATCCTGAAGGCCCTGCTGAAGAAGAGGCCAGATGCCCCCAATGGGCCAAACAAATACTAACCCAGCTTTTAAATCTCACTGTGGGAGTTAAAAAAATTGAAATATTGGAGACAAAAATAGGTAATATACAATCTACTGTCCAATCACTAGTGTCCGAGAACCTCTTAATAAAACAGAATATATTGGGACTACAACAGAGAGTGTCAGATATCGAGGATATTATTACACCTGTGCAGAGAAAAATAAGAGATCTGGAATTATTAAAGATTTGAAAGAAAAAATGGTGGATTTTGAGGCAAGGGCCCGCAGAAAGAATAACAGAGTGCTGGGAGTACCTGAGGCGTGGGATGAACTTAGACCATTAAAAGAGTCTCTAAATCATATTTTTGCTGCATATTTTTTTTTTATTTGAAACTTTATTAGTGTTACACAGATAGCGTGACATGGATACAATCAGAGTGCCAGGCAACAATATAACATCAGAACATCACATGGCAAGCCCCCTCAAAAGCACCCCACCCACCCATCCTCCCCCTCCACCCCCAACTTGGCATCATATGCAGAGCTATTCTCAATAGCAAGATGCACATAAAACAACTCACCAAATCAATGTTGGGACCACCAAGGATCCGGCAGTGAGGTAGCTTCAGAAAGAAGTAAATAAATTGTATGGAGGCTCTCCCATATTCACTTGTAATAAGCCAAAGAGCCCCAGAGACTGGCTTTAAGCTGTTCAGTATGAATATTGAAGAAAACCTCCTGGAGCCATTCAGTATAAGATACGTTATGATCACTCAGCCAGTGCTGAAGAATCAGTTTCTTCATGGACATGGAGATCATGGCCATATGATACCTGCGCTGGCTGACCGTGACCTGGGAGAAGTCCCCTATAAGACAGATGTCAAGGGTAAACAAATCCTCTAGGCCCAACAAGGAGTCTGCTTTAGTTCTCACCAGCTCCCACAAGGCCTTGTTAGGCGGACAGTCCCAAAAAATATGTCGAAGTGTACCCTCCTGTTGTTGACATCTGTTACAAAGAGGGGTAGGAGCCTTGCCCACCTTAAATAATTTCACTGGGGTCCAGTACATGTTATTTAGAATTTGAAATTGGGTTAATCTCAGTCTATCCTGAGGGATGTACCTGTGCATGTCTCTCCATATCGACCTCCAGGTAGACTGCGATGTAGAGAATTGTTCAGACCAATACTTAGGATCCCTATACTCGGCATCCAGTGATCTATGAAGCAAGGCCTGATAAAGCAAAGAGATGGCATGTGGCTCCTTAACAACCTGAGCAAGCGCAGTGAACTATGTCCCAGTATCATCGTCCTCCGATATAGCAGAGGGAAACTGAACTAAGAGGTGCTATAGCTGAAAAATTTTAAACACCTGCCTGGGCTCAAGCCTATACTGATTCATGACAGAGCTCACCGACTTGCACCTCCCCACCGAAAGAAGGTCTCCAACCCTGGATCCAGTAAGTTGGGGTACCCAAAGTGCTGATATAACCTGGCCCCCTATTTTTAGGTTGGGGTTTCCAACTATTGGCTGAGAAATATTCCTACTTGGTCTATACTTCAGAAACGAAGAAAGTAGGGAGTGAATATTAAGAGACGAAGCAACAGGAGTATTAGCCAACGTACTGAGGCGTGCTTTAGGGGGAATATGTAGCATTGCCGGTGGGGAAATACCTATGGAAAAAAATCATCTCTCTCTCTAGGGATAGCCAGGAAGGAACATAGTGAAGAGAGGCTACCTCCTCCTGGGGGGGGGGGCGAGCCATTTTAGATATTTGGAAACGGCTTCACCCAAAATAAATGGCAAAGTGAGGGAGTCTCAGTCCTCCGTAGTCCTTTGCATTTACTAATTAATGGTAGGTTCGTCTGGGAGGTTTACCCAACTATAAAAAGAAGGAGATAATGGAGTGTACCTTCCGAAACCATTATTGGGGAACTCAGAGATTTGAGAGGGTATTTGGGCAAGATGTTCCTTTTCACTAAGCTGATATGACCCCAGAGTGATACTGGGAGTGACTGCCATCTTCTCAGGTCTTGCTGAATGGTTTGCAGGAGGGCATCTAAATTAAGCCTCCTCATGGACACCTCGCTCCTAGCTAAAAATAAGCCTAAATATTTTAAGCTCTTCGGGCTCCATTGCAGACCAAGATGTTCTATGTCTGCCTTGTTTAACTTATGATTAAGGAGGAATACCAAGGTCTTTCCTAGGTTAATTTTGTAATTGGAGTAACTACTATGTTCTGCAATCTGGGAGAGAACCACCGGGAAAGACTGTCGGGGTTGCAGTAGATGCAGTAGAATATCATCAGCATAGGCCGACAATTTGAAAACATGGGAACCCACAGAGAAACCTTGTATGGCTACATTCTCTCTCATCCTAACCAGAAGGGGCTCAAGATAGATATTGAACAAAAGGGGAGATAATGGACAGCCCTGCCTGGTGCCAGAATGGAGACGGAAGGGATCTGAGAACACACCATTACAGTAAATGCGGGCAGACGGATTCTGGTATAGGGAAGAGATCCATGATATAAATTTGGAAGGGATACAGAATCTTTCCATGGCGCACAATGAATTGAAAATCCACTTTGTCAAACACTTTCTCCGCGTCCAAAGAGAGCAGCCCCACCGGGTGCTCCAAATCCCTGGACACGGAGAAAATGTGAGGTAGTTTATGAAGGTGATCCAAGGATACGCACCCCTTCGTGAACCCCTCCTGGCCAGGATGAATAAGAGTGGGCATAACTGTGCTCAGCCTGCCGGCCAGCAACTTCGCTGGTATTTTAATATCGCAATTTAATAGCGATATGGGTCTGTAGCTGGTTACCTGTTCCGGGTCTTTCTCTAGTTTGTGAAGAACTATTATGAGGGCTTCTAACAGGGTTTAATCCAATGGGTTAGAATTCAGTATCCAATTAAATAGTTTGGTTAACCAGGGATATAACTAATCCCTAAACGACTTATAAAAATTAGGGGAAAACCCATAAGGGCTGGGGGCTTTGTCAGCCACCAGTGAGAAAATGGAGGACAAAACCTCCACCCCTGTAATCAAGGCCAGGAGGCTCTCCTGTTGCTCCTTGTTCAGGGAAGGAAGAGGAATTTTATCCAGGTACTCACAAACCTTAGTTGGATGAGGGAGATTGAGCATGGGACTGTATAAATCCTTATAGTACTCCGAAAATTCTCTGGTAATTTCTTTAGGCGTAAGACGGATAGACCCATCCAACTAGGAGCAAATGCTTTTAATAACCCTAGTTGATTTGATCTTTTTGAGTCTCAAGGCTAATAGATGGCCTGCCTTTTCTCCCTGATCGATGTATTTGGTGCCTGTTTTCAAAATCGCGTATTCCGCTTTTTCCCGGAGGAGTCTACTGTATTGATCCCTTAGCCCTACTAATTTGATCCTATCAGCCTCAATGGTGGCGGAAGACAGAGAAGCCTCTAAGGCATGAATCTCCATCAAAAGGGAGAGGGCGTTTTTGTCCCTTGAGTGTTTTCTCACAGATGACAACTTGATGAAGACATCCTTCAAGACACATTTCAATGCTCCCCATTCTAAATCCACCCTACCCGTAGTGTTTAAATTAGTCTCCGCATAATGTTGTATCTCTTGTACAATGGTATCGACTACTTCTGACTCCTTAAAAAGCTGATTATTAAGTTTTCAAGTCATTTCCCTGGGCACATTGGGGGTGAGGGACAAGGAACACCATACCACTGCATGGTCGCAAATGACCCCAGGATCAATTTTGCTGTCTATTACACTGCCCAATAATGACTGACTAATTAAGAAGTAGTCGATCCTGGAAAAGGAACCGTGAACCTCTGACCTGAAAGTAAATTCCTTCAGATTAGGATGGAGAATCTGCCAGGGGTCACATAGACCCAGATGGTCAATCATCTCCCTAAGATAGTGTTGTGCTGGAGAGAGGCCTCTATGCCTCCTCTCTGACTTGTCTAAATCCAGGGAAAAGGGGAGATTCCAATTCCCCCCCACTATAAAAGGGAAGGCCGTGAAGGGGGCCAGGACATTTAACAACTCAGTGAAAAACCTCGGGGTATCTGCATTGGGGCCATAGACACATCTCAGTACTACTTCTACTCAATCTAGAATACCTTTGACAAAAATGTACCTGCCCAGTGGGTCACAGTCAACATGTTCCCCTGAGAAAGAGATGCTCCGTGCCACCAGGATAGCCACTCCCCTACTTTGGGTACTATCTCCAGCATTGAAAACCTGCTCCACAAACTGTCACCGCAATAGTACCCCTTCTGCCTCTAAAAGGAGGGTCTCCTGTAAGAAGACAATGTCCCCTTTCAGATGGCGGACATGCTTGATAACCTGGTAGTGCTTGACCTTGTTGTGAGCCCTTCAAACATTCCATGAGAGGACCCTCTTACAATCCAGCTTTGCTCTGCCTCAAATATGAAAATATCAGACATAGTATGTCAGCAAACAAATACAAAATGCCAGTGTACCCAGACCCAAGATGCCAAGCCTCCCTCCCCCCACCCCAATAATTGATAAACACAAACACAACCACACCCCCTTCCCTCTCCAAAACCTGTCAACATAAAGAAAACCTGGTAAACTATGGAGATAACCCCACCCCACCAAATAAATCTCACTCCGGTACGTGATGTGCCATTCCGCACAATGTGCCCCCCCCCCGAAAACCTACATCAGAGGAAGCATTGAACTCCACCTCACACAGCAGTGCCAATGGCGGGGGGGAGACCCATTAAAGGAACCCCCCTCACCCCCATACAAGAATTGTGCGATCAGAGGAATGGCAGAGAAAAATAAGGCGGCAGCAATAGAAGTAGTCATCCAATTTGGGCGTGACTAGCACTGTCACAAGGTCGTAAGGGGGTTGAGTGGGTACAACCCCAGCTAACCCCTGCGCAAAAAATTGCCTTTCAAAGGCCCCTTCTACAAATGCCAGGCCAGTCCCTTACAATCCAACAGCTACAAACAAAAGAAAAACCTGGTGGCCATAATGCAATTAATAAATTAATTAACCTGTCTCGGCTCGGGATCTGAAAACTCAGTAGCGGATAGGTCCCCATTTCTCACAGGGCATCTTTTCCATCTGAAGGCCCTAGTGCCATGAGACACAAGATGTTCCCCAACAACCCACAAGTTACTTCACTGTCGGGATAGGCTGCTGTAAAAAAAAGTGACAGATAGAGCACATAGCAACTAAAGGAACCAGAATGTCAAATAAAGAAGTATTGGGAAGTCCCAGGGTTTAGTATATTGGTAACACCCAGTCCACGGGATCCAGGAGCTGGACTGAAGTAAAATACTGCTGAGTGCTCCACACCACCCTGGGGAAATACTCTGACATAGTTCATGCCATAATTAGAAGGAAAGTACTATATAAGCTCCACTAGCCTAGGAGTACCGTCCAGTCTACATGACCACTGACAGTCCCAAACCGCATCTTCAAGGCAAGAAACAATCAGAACAGAGGAATGGCAGAGAAAAATATGGTGGCCTTACAGCAGCCTAGCCCAACAGTGAAGTAACATGTGGGTTGTTGGGGAATGTCTTGTGTCCTCTCCCCCCTCACCTCCATCATCAACCTCTCCCTCTGCCTAGAGACCTTCCCCTCCATTTGGAAGGCTTCTGTCATCACACCAATACACAAGGGTGGGGACCTCGCCAGTGTAGGTAACTACCGGCCGATCTCTATCCTCCTCCTACTCTCTAAAGCCCTCGAAATAATCATTTCTAACCAACTGACTGAGCATCTCACTAAATACAACTTGCTGTGCAAGCAGCAGCATAGCTTCCACCGGGGCCACAGCACCACCTCTGCATTGCTGGAGTTCGCTACCCCCTGCGCTCTGCACTCGATAAAGGTCACCTTGCAGGGGCAGTCTTCGTGGACCTTTCGAAGGCATTCAACACAGTCAGCCATTCCCTCCTCCTATCTGCACTAACCAACACTGGTCTCTGGATGGTTTACCAACTACCTCTCAGGTAGTACCCAGCAGGTGAAGATAGGCTCTGCTCTCTCCTCACCCCTCCATGTCAGGTCTGGGGTCCTGCAGAGTTCTATTCTCGGGTCCTTCCTCTTCAGCATATTTCTCAACACCCTCCCCATGGCTTGCTCTGGGCATCTGGTTCTCTATGTGGACGATGCCATACTGTTCACCTCCCACTCAGACCCCCACCAACTCCAACTCCATCTTCAAAAGGATTTCTCTGAAGCAGAGTCCTGGTTCACAGAACACTGACTCATCCTACAGTACAAAAAAGCAAGTGATGCTTTTTGCTATCCCCCAGAATCGACATAAAAATCACTCCCTCTGCATCCACAACTACAAGTCTCAACCTCTCAACCATGTTACATCCTTCAAGTACCTCGGAATCCACTTGGAACCTGCCCTTAATTTTCACACTGACATACATCACCTCTGCACTGCTGTAAATACCAGGCTCGGCTTACTACACCGGGTCAAACACTACCTCGCCCCCGAAGTCCTCCATCTCGCTGTTTCCTCCTCCATCCTTGCCCTCATTGAATATGGGATCCTAATCTACGGTGCGGTTGATACCACATCCCTCCAGAGAGTTAGAGTAACCCTCAACAAGGCCTGCCACCTTATACTAAGCTGTGACCGCTACACTCACACATGCTCCCTTTCCCAGCAGTCCAGCTGGCTCAACTTCGACAACAGACTCAAATACCACACCTGCCTCATGGCCAAACAGATTGCCACCAGGCTATTCCCCCCTGGTCTCGCCCCCCCCTCCCCCGATGCCTGCTCCCCAAACAAAAATCACCCGAAACTCAGTTAAATCTCCATTTCTCATCCCTCGGCTCTGTACATCACTCGATCAGTGAACCTTTGCTTACTGAGCCCCGCTCTGCATGAACGCCACCCCCCACACCATTATGTCCAAGCCCAAACTCAGCCTTTTCAAAACCTTCCTCAAAGGCCACCTACAGACCATCAATGCCTGCGACTGTCCTTAACCCCCTTGACCCTTGATAATGGACTCTCCTCCTGCCGCAGCTCTATTTTACTAATTAAGGAGCAACCCTTGCTCTCAAAGTTCCTGTTGAGCTTGACACTGTCAAGTCTATGTCCGGGGTAAGACGGACCCTTGCTCCCATGCTTATCTACGGCATAACTGAACTGTATATACTGTAAAACATTTGTACCCAAACTGTATTTGTTGACCTAACTGCTGCACTCAACTCTGTCAGGCCTGTACCCTGGCTATGACTGTCTCTTGTTCCAATGCTTGTCTTCTGTAAAATATTATGCACCCAAACTATGTATGTTCACCTAACTGTTGTATACCTGTCTACTGATGTGGTGCCTTTGGAAATGAGTCTCTGACTCAAAGGTTGTAATCCCAAAATGTTCAGTAAATAAATTAATAAATAAAGAAATGGCAGACTCGGATACAGTCCCAAAAACCGCGTCCTCAGCGGTTCCTGAAGAGGTCTGCAAAGGAGTCCTTAAGGGTTTCCTCCGCACTTCTCGGGTCCTCAAAGGTGGTCCAGCCTCCGGCAATTAGGACTTGGAATCAGGCTGGATAGCCCATCCAAAATTTCATATTGGCTACTAGTAGCTTGGTCACGATGCCATGAAAAGAGGCTCTCCTCTGGCAAACCAATAAGGGCAGATCTTGCACCACCTGAATGGGGGCCCCCCTCCAATTGAACCTCCTTGACTTCCCTTAGTTTAGCCAGAAAGTGTTATTTTTCCTGGAAGTTAAGGAATTTAAAAATTAAAGTCCAGGGAGGGGCATTCAGAGGGGGCATGGGCCACAGCACGTGGTGGGCATGTTCGATCACATATGCAGGCCCAGATGGTGAAGGGCCTGCAAGTTTAGCCACAAATTTCTGCGCAAAGCGCACCGGATCAGAGCCTTCCTCACATTCCAGGAGGACAATGAGGATGGCATTATTATGGCAGCTCCTTCCCTCTAGGTCTTCCACCTTTGTCTCCAGTTTTGTGATGGGTTGTCTGGAGGCAGCCATCACAGGATCAAACGTTTCCAGTTTCCTCTCTATGGAGACAATATGAGCCTCACTGTCTCCGGTGCGCCGGGAGAGGTCCTCCAAAGCCCCTGATAATGCTTTGACCTCCAATGTGAGAGAGTGCAGGTCATCTCTAAAGAGGCGGAACTCCTCCAGAAATCTCTCCAGTGTCAGGGGGGTCTGTTCTTGTTGCCCCAAAGCCTGTCACGCAGCAGGGCCCAGCTGGGCCTTTGTCTTCTTGCTGGCCTTTTCAGGAGTAGGTGGTGGCATGTAGCGGGAAAGAGCTGATCATATCTCTGCCTCCATATCTCCATCTTCCCGTCAAAGCAGCACACAATCACAAGCTGATCCACACCCCTGCAGATAAGTATAACACCTGATCACTTTGGGGCTCTTTTTCTTTTATGAAATAAGAGTTTTTCAGGAGGGAGTAGTGAGAGAGCAAGGAGAGAGCAGCTACACAGTAGGATGCATCACATGATCTACATTTTTGCTGCATATTTTTGCTGCATATCTTGATACTGGCGCTTCACAAGTTCAGCTGGGAATTGATAGGGCTCACAGGGTTTGGAGACCTGAATGGGCTACTAGCCAAAATGCAAGACCGAGGCCAGTGATTGTAAAATTCTTGAAATCCGAGGATAAGGAACTCCTTATGGCACAGGTTTACAAAGAGGAAAGAATAACAGTTAAAGAAGCCAAGGTGAGCATTTATCAGGACTACCTGACCGAAATAGTCTAGGAAAGAAAAAACTGTGATTACCTTCGCAATAAGGTATGGACTAAAGGAATAAAAGTGACTATGGTATACCCTGCTAAATTAAAAGTTATCTAGGAAGGGTCACGTATGATCTATCCAGATGTAAGAGAAGTGGAGAAAGATCTGAAAATGAAGAGTAGTAGTAGTAGTAAAAGGTTTATTTTTATACAAGAAATTGGCATACGACGTCATTAGGTCTGAGAGACCTGTTCTCAAGATGATCCTGTGTACAATTATTAAAATTCATCACAGATTCATTGCATCACAATACAAATGATTTAAATACATCACAGTGAAAACAGTATGTACAGTGCTCCCTCACTATAACGAGCAGAAGGGGAGCCATAATGTGTGTTCATTATAGCTTCCTGTTCGTTACATCGAGGGACGCTGAAAAAGCTGTCAGACACTTCGCGCGCGCGTGTGTGTGTGTGTGTATGTGCGTGTGTGTGTATGTGTGTGTGTAGTATAAAACGGCAGTCCAGGCCCCACACCGAATGTAGTACTGTATATGCACTTTTATTTTTAAATTAAAGCCTGTTCCTGTTGCTTTAGTATTTGTACAAATATACTTTATTGTATTCAGCCCTCACAGTTCAATCTCTTCCATTCCCCCTTGCCGCAGCTCGATGGTGGCTGAGACCCCCACCCCCCATGTTCCCATACATGGCAGTAGTTTATTTCAGTGCTGTTTATTGTTTAAAGGGTTTATTTCCCTTTGCTCTTACAGTAGTTTTTTGCTCTTAGGATGTGCAGTGCTCCAGTTTGTCTCACAACTCACTGATGAGATCAACGGACTTTCCGGTTCAATGACGCTGCTTCCACTTCCACAAACTCAGCACTGAAAGTAAAAATGAAAGAAGTACAGTACTGAACATGTGGCGAGTACAAAACTGTGAGCAAAGAAAATAAAATACAGTGGGGAAAATCAGCTCTATCAGGTGGGGGAATGTGTTTAGTCCGGGGGGTCTCGGCCACCGTCAAGCTGCGATGGGGGGGGGCATGCATGGGCAGGTGAATCGAAAGGCTGAGCTGTGCTGAATGCTTTGCAGTAAAGTACAGTTATGTAGCTGTGAGAAGTGACTGAAAAATACTCTTAGGTTCTGATGTAAAAATAAAAGTGAATGTATAAGATCCGTGTTGAAAAGGCTTTTACTGTACATTTGAAACTGAACTGTGCTGAATACTGCATAACAGACAAGCAGAAACAGATGATTGTAGGTCGGGAGCCATAGCCACCATTCGTTATAGCCAGGGTTTTGTTATACCGAGGTTCGGTATAGTGAGGGAGCACTGTATATACAGACATAACACAATCTAAAAATATTTAAACCCCACTTTAAGCATTTACCTCTCCCCAGTCTGGAATAAACATTTACAGCCAGAAGGTTCCCAGTTTATTTGTTTTATGGTTCCAAAATATGCATTGACTGCTAGGTGTGATTTTTATATGGTAAAATGTTGTTTCTCCCCCTTTTTCTCTCTTTTTTTGCAGAAATGGAGCACTATTAAATGAAAGGATTCTTCACTGGACCCGGGGGAGGGGGACCTAGTAAGGAGCTACAAACAAACTTTCTAGAAGAGATCCAGGTGGCTTTCATTTTTCTTTTTCTTTTTTTTTATTATTGTTTTCATAAGCAGATAGTACATATGCAAGGGATTCATTATTTTCTTATATTTAGGGCTACAGAGAGGGTTACTTTTTTTTTTTCGATTACCATTTTTACTATCTAACACAATGTGGAAGTATAAAAGAGCTAGAATGAAAAGGTCTCTATTATATGATTATGGATAATTTTAGATTTGTTTCCCTAAATGTGAATGGAATTCATACACCTATAAAAAGGTCCAGACTACTTGCCTTCCTAAAAAAAAAAACAAATGCCTTTTATACAGTTTTACAGGAGACTCATCTGGAAAAAAAAAGAAATCCAGAAACTGAAGCAAAAATGGGTGCTACATCTATTTTCTTTGGAAGGTACAAAAAAGAGTACCGGGGTAGCCCCTTTGATAAGGAAAAAAGATCCTGTAGAATTATATTAGTCAAATGCATAGTTAGAGGTGTTACTCTTACAGTGGGCTCTATATATGATCCTTTTATTAATTATTCAGGATTTTTGGCCAAGCTGACTACAGCGTTAATCACTTTAACAGCATAAAGCATAATATTGATAGGCGACTACAATATATTAATGAATACTGACCTGGATAAATTATTAAATACAACAAATAAATATCACTCAAAGTTAATAAATCATTTTGCACTCCAACATGACCTTGTGGATACTTGGAGATTATTGCACCCTGATTTAAAAGACTATACACATCAAGATAAAAAAAAATGGGATTTTCAAGGATCGACTACATATTTGTATCTAAAGCTCTTCTCCCACAAGTAAGAACTGTAGTAATTAACTCCATCCATCTATCAGACCATGCATTAATACAGGTAGAAGTACATATGCAAGAACCAAATAGATTTGTCTCCCACCGATGGAGAATGGATAATACACTATTGAGGGGCGATACCTTTTGTTTAAAAATTAAAGAGGCCATTAAATAATTTTGGTTATTTAACTATAATGAATCTCAGTCAGTAAGTAAACTATGGGATGCTTTTAAAATAGTATTACAAAGTGTCATTATTTCATATAACACATTCACTATAAAAAATAGGAAAACTAAACTGCAAGAACTCCATAATAGATTAAAAGAACTAGATTTATTAGTGCTCAAGGACTATAATAAATATGCAAAAGAGTGGTACAGCCTGAAAACAGCAATTAACAAAAGTAATAATAAAGAAGTGGCTAGAAAAAGTTAAAAAAGCTAAATACATTCATGGTGATAAATCAGGCAAAATGTTGGCATATTTATTAAAACAACAGAAAAAAATATTATTCTAGCTTAATAGATGATAATGGTAATAACCTGGTTAATGATAGAGAGAGATGGGAGAGGCTATTTTAGAGGTGAATAAAAATATTTATCAGTCAAAGTTAGAGCCTTCACCAGAAGCAATAACTGATTATATAAGTAAGACCTAGTTACCAGTGCTAAACTGTAATCATGAGAATTGTATGGCTGAGGAGATAAGAGAAGCAATCAAAAGCATGCCAAAAAATTAAAGCCCTGGACATGATAGGTTGACCACGGAGTTTTATAAAATATTTCTAGATGAGTTACTACCCTGGCTATCTTTAATATTTCAAGAAATCCTTAACCAAAGAAGAAGTGAAAATCATCCTAATTTTAAAAGATTGCAAAATTCCCACTAAAATAGACAGCTGTAGGCCAACAGCCCTGCTTAATTGTGACTATAAAATACTAGCTAAGTTAACAGTCAGCAGACTAAAAGATCAGCTACCCAGCGCTATACATAAGGACCAATTTGGTTTTATTATGGGACGAACAATATCCAATGCCACAAGAAGGGTTCAATCCTTGATTTATTATGCTCAGGAAAATAAAATATTAATGCATGCTTTTGGCTATAGATGCCTCAAAAGCATTTGACTTATAAATAGAGATTTTCTACTGCAAGCTTTAAAATGTTGGGGCGACCAAGGTGAAAAGGCGGGTAGCTCGCTGGCTCTACATCAACGTAAAATAGAAAGCTCGAGATTGGTTCCCTCTTTACAATCACAGGATGGTACTATTAAAACTGGCTGGCAGTATAGCCTAGAGGTTAGAGGAACGAGGTGTGAACAAGCTTGATACATCCAGCAGACCAGACCTGAGTCTGATTCTCACAACCTCCACTTGCATGCTGTGTGACTCTGAGCAAGTCACTTAACCGCCCAGTGCTCCCAGGTCGCCCTTGAAAACAGGCACTTGTGCCTAGTTGAATTTACCCGGTTACCAAAGAGTAAAATAAAATAAAAAAAAAACTCACCTACAGACATAGCTCACATATTTGAAACTTTCTGTAGTACACTCTACAGCAAAAGTACCTCTCTGTCATTTTCCCTGAACATTAGGAAATACTTGGTGGAACTAGACCTTCCCTATTTACAAGATCAACACTGGTCTTATCTGTCTTCCCCTATTACATTGGAGGAGGTGGAGGAGGCGATTATGGGGCTTACACTTGATAAGGCCCCGTGGCCTGATAGCTTTCCTTCCAACTTCTATAAAACTTTCTGTAAGGAATTATCCCCTCTTCTTCTTAATTTATATGAATATATGTTTAAGGCTGATACTTTGGATCCTTCACTGTTAGAAGCTACGATAATTGTACTTCTTTAGCAGGATAAACCACACACAGACCTTGCCAGCTACCGTCTAATCTCTCTTTTAAATTGCAATATTAAAGTATTAACTAAAGTCCTATCCCTTTGGATTAAAAAGGTTTGGTCCCATTTACTGAGTCCTGAGCAAGTGGGTTTTGTACAGGGCCACTTGTCAGCGGATCACCTTAGAACTCTCTCACATATTTTCCATACAGCCCAAACTTTTTAGACCCCTATGGCCTTAATTTCGCTAGATGCCGAAAAGGCCTTTGATAGAGTTAGTTGGAAGTTTCTATGGCTAACCCTGGAGAAAATGGGATTTCTCATTTCTTTTATCTGGTGGATACAATTGGTTTACATGTTTCCTTCAACAAAAATTTACTGCAATTGAGTTTTTTCTTCATGCTTCCCTCTGCACACAGGCACCAGACAGGGTTGCCTCCTATCCCCTTTCCTTTTTAACTTATACTTAGAGTCTATTCTTCTTAACCTCAAACGTTCCTCTCAAATACAGGGCATCTCAGTTTCATATCAAATCTTGACTCTCTCAGTTTATGCTGACAACAGACTTCTCCACCTGGAATCCCAGACACATCTCTGGTACATGCCTTAAACACTATCACACAATATGGACTCCTTTCTAATTACAAGCTGAACCTATCAAAAACATAAATCTTCCCCCTAAACAATTACACCTATAGAGGGGACTTTACTCAATTTGGGATTAAATGGTCCCCATATTCAATTAAATACCTAGGTATACACCTTTCCAGAGACCCAGGGTTGCTCAAGAAACTTAACTTTGATGATTTACTGGTAAATATCCAACAAGACCTCCAACAATGGGCAAAACTCCCTCTTTCTTTATGGGGCCGAATTAGCACCATTAAAATGAATATTCTGCCCCGTCTCTTCTACCCCTTAACCTATTGAATCTGTGGCTGACAATCTCCTTTTTTCAACACATCCACTCATTTATTTCCAAATTTATCTGGCAGGACAAGCTTCCCAGGCGTTCCTTTCTTAAACTTAGTTTACCCAAAGAAATGGGTGGTCTTCGCCTCCCTAATTTCCTTATGTATTATTGGGCCAGTCACCTTGTTAAGGTGGGCTGATGGCTCTCTACCAGGGAGGATAAACAGATACCAGCCTGGCTTCAACTTGAAAGACAGCTAATAGAGTCCCATAACCTTAAATCGCTTGATATCTTCCACATTACCAAGTCAGCACTACCATGCTCCTTACAAAACTCAGTTATTGGTATCACGCTTAAAGTATTGAACAGTGTTGGGCTTACCTCAAGATCTCTCCTAAAATGGATCTCGAACAACCCCTTCTCCATAATCCCAATATTAGGATAAGAAGATTGCAGATTTCCTCGGATTGGCTCCCACAATTACTTGGAACTTTAGTAGAAAATTTGTTCTCTCATAATACTCTTCTCTCCTCTTCAGAACTCATGGCCAGATTTAAGATACCCCAGAAACAAATTTTCTAAGAATTCCAGTTGAGACATTTAATCTGTTCTCTTTTTGGTACCGTATCTAAAGAACCCCAATTTAAGCCCATTCTAGATCAGGTTCAGAGTTTGCTAACAAACCCCATGGGGTCTCCAAGATATACTCTATACCTTCTGGATCTCAAGTTCCAGAGCCCTTATCTGGTTCCAAAGTTTGGTCTTCTCTTTTACCGAATACCAACTCCATATGGGGGCAAATCTGGGCAGATCTTCTCAAATATCATACCCAGGATAGACTCAGACTCACCAAATATCACATTTTAAACAATATGTATTATACACCAGTCAAGCTCGCTAAATTGGGCAAACTTCCTGCCCCCATCTGTACCTGGTGCAGTAAAGATGAAGGGAATTTAATACATATATTTTGGCAATGTGAAAAAGTAGCCCCTTTATGGCAAACAAGTCTAAACTTGACCCTCTATTAGGTTTGGATGATCTCTTTACCATAGAGATATGTATCTTGGGTATGTTCTCTAACATTGCTGTTCAAGAAAGTAGATTTCACATGGCTTTAATTTCAATTGTGGTTAAGAAGCTGGTCCTTAAGCACTGGATGGACCAACTGACTACATCATACACTGAATGGCTAAATGATATAACATCCTTCTTCCAGACTGAAAGACTGGTGGCGACTCTTGTAACCATGTAAAGCTTTCAACAAAAATGGGGCAAACTGTATGCTTTATATTTGCTCTAATTGTCAGATTTCCTGTCTCCTCCCTTTTTTTCCATTTCTTTCTTTTCTTCTGCATCCTGTATGTTGGTGATATACTTCTTTGTTTTCCTTATCAATTAGACTAATTTCAGTTGGCACACTCCAGGGAGGGAGGTTGTGGGGGGTAATGGGTGAGGCCGGGGGTTAGAGGTTTAAGGAGTTTACTCTTTTTTTTGTATAGGTTAGCCGATTACAGAATATGTTTTGCAACCTATATGTTTGTAAGTTGGTTGTATTTTATAATAAAACAAATATGATGAATTTCAAAAAATAAAATGTTGGGGGCTACCTGACAACATAGTTACAACTATTGCATTACTATATGAAAATACTAAAGTCAGATTTATGGTAAATTCTTTTCTGGAAAGTCCGTTAAAAATGAAAAATGGAGTGAGGTAAGGATGCCCCTTGTCCCCAATTTTATTTATTCTCTCATTAGAGCTCGCCTTAAAATACAGGAGCAGGAAATTAAGGTAAATGTATTTGCAGATGACATATGATTAATAATTGAAAATATTAATAACACCCCTTAGATTTTGCAGGAAATTAGTACTTATGGAGCATTATCAGGTTACCTATTGAACAAGACTAGGTCGATAATCCTTGAAATTTACTGTCCTAATTATAAGTTAGACAAAAAAATTATACAGGACTTTACAGTAAGTCAACAAGGTGAGTACTTGGGGATATGTATAACTAAGAACCAAAAAGATACAATAAGCATTAACTATGACAAAGCAAAAGAAAAAGTAACTAGACCTCTAGAAGGATGGGGAAAAATGACTGTCTCTATGGGGAGAGTCAAAATAATTAAAATGATAGCTCTTCCATATATAATTTTTGTTATACAAAATATAATTGGACTACCGCAAGAAAAATGGTTCACTACGATCTGAAGATGTTTTACCCAATTTCTGGGGGGCAAGAATCCCCTGGAACATTTTGGTATATGGCAGGAAACAGGGAAGATATAGCTGTCCAGACCCTTTATCATATGCAGTAGCCTTCCAGACAAAACTCTTATAGAAATGGGCATTTTTGCCATACAAGGATAATTCCTTCGAGTATTTCTTGTGGGAAGGATACAGTTTCCAGTCAATGAACAACATTATCCAGGAATTAGGACCAAGGAGTAAAATTCCAAAACCTTATTCCACAACAAAACAAGACCTGATACAAGCTATAAAAAAAGATTTGAGAACAGGCATTGTTTCCTTGGTTCTTTTTAAATATTTGTTGGAACTTTACAGTAAGAAACATGAAACTGTTACAAAGATTGAAACTGTTAGGGCCTGGGAACGTGCTCACTTGGTCACAGTTATTAGAAGAGGACACATTTGTGTTCTTAGAGAGTTTTAATAAGTTGTTTCCTAAGATAAGCAAGTCTAACTTTATGGTTCATCAAACTCTGTTCAAGATTTTTCAGGACCAGATATGTCATGAGAATAGATCAGATTTTTCTAGTATCATGGAGGACCACAAGAAAATTTTATTAAAAGGGAATACTAAATTAACACAGCAAATCCATGCTGTCCTTGTAAATTATACAAAAGACCCCTGGTTAATAATAAATAATAGATGGGAACGAGAAACTACATTGGGATATACACCACAAGAATGGAGAAATTTAAGAATAAAAGTGAATAAAGACTATCTTTATGCTAAGAATAAAGTTATCCCAAAAATTGTTTTAGATTGGGCTTATCTCGCTCCACAAATACTAGAAAATATAAGGAAAGATGGAATAAACACCTGTTAGCATGGGTGTGGGACCTTAAGGAGTGTATTTTACTGTATTTGGGCATGTGAGCACATTTAGGAATGGTGGCTAAAAACTAAGTCACTATTGGAAATGGGATTAAATATACATATCCCCCTAACTTTTAAGCATATGGTATTAAATGACCTGCAAGATCCAGAATTATCAAAAAAAAGAATGGAAAATATGCTGCTTGGCCACTATGGTTATGGCAAGGTTAATCTTGGCTAGTTGGAATGCTGACTCTCTGGGAGAGTTTGATTCTTATAAATGGACATACTTGGTATCTGAAACAGTCCAGTTTGAACAACTATGGGAAGAATATCAGAATGATTATTCATATGGGCATAAGCTCTGGCGCGGATTAGAGAGTGTTTGGTTCCAGTATCAGAGTTTGAGAATTAATGGACAGCCGCAGGGGGAGTGGGGGGATCAAATTCTTTGTATTGTACAAGTGTAACAATTATTGATTATGTACCACTGGTAAATGATTGATTTATGTATTGCCTTTGTATTTCTCTATTTATTTTTTCTTTCTGTGAACTAATAAAACTATGTTTAAAAAAAAAAATTGTATGTACAATGAAAAACGTACAGTAACTACTATGAAGGAACAAAAAAGTCAAAGGGACAAAAAGTTAAACCAGGGCAGGAGTGACATTAGACCGAGATGGGGGAAGGTGAGGCAAGAGGCAGTCAGAGTAGTGACATAGAAGAGCAAGAGGCAAAAAAGTGCAATGAGGGGTAGGGGTGAACAAGGTAAGGAGGAGTGGGGGTTGAGGGGTAAGGGGGGACAGAGGGAGCTAGGGTATGGGAGGGGTGGGAAGTATGGTAGGGGCAGGGAGGGAGAGGGGTGAATTGGACGGAGGGAGGCTAAGAGGGGAGAAGGGGTAGAGGAGAGCAAGGTGGGAGGGATGGATAGGACAGCAATAGTAGAGGGTAGATGGAGAGGAAGTACAAGCAGGGAAGGAAAGGTGAGACTAGAAGTGGTAGGGAATGGAGTGGAGGAAAGCATTAGGTGGAAGACAGGGAGAGGGAGAGGGAGAGAATAAGGCAGATTAAGGGGGGAGGGATGTGAGGAAGGGGAGGGGTGGAAGGCATGTGGAAGAAGACTGGGAAAGGGAGAAGACATGGGAGGGAGAGAGTAAGGGGCTGGAAGAGGGACAGAGCAGGAGTTGAGGGAGGGTGGGAGGGAGGAGAGAATGACCTAGTGGGTACAGTCGCATCTGCTGAGCTTGGTGAGGTGGGGCGCGGTTGTGCTTGTAAGGCCCAAGCTTATTTTCAGAGGTGACTTCTGGGGGGAGTCCATTCATAAGGGAGGGGGCCTTAATGTAGAAGGAGCGCTAGACTTGGGAGGTTTAGGAAAAGGGAACCAGGAAAGAAGCTTTGCTGGTACTGCAGGTGCTCTGGATGTGTGGGGTAGGTAGCATAAGGGCCATGAGATGCAGGTGGGGTAAGGCCAAGGCAGATTTTCCTTGAAAGGAGGCAGGTCTGGTAGGCAATTCTGCCATGAAGGTTAAGCCAGTTGGATTGTATATAAAGCTTGCAGGTATGCATTCTTTTCCTGGCCCCAGTGACAAATGGCAGCACTTAATCAGTGCAGTTTTTATGTTGCCTCGTGCTTGTGTGCCAGCCAACATATTGCAGTAGCAGCAGATTTGGAGGTGCGGTCACTGTGGGTGAGTGCAGGGCACACATCAGTAGGTGCGTCCCTCATTCCCCAATAAGGCAGCTGCAGGCGCTGACACCAGCAACACTTAAACTGGCCACCAGATCTAAGAAAAGATTTGCTGCAATGAGAGCCAAGCTCATTATGCAGCAGCGTGCCTTTCCTGATCTAGCAGTTCAATAAACATAGCAGCATTGACTGCCGCCACGCAGAGCACCAACTTCAGGGGTGCCCAATCCCCCTGTCGGCATGCCCCAACCCACTTCATTTGCCGACAGGGGAGCCCACTCCCCATCGGCATAATGCCTCCTCCCTCCCATTTCACGTGTGTGCTGAGGGGTGCCCAATCCCCCTCGGCATCATGCACCCTCCCAACAGTCTTTCTTTGCCAACAGGAGGCCCAATCCCAATCAACTTTAGTCCCCCCTTCCCAGTTTAATTTGCCGATGGGAGGCCCTCCCTTGACATAATGTCCCCATTTGTTGTGTGCTGAGGGGTGTCCAATCCCCCTTGGCATGCCCCCAAAACACTCAGGTGGCATGCTGGAGCCCACCCCAGCATGCCAAATGCCCCTGTAAAAAAAAATCTCAAGAATCTTTATTTTTTTTAAAAAAAAACTGTGAATCAGAAAATGGTCCCTTGTGGTCTGTCCTGCTTCTTCCTTCAACCCACACCGATCCTCTGCATACCCCACCTCCCCACACACATCCTCACCCCATACTTACCTCTGGAGCCCAGCGCAATGATCTTCGGTGGACCGGGAACACGTCTGCACTCTTCAAAGCCGACCACAAACTGAAGAAATGCAGGTAAGCTGTATAATGGCATAAATAGTTTTTTTTCAACTTTGGTGCATATCTCGGCCATTTTTTGGAATGTATGCACCAAATTTTCAACATGGGGTTACTGGGATCCCTCCTCATGAATTCAGTCACTGTCATGGCGTTATTCAGTCCCAAAAGGTGATTTCACGGTCACTGCGTGGAATCACCTTTTGGGACTGATTAACAAAATGACAGTGCCACTGAAAAAGCCTATGTTGCAAATTTGGTGACAAAAATCCAAAAAATGGCTGTTTTACAAGCGTGCGTTGCGTAGTTTCCAGCATGCTCGTAACCATCTGAATTTATATTTTCACTCCAGATTTTCAACATTGCCATTTTCCCACATCTCCTTATGAACAATACAGCTGTCACATTACACATCCTTGCTGAAATGTGTTTTCCGTCCGGCGCAGAATAGCGCAGTCGCTCTGCAAAATCAGTTTTCAGGACAGTTTGACAAAATGACAGTGACACTGCTCATGAGCAGAGGTCCAAAAATGCCTATGTTGAAAATTTGGTGATGAAAGTCCAGAAAATGACTGTGTTACAAGCATGTGTTGCACAGTTTCCAGGCACCCTTGTAACTTCGCAATTTTGCAATATTTTCATGTCAGATTTTTAACACTGGCATTTTTTCACAGCTCCTTATGAACAGTACAGCTATCATTTTTCACATCCTGCCCAAAATGTGTTTTCACACCTGTGGCATACAATGGCATGGTCGCAGTGGGAGATCACCTTTTGGGACAGATTAAGAAAATCACAGTGCCACTGTTCATGAGGGGAGGTCCCAAAATGCCTATGTTGAAAATGTGGTTTAAAAAAAAACAAAAATAATTGGGTTACGGATGTGCGTTGCGCAGTTTTTATTGTAACCCCCTTGTTACCCGGGATTACTAGAATCCCAGTAAGACCTAGTGGTAGGCAGGGAAGGCAGCTTGTGAAACTCCAGTTAAATAGGTTTCACACTGTCTCACTCTGTTCTCAGTCTCGGCTGAGACTGAGGGATGACATCACCAATAGAACTTTCGCAGCAGCATAAGCCACATTGGAATCTGCAGCAGAGGGAGTTAGATAGAACGCTGGGAGTTTTCAAAGGTTAGTAGTTAGTGTCCAGTTTGTCTTCAGTAGTGAAGGAGTGAAGGTGTGCTCAAGTGGTGGAGACCGCTGTTCGGGTCTCAGTGCCCCCTCCCTCCGGGAGAGGGGATTTAAAGATCCCTAGCAGATTCCTGGGGCAATCCCCTTAGTTCTGCCAAGTGGAAGAAAAGCTGCCTGTTTAGTTCAACATTTATTTTGAAAGATGGAAGATTTGTGAGTCACCTGTAGGGCACCTGCAACTAAAGGGTGAGTGCCTGCTCTGTCAAAAAGGGCAAATTGTTTTCTTCACCCTGGGACATGTGTGAAAATCTAGGGATTGTGCTACATTTTGGGAAGCCTAGAGAAATGGACCAAACAAGTAAAACAGTGTCAAATGCTAGAGTGTTGTGTGATTCAAGTAATATGTAGAGGAGATGCACCAGATCATCTACCCTTTAATCTACATTTGGAAGTTCAGTAAAGGAATGATTCAGTTTTCCCAGGGAAATGGCCGGGTATGGGCTGTGGGAGCTGGAGGTGGGCGAACCCCTCATTTTTAGTGACCAGGTCCACCTCTACAGATTTCTGCTGTGGTTGCTACTTTGCCTCATGCACTTGGCCAGTGATGGGGGAAGTACCCAGATGTGGGGTTGCAAAAGGGAAAATCTCTCTAGGAGTCACAGACTCTAAGTGGTGTGAGCAGCCACAACAAGTAAGGAAAAATTCTCTTTAGGAGTCGCTGACTCTAAGTGGTGTGGGGAGTCACGACAGGATAATTGGTTCATTCTTCCAATGGACCATGGATCAAGTGGCCATCGGGGGAGCCTGACCCATGGGGAAAAACCCAAGTGTGTATCAGTCCGGCTGTGTGCCCAAAGCTGCGTGCAAGTCCGGGCTGTGTGCCTGGTGGGTTCAGAGCCTGAGGGCTGAAAATGGTGAATAAGTGTTCTGTAATCTCTAATCTGCATTACCAGGAAATGTAGCCCCATGGGGGTCCATCTATGCTTTGTTTTGTTCAGCTAGTATGTGAATAAAAGCCACACTGAAGAATCCCATTCCTGGTTCTGGACATTACAGTTATTGCTTCCTGTGTTCGGATTTACTTGGGTGCCCCTGTGCAGAGTAGTCAAACCTAGGTCCCCCTGTGCTGAGTAACCTCATCCTCCCCGAACCCAGTCCCCACCAGGTACTGCTGTCAGCTTCAACAGCATGCCACCTGTCGTTTTGGCAAAAAGGCAGGGGTGAGGGGTTACATTATGCATGCTCATGACTGCACCAATTTTTCATATTTTCACTCCAGATTTTCAACGTTGCCATTTTTTTACACCTCCTCATGAACAATACAGTTGTAATTTTTCACATCCTGCCCAAAATGTGTTTACATACCTGTGACACCAAATGGCACAGTCGCTGTGCAAAATCACCTTTCGGCTAACAAACATTATTTATTTATTTATTTAGTTTTTATTGACCGGGTAAGTGCACTAGACAAATCTTGCCTATTTTCAGGCACGACCCGGGGGAGGGGGATACAGATGACTGCCAACTGACCTTGAACCAGATTAAGCTGTTGGTGGTATTTTTAGTGAATGAGGGAAATTTGGCCAGGACACGGGAAATTCCCCTACTCTTTTCGATAAGTGCCATGGGATCTTTAACATCCACCTGAACTATCACCAATCCAGGCAGATGGGACCTCGGTTTAACGTCTCATCCGAAAGACGGCACCTCAGAAGTGCAGCACCCCTCTCATGCTGCACTACAGTGTCAGTACTGGGATATTAACCCAAGTGTCAGATGTGGGAACTGAACCCACAGCCCTCTGATCTCCCGGCCTCAGAGGCGAGTGTGCTACCCTGCCGCTCTTCATGAGGTGGGGTCACAAAAAGCCCATGTTGATCATTTGGAGTGAAAATACCAACACACGCCTACGGCATTAGGGTTTCCAACTATTACACCCCACCCTGTACAGACTGACAGGCGTCAGGGGTGTGACTTGGGATCATCAGCTGTAATGCTTCTGCCATTCCATGCCCACCCCCACCCTGCAGCCACTGACAGGCATCGAGGTGTGCCCTGGAGTGTTCAGCCACAAGGTTCACCCTATTCTCCTATACTGTACCCACCTCAGCGTATTTCCTTATGGAATGGGGTAAGTATTACCCCCAAGGACCCCAAAGCACACCACGACACTTGTCAGTGTCTACAGGGTATGGTGAGGTAAAATGGCTTGAGCGTTATAGCTGATGACCCAAAGGTACATCCCAACGCCTGTCAGTCTCTGCAGGGTGGGTGTGGGGGTTGGCGTCAGTTCAGTACTTCACTGCCACTCCTATTATGCATCTCTAACTCCTGCACTACCAATGCCAATGCCAGCGAGACAACATTCAGCATTGACAAATGCTTGTTTTCCTTTTAGGCTCATATCAGTAGCAGATCTGTAAAAAATAAGTCCATAATCAATGATCAATAGGATGGACCTGGTTATGGCAATGCGTATTGCTTCAGGTATAAGGCAGTAATGAAGCTGGTACTGGATCCCTATCCTTGCATTTGTGGCTTTGGAGATGAGCTTAATGTGGGAGTTAAAGGAGAGGGAGCTGTCACACATGATCCCCAGGTAATTGAATTCCTGCACCTGATCTAGTGGGACGTGATGCTTGTTCAGGATATTTAGGCCAGCATTTTTATGTTTACTGTGAGAGTTGTAAAACTATATGGCCTTGTTTTTTTTTCGTAGTTCATCAACAGTTTTTGCTATTCAAACCACATTTCTATGAGGCTAAAACTAGTTTGAAGATAATTGGAAAGAAGGACTGGGTCAGCGTGTGTAGAGAAGAGGACTTCATTGTCTGCACAGAGTAACATGTCACTGTGGAAGCTGTAGGGAGGGAGTTGATAAAGAGGCTAAAGAGCAGTGGCCCAAGGATGGACCCTCGGGGTACCCCAGATCACACTATGAGGCTGTCAGATAGTGAGTCACCGATCTTGACTTGTTGGCTCCTGCCCATAAGGTAACTTGCAAACCAGTTGGTGACCTCCAGGGAAAGGCCTAAGGTGGAGAGGGAGTTCAACAAGAGCTGGTAATTAACGGTGTCAAAAGCCTTGGTCAAATCTACATACACTGCACCTAGTAAATGTCCAGAGTCCAAGGCCTTCTGGATGTGACTAGTGAATTCAAGCAGGGCAGTGGTTGTACTGTGTGCTTTTCTAAAGCCATGCTTCTGAGGACACTGTATATTATATTTGATATGGTATTCGAAAATTGGTCTGCCACAATGCATTCAAGTACTTTCGAGAGTGGGGGAGGATTGTGAAGGGGCAATAATTGTTATGAAGAGACCTTTCACCACTCTTGAAAATGGATGTGACAACAGCAGATTTCCAGAGTAGGGGGAACTGTTTAAGGGAGAGCGAGAGGTTTAGAAGTTTGGAAAGAAGTAATAAGATGGCATCGAGGAATAGGGAAATAAGTTTTAGGTCCAGGGTGTCACTACTAAATCTTGATTTTCCTAACACCTTTAGGAGGTATTTTCTGTATTCGGTGATAGACACTCTCCTGAAATAGAAGGGGGTGCGATTGTTGGGGGAGCTGTTTTCTCATTTTTGCCGGACAGCGTAGCCTCTTTGAAAAAGTCGGAGGGGGGGGGACACCACTGAGAACTGTGAAAGAGAGATTGAAATGCCCTCCCCAGCCCCTCGCTGAAAGCCACCAAAAGCTGTCATAATGGGAGATACGGGACTCGGAGCATCAGACTGCAGACAAGACTTTATTTTTTAAAACTTGGCACCTTTTTCAAGCAGCGCTGTAATTTAAATCAGGGAGCTTCTTGTTTAAGCTCCTGCCTGCTTGATTTTTCAGTAACATAGATTTTAAAGTCTCCTATATGACCCTGTTTGTAGCATTACACAGAATTTCTGATTTATTTTGTTTTGGGTTCCTCCTGGCTTTGTAACCTGAACTGTAGTTACAACAGCCCAGTCTGGCTTGTCCCTCTCCCTCCCCCAGTGCTAGCTCCTGATTCTCTAAATCCCTCCCCTTGCAGTTCCCTGCCTCTAGTGTGCTTTCCCTCTTACTTTAATGCTGACCCTGTTGTTTCTTTTGCATTCCAGGGTCTGAGGGCTTGATGCTTCACAGCCCTCCCCAGCCCCTCGCTGCAAGCCGCCGAAAACTGCCATAACGGAAGGTACGGGACTCAGAGCATCAGACTGCAGACAAGACTTTATTTTTTAAAACTTGGCACCTTTTTCAAGCAGCACTGTAATTTAAATCAGGGAGCTTCTTGTTTAAGCTCCTGCCTGCTTGATTTTTTCACCCACTCGCCCACTCACCCATCCCCCAACCCTTCCTTAATTAAATACTCTGTGGCTCCGCCCCTGCTCTTCTCTGACTGGCCTCTTTACTAGTACGGGAGTATCTAAGTGGCTCTCTGCCAACTTTATTCCTTATGAACTCACATCACCCACTGACAACCATGGGTCTCTTCCTAAGACCAAATCTATCAGTCCCTCTACTGGTCCTAGCAGTCTTTATTCCCCACCTTTGTCCGTCACCAACATCAACTGCTAATAACCCTGAGGTTTTCCTCACCCCTCTATCCACCCTCCCCCCACTGAGGTTCTCCCTACCCCTCTATCCACCCTCCCACCCCCACCCTGTCCACCACCATCACCCTCCCCCACCCCATCCTGTCCAGCATACCTCTTAACCTTTCAGCATTAAAAATCATAGCACTGACCTTCACAAATCATAGCAGATGGTCAGAATGTGGAGCACTTTCTTATTTTAAAGAATAATATGTCTACAAATAGTGGGCCCCATAGAGTCCGTGATAAGAAATGTTTCTATTAACTTAGTTTATTGATTTAATAGTGTGTGTGTGTCCAGAAATAGCTCTAACATTATTAAGAACATCAGTAAACCTATGCAGAACAAGGGTAAATTTGAGTGTGACAATCATAGCACTATGCGAAATTCATAGCAGTTGACAGGTATGCTGCCCAGCTCCATCTACATCTGGTTTCCCACAACACACTGTTGCCAATGCTTTGCCGTGCTATCCCCACCATACGTGCTCTTCCCATCCCATGCTCTCTTCCTGTTAGCTCAGCTTACTACTGCCATGGTTCATACAAACGATGTATGTCCTCTCTCCTCAGGTTTGTCTCCCTGCTCCTACTCCTATGTGGCAACATTCATCCAAACCCTGGCCCGTCTCTTCCCTGCCAAACTCAGATCCTCCCTACATCGGGGCTATGCATAGCCTCTATGAACATCTGTAGCTTCTTAAAAAAAAAAATGCTGCCCTCCAGTGCTGGATGGCACAACATCAGCCTGACATTCTGGCAATCGTGGAAACCTGGCTGTCTAAATCTACCCCAGACTCTGCGGTCGCTCTCCCTGGCTACTGGAAGATAGAGATGGTAAACGTGGGGGCGGCTGCACTGTCTATATGCATGACTGCATAATGGGCCACGCTCTACTAACTCCCAAGCTCGACCACGGTACCCAAGCCATCTCACTTAGAATCACCCCAGACCCCTCCAGGGCCCCTCTGACTATCTCGGTAGCCTACATTCCCCCACGGAAACAAACCCAAGCAATCCAATCTCTAACTGACTACCTGTCCAGCCTCCCGCATAAGGGCTAGCAGATACTAGTTGGAGACCTCAACACCAACTGGCTTGCCAGTTCATCTGCCCTTGCCAAGGATGCTTTTGCAGCCCTGGACCTAACACAGCTGGTAACCCAGCCTACCCATCTGAACCCATCCAACAGCTCTTACACATTACTGGACATCATCCTTGCCAACCGCCCGCACAGAATTGTGGACATCGTTGTCCATCCAAACTCCCTGAGTGATCACTCACCAGTACCTTTCATGTGGTCCTGCCGTCTACCAAAACTTGTGCTCAGCATGGTCTCCCGACGACTTATCCAACCAGGTAACCTCGCTAGGCTTAAGCAGTACCTTGCCCAGTGGGACTGGTCACCAATCAACCGGACCCCTAGTATTGATGAAGCACTCGACTACTTTACCCACTCCTTCGATAAGGCCTGCGACATCTTTACCCCGCTGGTCAAAACCTGGACTAAGCAACACAGTGCACCATGGATCACAACATCACTGCTCAAACAGTTCCACCACAGAGACAATCTCTGGCATACAGCCAATTCCTCAGGTAAGCCTAGGGGCAGGCAGTCCTACAATGCTAAGTGCAACAGATGTACGTGGGCCACTCGTAAGGCTAAAACAGAGTATTGCAGATCCACACTAGCCTCCTCCTGGGGGTCTACCCAGAACTTCTGGGACAACAAAAAGGAGCTAAATGGGAAGTGTCACTCCCCGCCTCCGTTTCTACTCAACTTTAATGGAACCGCTATCACTGACCCCGCTAATATTGCAGACTGTCTAAACACCGCCTTCTCAGATCTCAGCGCAGTTCTCCCTAGTAACTTCTTCTACCCTACCTCCCGTCCCAGCCACAGCCCCTCCCTCACCCACCTTTCTACCTGAGGACCATCTCACCACAAAACTCTTGGCACCATCTAACAAAAGTCCTCAGTGTTACCAGCCTTTCCTCTGACCCCCTGGATACTAGGATCCTATGGCAGGTCCTTGACGTAGTACTTAACCCCCTGATTGATTTACTCAACTGCTCCCTCTGCCTGGGCCAGTTCCCTTTAGCTTGGAAAAAGGCTGTGATCATCCCCATCTTCAAAAGTGGTGACACCTTCTCTCCTGAAAACTATTGACCGATCTCTATTCTTCCTCCTCTCTCTAAAGCCCTGGAAAAAACAGTGGCAGACCAATTATCTGAATATCTTGCCTCCCACAATCTCCTATGCAGAGAGCAGCATGACTTCCGTCCAGGTCATAGTACGACCACTGCTCTCGTGGAGTTCTCAAACTTCCTTCATGAAACCCTTGACAAAGGCCTCCTTGCAGGGGCTGTCTACATCGACCTCTCCGAGGCCTTTGATATGGTCTGTCACCCACTCCTACTGGACACTCTCCTTCAACTAGGCTTTTCCCAAGGCCCGATGGACTTGTTCTCTAACTATCTCTCTTCAAGGTCCCAGTGTGTCAAAATAAACACCACCATCTCCAGCACTCGCCCTGTCTGCTCTGGGGTCCCTCTTCTTTTTAGTCTCTATGTAAATGCCCTACCCAACTCCTGCTTCAGCAAGGTCCTGCTATATGCAGATGACCCGGTTCTCCTCTCCTCTCCTCCCACCCTGACCCCTCCTCTCTTCAGGCCTCCCTCCAGCACTCTTTCAGTCAAATTGGAAACTGGTTCAACGACCGCAGGTTGGTCATTAACATTAAAAAAACCAAAGCCATGTTGTTTGCCCATTATTAAAATAAGCCAAAAAACTCGCCCCTCCATATACTATCCAGCTCACTCCACCCACTAGAACAAGTTAGCAACTACAAATACTTGGGCATTACCTTCGACTCTGCCCTCTGCTTTCACTCGCATATTGACCTGCTCACCTCAGCAATTAACATGAGCATAGGCCTTCTCTACTGTCATAAGGACTGCCTCCCACTGGATGCCCTCAGATTGGCTGTCTCCTCCTCTGTCCTGTCTCTTGTAGACTACGGCCTCCCTGTCTATGCTGCTGCTGATGCCACCGCCCTCAGGAGAATCCAACTATCCCTAAATAAGGTCTGTAGGCTCCTCACTGGTGCACACAAATGGACTCATGTATGCACTCTATACTTGCTGGCCAACATACTCAATCTAGAAGAGTGGTTACAATATCAGACCTGCCTCCTGGTTAAAAAAATACTTCTAGGTCCCCCCCCCCCAGGAGTGTCCACCTCCCTCCACCCTGCTTCCCCTTCTGCCTCTACCCGTGGCTCCACTAAGGCCGCTCTCAGAGTCCCGAGGTCAGCGGACGCCCGCTCGCCAGATCGCTTTTGTTGCAGGCGCCACACGGTTCAACGCCCTCCCCTCCTTGATCTGCTCACTCACTAAAATAGGTCCTTTCAAGGCAGCTCTCATGAGCCTCATTTTCTCCACCCGCAGCTGTGAATGCGCTCCACAAGCGGGATCCTAGCCCATAGGTGCCCCGCTCCCTCCCCGGCCCCTTTCCTAGACTCTTGACGACAATGGCCTTATCTCAGGCTGCAATTCTGAATTTACTGTATTTGTCCTTGAGCCTAGCTTTCACACTGTATAGATTCATAGATTCATAGAAGTGTGACAGCAGAAAAGGACCGAACTAGGCCCACCAAGTCTGCCCATTTGCCCAGCTATCCGCTTGGATCTGTGCCCCCCCCCCATAACACTCCCATATGGTTGTCCCATGCTCTTTTGAATCCCTCCACTGTTTCCTCTTCAGTGACTGCCTCTGGGAGTCTGTTACACTTTTCTACCACTCTCTCTGTGTAATAGTATTTTCTAATGTTACCCCTGAACTGCCCTCCCTCCACCTGTAGGCCATGCCCCCTCGTCCTCAGTTTTCCAGTCATCTTGAAGATGCTCCCCCCGGCACCCTGTTTATACCCTTAAGGTACTTGAAAGTCTCGATCATGTCCCCCCTCTCCCTCTTCTGCTCCAGGGAGTACATGTTCAGATCTCTCATTCTTTCTTCATAGGATAGGTGGCCTAACACTTTTACCATTTTTGTCGCTCTCCTCTGAACCCTCTCTATCCTCCCCACATCCTTCCTGAGGTATGGCCTCCAGAACTGGACTCCGTACTCCAAGTGTGGTCTAACTAAATGCATGTACAAGAGTACTATGACCTCCCTATTCCTACTGGTGATCCCCCTTCCAATGCATCCCAGCATTCCACTCCCCCTGGCCACTGCCCTCCCGCACTGCCCTTCCACCTTCAGGTCCCCGGATATAATGATGCCTAGGTCCCTTTCTTGTTCTGTCTCCTCCAGATCTCTGCCCCCCATACGGCATCCTGCCTTCTGATTTCTGTAGCCCAGATACATGATTTTACAATTTTCTGTATTGATTTCAAACTGCCACCTCTTTGACCATGCCTCAAGTCTCCTCAAGTCTCTCTGCATTTGTTCTACCCCTTCCTCCGTGTCCACCCTATTGTAGATTTTGATATAATCCGCAAACATACTCACACCCCCCTCAAGGCCCTCCATGATGTCCCCTACGAATATATTGAACAGTAGGGGCCCCAACACCGATCCCTGAGGGACCCCACTCATGACCTTGCCCTCCCCGGATACCATCCCATTTATTATGACCCTCTGCCTCCTTTTCCCCAGCCAGCTTTCCACCCATTTGACTACCCTCTGGCTCATCCCAAGTCCTGCCATTTTACACAGCAGCCCCTCATGGGGCACTGAGTCAAACGCCTTTCTGAAATCCAAATAAGCTATATCTACTGCTCTACCTTGATCTATTTCCTTGGTGACCCCATCAAAAAACTCTATCAAATTTGTTTGACAGGATCTGCCCCAAGTAAACCCATGTAGTCTTGGATTCATCAGGCCGTTTTTCTCCAGGTAGCTGGTGATCCTGCCTTCTACTAGCTTCTCCATGAGCTTGCCTACCACTGATGTCAAGCTCACGGGCCTGTAACTTGATGCTCTGAACAGCTGCAGTCTGATTCTAGCACATGCTACCGCACTTGGGGATAATTATCATCTTTCACCCCAAAAATATTTGGTCCCCTGTCCATCCAAAACCTCCCTCTGCCTCAACCTCCAGGACCCTCCCAGTTATGCCCCTGCTACTATATTCCTCCTCTTGCACTTAGTACAACGGCAGCTTTTCTCCTCCATATGTCGCCGCGTTTTGGGGCAAAAATCGCTTTCTGGCCTTTCGTATGGTCCTCCGCCTCCCAATCCCTCACTCTGCTCTAACAATTGGGTCCTCTTCACTTGCGTCCCTATTCCCCACCTCTCCCTACACCATGCGCTTGATATCTTCTATCTGGTATGCCTACCCTCTCCCTAACATTTCCCACTATAAAATGTACAGTTTTAGGGCTTGGATCCAGCACAAGTTCATTATCCACGACTCCTTGTAGTTCTATGTTCAAAATATATTACCTGTAAATGTGCATTTTTACTATAATAGCAGCTATTTTTACTGTTTGTACTATTGTAACTTGTCTTTCTGCATTACTGTAGGACCGCAGGTCCACCTTGTAAATGAGCTTGCTCAATGGTGCTCACCTGGATAAAGATATTGATTGATTGATTGATTGATTGATTAACTTCCCAGTCCCTCCCTTCCCCCTTATGCAGAGGGACCACATTTGCCTGCCTCCAGTCCTCAGGCACCACCCTGTTTCCAGGGACCGATTGAAGAGTGCAGTCAAGGGTACCACCAATACCTCCTTTAACTCCTTTAACACTCTTGGGTGCACCCCATCTGGCCCCATTGTCCTGTCCACCTTCACACAGCCCAGTTCTTCCAATATTTCCTCCACGAGAAACGGCCTCGTCTCCACCCCCCAGCCATTTTATTTCCTGCTCTGCTGCCTTCTTGTCCTTCTTCCTCCCTCCCTCTTGAACACAGAGCAAAAACAGGTGTTTAGTAGGTCTGCCTTTTCTCTGTCTCCTTGTAGCGCCTCCCCCTTTTTTGTTCCTAAACTGGAGAATCCCCTGCCTAGTCTTCCTCTTTCATTTACATATCAAAAGAAAGTCTTATCCCCTTTTTTGACCCCCTCGCTATTCGCTCCTCTGTCTGTGCCTTTGCCCTCCTTACCTCTACCCCGACTTCTCTCTGGCTCGCCTAGTATTTTACCCAGTTCGCTTCTGTCTGAGTTGTCTTGAACCTCCTAAAGGCTTTCCTTTTTGTACTGTAAACTGTAACTTGTAAACTGTTTCCTTTTTGTCCTGTAAACCGTAACTCTTATCTGGGCACTGGATGGCTCAGGATTCTATGTTGTTTGTTCTGACACCTGCAAATATGTGAATACTGTTTGCTATTCACTATTTGGTATGTAACAAAAAACTTCTGTAACCTCCTGTCTATCATATTGCATTTCTGTTGCTGTCTATGTGTTGAATCCACTGGAACTGACATGGAGCCTTTGGAAACGAGTCCTTGACTCAAAGGGTTGTAATTCCAATATATATAATAAATAAATAAATAAATGTCTGTGATTGGTTTAGGGTCCTGAATAACGGTACCATTTACTTAGAGCATTGATTTATTCGGTTTCCCAGTGAGGCTCTTGTGTGTTGCTGAAACCCAGCAAATACTAAACGTAAGTATACTGTACTTATTTTACAAGTTATCTATCCGGTCACTAATGACTTGAGCTAAACTGGTAAATCTGAAACAAACCTGTCTTCCGGTGCCTATTACAGGGCTATTTACATGAACATGGATTAGAGTCTCAGTTCCACTCAGATAGCTCATGCTGCTACAGTTACAGCTGGGGCTTGGTGACAGACACATTCTCTAAGGAAACTTGGGGCAATGTCACAGCACTACTGCTACAGCTATGTGATTAGAACAGAAGTAATAATAATAATAAATAAGATTGCAATTGCCCTTTTAAAATAAAACACTTTCAAAGTACTGAACAAGTTCAGGAGACAGATGAATGGGAGCATGACAATTTGCTCCCAGCTTTTCACTTTGCGACATTCCACACCCGACAATTAGCTCCTGTGCCACTGCGCTCCTCTGACTATGCTCCCCCAACAACTTGCCCCCGACAATTCGCCACTTCAAAATTGGCTTTGGCTTACCTTGTTTAAAATCAAACTCCAGTCATTTGAGGCCATGGCCACCACTCCTAGAAACATGCCTGGCTCCTAATAGTGTATTCCCAGCATTCTCCATAACAACAGGCACAAAGGCCAAAAATAAAAATGCTTATATTACGCTGCATACTTGTTTTTTCTTACAGATAATTCAAAGTAACTATATGCTCTTACCTGCACTTTCACCATGAAAAAATGTGGAGGGTAGAAAATGGCACTGGTAGTGCCTAACTGAGTCTGGAAGTGCAGATCTTAGCGGGCACTCCAGTGGGAAAATCCAGCTCCTGCTCCTCTCAAGTGTGCGAGATAGCCCGTGTCCATGAGACACACCATCTCAGCTGTGAGTGAGTCAGTTTTGCTTTGTCTTTTTTTCCCCATCCCATTGCCATGCTGCAGTTTCTTAAAGAAGATTTCTACACTCAAGTGCAAACCAAATCTAATATAGTAAAATAGTAACATTGTAATTTAAGGTTGGAGAGGACAAAGGTCCATTATGTCTGCCCCTCCCCTCCACTTCAAAAGCAAGGATGAAGTAAGTATGCTGTTGAAATTCAAACCAGTTTATAGGTGTCTAACTTAAACCCAAATCTGTTTACCCTAGATACATAGATACTTAGACTCTGAAGGCAGAAAAAAGGCTCTTGGCCCATCCAGTCTGTCCACACTACCTAACTATTCTGCCTTGCCCTAATGGCAATCCTCCCCTTTTTTACTGCCCCCCCCTTTTCTAACTAAACCCAACTAAACCCACCTGCCTGTCCCATCCCTGCTCAAAGCTGCTGATAGACTTGGTCAGTACGACTTCCTCTGATAGCTTATTCCACTCATCCTCCACCCTTCCTGTGAAGAAGTGCTTGCGGGTGTCCTTTCTGAATCTCTCCCAGCCACCTTTAGTGAACTCCCTCTCGTGCAGTCACAACCAAAGACATGGTCAGATATTTCCTGAAATTTCTGTGATATTTCTAGAGAAATCTCCTGCTTTCTGCATTTCCACAGTAGGGGCAGCAGAGAGAAACTCTTTAGAAATTTCACTAAATATCTGACCATGTCTGTGGTTATTACTGTACCTGTGTCTAAACTCAAGGAGAAGACCCCCCGGTCACCCCTGAAAAAGGGACTTCTAGGCCCAGTGGGCTTACCGGGTCAACAAAATTCAGCAAACAAACAATAATTCCTTGACTTTTACTCTATTTATCCCATGCAGGTACTTATGTCTCAGTCATGTCACCCCATCCCCACCCCGTTAATCCAGGATATACATGTTCAAGTCGTGTACCCTCTCCTTGTAAGTTACATCCCCAAGGCCAAGGACCATCTTAGTTGCCCTGTGCTGTACTGCCTCCCCCTTGTTGCAGTGTTCCCTCAGGTGAGGGCTCCAGTATCTTATGAACTGTTGCAGTTACAACCACATAAATGACCTACACAGAGGGATCAAGGTAACATCTGTTTCATATCCTGTGGAAGGAGTCCATGAGGGGGGTGTCCAGTATAACTAAGTCTCTAATTACTAAGATCACTTTGTCTTCCCACTTGGTCCACCTCAAGAGAGCCCCCCCCCCCCCAACTGTGACAACTGGGGTTGTCCAGTAAAGGAGCCAGGGCTGGATGTGCCATTTCCAAATCCAGCCTGCAATGCACCTGTTTACAAATCACTTGTGAAGGTCCAATAGTGGGGTGAGTATTCAGAAATTTGGTGTGAAGTGTGCACAGACAAGAAGTAGGTGATTCTCTTCCTATCTATGATGCTTCAAGGCCAAGCCACAGAGAAGGGGACTTTTTTTTTAATTTTATTTATTTAGCTTTTGTTGACTGGGTAAGTGCACTAGACAAATCCTGCCTATTTTCAGGCACGACCCGGGGGAGGGGGATACAGATGAATACCAACTGACTTTGAACCAGATTAAGCTGTTGGTGGTATTTTCAGTGAATGAGGGAAATTTGGCCAGGACATCGGGGAAATTCCCCTACTCTGTAGGGAGGGGTTTCCGTTACCGACATGATGGAGGATTCAGTTGGGACTCGGACTGACTGCAATGCAGACCTCCTCATAACCTTTCCACCAACGATGCCCGACGACATAAACTCACAGGGTTTGAAATCGGAAGATTGTCAATGAGAGATGCAGCCATCACTACAGGCCTTACCGGAACTTTTGGACTCCATTCCTGGACCTTCACGATGTACACCAGACGAACTGGACGCTAAGCTTACACCACCAGTGTTTTTGACGGAACGAAGTTCCATGAGCGCAGAGAGTGCAACACCGCTGCTTCCCCCAGCACCTTCCGGATCTTGCCCGAAGACAGACGTTGTGACTGGGGTTTCGCGGGCTGGACGAGTTTCCTCTTTGACTTTGGATCCTTTTGTTCCTTCAGAGCTCCCTGAACCTAAACCTCCTGCAGTCACCACCTCTGCGAACCCCACCACTACGGACCTGTTATGTTCTCGCTTTGGATTACATACACCATCGGGCGTTTTAGAGAAATCCTGGACTACATCGGATGCCTTATCCAAGGCAGGTTGGACTCAATCTACGCAAGGGACATGGATTCCGGATCCTACCTGAGACGCGGCTAAACATGGTGTTTTATACTCCCCTGCCAGGCCTGCCACGTTCATGAGCTCCAACGAGGTACCAACTCTTGCTACTGTTACTAATATGGACATTGTTGTACTAAAACCTGACTCGAGTGAATCTGTACATTCTTGGGGGGACATTATGGATGCTGCAGATCAGGGTATTGTACAGATACCCCGAGAGAATACTGATGTTAGTGAGGCACCTCTTATCTCATTGAATGTAGCACCTGCTGCCCCCCCTCCATGGTCCTCCTTCCACTACTACGTTTTCATCTCAGGGACCCACTGTTTCCCCCTTCCTTGCTATTTTAGACTCACAACCAGATCCCATTCCCTCCTTAGAGGACCCTGGGCTAGGTACGTCTAAAACGTTGATCCCTATCTTGGACAAAAGCCCCATAGAACAGGTCTCTGGTCGGACACCCATTCTCTCCGACCTATTTAAAAATAAACTCGAACAAGCCCCCCATAGAAATGCAGTCCGCCTCCGTTATAGAGGTGGACTTTCTGAGTTTCCTGATAGGTATTATGTAGCTCGGACCCTTCTTAAAGGCATGATGCACTTTCAAGCCTCAGACATATATGCCCTGATACATATCTCGAGGGAAGAGACTTTCGATGTTAGTTTTAAAACCTCTACTGGGTTAGACCGTTTCTGGCATTTATATACCTCACAGAAGAATAATCCCATTTGGACCCCTTTTTCTGTTTTACCTTTGTCCAAACCCACGATATGTACTGTTACGATTATGTTTAGGAATGAAGGAGTTAGTATCAGTGATATTTATCATTGGTTACAGAATCACTGTAATGTCCTTTCTCCTCCTGAAGCTATCCTGGACGATGATGGTCTATGGACTGGTGGCTGGAGGTTTCGGGTGAAATTGTTTCAAGTAAATTCAGAAGTTGTACACCTACCTAATAGTTTCATACTCAGTAAAGACAGAGGGGTTTGTTTCTACGGAGGCCAGCCTAGGGCTTGTTATAAATGTGGTGCTACCACACATTTGAGTAGTACATGTGACTTACTAAAATGTAGTCTTTGTGGGGGATATGGACACCTGAGCGTTTCTTGCAGGAATGTGTTTAGATGTAATTTATGTAATGAAACAGGGCATGCATATCACCAATGTCCATGGGCTAGTAAAAATAGGTCTGAGGGTTGGAATTCTGAAGCCTTAGTACAGAAAGCACAAGCTAAAGCTCAAGAGCATATTACTTCCCCGACCACTGCTTCCAACCCTTCCATACCCCCCCCAGAGCTGCCTATTTCTGTTCCTCCTGCACCCTTAGGGCCACAAGTCTCTACACCATGACAGGATCAGGTTACCCAATTGAAAGCCTCCAATGACCCTCCTACCGAGACTATGCTTTCTCAGCCTTCCTCCACTGCAAATGTTGATAAAGAGGGATTTCAAACAGGCAGACGGGTTACTAGGGCCGATGCCCGGAAATCTCTTAAACTTCCTGATATTCCCCTATCCAATACTTTTGATTGTCTAAAAGGGGACCGGGAGGATTCTGATGGGGATTCTGATATATCTGCTATACCATCTGATATAGATACCCCTGCAATTAAGCCTCCTGATGTTACCAGGAAAAAACTAACAAAAACAAAAAAGGGTGGTAAGAAACGGAAAAACATGACAGTGACTGATGGGAGTGGCTAGCCCTGACAAATCTGCTGATGGATATCCGTATAGCCTCTCTAAATGTCTGCAGCCTAAAGGGCTTTAAAAAGAGAATGGGCTTTTTGCATTATGCCAACTCCCTCCAATTGGATATTCTATTGTTACAAGAAACTCATATTTCGACTTTATATGACATACAACAATTGAAACGGGGATGGTATAAAGGCCCTTCTTTTTGGACGTTTGGGGATGATGCGGCAGATGGTGTGGCTGTTCTTTTTTTTTCGTCCCAGTTTTCCATCACCCGCATTATTGATATACACCCAGGTAGGGTGCTTGTTATTGATTTCACCAAGCACACATTATCCTTTCGGGTTATAGTTGTTTATAGTCCACAAACTAAAGCAGCCCGTATAGCTTTGTTGGATTTAATCAAGCCATTTTTATGTACACGTAAACACATTTTTTGGGGTGGAGACTTTAACTGTTCCATTGATACTAAAGACAGGATTTCCTCGGGGGGAAAAAAGTTTATTGTGACTCCCTAGCTTTGCCCACTTTGGTAAAAGATGCCGGTTTGATAGATGCATGCCATTCTCTCCACTCCGATGCAGGATATACATATCATAGATCAGTATATCACACCAGAATAGATTATTTTTTTATTTCTCGCTACTGTACCCCACACCATATTTCAGTACTTCCTAATGATATTTCAGATCATTGTCTTCTTATTGGTCATTTTTTCATTGGTTCCCCTATTGTGTCTATATCGTATCACTCCCAGTGGAAACTTAATAATTCTTTATTTGCCCCGAAATCTGTCCAAACTCACATACACACTCTCTTTCAAGCATGAATATCGGTTATTATTTGTTTTGATTCTATGTGGGACTGGTGGAAAGACACGAAGAAAGATCTGGGCATTTTTTTTCAGGCTTTAGGGAAAAAGACTGTCAGGGAAGATTATCTTACATATTTAACATATCGCAACCAGTTATATAAATTAATGTCTCTTCAAGCCACATCCTCGGTTGATTATTCGTCACAAATATCCAGAGTAAAGGCCTGCATGTTCTCTCACCAGTACAACAGTGCTCGAACACTAGATTACATTATGCAAACAGGCACTTCTATTTCCCCATCTGTTGATCCCTTTTATGCTTTTAAAGACAGACTTCATTCGACTGTTATGCATGGTTTAAAAAATGCTCACGGTACTGTACTGACCTCTATTCCTGATATGTTATCAGTCACATCTGATTATTTACAGACTCATTTCTGCACCGCTCCTAGCTCCCTTCAAGATATATCCCACCTTTTGTCGGCCCCATTCCCTCAACTTCCTGCTCATTTAATTCCTGACCTAATCAGGAGGATTTCTCAGGAAGAAGTTGCCAGTGCTATTTCCCATTTACATTTGAAGGTTTCTCCTGGGCCAGACGGTCTAACACATGAATTTTATAAAACGTTCCAAGCAAATTTGTTAGAAATTTTGACTCAGGTCTTTAATTATGTTCTGAATAATATGGATGCAGTGTCTGGGTTTGGCTTATCCATTCTGAAATTCTTATATAAAAAAGGTAGATATAGTCTCTTGCAAATTGGAGGCCACTACATCTCCTAAATACAGATTGTAAGATTTTTTCTAAAATTCTTTGTTCTCATGTAAGATTAGTTGCACCGGATTTGATAGATACGGCTCAAACCTGCGCTATACCTGGTAGAACCATTCAAACGAATCTTTTTTTATTACTGAAATTTTTGAAACAAAAATGCATGATAAGTTATGTGGTTATCTTTTGTCCTAGATCAATTGAAAGCATTTGATTCTGTACATCATGACTTCTTATTACACATATTAACACTGTATGGTATTCCTGACCGGTTTATATCTTGGATTTCACACATGCTCTCCTTAGCCTATTTTTTTCCTATGATAAAAGGATTTCAAGGCCCAACCCTCTTACAAAGGGTAGGACTCCATCAGGGCTGCCCTTTTAGCCCATTAATATATGTTTTTGCTCTAGATCCCATCATTAGACAGATACAATGGAATCCAGATATTGTGGACATTACACCTCACCCCAGTTTACTACCTGTTAAAATCTCTGCTTATGCAGATGATGTAGTCTTATTTTGTCTAAATCATTCTTCGGGTGATAAAGCTATTCAGACTTTTCAATCTTTCACATTAGTATCTGGGGGTAAGCTTAATCTCGAGAAAAGTGTATGTATCCCTTTACATTGTATTACTACTGATACAACGGTAATGCATGGTATCAGGGTATGTACTACACCCCAGAAAATCCTAGGGATATGGTTTAATACACCGAATGATGCTACCTACAACTGGGATAAACGCTTGGCCCTAGGTGACAACAAGGTCCGTCTCTGGAAGACATGGAGGCTGAGTAAGAAGAAACGGGTTATGGTGATAAAAAATTTTTTATCCCCGACCTTTTTATTTCTGAGTCACATTTATGGTCCGCCTAAACACCTAGAAACAAGGTTGTTTAGCCTTTTTTTTCAAATGTTATGGGGCAGTCGCCTAAACCCTGTTAAGAGACATTTTACGTATTTGCCCCCGAATCAGGGTGGTTTAGGAATGATAAACCCTCTGTCTTTTTTTTTCTTTTTTTTTACATCACATTTTTCAGAGCCATAAATATGTGTTAACTGTTTGTGACTCCTGGGTAGCTAAAGCTGTGGATTCTCTAATGTTAGCCTGGATTGACCTTCCACCCATAGCTTCCCGCATGCCTACCACTCCGTCTTATATTTTTGATGGTATCCGTACCCTCCGATCCTGGAAAATTAGTAAATCCTCTATATTAGGCCTCACTAGGAAACAGTTATATGTTTATTTTCTAAACATTGATAAACCAATATTACGACTTCCACTATGCTCTTCATCCCACATGACATTTGCACTAAATATTCTCAAAGATAAAAGAATCCCAGCTCATGTGTGGGATGTTTCTTGGCTGTGCTGCCATGGTAAACTACAAGTTCATGGTAACTTAAAGCATAAATCAGCACAAGATAGGTATTGTCCCAAACCACTTTGTATTGGCATTGAAGAATCTATGGAACATTTTTTCTTTTCCTGTACAGATGCTCTCTTGTTTTGGAAGACCCTAGCGAACAAGTGGAAATGGCCTTTTCTGAGTAGGATCACATATTCAGTCCTTATTTTGGGATTTTTTTCTGGTTTTTGGAATATATTCCACCCCAGTACCTTGAGGGTATTGTTGGCTGCATGCAAATATTATATGTGGCAAGCTAGATGTAAATATGTTCTACAACAGGTACCGACTTGTCCACTGACCATTATTAAATGTATTGAGTCCACAGTTTTGAACCTACAGGAAGTGGAATTGATATGTCTTTCTCCTACACAATTTGCATCCTATTGGGCTGGTATTACTTTTCTGACTTGATTAGGAATGATAGCTTTTGGTTATAAAAGCTGCTTGTTTTCTTTTTCCCTCACCTGTATTATAACGAATTTCACGATCTTTCGATGTTTCAGTATATGGTTTTCTATTGTTTATTTGTTTTGTTTCATAGTTCATGTACTTGATGTAATGTATTTTTCAATAAAAAATTCCCCTACTCTTTTCGATAAGTGCCATGGGATCTTTAACATCCACCTGAAATACCACCAATCCAGGCAGATGGGACCTCGGTTTAATGTCTCATCTGAAAGACGGCACTTCAGAAGTGCAGCACCCCTCTCATGCTGCATTACAGTGTCAGTACTGGGATATTAACCCAAGTGCCAGATGTGGGAACTGAACCCACAGCCCTCTGATCTCCCAGCCTCAGAGGCGAGTGTGCTACCTACTGAGCCACTGACACTGGAGTTGCAGCCATTTGAGTGTCTGAGCAACGTGGAAGGCCTAGAAGTATGCCTGCAACCAGGGGAGTCCCCACCCTCTTCTTTTTCAGTGCACTCTGATCTTTGCCTGGTTATATCTGGGTTGGCCCCCTTCTCACAAGAAACTGACGATCATCCTATCTATAGTGTCAAGCCATCTGCTATGAATGTGTAATGGCAAGTGAGCCAGAGTGTGAAATAGCCTGGGAGCACTGACCATGTTAATGGCTTCAATCTTTCCCACCATAGAGACTTTAAGGGGTTTTCATCTGTCACATCCAGCATATAATTCAGCCAGCAGTACGGTGAGGTATAAATCACACATTTTTGTCACCCTGGGGTGATATTAATCCTGAGAATCTATACTTCATCATCTCTGGTGCCCACTATAACCCCAGATATTGCATTGTAGGTGCCTTTCAATGCTTATATTTAGGGATAGGATTTCCTTCTTGGACCTATTGATTTTAAGCCCAGAGATATTAGAAAAGGAGGCAAGGAGACTTACTTGGGCTGTTGAGGTAGGGGCATGATCATTAAGGACCAGCAGATCATCAGCATATAGAACAGTTTTATATTTCTCCTACCCAACCTGGAGCCAGTAATCATTGGGTCCCTCTGGACTGTGGAGACTAGGGTCTCAATAGCCAAGAAAAAAAGGAGGGGGGAAAGTGGGCAGCCTTGGTGAGTCCCTTTTTGCAGAGGTAAGGAGCTAGATATAGCCTGATTGGTAAGTATCTTGACCATAGTGCTGAAGCATATGGTCTGAATGTATGTGAGAAATTTAGGGCTAAAACCCATCAGTTCCAATACCTTATAGAGGTACCCCCACTCCGCTGAATCCAAAGCATTCTTGAAATCTATGGCTATTGCTACAGTTGGAGTGGGGGCAGTCTTTGCAAGGTACATCAGATTTATTAATGTACATAGGTGGTCCAAGCTGAGACATCCTCTAACAAAGCCTACCTGTGAAAGGGTGAATCAGGGAAGGCAGCAGAAGCTTCAACTTCATAGCCAGGACTTCAGTGATTATTTTGATGTCCACTACAATAAGGGAGATGGACTTGTAGCTAGCTGGGTCTGCTAGCTCTTTTCTTTTTTCAGAAAGGACCATGGTAGTCGCTGTTCTTATGGTTTGGTGAAAGGTGCCAGTGGCTGTGGACTCCTAGTAAAGGTGCAGTAATATGGGGAGGATCATGGGGGACAGGAGCTGGGGGAGCTCTGCTGGGAAATCACCACCCACCCCACCTCCAGGGACTTGAATGAGCTGAGGGATTTCAGGTCTGCTTCTACCTCAAGAATGGTTAAGGGAACATCAAAAGCTTGAGCCTGCTCAACTGTGAGCCTGGGCAGCTGCAGAGGTTTGAGAAAGGCTTCTATTTGCAAGTTGGATGGATCAGCGGAGTAGCTATATCGAGCTTCACAGAGGTCTCTCATTATGTTGTTGAAGTCATCCTCCTTAGTTCGTACAGTGCCTGAGGAGTCCTTAAGCCCTGCTATGTGGCGTTCGGCTTGTTGTTTTCTCTGGCGGTAAGCTAGTACTTTACTGCAGCATTTGCTACTTTTCCGATATTTATGCCTCAGTCTCATCAATGCTAGTTCAGCTTTTCTGGCGAGAAGGGAGTCTACTTCCATGCGGAGCTTTAGAATTTCAGCATGAGAGGGCTTAAAGCTCCTGACTGACAACATCTTGACCTCCGACTCCTTAAGTTAGAGTTTGGCCTCCAAGCATGCTAGCTCAGCTTCCTACTCTTTCCATCACCAGGAAGTGTATACAATTATTAGCCCCCCTTATAGTAACCTTAAAGGCCTCCCATACTCTGCTAACCAATGTACCCCTATCTCACAGGTCCAGAAAAAAGCTTCATCTTCTTTTTGTATCCAGCTTGTAAAGAGGTGGTTATGCATCAGCAGCAGGTCCAGTCTCCATGAGGGGGATTTGCCATGAAGGGGCCCCTAGAGGACATCCAGCTAGAGTAGACCATGGTCAGAGATGATCAGCGGCTGAATAGTAACGGCTGACACCATATGTAAGAATTTGTGGGATGCAAGCCACATATCCAGTCTGCTGTAGGACTGATGGCCTGCTGAATAGCAAGTGTAATCCCTGGCTCTGATATTATGTACATGCCTGATGTCTGAGAGGGCCTGGTACATTATCCAAAAATGGACCACTTGCTGTGCTCTGGGGTAGGGCTCTGCTTATCCATGGCTTTGATTCGTCATGTGATCTAGCGCAAGTTGAAGTTCCCTCCTAGTAATACAGAAGCACTGTCATCATTAAAATGTAGTACTTTGTCTGCCAACTGGTGGAAAAAGGATGGGGAGGGAGCCTTCATTTGGGACGCAGAGATTATCCAGGAGCAGGGGGCTGGAGCCTATGTCTAACAATGCTAGACTCATCTATCATTTGGGTCAACCTTCTTTAGAATAGTCCAGTGTAGTGATTTGTGGAGTAGGACAGATCCCTCTTTTTTTTTTACCATAACAGAGCTATGCATCTCTGTCTCCACCCACTCTCTTCTTAACTTTTTGGCATCATGCTACAGTAGTTTAGTCTGCTGCAAGAAGGCCACTTGAGTGCATTACCTCTTAACATGGGATAAGATTTGACTCTGTTTCACCATGGCATTCAACCCATGCATGTTCCAGCTAAGAAATCTTAAGTCTGCCATCATGGCACGTATGACCAAAATGCCTGCATGGGTGAGTCTTTGGTGAAACTGAAGCAAGTTCAAACAGTGGCCTAGTGGTGCTTGCAGGTATTATAGGGGGAGACACTCTAATAGCCAAAGAGGGAAGAGACTGCAGTGTAGGCATAGTTATCCAAACAAGAATCCTGGGCTTTCTGACATTGGTAGCATTGCAAACCATTTAACATATCATTACACAAGCAATAATATGAAGTGGAACATAACAGATAGCAAAACAGAACTATATACTATGATTTGAGGCATGAGGTGAGCTACCAGGCACCGGGTGGTAGTCAAGGAGACCTACGTGCTCTCATGAGCAAAAATCTGATATGACTGGCTAGATATGAATAAAAAAGTCATTACTCTGTATGACATTGGAAACCACAGAGGCTGGTAATGTGGTTTCCCTGTTCTAAGAAATTTCCAGTACAGCTGTATCATACAGGACGGAGGGGGGAGATAAGGGGAGACAGGGGTATTCCCTCTCCCCCCCCCCCCGTGTTGTGAGGGATGATGTGTACAAAACCTTCCAGCTGGAGCAGGGGTGTAAGATGAGGGGACACCAAACCATCTAAGCATCGTCCTCCAGGTAAGTGTGGGGGGCTGCTAGCTAGCTAGCTGCTTGCAATGTAAGGGTTGGATGGGCTGCTTGGGGTGTGATATGATGAGGGGTTGTACTGATGGGAGCAGCAGCATACTGTCATGGTAGTGAAGAGTAGAAAAATGTAGGCCCTGCTTATGGGCTGGGAGTGGGAGTGGTGGGCCCCAAGATTGTGAGTCTATTGCAAGGGATTCAGGATACAAGGATCACCCCAATCAGATAGCATGGAAGTGCAGCTCACTTCTAGTTCCTCTGCTTCCATCTCAGCACCCCCGGGATGCAGCGGAAAAGGAGCCGCCATAGCTGAAAGGGTACTGCCAGTTCCTGGGGCCGAAGGGGCTTTACATGCTTTAACTTGATACTTGAGCTGGTGCATCTCTCCCACTCCACCCAAAACCTCTCCTTTCTGCTCCATAGCCTTTAAGGTAGGAGAGGCAAATGAAAAGAAGGGAGACGTAGAGGGATGGAGACAGAGTGGGTGGCCAGTGCACCTTTCCCCGGTAATAACTCCCCGCAGTGGTAATTCCATGTGGCACTGAAAGCGTGCAGCAGCATATGGATAAGTACCCGCCTTACCTCCCCTGCCCATTAGACCTCAATCCTGTGGGAGAATATATTGTAACTGATTACCAAACCCACATTGTACTAGACAGCTGAGAAAATAAAAAAGGGTATAATGATAGTCTATGGTGCAAGCTGGAGCAGTCCTGAAACTGGTGTTATTTGGATCTGCAGCAAAAGTTTGTGACATGAAAATGTTCAGTATCGTTGTGTGGGGCTGCACCGAGAGCCACCCTCCCCCATCTGCCTTGCTTGTAAAGTCTCAAGTAGTAGAGCAAAGAGTGATAGATGGTGGCAAGCCCCAGCTGTAACCATGGTTATCTATCCTTTCAAGCCCCGTGATCTGCTGCAGGGACTAGGGAATCTGTGCACATGTTTTTGCTCCAGAGTGTGTGGTATTGATAGATTTGGAGTGAATCCAGGTCCCATGTCAATCCCCCTGCGTGCACTTCAGTATAAAGTTCAGGGTTATTCGAGTGGTGCAGTTAGGGAAGTCTCACAGTTTGGATTGTTGTAGCAGACTCGGGAGCTGAAGCCCTCCAGCCATCAAGTTTGGGGTGCCAAGAATTTCAGAGCTGGAGAGGGTTAGGAACATTTTACAACAGGAGACTAGAGAGGTTTTGCTGCTACAAGTTCTGCCACCATAGTACTTGTGCAGCAGGCAATGTAGGGAGCTCTTGGGTTTCTGCTTATGATGTAGAGAGGAGAGGCTAGGGATCAGGGAGCAACTCTAAGTTGTTCTGCTTAAACCAGACATCTGTTTTGCACTTGATTTCAGCAGTCAGTGGAGGTTCAAATGCGAGCTAACTATGCTCAAGAAGAGTGGTGGTAAAGAGAAATGAAGTGCACAGCAGGGTATTGTTTTGAGAAACAGTAACAGCCCTACAGAGTGGACATGCCATGCAAGGTTACAAGGCCTTAATTGGATGGATCAGTGGCTCAGGTATACAAATATGACATCTGTGAGCGATGAGAGGATCAATTGTGCCAGAGGCCAAGGAAGCAGTCTGGTAGCTGATACTCATACGTGCCTCTGTAAGTGTGTGCGCTTCACCACACATTCGTACAGTCATGCAGCAGTTTGCGAGCAGTTTCAATTCTGGGAAAGCAGAGCAAAATGATCATGAAGGGGGAGGATTTGAACATGATACCATCAGACAGGTACACAAGCATGTTTTAAAGAGGGACTCCCTCCAAAAGTGTTACATTGCAGAATTAGAATAAACATACCGCCAATAAATATCATACCAAAAATTAGGTTTCTACGTTACTTTGTTTTAAAGTTATGAGCTATTTTGTAACACTTATTTCACTACCTATTCAGAAAAGCCAGTTTCTGTGAAGAGCCACTTATGATGTCATATTCTGAACTCACAGTCTAGTCCTCTCTGTCAGCAACTTTATAGAACCTGCTTCTCCAAAGTTTAAGAAACAATAGCCATAATGATCCTTTACAAGAAAAAAATGACATAGGGTTGGCTGCAATGCTTGCATTTCCAGAATGTTCAGATGCATGGCACTGTACTTTAGAACATGTCAGGAGGTGGTTTTGGAATGCAGCACTCAATGAAGGATGGGTGGGGTGGGACATGAAATCTCAGAATGTGGCAGGGATGTGCCATCTCAAAATGTGGTAGGACAATCAGTTTCGGAATACGACAGGGACACACACCGAGGAATTTGGTGCGGACTGGCAATTTCAGCATATAGTGGGGATGCATGCCGTTGGAATGTGACAAGACACACCATGTTACTCTGAAACTGCTTGTCCCTGCCACATTCCAGAATTGTACACAACCACCATATTTCAAAATTGTGCATCACATCCCCACCACATTCCAACATTATGCATCTGGGCCACATTCTAAAATGATGTATCGCTGTCACATTCCGAAATTGCACATCCCTTCCCCATTCCCAAATTTCACATCCCTGCCACATTCTGAAATGGCACGTCCCCATTAGATTCCAAAATTTCACAGCCCTGCCAAGTTGTGTTTCAATGCCACAATCCAAAATTGTCACTGCCATGTTCCCAAATTGTGTCACCACCACATTCCGAAATTATGCATCACTGCCACATACTGAACTTGAGCATCACCGCCACATTCCAAAACTGAGTGTCACCACCACATTCCAAAACTGTGCATCACCCCTGCATTCTGAACCTGTGCATCACCACCACATTCCAAAATTGTGCATCACCACCACATTCTGAACCTGTGCATTTCTGCTGCATTCCGAACCTGTGTGTCACTGCTGCATTCCAAAATTGTGCATCACCACCACATTCCAAAACACTGCATCAACACCACATTCCGAAACTGTACATCATCACCACATTCCGAAATTGTGTGCCACTGCCACATTCCAAAATTGTGCATCACTGTCACATTCCCAAATTATGTGTTCCAGTTACTTTCTGAGATTGTGTCATTACTGCATTCCACAGTTGCATCCTGATTACATTTCAAAATCTCATATTCAGTATTCTAAAAACTGCACACAACTTTGTCAGTCTAAAGCCATGTTTGCTGCTGCATTCCAACCCCACCCCCCGGCACATTCTGAAGTACTGTACCTTGCATCTACACATTATGGATGTGCATGTGCTGACCCACCCAGTGTCAGATTTCCTTTTCCACATGTTTATTACAACTGTAGTTTTAAGTGACACAGGAGAAATAAGTCATATAAGGCAGCTTACAGAGAGGACTAAGTCATTAGTTCAGGTTATGACATCATCAGTAGCTCTTAACATAGAAACACAGACTTTGATGGCAGATCAGGACCGCATGGCACACCCTGTCTGCCTATTTCCCTACCTATTGGATAAGCTACAGATCCTAGTTAACCCACAGCCTACTTCCTCCTACCCCCCACCAGAATTGCTTTATATCTGTCCCATGCATTCTTGAATTCCCCCACTGTTTTTGAACTCACAACCTCCTCAGAAAGGCCATTCCATGTGTCCACCACCCTCTCCATGAAAAAATACTTCCTCACATTGCCACTGAGCTGTCCCACCTGTATCTTCAAATTGTGCCCCCTTGTTCTTGCATATCTCTTTTTCTGAAATATGCTGCCCTCTTGGACTTTGTTGATTCCCTTGAGGCACTTGAAAGTTTCTATCATGTCCCCCCTCTCCCTCCTTTCCTTGAGGGTATACATATTAAGCTCCTTTAGTCTCTCTCTCTCTTTTCGTATGGCTTCTGATGTAGACCCTGCACCATTTTAGTTGCCCTCCTCTGGACTGCCTCCATCCTGTCTATGTCTTTGAGGAGATGGGGTCTCCAGAACTGCATGCAGTTCTCCAGATGGGGTGTCCCCAACTGTCTGTACAGAGGGTAACAATCTCCTGTTTTCTACTGGTGATGCCTCTCCCTATGCATCTCAGTATCGACCACCCCTCCTTACTGCCTTCTCACATTGCTTGCCTACCTTTAGGTCATCTGATATGACTTTGACTACCCCCAGAGTTCTTTTCTCTGAAACTTATTTGAACAGGCAATGAATTAAGGATTACAAAATGACCTGTAACTTTTAAACAAAGTAACTCACAGATTTGATTTTTGGCATGAGGCTGATTGAGGGTATCCTGATCCACATTCTGAATTTACTGATGCTAAAAATGTTGGTCTTAGTCCCTCTTTAACAATGTAAAGTCTCAGAATAAGGCTAGTCAGTGGCTTCCCTCATCATACATAACTTTACTCTTCAGACTCATGTAGTGCAAATAAAAACAAGCGTAAGGCAGAACAAGGTAGATGATTAGGGTGGCCTTTCCCCTGGCCTTGTGGGTATCACTGACAGAATCTGCAGTGTAGAAGTGGCTTCCTCAGGACCTGATGAGTTCGAAGAAGGGAGAGAAACTGAGGTGGCTGCTACCTCAGCTCATATTTGTTAGAGGCGAGACACGCATAAATGTCTGACTTTTTTTCTTTCCAGGATTCATCATCTGTGCAGCTGTGGCAGCGAAAGCAGACTTAAAGGATGGAGCTCTCCCTTCTATTTCTGACTTGGTTCCTGTTTGTTCTCTTGGTTTTGGGGAGAAGAAACCACTGTTCTTTCCCAGGGTCACAGGAAGAAGTGTGAGACTGACTGGTTTGGTTGACGGGGGTACATCCCTGTCTCTGTTGGCATCTCATCACTGATATATGTCGAACTCAGTAAAAGACCCCGCAGAGAAGAAAGCACAGATCTGTCTGGACGTAAAGGCATCTGTCAATGCATGTGGTTCAGAAGTATGCACTATGGCAGCAATAAAACAGAAACATTGTGACCTCTGGGCAACTGTCAAGAAAAAAAATCATGACAAACAAATCTAGGTCACACACTGGTGGTGGGTCACCCACACCCAAAAACAGCCGGATCTCATGCCCATTGAGGTGATTGTTGCAGAGACATTGTCAAAAACAGGTTTGCATGGTGTGGAGGATGGCATGGACACACTACTAGATAAAAGGGCACCCAACATGGGCAAAATGCAGCACAGTAAACACACCACAAGACTAACCTGGTTGTACTCCACAGACACAGTGCTTGACAGACCCATGGATGGCATGATAAACAGGCTGCGGAGCTACCACTGCTAACACCAAGGATACCCCACAGTTACTGCCCAAGTCCAGCACACCAGCACAGGCAGGGTACAACACAGCATACTGTGCCATGTGTGGTGCAATAACTCACACCATGTCCATCGTTGTCCACAATGAAAACAAACCAGGGAATGGATGCCAGAGATGGCACAGCACCACAGCAGAACCCCACACTGGTGAAGAGAATGAGGAATGGTAGTCACGCAACAACAACCATGCCATTACAGTCTAAAAGAAATAACATTTTAATATGGTACATTGTGATAACAATGCAACATCCCCCCAAACTACTGATGCACAACCACAGAATGTCACAACAGGCTGCTGTACTGCTCAGTGACATCAGCATCAACACACTGGCCCCTACAGCATGCAGCACGCAGGCCATTGTTGTTACTGTAATGTTGGCACTGCCACTCACTATGGCAATACACACATGAGCAACCACAGGCACAACATTACACCCCATACCCACAACACAGTGGGCCAGGCACCCAGTGTTGGAATTATATTTTATGAGCTTTGGGAGCGAAGGGGTGGGGCCATTAAGGTTATATCATTAAATTGAGCCACCTTCCCATTATAAGTCAATGGCAGTGATATGTGAGCTACTGGGGCTCACTTCAGAGCTACCAGGCCAAGCAATGGCAAGCGCCCCTGCAATTCCAACACTGCTGAGGCACCACAGTGCATACAGTGTATGGGCAACAAGAGAAGAGTCTCTTGGTGTTCATTTCAGAGCTCTGATGTGACTTTAAGCCCAGCTACAGAACATCACAGTGGGCCACCCCTCGGCTAGGTCCTTATTCTAAAATGTAACTGCCTGAGTTGGCTAAGGTGAAATCCCCAACCAGTGCGCAGGTGACTGGTGGGGAGCCTGTTAATGGAGACAGCCATGTATCTCCCAAACATTACACAAACAGAAAATTAGCAACTCAACCCTTGCCCACTCACAAACTTGTAATCAATTTTCTCATTAGGAGTGCTACTAGTGTATGGCACAAATGAGTTGAAACAGAGAATCCAGTGTACCTGGTGGCACAAGCAGTACAGAGATGGGTGTGTCACCAGCTCGGAGCTGATGGTGACAGCGGGGATGAGGAACCTTCACACAGGGATAGAGAAAACATGGGAAGGACCAGACATGACAGCAAACAGCATAGGTATGGCCTTCAACATGTACATCCTGGAAGAGAGCAGAGTGAGAGGGGATATAATAGAGGCCTACAAGTACCTCATGGGGGGAACAGGGTGCAGAAGGGGAGTCTCTTTTGAATGAGGAAGAGCACGAGGACCACAGGATATGCAATGAAGCTGGAGGTGGAATAAGAGAATGTACTACTTCATTGAAAGAGTGGTAGCCACCTGGAATAAACTGCCAACAGACGTTTTGGAGGCAAAAACAGTAGGTGGCTTCAAGCATGTGTGGGATAGACATAGGGAAATATAAGTGAATAGGCCGTGGGAGGGTGGATCACCAGAAATCAGTTAGGGTCTGTGAAGACAGACTAGGCAGGGACCATCTGGGCATACTGGGTGGGCCAAGCAGTCCTTTTCTGCCCACAAATTCTGTGTTTCTATGTTTCTATGAGATTAAATACTGCTACAGTCTCCTCCTCCTCCTGCAGTCTCTTCCTCCACCACCTCTCCCTCTGTCTCCTCCTCTCTCTCTCTCTCTCCTCCTCTTGGATGGTTGTGTAACCCTTCTGCCATTGCAGGGAGTTACTAAAGGGTGCCTTTAAGACACCGAGTGAGTGTGCATTACTGCTGGGCATGTGCGCGCGCATTAGGATTTTCGTGCCTACCAGGCATGAGGGGAGTGGCAGTTGAGAGTCAGTCAGAGGAGAGTCATGGAGGAGTGTGCAAGAGGGAGCTCAGCGGTTAAGCATGTCGTCAGGAAGCCCAGCATGTCGAGGTCGATGAGGCCTGTGGTAGGAGGGGATAGATAGCGCCCCTCCCAAAGTATAACAGAAAGAGCAGTTTCCCACCATCAATCGGTGGGGCAGGACCAGAGTGAAGGGAATCAATTCTGAAGAGAGTCAGGAGGAGAGAGTCGTCTCCTCAGCTTGTCAAGAGTCATGGTGGTTGCCAGAAGGGGCCCAGACTTTCACGTGGCAGCTGGATCGATGGAGAGGTACAAGGTGGCAGCTTTTATCCTTTTCACTCTCTTATGTCCACCAGGTAAAGGCTGTCCAAACTGTTTGTTTCTCCTGCAGTGCTGCTGTTTGAAAGGTAGGCCCCCCCTTCCCGATGTCCTTTTGTTTGGGCCAGGTGCAGGGGAGCCTTATAGACAGTACATGTAACTGGGGCATATTTAAGAACTGGTTCCAGCTTTCCCCTGACATAGGGACATGTTACATTGTGGAAAAGATTACTACCTGCCCCACTGGTGGGGAAATATCCAGTTTCTTTAGTAGAAATTCCAGAAAGTGGGAGTAAGTTCCTCAGTGCTTCTCAATGACAGGGAAATTCGTATGGAAGTCAGCCAGTGTTTAAAGGAAAATAGAACTGGGAATCAGCAATGAACTGACCCCCAGCTATGGGTTAAAAGTTAGCTATGTGTATGCTGTGTTAAGCCACCAGTAACATACGGTTGGAGGTTCAAATACCCCTTCCTCAATAAGAAGATGCGCCACAAGTGTTGTAGTTTGACTGTTGAGCTCATAAAAAGTGCACTATGTAAATATGTTACCTCGAGGAAAATATGGCTTGAGCCTTTTTATCAAAAAATAAATGGTTTGTCAATTTGCATTCAATAGTTGTGTGGCATTAGAATCTTTTGAAAGAACTGCATGCTTGTGGTCCTCTAACCCCATGTTTTTCAGGACTGTGGAAATCAAACTGGACAGTGAGGTCTGAGGTACAGTGTGGAGCTTGTTCTGTGTCGGCGGTCTCCAGCTGCCAAAAATTGAACCCAAATCACTCATAAGGTCAGTAACCACCTAAATGCATTGCTTACAGTATTAAAAGACCCGCAGGATTGGATCCCCTCCCTCCCTCTCTGAGACTGAATTCCATCAAACCCCTAGACACAAGGGGTGGGGGTGAGGGTCTGCTTTGTTCTTCCAGTCAGGTCAATGCATGAAATGGCGTTAGGTTTAAAAAAAAAACATTGCCCCCACGGACTGGCGTGTCAGCTTCTAAGTAGCTTGTATGTGGCAGCAAAGGCAGTTATGGGTGTAAAATTAGGTGGCAGTGGTTAGTTGCAATATTCTTCCTCAGGGTGTGGGGTGGGGCCTTGTGCCCTTGTATGATATCTTGGTTGCCCCCCACCAGTGACTCCCCTGGGGTCCCTATTCCTGGTACTCCCTCTCTAAAAGAAGGCTTAAGTTGTATGTTGCTAGATTGTGTGTAACTTCCAGAACTGTCTGAATCCAAATACTCTTCTCTTCTGTACCTATTGAACACTTGTGTTTTCCAACTGTAAACTCAGTAATATCTATAATCATCTGTATCCCATATACATTTTTAGATTTTTGTTTTCTTACTTTATGGCTCAAAATCCACTAATTTCTTTTTGATCTCCTCTATAATTTTATTCAATTCTGCCTTTGCTGTTTTTAGCTTAATTAGATCTTGCGTCTTGGTAATGTCTTCTGGTATATTACCCCATTCTTCCAGAATTGCCTCAATCAAGTCATACATAAAAACTGAACTCGCTTTATTGTGTATCCCCTCCCACCTTTCATCTAATTTTTTTAAATGAATTCCCAAATTAGGTTCTATAGTGATTATTAACCCCTAGGTATCCTTTTATAATGGCGATATTCTCCCAGGGTCATCCAATACCATTTAAGTTTAAGGTCATGTCTACATAGTGATTCCAATTTTTGGGCCAGTTCCTTGTCTGAAGTCTCTACCTCTAAATTTTTTCTACCCCTTATAGTTATGAATAATTGTTTTTCTGTTCAGTTTCCACAAAGCAGTGAAAGATCTGTCTGGTTTCTAAACTCATCCCAATGGCTTCAAAGCTATCCATTACTTAAGCAATAAGACATGACAGGGTGGGCGTTGTGGTGGGATAATGGCACACCTTGGGTGTGTTGTGAGGCATGAGGCATCACTGAGTGCCTTCAACGACTTGAGAAATGCTGTTATCCCACCACAGAACATGTCTCATTGTGATTGTAAGATGGGTCCTGAATTTTTCAGGGGGTTGAAAAAATCCACAAAAAAAGTATGATTTTTTTTTTAAAACATTCATTCACCATAGGAAAATAGTCCCAACACATCCCAGCATTGACATACCATCTCAGGTTCACATATTATGCACAGCAAAATACTTGTTTTAGTTAGCCCTTAAACCCTCTATTTTCCCCAACCCATCCTATTTATGTGTGTCCTCTCCTATCCTACTTCTTCTTCTTCTTCTTCTTTAAATTATTCCCTCCCTTTTCCCCACCTCATTTATTGTCTGTCTTTCCTACATTCAAGAGATGGAATGTTTACTAAGGATGGAATACAAGAATTCAAATCTCTGCTCAGTTCCATTGGCAGAATGTTCAACCCTAGGATCACAAAGCAGAAGGCCTTAGATGGAACCAAGGCTTTTGTTTGATCTGTAGCAGGCTAAGAAGCAGAGATTTCCCTGGTAAGCAGGTGAGGATAGGAGGAGATTTTTTATGGTTGGCAAAGAAACATCAGAAATTAAAACTGTAAGCACTGTAGTACTTCACCTTTTAAACATGTATGTATGTATGTATGTATAAATGAGAATTATGAGGGCAAATAATGTTTAATTATTATGTTTTGAATTTAAGGCAATTTTATTTTTAGGGCCTAGTTGAAGGTTTTTAGTGAGTAAAGGTGACAACCATGTTTGTGATGGTGATCAGGAATGAGTGTTTATATTGATTTTAGTGTAAAGAGGCTGCTGGATCTTTATCCAGTGCTGTTGTGCTGAGATAACAGCACAGGTAAAGATGACCTTTGACCAATCAGGTTTCATGATTTTTAAAACTCATTTTATAATATAAATCCAATACATAAACAGCCTAAATAATATATGAAAAAAGTAATTTAATTACACAATGTTCTTAAACACTGAAGGGAAGCATATCAACATCTAGCAAGTTGGTATTGTACATGTGTACCCAACAAGTCCATACACGGTTCTGTATGAAAAAAAATCTTCTCTTGGTAAGTTCCAAATGGGTGGATCATTCTTTCAGGGTGGGGAATCCCACTGGTCTCCTCAAACACCACAACTGCAGCTGAAAATTCCAAATGGATACTTCACAGTATAGTTTTCTAAGTCTCTCTATGTACATTAGTAGGTTAGGGCTAGTGAGCAGCGCAATGAAATTCAAAAAGTTCAAATACAAGTCACACAGTTCAGAATGCAGTTTTCAAGTTTTTATTTTCTTTCTTACTCAAGCTAGCCCCACAACACCAGAGCCAAATGTTTTGCCTATTTGGGCTACCTCAGGAAATCAGGGCCTATAAAAGGATAAAATATTTTTTCAAGTTTTTGTACATTCATATTTCACACTGTATTACATTATAGTGTAAAGTGGAGTGTTGTTCTGTATAGAATTCCATCCCTTTCAAAATGTTGTTCTACCACAGTTCCAATGTCATGGAATGCTGTTCTACCCTTCTGTGGTAGAACAGCATTCTAGAACCTCTAGAGACTGCATGAGTCAGTTTCATTTTGAAAGCAAAAGAACTCACAAAACACATTTTTCACACAGTATTATACACTGTAAAAAATACAGGATGAGCAACTCTATGCACAGCCAGTGTGTTTTGCCACCTCGGGACTGATTCCCATGGACCTTGAGAGCTTCGCTGTCGAGGTCAGAGGGAATCAGAATCCCTCTGTGGCAGAACACACTGGTTCTGCATAGTTGCTCATCCAGTATTCTCTATGTAATCCTATATATTCATCTGTGCTGAGATGGATGGGAAGGAGGGTAGCAAATTACTGCAGGAGGACTTGGCAAGACTCAAGGAGTGGTCGCACACCTGGCAGCTTGGGTTCAATGCCAAGTAGTGCAAGGTGATGCATTTTGGAGCCAAAAACCCAGGATACAGCTACTGGATGGATGGTATCAAACTGCCCACATCCAACGAGGAGAAGGATCTGGGGGTGCTGGTGACCGGGGAATTAAACCACTCGGCCCAGTGTAGGAAGGCAGTGGCTAAGGCTAACAGGATGCTAGGGTGCATAGCAAGGGGGATTACATCCAGATGTAGCGAAGTCATATTGACCCTGTTCAGGTCCCTGGTGAGGCCGCACTTGGAGTACCGCGTGCAGTTCTGGCACCCGTACTTGAAAAGGGATATCAAACTACTGGAGGCAGTGCAGTGAAGAGCAACAAAGATGATCCAGGGGTTGGGGGATAGAACTTATGAGGAAACACTAAAAGAGTTCAACATGTATACCCTGGAGGATAGAAGAGAGAGGGGACATGATCAAGACCTTCAAGTACCTGAAGGGGATGAAAACAGTAGGCTTCAAGGGTGGGTTCACTCTCCAGAATGGAAGAGATACTAGAGGGCACTCCTTGAAGTTAAAGGGGGGCAGATTTAGGAGGGCAAGGAGGAGCCACTACTTCACTGAAAGAGTGGTAACAGGGTGGAATGCACTGCCTGAGCAACTCGTATCAGTGCAGTCAGTGGGGTGCTTCAAGAGGGGTGGGACAAATTCAAGGGGAATGTACATACCCGGAGGGCAGTTGGGAGGGGGAAGAGTTAATGGGAGGGGGAACAGCAGCAGTCTCATGGGCTGAAGTGCTGCACACTCAAGCAGACTAGATAGATCATATGGCCTGTATCTGCTGGCAATTTCATATATTTGTATCAGACCGTGTTGTGTACCTTCCTCTTACTGTATACAGTGAATTTATTTTCCTATGATTCATGTATGATTGCCATTAAAGCTTGTCATAATAAAACAATAAACACAGGTTAAGAGTATTCTAACATAGGAATATCCTATATAATACATTTATGCTATTTAATTATTTTTCTCTGAACTAACTCAATACACTGTCCTAAAAGCTTATACCCATTCTCAGTATATATCCCAACTCTAGTAAAAGGCATAAGTTGCATAACGCATCGCAATCTCCAATATATATATATCTATATCTATATAGATAAATATATTTATGCAACAGGGGTCATGATAAAAACTGTAGAATAAAACCATTTATCTACGATACTATTGTGATAAATTTATTTATCACCATAGTATCCCATTTATAGTGTATGGTAGAACGCTGTTGAGCATGGAAATCCATGCTCCCAACAACGTTGTTATGCTGCACTAGCTACGTCATCGTAGCTGTTGTGCTGCACTAGCTACATAGCTAGTGCAGCATAACACCTAGAAGGTGGGTGCGCATGCATGGAAGCTGGGGGCGCATGCGTGATCAGGTGACCGGTGATACGCTAGCAATGGCCGCGGCGGTGAAACAGGCCGAAGGAACCGAAAACCACACACGAATCTGAACGAAAGTAAGGGCAGTCTTTTTATGAGCAACCATACACTATGAAAGACTGTGTATGATCGCTCATACCCAACAAGGGTATTTTTCAACTCTCTAGGTTTCCATGGTAATGAGACCTCTCGTTCTCCAGTTACCATGGAAACCTCTCGAGTGAAAAATACCCTTATAGTGTATGGCAGAACGCAGTTACCCCACGAAAATCATCATTTACCCATGTTGTTATACCTTCGATGTGACGTGTGACTGTTGTTAACCCATCATTCGCACGTCACATCGATGGCATAACAAGCAATTCAGCCACGTGACTGTCTCTAAGGACAGCTGTGGCAGCACGCGATTCAAACAGACTCGAAGTGCTGCAGTTATTCAAAACATAAAATTCAAAATACAAAGCAGTTCTAATATGAAACATGGCAGCAGCAACATTTTCTAAACCAGTGACCCAGGATAGAAAGTCTTTTATAGAAGGACAGCAGAACAGACGTACTCAAAAAAAAAACGATTCCGATATACGAATGCTTCGATCATACCTGGCAGACGTTGGGGAAGCTCATTCAATTAGTCACATCCCAGTCACTGATCTCGATGTCCTCATAGCAGACTTCATCTATAAAATAAAAAGAAATGATGGCAGTGAGTATGAGCCATCAACTCTGAGGGGTATCCTAGGCAGTGTGGATCGCTACCTACAAACCATCAGCTATGGTCATTTTATATTCCATGGGAATAAAAGTGACTTCCCCAAAACAACAGCCACCTTAAGCGCAAAGCAAAAGTACTTAAAGAAAATGGGGAAGGGCAAGCCGAACAGAGCGAAGCCCTCCACCATCCGACATAGACAAATTATGCGAGAGTGGCACATTAGGTCTCCATAGCCGGTAGCACTGTTAAACATGCTCTTTTTAACAACGGTCTGTACTACACCCTTAGAACAGCAGAGCAATATGCCTTACGATGGGGAGACCTAAGCCTACAGAAGGATACAGATGGCAACAACTTTCTAGAGTATACAGAAGGCAAACAAAAACTCGGGCGGGAGACAATCCTCGAGATATTAGGGCTGTAAAGCCAAGAATGTATGAGAATTTGTCAATTCCAAAAAGAGACCCAGTGAAAGCGTACAAACTGTATGCCTCTCAAAGGCCACAAAGCATGCAACATGTTGATGCCCCCTTCTACCTGGCACCCAATCTATATTTCAAACCTGGCATATCAATCTGGTTTAGGGCAATGACCCTTGGCGAAAACAAGATTCGTACCATGATGCAGATAATAAAAACCTCATCCGGACTGCCAGTGGAGAAGCGTATAACGAATCACTCCACCCATAACACAGCCATACAGACACTAGTTGACAATGCGGTCCCCACCACAGAGGTCCAGCAGGTCTCGGGTCATAGGAGCCTGCAGTCCATTAACAACTACAGTTTCTTGTCCAAAGCAAAACAAAAAAGAAACTCTGGTATTCTTGGCGGCCATACAATCAGAGACCACCAGCAACTTTTCACATTGAATGCCACTGCTGTGTTGTCAGATTTGCAAGCACCAAACACACTGAAAATACCAAACAGGCACCAAAGATTTGCTCTGTCTGAGCTAACTAATTTCAATCTGTTTGGAGATAACTCCGTTCTGCAGCAAGGCAACATCATAGTTAATGTGAACCATTTTTATGCCCCACAGAAGAGGAAGCGTATTGCCATTATCTCGGACTCCTCATCCGAGAGTGATGAGTAAAAGGTAAAGATGATTTTTGCAACATTTACTTTCAATATGTCAGACCCACGCCTGCCTGCCCGCACGTACATCCAGTCAAGCCATAGTAGTATTAATTAAAATTAGTCTAACTTGCCTTTTGTTTTCTCAATAGATCACAAGGAACCGCCTAAGAATCGAGCCGTACTCAGGCTGTACTGTTCATGGGGAGGTACAAAAAATGGCAATGTTGAAATTCTGCAGTGAAAATATTAAAAAAACTGGTGAAATCACGAGCGTGCATAGAAAATGCGCAATGCACACCCCTAATGCAATTAGTTTGGGGATTTTTTACAGCAGATTATCAACACAAGGATTTTGGAACCTCCGCTCATGAACAGTGTCACTGTGATTTTCTTAATCTATCCCGAACAGTGATTTCCCACAGCGACCAGGCATTTCTGCCCTGGAAGTGTGAAAACACATTTTGGCCATGGTGTGAAAAATGACAGCTGTACTGTTCATAAGGAAGTGTGGAAAAATGGCAGTTTTGAAAATCTGAACTGAAAATATTAGAAATCCATGAAGTTACGAGGGTGCGTGGAAACTGCGCAATGGTCGCTCGTAACACAGTCATTTTATGGAATTTTTTCACCAAATTTTTAACATAGCCATTTTAACACCACTGCTCATGAACAGTGTCACTGTGATTTTCTTAATCTGTCCCGAACATTGATTTCGCAAACCGACTGCGCCATTGTGCACTACATGGGCGGAAACACATTTTGGGCAAGATATGAACAATGACAGCTATACTGCTCATAAGGAGGAGTGGTAAAATGGCAATGTTGAAAATCTGGAGTAAAAATATTGAAAATTCGCGAACTTATGAGCGTGCGTAGGAACAGTGCAACGCATGCTCGTAAAACAGTCCTTGTTGGGAATTTTTTCACAAAATTTTTAACATAGCCATTTTAATACCTCTGCTCATGAACAGTGTCACTGTAATTTTCTTAATCTGTCCCAAACATTGATTTCGCACACCAACTGTGCCATTGTGCGCTACATGCGCGGAAACACATTTTGGGTGAGATGTGAGAAATGACAGCTGTACTGCCCATAAGGAGGTGTGGTAAAATGACAATGTTGAAAATCTGGAGTGAAAATATTGAAAATTCGCAAACTTACGAGCATGCATAGGAACAGCGCAATGCATGCTCGTAAAACAGTCATTTTTGGTAATTTTTTCACCAAATTTTCAACATAGGGTTTTTGGGGGCCTACCTCATGAACTGTGACACTGTCATTTCGTTACTCTGTCCTGAAAGGTGATTTCGCGCAGTGACTGTGAAATCACCCTTCGGGCCCGATTATCGCCATGACTTTGACAGAATTCATGAGAAGGGGTCCCAAAAACCCCATGTTAAAAATTTGGTGCTGAAATTCTAAAAAATGCCTGAGATATGCATTAAAGTTAAAAAAACCCTATTTATTGTATTATACAGCTTACCGGCATTTCCTCAGTTCGCGGTCGGCTTTAAAGAGTGCAGACGTGTTCCCGGTCCACCGATGATTGTCACGCCGGACTCCGGAGGTAAGTATGGAGTGAGGTGGGGGTATGAGGGAGGCAGGGTGCGCAGAGGGTGAAACTGCGGTTGGGGAGGCGGGGCAGGACACTCAGCGAGGAAGGTTTTTAAACTTGAGCGGCGGGGCGTTTGCCACGCTGGGTGGGCTCCCAGCGTGGCACAAGAAAAACTGTTTGGGGGCCATGGAGCCGATGGGGAGTTGGGCACCCCCGTCAGCCATACGATCTGTTGCCATGCTGGGGTGGGCTCCCAGCGTGGCACCCTGTACTCTCAGGGGGGGACAGTGGAGCTGACGGGGGATTGGACACCGCTGTCTGCCATATGAGGTGTTGCCACATTGGGGTGGGCACCCAGCGTGGCATCTGGAACTCTGTTTGGGGGGGAACGCAGCACAGCCGACGGGGGATTGGGCACCCCCGTCAGCTATACACTGTGTGCATGGGGGGGCACGAGCATGCAGTATGCGTGCGTGTGTGTGTGGGGGAAGGGAGCGCGCATGAGCAGGTGATATCTTACCGCTGCTCACTGAGGCGTAGCTCTCCCTTTCAACTGTACGGCACTGCATTTTGGGATCATGGCACTATGTTTTTTGCACATGCGTGCAAGCAAACATAAAAACATAAAAAATTACAAACATCTGTCTGTGGTATGATCATTTAAAACATCATTAGGTATAACAGGCTAAGTGTAGTCCAACTAAGTTACAGAAAACTCTTTGCTGTTACCTTGGGAGTGAGTATACCTGTATAAAACAACCAGGGTGGTCAGTGGTCAACTCACACTATGTTATCATGCAGGGGCAGCAGAGGATTCAGGTACACATCCCACCAACTCAATTTGATCAGGAACTACTTCTGTGTGAGCCATAGTGTGACTGGGATGTATTCCATTGCTACTTTTCTGCTTCGTGTTTTATTATTTTATGTTGGTGCAGTATGCTTTCTTCCTGTGCATAAGAAATACTTATTTATTAGTGCCTGCTAAAAAAACCTGGTTTCCTGTGTTTAAACATAAATTTTATATTATAAGGAGCATGGCTATTGTTAGTGCCCAACAATGCGCTCACCGTTTAGACGGACAGCTTTTCACCAGGTGACAGGGTTCTCCCTAAGCACTCTGTCTTCTGAAACTCTCTCCTTTGATATCTGGAAAGAGAGAGGGCTTTTCCAAGGAGGCACACTAAGATGTCCAGTTTATGAATTAAACCAGATGAGATAAATTACCCTTTGTGTAGAGAAGCTGTCTACTATAATCACTGACACTACACAATAAACAGACTGGAGAAAGGAGGGTGAGTAGCGTAACCCCTTAGCTGCCAAAGGGTTTCACCCAGCCAATTCACTTCTGGGGGCTAATGCAACACTGTTGCTAAGTGGTATCACATCAAAAGGGTGACTACAAATGAGCAACTCACAAATGAGAGGGTCATTTTTATCGAAATGGTTAAGGGCTACCCTGCAAGGGTAGTGACCTGGTCAAAGGCGACCATTCAGAAGGGTGACTGGAAGGCAGGAATAGCAAGGGGAAGGGGGGATAGGATAAGGTGTTTCTGTGTGGCAGTGTACCTGGTGCTGCCAAGCCAGCCCGTGTGGTGTGGTGGTGAGGGTGGCTGGCTCTGGCATAGGGGGATCTGGGTTCAGGGACAGGACGGGGAGAAATATTTTGCCGCTACCTGCAGCTCTTGTTATTTTTTTTCCTTTTCGTGAGTCTTGCCCCCTCCCTGACATGCACCCCCTGGAGCTGATAATCATTCCGTAGGAGAGTGCGGGGGGACACATTTATAAGTACTGGATGGATGTAGTGTCGCCACTATGTGTATATCGCCAAATTGCTTTTCGCAATATACAGTACACTCGCCATAATAGCGATCGCTCTCTTGCATTCGCTATTAAGACATGAAATCTTGCTAAGCAATAGCCTGGGGGTGTGGCAATGGGTGAGGACCACATCATCATGCTGCCTTGACTGACAGCGGGAGGATGTGATCAGTCATTGGTGCTCCCTTGGAAAATTCCTCCCTCTCTAGATATAAAAGGAGAGCATTTCAGAAGACAGCATGCTTATGGGGAACCCTGATGCCTGGTGAAAAGCTGTCCATCTAAACGGTGAGCGCATTGTTAGGCACTAGTAATAGCCATGCTCCTTATAATATAATCTTTATGTTCAAACACAGCAAATCAGGTACTTTAGCAGGTGCTGATAAAGAAATATTCCTTATGCACAGGAAAAAAGCATACTGCACCAAAATAAAATAATGAAACATAAAAGCAGAAAGTAGAAGCTTTTGAGTGATGGTAACTAATCAAAATAATAAATATCTTAATGTCAATGTAACCCCCCTGTTACCCGGGATTACTAGAACCCTAGTTAGATCTAGTGGCAGGCAGGGACAGGCAGCTAGTGAAACTCCAGTTAAATGGATTTCACTATGTCTTGCTCTGTTTTCAGTCTCTGCTGAGCTGGGGCTATGACACCATTTAGAATTCTGCAGCAGCATAAGCCACAATGGAATGTTGCAGTTGGGAGTTAGGCTAGAATGCTGGGGAATTTCAAAGTCAGACTAGAGTTGATCCTTGAAGTCAGCAGTCTAGTTTTTGTTTGCAGTCTGAAGTGGGCAGAAGAAAGGAAAGATGTAGTTCCTTCAGTGCCTTGGACGGAGGGGGTACCCAGCAGGGGCAGGCCCCCCTGCCCTCAGCTCTGACACAGAGCTACCTTAGGGTGTGTGCTTCCACCATAAGAGAGGCACAAGGAACCAATTCCCAGGGCAACCCCCTGGCCTGGGAAAAGGAAGAAGCTGCCTGATGAAGAGTGCTGGAGCACTACAGTTTTTGAGGAATAAGATTCCTTCAGAGTTTTTTGGACATCTGCAACAATGAGGGTGATGAAGCTTTGACAAAAGGCCAGTGTCATTCACCAAAACAGTGAGTAAATAAGTCTCTGGGGCTGTGGGTCAGTCAGGATGCCAAGTCCAGGGCTTATGGAACAGTGAGATGTAATGACTGTTGTATGTGGGGGGTCTTCAAGGGAAAGACAGTTTCTGCATTACAAAGCCATGTACAGTCTGCACTATAGTAGCCAAGGAAGAGGCTTATGGAACAGTGAGATGTAATGACTGATGTATGTGGGGGGTCTTCAGAGAAAGACAATTACTGCATTACAAAGCCATGTACAGTCTGCACTACAGTAGCCAAGGATGTGCGTGTGTAAACAAAGGAATGGCTGGGTATGGGTCTATGGAACAAAAAGGTGGGAGACCCCCCACCTGGCGTAACAGGGCTCACTTCTACGGATTCGCTTTGAGACACCAGTCACCTTTCTGTCAGGTATTGGCCAGTGCCTGAAGAGGATGCCCAGATGTTGGGATGGAGTAGAGGGTGGTAGTGTGCCACTAGTTAAAGAGTCCATGACATATGGAAGTTTAGGATCCAAAAATGGATTTTGTCTGTGTCATCACCTTATTTGCATTACAAGGAGTGTAGCCCCATGGGGGTCCGTCTATGCTTTTCATTCAGTGTTGTTGAATCCCATCTCCTGGTATTGGACATTATGTTATTGCTTCTAGTCTCTGGATTACTTTGGGTGCCCCTTTGCAGAGTAGTCAAACCTAATCAGCATGCCGATTGACACCTTTCTCCCCAAATTTTCAAGTTATAAAAATGGAGGCACTGTGTCATAGGACCTAGGCCCCTCAACCTGTTCACTAGCCACACAGGCAGGGGTAGTAGCCCTCTCACTAAAGCGCCACTGGGGGTTACATCAATAAAAAGCTATATCATTTTTTTTACATATGCATTACAAATAGGAATATTTTTGAATAGATATGATACAATATTTTGGAAAGTAGAGAAAACTTATTTTGTCTCCGAAGACATAGACACACAGATACAGTGACATTAACATAGAAACAGATTCTGTCAGCAGTAAGGTACTTTTAGGCCCACCCAGTTTGCCCCTTCTCCCTACCTATTACATCACCCATGACCCTAGTTGGTCATAGGTGTCACTCTCTCCCCTGTTCCTCTATCTCATATGCCCCCGTGCATATCCTTCATATGCATGAAGCTCCCCACAGTCTTTGTCCCTACCTGCTCTGGCAGGATGTTTCAGTCATCCACCACCCATTCTGTGAAGAAGCATATCTGCATATCTCTCTTAAACTTTCCCCTATTAGCTTCATTGCATGCCTCCTTGCTCTAGTGCCTTCCTTTCCTTGAAATATACCCTCTACTTGCACCTTGTTCACTACTGTGAGGTACTTGCAGATTTCAATCATGTCCTATCTCGCTCTCCTCTCTTCCAGGGAGTGCATAGTGAGTTCCTGCAGCCTTTCCTTGTATAGCTTCTCATGCAACCCCCTCACCATTTTGGTTGCTCCCCTCTGTACCACTTCCACTCTTTGAATGTCCTTGTTGCCTCCAGAACTACAAATACAGTACTCCAGGTGGGACCTCACCAGTGAGTGATACAACAGCAAAACAACCTACCTCCTCTAATCAGAAATCCCTCTCCCAATGCACACCAGCATCCTGCTAGCCTTTCCCACTGCTTTGTCACACTGCCCAGCTACCCTAAGGTCATCAGACATGATGACCCCTAGGTCTTTTTCTTGCTGGTGATGGTAGGATTCACTCCCCCCCATCTTATACATAGCCCCTGGGTTCCGCAGCTCTAAGTGCATAATCTTGCACTTTTTGGCACTGAAACCCAACTGCCACCCCTAGACCATCCCCCTAGTTTCTTCAGATCACTTTTCATTCTCTCCACCCCTTCCTGAGTGTTAACCCTGTTGCAGATTTTTGTATCATCTGCAAAGAGACACATTTTATCCACCAGCTCCTCTACAATGTCACTTATGAAGACACCGAAGAGGACCGATTGCAAGCATCGTACCTTGTGGTACCCACTAGTCACTCTCTTATTTCTGGAGTGGCTACCATTTACTACCATCCTTTGTCTCCTATCCCTTAACCATTTTGATACCCAACTTGTCACTTTTTACCCCACCCCTTGGCTGCTTAGTTTCTTAACTGGCATCCTGTGCTGCACAGTTTTGAAAGCTGAACTGAAGTCCAAATAGGCCACGTCAGTTGCTCACCTTTGATCTATCTCCCTGGTAACCCAGTCAAAGAAATCTGTAAGATTGGTTTGTCATGATCTCCCTCCTGTGAAATGGCTCCAATATGCCGCAGCAACAGGAATTCTGTCGACGGCCGTTATAACGATGGTACAATGCTGATAGTCAGCACTGTGCCATCCAGGACACAAGTGTTTTTTTGTGAGGGATGAATCCCATGCAGGGGGCTCTGCCCCCAACACCCCACACACTATAGATTTCCAACTCTGAGTTGGAGTTGTTTCAGGGAGGGGGCAAACACCCCAGAGACAGTGGCGTCAGTAACACAGCAGACCAGTACAGCAAACAGCCGATTCTGTTGCTGTACTGGTCTTCACTGTGTTACCATCAGTGTAGCAACGGCATATGTTATGAAACTATGCTGCCAGTGGTCCTGCAGCCCTTTTGCCTCCAGGTGCTCCACCAGCCTCTTCTTCAGTAGTGTCTCTATTTAATTCCCCACCACTGATGTGAAACTGACTGACCCCCTAGTTGCTAGCATCTGCCCTACTGCCACTTTTGTGTAGAAGGACCACATCTGCCCTCCTCCAGTTCCCTATCTCTAGTGAGGTGCAAAAAAGCACTGCCAGAGGGGCAGCCAGCACTGTGCTCAGTTCCTTTAAGACCCTTGGATGAATTTCATCTGGCCCCATCAACTTATTCTCCTTTAAGGCTTCCAATCTCTTCTGGATCCTTTTCACTGAGAATCCTTACTGCAGCATGCTGGTTCCCCACCCCCAACCTCTACCATGAAGATCAAGCAGAAGTAATTGTTCAGTATTTCCCCTTTCTCTTGATCTTCAGCTGCACCCCCTCACTCCTGATTCTCACTAACCCTCCCCTTATGTTCCTCTTTCCCCCCACATACCTGAAGAAGAGCTTGTCCCCTTTTTTTCACCTTCTTAATTATCATCTCCTCTGTTAGTGCTTTAGCTGCCCTCACCTTCCTTGCTGCATCATTTCGCTTTTCCAGATATATTGTACATCTCTGTCTTTATCCTTCTGGGTCTCCTTGAACTTTCTGTTTGTTGTTTTCTTCTCCTTCACTGCCCTTGACACCTCCCTAGAGAATCATAGCAGCATCTTCTTCCCCTTTTCCTTGCTCACTTCCTTCAAACAGCATGCTATTTCCTGGGCTGTACCCTCCTTAATTTTTCTCCATTGAGTCTGCATTCCCCCTGTGCTTTCCCCTCCCTTCAAGACATTCTCTGAGGCAGTTTCCCATTTCTTTAAAATATGCACTCCGGAAGTCCAGGACCCTCATCTTAGTGTGTTTTTTTTTCTTCTGTCCTATCCGTATGCCAAACCACAATGTATGGTGATCACTTGCACCCAGGGGGCTACCCACTGTGTTGTCAATGAATGTGGATTTCATGATACCCAATTGAATATAAGTACATTTTTTAAGAACTTAAATTGACAATGTAGATAATATTTATGAAACAAAAAATATAGATGACTGTGATATTAATACAACTTATGTCTTTTACTGGAGCTGGAAATAGATCTTGAGCATGGGTATAAGCTTTTAGGACTATGTATAGAGTCATTTCAGAGAAAAAGAAATTAATAGCACAAAATTACTATATAGGATTGTGACAGGGCTGAATAAGACCTTGCCCAATTGTTATGCAGAAAGAGTTAAATGCAAGGATCTGTTCTATCCTCTCCTTTTCTGTCTCTCATCTGTCTGATTGTGCAATCGAATTTTCTTGTGAGACCTAGCATCACTCTGATGCTCTTGCAGCCCCCCCTCGCTATCTCCCTGTCTGCACTTTCTGTTTCTATCTTTACTTCCCCTTGCATATCACTGCTTATAAAAATAAATGTGGGTCTTTGTGTGAAACTGGGATCCTATGGTTTGAAATGTATATAGTTATATTGTTGAAATGATAGCAAAAAGCTATTTGGAACTCATGGGGTTAACCTTGAGACGCAGTTTGACCTCCACAAACTCTTTTGCAGAGTTATCAACAGGAGATTAGTTCTGAGACACAATGTTCTATTTTGTTGCACCTGCAAGGAAAGAAACTGACAAACCTCTGAGACATTTTGTGAAAAACAAGATGCCTCTTAAAGAGCTCAAGATACACAAATCAATTGCCAGGCAACGACTTCTTATAAAAATAGAGCAATCTTTTGTAAAAGGGCGAGAGAGAGAGAGATATTAAAATTTAGAATTAGAGATACCCTAAGAGGAAGGACTTTGTTTTGTTTGAACTGTCTGTATAAAAGCTATCCTGTTCAATTTTATTTTTTTATGTTATTGTTATTGAAAATAATAAAATGCTACTTGTGAATTTTACAGCTGCTTCTGGTTTTCCTATGCTTCCTTACCTGTGCCTCAATGACAAGCATATTCCTAATGTTACATATAGTTTTGTTTTATTAGTACAAGAATTAATACATGAATCATAGGAAAAGACATTAACTGTACAGAGTAAGCAGACAGTACGTGGGTACAGACAAAACACGGTCTGATGAATATATACTGTAGGATTATAATGTAATAAAGTATGAAATATGAATATACAAAAACTTAAAACATTATTTTAACTGTTTATAGGCCATAATTCCTTGATGAATTCCCTAAGCCCAATGGGCAAAATGTTGAGCTTAGATGTTGCGGTGCTAGCTTGAATAAGAAAGACAAATAAAGACTTGGAAACTACATTCTGAACTGTGTGGCTAGTGTTTGAACTTTTTTTTTATTTACCCCTTGCCTCAGCCTTACTTCAGAGGGGGCCTCGTACCCCCCAACTCCTTTCACTGGGTCCCCAATAGCAGGATCCTGGCTATATTGTGCTCGGGGACCAGGGTATTTTTGCTTTTTAACCCAATTAGTCCCCTTCCCCTGAGGATGCCGGCGTGAAGGACATGCATCCAGAAGTGCGATGTGCAGATGCATGCCACCACCAAGCACCCATCAGTGCCCTCCCTCCCTGACTCCTTGGAGCCATGCGCCCTGCCACCCATGCTTCCACCAGCAGTAGTGCAATGGGTACCATTGCTACCCAGTAGCCTACCCTCTCCTGGAGGAGGACAGCATCCATTGGGATGCTTGATTCTCCTTCCCCTGGCCAACCCCCGATGGCCTGTGTTCGTTTCTGAACCTGGGTTGCTGGTGTAATGTGAGGTGTGGCATCCAGTGCCTCAACCCTCAGTGCCACCAGGCTGGCCAGTATTTGAACTTTTTGAATTTCATTGCACTTCTCATTAGCCCAAACATAGTACATAGAGAGACTTAGAGAACTATAATCTGGAATACCCTTTTAGAACTTGGAGCTGTAGTCTTGACAGGGGTAGTGTCCATAGGTACTGCTGCCATAGCAGGAAAGCTTTCAGTATTCTAGAGGTCACAGATGGGGGTATGTGTCTTGCCACTTGCCATCCCGGGCCATTGGGCATCTAAGAATGTAGTTGACAAAGAACCTCTGTGCACAAACACTGAGGCAAGGGTTACCCCAAAGAGCATTTGGCTGGGAAGCCAAGTTTCAAGAAAATACAAAATCACACATGCCCACACAATGCAAAGCATCATGGGCTGCATATGCAAATCACCACAGAATGTTATGCTGGTCCAACTTTAAGCAGAATTGCATGGTGCCAAAAGACCTCTCATACAGTTTGCAAAGGATGCTAACAGAAGACATGAGACCGTGTTTCATCCTACCAGGACTCATCCAATGCATATCGTCTGTTTGACACCCCAGTGGATGGACCAGCTACCCTAAGACAGTGTGCCTTGGATATGTTGTGGTGAACCCATTAAAATAAAAACTATTTAAAGACAAAAAGAACCTCTGTGCATAACACTGAGGCAAGGTTACCAAGGGCATTTAGCTGGGAAGCCAAGTTTCAAGAAAATACAAAATCACACATGCCCACACACAATGCAAAGCATCATGGGCTGCATATACAAATCACCACAGGAATGTTATGCTGGTCAACTTTAAGCAGAATTGCATGGTGCCCGAAGGCCCTCTCACTGTCTTAGGGTAGCTGGTCCATTCCACTGGGGTGTCAAACAGGCGAGGCGTGCTGATGAGTCCTGGTAGGATGAAACACGTGTCTATGTCTTCTGTTAGCATCCTTTGCAAACTGTGTGAGAGGCTTTTGGCACCATGCAATTCTGCTTAAAGTTGGACCAGCATAACATTCTGTGGTGATTTGCATATGCAGCCCATGATGCTTTGCATTGTGTGGGCATGTGTGATTTTGTATTTTCTTGAAACTTGGCTTCCCAGCTAAATGCCCTTTGGGGTAACCCTTGCCTCAGTGTTTGCGCACAGAGGTTCTTTGTCTTTTAAATAGTTTTTTATTTTAATGGGTTCACCACAACATATCCAAGGCACACTGTCTTAGGGTAGCTGGTCCATTCCACTGGGGTGTCAAACAGACGAGGCGAACTGATGAGTCCTGGTAGGACGAAACACGTGTTTATGTCTTCTATTAGCATCCTTTGCAAACTGTGTGAGAGGCCTTTCGGCACCATGCAATTCTGCTTAAAGTTGGACTAGCATAACATTCTGTGGTGATTTGCATATGCAGCCCATGATGCTTTGCATTGTGTGGGCATGTGTGATTTTGTATTTTTTTAAGAATGTAGTTGCCACTTCAAGCATATTAAAGAGACCTTTGGCACTCCATTCACCACCAAACGAAGAGTGACTGGGTACCTCAATGTGAAGAGTATGCTGAGGTGCTTGTATAAGCCCTTTGTCACTTTGTTAAGTCCCATGAGAAGTCTTGAAAAATCATGACCAGGTGGTCTTGCCACACAAAGCACCCCAGCTCTCAGACTGTATGCAGAATATTCTCTTTCACGTGATACCAGAGAAATTTAGCCAAGATGGGTCTCAGTCTCTCACCATTCATGGGAGGTAGGGTGAGAGACTGATGGGCTCTGTCTATTTCAAAGTGCATGTTCCCAGGAAGCTTGAGGAGGGAGGGCAGAATATAACACAGAAATCTGACTGTCGTTAAGTTTAACTTTTTCCGGCAATCCCATGAACCGCAAGTTATTACGTCTCCCCCTATTTTCAAGATCATCCACCTTTTCTTAGAGATGTTGGTTTATTTTGGCCTGGCCTTTCAGCTGATCCTGGAGGTGGTGGGTTGCCATGTCTGTGTGAATGCAGTGCTGTTCCACGGCAGTGACTCTGGTACCAAGCCCATGGCTGGCCTTGCTGTTGCTCCACTGGATCCTCTAATTTTTGTCCATGCATGCAAGAAGCTGAGCAAGCATAGATTCTATGTGGTCTATAGGCATTGCCATCACCATATTTCTTCAGGTGGCAGGATCGTAGTTAGTGCTATGAGAAAACTTTGTTGACGTACTGCCGCGGATCAAGCAAACTGAAATGGAAAATAAAAACAGACCACTGTTGTCAGCATCAAGCTTAATCGGATGAAAGTTTCTAATTGTAAGGAGGCTCCAGGAAACTTGCAGAATACATAGGATATAAATTCCAGTCATACAGGATAAGAAGCCTAAGTGGCCATTTTGGTCGAGCCAAGGCCATCCCCCCCCCCAAAAAAAAACAATTACTTGTTAATTGCTTACTTTTTAATTTTCCATTAATTATCTGATTGATCCCGTAATCCCTTTGCCCCCCATTCCCATGCCCTAGGTGAGGGAGGAATCTGCACTGTCAATAGCATTAATTTCTGAAATTTCCCCAGTATCGAACTGCACTTAGGGAGTGCTGTTCAAACCTTTAATGCCTCCCGCAGCTGAAATTTTTGGTTATGTCAACCATGAGGGGCTTCTGGGGCTGTATTTCAGTAGAAAGGGAAGGCAGGTGGAATTATAGGATCGACCAAATGTTTAATGAAGGAACAAACAAGTTGTCTATCAAAAATTATTTTGTGGGGCCTAATATGCTAATCAGAGCCAGGGTTTTATTTTGATGCACTGTTTAGTTCTCCATGAAATCAGCATATTTCAGCCTAAATTTTAATTGAGCGGGGGGACTACCTGGGGAGCAGAATCCAGGGTTCGCAACAGAAGGAGGCATGACGTCCTCCCCAAGCAGAAGGTACAATAAACAAAAGGAGGGATAGAGAAGGGAGGAATATTATGAACACAGTGAGGGAGTGATAGAACAGAAGTGGGAGAAAAAAGGAAGGGAAGGGGGAAAGCCAGTGGGGCAGCCAGACAAAGGTGAGTGGACAAGGAATGGAGGGGGGACATGGGTTGTAGAGTGTGATATATATGAATGCCAGGAGTCCAGGGAACGAAATGGAAAACCTACAGGCTATGATGATGGAGGGGCGAGCAGATCTGGTGGCAGTAACCAAGACCTGAGCAACCCTGAACCATGGGATCTGTCTGTTTCTGGATACAGCCTCTACAGGAAGGGAAGTGGGGAGGGGTAGCAATCTATGTTAGCGAAGGGATTAAGATCGCAAGGCAAGATATGGGGGAGGGTAAAGAGGCACTATGGGTACAGCTGTAGTCAGGTGTGAGGAAGAAAATAAGGGTGGAGATAGTGTAGCGAATACCAAGTCAGGACGAAACTACATAGAGGGGTCTGAGAGAGGAGATAAGAAAGACTGCAAAAGCAGGGAAAGTGATAATCGTGGGGGATTTTAACATGCCTGATATGGACAGGAGCATCCAACAGGCCAGCAGCAGCAGCAGGAGCCAAGCAATGCTAGATGCATTCCAGGATAGCTTCATGATGAAGGGGCTGATGAAGCCAACAAGGGATCAGGTCATACTGGGTGGACCGCCCTCCCAGGCTCCCTCCAGCGTAGCTGCGGGAACTCCCAGGCGGCCGGCGCCACCTCAGCCACCGCTCAGTTCCACAGCCCTGGACTCCTAGACCAGAAAAGCCATGGACCACCCTCCCAGGCTCCCTCCAGCATAGCTGCGGGAACTCCCAGCCAGCGGGCGGCCGGCGCCTCCTCAGCCACCGCTCAGTTCCACAGCCCTGGACTCCTCGGCCAGAATAGCCGTGGACCGCCCTCCCAGGCTCCGTCCAGCGTAGCCGCGGGAATTGCCAGCCAGCGGGCGGCCGGCGCCACCTCAGCCACTGCTCAGTTCCACAGCCCTGGACTCCTCGGCCAGAAAAGGTACGGCAACTGCCGCAATCAATCGGAACACAAGCGCCTTTGCAGGTGGCATCCGTATTGGGCCCTGGAAAAAGCTGTTTTTTTGCTCTGAAATTGCTTCAAAATTAGACTGTAATTACTCAGGATCTTATTGTTAAGAGTGTCTACTGCATATTTTACCTTTTTGTTAAAGTCAAGACTGCAGGATTAATTGTTTACAGCTCTCTTGTTGACCCCTTGTACTGGTTCCAGACTTTGAGCGCTAAAAGAATACACATTGCCTTTGTGTAGCTTAATCGACCCCTCTGCTGCCTGTCTGCCCCTTTGTCCACAGCCCTATTTAACTCTGCTCTCCTCTTTCCTTCCAGCTGTGGACCACCCTTCCAGGCTTTCTCCAGCATAGCCGCGGGAACTCCCGGCCAGCGGGCAGCCGGCACCACCTCAACCGCCACTCAGTTCCACAACCCCAGACTCCTCGGCCAGACAAGGTTCGACAACTGCCACAACTTTACGCCCACCCCTCCCCACCTCCACCATTTATTAAACATGCTTGCTTCCCACCCTTTTCCCCAGGAATGTCCTTTCTTATCTGCGCTCCCCCAATCACACCATTCCGTCCCCATCATCGGCACACCACATCTCAGTTTTTAATATTATAGGGTACTGTATCCCTAGTCCAGGAAAATCACCATTAGGCTCACCCGAACTTCCCCTTAGCCCTGTCTTTCTGACACTTCCACTGCACTAGCGGCCTATTTCCGTGTACCTACAGGCAACCACAGCACAATATACTACCTCCAAGCCCCAAAATGTGGGGTCTCCTACGGCTCTGTATATGGCCTCTCCTATTAGGAATTCTGGCTGGTCTTTATATGCCCAACGGCCCGGCAGCTTGTTTGGACTACATTCCTATTCTGTGCCTTACGGTAAATGGCACCTTCTCGCCTGCTTGTCCCTGCGAGATCAAGAATATTAGACTGCACCCTTCTATTTGGGTAACCCACCCAAGTGGCACGTATTCGATACCGCGATCACAGAGTACGATCCCTATCTCGCAGTATACCTGTACTCCCAGGTATCACTCACTCAGAGTTCTACTAGCTGCAATTACAGGAGGTGTTTTCCAAAATGGGAATAACGTATTGCGCAAGACCAACAAGCATGAATTGAGGGATAAGACCAGGTTTCCTAAACTGTCCTCTGCTGCACTCAGCAAAATACTTTTTCTCCTCCTTCTATGCTCAGACATCGTAGAGCGAAATCCTGCCCCTCCAGCACCAATCTCTTCACCCTCAGATCTGCCCTTGTTGAAAGGCTTGAGCTTTATGCACATTAATGTACGTAGCCTACTAAAAAAATTCACCCTTATCCAAGCTTAGGTATCTCACATTTCTCCTGATATATTAGTGATCTCTGAATCATGGCTCAAGCCGTCAGCTACTGACGTGGAAGTAAACATCCCCAATTATGCCTTAGTCAGGGCAGATAGGCATACCAGAGGAGGTAGTGTGGCCATATATGTAAAGGATAAACTCTCAGCCTCCTGCACTAGTGTGTCTTCTGTTGCTAATGAATACGAATGTCTTACCCTCAAAGTGGAAATTACCCAGACGTGCGTCGTCCAGCTAATTGGATGCTACAGGCCCCCTCTGCCGGCCTAAAACTCCTATCTCATCTAAGCAATACTTTGGAATGAGGATCGCTCAAAACCATCATCCTTGGTGACATCAACCTTGACTGGCTATCCAAAGCAGCTGCTCCACTTGTCACCTTTTGTGATGCCCATGGACTGACCCAGCTTATCAACGATCCAACCTGCCCCAATAATAAAAACCCTGATAAAAGCACCATTCTGGATGTACTACTAGTAAGCAAACCACACCTCTTCTCCCATGCTGGCACCTTTTTTCTGACATCAGTGACCATTGTTTTATCGGAGGAATAAGGTCATCCAACAAACCTCACGCTGCATCTAAATTTTCCCTGAAGAGATCAAAACGTAACTTCAACATAGCTGCCTATATTAATGACCTCAAATTCTCCTTGCGCTAGTAGGAGTTTTACTTAGCTAAAACAATCACTGCTGCCTACGACATCTTTCATGACATTCTATCAGGGGCCTTAAACAAATACACCCCCCTGACCAAAGTCCGCACAAAGAATAAAACCAACAAATGGTTCTCCCCCAAAGTCAGATCATTGCTTTTCGAGAGAGATAAGCTTTGGAAAAGGGCTTGTAAACTTAACACACACAGTGACTGGAACCTTTTCAGAAAGGCACGCAACCTATGCACTAAAGCGATCAAAGAAGCAAAGGCTTCCTTCTACCGCTCAGAACTCGATGATGCCTCAAAGAACCCCTGTAAGTTCTGGAGCACTATAAAGGACCTAATGGGACACTCTACAGTAATTCCCTCCCGAACAAGATCACCTATGGCAATACCATGCTTAACGAAAGGAGTGAGATCCTAGATTACTTCAATAACCACTTAAGCTACACACATGAGTCAAGTTTGATAACTCCCAGCCTGCAAGTTATGCTCACGACTGATTACTCACCCCAGATACCCGACGATACATCCACTCTATTTAAGCTTCAACCCGCTTCCCTAAAAGAAGTTGAAGACCTCCTATTACACCTGGATACCAGAAAAAATGCAGGCATGGATTCACTGGACCCCTACTTCCTCAAAATTGCGTACCACGTCCTTGCCATCCCCATCACTCACCTATTCAATCTATCCCTCTCACAGGGCATCCTGCCGCCCATTTGGAAGACTGCTCATGTCATCCCGCTCCTCAGATCAGGTGACCCAAGCGATCTCAACAATTACATGCCCATATCTCTCCTACCAGTGCTTTCCAAACTATTGGAGAAAATTGTGAATGTACAGCTAAGGTCCTTCCTTGAGTCAACAAATCTACTGAACCCTATGCAATCCGGATTCAGAGCACAACATAGCACTATCTCAGCTCTGGCTAAAGTCACGGATGACTGGCTGAAAGCCCTTGATGTAAAGAACTTTACATGTGTGGTCTTTTTAGACCTAAGCAAAGCTTTTGACACCGTCGACCATACCCTACTTCTCTCCTTGCTACAAACCATTGGAGTGGACTCCACCTCACTGCCCTGGTTCTCTGACTACCTCACAGGATGATTCCAACAAGTCAAAGCGGAAGGCGAGCTGTCCCCTCTCAAACCTCTCTTACGTGGCGTACCCCAGGGATCTATCCTTGGCCCGCTTTTATTCGCAATCTACATAAATAACATTGACGATCATATAAAAAATGCCAATATCCACTTATTCGCAGATGACATGGTGCTTTACATTAGTCAGCCCATGCCAGAGGCAGCCTGCAACGACCTCCAAACCAAATTCGACCTCCTGCAGAGCCAGTTAATTCACAAAAAATGACTTCTAAACACCAAAAAAACAAAAGCTATGCTCCTCTCTCCACTTGCCCATGCACCCAATCCAACAGCCTGTGGGTCTAGTCCCAAAATTTGCACAATATTAGGTGAAGAGCTGGAATTCGTAACCAAATTCAAATACCTCGGAGTTTGGATCGACAATAGACTCTCCTTCTCTGAACATATCGAGGACTTACTTAAAAAACTACGACAAAGGCTTGGTCTATTCTTTAGGCTAAGACAATTCCTGACTACAGACGCCAAAGAAAGACTGGTCCAAACCACCTTCCTATCCCTGGTGGATTATGTGGACTTTTTGTATAGCCATGGTCCCATCTCCCAATAGGCTAAACTGGACACGCTGTATCACCGGGCAATTAGGTTCATAACGGGTCTCCCTAGTTCTACCCACCACTTTGTCCTGTATGCAGCTGTGGGATGGACCTCCCTTACACTCAGATGCCACAAAACGCTGCTCTTTGGACATACCGTGCCCTTACAAGCAAACTACCCTCATATATCTCTGGCTGCCTACCTTTTAGCGTTACAGGAAAGTACGCGCTTCGAAGCTACTCCTATATCTCCCTCATAGTACCCAGAATTAACTCCCGATTCAGTAAGGCGGCAATTAGCTTCACATTGCCCACCCGGTGGAACAATCTGCAAAGGACACCTAAACTGCGCATCCTCATCTCCTTACCTAACTTTAAGGCATTATATGCATGCTCGGTGACTGAAGTCTGCAATTGTTTTGCCCATCCCACACCAGCTCCAAACTCATTCCTAACTCGCCCCCAGGCTTGAATCCTGTCTGCAGCCTCCTCCAAGGTATGGGCGTAGTTTCACCTAATAACTAGAGTGAAGCGGACTGACCATCTAATGTATTAGTGTTGCACTTGACATTCCTCGCCCCTTATACCGCTCCTTACTCCTATACGCTGCCGTATCCCTCTCCTGTCATACAGTTATGACCCTACTTACTCACGGGGTCTGTAAACCATATTTTATGTTATCCCTTGTCTGGGGTTAACTGTGTTTGTTTATTCGACTTATTGTCTTTGTATAACTTTCTCTGAGGGCAGTGCCCTATCTGTACAATGTACTAGTCTTGCGCTGAATGTGAAATCTATGTATACATGTGAATAACAGGTCCTCCTTGTAAACGAGTTCAGCTCAACGGTGACCGCCTATATAAATAAAGACTTTGATTGATTGACTGATTGATTGACTGGACCTAGAATAGTAATCATGTCAAAAGCATCAAGGTCACTAAGCCCCTTGGAGGCAGCTACCACCAGTCTGTGTTGTTACAGGTGGACATGGGACGTGATGTGCAGAACTGAAAACAAGTGTTCTTGACTTCAAAAAATGCAGATTTTGTATTCATGGGGGCAATGCTAGGGGAAATACTGAGTGATCTCAGGAAGAGCATAGGTGTGGAAGAAAGATGAGCAGCAAGGAAGAGGTCCAGGCAGTCACTGCAACCTACTTATAGCAGAAGAAAAAAAAAAGAGCAAGAGGAGGAAGCCGCTGTAGTTTACAGAGGAGGTGGACAGATCAGTGAATGAGAAAAGGACTTCAAACAGGAAATACAGGAAGACCCAGAAAGAAGAGGACAGGGCTGAATATGCAGGGCAGCTAAAATCAACTTGCAGGATGATAAGGCAGGCCAAGGTGGAGGTAGAACTTAGGATAACTGAGAGGGTCAAAGAGGGTGATAAACCCTTTTTCTGATACATCCGGAAGAAAAGAACAACCAAAGAGGGCATAGTGAAACTGAAAAGGGGCACGGAGTGGGTGGAGAAAACCAGTGAAAAGGCAGACATACTGGCAACAGGATGTCCCACATAAATTGTCCCACATAAAAAGAGGCTGGTGAACCTGAACATGTACTCACTGGAAGAGAGGAGAGAAGGGATATTTATTTGTTTATCTGTCTGTCTGTCTGTCTTTTTGTTTGTTCACCGGGTACGTACAGTGGTCCCAGGGACCATTTTCAGGCACAACCCAGGCCATGAAGATGTCACATACAGTACAATGAAAGAGAAAAACACATGGGCAATTACAACAGCAGTGCATGAGAGAAACAATACACAGGGTTCAGCATTAGCCATACTGCACATAACATACCATACACAGTTAAAGATTACAGTTACAAACAGCTATAAGTCATAATATATAAGTCAATAGCATACAGGTTGTAAAGTGACGTTAGGGTAACAGCATATAAGACAGAGCAACAGTAAATAAGAGGGGGCAAGGAATGGCACTCTATGGTTTAGTGGTGTGAGAAGACGATAAAGTCATTTATATAGGATCAGGGATTGCACTTACAGGCCATATCCAATAGAAGAGCATTTTTAAAGTGCATTTTAAATAACTGAAGGGAGCTTAATGAGTGAAGTGAAGCTGGTAGGCCATTCCAGAGCTTAGGGGCAGCGATAGAGAAGGCTCTGCCCCATGTCAGTAGTGGACCGGGAATAATTGAGGAGGTATTGTGAGGAGGACCTCATTTTCTGTAAGTCATGTTTGACACTGAGAAGTCTGGTTAAAGGGGAATGAGCAGCACTGTCATGGAGGGATTTGTAGATGAGGGTGCCCACAAGGAAGTCTGTACGGGCCTGGGGGGAGAGCAAACTGAGCGTTGTGTAAAGTGTGCAGCAGTGGTTGCTGTATGGGGCTAGAGAGACAAATCTGGAGATGTTGTTGAAGGCAATTTTGAAACATGAGAGGTGACGAGACAAGGTTTGAGAGATGATGGGAGAGTAGTAATCCAGGAGGGGTAGGAGCGTACCCTGTCCTATAGCCAATCGCATGTCGGGAGTCATGAGGTGCCTTAGGTGGTAGCAAACACCCAGCTTCTGGTTAACATGTTTCACAACCAGTCTGATGTATTCTTTGAAAATAAGGGAGGGGTAAAGGGTGACTCCCAGGTATTTGAAGGTAGTGACATATTCGGGGGGGGGGGGGGTCCGTCTGGGGCCAGAATTCAGAGGGATTTGTCCAGTGGAGCATGTAGCGAGCATAGCCTTAAACCCAAATTGCATGGCCTTGTTTTTTTTAAACATTGGTAAGAAGTCTGTTGGATGTGAACCAGCTGTGAATGGAAGTAAAATCCTCAGAGAGGGATAGATTTTGTGGACTTGTCACTTCTGAATAAAATAAGATCATCCACATGCATGATCTTGTAGCAGCCTGGGCTGTCACCAAGAAGAGGGTTGTCGAAAAGAGAGAAGAGGATGGGTCCTAGTATGGATCCTTGTGGGACACCACTAAGCACCTGTAGCGGGCTGGATATGACCCCTCCGATACAGACCATTTGAGATCTTTTAGAGAGGAAATTCCTAAAGCAGGCTGTGGTACCAGGAGATAAGACATACAAATTGTGTTTATGGAGGAGAAGGTCATGGTCTACTAGGATGAACATCTTAGAGCCCCAGTGTGAGTTTCCCTTCATCCACTTTCCTTAGGATGTGGTCTGTGAAACAAGCCAGCATGGTGGCAGTGCTGTAGCCCTTACAAAAGCTATGCTGGTCTGGAGATAGCAGTCTGTAATCTGAGGTGTGGTCAGAGATTTGGAAAAAGACAATGTTTTCAAGAACCTTGCTCAGGTGAGAGAGAATGGATACTGGTCTGTAACTGTTCATGAGTTTAGGGTCGCCTGACTTAAGAGGGGAACAACTCTGGCCTGTTTTTAAAGAAGGGGGATAGATGAGGTAGAGATGCTCATGTTGAATAAGATGGCAATGGGTTTAGCAAGGAGGTCAGGAGAAAATGTTAGAAACAAACTGAGGGCAGAAACAGTTGCTCCAGCACTACCAGAACTGGGGAAGGCCCTGAGAAGATGGGCAGACCTCTGTGGGAGAAGTAGCTTTAAAATGAAACGGAGCACAGTCGATCATTGCAGAGCCCTCACTCCCAGGGACAGGGGTAGAAGTATGGGGAGGGAGTTTTGAAAGGTAGGCTTCCAGATTAGAGAACTTGCGGTTCAAGGCATCAGCAACTTCTGGTGGTTCAGTTAATAGGCCTGCATCCATGAGCAGGTTGATGGTGTGCTGCTTGGGGCCAGGATTAGTAAGGGAGTTCACTGAGGCCCAGAACTGATGGGCGTCACCCAGGTTACAGGTCTGCTGTTTCTTGAGGAAGGAGGCTTTGAGGAGTTTGGACTCCTGCTTACACACATTTCTGAGCCTACAGTAATTATTTCAGTTTGTAGGGGATGGAGAGGATTTAAAAGATATGCATAAGGCATCACACTGTTTCATTTTGGCCAGCAGCACTTTGTTGCGGCATCTGGAGTTTCCTGCCGTGACTCATCGGGTAGTAACTGGAAAGTGCTGTCTTGTAGGGAGGATAAGGCGGCTGTGAGGAATCCTAGGAAAGCGTCTACATCAATAAGCAAGTGGAGGGTGGAACAGGGTGATTGGGGGTGGAGCAACATGTAGCAAGCTCACATGAGCTCCGCAACAAGCAGACTCGATAGACCTTCTGGTCTTCTTCTGCTGGCAATTCGTATGTTCGTATAAAAGGTGCTTCATTTTTTTTCTTTGTTCGTGCGTGTGCAAATTTAGTGCTCATGAAAGGTGCCAGATTGACATAACTGGAACAGGAAAAAATAAGTCTAAATACAGTATCTAAAAAATTGAGGGTGATTGAGCTACATGACAGTCGATGCTTATGGAGCTGCATGACAGTGCTAAACATGGAAGGGGAAATGGAGACTATTGGGAGGGTATAATCTTTCCGGGCAAACTTAGCATCCACGTCTACATCCGCAGCATGCATTCCATAGAGTATGCACTTACGTTTTGCTATTTGAAACATTTATTTTTTAAGTTAATAGGGCTTCCACTGGATGTCTGTTATATAAACAACTCTGAGTGTGCGGTTTGTTCGAGAGGACCACGAAGCATAGCAGAGCAGTTCTGACTTCCCAAACCTCATGGGAGGAACACTGGTGTCCCACAAGGATCTGTGCTGGGCCCAATACACTTCTCCATCTTTCTTAATGACTTGCCATCAATCTGTACATCTCCCTCAATACATGTGTACGCTGACGATATGGTCCTCTACACCCATGGCCATTCCCTGATGTAGCAAATAGACTTCAGCAGGACTTCAGTAACATCCAGCACTGGTTTCGCACACATCAACTTTTCCTAAATACCAAGAAGACAGTCTCCATGATCTTCGGCACTAGGCAGAGACTCTCTAGGCTTCCCTCCTTGCCCACCTTCCATACCCTCAATGGGACGGTCATTGAGGACACCTCCTCGTTCAGATATCTAGAGGTTTGGCTTGACCAACACCTCACCTTCTCTGGGCATGTGAACACCATCCTAAAAAAGCTGTGCCCCAAGCTAGGTACTCTATACAGGAACTGGAAGTGCATCCCTTTTCCAGCAAGGCGCGAACTTGTTCAGAAGATGATCCTCCCCATCCTTGACTATGTGACGTAGTCTACAGTGCCGCTCCTAAGACCTCCCTAGCCAGATTGGATACCCTCTTCAACTCCTTCTGTCGCTTTGCTCTGGAAGCTCCTCCTCCTACCCACCACTGTCAACTCTACTACTCCCTGGCATTCCTCTCACTGGAAAATAGACGTCTCATGCACTGCACAAAATCTGCCTCCAAATTTTGGCATGGCTCACTCCCAACCTACCTCAGCTCTTCTTTGACAGTCCCCCCTCCCTCCACTCATTCCCTTAGGTCTCATGACTCCCATACCTTTAGTGTCCCCTGTCATTTGACTTCTGTCGGCCAGGCTGCTTTCTCACATCGCTTCCCTAAACTGTGGAACTCCCTCCCCACCCCAGATTTGCCACTCTTCCTCCTCCTTATCTATCCCCTTGGCCTTGCAAAACTTCCTCTCCATAAACTGCAACTGAAACTGATCTCACCTTGTGCATTCTCATGCGCTCTACCTGGTATTCCAACTGTTGCACTTTGGTTGTCCACCATGTCTTCTGACATGAAAGTGTAAATCCTGTGTAAATAATTGTTGCTGTAATACAGTGTACTGAAAAATTTGTGTAATGTCTATCACTTGTTGCTGTATTCAGAAATGTTGCATGTCTATTACATTCCCCTTTCCCCTAGGATGCAGTGTGAAATACTATGTACAATGAAAATCCTTGTAATGTTAGAAAGCATTGTGATTTACTATGTGCTATGTAATTTTTACTTATTTGTTAGCACTTGTTGCTGTATGCTGTTTTTTGTAGGTTCTATTCCAATTCCCCTTCCCCTTCCCACAGGACACACCATGAGACAAGCAACTTGTTGTTCAGTGTGCCCTTCCTGGTGAAACGATTGAATAAATAAATAAATAAATAATAAATAAATAAATAAAATCTCTTAGACACCCCATGGAGGCCTTATTGTCTTATTACGTACTCAGGTGGCCATGTAACTTTCGGTTAGTACCCCTGCCTCGTGGGCTCAAGTGAGGTGGAAGGGCCTGGGCTCTGTGGTTCTGGATAGGAGAGGTTCATTTCCTGATATAAAACAAGTATCAGGGTGCCTCCACCCAGAGTTAAAATTAAGTGGGCCAGCTGTCTGATTCATACAACCCCATGGGATGCTGTACCTACCCACCTACCCTCACAATACCCCCCCCCCACACACTGGAATCCAGCCTTTGTTGCAGCATTTCACAGCACATACAATTATTACTGAACTCTAATAATGTGCTCACAGACAGTGTTAAACACAGTAAATGATTTATTAAATAGGGTAGGGGAAAACATGGATGCAGAATAAATAACGATTTGAGAAAATTTGATTCAGCAAGTAAAAGCATAAGCAACGGGAATAACAGTGCCCACTCCACAGACAATAACACACACAGTTTGGCTCACCTCCCCACTGGTACCAGTGTTCCCTGCAGTCCTGACCGGGTACCCAGATAGTGACGACATTACAGGCCTGAAACAGGTGCAGCTGGGTAGCCAAAGTTAGTGCACTTTTTAAAAAAAAAAATTATACTTTTGAATAAACTATGTACAATCCCAGATGCAGGGCAGGCCCCGTGTTTACTCACAGTTCTGAATCATAGTTCTTACAGGGTCTGGACAACAGCAGTTTGTTCAGTCTGTAGCACTGGGTGTTTCAAATAATGTGCTCAGGTTTGCAGCTCACCTGGCTGTAGCAGACCCTTCAAAGCTGGTACCTCTGCAGGGTGGCAGACTCCTGCAGCTTGTCACCTTCTTGACTGCTTCGTCACGGGTGCTCGAACAGACCAGTACTGGGGACCAGGGCCACACGCCTCACCCCACACATCCAGGCATTCAACCCTCAGGGGAAGATGATGGGTAATGCCTGGCTGTGGCACTATCTGGCTGATTTCCCAGACTGTCCTCGCCTGGCAGTGATTCTTCTCATGGAGCTCAAGAGTTACACAGACTTTTCCTGCTCTGTTGGCTAGTAGAGGTGGATACCTTGCTAGAGATGGCAAACAGTCTCTCAGGTATTTTCAAATGACAAATTAAACCCACAAAGCAGCTTTGGATATTTCAAACTGGATTTACCAGACAACGGGGATTGTCTGTATACATCTCTAGACTCTGCTTGTTTGAACCCATGCAACACTTCAGGCTCTTAACAAGAACACAGTCCATCCCTCCTCACAGACTGAGGGTTTCTCTCAAATGGCTTCAGGGTTTTAGCAACAAAACAGCTCTTCAGACATAACACTCTGGCTTTCCAGGTTGTAGAATGCCTTGGACAAGTCTCCTAGAATACGGCTGTGGAAGCCTTAGAGCAGCTTCCAAACTTTTTCCGGACACAGTCTAAGCCTCCTCTCTCACAGAGAACCTAAAGCAGAGCTCTCCCAAGTTGAAATCTCCCCCATACTCTGAGGAGAATAAGGCAGATTCTGACTGGTTGACATAGCTGTCCCTCTGCAAAATTTATATATATTAGGTCCATTTGACACCTGACTGGATGCTACTGAAGGTGCCAAGAACATTTCCCTGTCCCCCTACCCAGGAGCCATAGCAGCAGTCCTTCGTGCTCCTCGAATACTGATTGGATAAAGAAAGGATCAGGCATTACCAAGATGGTTTCCATCCAAACAATTTACATGGTGTCCCAACTTTAAAGTCTTTTTTAAAGGCTTCTGTATCATTTTAAAAGTTAATGTCCACATGCCCCAATGGGTGTCCCTCTGTTCTATTGTCCGGTTGTAAAATGGGCACTCAAAGAGTCTTCCTCAGCCTAGCGCTGTAGCATAGAAACACAGAAACATAGACTTTGATGGCAGATAAGGACCACTTGGCCCACCTAGTCTGCCCATTTCCCTATCTATTGGATAAGCTGTAGATCCTAGTTAACCAGCAACCTACTTCCTCCTACCCTCCCCACTACAATTGCCCTATGTCGATCCCCATGCATTCTTGAATTCCCCCACTGTTTTTGACCCCACGATCTCCTCAGGAAGGCTGTTCCATGCATCCACCACCCTCTCCATGAAAACTTATTTCCTCACGTTGCCCCTGAGCTGTCCCCCCCCTCTGTCTTTAAAGTGCGCCCCCTTGTTCTTGTGCATTTCTTTTTCTGAAATATGCTACCCTCTTGGACTTTGTTGATTCCTTTGAGGTACTTAAAAGTTTTTATCATGTTCCTCTCTCCCTCCTTTTCTCAAGGGTATACATATTAAGCTCTTTAAGTCATTCTTCGTATGGCTTCTGGTGCAGACCTTGAACCATTTTGGTTGCCCTCCTCTGGTCTGCCTCCATCTTGTCTATGTCCTTGCGGAGATTGGGTCTCCAGAACTGCATGCAGTACTCCAGATGGGGGGTCTCACCAACTGTCTGTACAGAGGCATTGGGTCCCCAAGCGACAGGCAGAGAACACATTCCCAATGCAGCCTTGGCTGTTCTTAAAGTAATAGTACACCTGAACACCACCACGTATATCTTGGAGCCCCAGGGGTCAGAGCACATGAAGAAGACACCAGCCTTCAGCTGCAAGGACAGTTTTAATGTGGAATGCTGTAGTGCTAACAGGATCTGTGAGCAGACCGCCAGCTCACTTGTTTGAGCAGGAGCCAGCTCGAATGTGTGCAGTTTGAGCTATGCGGTCCTTCCATACTTGCCAAGCGCTAGCTGCACTGTACCACCAAGCTGACGGTTTTAACTGCATGCACACCACTCCTCTGGTCCCCCAACAAAATAGGAAAACAGAAGTCAGCAGGAGCAATACAATGAGGTACCAATGGACCTGGACTGGCAAGACCAGATGGCTGGGAGGCAGACCAGGTCAGCTCCACCAGTGGGGGGGGAGGTAGAGTATAAATCACACAAGTTAGCTAGAATGATTTATAAGTGTTATATATTTTTTTAATTTCAAAATTTAAATGAATCTGCATTCCCCCCTGGCTATGAAGAGGAATGCTCCACTCTTAACATTCTTACATGAAAGCCGGCCCAGTGGCATGGAGGGCTGAGACATCCATGCTTACCTCCTGCCACACCAGTGACCCATGTTCGCGGTGTGAGCAGGCCGCCAGGGGTCAGCTGGGGAGGGAGAGGATCGAGGGCCCAGAGAACTGCTCTCCTCTCCTGGGGAAGGAGGACTGGCATTCCCGCCAAACCACTGCCCCAAGTGTGGAGGCCCAAAGGTAGTGCAGGTCTGTTGGGTGCCAGAGAAGGGAGGGTGCTGTGGGACTTCCACGGGCGTGCACATGCCCCCACACACGCACATCTGTCATGTTCACCACAGCGACCAGGATGGGAAAGGGAAAAAATGGATTGTGGGTGACAACTGACCCTCTGCAGGCTCCACACCCGGTGACCAGGCACTCCCACAGCCCTGTGGTAGATGGCATAGGCCAAGGTAAGTTCTGGGGAGGCCGGGGTGATGGGGCTGGGGGGGGATTGGTCTGAAGGGGGCAGCCAGGGGAGACCGGAGGATAAAATGTATATATAAAAAAAAAAAACATTCCTACATGAGAGATCACTGTACAACTGGTACTTCACAGTGGAGGGGGAAGGGGACAGACTGACATGCATAAGCAGGTGCCACAGGAAGGGGGGTGGACACAAGTCCATTTTCATAAGAGAGAGTCCACCGGACACTGGAAGCCCTAAAGGAAAACAAGTCAATGGGGCCAGACGGGATCTACCAAAGGGTACTGAAAGAACTGAGCATGGTAATAACCACCCATCTGGCAACACTATTCAGCACCTCATTGGAGGCAGGTAGTTCCAGAGGACTGGATAAGGGCTGATATGGTCCCTCTGCACAACAGCGGCAGCAAGAAGGAGGCTAGCAATTCCAGACCAGTCAGTCTCACATCAGTGGTGGGAAAACTAATGGTGACCCTGCTGAAAAAGAAACTGATGGAGTACCTGGAGGCAAATGGGCTGCAGGGCCACCGACAGCACTGTTTCACAAGGGGCGGTCATGTCAAACAAATGTCATAGGTTTCTTTGGGTAACTAGGGAGGTAGATCAGGGGAGGGCAGGGGATGTGGCCTATCTGGACTTCGGTAAGACCTTAGACACTGTACCACACAAGAGACTCAGAAACTGAACAACCTGGGGGTTGGGGAGAATATGGTAAGCTGGATATCTAACTGGTTGAAAGACGGAAGGCAGAAGATGGTGGCAAATGGCAGTTACTCAGGGAACAGGAGAGTGACTAGGAGAGCATGACAGGGATCAGTACTGGGTTCTGTCTTTTTCAATGTCTTCATAAGTGGCATTCCTGAGGAACTGGAGGGGAAGGTGTGTCTCTTTGGGCATGACACAAAAATCTGCAACAGGGTGGACACCCAGGAGGGGGTCGAGACAATGCAAAGCGATCTGAGGAAACTAGAGTAGTCAAGGTTGTGGAAGATGGTCTTTAATGTCAAAAAGTACAAAGTCATGCAACTAGGGTTGGGAAACCCAGGGGCTGTGTATAAGATGGGGGAGGTACTCAAGGTCACCAAGCAAGAGAGGGACCTTGGGGTATTCATATCTGATGATCTCAAGGTGGCAGGGCAGTGCAACAAGGCAGTCGGCAAGGCTAGCTGGATGCTGGGGTGCATAATGAAGTGAATTTCTAGTGGAAGAAGGGAGATGGTGTTGCTAGTGTATCATTCACTAGTGAGACCCCCACCTGGAGTACTGTGTCCGGTTCTGGAGGCAACACATTCACAAGGACATTGACAGGGTAGAAGCGGTCCAGAGGAAGCTACCAAAAAGTTTCAGGGTGTGCATGAGAAACTATAGGTGGACAGCCTACAGGAGCTCAACATGTACTCCCTGGAGGAGTGGAGAGTGACAAGAGACATGACTGAAACCTATAAGTACCTCACAGGAGTGAACAAGGTGCAGGGAGGGAGTCTCTTTCAGAGGAGGAGGAGGAACACCAGAATACTGGGGGGCACGCTATGAAGCTTGAGGTGGGAGTTTAAGAGGGATGTGAGGAAATGCGTCTTCACAGAAAAGGTGGTGGATGCCTGGAACAGCCTGCTGGAAGAGGTGGTGGGGGTGAAGACAGTGAGGAGTGTCAAGCATGAGTGGGATAAGCATATGGGCATAAGGTAGAGGAAAGGGGGCGGGAGGGACACCTGAGACCAAATAGGGGCCAAGGTATAGTAATAGGTAGGGAAAATAGGACAGACTAAAGGGGCCTACTGGTTCTGTTCTGCTAACACATTCTATCTTTCTATGTTTCTTATGTACTTACCAAGAGTAACAAGCACTGGCCAACACCAACCATATTCGCTGGCTGGCATTCACTGTGTAGTTGTTGGCCATAGACAGTGCAGCTGTTACATATGCATTCTGAATGTGTACTATGACAATGGGACTTAGTGCATACAGATACTTTTAACATTGTCTCTTACTTTCATTCCTCCATGGACTTTGGTAGGAAGCAGCCAATATACTCCTAACAATTTCTCCCTACCCAGTACCAAAGCTTGTGACAGAACTCGCTGTTATACCTGCGAGTTTATTTCCAGTGTCACTGAAATTCAAGGTCCCACAGGTGTTTTTCACATCACCAAGGAGTTCTCCTGCACTTCCAGTAATGTGATGTATTGCATTCTTTGTAGGAGGTGTGCAGCTATCTACATCAGAGAAACTGGCAGCTGCCTGGCTGGCCAATTCAGGGAACATTACAGGGCAGTCTGGATTCGAGACACTGACAAACCCATTGTATCCCACTTTACCTCCAGGGATCATAATGTCAGTGACCTTTCTGTTTGTGTCCTTCAGCAGGGTTTCTGGGATGCTGACCAAAGGAAAAACATGGAAGCCAAGCTGATCATCTGCCTTGGCTCCCAGCAGCCCTCTGGTTTAAATGACAGACTTATTTTCTACTTACATCTTGCAGCCACCTTATGTTTACCAGTGTAGTCTGTTTTTTTCACCCCAACCCCCAACATATTTATACTTGCATGTGTGCGTGGTACATTTGCATGTGTGGGTATGCCTGCACACACTTCTATCCCGTGTTTGTGGGGCGGGGGAACATACTCACCTGGGTATTCCAGTTATGTGTGCACATCTACTTTCATTTTGTACATAGGTCTCTATCCCTGTCTCCTTTCCCCACATTTGTCACCTTTCAACCTTCTTATTAGGCCCTGTTAATTAGTCCCCACTTGAAGACTCCTCAGCTCGTTCACTCCTACCATGCCTTTTCATCCCCATCATCACCTTTTTGGTTTCCAGCTTCTATTCTTACCGTGCCTATTATCACTTTTTCTCCTCAAGCCTCCCTTATTTTCTTTCCTCACACTTATATCCATTATTTCCCCTTACCTCCCCACTAACTTTGCTTTAATTCTCTTTTAGAGAATTCCTGATGAAGACCCATAGTCGAAACGTCAATTCTAACTCTCTTTTCTATTCTCAGCATGCGTTTAATATTATCATTTTGTTTTGTTTTCAGACCACACACTAACACAGCACCTTATTTAATTGTTCTTATAGCATGCATATATAGAATAGTGGATGGGAGACCATCTACAACAAGGTAGTATTTCCATCGAGGGGTTGATGACATTATAGAGACCTCGAGAGCGAAGCTTGAGAGGTCTTTGATGTCATCAACTCCCGAGATGGAAATACAGCCGTTGTTGCTGATGGTCTCCCATCCATTGTTTTGTATAGTATATGGTTCTTTGTGTGGTTTTACATCTTCGAGATCCTTTACCTTGCTGTTTGCTACTGCTCTCACTCCCACTCGCTTACGTGCTGCTTCCACTCCCTGTGGTGTCGCTCGCTCACTCTCAAACTGCCCTCAACTGTGACCACAACATTTATTTTAAAATTTTGGGGAAAAAACGAATTGCCACATGGAGATGTGTGTGGCTATTCAAGTCCCGACTTCCGAAAAAATCAGTGGTGCCGCTGCCGCTTGCTCACTCCGGAGGGTCCGTTGTTGGCTCTCGCTAAATCCTATCGCCATGTTTACGCTGCTTTTCTGGGACGTCCCACTGTGTCAGCCAATCTGGTGGCAGGTAAAGGCTAAAAAGCTGTTGTACTATCGATGTACAACAGCTTTTTTGACCTTTGCACTGCCCTACAACAACTTTGTGAGAGCCTCTGATTTCAGTGCACAATAAGGCAACCATATACTACATAATGTTACTGATGTTTATTACTGTATTTTTCAACCAAATTGCTACAGCAGGAAAAGTACCACCCATTTTGTGTGTGTATGTGTGGGTGGGTGCTATAGTTTCTTATCACATTGGGGCACCGTCAGCTTTTGGAATTTTTTGTGGAAAATGGGACCAATGTTCCTGTTAAAGACTACATGCTTGCTGACTGTAGCTAGGCTGTCCAGTTTTCCCTTATTCATTAGTTTATTGATATTTTTCAATCAAAATGTGATTTTACTCAGCCTAAGCTTCTTACTTTGTAGTTCGTCCCCTCAATACCTCTACCCATTTCTGAGGACAAGAGAGTGTGCATCTGAGCAAGGTGGCCCCAAACCGATGTGAACTCCTGCACGCGTGAGTTATGCATATTTTAAGCACTTTGAGATAAACATATGGCCTGAAAGTAGGCTTTGCTCTGAACATGGCAATATGTCTTACATTGAAAAACAAGCATGGGATCACTTAAAGCTAGTGCTTTGAAAATTGGAACTGTGATTTGGGACACGTGCATCAGACCCGAAGTTGAGCAGATCTGATACCCTAATGATATACAGTAGCCCTTCACTATAACAAATGGCTTGGGAACCATAGCCAATGTTCATTATAGCTCCTTGTTCTTTATGAAAATAGGCAGGATTTGTCTAGTGCACTTGCCCGGTCAACAAAAACTAAATAAATAAATAAATACCGAGGGACGCTGTTCTCAGCTTCTCACGCTGACTCCATCATGCCCCCCCAACTGCCTCCCACTCATCCCACAACATCACAGCACTTATGTAACCCCTAGATGGCGCTATCCCAGGGGTTACTACCCCTGCCTGATTTGCCACCAACAGGTTGAGGGGCCTGGATCCAATGGCGGGTGCCTCCACCCAGAGGTCAGGGTTTGCAATAGTTAAACTTACTTGGTCACAGCCCTCTGGGACACTGCAACCCCCCTTTCTTCCCACTAGTGGCCCACACAGTATATCAGAATTACCTTCACAGTATACACTTACCCCCAGGACTGGTTCAGGCACTGGGACCCCCTGTAAAATAAGATACAGTGCAACAATCACAGTACAATATTTTAACATAGACAAATACCTCAGGCAGTATAACTTTGCTGAGACAAGCAGCTCTGATTTATTTAGGGGGAATATAACAAGGACAGGGGGAAATCAGGTTAATTAGCTTATCACTTTACTCATCTACCTATGGCTCTGTGCACAGGCCTATCCCTACCAGTTATTGTCCCTGGGTACCCAAGCCCTAGTGGCTAGTCCAAACCGTGGCAGCTGGTAGGGGCCCTTTCACACCGAGAAAAGAAAAATTAGTTTAAACAGTCAGCAGTACAGTGATTCCATTTGGATTTAATGTGGCAATTCAACAGGGAGCGACCCTGAATTAGTACTCACGACCTCCAAACAAGATAGGGTCCTTCAGTGTCAGCAGGGCTACTCTTGAGCTCCACAAGACTCCTCACACATTTATATGGCAAACAGGCAGGCTGCTTCTCTATCCCGATCGCAGTACTGCACAATACCGGTGAGAACACACAGCAGATTCAAGTCCTGACAGACTGAGTGCAATTCAGCAATTTCTCCAGTCTTCTACAGGGTGAGCCTGATTTTACTCTTCAGATATCCTTTGATTCTCTTCACAGGACGGATTCAGTCCTAACAAGCAGTTACACAAGCTGCAGACCGGAACTCTGGGCCTTACACACGTTTCCCGACTAAAACTGCACACTGAAAAAGCACAGGGCTCCTTCCTTCTTCACTGCCAGAGCTCAACTGAAACTCCAACAGACAAAACCGGGCACTTCCTTTGAGTTCCTCCCAGTTCTTGACTGGATTAGCTGTCACTCACAATAGACTGCTCCTGTTGGTCCAAAAAGGCGCCGAAGTCTAAACTACATCTCCCAGAGTCACTGCCCATACAGTCCTCTTGTGGCTGGCTCAGATTATGAGTCCAAGTTCTGATTCGTCCAAGGCACCATTTTAGAGCTAGCTTACCCCACACTGATTGGTCCAGTTCAGCAGTTCAAAACCAGAATGGGGAACTAGGCAGACACAGTTCTGACTGCAAAGGAAGCAGGTTAGACAAACTGTAATTTCATTATTACTCTAAATGATTTCTGGCAAACAGTTACATCTTTCAGATAGGTTCCTTTGCGCCTAGTGACTGCAAAATGGAATGAATTGGCAGCAGCTCAAGTGGTACTCAATCAAAGAAACACACAGTCCCCATACAAACTAATTATGTCTGCAAGCAGACAGCTCTTAAAGAGACAGTACCAGAGGTTCTAAAACACTCACTGATAAATGGCTTAAACGCCAAACACCATTCAGGCTTGGAGCATTCAAGCAAGCTCCTGGAAGTCTTTGGGGACCCCCCATTTGCAGAGGTTACACCCTTCCTGGCCTGGGAAAGCTTGGCGTCAGCGTCAAGCAAGTACCTATACGTTTAACTGCAACCATACACATTTGCATTAGGCTCACACATGTAATCGTCAGTCAGTATATCATTTTACCAAGAACACATTTCTGAAACATTGCAGTCGTACTCTTTACATAGTATTACACACATTGTACCATAACTCAAGTTATTACCTCTTGTACATGAAACCTGAAGAGAGGGCCCTTCCTATCAGTTACCTTGGGGCTGGACGGGGCAAGGGCACCATATAGAGGAACACAAGTAACTTGGAGTTAGCACTGATGCTCAGTTTGGGCAATGAGCTCGGGGGACATACACTCCTTTATGGACAACATTGAGAGGCAAGTCCACAGGCCTCCCAAGTGAATCATAACTGAGGTGCACCACAGGCTTTACAGCTCGACCAGTCTTTCTAGGGGAACTGTTACAGTCTCTGCACTCTGAGCCTCATTTTCAGCATTGTCCTCACTTGTCAGGGGCCTCCATGGGGTAGAGGCTAGAACTTGGGGCACTTTCAGCTCCAGGAGTTACAGTTTCTGAGTCCACAACATTAGGCTCGCATGGAGAGCTTTCGGACACTGGCAGTGGACTGTCAGGGCACTCAAAATACTCTTCTTGTTAGGTGTATCACCAGTCTGACCCAATCCATCATTTTCCTCCCCTGAAAGCTCAAACAGTTCAACCATGCACAATGATTCCATTTCATCTGATCTGATGCTTTGCACTTCACTTTCTGGGAGCATTGGCTCCAGGGACGAAACTGGGGGCTTAGACAGTCCAGAAGGCCCAGCTTAGTCTCCAGTATTGACTAGGGGATTGCCCCGAAACAATTGACTCAGTTCGTAAGAAGGATAGTATTCAAAGTCACTCTCACTTTCTTCTGATATGGACTGACAGTCATGCTCAACTGGGACTTGTGGAGGGGAACACTTTAACTCTGCTTCTGTAGGTGCAGACTTTCTTGATCTTTTCTTGGCAGCAGCTCTAGTCACTGGTCCAGAGGGGGCATCTTCTAGGGGCTCAGACTCAATCAAGATTTGTCCAATGGGCAGTAAATGATTTCTATGCATTGTTTTTACATCTTTTGAATTATTCTCAGGCCTTACTTTGTACACTGGCAGATCATCTAGTTTGCCCACTACAATGTGAGGGAGATGGTGCCATCTGTCAGCAATCTTGTGCTTGCCATGCAGTCCCAGATTTCTTAGCAATATCCGATCTCCCTCCTGGAGTTCCTGTGCTTTCACCTTTTTATCATACCTTTCTTTGTTGGCCAGATTTCTTTTGGCAGCCATGATTTGAGCCAGTTGGTACGCATGAGTTAGCTGGGCCTTTAACTTTTGCACATACTGTAAATAGTTGTCAGCTTGAACCCCATCAGGAGAGACCTAAAACACACATTTACGGTAGTCGAGCTTCTCTTCCAAACATCAGGCGGTAGGGGAGAGCCAGTGGCATCACTTTTGGTGCAGTTATAAGCATGTACCAGGGTGCTAATTTGTTGGCTCCATCTAAGCTTGTCCTTTGGGTGCAGGTGCCTAGCATATCTAGCAAAGTGTGGTTGAAAGCGTTCAGGCTGTGGGTCCCCTGGGGTGGTAAGAGTGGTTCTGGACTTCGCACTCCCCACAGAGAAAGCATCTCTTTGATCAGGCGACTCTCAAAGTCTCTCCTTGATCAGAATGGATTCTTTGTGGAGTCCATAGTGAACAAAAGTTTTCTACAAGTACTTTGGCTACAGTGGATGCTTTCTGGTCTTTGGTGGGAAAGCTTGGGCATATCTCGTGAAATGGTCAGTGACCACCAGCACATTACTGATATTTCTTTGATCTGACTCCAAACTCAGAAAATCAATATAGACCAGCTCCATGGGTGCACTGGTGGTTATGTTAACAAGGGGCAGCCCTCTGGGACAAAGCTTTCCTCTGTAAGCAGCGACTACAAGTTGAATGTGTTGCTCCACATCAGCCCCATCTTAGGCCAAATAGAATCTGGATCTCACCAAGTCAAGTGTTCTGTCTATACCAAGGTGCCCCATGTGGTTGTGCAAGGACCTCAATACTGAGTCTCGAAAGGCAGTGGGCAGCACCAGTTGTTGTTTGTCTACTTGTCCCCTCTGTCTACTGTTTCTCTGTATAACAGTTTATTTATCAGTTTCAACTTAGGACCTTCTTTGTATAACAGTGCAGTTCTCAAATCAGTGGAGCGTAATTTGGACACATCTTTTCCTGCATAGAGGCTTCTAAAGCTGATTTGATCATGGGATCGTGGGATTGAGCCGCGAATACTGTCATTGTCCAGCTGAGGCAGTGCACCAATGTCTATTGCAGAAAAGTGGCAATAAGCAGCAGGTATGCAATTCTCAGAGGGTCCCAAGCAATCCACCATGCAGTCCACTGCGTCCGTGGACATTGTTCCTCCTGTCAAACTTCCGGCAGAGTGCCGAATGTCAGGTTCTGCCAATCTGACCCAATCATTCTGGGGAACAGGCCTCCGGAGAAGAGCATCAGCATCTATGTGGTTCAGACCTGCTCGGTATTCGAGAGCATAGTCATATGTAGATAATGCAGAAAGCCACCTATGGCCAGTGGCATCCAACTTAGCTGAGGTCTGCACATAGGTCAAAGGATTATTGTCAGTTTTACTAGTATTTTAGCCCCATACAAGTACTCATGGAATTGGTCAACAATAGCCCACTTCAAAGCTAGGAACTCTAACTTATGTACAGGATAGTTCTTTTCGGATGGGGTCAGGCTTCTACTGGCAAAGGCCACTGGTCTCAGGCCATTCTCGTGCTCTTGGTACAACACAGCCCCAACCCTTGCAAGCTAGCATCAGTGTGCAGGACGTAAGATTTTTGGATCAGCATAGGCCAGCACTGGAGCATGGGTAAGTTGATATATGATCTCATGAAAAGCAGTCTCACAATCAGGAGTCAGCGGACCCCAAATACTTCACTCGGACGAAAATACACTCTTTCAGTCTTGAGGGACGCTGACTTTGGTATTTTTGTGGGTTGGGGATACCCTTGAGTAAGGTTAAGTAAAGGCGGATCACTCTTGAATAGTCCTTGATGAAGCAGCCGATAATAACCACAGAATCCAGGAATCTTTGCAGTTCTTTTAGATTTTGGGCTGTGGCCAGGTGGTCAAGGCCTCAACTTTACTTGGGTCGGTCTCTATTCCTCGGTGGATACTATGTGTCCCACATACTTTACTGATGTTTGAAAATTGACACTTATCAATGGACAGTTTAAGGCCAAAGTCCTTCAGTCGGTCCAATACCTTAAATAATCTGCTCTCATGTTCCTCCAGTGAGCTGCCAAACACAATAACATCATCTAGGTATACCAGGCACTCTAGTAAGTTCATGTCCCCACTGCACGCTCCATCAATCGTTGAAAAGTGGCTGGGGCACCTGAAATCCCTTGAGGCATCCTCATGAATTCATAGAAATAGCGGACAGATAAAGGCTGTCTTCTCCAGGTCCTCTGGGGCTATCGGGATCTGGTAGTACCCACTGCGGAGATCCAACACAGAGAACCACTTGCTCCCGTTTAGGCAGTCCAAAGCATCCTGAATGCGGGGCATTGTGTGTACTGATCAGGGATAGTCCGCTGGTTTGAGTGCGATAATCACACACATCCTTACTGTCCCATTCTTTTCCTCACTACCACAATGGGGGAAGCATAAGGGCTCTGGATTCTTGTATTACACCAGCAGCTAACATCTCTTGCAGATGCCGTCTCACATCATCTATGTCAGCAGGTGCCAGGCATCGAGACCTCTCCACGAAATGGTCTTTCATGCAGCCGGATATTGTGCTCAGCCCTTGCACCATCCCACGTCCCATTCCTTTAAAGAAAACACCTGGTCTCTCTGGGCAAGCTTCTCACTGATCCTCACTTTCCATTCAGCTGGCAATGGGAGTCGCCGAAATCAAACAAGTCAGGTGTTACTCTGTCATTCTTCCTTGAACTCTTGCTGCTGGGTAGCACTGCAGTGTCTGCACAATTCACATTAGCCAGGATGCAACCTCTATTTACTCAGTGTCTCTTTCAGACACATTATGAACTTGGACCATTACCCTTCTGGCATAGCATGGGCTCTAGCGGCAAAATACTTAGGCTGACCAGCAGTCCTCTGGCAATTTTCCATCGCCTGGTGCATCCAACATTAATATTTTATTCTTAACATCCTTTCTGATACGGACCTCTCCCTGTAAGGTACACTGGGCATTTGGCGCCAGGATCAGAGACTCAGGATCCTTCTTCCATACAATTCCGACCGGTTCCTCTGGTTCTATTTTTTCAGCATCTCTCTGTACCTCATAGGCCTTCTTAATTAAAGCCGGAACTCTTAAAGCTCTACTAGTCTTTGACCCCTGTTTTTCATAACACAACTGTGCCAGCCTTCCGAACATATGAGCATTTGTTCCAATCAACAAAGGGACACCATCATACAGTCCAGTGGGGGACACACTAAGGCTAGGGTCTCTACTTGTTGACCCTCCAGCCACGGAGGTGGGAAAGAAAGCCAAATTCGGATGTACCGGAATAGGGTAGGCCTTCTCACTTAACCCCCATACATGCAGTCCTTCTAATGGTTGTAAGGGTATGTCTGACAAATGCTTCTGATACCAATCTTGGAACATAATTGTCACTTGGGAGCCACTGTCTAATACAGCTCTTGTAGACACTCCATTCACCTTTACAGTGGTCTCCATGGAGGGACCCACTATTCTGGACCAGTCTGGAAAGGCGGTATTGGGGGCCTGGGCAACTGACCTCGCCACAAAAGGACGTGAGTTAGCATTGTTGGTGCCCTCACTGGGATCATTTTGTGCACCTCTTAACCACTGATTTGTTCTCCGAAGCTCTCCTTGTAGCCTATACTCAACTTTGTCAGTGTCTTTTGGGGACCGGCATTCCCTTTTCATGTGCCCATCCTTCCCACAATTATAGCAAAACATACTTTCTGGAGTTTGAGCTGGCCGAGGCGCCACACTGGGAGCCAGGGCGGGGTATTACTAACTGGAAACCTTGGTGCCATCTCTGTCTGTGGCGTGATAAGCATTTGGAGACATCTCGTCAGTTTCTCCACTTCCATGGTCAAGGAATCGAGTTCAGAGCTGTTATCAGCAGGAGATACATGGGTGGGTACCCCCACCCCCATAGCAGATGCAGTCGGATATAGGTCAGGGCCCGTACTTGCAGGCGTGGCCTTCATAAAGGGACTGTTTTTGAATTCCCGGATCTCTCTCAACAGTTCGCCCCATTGTGACATATCTTTTTCGTTGTCAGAGCACTCATTGACTGTCAACCTCTGCCCCTGAACTTCACTTGATGGGTCACCCTCAGTCACTCGGTCGTAGCCACAGCTGTTGGTGCAGGTCCTCCGAGTCGCCTTTCTCTCAACTCCTCAATTTCTCTCATTAACTCATCATGGGAGGTGGGGATTCCAGTCGATTTGCCAGGCGTAACTGAAGCAACAGCAGTTCTGAGAAGGGGCAGACTTAAGGATTCTGTCCAGTCTGGTTCGGTCAGTTCAATCGCTGGCAAACTACCCTTTCTGAGGCATTCTTGCAACAATTTTTCCACCGAGATACATACACAGACAACAACTCCCTTGGTACTGTTGTGCATTTCTTACTCTCCACCATAGGTCCTCATCAGAATCTGGGCTCCCATACACATTCTCCAGGCTCAAGATAGGCCTGTGCAGTCGCTTCAGGGTTACTGGCCCATTTAGCACAGATGGTAGCCAGGGCAGGACCTCGGAGGCTCTCACTAACCCTCTTTGCTTTTCAGCTTCCGAGCATTGCCATTCTAGCACTTGGGGGCAACTAGTCTATCCAGGTCTCCCAGTCATCCTACCCTTGGGGGTGGGAGGTGCCAGAGAAGATCCTCAACCTTGGTAAGAGTCGTGACTAATGGCAGGTGCAGAAATAGGAGTCTGCATTGGTTCAGCCACCATTACGGGCACTGGGCGGAGAGGGTGTTGGGGAGAACACCCCAGGTGGCAAGAATAGTTTCTTCAAGTCCTCCACAGTTTTCCCTTCTCCCAGCAACCATTTGCAAATTTCTCCTCAAAGTTTCAGATAGTGGTGGGGCTCATTCCCCGGGTCTTTACTGTCTAGTTATCACTCTCCAAGCAGTGAGGGCTCCCTCTGGGGTAATGGTCTGTGGCACTTTGGAGCTATCTATGGGATCCTTAAACTCTACTAGGGCCAGAAAAGTGTGGGTGAGCAGATTAGCTTGCCGACCCACCACCACAGGGTTTTGTAAACCTTGACCTTGGAAAGTACTCCTGTACAGTGTCCGTATTGATACCAGGGGATGTCCAGGATAAGCATAGCATTTTGGGGTCGATCTCCTCCCAGTACACCACTCCACCAGCCGGTGCACAGCCATTTCTGTCGGGTACCCATTTTTTCCTTAACAGTGGTTTGTAAATATGGCCACTAGAGGACACACAATCCCAGCGGTGAGCCTCAAGATGTAACCCCTAGGCAGGCTATCCCAGGGTTACTACCCTGCCTGATTTGCCACCAACAGGTTGAGGGGCCTGGATCCAATGGCAGGTGCCTCCACCCAGAGGTCAGGGTTTGCAATAGTTAAACTTACTTGGTCACAGCCCTCTGGGACACTGCAACCCCCCTTTCTTCCCACTAGTGGCCCACACAGTATATCAGAATTACCTTCACAGTATACACTTACCCTCAGGACTGGTTCAGGCACTGGGACCCCCTGTAAAATAAGATACAGTGCAACAATCACAGTACAATATTTTAACATAGACAAATACCTCAGGCAGTATAACTTTGCTGAAACAAGCAGCTCTGATTTATTTAGGGGAATATAACAAGGACAGGGGGAAATCAGGTTAATTAGCTTATCACTTTACTCATCTACCTATGGCTCTGTGCACAGGCTATCCCTACCAGTTACTGTCCCTAGGTACCCAAACCCTAGTGGCTAGTCAAACCATTGGCACGCTGGTGAGGTACTTCACCGAGAAAAGAAAAATTAGTTTAAACAGTCAGCAGTACAGTGATTCCATTTGGATTTAATGTGGCAATTCAACAGGAAGCGACCCTGAATTAGTACTCACAACCTCCAAACAAGATAGGGTCCTTCAATGTCAGCAGGGCTACTCTTGAGCTCCACAAGACTCCTCACACATTTATATGGCAAACAGGCAGGCTGCTTCTCTATCCCGATCGCAATTACTGCACAATACCCGGGAGAACACACAGCAGATTCAAGTCCTGACAGACTGAGTGCAATTCAGCAATTTCTCCAGTCTTCTACAGGGTGAACCTGATTTCTACTCTTCAGATATCCTTTGATTCTCTTCACAGGACGGATTCAGTCCTAACAAGCAGTTACACAAGCTGCAGACCGGAACTCTGGGCCTTACACACGTTTCCCGACTAAAACTGCACACTGAAAAAGCACAGGGCTCCTTCCTTCTTCACTGCCAGAGCTCAACTGAAACTCCAACAGACAAAACCGGGCACTTCCTTTGAGTTCCTCCCAGTTCTTGACTGGATTGGCTGTCACTCACAATAGACTGCTCCTGTTGGTCCAAAAGGTGCAAGTCTAAACTACATCTCCCAAGTCACTGCCCATACAATCCTCTTGTGGCTGGCTCAGATTATGAGTCAAGTTCTGATTCGTCCAAGGCACCATTTTAGAGCTAGCTTACCCACACTGATTGGTCCAGTTCAGCAGTTCAAAACCAGAATGGGGAACTAGGCAGACACAGTTCTGACTGCAAAGAAAGCAGGTTAGACAAACTGTAATTTCATTATTACTCTAAATGATTTCTGGCAAACAGTTACATCTTTCAGATAGGTTCCTTTGCACTCCTAGTGACTGTAAAATGGAGTGAATTGGCAGCAGCTCAAGTGGTACTCAATCAAAGAAACACACAGTCCCACATACAAACTAATTATGTCTGCAAGCAGACAGCTCTTAAAGAGACAGTACCAGAGGTTCTAAAAACACTCACTGATAAATGGCTTAAACGCCAAACACCATTCAGGCTTGGAGCATTCAAGCATTCAAGCAAGCTCCTGGAAGTCTTTTGGGAACCCCCATTTGCAGGGGGGTTACACTTAGGCTGTTCGATTTTTTTTGTTTATTATTTATTTTATTTATTTATTTCAATTTTGTTAACCGGGTTAACTCACTGGGCCCCAAAGGGTCTCTTTTTCAGGGGTGACCCGGAATTAGTTACATAGAGTGGAGAAAAGGACATTTTGTCATACAGTGCGAGCCATTAACAACATTTTGCTTACAGATGAGACATTGTACATAAGAGGATTATACAACCAATCAGTTAGACAATACGTATAGCTAATCAATTTCACCTTTTTTTTTTTGTTACTTTCTTTATTTCCCTTACTTCACTGGACTCTCTCCAGCTAAGCTATTGGGCTTCCCCAGCTGTTCCCATCCACCTGAAGCTCTGTCTATGTTCCCATGGTCCCTCATTGATCCCTGCAGTCCACCAGCGAGCCCCTCCAGATCTGAGTCCCCCAGAGGCAAGGATCGCGTTACTCCCTGGCACTCTGTCTACAGTGTCTAGCCCCTGGATGGCTACGGAGGATCTCCCGGGAAGGCAGCCAGCTCTGGCCCAGTATTGGACGTGGTGCTTGAGGCACCACACAGCCCACCTTCACCTACCAATGAGACTTTTTTTTTCTTTTTTTTGTGTTTTGTCTACCCCCACATACTGCGGCTAAGCGAGGCAATGTAGCACTGCAACTCTGCCTCCCGTGCTTATATTAGCGGCGCTGTGTTGAGTGCCCCCTGGTCTCCACCAGAGACTGCTCTAGAGCGACCGCTTCCCCGAGTCCTTCCCCAGGAAGGGAGAGCAGTCCTCCAGATGCTCGATCTCTTCCCTCCCCTGCCGACCCCTAATGACCTGGACTCATTCCTGAACTCAAGCTGCCGGTGTGGCGTGAGGTGTGGCGTCCAACACCTCAACCCTCAGCACCACCGGCCAACATTAATTTTTTTTTTTAAATGTAGATCTGGAGCAAGTCTCGTCTTTGTCCCCCAGCTGCTTCCAACCACCCACCAGCTCACATTCGTGCTCCTCTAACTGCCTCCCACTCAACTCTGTGATGTTACAGTCTCAGCAGTTTTTTTTTATTTACTGTGTGTACTTTACAGTTTTACCTGCGAGGGTGAGCAAACAGAGAGGTAAGGCGAGCATCGCATGAGCATGAGTGGGGGAAAGCTTCCTTATGAAAGAGAGAGAAAGTCATGGCGGTGAGTTGAACTGGGGGATTGGAGCAGGCAGTACAGTAATTACCAGCAGCAATCAGCAAGGTTAGAGCAAGCGACAACAGTGACCGAGATGTGCAGGGGAGGGGGGAGCTACCTTGGTAGGCAGAAATCACAAGCAGCAGCAATGACAGACAAGCCACAGTCCATAGTCTACAATTGTTTTTCTCTCTAATTGAAGTGTTGTAAAAGCCTGCTGCTGCTGCTATACTGAAGTTGGGAGCCACATGAACCATTCATTATACCGCAAGTTCGGTGTAATGAGGTTTGTTATAGCGAGATGTTACCATAAATAAGATCACTCTTACAATGGTCTCTGCAGTGCTATTACTATATTATTGATCGAGATCGATCAATAATATATCAGCATTTTGGAAAACCTCCCCTGACCATGCCTGTTTCCAGGGCAGTGGTGTATGATGAGACACTCTTCACTGAATAAGAGTGTCTCAGTGGCATGGAAAAGGAGCGCTCTGATCGGTCGTGAGCACTCCTTCGATCTATAGTGATTTAATACATTCACCCATTATCTTCCAGGCATCCATATGGCTTCACTTTTTCCTGTGTCTGTTTTAGCTTTTAAAACTACTGATACTTTATCATTTTTTTCCTTTTGTCACTTTAGTTTAAGGTCATCTTTTACTTTTTCACTGTTATTGTTGGTGTCATGATTACCACAGTTCACAGTTCTCAAGCCTGTTTTACCCACCGCAAGGAATGATTTGTCTACTTTGCAGAAGTATTCATATATTATAATTGTTAAAAATGTCTTTATGTGTTAAAGAGCTAGTGTACTGCCTAAAACTAATATTAGTTTTAAAAGCAGTCAACCATTAGCTCATATATCCGAGGTAATTTTTCTTTTCCCTTTGGTTAATTAGAAGATTGTTTAGCAGGTGTGATGTGTGGAACAGCACTCTGCCCGGCAGCTGACATATCTAGCTTTATTGCCCCCCACTACATACTCAGCATTGTGACCTCACTGACCGTGACATCACTGCTGCTTAGGAACAGCCACTCAGTAGTTGCCAGATCCATTGTCTGTGATGTCACTATCAGTGGGATCACAATGCTGATGATGTAGTGGGGAGATGAGAGACAGATATGTCAGCTGCAAGGATAAGAGCTGCCCACACATCCAGCACCATATTATCACATAGAAAACTTTCTAATGAGCAAAAGCAAAAAGAACAAAGTTACAACCGGCTACTTCTTAAAATTTGTATAATTTTCCTGTCTGTTTTGGTTCCACTAGCTCTTTAAGATACATGTTTGTCAACTGGTATCTACCTGTTTAAGAGGCATGTATTAAAGTGCATTAGATAGCTTTGGATCCCCCCCACCAAAAAAAAAAGTGCCACTGTGCTGACACAAAGTGCTGGGGTTTGTGTTGTGCTCTCTCTGTGATGTGCTCTTGTGTGTTGGTTTTTGTATGTCTATTAAATATTGCCTTGTTGCATTTTCATTCAGTTTTCAGCCATGTAATTTTTACAGCTGTAGTAGCACACCATTCTGTGTTCCCTGCACTCAGGGATGTTTGGAGGAGTGCTGTCTGTATCAGAGCAGCGAGGGAGGTCTCCTTGTTTTGTTCTTCTCATGCTGTCCATGATCTGCACTTCACTTAAGTGGCAGAGGCATACCTCTCAACCTCCTGCCTCACAAATCAGGGACAAGGCTTAAAAAAATCAGGGACAAAGGACCAAAATCAGGGACACATCTTCAAAATTAGAGCTATCCACCCAGAAAGCTGGTAGAATATGGGGCTTAGTGCAAAATGCATTTTCTAAGCAAGAACAAGTCTGTAACTTTAATGCTTGACATTATTTTGTGCTTACAATTTCCACTGTTTAGCCATGGAAACACAAATTTTAGGAGGGACAGAGTAAAATTTTGAGGCAAAATCAGGGACATCCCTGAAAATCAGGGACAGTTGAGAGGTATGGGCAGAGGCCATTGGGATCTTTGTCCACTTATCGAGTGTCTGCCCTTTGGGGTTGAATTATATCTGCGGCTGCTGGACTTTTTCCGCTAGTCTGCCAGGATTGCTGCTGCAAACATGGACTGCCTGTTAATGTGAGACTTATCTTCTATGCTTTCACAAGCAAAGCCTGCAAGAGCAAGGAAGAGGAGGGGTTGCTAGAGGGGGCAAATGAAATGTTTGCAACACAATAAAGGATTTAAGATTAAGGGTTGGAAGTTCAAAACCAGCACAGTTCTTCATATAAGTGGCTAAAGTAGAAACAGAAATCAGTTTACAAATGTTGTTAAAAAAATATTTTTTTAAAAACATCATGGGGATATATTGGTACAAAAATTGTACCTATTCAATTTGTCAATACAAAAAAATAGTATATATTCACTTGCGCCAGACTTCGGATAATGTCCGTAGAGCTATCCTTCTTATGGACTATATTAATCAAGGGTCTATCCTGGTGGTCTTGATAAGCTTAGATGCTGACAAGGCCTTTGACTGGGTTTTGTGGCATTTTTTATGCAAGACCCTTTCCCAATTTGGTTTTCTGGAAGAGCTGATATCTTGGCTCCAGAACATCTATGCAACACCCAAGGCATTTCTCCGGGTAAACAGCCATGTGTCTTCCCCAATCCCTTTGGCTCGTGGGACTCACTGGGTTTCCCTCTTTCCCCTCTCCTTTTTGCTTCATATATTGAGCCTTTGGCGGTAGCCATTAGAGAGAACAGGGGGGGGTTGAAGGAATCCCGTTGGGAGGAGAGGTTTTTAAATTTCTCTTTATGTGGATGATATTTTGTTGACAGCTCTGGACCCCAAAAATTCAGTCCCAGAAGTCTTGAGTGTACTTCAGACCTTTGTGACAATTTCTGGATATGTTATTTATGTATTGAAGATGGAGGTGTTGGCTCTTAATTTCTCTCCTTCGCAATCCTTCAATCCTCACATTGGAGATGTACCAAAATAAAGCACTTAGGTGTACAATTGCTTCAGAATTTAATACATTTGGAATTGATAAATTATGAGCCATTGACTCAGGCGATTGAGAGGGATCTGAGCCAATGGGCCCATCTCCAATTATCCTTTCTATCCAGTATTGATGCCATCCATATGTCTATTCTACCCAGACTTCTTTATCTGTTTCAAACAGTCCCAGTAACCACCTCTCCCTATTCCTTTATATCTTGGAATAGGACCTTGTCCCAATTTGTCTAGGCGAGTCGCCAACCTCAGATCTGCTGGTCACTTATTCAGTTGCCAGTTGATAGAGATGGCTTAAACTTCCCTAATGTATTGGGGTACCACAGGGCAGGGATTATTAGAATGATTTTGTTGTGACTTAACCCCTCGTATGTGGCAACTTGGAAACATACTGAGTTTGTGTTAAATGACCTGTTTGAAGAGTGTTTTCCCCTTAACCTCTCCTCTGAGTTTTAAGACCTTCATGTTCAGTACAGTGGATACTCCGCGGTCTTGGTTTAAAATTCGTGCCCTCCCCTCACTGGCTTCCATTTTTTATTTTGCCTGTCTGTTATCGTCTGAAAGAGATTTTTTGCCAGCCTGCTTTGACCTCACTTTTCAAAGGTGGCACCGCTTGGGACTGTCATGTATTTTTCAATTTCTCGATGGAATTTAATATAACAAAATGCAAAGTAATGCACTTGGGGGAAAAAAACATGTACAAATATAATATTAACAATAACCCATTATCAGAGGTAAGAGAGGAAAAGGATCTCGGGGTTTTAATTACAAATGACCTAACCTTTACCAGACATAACCAAGAGACTGTAAAGAAATGTCAAAAACTATAAGTGTGTATACTTAGAAACATCAAAAGCAGGGACAGAGATGTCATAGTGCCACTTTATACCTCCCTAGTGCATCCCCACTTGGAATATTGTACCCAGTTCTGTGCCCCACAAGATATTAAATCCAGGAAAATAGTGAAAAAGGTACAGAGAGGACTAAAAAAACAGGGCATGCCAACATCTGGGATATAGTAACCGACTGAAAAAAATAAATGTGTACTCAACCCACTACAGAAGTACAAGCGGAGAAATGTGTTTAATTTACAGATAAATAAAGGAACCTTATGGACTAAACACTATCAGTCTGACTAGACATATGGGGAGAGAGACACCTAGATCCCATTCTCTAAAATTAATAGGAGAACAATCCATTACAGTAAGGAGGAGTAACGTCTTCACACAGTGAGTTATCACCAAATGGAACACCTTATCAAAAAATATAATTATTAGTGACACTTTGGATACTTTAAAAAAAAGACTGGATAAATTCATGGGTTCAATTTTTTTCCCACCACTAAGGTGGTGGCGAGTTCATTAAAGGGCCCTGGCTCACTGAACTCGTTTCCAATCTATGAAACATATCCGAGGGGTGGTCTCATTTGCCCATTTACAGGCTTCCTATTAATTGACCAATCGTGAGCACTTCCTATATTTACAAGTTCTGATTTTTTTACTGCACATGGGCCCCCCAAGGAGTAAACTCACTAACCCAATGGCCTCGATCCTGAGGCTCCTGCTAGACTCACTTAAGGGGATAACCTGGTCTCATTTGATTGGTCAAGCCTATAAGAACCTGAGAAATTACTGGAGTGATAACATTCAGTCTATTTTGAAGGCTTGGAATGCAGAACTCTCCACAGATATCTTGTATGAGACATGGATAAAGTCCATTCTGCCTTCAATGAAAATCTCCCAGGCTCCCTACTGGCAAGAATTTATTTGGAAGTGCTGTATTCCATTTTTTAATACACCAGATAGATTAGCTAAATATCTTTCGATTTCAAATGATGTTTGTTAAAGGGCCTGCGGGGAGACCTTGACCTCCGCCCATATTTTCTGGCATTGCCCAGACGTTTCTTCCTTTTGGCAGGAGGTTGAGAGCAGACTGCTCCAACTGGTGGGAGTCGAGATAATCATATCCCCAGAACTGGTACTTTTGCACATTTCTGCTAATGACCGGCCCATCCCCTCATTTATGGCATCGACTGACTCCACCTACACTTGCCCAATGGTATACTATTGTGAATGATATTTATTATATAGAAAGACTAATAGTCCGATGTAATGACCAAGTTGTTCATTTTGAGTTGTGCTGGAGGTCTTGGGTGTTTTATTTTTCACAGGAAGATGCTTCATTTGTCCCTTGATTATTAATACATACCAGTCCTGAATCGGGGGTGGGAAGGGACATTGGTTTGAGACAGGGGTTCTCATTAGAAATTGGACCTATGGAATTTTTTTTTTTACATCCTACATTTTGGGCTACTATTTTTATGAAATTGCAAGGCTACCCTTATTTTGGGGAAATGTTCCATGTTGCTTTCCTTTATTTAAGTATATGCTCATTATTTAATAGCACATTGCTAGATAGTGTCTGGTATAAACAGATGTAGTATTTTGTTTTTAGAGTTTTCTCACCAACTGTATACATGGATTGTACTTGATTGTAAGAACTGCACGCTCTGTTCTCTGCAGATATAAATAAAAAGTTTGAAAAAATAGTATAGATACTGCACAGTGTGTTTGAAGCTTTTTACCTGTGGTACAACAAAAACATTGTATCAATAACGCATTAAAAAAGAGGGTCCAAAGTAGTACTGATACATATAAAACCGTATTTACACATAAAAGCTGAAGCAATAGAATTATTTTTTAGTGACCTTACTCCAAGCTTTCATTTAGGTTTCTAGGCCTAATGGTTCAAGCTAGACCTTTTGAAATACATTTTTTTTTAGAGTTAGCTAACATTTCAGTCATCAGTAATAGGAACTTAATGTTTTTAAAATTAAAGATTAGAGTCTGCTAAGTTAATGTAAACAATGTAAAAATGTTAAAGGATGTTGCTACAAGTTACATACATTGATAGTTTCAAGTTTATTATTAAAAGTCGGCCCGGTGGCACTGAGGGTTGAGGCACTGGATGTCACACCTCGTGCCACGCCGGCGACCTGAGTTTGGGAACGGACTCGGGTTGCTTGGGGGTGGGGGCAGGGAAGGATTGAGCATTCGCAGACTGCTCTCCTTCCCCAGAGGAGGGGGGTTAGCGCAGCGCACTGTTGCCTGACACCCAGCGGTGGCTGGATGTCAGCACAGGCATGCTGCCAGAATGGGGAGGGCCAAAGTTCAGGGCTTAAGGCTGCCTCCACAGAGGTGGAGCCTAGCCACTCCACCCACTGCATGATCATGGGGCCCAGGAGAAGACATCGGGAAAATGGAGCTGGCAGGCTCCATGGTGGCCCAGCTGCCTCTACACCAGGACTGGAGAGACGAGCCCTTCCATAGAAGGGGCCGAAGTCAAAAACAAAGAATAAAAAAAAAGTTTATTATTAAAAATTGTGTATAGCTAAAATGGTTGAGCATCCTTACATAAAATGCGACACAAAAACTATACATTACATACAGTACCATTAAACTTTTTAAAAAACAGAAAAAAAGATTGATATATGTAAAAATGCAATGGTTTAGAAAATTATTAAATCTTGCTATTTTAACCACATTATTATGTTTGCTCAGATTCTGAGTCACAGAACTGAGTTAATTGGATTCCAAATTGACTTTTGGAATTAGGATTGTCTTAACTGTAGTCTGAAAATCCTGATTGTGAAATTAAAAGCTAAAACATGTTTTTACATAGGAATTTAGGATGTAGGATTCCAAACTGGATTCAGTTTCTGAGTCTGTGGTCCTTTTTGGAATTGGAAGTGGAATTGGATTCAAAATCAAAAATGTCTAAATTTGTAAAAAGTCCTATTAGATCAAAATCAGCCAGTGCAGAGCAATCCTAAACATAATATACTGTAGAACTGATTTTAATCATGCTCTGTTTATTTTCACTATATTCGCTGTGTTGACTTTATAACGAAAATAAACAGAAAGTGATTATATTTAGAAATTGTTACCATCTGTAATGAGGAGGAGGCGGAGCAACTGCAAGATTTAAAAAAGTGTGTCACATGTGTCACCGCCATGCACCTTGTAACCCATTCCTGGTCATTGTTCCTCGAGAGAGAGCCCTTCCCATCCCCAGCAATGCATAACAGTGACACACTGTAAGAGAGAAGCAGTTGTCGTCATTCCATCCTCTCTGGAATCATTCCACTCATGTGTTCCATACTGTGAGGGGCTGTGACTGTTGTTTCCCCTGGGTGTGAGCTGGAGAGAGAGAGAGAGAGAGAGAGAGACAGACACAGAGCAGCGCAGAGGCTTGTCTGAAGTCAGGGATGGCAACCTGTGCCTGGGTGTGTAAATATCAAGAGGGGGTAGAACAGGAGTGCCGCAAGTCGGTATGTGTCCATTACCACCAGTGTTGTCCATTGGTGCAAGCTACACTGATGTTCCATGAGAGAGACAGATAGAGAGATGATCAGTGGGCGGTGAGAGAGAGAGGGAGCGCGCAAGATAAAACTCCCCTTAAGTCACAGGTACTGCAATGTTATTTGTGTGTCTGTATGTCTAGAAGGAGGCAGTTTGGGAGAGAGTGGAAAGTGTCACTGGGACATGTCTGTTCTCTGTGTAAGTATAGTATGCACAGAGATAGACAACAGATCACTTTGGAGGAGCGAGTGGTGTTAGAGGTAGTTGTAGTGCTGTACCTGCATGTCCGTTCCATTTGTCCTTATGAGGCATGTTTATTTTCAGTGAAAGAGTGACACAAAGACACAGAGGGACATTCAAGAGCATTGTTTTTCTGTGTGTCTCTGTGTGTGTTAAGGGGGGGGTCAGGAATGCGCTAATTCAATCAGCCGCGATTAAGTCAGTGCACAGCTGTTCTCAAATTCTGGCACCCACGAATATAATCAGTTCTACAGTACCAACAAATAATTATTACATTGATATGCTCAAATAATGCATCTGCTGTGACAGCAAAAAAAAAAAAAGTTTATAGAGGAAATGCCATGGGCTGACTCAAAATATGCAAATTATCTTTAGGTGTGAGGGGGCAGGACCATAACTCATAAGTGGCAGGGCCAAATAGCCCCTTAGCACCTTGCATGCCATATGCAGTCATTAAGATGTTGACCTTGGACTATGACACCTGGGAGGAAAGGCACTATCCCATTTAGGATGTGTTTTCCCCATTTGCTCCTGGGTGTCTGCCAGCAGGGGGCTCTGGTGAGTTGCACATATGCACTTTGCCTAGTGCTACCACAGCCCGATGTTCATACAGGCAGTGTGTGCTGGACAGGGTATGCTTCTTGTATAAATATGTCTCCCTGTCAGCTATGCGTTTTTGGATGACACTATGTTTTGTGCAGTGCCAATAGATGTTACTGAATATGGGACCATTGTCTATAATGCAAGAGTGCATGAGGACATGGAACAGCCCTCGCATGACATCTGAGGAACAGAATGAAGAACATTGGAAAATAAATGTATTTTGGGAATGTAATTTAAACTGCATTACATGTGCAATGCATGTAACACGGCATGTACTATGATATTTTAAATAGAACTGGTATTTGTAAGCAGAACTTTCACAAGTACTGTTGGTTTGTGTGCATATATGTAATATATATATATATATATATATATATATATATATATTATATTTCTAATTTTATGTAAGAAGTTATTCAAGAAATCTTGTTATAAATCTTTACATGTATAATAAACATAATTTATGCAGACACCAAGGCGTTGCACATTTAATATATTACTGTTCAGCATTGCTGTTGCAATTTAAGAAGAATCACAGAAACATAAAACATATAAAATACTGCTGGAAGATACTAGTGTTTGTTCTTTAAAAATAAACACTCTTTTCTAGTTTGCTTTTTATTGTTTCATCATCCATCACCAGAGATGTAGAGTAATGCCATTACTGATGTTTGCATAGTGGTTTCTTCCTGAACTGACCACTGCAAGAACTCGGGAACATCTATTGCCCTTATTGCTTTGGAACAGTTTTACTAGAATATGAACCAGGTTCTGCTTTAGTGTTGCTGTTATTCAAAAATGTCATTGTATTATCTTCACCAAGAGTTGTAATGTATATGTTTATTATTTACATATAGCCTAAACCGCTGTTCAGATAGATTTTTGTGATGTGGTATGGGGAATTTCTGTGGAACTCTTTGGCTACTGCCAGGGGTGGTGTCAGAAGAGTGGCTTCACTGCCCATTAGGGTCTGATGCTCAGTGGGAGTAGTGCCCACAGTTTCTGTTCCTCATGCCCAGAGATAAGAGGATTCTGGTGTTAAATATTTGTACACATGTGGAACTGAAACTTCCTTTCTCATACTTGTAGATATGGTGAAGTCACACAACCTTTATGTTTGCTATACCCGCCTACCTCAATTACTAGCTGTGACTGTTGGACTCTGCTCTATAACTCCTGGGTGTCTGAAGACCATAGGTGCATGCGTTGTTATCAGTTGTCCTGAGGGATATAATGAAAGTGATCAGAACTGCTTATTCGCATGCTTTCCACCCCACTGGTAATCTCTCCTGGAGGATATGACTGGTTTATCAGCTACCCGGTCGTCCCCACTTTCCGAGAGTGGTGACTTAATTTTACAGCAGCTCTTTGGGATGTTGTCATTTATAGTGCCTGATCTGGATTCAATTGTCTACCATGCTTTATGCCTGCTGAAATCTGTATGAATAAACAAAACTCTAGACTGTAAATGGTGTATTTACATTTGTAACTTGCAACTAATGGCTCCAGTTCCCCAGACTCAAGAAGCTAGCTGAAAAAATATAAATCCATGAGTGGTGTGCCACCTCTCCTCAAGAGCCAAGTATCACCATTCGAAAATCCCCTAGACCAGGGAAGGAGAATTACACTTGGTCATTGTCTAAGATGAAAAGGGACATATCAGTCCATATAATTCCTCTGACAGTAGGAATGAGCAGCTGAAGAGTACATGGCAGACAGGATAATGGCAGCTCAGGACACAATGCTAACTTTACTGCAGTATGTAGAACATAATTAAGCCAAACAGCAGGACCACAGATATACTGTACACTGGAATATGAGCCATTTGACAAATTTAGGCAAAGCTGTACTTCTTATTTGGGAAATTAAGAGGTGCAACACTGTGGTGTGTGGAGTAAATGAGGCGATTGGCCTGGGAAAAGAACAGGTGATGTTTACAAATGCTGACTACAGTCCACCAGAGCACAACAAACTCTAAGCAAGGCCCCTGGAACTCTGTAATTCTATGGACTTAGAAGGTCCCACAGAACTTACATCATGCCAGAGAATGTATGTAATGCTACAAAATTCAATAGACTTGGTGATTTTCCATTCAGATGTATAGTATTTCCGTAGTGTCTGCTTCCCTTCCTCTCCTTTATCCTGAAGTCCCTTGTCTGTGCTGAGCAGGTAACGTTATTGTTGACCACGTCATATTTTAACCCAGGAAAAACTGCGATCTGTCATAGGAATGAGCACTGACCGAAGAGCTGTGGGGCTCTGACTATAAGCAGGGGAGCAGCCAACTTAATATGGAAAGATGTGATGAACTGGACCTGTAGAATTTAACTAGTTCACTGAGGAAGATGTTGGTGATGCTACATTTGAAAATAAGAAGCAATTTATAGAATATCATTAAATAGTATACAGAGACACTTTAAATTCATCATATTTTATTTATTTCAAAAGTTTTACCAGGAAAGATATGCTGAACTGGTAATAGCTCATTTTCAGATATTTCTGGGGCAAGTCGAGAGAACAGTGCAAAATACAAAGTTGAGCAATTACAGGAATTGTTCAGAGCAGGAATTGTGCATTACAATAATTGCAGAAGAAGAACAATAAGGGCAACATGCAGTGGGCAACAATGCAATAATAGAGGTGTGGTGGTTGTGGCTGTAAACTAGGGGAGAGGGGGGCTGTGATAGTGACTGTGCCGGTTGGAGGGCAGTGGGCAAAAGTCCAAGACCAAACTCAGGAGCAACTGCAGGAGTGAACAGTGAAATCACAGAGGAGGGATTTCAGAGCATGAAGGGAAGGAGCAGAGTGACTAAAAAGGGGAAGAGAGTCCTAGAGTTTGCAGGAGCGAAAAGAGAAGGTAGCTTGACCAGCAGAGGATTCCATGGGGAGGGGGGCAACAGAGTGCGAGCATGGGTTGCAAAGGGAGTAAGAGGTAGTAGGGCAAGAGAGGAGAGAAGTAAGATAAGAGAGAAGGGAATCCAAACCAAAATTTGGAGATAACGGAGGCACTGTGGACATGGTGCATGGAATCAAGAGAGCGGAAGGAGAGAGAGGTGTACAAGAACAGGGGTTTGTCAAGGGCAAATTGACAGAAGAAGTGAAAGAGGGGGTCCAGTCTGGCTAAAGTAGACTTAGGAGCAGCACTGCAAATAATGTCACCATAGTCAAAATTGGGGAGAATCATCTTCCAAAAGATCTCTCCACAGGCAGAAAGTGGGATGCTCCTCTTATTCCAGTAAAGCGCACCATGTGTGGGTTGGAGCTTTTTGTGGTTTGTGTCCACATGAACAGAGACACTGAGGTGACAGTCTAGCCAGATCCTGAGGTACTTGAAAGAAGAGACATCTTCAATCATTGCACCATCAAGGGTTTGGAAGGAGGGGAGATGGGGGAGTCTAGGAAGCCCCTGCCTGGTGTGTCAAAAGTCATAGAGACCATTTTCATGTTGTTGAGGGACAACTGGTTTACATGGAACCAGTGCTGTACATTTTTAAAATCCAGTTGGAGCTGAGACGTAAGGCAAGGGCAAAGGAACTTAATGTAAAGTGCACCGTTCATCTGCATACAAGTGAATGGACACAGAGGAGCAGGTAGTGGGGAGGTGGTTTAGAAAATAGAGAAAAGAATTGGGCCATGGACAGCTCCTCAGGGGATGGCTTAACAAACTGGGAGTGGGGGGAGACCCAATGCAGACAGCTTGAGACCTTCCTCAAGGTAGGAGAGGAACCAGTCATCTGAGGAGGCAGAGTCCAGCTGCTTTAAGCTTGTCCAGGAGAATGGGCGGGCAATAGTGTCAAAAGCTTTGGCCAAGTCAACAAAGATGGCAGAGGTGACTAGGTCCTGATCTATACCAGAGTGGATATCATCAGTGAGCCAGAGGAGGAGAGAGGTGGAAGTAGAGTGGGACTTCCTGAGGCCAGACTGAAAAGAAGTGAAAAAAGAGGCATATTTTATTGGGGCTTGTATACCAGTTCAGAACCTGCAATGGGTAAATATTATGTTTTCTCTTCTCTGCACTTGATTTAAGAAAGCAGAGGTTTTGTTGTTGTATATCTAGCTACTTATATTAAATTGAAACCTTTCTGGTCAAACATGGTGTATATGCTTATTAGGACTACAGTGGTACATAGACATGTACAGTGAAGCCCGTCAGAATGAAGCACAGTGTCACAGGTTTCCTGCATGACAAAAAGGATTAACTCCCATTGAAATGGCATTGTTTGTTGCAATAACTCTACTGCAGAATTCTGCAGAGTTGGGCTTCATCCTGGTGGGCTTTACTGTACATGGGGGTTACCATGGCCATGCCCATCCCCCATTCAGCACCAGATGTCCAGTGTTCCCAATTCACCAGCCTGGGGCAGCAGGCCACTGTACTCTACAGCGTCAGTGACTGCAGCAGAAGTTGACAAAGCGGATCACTTCTAAGTTTTGGATGGGAGTGATGTTGGCACTGTGCCCACAGTGTATTTTGGGACTGTATTTAGTCTTTCACAATCACAAGATCTCTGTTACACTGCAGGCTCCGATGACATGGCTGAAAATAAGACTTTGAGGCCCATTCCATCTTTTCTGGTAAAACAAATAAGAAATAAAATAAAAAAAGATTGTGCACCAGATCATATTCATGTAATCAGACAAGGCAAACTTGGCTTACATCCAAGCAGCAGTGGTACAAATATGGAGTCAATCCTGGATCAGATTTGTAAAGGGCAGCATCAACACCCAATTTGCATCTCTTCTGGCAGCATTGGCAAGCTGCAGAAGTAAGTTTTCTGGCAGCGTGAAGGTAATGCAGAGTTGTGCAAACTGATGCTCTTGGTCTGTGTAGTGTCTTTTTTAAACACGTAGTTGTCAATGGCGAATTTTCACCGCTGGTATTGCTGTTGTACCGGGTCTTGCTTGTACACATTTTTGCTATATACGAACACACGAAATTGCCGTCAGAAAAAGGCCCACAAGTCTATCAACTCTGCCCGATTGTGCAGCTCTTAGTTTCATATTACTACAGCTGCCCCAGGCCCATTCAAACCCCTTCCTTCCTCCCCTTTCCTGGTCTTTCCCCCCTTTGTGTTCTTGTCTGTACTAATCTTGCCCTTAACTCTATCCCAACCCCACTTAAAGCTATCCACTGTCCTCAGTTTGATTAACCCACCGGCAGTGCATTCCATCTCTCCACCACTCTCTCTGTAAAGTAGTACCTCCTCATCTCCCTCCTGAACCTTCCCCCTTCCAACTTCAGACTGCGCCCCCCAGTGACCCTTCCCCCCTTTAAGCAGAACAATCCTCATGCTCTGACTTTGTTTATGCCTTTCAAGTAGTTAAAGGTCTCTATCATGTCCCCTCTTTGCCTTCTCTCTTCCAGCGAATACATGTTGAGCTCCCTCAATCTTTCCTCGTATAGCAACTCCCCTAGTCCCATGATCATTTTCGTAGCCCTGCACTGCACCCCGTCCAGTAATCTCACATCCTTTTTGAGGTATGGGCAACAGTACTGCACACAGTATTCCAAGTGTGGCCTCACCAGTGATCTATACAAGGGTAGGATGACCTTCTCCTTTCTAGAGGGGATCCCTCTGGCAATGCACTCCAACATCCTATTTGCCCTTGCTGCCGCCCTCCTACACTGTGCTGATACCTTCATGTCCCCTGTCACTATGCTCATTAACCAACATGGGGCACCGAGTTGAAAGCCTTGCTGAAGTCCAGGTACAGAACATCCACAGCATGGCCTTCGTCAACCGCCCTAGTGATCCAGTCGAAGAAGTCAATCAGGTAAGTTTGGCACAGTCTTCCTGAGGCAAACCCATGCTGCCTCTCACCTTGTAGACCATTACTGTCAAGAGAGATTATCAACCTCTCCTTTAGAATGGTCTCCATCAACTTCCTCACTATGGAAGTCAAGCTTACCGGTCTGTAGTTGCCCAGATGGTCCTTGGGTCTATGCTTGTGAAGGGGCACCACATGAGCCATCCTCCAGTCCCTGGGTACCTTCCTCATCTCCAAGGAGGTGTTGAAGAGGTCAATCAGAGGGCCTGCCAACACCTCCGCCAATTCCTTCAGGACCCTTGGGTGTACACCATCTGGCTCTGGTGCCTTGTCCACCCGCAAGGCTTTAAGGCCCTTCAGAACTCTATTCTCTTGGATGACCCCATCTGTTATCTCTGCTCCCTTCACCTTTGCCCCCTTTCCCCTGCAGTATTGGGCCATCCCTTTCTTTTGTGAACACCAAGTAGAAGTACTCATTGAGTGCCTCTGCCTGTTCTTCTTCTTGTTCCGCCCATCTCCCATCCCTCTTGATTCTAATAATGTCACCTCTACAATTCCTCTTCTCTCTTATGTGTTTAAAGATCCCCTTTCCCCCTCTCTGATCCCCTGAGCCAACTTCAGTTCCTTTGCTGCCTTAGCTGCTCTAACTGACCTGGTCACCTCCCTAGATGCCTTTGTGAGCACCTCTCTATCCTCCTTAAGCCCCAATTTTTTGAACTTAATGAAGGCCAATCTTTTTTCCTTCACCTTTCACTCCACTTCCTTGGTGAGCCAGCTAGGTTTTTTGGACTTGGACTGCATACTCTGAGATTTGGCACACGTGTTCATGGCCTCATTCAGACCTTTCCTAAAGATTGCCCACTTCTGTTCAGAATCCATCACTGAGTTAATTTAATACCCCTCTAGGATGCTGCCCATTCTGGCAAAATCTGCCTTCCTGAAGACCAACAGTCCTGTTCTGGTCTTAGCCAACTCCCTCCCTGTGTTGAGGAGGAACCACACTGAGCGGTGGTCACTTCCTGCTAGAGAGTCCTGTACTACCACATCCTGGACCTGATCACCATTTGTTAGCACTAAATCCAGTATGTTCTCCTTGCTAGTAGGTTCCATCACCCCTTGCACTAGGTAGCTGTCTTGGATAGCCTCCAGCAGCATCTGTTCCTTGGTGTGTGCTGTAGTTACTGTCTGCCAGAATACTATGATTTGTTTCCGCAATGACTACTTTGACATGAGTTGCTGGTAAACAGATGGTTGATTTGTGCAGTGCCAAGCTGAACGTTAGTGCACTGAGGAGAAGTGTGAGGAGCAGGTTCTTTTCAAGGCTTTTTTTCTATCTACTAAAGGTATGCCATCTATGTAGTGAAAGAGAGCTCACCAGATTTTCTTGTGCAAGGCACTGTTGTCTCCCCGGTTAAGGTGTTCTTTGCTTCTTCCAGGAAGAAGACTGAAGGTAGCGTTTGGATTGGGGGACACCAAGGAGCCCCTCAGAAAGGCTCAAGCACTGACAGGCTGGTGGTAAATTACAACCAAGAAAAGAAGAGAAGGAGAAAAACTACGAGAGATAGTGGAGGATTTTAGAAGATCCCTGCCAAAAGAAGGATTTTAGAAATATAGAATTATTGCACAGAACTATTACACTTATCGTGCTTATATCTTTGGATTTATTCCTTAATATATTTTAAACTGAAATATTTCCTGATTGCAAGGCAATATTGTTTTAAGATTCTGCTGTTCATGGTCTAAATATTGCTCGTATTAGGATTTATATTTAAATAGTTTTAGCACTAAAGCACCTAATATTTAGTATACTTTAGTATTAATTTTGACAAACCCTGCTAATTGATAATTGATAAATTAGATTCAGCATAGCAGCACTAAAGACACGTGCTTCTAAGCCAGCTAAGCAGATGTTGTTATTTGGATAATTTAATTTGGGTTGCCGATTTACTTAATTGAACCAAACTGACCCTGTCTTATACTGAGCATGCATAGCATTTCTGCATTCTGGACCGCCATGTTGTTGCCATACTAAATACATCCTTGGTTTAAAACCTAGCTGCGGGGTGCCATTCTGCTTAAATTGTTGCTGCAGTTGGGGCTAAAGGCTCCACAAAAGAAACAAAGCATTTTAGCTATGATTTTTTCGGCAGATACATTGAGATCTATTCACCTTTTGGGAAGATGACAGACGGCTTTAGAGCACTAGTACATTAGTTTGCAGTGCTAATTAAATTCATACCTTACAGTCTGTTTTTTGGTGTTCTATCTTACCACATCCAGAGCGGCAGAATTTGATGTCATTTTGTCTTTTATTATCTTACTGCTACCTAAAAGTAAGTAACAAGTTTAATTGTTACCCAGCTGTAAGCTGAGATTACTTGTAACTGGATGTGGTATCTAATAGAAGCACGGCATTTAAAAGCATTAAAGACAAAGGGTGTTTCTGTTAGTTGAATAGTCAGATTAAATTACATAAACTTGCTCTGTTTTAGATCAGGTAGTTTAAAGCTTTTAGGATTTTCTCTTAAAGGAGTTTTTGTTAGCCTGGAATCATAAACTTATTATTTGTTATGGTTTGGGCTGAACCATGATTATTTATCTGATCGTTTTTTAGTGGCAAATAGCCTCGCCTCCACTTCTAGAGGACTACACCAAAACTATTGGAGTCTCCTTGAGTGGTGGCAGAAGCAAGTTTATTGCCCTTTGGATTGCTTCCATATTTGTGTTGGTGGGGTTACCACATAGACCTTTGCCAGAAGATTGCACGATAGAGGTAAAACCTCCTGGCAACACTTCACATGTCTCCCAAGTTTTTGCATCTAAGGGACTAAAAGGATACTGAACCAGACTTTGCATTAACAATCTATAGATAGACTGAAGATAATTCTACGAATCAAAGTACTGGACTGGTCCCAGAAATGTTCAAGGGATTTGGAGAACTTTTACATACTACTGTTGGCTACTTCATACTTGATGGTTATTGTCAAAGTTATCCATAGGCTCTGAAGATACAATTTAGCCTGATTTTATAGATACGCTGCCTAACTTGGGTGCTACCAGGGCAAATAGGGCTAGTTATATTTTAAACAATTTCTGACTTTGAATGTGTAGTATTAACTACTGGTCCTATATTTATTTATTTATTTTGACTACTACAGTATTTTAATATTGAAAATGGTTTACAAGCGAAGTGGTAAGCTTACAACTCCAGAAACAAACTCTAAACAGGGGATTGAGAAGAGAAAAAATAAAGAAACAAAAACAAGGAGGCTACTGATGTGGTGGAAATCCTCCCAGAACATGAAAAGCTCAGAACAATTCCCCCTCTAAATAAAACAGAGGAATTCACCTTAAATGGTAGTAAAAAATTAAGTGAAATGAAAATAACCGATTTTATTAAGCAGTCTATCCCAGTGACTAAAATTATTCCCTCTATATACTCAGATGTTCAAGCAAAAGTGATAGGGGATAGTTTATTTGGAACAAGACTGTCTGAATCTCTTAACTTGTCACCGCCATTGAGAGAACAACTTCCCCTGAATATTGTGGTATAAACAAAATTAGTGCCCTGTAGTCCTCAGAACCGTATTCAAACTCTGGGGTTTTTGAAAATACAGATATAGCTACTATTTCGATGCTATCATATTTAGAGGAGGAGAAGGATCCCCTATATAATAGCAGGTCCCAGGATACGCTGACACTCAGTAGAGATAACCTTAGTATGGTTATCAAAGATTTAAACCAGACAATAAAAGGTCTTAAGAAATTGGTGGTCAAACAAAATTATGGGAATTGCTCAGGAGGTTCTTCACCACAATATCCAACTTTATTTACTCCTGCATCACACTCACTGATGTTTTCTCCGGAAATGGAGGAGACATGAGTACAATCCAAAAATGTACAACATGTCTCATGTGAGACAGAGATAATTTATAATAGTGAGTTTTTTGAGAATAAGGGAGTTTTTACATCCTCCTCTTCACTCTCTAAGCAAGCATTGGAAATAATCAAAAATCTATATTATGCTAATATTATGTTATTAGAGAACTTATGGGTAATTAAGGCGGAAATAGCTAACCTCAGGACTGATGTTTTCCATAATAAAACTATGTTAGGGAAATTACATAGTGAAATACAAAAAGTCACTCTGGAACCTGATGCCACAATGGAAAATATCTATAAGAAGGAAATATCTACTGAGAATAAGGCTCTCCAGGTTAATCTCCCGGCCCCTTTTTTTAAACCCAGTGACCCCTTAGTTCAAGAGGTCAATGTGAGCAGGCAGCAACAAGGTAAAACTAAATCTAGGCAGAATTTAAAACAAAAACCAAAAAGAAGGAAAACGAGCCTTGAATTGGGCCATGATGTTAATATCATGAGCCATCAGATGCAGGTATACAAAAGGCTAGTGTAGTAGATCAAACTCCAAAGTGTAAATCTGAGGAGAAAGATGGGCAAGTAACTGTGAATGATATGGGAGTAATATAGGAGGTAGAGGGGAGAATGTCATCTAGACAAGAACTGATGGATAACAGAGTGCAGAATTCTGTGACAGTGTGACAACAGAATGTGGCTGACCGTGGGGAGACCAAGGTCCAAATGGTTCCCACAGAACCCTGCACTCCAAACTTAGTGGGAACACACCAAATATTTTCTGAGTACTTCATTGAGATATATGGTATCAGGAAGTTATTTCAGGAAACAGAGGCAAAATTAACAGAGTGGATAGCCGGGTTATTGCATATACCTCTACCGGTGGAGGGGATTAGTGTCTCCAGGCCACCAAATAAGGATAACCAGCACTGTATATTGGATATTGCTCTAGAATTATGTTGGCAGAAACACCCTGGCAACAAGAGGAAGATCTAAAGAAGAAAGGTATATATATGTTATGAGGTGCCTGTCCCCTATGAAGAGCCATATTGTGCTCTTCGGGCATGGGCACAACTCCAAACAGGTATAAATGGTATATTAGAGGTTATTTCTGACTATAACGATTCAAGAACCCAAGTGTGGGAAAATAAAACACTAACTTTATTTGGATGGAAGGTGTTGTCTAAAACTCCAATGGATAAAGCAAAGCATGAGCTAGCTGCTTTTTTTAGCCAAATTTTGGATTTTCCAATTTATAGGAGTAATATTGAATGGCTTAAAATACATGATTCTGATTCTTCCACTCCTCAAATGGACATAACCTTTGTAAGTCCTAAATATGTATAGGCAATCCAGAGGAAGACACAGATTCTTGATACATTGGGACTACACCTGGTACATCCCAGGGTCTTAAGAGAGAGCCACAAGGAAAGACACCAGCATATTGTGTTTGAAAACAAAAATAGTTTTGAGCCATTGCTGGAACTTCCTCTGGCTTGACAAACATTGCCACAGGTACAGTTAGGTGATTTATCGGAAGAGTCTCCTATTTCGGTTCTTTCTTGGAACATCAAGGGGCTAACACTTACATTAGCTGACCCCGAGCGTAGAATGTTTCTGGAGACCTATGATTCATTATGCCTCCAGGAGACATGGTGTGGGAAACAGATAACACCTTTAATTTCAGGCTATGCTGGATATTTTAAACCAGCTGTTCGCCCCAGTAAACATGGACATTATAAAGCTGGGTTGGCTATTTATGTCAAAACAGCACTAAATTTTAAAGTGACACAAATAGTTTGTAATTTAAATACTGTTTTTCCCATCTTGATTGAGTGTTGGTTGTAAAATTGTGTTACTTAATATTTACATTCCACAATATTCTAAAAAAGATGCTAGTTCGCACACCTGGGGGGAAGTTTGCAGAATTCTTGGAAGAAATAAGCAACAAATACGTATTGCACTCAGTTATAGTGATGGGTAAGTTCAATGCAAGAATTGACCAAATACTTATGGCAGAATGTGAAGGTTTTGTTTTGCCTCCTATGTATGTCTCTTCAAACTGTAACCTAAGATTACCAATGCACTCAAAGGATAGCAAGTCAAACAAACAGGGTAGGTCCCTTTTGCAAGTTATGATTGATATGAACTTCTGCCTTATGAATGGCAGAGTGACTGGTGACCTAGAGGGAGTATACACATATACTGGCCTTTTGGGTTCATCTACTATAGATCAGCTCTGGGTAAACATGTATGCAGTAGAAAAAAATCAAAACATTGCATATTTTGGTCCATCCAGAATCTGTTCATCTACTATAGATCTGTTCTGGGTAAACATGTATGCAGCAGAAAAAAATCAAAACATTGTGTATTTTGGACTATCCAGAATCTGCCCCTTTCCCATTATTAGCGGAATATGATATGGTAACAAGGCCTAGGAATTCCAGTGAGAATGTCACCCTGGCAGCAGGGTGTGAAATTTGAAACTCCCATAGGACAAAATGGACACTGACCCTGACTAATACATTGATAGGGATACTGGAATCTGATAGACTCAAAGAACTGAGGCATAATGTCATAGAAATGGATAGTGAATTGGATCAAAACTTGCTATTAAGCACGATTCTAAATTATATTAAACCATTTCTGCACAAAATGAATAGACCAAACAGGGCAGGATCCTGGTTTAACAGTACTTTCAAAAAGGGAAAAAAAAAAATAATAATTAAAATTGTACGTTATGTGAAACATAATTCAACTAGAAATTCTATAAGGCAGTCAAAAAAAGCAAGGAAAAATTACAACATGGTGTTGGAGAATGAAAGGAACAAATTTCAGACTAGCAATTGGGATAAGTTGAGGCCATCTATCTTTGAAAGGGACAATAAGAAGTTTTGGCTGCTAAATAGTTGAGGATACCAACAGTCCACTGTTGGAATAGAAGCTTTTGTTACATCTGATACATGGATGGCCTATTTTGAAACACTTTTTTATTCTGTAAATGAAGAAACGAGCAGGACCTATAAGTAGTAGTAGTAGTAAAAAGCATTTATTTTTATACAGGATACAAAAAATGACCCAGTTTTTACACAATTAGGATAGAATCCTATTTATAAGGCGTTCCTGTTTTAGATGTTGTGAATCACTTGGACATATAAATCAGTTACACATATAAAATATAACAAAGTACAAAAATATATATACAGTTTACTTAAAACCTTCCATATTTAATCAAAACAAGTACATCTTATTGCTAATTCATTTTTCAAGGCAATATTAAATTCATGTGAACCCATATCTGTGTTTTTCTCTTGAATCTTTAGCTCATTCCAAAATGTTATTTTTACATAGGCAAAAGACATTTCTCCTAACCAATTCTTGGTGTAGTTATTTTAAACTCCCTCAGTTTTGTTGCGTGTCTCAATTCATAAGTGTGTTCCACTTTCTGTAGTTTTTCTCTCAAGTAGAGTGGTCTCCCTGAATCAAAAAGTTGCCTTACCATGATAACCCAAGTAATTTTTTGTTTATTTTCTAAGGTGAGCCAATTTAACTCTTCATATAATTTACAATGATGGATTCTCCTATCTGCTTTCAGAGCAAACCTTGCCAGCCTGCAATACATAATTTCAACCCTTTTTATTTCAGAGATCCTGGCAAACATATATATATATATTCCATAGTCTAGTACTGGTACCAACATGTGGTTTACTGTGGACTTTCTCATGGTTTCATTTATACAATGGTTAATGGTAATGTTCCTTATCACTTTCCTAGACCATTCTATATTAGTAAAGAGGAAATCTATAGCGCACTATTGCGCCTTAAGGATAATAAGGCCCCAGGCCCAGATAATATAGTGGCTGAGTTGTATAAATACAGCCCTGTATGGTGGATTCCTCTTCTTTATGTTCATTTTAACAGCATTGTACAGGGAGCAGATATATCATCAAATTGGAAAGGAAGTATTATATGCCCAATATACAAAAAAAGGGAAGTCCAGTTGATCCCTCAGTGTATAGACCCATCAGTCTTATTGACATTTTGCAAATAACTTTTTGTTGAATACTTTTGGACAGACTCCAAATGTTTGCCAATGAGGCTGGTATAATGAATGAATGTCAGAGTGGCTTCAGGTCACACAAGTCGACAGTGCAACACTTCAGGGAGGGAAGTCAGAATAGCAAAGGCCCAAACTGGGGAAAAGATAGCCAAGTCAGTTAAGAAGGTGGATAAAACCTTTTATAGGTACATCAGTGAGTGTAGAAAGACAAAGGGAGGGATAGTGAGGCTGAACAGAATGAACGGTGGGTGGGCAGAGGGGGACAGTGAAAAAGCAGGGATACTGAACGAATATTTCTGCTCAGTATTCACAAAAAAGGAGGGGGAAGTGCCTAATCCAATTAACAGAAGCACTCTTGATAGGGGGGTCGATCCCAGTCCTTTCACAGAAAAAGGGTTCTGCAAGAACTCCGAAAACTGAAGGTGGACAAAGCAATGGGGCCTGATGGAATTCACCCCAGAATTCTAAAAGAATTAAGGGGGAAACTAGTGAAACCACTGGCTACTCTTTTTAATAAATCATAGGAGGATGGTGTGGTACCCGAGGACTGAAGGAAGGTGGATGTGATTCCCTTCACAAAGTGGGACAAAACAGAGGCAGGAAACTACAGACCTGTCAGTTTGACCTCTGTGGTAGGGAAAGTGATGGAGTCACTTCTGAAGGAAAGAATAGTTGAGTACCTAGAGGCCAGTGGGGCTGGGACCCAAGGCAGCATGGGTTCACAGCGGGAAGGTCATGTCAGGCAGATCTAATAGATTTCTTTGACTGGGTGACCAGCGTAGTAGACCAGGGAGGGCTGTGGACATGGCCTACCTAGACTTTAGCAAGGCATTTGACACAGTCCCACACAAAAGATTAATATCAAATTAACCAGCCTGGGAGTGGGTCCCAGGGTGGTAGCCAGGGTAAAACGTTGGCTGGACAACAGGACAGAGAAGGTAATTGTAAATGGAGTCCACTCTGAAGAAAGAGGGGTTACTAGTGGGGTACCGCAGGGTTCAGTATTGGGTCCAGTCCTTTTTAATGTCTTCATAAGTGACATTGCAGAGGGACTGGAAGGAAAAGTATGCCTCTTTGCAGATGACACAAAGATCTGCAACAGGGTTGATACACAAGGAGGCATGGAAAGGATGAGAAGGGACTTGGCAAGGTTGGAGGAATGGTCAGAAGTATGGCAGTTAGGATTCAATGGAAAGAAATGCAAAATAATGCACCTGGGAAACAAGAACCCAGGGGAAGAATACACAATGGGGGGGGAGGTAGTAGCAACAACAAAAAAGGAAAGGGACCTGGGGGTAATTATATCAGATGACCTTAAGGTTAGCAAGCAATGTGAGAGGGCAGTAGGGAGGGCTGGGGGTATACTCGGATGCATAGGGAGAGGCATCAGCAGCAGAAAACAGGAAGTTGTTATCCCTCTGTACAGACAGTTGGTGAGACCCTATCTGGAGTACTGCATCCATTTCTGAAGACCCCATCTCCACAAGGACATAGACAGGATAGATGCAGTCCAGAGGAGGGCAACTAAAATGGTGCAGGGTCTGCAAGGGAAGCCATATGAGGAGAGACTAAAGGAGCTTAATATGTATACCCTTGAGGAAAAAAGGGAGAGGGGGGGACATGATAGAAACTTTTAAGTACCTCAGTGGAATCAACAAAGTACAAGAGGGTAGCATCTTTCAGAAAAAGAGATGTGCAAGAACAAGGGGACACAATTTAAATATAGAGGGGGGTTCAGGGGCAATGTGAGGAAGTATTATTTCACAGAGAGGGTAGTGGATGCATGGAACAACCTTCCTGAGGAGGTTGTGGGGTCTAAAACTGTGGGAGGATTCAAGAATGCATGGGACAGACATAAGGCAATTATTGTGGGGGGTAGGAAGAAATAGGCTGTTGGTTAACTAGGATCTGAGGCCTATCCTGTAGGTAGGGAAATGGGCAGACTAGATGGGCCAAGCGGTCCTTATCTGCCGTCAAAGTCTATGTTTCTATGTTACTAACACCACTGTTATGCCTTGTCCCATCTGATCTGGAAATATACAAAGGTTAAAAAATCAAGGTTGTACTGTTGCTTTGTAGACCTGAAGTCTGCTTTTGACTCAATTAGTCATATACTATTATGGGACAAATTACATTCTTATAATATAGATCCTGTTCTTTTGAACTTTTTGATCAGATTGCACAAAGACACCTGGCAAAAGGCTAAAAATTAATCAAAATGGAGATCTTACCCCTGAAATAAGAACAAACCTTGATGTCAGACAGGGCTGCCTTTTGGCCCCTTTCTTATTTAATTTGTACATTAATACAATCATAGTTCAGATGGACCATTCCAATTTTCATTCTCCCACTATTAAAAATCAAAAACATTTCCTTGCTAGCTTTTGCTGATGACCTTGTACTTTTGTCAACATCATTTTTGGGGTTGCAACGGAAAGTGACATTATTTTCTACACTTTGTAGTAAAAACAAATTAGTGATTAATACAAGTAAAACCCAGATGTTAATATTTGGAAAGAGAAAAAACACCAGCACTTTTTATTAATAAAGCAAAAATTGAGACAGTAAAAACACATTCTTACTTATGGGGTAATGTCCTCTCAGTCCATTCGATGGAATATACATCAATATTATGTCAAGCACAAAGCAATTACTGCCTTTAGTGCATTTTGCAGATTTTCAGCCCAGACGGGAAATGGAACAGTTAGGGGTCTTCTGAAGGTTGTGGAAGCTAAAATTCATGCTAGCATACTTTATGCCTCAGAAGTATGGGCGATAGCAGACTTTGAGCAGTTAGAAGTCCAACAAAATAAACTTTACAGGTTTATTTTAAAGATACCACAATCTTTTCCTGTCGAAATTGCAAGAGCCGAATTAGAACAACCTCTGATTGAAGCTTATATTGTAGCAAGGAGAACTATATTTTGCTTAAGTTGTTTTTGTGCCCAGAGCACAAGATACCTAGCATGTGTTTGGAGGAAGAGACAGACTATACAGCACTAGGGTTTAGATCCCTAAGCATAGATTGTACAGTAGCCTACCTTTATCCAATGGATTTGGGACAATTGCTTTACCAAGTATATTGTATTCCTTTCAAAGAAATAGTGTTTCAAGTGAAGGAAAGAGTCAGAAATATTTATAACAGTAGGGATATGGAACAGATAAAGATATATAAAAATTTCAAGTGGTACAAAATAATGAAGCCATGTCATAAGTTAGAACCATATCTAACAATACTGGCTTGTCCAGACTTAAGGAGAACAGTAACGAGATTTAGGATGGAACTATACAATTGTCAATATGTGTACTATGCACAAAAAAGAGCAGGAGTGGAAAGTGATAAGTGTGTGTGTAATTTAAATGTGGTGGATGATTTAAAACATGTCACTTTGATTTGCCTACTATATGAAAAACATAGGCACTTTTGGTTGGGATCTATTTTAAGGGACCTTGGTCTCCCCATGGACCAGATAATAATGAAGCTGTATACATCTACAAATAAGCAGGTGCTGACAAGATAAGTACGTTTTTTAAAATCCATCAAATTGTAGGGTATGTGCAATATAAATGTTCTGAGGAGTAGGGATTGATCGAATTTAATGTATTAGAAACAGATATATCATGTACATGAAAAAGTTGATAGTGTATTACTATTTATTGTAATGGCTTTAAGCTGAACAAATGAACTATTTGATACTGATGCTGATACTGACACTGTCTGCCAGTCAACCCCAGGTAGGTTGAAGTCTCCCACTATAACTGTATTTCCGGGACTTTCGGTGATGCAATATACCTAATGGCGGCTTAGCTCCACCGCTCCTGAGCCCCAGGTTGTCTAACTACGTAATCGAAAGCCATTGAGTCTATATTTTGCAGAATTATGATCCTTCTCATGCTTTACTATGTAGAGCTAGATGGGGAAAACAAAAAAGAAAGATTTCTCTGCAACTTCTAAATGCTCTGTGCCACACACCAAGGATCGGCCTGTCAGCCCCTCTTTATCACGGTCCTCAGTATTAACGGCCTCTGGAGAAGAACACTCAGAATCAGAGTCTACATCAACCTTCACCAAGGTTGATGACCAACGCATGCTAAGCATTTTGCATCAGATAGACTCCAAAATCTCCTGCCTACAAACTGATTTAAAAAAACTTGAATCCCACACAGCAGCTACGGAGACTCATCTAGACACCCTACAGAACGAGCACATGGCGTTTGGCCAGTCCCTGGCATTTCTTCGTCAGAGGGAATGGGAACTAACCTACAGGGCAGAGGATGCAGAAGCCAGAGCCAGAAGGAATAATGCCCACATTTTCAGAATTCCTGAGGGTAGTGAGCAGGATGATATGGTGGCATACTTGGAATCATGGCTTCAGCAGGAGCTTGCATTACCCGAAGAGTTTGAGTTTGCCAGCCCCAAAAAACAAAACCAGGGGCTCCCCCTAGGTACATCGTGGTAACATTTCTCAAATTCTGAACAAAAGAGAAAATCCTGCGATTAGCCTGGGTGAACAGAGACTTAAATCTTGATAGTAAAAAAGTCTATTACGAACAAGATTTTCCCCCAGACATGATGGCTAAAAGAAAAAAAGTGCTCCAAGTGGTGAAGGCAGTGCGGGAGAAGGGTTTGAGAGATACCCAGCGCTGCTCTGGCTGCAGGATGGAGAAAGTGTGCAGATTTTTGACAACCTATTGCAAGCAACCTCGGTGCTGGAGAGGTTGGGTGTTCAGATTCCTAATAGTAGTGAGGAACGAGTGGAGTATGAGATTGAAAACCTGCTGAGGAGTATAGCTCCAGGAGGACATCACCCCCAAAGAAGAAGAAATGACTCTTCTACCTCTACACACAGATGTGGCTCGGTGGGTCCTTTCTCGATAACCCCCTCATTGAATCTACAAACCAACTGGGGGTGAATTCCTGATGCCACATTTCAGGGACTCTCCAGGTATCAGGGATCTTGTTTTTGGACCCTCACGTACAGCCCTGATGTGCCTAATACATCTTCTTGTGTATGCTATTTTTATGCTCAGGGTAGAACTGTTGGGACCTGATGCTGGTTTCTTGACGACGGTTTTAAGACGGGACTGTCTTCCATGTGTGTTCCTTAAAAGCTCCCCCCCACCACCACAAGAATTCACAACACTTGAGGATCACGTGATGCAGAGTGCTGAGTAGAAGCTCCTCCGCTAAGCTCCTGCCTTCCGAATATAAATTTGTCTTTTTACATCGTTAAAACCTATCTAATTCCTCTGCTTATGATTTGCTGTTGTGTTTAAACATCATGTGCTCCAGTTTTGGGTATCAGAGCAGTAAATGGAGGCTTATATGAAGAAAGCCCCACAGAAACATACCCCCCTACCACTCCTGAGAAGGTCTCAAAGAAATCCCAAGCCTCGAGTGGCCCAGACAAGCCTGATCCTTCGTGTCAAGCTGGGGATCAAGAACCTTTAACTCTTAACAGATTCTTGGAAGAATTTAAGCCATTTCGAGAAGAGATGAAAGATATGGTGACTGATTTGAAATCCCTCTCCAGAAAATTGGATTTAGTCTCTATCACGGTCTCGGATAATACCGCCCGAATAGTCTCGATCGAGAGAAAACTGGAAAGCCTGGATCCTGAATTTCTATCAACGAGTCAAAGTTATCTAAAGCTTAGAAGCTAAACTCGAAGATTTAGAAGGCCGTAGCTGAAGAAATAATGTTGTAATACTCAGGCTTCCAGAAGAGAGGGCCAGAATGCAGTAGTCTTTGTGCAGAAGCTGGTAGACAGGTTTGCTGGTCCTCTCCCTTTGGCCAACACTACGATAGCATGTGCTCATCGGTCCCTGCGACCAAAACCCCCACCTGATGCTCCCCCTCGTCCCATTATCTGCTGCTTTCTGAATTATCTGGAAAAGCAGCATTTCTTGCAGAAGGTCAAGGCCTTACAAGAAGTTAGATGGGAGAAGGTGAAGTTGAGAATTGCTCAAGACATCCCTGGCTCGGTTTGTCTGAAGCGGAAAGCCTTCCACCCTATTGTATCTAAGATTATAGCGGCAGGGTTAAAATTCAGGATGGGGTATCCAGCGAAGTTACAAGTCTCAGTAAATGGCTCTTGGCTTAATTTTGAAGATCCTGAAGCTGTGCTACTAAGCCTTAAATCAATGCTGCCAGATTTGTTCCGGACGCCTCTGGAGTATCGGGATTCACTGAGAGCTGCTGAGTGAACTGTTACTCATTTCCTTCATGGAGAAAGCTTTTTCCAATGACCGAGTTCTGCTGTGTTTATTTTCTCAATTGGAACTGGACTACTAGAATACGGCCTGACTGTTACCATTTTCATGCCCTGGCTTTTTGGTGTTAATATTGTTTCAGGGCGAATCCTTTTGGGGGTTCTGGTGATGGCTTATTTGGGACTGCATTCCGGAGAATACTACATACTCAGTTTCTGGGGGTAGCATGCGGGGGGAAGGCTTTTGGTTAATGGCTCCTGATTAGATCTTATATGTTAGTTTTTCAGGTTTCAGAGCGGTTTCGGGCTTTCAGTGCGCTTTTGGCAGGCCGGTTGGACTGGGATATGACCACAAGAGAGCGCGGTTTGCCCAATTAACATAGGTCTGGGTGATTTTGACTCGAGAGGGATCTCTTTCAGTCTCTATGCCATTCTGGCTTCACAGTGGGTATTTTGGAACTAGGGGTTGGTAACCCCTGGGTAATCATTCCTAGTTGTTTTCTCATTTCAGGATCTTGTTTTGGTTGTCATCCTGTTTCGCGTTTTTTCATGTTCTCAGTTTGAGATTGGGGTTACCCCTTCGTACTAGCTTCTCCCCTGGCTCTGGTTCTTGGTTCAGTTTTCTATGGGGGACAGGCAATTTTCAATTCTCATTTTGGAGTCTCGTGGATACCTGCCATATTCACATCTCTGATAGCTGGTTTCATTTTTCTTCTCTAGTTCTATTGGACTCGCTATCATATGTCCACAGGCTCTGGAAGCCCGAGACCACTCCTTAGGCATTAAGGGTTTGTCAATGCAATTCATAAACTACTTTATACCTAGAGATAAGTGGGTGATCATTAGCAGGATATTTTGGGGGTGAGAGGGAGGATATGACCCAGTGCTGTGCTAGCGTTGCTTGTGACAGATTGGGGGTTGGGAGGGGTGGGTGCTACGGGTTTTGTTGGGGGGTGGGGGAGTACTGGGGGGCTTAAAGTTGGGCTTTTGATGGGGGGGTTAGGGTGGTGGGAGGGTCTTACAGCAGCAAAGGGTAGGGTTAGATTACTCGTGCTATATACCCTGAGCGCAGGGCCGAATCTATTACACCTAGTAGTCTTTAGCAGGTGGCCAAGGAGGTGACTTTTGCAACGTGGAACATTAAGGGGATCAGGAAAAAATCTAAGCAATATCAGGTTCTTAAACATTTAAGCCTACTACGCTCTCAGATAACTTTCCTACAGGAATCGCATTTATTAGAAACGGAAGCCTCACAAGTGAGGAGACAACAGGTGGGGATGGTGTATGAGGCTCAAGGCTCCTCCAATAGTTGTGGGGTCATGCTTATTATTAACAGGGGTATTCCCTTTGTTTCTACACAAGTCATCAAGGATCCTGAGGGTAGGTTCGTTTTAGTTATAGGTACTCTCTGGCCAGTACCATTGTTACTGGGCAGCATATACGGCCCTAATGCGGATGACCCTGGGTACTTCATGAGACTTATAAATATAATCCTGCCTTTCCTTCCTATAAGGATTATTCTGGGGGGTGACTTTAATCAAGTCGTAGACTCAAACCTCGACAGGTCAGGTGGCGGATCGGGGGGGTTTCTCCAGCTCAGAAGGCTTTTAGAGACCTACTGGATCAATGTGGGCTCTGTGATGTCTGGCATGTCCTATATCCGGATTCCAAGGAGTTCACCTACAGGTCGTTGGCGCACGGCTCGCAGTCCCGCATTGATTACATTTTCATTTCTCAGACTCTCTTGCCTGGGGTCAGGACCTCGTCGATCCAACCTGGTCCTGTCTCCGACCATTCCTTGGTGTTGTGTAAACTGGCATTTCAGGATGTTTCAGAGAGAGAAACAAGATGGAAACTTAATGATCAATTGCTTAAAGATTCTAAATATTGTAAAATCATAAGGGAACATATTGAGGCCTTTTTTTTGTCCAACCCTTTAAATAGTGCAAAACCGGACATTATATGGGGGACTTTTAAGGCCTACATGAGAGGTATTCTTATTAGTATGGCGGTGACTAGGAAAAGAGCTAGAGAGAGGGAATTATTATCTTTATTATCCCAAATTTGGGTACTTGAAATTAGTGTTTCGGCCAATAATCCAGAAGAGGATAGGACGAAGCTCCTATTGTTGAGAGATAGATGTTTAGAATTACTCCGGGAAAAGGCAGAGTTAGCTATCATATGTACTAAAGCTAGTTACATTGATCAGGGAGAGAAGGCGGGGCGCCTATTGGCACTCCGTATCAAGCAACAAGAATCTGTGAGATTCATCCCTTCTATCAGGGCGTCAGCTGATGGGTCTCTGAAAACATCTCCTACCGAGATAGTTCAAGAATTTGCAGTATACTACAAAACACTGTACTGGGACATGGAGCACCCCCCCCAACCCTGTAAGCGTGGAGAAGTATCTGATGGACTCCCACCTGCCCTCCCTCCCAGCACATCACAAAGACTCTCTTGTCTCCTTTATATCACAGGCAGAAATTGCTGAGGTTATCAATGGTTTACCTTCAGATAAAGCTCCTGGTCCTGATGGATTTTCTTCCCTTTTCTACCAGACGTTTCGAGATCTCTTACTACCAATACTTAATAGATTATTTCAACATATTCTATCCGGGACGGAGGTTGATTGTCACCTCTTTGAAGCCTTGATAGTGGTTCTCCCTAAGCCAGACAAAGACCCAGAGCTTGTCCAAAGTTATAGGCCTATATCTCTCCTAAATCAAGACATTAAAATTCTCTCAAAGATTTTAGCTAATAGGCTATCCGTGGTATTCCCTGAGTTAATAGGCATGAATCAGGTAGGATTTATGAAGGGACGCTCATCGGCATACCATGCGTCTTGATTATCTCACGCTTTCTTCGGCTACCAGAGACGGCGAGTTCTGCAAGGCCTGGTCTCTCTGGCCGAGAAGGCGCTGATCAGGTAAATTGGAGTTTTTTGTTCAAGGTATTGAGTGCTTCAAATTCCCTCCGTATTCATAACCTGGGTTGCTGCACCATATAAATCCCCTACAGCAAGAATCTCAGCTAATGGGGCTTTCTCCAACTCCTTTCCACTCCATTCAGGTACTAGGCAGGGTTGCCCCCTATCGCCTCTGTTATTTAATTCATACTTGGAACCCCTCATTCAAAACATTCTCAAAAATATCTCTATACAAGGTATTTGGGTTGGGCGCCATGAAATTAAAGTCACCGCGTATGCTGATGATTTGTTGATACACCTCTCCCATCTGGTCTCATCAATACCGCCCCTACTGAATGAAATAGCCAGATTTAGCGAGCTATCTAATTACAAGCTGAATGCCAGTAAATCCTTATTTTTCCCATTAAACCACAAGGTATTCAAGAACGATATTAGTCCCCTAGGCTTATGCTGGACTCCTAGAGCATTTAGGTATTTGGGCATTAAGTTATCCCGTAACCCCTCAACATGCTTTAAGGATAACCTTGATTCTCTCTCACAGGTTATTATTCATGACCTTGACAGATGGTCTAAACTTCCCATATCATTATGGGGCAGGATTAACATAATTAAGATGAATGTCTTTCCTAGAATTTTCTACCCCCTATCCCTTCTCAATTCTTTTATCCCTATACGCTGGTTTAGAAAATTGCATGGTATATTTACTAGATTTATTTGGGCTGATAATTACCCCCCGTTTGGCTTATTATAAACTAGCTGCCCCAAAATTTGAGGGAGAGCTGCGGATTCCCCATGTGGCATTATACTACTAGGCCAGTCACCTAGTAAAATGCGTGAGATGGATATCCCCGGGCCTTGAAATGGAACAACCAGTATGTCTTAAGATTGAATTAGATGCAATTAAAGCTAAATGCCTGGATCCCTTAACCCTATTTTACCTCAAACTTTCACATGTAAAGACAGCTGACTGTCCTACAGTAGGTATCTCTTTAAGAGTCTATGCACAGTTATGTTTATTTCTTCATTACTCCCCTCAGACTGACTTAGCTCAGTCCATTTGGAACTCCCCATCTTTTACTATTAACAGGAAGCAGATTCCCAGTAAGTGGTTGCCCCAATTAGGTGATAGAAAACTGCTTTCCTTGGTGGATGGGGAGGGACACCGGTTGTCCCCAGGTGGAATTATTGAAAAATTTCTCATTCCGGTTTCATCTCACTTTAAGGTTATGCAGTTAAGACACCTACTCACAATAGTCCTGGGGAATACTCCCCCTTCCCAGAAGGTGTCAGCCTTGATACCTGAAATCTCCCTACTGTCTGGATCTTCAGGCACTGTATCTAAATTATACAGAGTGTTGTATTATAAAAAATACAGGGACTCCTTTGGACCTACTAGATTCTGGAACTCACTCCTTCCTCAATACCAGTTGGATTGGCAATCCCTATGGAGATCCTGTCATAAATATGTTTCCCAGGACAGATTGCATCTCATGCAATACCATATATTACACAATATGTATTGTACCCCTGTTAAACTAAAGAAGTGGGGTTTCTCGAATTCTAGTACATGTATTAAGTGCATGCAGGAAGAAGGAACGCTCCTTCATATGTTTTGGTCCTGTCCCAAAGTTTCCCCTCTATGGAATTCAATCAAGATGTCTTTGGATCCCCTTCTGGGCCTTCAGGAGTACTTTATTCCTGAGATATGTCTCCTAGGGGACATGTCCCTTGTCAGGGTCAGAATCAGGAAATTTCATATTTCAATGATTGCTCTATCTGTTAAGAAACTCATTTTACGCCATTGGAAAGACAAATCCACCCCATCTTTCCAAGAGTGGTTGCATGAAATCATTGCTAATCTCCGAACAGAAAAGGCGATTGCAAGCCTTCATAATGGACTTGCAGCTCATAGTAAAATATGGGATCCCCTCCACTCCTTACTCTCATTGTCTCACTTATGATTATGCCACACCTCAGTCTTTCTCATATGACCAATGGAAATAATCACTGCACTTTAGGGTTATATGGTCTTGTTGCTGCTGTAAGGGGGGGATGGACGGGAGGGGTGGTCTGGGCAGTTCTTTCTGTACATGTGGTATGTCACACCTTGTTCCGATGTAACTGCCATTTTTAAAGGGAAATGTACTAATAAAGTTTAAATTATAAAAAAAATAATTCACAACACTTGTGCAGATTATGTGGCGACTGTTTTAAAAATTAAGGAAGATTACCTTGCCTACAAACAAACTGTGATCTTCTGATAGCTCCAATGGACATCGTAAGCCTAGTGCTATCGCTATATTTTATACCTGTGTTACATAAAGAGCAATGGTGGGAGGAGTTAAGAACATAAAGCATATAATTTCAGTACCCAGGAGAGAGTAAAGATATAGGGAGAGTAAATACGTTTCCATCCTCTGCCCCTCATTCCTATGTACATAAGGTAATCACTTAAACATGGGGGTGTAAGAATACTTTAATTTCCATGGATCTGAGCTACCCCGAAATATCTCTCCCCCAAGTTAAGTTCATTTATATAGAGATAATTCTAGGTAAAGTTCTCAGTTTTGTTGTTTAGCAAAGTTATAGCCAAGGAGGGGCCAGTACAGAAATGCTGTTATGACATCCTGGGTTATCCGCTGTAATATTTTTAGGGTTGTGTATTATCGTGTTAGGTTGTATTTTAACCAAGTTTGACCTCTCAGTTTACACAGGGAAGGAAGATGACTGCCCGAATTAAGAGTTTCAGAATTTAAGTATTTTCTCTATTCTTGGGGGTAAGGGGTCTTAATATACAGGCCTTCTTCTCTTTAGATGGCATCATTTGTTTAAGTCTGTGGATCTGAGGCCAGCGGTTGAGAGACCTGGGCCTTGTCTTACCGGAAGTTCCACTAGAAGGGAAGGTGTACCTCTGCTAGCGGTGGCAGGAGGAGTTACCTTTTGCACGGTGCATGCTGTACTCTTCTGATACCTTTCAAAGACTAAATGTGCCTTCAGTGACCGAACTGCAGCTGCAGGTGGTCACACTGGTGGAGCTTTAGCTGGCTACCCAAGGGTGGCTACTTCATCGCCTTTGCCCACGTCCATTTGGACTTTTGCATATTACTGTTCTCATTGTTCTTAGTCTCCAGTTAAGACTGCAGTTTTCATACACCGTTCATGTTTATTGGTGGTTTATTTTCTGTGTACAATGTCTTCTTTTTTATTATTATTTATTTATCTGTTTTGAGACTGGGCTCTGGAGGGGGAGGGGGAGACAGAGAATTTAATTACTAAACATGCTCATGGGGTCACAATATATGTACAGTGAATGTGAAGGGGATTAACAATGTAACAAAAAGGGGCAGAATTTTGAACGAATTGAAAGATTTACACTGTCATATAGCCTGTTTAAAAGAAACCAAGCTGCCAAAAATAGAGCATTGTAAGCTGAGAAGATCGTGGGTTGGCATGGCATTTTCAGATTCACATCCCACATCACCCAAGGCAGGCACAGTTATATTATTGAAACGGGGTCTGCCATTCAAGACTAGATCAGTCTTGAGGGAGGGCAATGGCAGATGGGTGATGCTTTCTGGAGAGCTTAGGGGTCAACCCACATACGTAGTGTCAATCTATGCCCTCACCCACTCCCTACAGAACTTTTTTAGAGACTTATTTTCAACTCTGGGGAGTCTGGCACTGGGTCACCTCCTAGTGGCAGGCGACTGAAATTGTGTGGAAAACTGTAACTTAGACAGGAACCCACGCAGTTGGCTGAGGATGGGGGGATGTTCCAGACTTCTGCATACTCCATTCACGGAATCTGGATTGGTAGACCTGTGGAAGTGGCAAAATCCCATGGTGAAAAACTATACCTTTTATGCCCCAGCTGCCAATGCCTACTCCAGACTGGATAGGATATACTCTTGGCAATCGGAGGCGCATGTCTTTGGAGATGTCCGAATACACCCGGTCTCTCTCTCAGATCATGTGGTGGTCCAAGTGGTGGTGAATTGGGAACAGAGAGCCACAAGGGGGGCATGGTAGCTAGAAGCTGGTATGTTAGCAGGCAAGGCCTTGGTCACTGCAGTTAAGGAGGAGATCAAGTGGTATTTAGAAGAGAATAAAATATCTGACACCCCAGTGAAATTCATTTGGGATGGCCTTAAGGCAGTGCTGAGGGGCAAATTTATTAGTTATGCTGCACACCGGAACAAGATCCACAAGGCTAAACTCTCCCAGCCTTAGACTCCATCACCTCCTTAGAGATGAAGCACAAAATCACTCGGGATCCCTCCACGTACCAAAAATTGCAGGTAGCCTGGGAGGCATACAATCAATTGATGGTACACCATACTTTTAATTCCTTACATTTCACCCACCAAAGATACTATGAGGGAGGGGAAAGGGCAGGTAAATTACTGGCCATGCACCTTAGAAAACAGGAACTGGACAGGTTCATTTCTAAAAGTCGGAGCATAGACAGTCCAAGGGAGGTATTGGTTCAACCATCGGACATTGCAGGGCCATTTGCAGAATTTTATTCCCGTCTGTATGCAAAAAAGAGGCAACCCGACCATGAGCAGAACATAAATACCTTTGGAAACAGTGGAGCTTCCAACCCAGTCTGAGGCACAAGTTACCTGCCTCGAAAGACCATTTACTGAAGGAAAACTGGATTTGGTGATTAAATCTCTAGGATCCGGAAAGGCCCCCAGATCAGATGGCTTCATTGTTGAGTTTTATAAAATGTTCAGGAAAGACTTGATCCCAATCCTGTTAATAGTTTGCAATGAGGCACATGTGAAGGGAGCTATTCCCGGAATTTGGGGAGAGGCCACCATTTCGGTATTGCCAAAACCAGGAAAGGACCCTTTGGAGCGTACGAGTTACCATCCAATTTCTTTGTTAAATGTGGATGCAAAAATCTTTGCAAAGTTAATTGGAGAGAGACTAAAAGGGATTATCCCAGAATTAGTGCACATGGACTAAACAAGGTTTGTTCCCGGGAGGCATATACAAGATAATATTCAGCTATTATTAAACATATTGTTGGTTTGCCCCCACCTCCCCTTCCAAAGTCTTAAGGCAGTAATTTCACTAGATGCCAAAAAGGCATTTGACCACCTTGATTGGCTGTTCCTAAATAAGACCTTGGCCAAATTTGGATTTGGGAATAAATTTCGGGATTGGGTCTCCAATTTATACAGCAGCCCTGGAGCTACGGTTAGAGTGGACAGGGTGATGTCTGATAGGTTTACGATAGAAAGGGGAACCAGACAAGGATATCCACTCTCCCCTTTGTTGTTTGCATTAAGTATGGAACCCTCTGCAGCTAAGATAAAGCAATCCGAAACTTATGAGGAAATTCAGGTGGAGGGGATGGAGGTCTGGAGCTCCCTTAATGCTGACGATACATTACTGTATTTGGATGACCCAGTGAACTCAGTTGCACATGTGTTATCCCTCATACAAGAATCTGGGTCTATCTCGGGGTTCTGGGTCAATGAGACTAAGACTGAAATGTTCCCTGTTACCATGCCTAGGCAAAATGGTCTCCCTTGGGTGGGGCCTTTTAAATGGGCTAGTGAAGGATTTCGCTACTTGGGAGTCTGGATACTGGATAAATTAGATAGATTATATAGTTCCAACTATCTTAAACTGCTCCAGAACATCCAAGGGGACTATAATAGATGGTGAGAACTCCCTTTGTCATTGTCAGGGCGAATTGAAATAGTACAGATGAACGTACTGCCCTTCTTACTCTTTCTATTTTCAGTATTACCACTGAAACCCCCTGTCCTGTTTTGGAAAAGTCTGAAGTCAGCTACCTCTAAATTTATCTGGAACCACAAGCCACCAAGGGTTAAATGGCAGATCTTGCAGAGGGCTAAGAGTGTCGGGGGCCTAGGACTTCCCCACTTCATTAATTATTAGTGGGCAGCTCAGCTTCAGGTGTTGGACCCATTGTGGCCCAGAGAAGAGCAACCCATATGGATGGAATTAGAGAAATCAAGGGTGTCAGGGGTACATTTGGCTGATATAATTTTTGTAGACCAAGAAAGATCTGTCAAAATTTTGGTTGACCAGCCCCTTGGCAATAGAACTGAAGCAGGTGTGAACCTGGATTGCAAACAAAAATGGGTATTCCTCTGAGGTTATCTTCCCAGACCCCTATTAGAGCCTGTGTGGATTTTCTTCCCATCCAACTGGATCAAGGCTTTTGTATATGGGAGAGGGCAGGCCTCTGGTACATTGGCCAACTGTATGATTCACAAAACTTTAAAGACTTTCACCAGCTAGCTAGGGAGTTTGGGCTTACACCTCAAGATCATTTTAGATTTCTGCAAATCAGGCATTTCATGGTATGTAAGAACCTGGATATCACAGAATTAAATGACCCTAATCCCTTGGTGGAGTTCCTCCTCCCATTGCTCTCTGGAGGGGATATGAGGTGAATGATCTCAAGAGTTGTCTCATTTTTCTCCTCGAGAGAACCAGTTTTCATGGGAAGATTAGAGGATAACTGGGCTAAGGAGTTAGGTTGCCACCTGGAAGAAGGAGATTGGCAGCAGATTTGGGCTGGGATTCATTCCACCTCGGCTTCTCTTTCGTGGAGCAAGTTTAGATGGAAAGTGAATATGAGATTCTTCCACACCCTGGTTATTACTAAGTACTTTGATTGTACCACCTCAGATCTATGTTGGCGAGGTTGTGGGGAGAGGGGCACACACATGTCATATCTTTTGGGGACGTCAAAAAATACAAGGGTTCTTGGATCAGATAGTTCAAAAGTTGGAAAATGTATTTCAAGTGCAATTCCCAAAAGATCCACAGTATTTGGGTCTCCCACGACCACAGATCCCTTCTAAAGCCCAGAAATATTTGTTTTTTATTCTTCTAGCCACAGCTCAAAAATCTATCACAAAAAAATGGCTGGACAAAACCCCCAACCCATGAAATATGGTATTCCACGTGTACTCAAATACAAGAAATGGAGAAATTGATGGCACAATTAAGGTTGCAAAAAGAAAAATTTATAGGGAGAGGGTTACCTTTCTTCCATTATTAAGCAGAGAAAAAAATAAGACTGTTGACTTGGATATGGTGAATGTGAGAAGCTGTGAAATAAAATATTGTCGAAATCAAGGACCTCTGAATGAAAAATAAATGTAGATTTAATTTATTAGACTGTATTAAACATTAATGTACTACATGTGAACAGATAATCAGAGGAATTTTGCAATAATTTGGCAGCCATTACAAAGTGTCCTTGCATACCAGAAGAATTTTAATTATATTTTATTGCATTTTAAAAACTGATTAAAGGCAACAATGTATACAGAAAACAGCAATAAGAAAATGAACATTAATACAGGATTACCAGCTACACATTCCCTCTTGATACCTCATGTGAGAGTATTCCACCAAGTAAAGTGACCATAAAAGAAGAGCGTTCACATCTCTGGGATCCAAACATTGCAGCCAGTGCTCTGTAGTTCAAACACAATATAGTTTTAGCACCTGTATAGAATCTAGCCATAAACACTGTTTAACAATTAAAAACATGATGCCTATAATTTCTTTTGTTTACTTTTAACCATCTGCGTAGGGTATACGGTTTTCGCACCAAAGTTAGTGCCTCCTTCTGGGATCCAGTACTTTAGAGGCTATATGGGTTGGAGCTGGACACCAAAACAAGGAAAGTGCCTTGCAAAAGGTATACTGGAGCACTAGTGGTTAATATGCATTACTGAAGAAATCAACAGAAAATATTACGAAACTTTGTAAGTTTCAAACCTCAATAACAATTTCAAAAAGAGAAATGTCATAATTATGGTATCTAGGCATGTGGAAGATGCAGACAGTTATGAAGAAAAGAACTAGTTTATCAACATCTACAAGCACTGCTTGAGTTGGTTCCAAGGGCAGACATGCTTTGCTTGTGGGAGATTGCAACATAAAGGCTGGTGAGTATAATTAGTGGGCCAGACTATTAGAAACTCTGGGTCTTGCAGTAAAAGAATGGCAGTAAGTCGAAAGTGTTTCTGTACTTCAGAGGTACTGCATCAAGATTAACAAATACCCAAAAGTACAGAAAAAAATTTGAGTGATAACATAGACATCACCTCATGGAAAGATTGGAAATATAAGCATGTACCGTAGTTAAAAGAGAAATAATGAATTAGCCAAGGTGTGTAGCATAGGGCTATACAGAGCAGCTGATATCAACTCAGATTATAGCACTTGCTGGAGTGACAATGAAAAGAGAGATCAAAAAAACAGACAGATAGGATATTTGATGTAGAGCTGCAGCCCAGAAAATGTTAGCATATGAGACAGAAATAAGAGAATTAGGATTGAAATTAAAAATTGATTTGCCTCTGTCAGAACAAGTAGGCAACCCAGAGAATGATTCCGAAGATGACAATAGGCCTCACAATGGCAGTAGAGAATCAAGTTGGTTACAAGAAGACTACAAAAGTAATGTGGCTGTAGAAGTAACTATACAGCAGGCAGAAGCAGTTCATGAACTAATGATAAAATATGAGGCAGAAGTAACAGGAATTGGTTAAACAACACTGAAATATTGACTAAGGAGCAAAAAGGAAAGCTCAGACAGAACCAGAGGGGACAGGAAGCAACACTGAGTGACGTGGAAACAGCACAAATCCACAATTCCAGGAAGTTGTTTACAGTGATAAAAAAAAAAAACAGCAAGGTTCAGGAAAATAGTTCAGGACAGAACTAGGGCAGAGTGTGGATGGATAACACTTGATAAAAGAGAAACGTGAGATAATGGAATAGCAGTGAAGAGAGCACTTTGACAGGGTGCCAAACAGAAATATACCACAGGAGAAAACAGAACCATAAATGACAGAAACTACTAGCAGATGAAATATGTCTGGAGACAGATGCCACCCCTAACAGTCCAGAAACTAGTCAACCTAAAGAAAAACAGAAAATCCAAGGAATGGATCCTCTACCTTCCTAATGTATGGCAATAAGAAACAGATGGTTTTGGAGGTCCAGTCCATGTGGAAATCACTGGAAGTCCCAGAAGACTGGAGAAAAATGACCATCGTGCCCCTGCTTAAGAAGAGTAGGGTGAGGCCAAGGGCTACTAATTGTGGCCTGAAAGATATTTACCCGAGTGTCAGGTTGCTTCTGTTTCATATGGGAAAATGTAAATTCAACCTTAACCAGTTCAAGGCAGAAGACCCTGAGCAGAATTACCAAATATAGAATAATGCATGGGGAAGTGTGGTTAATGAGGATTTTATGCACAACTGAGATGTGCGATGCCCCATAAACTCCCGAGAGCGAAGCCCGAAGGGTTTATTAGGGCATTGCACACTGAGAGGTATGCATAAAATCCTCATTTAATCACACTGCCCATGTTTTATGTTTTATATTTACTGGTTGATATTGTTTACCGTAGTCATATGGTGGGGGCGAAGGAGGTAAAGAGAAGTAAATGTTTAGTGGTTGTTTATTAAAAAAAATGCTTATTTCTTTAAAAAGTTGCAGACAGCACTCTTCTTGTGCTGCCACTGAGTCTCAACCCCAACCAACTTTGTGAGGTGGGAGGTGGTTGCAGAGGGAAGGACTTTCAGGCAAGGGACTAGGCAGCAACAGAGGGCCTTAGAACACCGAACACTGCAGCGCACTCTTCCGGGACTGACGCTCTGGAAAGATGCGGCTCTTCAGCATGCCACTGCCAGGGGACTAGAACGTTTTTCTAAAACCACAAAAAAAGATCACTAAAACAAGAAAAGGAGGGACTAGCCAACACCATGACGCCAGAGGAAGGAGGAAGCGCTGCACCAGTTTCGGACCACCACACCGAGGGATGAGAGGTGGACCACAGGTAAGCTGTTAAGTAATCTTATTGACCTGTGTCGCCTCTCTCCCTCACAGCACCATGGTGATCGGACTCCTCTTCATATTATTGGTTTGTATTGCTTATCACCCACTAGCAGTGAGAGGTGCTTGATAAAATTCATATTCACAGTTCGTTGTTCATACATGTGAATAACGGAGTTTGCCAGCCACTGCCTACGGGTGATAGACAATATCAACCAGTAAATATAGAATGTATTCTAGATAGATTGGGTATGTGTAGAAGATGTGTTATCAGTGAATTGTCAAGCAAATTGATCAGTGGGTACTACCTGGCTGGAGGCCATGAGAGAAATACACAAGGAGATAGAGGGATGCCATAGCAGAAACTATAAAGTAGAAAGGAATCAAAGGAAAAAAATGGTGGAGAAGGCTGAGGGGCGTGATTAATGGAGGAGACTGACTAGGGATGTGGCTGTTGTGTCAGACTAATGGACATTTTTAACTTAACATTTACTAGAAAAGCATCCCCATATGAAAGGTTATGCATTTCGGTGTAGATGTCAATGTACAGTACGTTTTCCAAAATGTCAAGTGAAAAGTCAGTGCCTCTTCATGTTATGGTGGGAACCAATCACAGGTGGCTGGTTTCTTCTTAAGGTTTGTACTATTTCCTAGCCATTCTTGAGCAGGTGGGCCTGCTGTAATTCCATGGCAGCAGCTCTCAATACAATAGGAGATAGATCAGGGAATACTCTTTACTGTCCTTTCTGTATTGGGGAACCTGAGCTACTTGCAATACTCCAAGGCTTGACAAGGACCTTGTAAAGAGGCAGGATAAAGAACAGTTACATAAGAACTTACCATAACAGTAGCTCTTTGAGACTATCTCCTCCATTAGGCCACACCTTTGGAACTAAGCATCAGTGTCAGAAGCACTCGGAAACCTTTTACAAGCTGGTGCCACTCACAATGATGTGCAGCAGCTATGCACATATAATGTGGGCAGCTCCATCACTCTGCAGTTCCTCGCTGAAGATTAGCCTCAGAGGACCTCCAGCCATGAGGAACCATGGAATGAGACCAGTACCAGGCATGCAAGGAAAGACATGGTGCTGGAAACAGGTTGCATAGAGTAAGGTTTAGGCATAGCATCTGATATGACCCTCACTGAAATCAAAAGGAGGAAGTAGGGAGGGTACAGCATTGCCTAATGGAGGAGATTCACTCAAAGATCTACTGTTATGGTAAGTTCTTGCATAATTGTTCTGTCTTCATCAAGGATATCTCCTCTATTAGGCCACACTTTTGGAATGCCCCCCAAGCAGTACAAAGCAAACTGGGAGGATGGCCCAGTCAGATATGTATTCAGGACAGAAGGCCTTGCAGTATAGCAAGACCAAAACCTGCACATTTACAAGAGATGATGTCCAGAACTTAATGTTAAGTGAAAGTGTGAACAGTGCACCATGGGACTGCAACACATGTCAGCAGCAGGGACATTTTTGACATAAGCAGCTGAAGTGGTCATATCCTGTGTGGAGTGACCACAAACAACACCAGGAAGTTCCTTACCATACTTCCTGTAACAGAATGTAACACAATGTGCCATCCATTTGGAGAGGCATTGTTTAGACACAGGAGTGCCCTCTTTCCCAGAGGTGAATGAAACAAAAAGCTGAGAGGACTTTCTGCAGTCCTTGGTGCAATCAGTATAGCATCTTATCATTCAATGTACATCCAAAGTGTTAAGTGGTGCCTCCCCTGACTGGCAAGCTCGGAATAATAGACAGGAAGGAGTATCATTTCTTTCAGAATAAATTCAGATACTGTATGAAGAATACCTCAGAAACATACAGGACACCTCTAATTGGGCAACCACATGACCACAAATAGGGGCAAGGAAAGCAGATATAGCGGCCAAATATACCTTAAGAGAAGAATACTGCAGGCCAGAGTCAGAAAGGGAAAGCAAGTATCCCAACACAGCATTCACAGGATATGTAAAATGGTCCATATTCCAGGAAGCAGACCACAAAGTGAATTGCTTCCATTTCAGGCAATAACTGTGTCTGATAGAAGGCTTTCTAGCCACAAGCAGGACATCAGCAACCTTAGGAGAGACTCCAAAATGTGCTATGGCTATGTTTTCAGGAGCCATGCATGCAGATGTAGGGACATCAAGTCCGGGTGGATTTGCCCTGTGACAGCAGACCCCTACAGAGAGGTAGGGGGACAGGAGGCTTCACCGCCAGATGCTGAAGGAGTGGAAACCATATCTGGTGAGGCTGGAATGGAGCAATGAGGATGAGAGTGGCACTCTCCACTCACAGCTTGAGCAGAACCCTCTGTATTAGAGAAATGAGGAGAAATGCATATAGGAATTTCCCTTTCCAGGAGAGGGACAACGTGCCTTATCAAAGAAACTTCAGGCCCTGGAGCGAGTGGGCAGAAATGTGACAGTTTTGCATTGTGTTGTGATGCAAAAAGGTCCAGCTCTGGATGACCCCATTTTTGTGAAGAGATTGTTTACCACAGAGGACAGCAGTTCCCATTCGTGAACCATTGATTCGGACCTACTTCACCTGTCTGCCAAGATGTTTTGAAGACCTGGGAGAAACATGGCCAACAGCTGAAGGCCCTGAGACAGAGCCCAGTACCATACTCTCATTCCTTCCCTGCATAGGGATAGAAGTGAGTGCCTCCTTGTTTTTTGATGTAATGCATCACACTGACGTTGTCCACCTGGATTTGCAAATGACCGGGACAGAGATGATGCCAAAAGGTCTGGAGGGTGTACAGGACAGCCCACATTTCCAGGACATTTATGTGCAGATCGGCCTCCATCTTGGTCCAAGACCCCTGCATCTGGTAAGGGCTGAGGTGAGCACCCCAGCTGGAGCCTGAATCATCCATGGTGAGGATCTGTACAGGAGCTGGTACAAGGAATAGAATGCCTGTCAGTAGTTTGTTGCAATCCAGCCATTATAATAATGCTCTGTGAAGAGGAGACATGATAAGAACCATGTGGTCCAGCATGTCCACCAACTTATCCCACTGAACTCTTAAGTGTCCACTGAGGCATCTTCATATGAAGATGTGCCAGTGGCACAGTCACTATGGCCACAGCCATGAGGCCCAGGATATGTAACATTGTTCATGCAGAGATAGTGGCTCTTGTTTGCCAAGTGTACCTGAGCAAGGAGACTGTCTGCCCTGTTCTGTGGCAGGAAAGCACAACCCTTCTGTGTGTGCAAGACCACCTCTATTTACTGCAGTCTTTGGCATGGGTCTAACTCAGGCTTTGGCACATTCACTGTGACCCCCAAGTCATCAAACAGGCATGTCCAAGGCAGGAGGTGTAGCATAGCTTCCCTGGAGCTGGCCTTCAAGAGCCAGTCATCCAGATAAGGGAATATATACAGCCCTTCCCTACGAAGGGCAGCTGCAATTACTGCCAAACATTTGGTAAAGAGCTGTGGCACAGAAGACAAGATAAAAGGAAATGCTTTCAACTGATAGTGGATGCCCTCCAGCATAAACCAGAGGTACTGTCTGTGGGATTTTCTGATCTTTATACAAAGGTATGTGACCTTCATATCCAGAGAGCAGAGCCAGTCCCTCTTTTACATTAAGGGAATCAGAGCCTGTAGGGATACCATTCAAAATGTTTTTTTGTTCAGTGTACAGGTTGAGACCCCGTAGATCTAACACAGGACGCAGATCCCATGTCATTTTCAGGACTAGGAAGTGTTCTATGGAACATTTTTGAAATAAAGTCTAAAGTTCTTCAAACAGGACATGTGGCCTGAGGGATAAAAGGAAGGAAGTGGAGAACGATCTGGAGGGTATGGAGGGGTTGTGGGATAACAGATGGACCAGACACAGAACTTCAGGCTCAACACACAATCTCTGTGTGATGTTTATTTAAAACAAAGGGGATAACCTTAAGCAATGGCATATCCCTTCTTCAATACATCAGTTCGTAGCAACAGACTATGCATAGCTTTCCTCTGCACTTAGTCAGTATCTACTGACCCACTGATCTACTGATCTATCTCTTTAGTGAAAATTATTTCATCCTTCCTCTGTTGGTCTTGTGTGTTTCGGTGATGGGAACCTCAAAAAAGGAAAAACTCAAAAACAAGCTAAAGACAAAGAACCTCAATGCAGAAGCACTGGAGCAAGGGTTACCCTGAGAGGGCATTGGCAATAAAGCCAAGTTTCAAGGAAACACAATATCATACATACTCCCCTAATGCAATGGGACCTATATGCAAATCACCATGACATTTTAGGCTTGTTTATCTTAAAGCAGGAATGCATGGTGCCAAAGGGCCTCTCAAACAGTCTGTAAGTTACATGCATTTTATATAACACAACTACCTTAATTTTTATAATACAGTCCCCATGTAACTTTTTACCTTTATCAAAAACCCCTAGTGCCGTGGTATTTTCAACATTTACAGGTTTCATACACGGAAGTTATATACATCAAGGTATTTTACGCCTAGTGCTACTGCATACTAAATCCAACAACGAGGAACACAGCCTGTTGTTTTACATCAGCTTGGAGGTCACAACAATAACCTCCCTGTACGAGGACCTGAGAGGGAAAAGGAAAATTAAAGAGGACATTATAGCATAGTTAAGAAAGGAGAGGAGGTTCCCATAGGTGGCCAACCTTATGGACAAGAAATTATAAAGGACAGACTAGGCTAAGAAATAGAAGAATTGACTTCCGGTGACATCACTGAACTGGCTAGACACTAATCCTGCCAGCTCCTAAGACCATCTATTTCTACAAACTCCCTACATCTCCTTTTTTCAACTAATTCTGTGAAAAATGCCAAAAGGGAGTAAAGGAGGATCTAGTCGCATCAAATTGGGCAACAGAGGTCGCCAGCAATTGTGAGATTCTGATAGATTGAGGCAAGAATCCTCAGATCGGAGTAGGAGCCCCTCTCCCGCGAGTTTGCGGGCTATAGAGTATGATATGGAGGGAGAGTCTGAGCAGCTAATCAGGTCTCAATTTTAAATAATCCTCAAAGAAATACAGGCCTCCCGCCACGAAAACAAGAAAGAATTTAAGGCAATACAACAAGAACTCTCTAAGTTAGAAACCAGAATCGACACAATGGAGGAAAGAATAACAGAAGCTGAGGAGGGAGCCATATAACTTTCTTGAGAAGTGGAGTTTGTTATGATGCAGATGGATGAAATTAAAGAAAAATGTGCCGACCTAGAAAGTAGGTCACGCAGAGATAACCTGCGATTGTATGGCTTGCCAGAAGACGCAGAAACCAACCCGATGCATGTTGTCATTGAATGCCTCTTAAAAGATTAGCTTGTCCTTCCAGCTACATACCAGTTTTCAGTGGAACGTGCCCATCGCTCTCTGGTGTCAAAGCCTGCTGATCCCAAAGCTCATCCAGGATCCATTATTTTAAAACTCAACTCCTACAAAGTGAAAGAGGATCATTTACGTTGTGCATGGGCAAAAAAGGAGATTACCTATCTGGGAGCAAGGCTTTACTTTGACCACAATCCCCCCCCCGCCGAAATACAACAACAACACATGGAGCTTACCCCGTTGCAGAGGCTGTTAAGAGAGAAGAATGTTCACTTTCATACCTTCTACCAGGCCAGACTTCAGGTACTTTGGGAGGATGGGGTAAAGGTCTATCCCTCCTTCATGTCAGCATGTGAAGCACTAAAAGAGAAAGGTTTCGATGTTTCCATGATTGTGATGCCTGGGAACCAAAACTCCAAGAGCAGAGAACCACAGTGGCAGCAAGTGTTGTCCAGGAAACATCAGGGACATAATCAGCTTGCACCAGTCAATGCTTTCCTGTTGGTCCAGAACCTCCTACAGAGGATGAACAAATAGGATCCCTCTCCCCAGAAAATTAAACGCTGAACTGTAAGTAAAGTTATTCCCAATACTTAGGCATTTCATTTATGGGAGAGCGATTGAGCCCCTGGAGCAGTATCAACATATTCTGTGACTTAAGGGATGAACTCTGACTTCCACCCCCTGTCTGTGCTCAAAACTGACAGACTCAGAGACTTCTTCTCAAATAGACAAAACTACTCTGAACAGTATTTGTTCTTAACCTTTGATTTAAATTTGTTACTGGTTAATAATGCTCTTTTTCCTTTTTGGTCTTCGTAACAGTCACCAGGGAATTTCTGTTTTTAGTGATTTTCTTACGCTGTACTATAAAGGGAAAGGCAATAATTATTGGCATAAAACCAGCTCTAATATTACAAGCTGTGTAAGGAGGCGACCATTTCCTCTCCAATGATTTTTCTTTTTTCTTTTGTTATCCACAGTATCCTACTCATACTGGTATAAACAAGGAAAGTAAGATGGTCTCAGCTGGCCTCAGATCACAATGGGATTCTTGAAGGGTGATGCGTACACAAAAACACAAAGTTGCATTGTTACCATTTTCTATCTATGCTCCAGAGGAGGCCCCCCAGAAATGGGTGGTCCACTCATACCTCCTCGTTCTGTCCTGCAAAGGAGAGACACAGAGGATTGTACAAGCTTCAAGCCTCCTACCTTGGAAGCGAATTTTCAAAGTTTTAAGTTGGGTTATTTGTTTTGCATTTTTTGCCCAGTTGGCAACCATGGTAAAAAGGAATTTATTAGGGCCACAACACTTTTTTATGTATATGGAAAGGCAGCAGAGGTTACAATTTGTGAGGAAGCCTTCTAGCTTAATTACTAAACACGTGTTAGGTGACAGGAGCTTTTCATTCTTTTCCCGAATGACCACCCATTAGTTAAGGCACAGTCCTTTACAATTTGCACCTATGATATACACAGGATTACAAATCCGGTTAAAAGAAGTAAGCTTTTGTCATATTTCAGGTGCTCTGGAGGGTATAACCTGCTCCTACAAGAAACCAATCTTTGAATGGGAGAACATAAAAAATTTGAAAAGTTTTTTTTTTTCCCATATAATAGCCTCCTCTTACAAAGGAGGGAGAAGAAGGGGCACAATGATCCTTGTTCCTCTAAAAACACACTTTAACATTCAAGAGCAATTAGTAGACAAAGAGGGCAGATATGCAATGGCGAAAGGTACTCTGAATGGCCATTTGCTTACAGTTGCATCAGTTTACTCCCTGCCTAATAACAAACTTAATTTTCATCACTCTTTTTTTCTACAATTAGCACAGTGAGGGGAAGGCCAACTTATATGTGGGGGGGGATTTTAACTTGAATTTAGTGTTAGGGAGAACCCAGGCAGCTGTGCAGGGAAAGACCTGGATGATAGACAGCATGAATTCGTCCAGGGGAAATCGTGTCAGACAAACCTTGTGGAGTTCTATGACTGGGTGACAACTGCCTTGGACGTGGGTAGATCAGTGGACATCCTCTTTCTAGACTTCAGCAAGGCATTTGACTCTGTTCCTCATGAGGGCCTGTTGGATAAGCTAGGAGAAATTGGGGTGGGGAATCAGATGACCAGATGGATATGCAATTTTCTCCAGGACTGGACCCAGAGGGTCGTAGTTGGCGGGATAGTCTCATCCCCAAGGACGGTCATTAGTGGGGTCCCACAGGGATCAGTCCTTGGGCCCCTCCTGTTCAAAGCCTACATCTCTGACATAAGGACAGGTATCAGGGGTGAGATGAGTCTTTTTGCAGATGACTCAAAACTGGAGGTGGTGGTGGATGGGGAGGAGAGGAGGGTGGCCCTACAGGGAGACCTGGAGGCTCTAGAAAGATGGTCTAGAAAGTGGAAGCTGAGGTTCAATGCGGGGAAATGCAAGGTACTGCACCTGGGAGCCAGAAACCCAGGCCAAGTGTACACCCGGGGGGGGGGAATGCTACAAGTCTCAATGGCTGAGAGGGACCCAGGGGTGGTGGTGGATGTCAAGATGAACAACTCGGAGACTTGTAGAAGGGCAGCGGCCAAGGCCAACAGGATGCTGGGATGCATCGCTAGGGGGATCACCTCCAGAAGGAGGGAAGTGATACTCCCTCTGTATAACTGCTTGGTGAGGCCACACCTTGAGTACTGCATGCAGTTTTGGAGGCTACACTTAAAGAGGGACACTGAACTCCTGGAGAGGGTCCAGAGGAGGGCAACCAAAATGATTTGGGGCTTGGGGGACAGGACCTATGGGGAGAGGCTCGAAGAGCTAAATATGTACACATTGGAAGAGAGAAGGGACCGGCGGGACATGATAGAGGTCTTCAGGTACATGAAGGGGGTAAATAGGGGAGGAGCAGTCAGGGTGCTTGAAGGAAGGAGGGGGGCAACTAGAGGGCATGGGTGGAAGCTGAGGGGGAGATCGGGGAGAAAGGAGGAGGTGCTACTTCACTGAGAGGGTGGTGGAGCCATGGAATGCACTGCCCAGGGGGCTGGTGGAGGCAGAGACAGTGGAGGGGTTCAAGAGAGGGTGGGACAGGTACAGCAGAAGGGTTCTGGAAGAAAAATCCAGTGCAGTGAGAATATCCGGAACTGAGAAGGGAGAAGCCAGAAAGGGTGAGGGGGGCAACAAGGTCAGCTCCAAGGATGGGGGCTGACCAAACGAGCAGACACAAAAGACTGTTAGGCCTATTCTGCTGGCATTTTAGAATGTTAGTATGTAAACAACTAGGGAGGTAATCAAATTACTTAAGGAACTAGGCCTTGAAGATACATGGACATATTTGAATGGTACCACACCTAGACATACCTTTTTTTCTCAAGCCCACAGGCCATACTCATGCTTAGACTATCTTTTAACAACACGGGAGAGTCTGGAAACGACAGTAAAGGTGTGGAGTGGAGACTTTGTATTATCAGACCACACCCCGGTCTTTTTAAGATTTCGATGTGGTTCAGGGTGACAAAGCAAAAACACCTTTTGGAGGTTTAATTTATCTCTCCTAATGGACCAGGAGACAGTTGAGCACATTAATGCCACAATCCAACAGGCATCGCAGGATAACGATACAACAGAAATTAACCCAGCTATATTGTGGGATACTGTGAAGGCCTTGGTCAGGGGAAAATTAATAGCGATTGCAGCTAGGAAAAAGAAAGAGAGAGAAGCAAAGAGACAGTCTCTTTTCCACAAAATCGAAGAGTTGGAAGATCAGCAATGCAATAAAATTAGCAAACAGAGAGCTAGAGAACTCCAAGTCCTTAAAAAATAATTAAATAATCTCTTGGACTATTACGTTGAACAAAAGTTGACTTTCCTTAGACAAAAGTTTTACGGCGGAGGCCCTCGCTCTCTAAAATTGCTGTCGGGTAGACCAAGGGCCCAGAGACCTAATTCCACAATAGTCAAGATAAGGAATCCCCAGACCAGATATCTGAAGCATACCATATGTGATATCTCGGAGGCCTTTTATGAATATTACTCTAACCTGTATTCTGCCCCCAAAGACCCCCCGGACATAGATATCACTTTCTTTTTAGCTGACCTACATCTCCCTACACTCTCTGAATTCCAGAAACAGCTGTTGACTTCCCCCATCTCTTTACAAGACATAGAGAGACCATAGGTCAACTGAAACAGGTAAATACCCAGGAACCGATGGGCTACCTGGAGAATTTTATAAAACACTACTCAAAACCCTGTCTCCTTTACTATCCAGATTATTCTCCTTTATTTTTTCCTCTAAAGGAATAATCCCACCCTTCTGGAATTATGCTATAGTCTCGGTGATACCGAAACCAGGCAAGGACCCCACCATTTGGTCTTCCTATAGACCAATTTCGGTTCTCAATACAGACTATAACATTTTTGCCTCTATTTTAGCACATAGACTTATGCAGTTTGCCCCTAACATGATACATTTAGATCAATTTGGGTTTATCCTGGGCAGGCAAGCCCAAGATAATATTCGAAGGACCATATACCTACTCGAGTATACCCATAACCATCTAAAACCGGTGCTCCTTCTAGGCCTTGACGCGGAGAAAGCATTTGATAGGGTTTCTGGTCCTTCTTGAGTGGGGTCCTTGCTAAATTTGACTTTCCCAGATTATTTACCGACGTGTTCCAGAAAATATATAGTGACCCCAAAGGCTATATTAGCTATAAAGGCCACATCCGAAAGAGTTTTCCTCTGCACAGAGGTACATGTCAAGGCTGCCGCCTTTCCCCTTTATTATTTGCTTTCTACATAGAATCGCTTGCTCAGCTTATACACCAGGCCCCTGAGATATAGGGAATTCCCTTAGCAGGCATGGCGGATAAGCTGGCACTGTTCACTGATGACATCCTAGTCTACCTAACAAACCCTCCTGTATCCATGCCAGCCTTATTTGATGTTAAAAATCTTTTCAAACTTGTCTGATTACACTCTCACTACAAATAAAAGAGAAGCCCTACCTCTCTATTACTCCCCACCCCCCCCCATTAGAAATCAGTTTAATATTAAATGGGACCTCACAACCCTTAAATATTTAGGAATTAAAATCCCCGAACACTATCCTGTCTTCAAGAGGCAAATTATACCCCTTTACTGTCAGCCCTTAAACAGGGCATGAGACATTGGTCCATCTTACCCCTGTCATTTTACTCTCAAAATTTGGCATTGAAGACCAACATCTTCCCACATTTACTTTATTTATTTCAGTGTGTCCCCTGCTCCATAACGGTTAAGGATCTCTTACTGTGGCAGAAGCTTATAAAAAATTTCTTATGGAACTACAAAAAAACACAAATTAAACAACAGAGGTTGCTTCTTCCTAAACTGCATGGGGGATAGCATTACCTGCCCTCTCTTCATATTGAGTGGCCTCTCAAATGAGGCTAGCCTTACTGAGGGGCCATGCAGAACATCAGGGCTTCTGGAAAATAATAGACCTAGCCAGACCTCTTCCCCTTACACTTCCAGCCTGTTTATTTAGTGTGACTCATCTAAAACAAGCTAGACAATCCCTCCCAGACGTGGTGGCGGTGGTCCTGGAGGGCTGGCAGAGGGGTATCAAGGACAAAACTATAAGCCATCACAGATGGAAGTATCAATGGTTCATAACGAATCCACACTTTCCCCGCAACAACAAGATAACTGGTACAAAATACAGGCTAGCAGAGGCTTTGTTGCTCCCTGGCATTTCCTTTGGGGTGACACTCTCATGTTCTTCAAAGAGGCCTAAAAGATGTTTACTTGGACAGCAAGTGATAGAATACATTATTACCAAGTTAGGAACTATATTAATAAACAATTAAGAGAAGATAGAGCTAGATCACAGATATGGACAGACCTCTCTCCCTTTAAATTGATCTGGCAATCTCGGCAAGGAGAGAAAGCTATTTCAATAATTTATGAATTCTTAATACAACTCACTAGCCATAATTCAGAACCCATGAAGGTTAGTTGGGAAAGAGAACTCACCATACCACTTAGTCAGGAGGACTGGTCTAGGGTCAGGCGGGCTACCTGGTCAACCACTTCCTCCCCAACATGGAAAAAGTTTACCTGGAAGGTGAGAGTCAGGTTTTTTCTGGTCCCATCAGTGGTAGCCAAGAGAAGTCCAGGAGCCTCATCAAAATGTTGGAGGGACTGTGGCACACAGAATGCCACACAGGTGCACATATTTTTTGAATGCCCCAAGCTATCCTCCTTTTGGTCCATACTTACACAGCATCGTATACAGATGTTTGATCTTCCTCACCCCCCAACCTCATCTCACTTGATATTGGGAATCCCCCCCAAGAGCAGTGCGAGGAAGAGCAGCTCTGTACCTATGGGCGATACTTCTCTCTGCTGCTTACAAATCGATTACTAAACGATGGCTACAGGTAACCCCTCCTACCAGTTGTGATTGGAAACAGTGTCAAATATTCAGTGTAGTGAACAGTTATTCCTTGCACTCCAAAATAAATCATCTGTCTCTGTCTTGAGATGGTCCAGATGGGAATTGTATCAACATCAAATTTAGAGTGTTCTTAGAAGTTACTCCCTAACCTCTATTAGAATCCAACATTCTTCCCTTTACTCCCCTGCTCCTACCCTAGATTAACACAATCTCTTTCAGCTCGTTATCTAGACTACTACAAGTGGGGTGGGGGGATGAAATACCTCTTGCTGCCATTTTTTACAGTTATGAACAGATTTAAGTAATACCCAAGGCCTGCCCATCGACGCAGTGGTTGGATTTCTGTCTGTGACGCCGGTGACCCAGGTTCGGGAATGGACTCGGGTCGCTGGAGAGCTGTCCTTCTCCGGGGGGAGCGTGGGGGTGTGTACCGGCACCTGCTAGCCCCTGGCGGAGGCCAGGGACACAGCAGAATGTCAGGCTCAGTACACAAGGGGGAGTGGCAGAAGTCAGCATCAGCCATGATGTCAGGACATCACTCCCCAAGAAAACCAGAAAAACTCCGTGTCTGGCCAAATTACGGTCTCCAGCTCTCTGCCACCGCTGAACCCATGATCAGCACAACCTCAGCGACACCCCGGGCCAAATATAGAGTGTGTTGGCCGGCCCCATAGGTGCCTTCCCCCTCGGAGAAGGGGGACCCGTCCAGAGAAGGGATATGCCGGGTTACCTGGGGGAGCCACAATATAAGGTAAGTCATTGAGGTGGGGATGGGCAGGCAGTCAGGAAGAGCCTAGGAGGCCTGAAGGAGTGGGCAGCCAGGGAGGAGGGGAGGCAAAAAAAAAAAAAGTAATATCAAGGCCCCGAACTGTTTATTTGTTTAATTGTTTAAATATATATCAGTATGCAAATGTATATCTGGTATAGATCTTACTTATAAATCTAAAATATAAGACAACAATGTGAGTTGCTTTTAGCATTATAACTCTGCAATAGCTCTTGATGGTGATGTCTGCTTAAAATGATCAACTTTGGAATTATACCTATTGCTTATATGTGGTAAATCTGTATCAGTGGATAACTCAATAAAGAGAGTATAAAAGAAATAGAAGAATTGTTGCAACAGATTTAGGAAAAGGTTAGTCCTCAAGAGTGGCAGGATCTCCCTGTCACAGAGGGGTCTGTCACAGATCCAGAGAATGCCCTCTTGCAATTCTCTCCAGAACCCACTCACCCATAGTGATCTCCTGCCATTGTTTCAGATGCTGGACGATCCTGCAACCCCATACTCAACCCTGGAGGTAACAGCTGAGGAGAGGGGCGACACAGAAGAGAGTCGGGTGGAACCGAGGGTGGTAGGGCTACTAGTACCAATTCCTTTGGGTGATTTGCATGGGCACCAGGGGGAGGGAACCCAGAAGGAGCTGGCTACCTCTACCATGGCCTTGCTGACAGTAGGCACAACTATCTCGGACAGCAGACTAACGAAAGGAGCACCAACCACGTCCTCTAGCAGCAGAGGGATACAAGGATATCACAGAGCTTAGAGTCTTTTAGAAGTTCGAAGGCCACATAGAGCTTCTTCAACACAATAGACAAACAATTTTAACCCTTCAAAGGGAGCATTCAAAACTGCATGATACACATCAGTGGCAAAGCCTACAACTTCAAGCCAAGAATATCTTCTCAAGCAAATGCCAGAAGTCGCAGCCCTGGCAGAAGCATTAGAGACATCATAAGCTGAGCGCACCAAATGTTTGCTAATGTCAGCACCAGCAGATAATGTTTTAAGCAAATCATTCTTGGCAGAGCCATCAGGCAAAGCCTGAGCAGCAGTACAAGCAGCTCTCCACAAGCTTTTCTGATATTTGATCATGTAGGCCTGGTAGTTTCCAGTCCTAAGGCCTAGTGATACAAAGGCATAAGTATACTTGCATATCACACCCAGTTTAATCAGTTTATGAGATCTTTGCGGTCTGCATTTGCAGTCCAGTATAATTGTAACTGTTAAAAAGTTTTATTCACTTTGTCTCTGTACATAACCTGTGACATTTTATACAATATGCTGTATGGATTTTTTTTTCAAAACTGTATGTAACTGTTTGGTCTTAAGTGCTTTGTGCCTGTCTTGACTGCATTTCCTCTGAAAATGCTTATTATACTTGTAATTTTTTTTTTGTGACTATGTATTTGACATGGAACCTTTGTAAATGAGCATTTGTGCTCAAAAGTAATCTCCAAAGTTTCAATAAATAAATCCAGTCTCCAAGATTCATTATCAAGAGGCAAAGTAGTTATATGTCTAGGAGCTCTAGACCTATCATGAGCAGCCATGCTAACCACAGGGTCAGTTTCAGGCTGGTTAGCACAATATGGCTCAGCAGATGGTGCAGGATACTGCTTATCAGCCTTTCTAGGGATTTCAGGCAGTGAGTTTGACCTGTACCATGCAGCAAATTAAGCATCCTCTGATGCAGGATATATAGGTGGAATGATAATGAAGTGGAAACAGGACAGCTCCAAAAATTCCATGGCATTCCATTTAATGGAATCTTCCTCTTCTACAGCAAAGCCCATGGCAGACTGCATTTGCTGCATGATGGCTTGGAAAGATGGGTGCTCAGAAGGAGACCTCAGGGTATAAACCACTGAGTCCTCACTTCAGGACAAGAGGGTAGAACTAGAGTGAGGGGGACCTTCCACAAATTGTTCTCCCTCATATTCCTCCTCTAAATCTGCCTCTAAGTCCATGAGGTCAAGGTTATATTCCATGTCATCGTCAACATGAGTGATGATGGTAGCTGCAGAATGGACCAGCGATGGCTGAGAGGCAGGAATCTGTGGCGTGCTAGTAGAATCCATTGAAGCGGGCTGAGCACCAGAAGTCCCTATCTGTGAAATAACTGCTTACAATGGCAAACCTGACAAAATGCATTGAATCATTTCAGAGAATGATGCTGGCACAGTCAGGGACTCAACAGCACCATGAAAAGGAGCAGGGACTACATGCATCAACGGGCCTTGGCCCAATGACAGTGGTGTTATACCATCCATAGTAGGTACAGCAGCACCTAAGCCTTGCCCTGACCCTGGTGTTTCAGTGATGACTTGGGGAGGGGGGCTCATAACTGACACCACTGGAATGGGCATTGACAAGAAGGTACCTTTTCTCAATGATGACCAGAATCTCGCCAGTGAGAAAGGCTTGTCCTTTTCCTTATGTCTGTGCTTATGGCCAGATGAGGTGGAGGCCCGAGGTGACGCTCAGTCCTTGACTATTTCCTCAGACTTTGACGGACACCTCTCAGCCAATGGTGAGGGAGAAGCAGATTATTAGCCTTACTCCTTCTCCATGGCTGTCAATGGCTATAATACAAGGACATTTTCTAGAACTTTCTTACAGCGTCACCTAATAGTCTGGTTGAAGCTCTGGAAAATCTCACAAGTTTCATGTTGCGTGAGAGACCCAGACAGCACACGCAAACTACATGTGTGTCTTCTTTATAAATTTTATATCTGCACTAACAATAGCAAAACAAAGGTTCTTTCGCCTTCGGTGGCATACAGAGATGATGAAAAGAAGCTAAATAAAAGCAAAAAAACAAATGCAAATGACTTAGTTGATGGTGTTTCCTTTAGCAGGTCTGACAAGGATGAGCGACGGCAGGAGAAAGAACTGAGGAGAGATGGGACCACACACGTTATATACGCGTAGACACTACACATCACTGTGGATAGCCCCTGGCTTGCAAAAAGTTTCCAAGTGGTACTGATGCTGATGACTGATAGTTCCAAAGGGGTGGTCTTAAGAAAGAGATATCCTCAGTGAAGATCTTTCTATGCCTTGTTGGTCACTCTTTTGATGCACTCCAGTGTTACCCCAGTCCTCTTATCAAACAACCCCACAGTGCTAAACATGCTTCATCTCCTTTTTATAGGTAAGTAATAATCCATGACAGGGTGTGCATTATGGGATTTAAATGCACACCTCAGGTGTATAGTAAGGCATGATCCAGAAGTCTGAGTGTCCTTACACCTCTAGGAAGTGCATTAAAATCCTATGGTGCACACCCTGGAGGGGCTTCTTACACTTATAAAATGGCTCTAAGGAGGTTTCTGGAAGGAGGAAAATTAGATTTGGCACGTGACTGTGCATTTGTGCAAGCAATACACACAACAAGTTGTGGGTTATGTCCTGATAAGAGCACGTCCAGGTGCATTATGAGGCATGAGGCACTTGCGCTGAGTGTCTTATGCACCTGGGCATGCTCTTATCAGATCATAACCCACACCTCGGAGTGTGTTATTGCGCTTATAAAATGGGCCCCCAAGTAATTATTTAAAAAAAACAAATAAAAAGTGAGAAATATAAAATGAAGGTTTCAATAGGTCAAATAGTAAAAAATAAGCCACCTATTAAAAATAAGTGTTTATTGAAAGCAGAGGGCTTTCTGTGTATTTCTGTGGTAGAAGGTAGAAAAATACCACAGATTGTATGTGAGGTCCCCTTCGTCTCACAAGCCCTAAACATTAAACTTTCTTTTGGTAGTGTTTCTTGTGGCACTCCCACCCCCACCCCGATTAAACAAATCATTTTTCCCTTCTATTTTTGTGTTTTTAATCTTTGCCTCTTTGACTTACTTTGTCTGTTTCATTTAGTTGCAGAGTCCCGAATCACAGAGACTGGCGTGTTACTTTGCAACCGCCTTACAGAGCCATTTCCTTGTTTGTGGTTTTAAAGCGTAACCGCAGTGCCCTTAGGCATATATTTTTTTTTAGTTTTTCTTCATTTCCTGGGTTCAACACTACATGGATTGGGGGGTTCTATAGATTGGAGACATTTACCACCACAATGGGATCAGAGACAAGAAATGGCGAGTGATTTCAGTTATGGTTAAAACAGGTAAGGAGTGAGGGGCTCTGTGAACAGCTTTAGAGATCGCACTGCTCTTTCTACCCTGGCTTGAAATGCAGGTCACACTTTCATTTTGAAATGTTTGATGCCGATCATTATGCTGTCCACCTGGTACATATATAGTTTTGGTGTGTCTGTGGGGAGTTGGTGTTTTCCACATCAGGCAGTTGTACTAGTAGGACAGTTTGAAGAATGCGCTGGTTCTACCATGAAGTGCTGATGAGCTGCAGCTGGAGATTGGTAGAGGGGATTGATTTTATCGTGTACTGTATTTAGGCTGGCACACCTACTGCCGGTTGTGAGATTATGTCCTGATAAGGACACGGCTGAAAAAGGGTTTCAGCCAATCGTGATTCTAGAAATTTGTACTCATTTTATAAAGAAATCTAATGCATGGTCAAGTGATGTCTCTCAGTCAAAGAGATGTCTAGATTTTTCTTGCAAGTTTATAAAATGCTTTACAGAAGTCCAGGGGCCCTATGATTGGTCACACTTAGCTGCCACAAAGTGGTCACAAAGATCACAGGCCAGGAAAACATGGACTGAGACCTGTGCATAGCCTGTCACATAGGCCCTGTCCACACTACCCCTCTGTAATGTTACAGAGTGCCCAAACCGTTACCGCAACGATTTGCGTTTACACCTGTAACGTTACAGAAGGCGTTTTCGTAACCATTGTTGAAACCACATATGAGGTGGTTTTAACAACGGTTATGAAACCGGTTATGCCTCAGTAAAGTTACCGGGCATAGTGTGGACGCGTGGCACCGGTCCCCTAACGCAGCGCGAGCTGCATTGTGGGATAGGGTGCCACGGTAACGGTCACCCGGCTCCTGAAGTGTGGACCAGCGGTGCCGGTCCCATAATGGACACCGCGGCAATGTGGACACACTGCACTGCTCCCCAGTTGTAATGGTTTCTATCCGTTACAGGGTCCGATCGGTGCAGTGTGGACGGGGTCCTAATCACTGACATAGGATACTCATCAGCAGACAGCCTAACAAGATTTAGACACACACGAGTTTAATATGTTGTGTTTATTTGGTTTACATAGTTTGAAGTTAATGGTTAGGGTATATTTTATTGTTTTTGCCCTGTAACACTTGGTCAGAGCCTCAGTCATGAGTGGTAATAGTCTGCTGTCAGATACTAGCAACAGAATAAAAGAAAGAGCAAGGGCAGAAAAATATGACTGACATGTTTAAATAGACATGAAAATAGTGACAACAAAATATTAACGCGAACATGTCTTGTGAAGATGGTGAATACATGTATTATATAACATGAATGGATTGCACCACTGTGACTGTATAATTATCACTGAGATAATTACTGGTGACAATAAATATCAGCTGGATTACTGTTTTGTTAAAAATGCATATCAGATTTCAGGCTATCATGCTACAAAGGCAATAATAACCTGAAATCTGGTTGATATGACATTCCCCAAAGAAACAGTGCATCTGAACCTCTTTAAAATTATCGCATTCTATTGTTTCACAAAAAGTATTTAAACTACAGTATTTTTGCTCACGAGGTTTATGGGTCATCACACACCTCGAGTGTGTGAACAAAATCTATAGCACACATTTACCTATCCATTATTCTCTATATAAAGTTGTATCACTTGTAGAGTAAATGTATCGTAAGTCAATGCTCTGCAATAAAGCTGAGTTTCAAAAATAAAAAGATCACCTTGCACAGACAGGGCCCCTCACATTTCCCATTATAAGCACACAGTATTACTAAATTACAATAAACGAGATGGGGCTACTATGCAAATGGATTGTAGGGCCACGCAGAGCTATGGCAGCCATTGCAGCCTAGCTTGCACACCACTATGCAGGGGTGCTGACTTTTATTTTGGCTGAAGGGGCTTAACTGTAGGTCAGGGGGAATTCATTACCAGTTTACAGAGAACGCATGATGATCTTCTAAAAGGGCTTAAGCCCTGCAGCCCCTCCCCATAGTCGCACCCATGCTACTGCTCCCAGTTACCACCTGCTTAATGAGGACACAGTCATGCATAACATGGAGTCATGGTGTTAGCAAGCCATCACTAGGGATTACAGACATCAGGGAGAAGCCAGCAGAACACCAAGGTGTTCTGGCAATGGAGTTGAGGTAGGAGGAAACCACTGGACCTGTGCTGGGTAGCACATCACAACGGTGACTGTGGAATGGCGACCCGTGAACAGGGTGATGGAACCACAGCACTGACACTTTCAGGCAACCGGCGGTTCTCCCAATCCCTGAGGTATGGACCTCCAGAGTTAGTATAATAAATAAGGGGGGTTGGGGCAACCCCCCCACAAGGGAGGGTGTGGGGGTGACCCCTCCGCAAAAATATTATTTGTTGAAATTCATCACACTGTGGGATTTGCACCCTCTCTATGCACTCCTCTACAATGTTCTCACAATTATAGCATTTTGGTAACACAGATGTCTCATACACTTTCTAAAAATCCTATTTTCTTAGAGGGTGGGGTTACAATTTTTTTCCCAAAAAAATTTTATTGAAAGATTTTAACATCAAACAGTCATAGTTTTTGCACGATTCCAATTCAAGCACTTAAAATTGTAATACAAAGAAAAACTAAGGCAGTTACAAACACTCCAGTTTCACCCAGTGTAAAACACAAAGTACCTATACTACATATGCTGCAAGAAAGAGCAGTTACTCAACATAACAGTAGATCTTTGTGAGAATCTCCCCCATTGAGACATATCATGGAACTGTAAGCCATCAGCATCAGGACCACTTGGAGGATTTTGCTAGCTAGGGAGGCCCACGCTGACATGCCTTGTTGCCACTCATATAATGTGGATGGCCCCATCATACCTCAGTTTCCCACTAGAGACATACTTGAAGGCTCATTGCACTGATAGGGACTGAAGCAACCAGGACCAAACCAGGTGCATAGGAGAGGATATGAAAACCTGAGTACACAAGCCTTAATGGCAACAACAGAGAAAATAGCATGTGACCGCAGGCAGTATAGCCACCCATCACCTGACAAGGATGGGAAGACGGGAGGAAGAGTTGCACCTCAATAGAGATTCTCTTGAAGATCTACTGTATGGTAAGTAACAATTTTATCTTCTTTGAGGATATCTCCCTCCATTGAGCCACATCATGCAAAGGTTCCCAAGCAGTCCCAAAGCACCGAAGGAGGGAGGGAGGAAGGATCTAAGGATGTTGAGTAAGGAGGCCTTGCAGGGCAGTAAAGACAAATCTGCCATGTCTACAAGAGACAATGTCCAGACAGTAACATTTAGTAAATGTATGCACAGTATTCCAAGAGGCAGCAGCACATATGTCAGCGTGGATATATTGTGGAAACACACCGCAGAAGTACTTTCCTCATGGTTGGAGTCAGCATACACAGGACTAGAAAGCAGTTTACGTCTGGTAACAAAGGAAGCACAGCAGGCCAACCATTTGGAAAGGCCCTGCTTTGAAATAGGGAGCCCACCATTCTGGTGTGAAAAGCCACAAATAGCCGAGAGGATTTTCTACAATCAGCACAACCCAGGTACCAATACAATGTCTGACAGACATCAAGAGGATGCAGTCAACATTCCCCACTATCCGTGGGAGTCTAGAAATAAACTGGAAAGTCAAAAGTCTGATTTAGTGTTTGCTCAGACATGAACTTCCGCAGAAAACAAGGACTAATATGCAAGGTAAGCCCATCCTTGTGAAAAATAAGAAAAAGAGGATCTGCAAGCAGAGCCTGCAACATAGAAATGTGCCTAGCAGACATTATAACAACTAGGAATAGTGTCTTCCAAGAGAGGAAGCACAGCTCGTAGGTAGCAGCAGGCTCAAAAGAAGGTGCATTAAGGGACTCCAGGACCAAACTGAAGTCCCACACCAGAACCAAACGTAGACAAGGGGAAGTACAGAAGTAAATTACCTCTTAGGAACCTGAAAAAAACCTCAAGCTGGGCCCTGTCTTGCCACTGGTGAGGGCATGAAAAGCCGACACTGTGGCCAAGAGAACCTTAACGGAATAATACCCAAGGCCTGAGTCCATAAGGAACAAGAGATAGTCCATCACCAGAATAACTGGACATGTAAAGGGGTCCAACTGACAGGGAGCACACCATACTATAAAACGTTTCCATTTCCATAAGTATGTGTACTGAGTAGATGGCTTCCAAGCTACCAGTGGAACAGCTGCAACTGCTGGGGAAACTGCAAAGAGGGAGAGCTCTATCTCCCAAGGAGCCATGCATAGAGGTGCAGGGATTAAAGATCCCAAAACATCCTTCTCGTGTGACATAAGCCCTGCTCATAGAAGGAGCAAGACAGGGAGTTCTACTGTCAACTGTTGAAGCAGAAGGAACCAGATTTGTATGGACCAGTACTGGGCCACCAGAATAAGACTGGCCAATTTGGCCCTCAACTTGATCAGAACATTCTGTATTAGAGGGAATAGGAGAAAGGCATTCATGAACCTCATTTTCCAAGAGAGTGAAAATTCATTTTGCCAGAAAACTCCAAGCCCTGGAGCAAGCGAGCAGAAACGCAGCTGTTTTGCATTGTATGGGGACCCCAAAAAGAGGTGAACACACGCACGGAGCAGATTGCAGACTTATTTTATCACCTTAAAGCAGCCATAGCATATGCAATAATGGAATAAGACCCCTACATATCACCTGAGACCAAGGCTTCCTCGAGGCATGGAGTTATCCTGAGCTGTCTCTCTTTTATACCCCACCTATGTGACAACTGATTTCACTGGTTACAAAACTTGAACATTTAAGGTGAACACCAAAAGGTACTGTATTAATAGTGAATCAAAAAAGAACACTAATCTGTGATCCGAAAAGCATAGCTACAATAAAAGAAAAAGAAAAAAAAAACACCAAATACAAAACTACTCTATTTACAAATCTTGGTCTTAACTCCATATGTGTCCCATGGTCAAATGTTATGTTACTGAAGTTATTCTTTCTGATACACAGACTAGTTGAGGGTGGTCTTAAATAAAAGAAGGCATAATGGACTATTTACTATGGAGTCTCATGGTCAATTGACTAATGACAAATGGACTACTAAATAAATGGCCATAACAAACTGCTGTCCTCGATTACAGTACTAGAGAACGCAGGTAAGGGTCCGATAAAAAAAAAAAAAAAACATTTGCCAACTAGTCCACTGCTACACATAGTGCAGACACCCCCCCCCCCAGCCTGGAAACAGAGATGGGTTTGGAGTTAACCTCCCAAGAATAGAAGACAGCATGGGATGGTGTGTTTTGTACCTAAGCCTCTAAAAATTGAAAGGAATTCAGGTGGAAAATCATCAGCCATTTGTTTCTCACCCCCTCCCGAGCCACACTCTACACAATGGGTCATAATTTATTTATTTATTTATTGAATTTTGATGACCGGGTAGGCCCACTGGGCCCCAGAGGTCCCTTTTTCAGGGGCGACCCGGGTGTAACAATTACATACAGGGAGCAGATCAGTACAGACAGGTGATAGTAATGTTTTTACAATAGAAGACTTCATAGGATTACAGGCGGCAGGTAGTGGAAAACATACAGGCAAGTAGGACATGGAAGTTGCACATGAAGAGAACATTTTATGTAATGGGAGCAAAATTAGTTAGAGAGTGCTTTGGTAATGACAGGTGTTGAAAGGGCTGTGGAGGGAGGGGGCAGGGCACCTTTTCATATCTTTAAGGGAAAGGGGTGATTGTTTAACCAGGAAAGGCACACTAAGCCAAACCTCTTGTTTCCAGGAGTGACCTAGGAGAACGAGGAAGTTAAGTGATTTGCTTAGGGTCACACTGTATGCAAGTGGGGGCTGTGGGATTCAGACCCAGGTTTTCAGGTTTGCAGCTCAGCGCCCTAACCCACAGTGCTATACTGCCTCCCTAGGGACTGCTCAGTTCTTCAATCATTCTGCTTAGCATTAGGCCCCAAACTGGGTATGATAGCAGGTACTCCCAGGGCCTTTGGAATTCAAAACCCTGGTACTGGGCATCTGGTAAGTGCTCCAACCCCCAAAAGGCATTCCTAGGTATACTATTGGCAGCCACAGGTAAAGCTTTTACTAAAAGATGGCTTTCTCAGACTTGTTTCAAGCTAGAGGGTTGGGTTGCTATAGTTAAAAGTATTTATCGTATGGAGAAATTGACGGCCGACCTGCATCTCCAATCAGAGACATTTCTAGGAGTTTGGTTGCCATTCATGCATTTAATTGAGCAGCTGGAGGACAGATCAGTTCTATGTCAACAGGCAGAGGGATACTGATACACCTGTTTGGTTTATAGAAACAGAGAAACATAGACTTTGATGGCAGATAAGGACCGCTTGGCCCACCTAGTCTGCCCATTTCCCTACTTATTGGATAAGCTGCAGATCCTAGTTAACCAACAGCCTAGTTCTTCCTACCCCCACCAGAATTCTCTTATGTCTGTCCCATGCATGCTTGAATTCTCCCACTGTTTTTGACTCCACAACCTCCTCAGGAAGGCTGTTCCATGCGTCCACCACCCTTTCTGTGAAAAAAATACTTATTCACATTGCTCCTAAGCTGTCCCCCCTCTGTCTTCAAATTGTGTCCCCTTGTTCTTGCACATCTCTTCTTCTGAAACATGCTACCCTCTTGGACTTTGTTGGTTCCCTTGAGGTACTTTAAAGTTTCTATCACGTCCCCCTCTCCCTCCTTTCCTCAGTGTTTTACATATTAAGTTCCTTTAGTCTCTCTTCGTATGGCTTCTGGTGCAGACCCTGCACCATTTTAGTTGCACTCCTCTGGACTGCCTCCATCCTGTCTATGTCCTTGCAGAGATGGGGGTCTCCAGAACTGCACACAGTACTCCAGATGGGGTCTCACCAACCATCTGCACAGAGGGATAACAACTTCCTGTTTTCTACTGGTGATGCCTCTCCCTATACATCCCAGTATCCTCCCAGCCATCCTTACTGCCTTCTCACATTGCTTGCTTACCTTTAGGCCACCTGATTTGACTACCCCCAGGTCCCTTTCCATTTTTGTTGTTAATACCTCCCCCCACTGTGTACTCTTCCCCTGGGTTTTTGTTTCCCATGTGCATTACTTTGCACTTCTTGACATTGAATCTAAGCTGCCATACTTTTAACCATTCCTCCAACCTTGCCAAGTTCCTTCTCGTCCTTTCCGCCACCCCCCCCCCGTGTATCAACCCTGTTGCAGATCTTTGTGTCATCTGCAAAGAGGCATACTTTTCCTTCCAGTCCCTCTGCAATGTCACTTATAAAGACATTAAAAAGGACCGGACCCAGTACTGGACCCAGCAGTACCCCACTAGTAACCTCCCTTTCTTTGGAGTGGACTCCATTTACTATTACCCTCTGTGTCCGGTTGTCCAGCCAATTCTTCACCCAGGCTACTACCCTGGGACCCATTCCCAGGCTGGCTAATTTGTTTATTAATCTTTTGTGTGGGACTGTGTCAAATGCCTTGCTAAAGTCTAGGTAGGCCATGTCCACAGCCCCTCCCCTGGTCTACTACTTTGGTCACCCAGTCAAAGAAATCGATTAGATTCATCTGACTTGACCTTCCCACTGCGAATCCAATCCTTGGGCCCTGTGCCCCTCTGGCCTCTAGGTACTCAACAATTCTTTCTTTCAGAAATGATTCCATCATTTTTCCTACCACTGAGATCAAGCTAACAGGTCTGTAGTTTCCTTCCTCTGTTTTGCTCCCACTTTTGTGAAGGGGAATCACATCCGCCCTCCTCCAGTCCTTAGGTACCACACCATCCTCCCATGATTTGTTCAAAGGGTAGTGAGTGGTGTCACCAGTTCTTCCCTTAGTTCTTTTAGAATTCTGGGGTGAATCCCATCAGGCCCCACTGCGTTATCCACCTTCAGTTTTAGGAGTTTTTTCAGAACCCTTTCTTCTGTGAAAGGACTATTGATTAAATTAGGTACCCCCCCCCACTTCTTTTGTGAATACTGAGCAGAAGTATTCTTTCAGTATCCCTGCTTTTTCACTGTCCCTCTCTGCCCATCCACCCTCCCCTTTATTAAGCCTCACTATCCCTTCCTTGGTCTTGCTTCACTCCCTAATGTACATATAAAAAGTTTAATCCACCCTTCTTAACCGAGTTGGCTACCTTTTCCTCGGTTTGGGCCTTTGCTATTCTAACTGCCTTCCCTGCTTCCTTCTGCTTTAACTGGTACAGTTCTCTCTCCTGCTCATTCTGTTTCCTTATGCTTTCTGAATGCTCTTTTTCTCCCTAACCTTCCCTGCCACCTCTTTTGAGAACAAATAGTGTTTTTTTCTTTTGTTTTGATGTTTATTTGCTTCACACAAAGGCTTTTTGCTTCTGTAATGGCAGTTTTGATGTTTCCCTATTGTTTCTCCACCCCCTCTTTCTTGCCTGTTTGCTCGTGCTTTTCTGAGGCACTCTCATATTTTTACAGTCAGCCCTCCTAAAGTTCAGTACCCTCACTTTTGTATGGCTTGACTCTGCGGCTGTGTTTATCGTGAACCACACTGTTTGGTGGTCACTTGTTCCCAGATGGCTACCCACTTCTAGATCTCAGATCCTCTCTCCGTCTCTGTTTGAGAGTATCAGGTCTAAGATTGCTCCCTCCTGAGTGGGTTCCAGCACTAGCTGTCTGAGGCATGCCCCCTGTAGAACATCGAGAAAGACCTTGCTCTTGGATGTGGCTGCAGCAAAGGTACTCTAGTTGACATCTGGCATATTCTGGTCCCCCATCAACAATATCTCTCCTTTTTTTGCCATCCTAAGGATGCCTTTTATCATTTCCATGTCCAGTTCCTCCCCCTAAGATGGGGGTCTGTATACAACCCTCATGCGGATTGTAGGGCCATTTAAGGTCTCCAGGGTGACCCACAGTGCCTCCTCTCCTCCCTGTTTATCCTTTAGTTCCATTGCATTGATCCCTTCCCTTACATAGAGAGCTACTCCTCCTACTCTTCTACCCTCCTTGTTCCTCCTGTAGATTGTGTACCCTGGTAGGTTGACATCCCAGTCATGGTTCTCTATGTACCATGTTTCTGTGACTGCCACAATATCCAGGTGTCCTTCTTCCATCAAGGCCACCGGTTCAGGGAGCTTGTTACCTAGACTATGAGTGTTGGTGCTCATTGCACTCCATTTTTTTGATGACCTTACCCCTTTTAGCCCCATCCCTGTCCTTACTGCCTTTGCCCTTTTCTCCATTTACCCCTACCCTTCTCCCTATCAACTTCTCTATCTTGGTGTTTACCTCACTAACTACCCTGATTTATTTTGGGGGGGTTGGAATTTCCCTGCTCCTTTTCAGTGCATCCCCCTTGGCTAGTTTAAATGCTTGCCAATGAAGCATTCAAACCTATCATATAGGATCCTGGTTCCCCTCCTGGACAAATGCAGACCATCACACCAGTATAGGCCTGTATCCCTCCAGGTGGACCCCGAGTCCCCAGTGAAGCCAAAACCCAGAGCTCTGCACCAGTTTTTCAACCACTGACTGAATCCCAATGGTGAGGAGCACCCTAGCCTCACCCATGCCATAAACAGGCAGCACCTCTGAGAAGGTTACTGTGAGTGCTACTTGTCTAAGGCCCCTCCTCAACTCCACAAACTCCGCCTGCACTGCTCTGATCCCTTTCCCAGCCAGGTCATTTGTCCCTAGGTGGACAATGATGTCCAGCTCCCTCCCCCATGCAGCTGCTCTCGCGATGCTGAGGATTCGCTCCCTGTCCCTCCAAGCCATGGTGCCAGGCAGGTACCTTACCTCCCTCTTCCCCCCTTCCCCAGTTCTACCCCCCTACAATTGAATCCCCCACCAGGAGTTGTTTCCTTCTCCTGTGGGGTCCCATCTCACCCTCCTGTGGGTCTCCTTTGTGGAGGTTCCCAGCATCCTCCTTGATCTCCACTGCAGGTGCCTCCATAGAGGAACCACACTCTGCCAGAATGGTGCATGAGTGTGGAGAGGTACAACTGGAGGATGTGCCTCCGTTCCACCACCCTCACCCTCCCTGTGCCCACTGTGGTCCAACTGCTCCTCTTTCTTGACAACCGCTGAGGCAACGGCAGCGGCCCTGATGGTCCCTATGCGGGAGAGGAGGTCCTCTGAATCCTGGCCAACTCAGCCTGGAGACGAGCAACCTCCTCCCTCAGCCCAGAGAGGTGCCTGCAGATGGTACAATACTGCATCCTCCAGAACGTCTCCCAGAAGACTGCCACTCCACAGCCACTGCACTGTACCACTCTCATCATGTCTTATTTGTGGCCCCTCAACAGTTGTTTAGTTGATATCTTGGAGGTAGAAGACTTGGTTTGCTGGCCAAGGCACCTAGCTTCACCTGAGCTCTTTCCTTCTAAGACTGCTTGAAAGGCAGAGTAGAGAAACTTACCAGAGCAAGGGAAAAGGATTAAGACTTAGTTTGGCTAAGCAGATTTACTGTGTGGTGGTGTTTTTATTTTTTACTCACAGGGATTGCTACTGTTTGTTGCTAACATTTCATTGCTTTATTTTTTCTCTGATTCAAATTGTTGTTGCTGGTATACCTTCTTCTGCATTATTACAAGGTGTGCCTACAGGTGTGTGCTAACAGATTACTCCTGTAATCTTCTGATTCAAATTGTCTTTTGCAAAGTATATCTTCTGTTACTGCTTTATTTTTCTCTGGAGCAAAGTGTTTCTTACGGCGTATATCTTCTCTGAAATTATTACAGGTGGTGCTTTACAGGTTTACAGTTTTATCTAACATTAGGATAAGCTTTCAGGGTTACTGCATTTGTTGTTGACTGATTGTTTCTGCTCTTACCTCCTTGTTCTTTCGGTCCATGGTTCTTCTTTTTAGGCAGGGAAGGCCCAACCACCCACCATCTCCAACCACCCCACGCTACACTCCTTTTATAGGGTACCACAGTTGTGACATTTCCTGTGGCAGAGCAGGAAGGGCGGATCAGTGGGGCCTCCAAGGTGATCTCTATTTACAGGGCACTAGTAATTTAACTTGTTATAACAAGTTAAACAAAGCACAATTAAACCATTACTTGCATTTTTTCCTTTTTTTTTTCCTTCTAATTACTCTGACTAGGTTACAAACCCAGCAACTTATTTGGAATGGATTTCATTAACTGCAGGTACTGTGGAACAATTTTCAGAAGGACAGTCTTACAGGATTTAGGACACTGTCCTACATGCTGGGCCTTTGGAGATCTTATGGCTCAGCTCCGGGCAGCATGGGCAGAGATTGCACGCCTCAAATTTCATATTGAAGAGGAAATACATTATAAGAACCACCCGCTATTTCCCCAGCATCCAACAGAAAAACCTCGACCCAGAGGGTAGTTGGTCCAGGAGGTTGGCAGGTGGTTAGGAGGAGCAAATCAGGTGCCCCATCACTCTCTGCTCTCCAACACATTACCTCCAAAAACCATATAAACACTACAAAACAGGTATCTGCCTCTATCTCTGAAATCAAATAAAGAGGCAGAAGACACTGCAGAGCAGGACACTGCGGCACAGGAGCTAGCACAACAAAACTCACCCAAATCAGGAACCAAAACAAAACAAGCACAAAGGAAATCCAAAAACTTCTGATCATAGGAGACTCCATGATTCGGGAGTTGATACCCATCTCCAGCCAGGGTGATGGTCAGATGTCTCCAGGTACATCAGCATGGAGAGACACTGACCGCATTGTAAAATTGTTCACAAAGCAGGAGAAAACATTGATGTCCTAGTACACATAGGGACTAATGATTCTGCCAGCCGGTCAGTTGTGGAGACCAAGGAACACCTGACTAGGCTGGGTGACAAACTATCATCTATTTCGTCTGGCATCTCCTTCTCTGAGATCCTGCCAGTCTGGGAGAGGGGAGCAGATGGACGGAAGGTCAGAGAAGGGGAGATAGGGGAGCTAAACACGTGGCTCAAGGGCTGGTGCCAGGAAAAAGGACACAGATTTGTAGGGAACTGGCAACAGTTCTGGGAGCGAAAGTTCTTTAAATTTGATGGACTGCATCTGATTAAAGAGGGAGTCAGTGCATTGGGGCAGAAGTTTGACGTCTTTGCAGAATATTTAAACTAGCAAATGGGGAGAGGGGTGCAGCACCCCATACGTCGAATGGGAAGAACACCCCTCCCCCCTCAGCTAGTGGTCAAACAGGAATTCAGCATGTTTGCCGTTCATTTGCATCACCAGGTAAGAAAAAAGGTTTGTCTCCCCATCACACGCACAGGGTAATGTCAAACTTCACCCAACAACTAACACACCAAAATCTGGCCAATGGAAAATCATGTACACAATGTTCACAGCCTGGGAAATAAGATCCCAGACCTGCAGGCAATAATGTCAGAGGCTAAACTGGACATAGTAGCAATTAGTGAGACGTGGTTTACCAGTAACCACACTTGGGAGACTTCAGTACCTGGCTATGTATTGTTCAGAAGAGACCGAGGTGCAAAGGGGGGAGGAGGGCCTGTATATGAAAATATCAAAGCTACAGAAATTCAGAATACACATAAGGAGCCAGAAGAACTGTGGGTCACCCTGAAACAGGAAATGGGACAGCCATAAGAACTGGGGTTGTCTACAGGCCCCCAGACCAGAGGGAGGACATAGACACATTACTGTTAGAAGATATACAAAACATGACAGCTAAAGGGAGGTTCTGATAATGGGAGACTTCAACATGCCGGATACAGATTGGTCAATACCAGCAGGAACATCTGCAGAACTAGACTCATAGTGGATTCCCTGCAGGGGAGGGCCTCAAACAACTGGTACAGCAACCCACAAGAGACAGGGCTATCCCTAGATCTAGTACTGACTAACAAAGAAGGGATCACAGATCTCCAGGTAGAAGGTCACCTGGGGGCCAGTGACCATCACATGGTATGGTTCAATTTGGCTACTACATCTAAATCATCCCATTCCAAGGCAAAAATATGGGACTTCAGAGGAGCTGACTTTGATAAGATGGCCAACAGAGTTAAGCTAGCCCTGGCAAAAAGAAACACAGGTGAGGGGGGTACAGGCAAAGTGAGCAAGCATTAAGGATGCAATACTTGAAGCAACATCCCATTGTGTTAGACAGAAAAGGAAGTGCAAAAGAAGAAGGAAACCACTTTGGTTCTCAAATACAGTAGCAGAAAAGGTCAGAGCCAAAAGGCTGGCCTTCAGGAAATATAAGGGAACACAGCGGGATGAAGATAGGGAGGCATACCAAACTGCCCTAAGGGAAGCAGGTAAGGCAGTGGCAGGCAAAGTCCCAAACTGAGGAAACACTAGCCGAACAGTAAAAGAAGGTGACAAGACTTTCTATAGATACATTAGTGAAAGGAGAAAGTCCAGAGGGGTATTGCTAAGCTTAATGGAGAAAAGGGAATGAAGGAGGAGGACCCTGTAAAGGCATCTATCCTAAATAGATACTTTTGCTCAGTATTTACTGAAGAGAAGGTAGGGCAGGGCCCACAGCTCAGCATCATGGACACGGGGGGGAGGGAGGTGAGCACTGCTCCCTTTACAAAAGAAAGGGTCCTACAAGAGCTTGCTAAGCTCAGGGTGGATAAGGCAATGGGATCTGATGGCATACATCCCAGGGTACTTAAGGAGCTAAAGGAGGAACTAGCAGAGCCATTAGCAGAATTGTTTAGTGAGTCTCTGAGCACAGGAGAGGTCCCAGAAGACTGGAGAAGGGCTCATGTGATCCCGCTCCACAAGAGTGGTAGCAGGGAGGAGGCGGGAACTACAGACCAGTCAGTCTTACCTCAGTAGTGGGCAAGATTATGGAGGCACCCTTAAGGAAAGGATAGTGCAACACCTGGAATCCATAGGGGCACAGGATCCAAGACAGCATGGGTTTACAAAGGAAGGTCCTGTCAAACTAATCTCATAGATTTCTTTGACTGGGTAACCAGAGTGGTGGACCAAGGGGAGCAGTTGATGTCGCCTACCTTGACTTCAGCAAAGCTTTTGACACTGTTCCACATAGAAGATTGATAAATAAGCTGGGTAGGCTCGGGTGGTCAGAAGTTGGTCAACTGGGTGGCAAACTGGTTGACGGGCAGAAAACAGAGAGTGGTGGTAAATGGTATACAGTCAGAAGAGATGCAAGTCACAAGTGGGGTACCTCAGGGATCCGTCCTGGGGCCAGTCCTCTTCAACATCTTCATTAGTGACCTTGCAGATGGACTAGAGGGTAAGGCTTGTCTGTTTGCAGATGACACCAAGATCTGCAACAGAGTAGATGATCCAGATGGGGTGGTCAGAATGAGAAGAGATCTGGATAAACTAGCAGAATGGTCAGAAGAGTGGCAACTGGGATTTAATGCAAAGAAGTGCAAAATCATGCACATAGGGAAGAGAAACCCTGAAGCCACCTATAGGCTGGGAGGGAGTTGCTAGCAGTCACAAAGGAAGAAAGAGACTTGGGCATCATCATCACTGATGACCTAAAATCATCCAAGCAGACCTCTAAAGCAGTAGGTAAGGCTAGGGGGTGTTAGGGTGTATTAGTAGGGGTATCACAAGTCGTAAGAGGAGGTAATAATCCCTCTGTACAAGACACTGGTTAGGCCCCATCTGAGTACTGCGTGCAGTATTGGAGGCCACACCTTCACAAGGACATTAACCAAATTGAGGCAGTCCAGAGAAGCAACCAAAATGGTGCAGGGACTGCATCAGAAGACATATGAGGACAGATTAATGGAGCTCAATATGTATACCCTTGAGCAAAGGAGGGAGAGAGGTGATATGATCGAGGCATTCAAACACCTTAAGGGCATAAACAAGGTGAAAGAGTCTAACATGTTTAAATATAAGAAAAATAGCACACAGCATGAGATTAGAGGGAGGCCGATTGAGGGGGAATGTGAGGAAATTCTTTTTCACAGAAAGGGTGGTGGATGCATGGAATGGCTTACCACAAGAAGTGGTGGCTATGAATACAGTGCAGGGCTTCAAACAGGCATGGGATAGGCATAAGGGAGCAATACAAATGACTATGAATAGATAGGCCACTGACAGAGCAAAGGCCGATGGCACATTTATAAGGTAGAAAAAGAAATGGGCAGACTGGATGGGCCTTGCTGTCCTTATCTGCCTTCAACTTCTATGTTTCTATGTTTCTCTGTTTTGTATGCTTATTATTTCCTCTCTTTGTTTACTTTTTTTCTCCCTACTTTCCTACTGCCTCTGCGCCCTTACAGCTCCTGCTCTTCCTGTTATGGGACCGGAAGTTCCAGTATTCCTCAGTAGTCTCCATCTTACTTGATCAGAGGCAGACCTCCAGAAGCTAGTGGGGATGGAGAACTACTCATTTCCTTCTAGGATGGTGAGTCTTTTGTGCCTCTGTAATCACTCTCTTCCTGCTCCCAAACAGGAAGTTCCTGTTGTCTGTCAAATCCTGTGCCTATGAAAGTGGAACTAGATAAGGGTGGGGGTGCTGGAGAGGGAGGGTTATATAGTCCCAGTAGACTAGTACAGTTCTAACAGCACCTCCTTCCTCTTGCTGTTCTCTGCCAAAAGCTATCTAGGGCAGTTTAAAATCCAAACACCTGACTTCCTGCTGCCTAAGCCATTCCCCCTAATTCACAGTACCCTTCTTCACCTAGCTAACTGCACTAATAACAGTTTCCTTCACCCAGCTCCGACAAACACACTAACTCTTGTCTTTTTGTTTGTTTGTTTTTACCCTAAATTGAAGGTCCCAGTAGCAGAGTTCTAGTTCGTAAGTTCCAGTAGAGTAGTAAAGTTCTAACAGTACCTCCTTCTTCTTCTTCTTGTTCTCTGCCAAGCAGGGTATCTCACCTCACCACACAACAGGACAAAACACAGATCTTTTATGTCACCCAGTGTTGTTGTTTGTTCCTTATATAAGTTTATTTATAGTTCCTTGTGTAATCCCCCTTTAGGGGCTTACCTTAAATTGCCCCAGTTTCCCCCGTTCTCCCGATTCTGCTCCTAGTTTTCCCCCGTTGTTGCTATCACCCAGTCTAGTCCTTTTTGGTGCCCCTAGTCCTTCCCGAGTCCCTGAAACAGCCGTGTGTTATTTCAGCCCATTTTGGGCTCAGGACTTTAGTTGCGACTCACCGCTGCTCTTTGCTGTTCTCGAGCAAGTGAGTGGTCACGCATGCGAGAAGAAGCACCTTTGATCTTTTTTGCCATTGTTTACAGTTGAACGGGAGAGTGTATTGATGGTTCTGGTGGCCCCTTGAGCTAAATGGGGACCAGAGAAATTAGTGAGGCCTGAAAGAAGCCTCTTTATTGTCTAAAATTTAAGTTTGAGTTTCGGGCACATGAGCCATCAATCATACATATTAATGAACTCTGGTGGCAGCTCCTGGGGGTAGTGGAAACCGGAGCGAGCGATGGGCTTTCTGGGGGCTATTTAAACATAGTAATGTGGTCGCTTAGTAGGGGATGGTTGGGGCTACAATATGGTGAGGTTATTATTTTTAATTTTTTATTTATTTAAATCTTGGATGACACCTGTGAGCGGATGCTCATTGGGAGCTTCCACGTCAGATACATTAATGCAAGAAGACACAATAAAGTTACAGTAATTGCACATACAGGCCGGGATATTCAAAAGGGTTGTGCCCCAGCGCGATATTCAAAAGGGGAAGTGCACGGCACAACTTCTGATGCGCCGGGCGCATCAATAATGTATGCGGCGCAAGTGGGGGGGGGGTGCCCATGCATACTCTGCACATCCAGATATTCAGCCCGGGATGTGCTGAGCAGATGCAGGCACAACCCCTACTTGTGCCACATACAGCTGAGCCTAAGAAAAAAGGAGCAACTTCTGGCCACCCACAGGTGAGCTGCCATATTGAAGGGTGCAACATGGCAGCTTCCAACTGTGGGTGGCCACCTGAGCTCCGACTGCACCATCCTTCGTAGTAGCACCCCCCAATGCCCGATTGCAGGCATAGGTATATATTTGAAAAGTCCAATATCCCTGGTGGTCCAGTGAACCTGCTTTCCAGCCCGATCGTGGGCTATTTAAAAATATACTACTTATGAGTTCATTGTGTGAATGATTTATGAAGCTTATCACAGTTATGAATTAATTTTGACTGTATAACAGAGGTGTAAAATCAAAAGATTATTCATTGATTAAAAACATGTTTAATTAATAAACAGTTCCCCAGAAGAAGCCATTGCTTGGCGAAACATTGGGAAACCTACAATGATGAAAATAAACAAATGAAAATTGGATACAGACTTCAGTGTATGGCTTTTTTGCTAGAGCGGTTGCAGTGTTTTGCGGCCTTCAGAGTCTTCACACCTTTGGCAACCAAGTTCCGTGATAACTGTCGTAGAGAATTACAAGGTTACCCTTGGACACTAGTTTTCTTTTATGTATGAATTTACACAGATGCCTTTTTATAAAGATTCATTTTGCTGATTTGTAGTTCCTGTGCATTATTGATGTAATTTATGCAATATCAATGTGGTTTTTAAATTTGCATCTTTATTAGAGATCTATTTGTACTTTTTTGCTCCTATGTTATGGAGTGGAGAGTCCTGCGGCTGTAGGTGATCCAGCCTTCGAGTCCAATTCCTTACCTGGAGGTACTGGTAGAGATGCGATCATGAGATTCCCAGCTTCTCTACCACTTCCTGGAAAGACTTAAGCTCCTGGAAGTTAAATAGATCTCCCAGGCACTGCACGCCCACAACCTCCCACTGCTGGAAGCCAGAGTCCTCTAAGCCAAGGAGAAATCCAAGACTGGAGCAGACGGGGGCTAAAAGGGCCCCCGCTTCTCGTCTCCTAAGATACAACACATCTTTCCCCATGCTTCAATAACTTCTTCCACAAGCAGACTCCTGGGGCCCCCAGACCCCTAGCTTGCACAGCAAGGAAATAGTAGTCGAACTCTGGGTACCGTAAGTCCCCTGCATAGGTAGAACTCTTAAGCTTTTGGAGACTAATCTGAGGATGTTTCTGTTGCCAGATAAAGTTAGAACATGCTTCTTCTAAGAAGCTGAGGTCTTTTTTGTAAAGCCCCAATGGCAGCATCTATAGTGGGTTTAGGATTCTCAGTATAACATTCATTTTAATAAAATGTATTCTACCCATCCAAGATATTGGCAATCACTGCCATCTCTGTAAGTCCCCCAAAATTTTATGAAGGGGGGTGTATAATTAAGCCAGTATAATGAGTCCAATGTTTCCCCAACCTGAATGCCCAAATATTTAATATGCAACTGCACCACTCTATATGGGAACCTACTCAAACCCCAAGCATTTATACTTCCCATGCACAGTAGCTCAGATTTATCATATTTAATTTTGTACCCCCAAAAAGTGGAGAACTCTTCCACGAGGGCAGTCAATGGCAGGAGGGACTCCTCCATCTGGGTCAAGTATAACAGGATGTCATCCGCATATAAAGAAATCTTATGTTGTCGACCCCATGCACCCAGTACCCCCTTTATCTTTGCCACTTCTCTGATCACCTCTGCCAAAGGCTTGATGGCCAGGGCAAAAAGAAGATGGTACATGGGGCATCCCTGTCATGTGCCTCTTTTAAACTAAAGGTCTCTGTGATCTCTCCATTAACCAATATATTGATTTTTCACAGTGCTCCCTCAGTCCAAAGTGTTCCAACATTTTAAACAAATAACTCCACTCCACCCTATGAAGCGCTTTTTCAGTGTCCAGGGAGAGCACACAAGCCTCCCCATCGATTCGCTACCTCCACAACCCCCAAGAACTGCCTAAATTATGATATGAATGCCTATTCTTAACAAAACTAATCTGGTTATCTCTCACTAGGAGCGGCAAAACCTCCTCCAGTCTCCTCGCCAATGCTTTATCTAAAACCTTTGTGTCACAGTTGAGGAGGGAGACAGGCCTGCAGGCCGAAAATTGTGTAGGGTCCTTTCCCTCCTTATGTGATGGTGGCAAGGCTGCAGCTAGGCGATAACCCCCCAACCCTCCCAGGCCTCCTCAAATATATCAAACATAGGGGTCCAGACATTTCCATCAAGCACTCTATAGTACTCTACAGCGAGCACCTCAGGGCCTGCCACCTTTCCTTTTGCGAAATGAAAGACTGGCTGACTGCCAAATCTCCCCAGCTGTCAGAGGGTGATTCAGAGCTTCCATCTACTCAGCAGGGAGCTGTGGTAGGTTCAAACAGCCTAAAAATGCCTTCATCGTATCTTTCCGCACCCTCAGTCCTGTATAGGTTGGTGTAAACTTCCACAAAGCCAGCTTGAATATGCTCACTGTTGGAGGTAAATCTTCCCTCTCTAGCCCTCGCTGCTGCTATCAAATTCATCTTACCCCGGCCTCTGGCTAAATGGGCCAGCAGGGAGCTGGGTTTATTACTCCATTCATAGAACCACTGATTGGCACGGAGCCCTACTGTCACCACCTGTCAGCTCTGCTTTTATAGCTTTGCAGGCTATCTTGAGTTCACTGAGAGTGGACTCCCAGGGGTCATGGAAGGGAGCAAGCTCTAATTGCTTAGCAGTCTTCTCGAGTTGCTGCAGTTTGCCCCTCTTTTGTTTGTTCAAGACAGCCATATATGCCCAAACTGCACCACACCCCATATATGCTTTCCCCACTTCCCAAAGAATCACCTTAGAAGGGAGCAGTGGGTGCATTGACATCTAAGTAGTATCACCAACTATCGATCAAGTGCTCCTTAAATTTCTGATTGATCAACACACATGTAGGGAATCTCCATCTCCCAGCTGTAACCCCCTTGTGTCCCAGAGCACATGTCACCAGCACTCTAGTATGGTCAGAGACAGCGATAAGGCTGATGGCATCAGAACGAACCCTCCTATACCATCTCCGTGGTGCAAATATGTAATCTATATGGGATCAGGAGCAGTAAGGGTTAGAGAAAAAGGTGAAATCCTTAGCCCCAGGATTTGCCTCCCTCCAAACATCCACTAAATCCAATTCAGCTAATCCCACATCCCATCTCTCCATCACCGGCTTCAGCTTACCACCCGTGAAGGATCTGTCCAGAGCTGGGTGAAAAACACAACTTAAGTCCCCCCTCCCCCAAAGGATCAGACCCAGAAACAGTTACCTCTACAGAACGGGCAATAGTTGATCATAAAATACAGGGTCTCTTTCTGCAGGGGCATATATATTCCCAAATGTGTCTCCCCCTGCAATTTCCCACTTACAAAAACATACCTTCCCTTAGTTTAGTCCACCACTACTCGCTCCTGGACACATGGGAGGCCTTTATGTAAAAGAATGGCCACCCTACGCCTATACCTGTTGAAGGATACTGCGTAGCATTGTCCCACCCACTCTCTGACTAATTTAGTACGTTCAACTGAAGTGAGGTGAATCTCCTGAAGCATGGCCACTCTCACCCCCTGCCTCTTCAGCACAGTATAAACGTTCTTCCTCTTCATAGGGGAAGTCATGCCCTAGACATTCCAGGTGCAGATGGATAGCTTATGCATTACCCCAAAGTCTCCACACTACAGGGCTCTGGGGGTGGGCATCCCCCAACTTGACACAGACCCAGAGTCTTGATGAGTTCAGCCATTCCCATTTATGAACCCAAACCCCATCCGCTTAAATTGTACTGTACTGTAGGTGTCTAGAATGTGTTGTTGAAATAGATAGTATCAATTATATAAATTCATAACAAAAAAACAATAACAGTAGAACAGACAAACACTTGCAAAGTAGAAACCTAAACCCCCTGCTCATTATAAACACTGAAAATACATGGCGAGAAATTATCAATGCATTCCCACCTCACAGCAGCAATGAGGGTCCCATTCTCCATGCTACACCAACTCCCTCTTCCTTCAATCACTCCCGTCTATGTTAGTATCTGCTACTCCCCTCTCACGAATCCCATATACCCCTAAGGCCATCCATAGACAGCCCTCCATAATCTAAGTATAATGACCAAATACATAAGTCAGTTCTAGCTCAAGAAAGCTTCCAAACATGGCAAGCTTCTTGCCCTGTCTAGAGCCTCACTAACCCTCAAGAGCCTCCCTCCCTGCCTCCTCCCTCCTCGCTATACCCCCACAACCATGCCCACCCCTCAGCCCCGAACCCCAGTGTACCACCCCCCAAGATGATCCTCACCCCGATTTCCAAGTTCCCAACCACCATGGGTCAAAAGTAGCCTGAACCCACCCAACTATACTGCCAGCCATCAATCCTAGGAGACTCCCCTCAGTAAGCACCACAGATCCAAAAGTCTCTGTAGGGCTTATGGCAACCTCGTCTGCCTGGTCACAATCCTGCAACTTCTCAGCTCTTGAATTGGAGGACATTCATCCTGGGTCCCATCCCTCTGAGCCTTACCTACACCCTCCCCCTTTTGCCACCTGCACCAGAGTCATGCCTGCAAGGTAGCACACACAGGCCCCCACAAAGCAGGGTCCAGAGCCAGATATGCACCAAACTAACCCTCAGAACAGAGAACATGGGACCAGCCCCCCACAGGCTCTGTTCTAAAAAGCTTTATCCCTGACTGAGTAGGGCCATCCATCAGATTTAATCAACTGCCCCAATCCAGATCCATGCAGTAGTTCCTACATCCAACAGAAAATATTTTGTCCCCCACCCCCAAGCAAAAGTCCGGTTCCTGCGTGCTCCACCCTCCACCCCCAACTCGGCATGATGGCCACAAAAGCACATTGCAGTCAGCACTACTAATAGGGAAGGGAAGTCCCCCACATGTACAAGCCACAATACTGAAAAAATCCCCAAGCACAGCAGTCACCTGAGCTTCTAAAAGCCATTTTCCACACCACCTCATAAAAGTGGCAGGTGTTGTTTTTTTTTCAGTCCTGGACGAGGTGTGTTTTTGCACTTCTGGTGTGAAATGAAATTTTGGCCAATATACAATAAATGCTACAAGTCATGTTTATAAGGTGGAGTCATGAAACGACTATCTTGAAAATTTTGGGTCAAAATAAAAAAAATAAACTATTAAGAACCTTTGTATGTAGTGTCCGTCTTGACTCTAGTGGGTATGCTTTGTGATCCCATTCCGGTAAGCTGAGTTTCAGGGCAAGCTCAGGGACCCAAGTGGATGGGGTAAGGGTGGGTGGATGGTGCTGTTATGTGACACCCCCACCAGGAAATGAAAGCTACAGGGTTGTCCGCATGGGCTAGGGTACCATATAGTGAAGACAACTGTCCTCTTGGCATAGGGCCCTGCACCTCTGTACCTGTGGGTGGCAAAGGGCTCTGTGCATTGGCTGACAGATGGACTCTTTGCCCTGTGCATCTGTATCTGCAGTCACATGAAAGCACAGGGACCAGAAAGCCCTGCCCTTTTGTAGCCCACCAGACAGCCCCATGAGTTCTTGACATCTGTCACTGCATGAAAGTGCAGGGCCTCTGTAGGTGGATGGAGTTTTTCCTTGGCACAATGCCCAAAGGGTCCTGTGCATCAGGAGCTGTGTGAATGAGGATATGATCCCACTACCTCAAAAAGAAAGGAAATTCTTTGCAAAAAACTTCATTGATGTGCCAGTTAGGGTAACTTAATGCCACAAAAGTAGGGAAATGTGGTGCTAGGGTTTTCAACCCTAACTCCCCACCCCCACTCCTAAGCAGCAAAAGGAAAAAAGTTAGGGTTTTGGGTTTCTGGAGTCTTGGTGAATCAGTGGAGGGGTCTTCCTTGGGGCTCTCAACCCTAATGCCCACTCTGTTCCTTGAGCAAACAACATCATACATGATCTCCTTCCTTCCCGCAGGGCCTGCAGGACCTTGCATGAAGAAAGCTACAACAAATTATGTTGGCAACATGTGGTGAGACATAATTCTCTACCTTTGAAGACTGTATCACTATGAGGCTCTGCCTTGGAGCTGTACCTTGTGCCTTGGACTGGAGGCTATGGGCTGGGGGGTGAGCATTAGGTTGACAACCCCAAGAAAGACCCCACCACTGATTCGCCCAGACTCCAGAGACCCAAAACCACCCTAATGTTTTTTTTTCCTTTTGCTGCTTGGGTGGTGAGATGGGTGGGCAGTTATGGTTGGAAACCCTAATGCCACATTTCCTTACTTTTGTGGCGTTCAGTTACCCTAACTGGTGCATTAGCAATGTTTTTTTTGCAAAGAATATACATACTGCATATGCAATATATGGATATGTCCAATAATACCATCACAAACCACACTAAAAAAAAATCTTGTAATACTATCATAAAACTCCATCAGTAGTATTACGAGATCTTGCAATACTATCGATGAGCATCCACTGATAGTACTACAAGATACTACAATTATCTCGCACCACGCAAACTTTACACAGCTGAGTGTGAGCCAGCTTTTACTGTAACTGTCGAGTACAGTAAAAGCCATCTGGCACCCCCGCTGGCAGAAACCAAAACAGCACAAAATTAGCAATATGAGTACAACCTGAAATTCATCTTGGATTCATATACAGTACACCCCAGTTGTAACCGACACAGATAATGTGGACATTTGGTTATAACAGACGTTTTTCAATTTCTCAAACCCTCTGTATAGGAATCTGTTAAAAAAACTAGGCTTATAATGATTTAGTGCCACCGTGTAATTTGGACACCAGGAGGCCCAACTGATGTCATTTACAAGTCAAGTGATGGGTGATTAGCAGCTATTTAAGTTGAGGTATCAGCCAGTAATGGCCGTTATGATGGTGTAAATCACCCTGCTGCTGCTGCTGCTGTGTACTGTTGCAGTTTCTGTTGCCGTCGATATGACAGAATGCCACAGCAAAACACACTTAATCTATCTAGAAAGATGGAGATTTTAAAACAGACAGATATGCTGAAGATGTCAATGAGAGACTTGGCTTTCCACGTCGGCATGCCGCATTCCATGCTGTCAGATCTACTGAAGAGTCACTCTAAGCTTATGGACAATTGGCACTGCAACGAAAACCCCAACCGCAAAAGAAAAAAGGATGGGAATGTAGAGGAAGCACTACTCCGCTGGTTCACAAACGCTCAGGGGAAGGATGCCCAGATTAGTGGAATGATCTTAATGGAGAAGACTGCTAAATTGGCTGCTGCCATGGTAAAGCCTGGCTTCCAACCCTCAGAAGGATGGCTGCATAGGTGGAAGGTATGGCACAAGATTGATTATAAAAGGGCTTACGGGGAGAAACAAAATGCTGACATCAGTAGTGCTGAGTCCTGGGTGAGTGATGTGTTACCCGGTCTCTTGTCACAGTTCTCCCCAAATGATGTCTTCAACAGTAATGAGACCGGGGTTTTTTTTTCTGCTGTATTGGTAGTGGGACTGTGACCTTTTTCTTCTATATATATTTTGTAGGGTTTTTCCATTTTTTTCTCCCCGACCCTTTGTGTCCTGGCATGGCACGTGCACATCAAGCACTATGGGATGCCCCACCCTACAAGCCACTCCGCTACCACCTACACCTGCCATGAGACCCCATCCGTGACAGCGGGACTGCAGACGGTGACCCTCCCTCCCTCCCAGAAGAGCAGAGCCAGTGCTCGATCCTGCTCCCCCATCATGCCCCCCCCCCATGCTGGCACCCTGACAACCCAAGGTCGTTTCCGAACCCGAGTCACCAGTGTAGCACAAGGTAAGGTGTCCAGCGCCTCAGCCCTTAGCACCACCAGGGCGGCGGGACTGTGACCTTTAAGACTGAAACTCTGCTAGGGTAGAAAAAGGCAAAAGAATGTCTCTCCATACTCTACTGCTGCAACATGACAGGTATGGAGAAGACGGATCTTTTTGTAATCAGGAAGTCTGCACCACCCCAGTGTTTCTGGGGTATCCGTCACCTGCCTTGTCCGATACATAGCAAACAAGAGTGCCTGGATGACAAGGGGAATTTTTACTAACTGGGTGAGAGCCTGGGACAGGAAACTATGAGGGTGTAAAATAGCACTGTTTCTGGATAATTTCACATGGCATTCACAGCTGCGGGGTCTCTGGAACAGCACTCCTATTCTTTTGCCCCTGAACATAACTTGTATCATTCAGCCCCTGGACATGGGCATTATCTATGCCTGCAAGAGGCATTATGTATGTCTGATGAGGCAGCGGCTAATAGACCAAATTGACAGCAATCAGGAAATCACTGCCACTGTCTGTGTTAAGCAGATTAACATTCTTGATACCATCATATTAATGAAGACTGCTTGGGAATCCATCAGTCAGTAAACCATGGTTAGCTGCTTTCATAAAGCCAGTTTCTACCCCTCTGACCAACAAGATGAGCTACCTGTGGGAGCAGAAATGCAGGAAGAAACTTCAAATGAGCCATTGACCGGTCTGTCTACCTGAAGAATTTGACAGAATCTGCCACCTGGGCGATAAAGTGGAGAGTGACATGCAAAAAGAGGATGACATTGCTGATGTCATGGCATCCATGTCATGAGGCAATCATCTGCAGGAAGACTCCAACCAGGAAGATGAGTAAGAGATAACACACGAGCCTGTAGCAGTTGAGTTACAACTGCTGATGTTCGAGCAGTCCTCCTTACCCTTAGGCAGGCAATGGAACAACATGGTGATCTAGCAACTGACTGGTCCCTCATTGCCTCTACCAAGCATATGTGGGTCAAATATACAAAGCAACCAGAGAAACAGACCACAATAAATGATTTTTTAAAGCTGAAAAAAGTGTTAATGTTTAACAGTGAGCACAGTGAGCACCAAACATCCAAGTACCAAGTGCACAATAGAGAACGTTTTTAAAGATCAAATAAAAATGCTCAAATAAAGTTTTAGTTTTTAACAGTGAGAACCAAGCATCAAGTGTACAGTATTAACATGAACACCACTCAATCATTTCCAACACCGACACCTATACAAACAAAAATACATTCTGAAAGTTCAGAACATTTTAAACACTCTGCAATACCCCACACATATACACTACAGTGCCTACTACGTAATACAGTGCAGTACTGTAAAAAAAACTGCTTGCACTATAGTACAGTACTGTACTCTGTTACCATATTAACATTCACATAGCGCCATATGCCTGTAAAGTGCAGAAGCCAAATTATAGGCTTTCAGCTTGCTTTGCAATAAATCAAAAGTTTGCTTTATTCGTCAGGATATGCTATGCACAAATTAGTCCAACTTAAGCTGGTTGCACTGTATTACAAAAAAATAACAAATAGGGGACTGTGATTACTTGGCTACAATACCATCTCGAGGTTCTGGGGCATGCTGGAACCTCTCAGGCGAAGCTCAAGAGGTTCACATGCCCCCAGTACCTCTTGATGGTATTGCAGCCTCAAAATACACAGCTCTATCTAATATATATATATATATATATATATATGTAAGGGATATGTAACAGGGACCTTGTGGAATGCATGATTTATTTTCACAAGAGCTGTTTGACCTTGGGTAACCTCACGAGTGGTATAAGCCACGAGTGATGTGCCCAAGGTCAAACAGCTCGAGTGAAAATAAATCATGTATTCCACTAGGTCCCTGTTACATATTCCATTTATGCAATAGGGATCCTTTAGGATAATGCAGGGAGTTTTGTTTTAAATTGTTTATTTAATATTTAATGTAAACGTAAATGGGCATTTTGTGGTTTTCCCAGTGTAGCTCTCCACTTAGCATAGTGGTTGCTAAGCAGTAGATACAGATGCTCCAACTTTACATTATGGCCCGTGCATAATGAAAAAGTTTGATGCACTATTCTTTTATTTTTGCTTTTTGTGTGTGCGTGTTGGGGGGGCATTTGTTAGTCAAAAAAGTGAATACAAATTGAATTTTCTGCCATTTTTTGATGATTATAAAAAATGTAAAAGTTATCTATAAATGAAACACCTCTCATTTTGTAGATATGTTTGTGCTGAACAACTTTTGTGCTCAAAGCAACATGCTATCATTTTTGTTTTAGTGTTATTTGTTTGTCAAAAAAGTACAAAAAAATTGAATTTTCTGCTGGTTTTTTTTGCTGATTATAAAAAAAAATAAAAGGTATCTACAAATGAAACACCACTCATTTTGTAGATATTTTTGTGCTGGACAAACATTATGCTCACAGTACCATACTATCATTTTTAATTTTAAAGTTATTTGCATTTGTATGTCAAAACAATGAAAACAAATTGAATTTTCTGCAGTCTTTTGCTAATTATAAAAAAAAATCTAAAAGGTATCTACAAATGAGATGCCACTCATTTTGTAGATATGTTTGTGCTGAACAACTTTCATGTACACAGTACCATGCTGTCATTTTTCGTTTTAAAGTCATTCGCATTTGAATAGGGTTAGCGTGGATAAATCAGCTGATGACATCACAACCATGTGTATAAACAGCTGATTACATCACAACTGTGTGTATAAATAAAGGAATAATGCACAACAGGGTGTGTGTTGTGCTGGGATAACATCATGCCTGGGGTGATTGGGCACGAGGCTGCAGGCCGACTGCAACCAATCTTTTTTTTTCATTTTCATTGTTGTTTTTTATACTTGTAAATCCAACTGCGCAAACTGCCCGTTTTTATTGGAGACAAGTTTAAAACTAAAAAACACACAAAATATTAACAAACAAACATAATACAAACAAAACATTCAATCAAAAAATACAGTACATTAAAATACATCATGAAATCACCCCAGAAATGACTTTATCCCAGCACGAGACACACCCTGGAGTGCATTATTCCTATTATACAATACCTCATTTGTAAAAAAAAAAAAAAAGAGATGAAAATGTATATTTAAAGTTGATTTTTGTTGCTATTTTTTATATGCATAGGATTACTTTATGGATAAATAGTTCTGATTTCACTTTCAGCCAGTAGGTGGAGCTGTGTTTCTGTAGTCCTCATAGTAACTAAGGTATTTTTCTTAGCACAGGACCTTTGTTACTGGTGCTCTGTTTGTTACTAGTGTGTCCTGTTCCATTGTAGTTTTTCTTTATTCATTTTTTTTTCCTGCAGTAAGTAAATGCTGGTGGCAACTTGGGAACTTTAAGCCCTCCCCTCCCCATGCATGTTTTTCGCACACTGGCACACTGTCTGCCTTACATACAAAATTTCTGTGAAGAGGAGAGAAGGTAGGGAAATGGCAAGGATGGTGTTTTTTCTGTATTTGGTACTAAAAAAAAAAGAAGAGTGACTTTGGAGCGAGCAAGGGGCGGTTTGAAGAGCAGGACGTGGTATGTTAATGATGCGCTTGCTTACTCACTGTGCGCATGTGGAGTGCAAAAGGAGTTTCGATTACTTTACTGTTTTATATAAAAAAAAGAAAGTTGTACCATTTCAGGGGATTGTGTGACAATTATTGATATTTTCTGGTGGTAACAGTGTTGTTCAGAGGGAAGCTAGAGGGTTGCCTAGCGGGATCGGGTTGGGTTAGCAAGCGGGTGCATGCAGTGATTTCAGGAACCAGATGGGTTTCACAGATGTGATTTAAAAAGATGAGAAATGAACTTCTGGGGATTTTTTTACATGTGTCACAGTTGTGGGCTGAGGTTTGAGTGTTTCTGTGCTAGAGATGCGGGGTCTATTGTGTTGTGGTTTTCTGCAGTGTGGTGAAGGGGATCACAGGAACAGTTGTGCTGTGATTTTTTTTGTTTTGTTTTTACATTTTATTTGGTCACTAGGTGTGCTAGGACTAGATCTGTGATGTTATTCCAGGATAACATCGTGGCTCCAGACTCCCACTGACCAGTCACAGTCCTAGATTCTTTTTTGCCATTGTATAATAAATTGTAATAACTGGGGGACATTTTTTCTCATAGGAGAAGTGGGTTATAATTCGTTATTAGAACACGCGCCAGCTTCTCCTTAGCCACGGCTTGCACTGATTCCCTCACTGCGGCTCTCACAACTGCCATCAGTCGGCAAAGAAACATTTCAACAGTTTCGGTCTCGGAGTAGAAAAACAGCACCAGAATTGCAACGGTACTAAAAAAGTTATGAATACCTCACTAACCTTTGCCACAGCAGTTACAGGCAGCTTTCCAGATGGCAGCAAGATTCAACACAGCCACTCCCAACTCTGACCCCTGCTCTGACTGCTCTGACCTCTCCACCTAATTTACATATTGCCATAATGATGATCATGATGATGATGATGATGGCCCAAATCCGAACCGGACTCCGAGCTGATGCTGCTGTTGTATCAGCTTTCACCTCGAAATTCAAGTCACTGTGCAGGATGACAGTGACAACGTAATAAATTGCAGTGCAGATGCAAATCATTTTTAACATTAGGTAGGATGGCAGTCGCGGGTCCCGTACACACTGGATCTGATCGCAGGTTCATAGCTGACACATGCAATGTGTTTGTTGCAGCATCATCGTTATTTACTACTGCTTGGGTAAAATAGTGTTTTAAACTCTTAACAGTTCTTTTCTTCGTTTTTTCGATATTGATCGCTCCTTTTTATGAGATAACCAATGCTTTGACTGTCCATCCACTATAAAAGATTGTGTATGATCAGTCATACACAAACAAGGATCTTCTTGTAGCGCGAGGTTTCCCTGGTAACTGAGCACCTCGAGAGCATCATCGGTTACTAGGGAAACCTCTCGATACAAGAATATCCTTGTTGTGTATGACTTCTCATACACAATCCTCTATACACTGTATGGTAGAACGCTGTTGAGCATCGAAATCCATAGAAACATAGACTTTGACGGCAGATAAGGACTGCTTGGCCCACCTAGTCTGCCCATTTCCCTACCTACTGGATAAGCTGCAGATCCTAGTTAACTAACAGCCTATTTCTTCTTAGCCCCAACAAGAATTGCCTTATGTCTGTCCCATGTATTCTTGAATTCTCCCAAAGTTTTAGAACCCACAACCTCTTCAGGAAGGCAGTTCCATATGTCCACCACCCTCACTGTGAAAAAATTCTTCCTCACATTGCCCCTGAACCACCCCCCCATCTTTAAATTGTGTCCCCTTGTTCTTGCACATCTCTTTTTCTGAAAGATGCTACCCTCATGGACTTTGTTGATTCCACTGAGGTACTTAAAAGTTTCTATCATGTCCCCCCTCTCCCTCCTTTCCTCAAGGGTATACATATTAAGCTCCTTTAGTCTCTCCTCATATGGCTTTTCGTGCAGACCCTGCACCATTTTAGTTGCCATCCTCTGGACTGCATCTATCCTGTCTATGTCCTTGCAGAGACGTGGTCTTCAGAACTGGATGCAGTACTCCAGATGGGGTCTCACCAACTGTCTGTACAGAGGGATAACAACTTTCTGTTTTCTGCTGGTGATGCCTCTCCCTATACATCACAGTATCCCCCAGCCCTCCCTACTGCCTTCTCACATTGCTTGCTAACCTTAAGGTCATCTAATATGATTACCCCCCAGGTCCCTTTCCATTTTTGTTGTTGTTACTACCTCCCCCCCACTTGTATTCTTCCACTGGATTTTTGTTTCCCAGGTGCATTATTTTGCACTGCTTTGCATTGAATCCAAGCTGCCATACTTCTGACCATTCCTCCAACCTTGCCAAGTCCCTTCTCATCCTTTCCATGCCTCCTTGTGTATCAACCCTGTTTCAGATCTTTGTGTCATCTGCAAAGAGGCATACTTTTCCTTCCAGTCCCTCTGCAATGTCACTTATAAAGACATTAAAAAGGACTGGACCCAGTACTGAACCTCTGCGGTACCCACTAGTAACCCCTTTTTCTTCAGAGTGGATTTCATTTACAATTACCTTCTATGTCCTGTTGTCCAGCCAATGTTTTATCCAGGCTACCACCCTGGGACCCACTCCCAGGCTGGTTAATCTGACAATTAATCTTTTGTGTGGGACTGTGTCAAATGCCTTGCTAAAGTCCAGGTAGGCCATGTCCACAGCCCCTCCCTGGTCTACTATTTTGGTCACCCGGTCAAAGAAATCAATTAGATTCATCTGACATGACCTTCCCAATGTGAACCCATGCTGCCTTGGGTCCTGTGCCCCACTGACCTCTAGATACTCAACAATTCTTTCCTTCAGAAGTGATTCCATCACTTTCTCTACCACAGAGGTCAAACTGACAGGTCTGCTCAGAACAGCATTGTGCTGCACTCAGTGTGTCATGATGTTGTGCTGCACCAAGTACATCACTAGTGCAGCACAAGATCGAATGCATTTGTGCATGCATGATGTAGGGCCGAAGCAGTGACAGCAGAATGAGAAGCAAGTGGCTCTTGAACCAACTGCGCCAAAAATAAACTTTTTAGTACAGGAGTGACCTTTTTTTGAGAAACGAGTGAAAGTATGATTGCCCATACACTATAAGAGATTGTATATGAGCAATCATACACAAACAAGGCAGTTGTATGCTCTTGAGGTTTCCATGGTAACAAACCTCTCGAGCTGAGCTCTTATGGTCTCCTGTTGCCATGAAAACCTTTTGATCATATAACTGCCTTATGTATGATTGCACTTACACAATCCTCTATGTACACAGTAACTCAGATACATGGATTTATCACACACCTTTTATACAGATACCTGTTGCATAAATATATCTACACATTTTATAGGGGCACGATTGCACCCCTATAGTTAGGGTTGAGTACCATGTTTAATGATAAACCTCAAATTTTGCACTTTAATAACTTTGCAAACGATTGATAGATTTGCACAAAATTTGGTATGCACTGTCCTGTGGGGTAAATCCCTCAACATGGCAAGTTTCACTCCAGTCAGATGTATGGATTCTAAAATATGGATAGTGCAAAAACCTTAAAAGTCAACATTTTTTGCAGTTTTTTTCCTCATTGCCTTTGTAACCCATATGTCCATTTTTGTAACATGGATATACATATGTGTATCTACGGGTTCGGGGAAGGATGAGGTTACCTGGCACAAGAGACCTAGGTTTGACTACTCTGCACAGGGGCACCCAAGTAAATCCAACTACAGGAAGCAATAACTGGAATGTCCAGAACCAGAACTGGGATTTTTCAGTGTGGTTTTATTTATTAACTCACTGAACATAAACAAAGCTCTGTATGGTCCCCCAAAGGGCTACGTAACTGTAATGCAGATTAGAGGTTAAACACAGTGGTCCATTTGAGGAATGAACACAATACAACAGTTGTCTGGCTTTGGACCCACCAGGCACTCAGCCCGGACTTTGCATGCGCATTGGATACACAGCCCGACTGGCCCGGCTCCCCTGCCGGCCACTCGACTGACGGTCCACTTGAAGAATGAACCCAAACTTTACTTGGCAAGACATCCTATCAAACAAGGAGGCTCCCAAGCTGTGGCTCCCCACACCACTTGAAGTCTGCGACTCCTAGAGGAATTTTGTTTTCGTACTTCCAAATCGAAGCTCCCATCAAACAAGGAGTACTCCCATCCAGCAAGGAGTAAGTTTCCCATCCTGTGGCTCCCCACACCACCTGAAGTCATCGACTCCTAGAGAGATTTTCTTGTTGCGACCCACGTCTGGGTACCCACCCCATCACTGGCCAAGCGCATGGGGCAAGTAGCAAAAACACAGAAGAAGTCCGTAGAGGTGGACCTGGTTACTAAAGATGGGGATTTATCCACCTCCAGCTCCCACAGCCCATACCCGGCCATTTCTCTGAACACACAGAAACTTTAGGACTGTAACATGTAGATTGCATGGTGGATGAACTGACGCACCCCCTCTACTGCGAACTCTAAATCCATTTAAACTTTAAACTGACTGCTCCATTTGTTCGTCCTAGTGTATATAGTCCTCCAAAACAGCAGTCCCCAATAACATTTCCTGACTGAAAAAACAGTTGTTTGCCCCTTACACTGGAGCCAAACACTCACCCAATCGTTGCAGGGCCCCACAGGCGAAGTCCTTTAACCTTTGCTGTATTGTAGGACAGCCAACACAAAATCAGGCAGCTTCTTTCCTTGGTGGGTGAAGGGGATTGCCCCTGGAACCCACAGAGACCTTTTCCCCCCCGGAGGGAGGGGGCACTGAGACCGAGGGGACAGTCTCCACCACTTTATAAATGGTGAAACACAGAAAAACTTCCTTCTGTGTGGAGGCAAAACTCAAACTACAGACTGATGCTTCCTTCTTGCTCAAGGACAAAACTAAACTGACTCTCTCTTTGAATCCCAAAGTTCTAAGAACTCTCTGAGCTGAAGGTTCCAAATGTGGCTCATGCAGCTGTAACAATTCTATATAATGATGTCATCTCTCCAGCCTCAATTGTGACTGAGGACAGAGTGAGACAGTGTGAAACCCATTTAACTGGAGTTTCACAAGCTGCCTTCCCTGCCTACCACTAGGTCTTACTGGGATTCTAGTAACCCCGGGTAACAAAAGGGTTACACTCGCCCTTGACCAGGAAAATGACTGTCCCCAGTCATTATGCACCCGGCCTTAGGCCATCCCACCCTATGTGCTACCTGCAGAGGGGGTGATCAGGCCCCCTCCTACCATGTGCGAGCACAGGTAGGCAACACGAAGGGCCTAGAGGCCTATAGCTGACATTTCAGCCTCTACTCTATCCACTTACTATGGACACCTAGTGGCTCTGGTAGAATCGTCCAGAGCATAGCCCTGATAGATCAGCACTGCAGTCCCTATGGCCACTGAGGACCACAGCCTGTCTATCCCCCCAACCCTCTAGGGAAAACCTATCTGCCTCTTACATAACATCCCAAACAAAACAAAACCCGGGGACCTCCCCGACCTTGGGCAGCCTGCAACTACAACATTAGGAACACAAACAGTACTTTAATTTCTACACAAGCACTGAACGAGGAACTCCGATGAGCCCCTCCTCCTCTTCTTGCCTTCGTCTTCTGTCCTCCAGGAACACCTGTAAGAAAAGACAAAAACAAAAAAAAAAAAACACACCCTAATCTGCATTTACGATCTACCTAAACAACAACAACCCTTACCATACAGGAAAAACAGAACACTAAACAATCCCAAAAAGAAAAAAAAATTTTTTTTTTTTTTAGAAAAAGTAGAAAAGACAGTATATACATTAAGTACAGAAATGACATTGAGAACAATACACTTCTTTGGGGGGGATGGAATGCCCTAAATGTCCCACTAGTGACTACAAGGCCCGAAGGCCAGTCCATTAAAGAGTCTCTCCTGGGCCGGAGCCCCGTGAACATAGTCTTTTAAGGCCATAATCCCGAAGGGGAGAGTCTTTGCGGACAGTTCACACGCTGTTTGAAGTCTGTAGTGTAAGGTGTGTATTGCAATGTCATAAAGATAGAATAAAAGAATTTTGATGACTCACCAGCCTCTTGAAGTATTAGTACATCACCAACCTGGTCCCTGCAAGACTCTCCTGGCAGCATTTCTTCTGATACAGCTGGGCGGACATCTTCCGGGAACCCACAGGAGTGCACATCTGGAAACAGCTGGGCTGATGTCATAACTGGAGAAGGAACCTTAGAACAGGAACAAAAAGAGAAACAGCTGGTCCGGCGTCATCCGATTACCAGGCGATGAACAGGAAAACAGCTGGGCTGGTGTTCTCTCTGGATCTGAAGTCATCTGGTGGTACCAGTAGATGGTTATTGATTGCAGACAGTTTACTGTAGATTGAAGAATGTGGAGCCCCGAATTTTTGTTTATTCATTTTGGCAGTTCAATAAAGGTACTTCACAGTTCAGATGTGGCAGTATTGACTACCACTGCTCGGTTCTCCATTTTGTAGGCTCGGGCTTAATTTCCGGGAGGTCCTTGCATTGAGGCCAATAGTAGAGGGGGTCAGGGGCTTGAATTATTACTCCATCTGGCCGCACATAATTCACACAGTGGGAGACTTCACGTCCCTCTCCGTCCACTATTCTCACTCTGTCCATAAACAGTGTCCTGCCTCTCTTCCACTGTATACTTTTCAGGGAACAGTCTATTCTTTACATGCTGGTTAGCCCCAGGATGCACATGTTTCATTGCTTTATCCCAGATCCAGGATTTCCTGCAGTTCTCAATCTCCTCCCAGACTCTCCGAGGAAAGGTAGGAAAGGTCATACCAAAGATTTCATTGGCCTTTCTACGAACCAGTCTCTCCTCTTTACTTGCTTTGGTCAATCTGAGACCGCTGGCCTGGCTTGGGGGTGGCCAGTCCTGGTTCTGCCAGCTTCACATCCTCAATGAAATTAAAAACGGATCCCTGACTTCTTTTTCTTCTTCTGGTGAAGCCAGGGCAGTGGCATCACCACCTTCTTGAACACATTCCTCCGAGGCAAGATCTTGAGGCTGTGTACCCGTTCCTTTCTCACAAGGCCACATAGGTTCCCCCTCATCTTCCTCTTCACTGAGGATCTGAGCCCAGGAGTGAGCTCCCATTCAACGGCCTCCCACATCTCATCTTCACCTTCGAGACTTGGGCTAGGCCCCCCCCCAGGGGTCTATTGATGCTTTATCTGAACTTGCCTTCTGAGATCCAGCATCCAAAACTTCAACTTCAGATTCAGTCTCTAATTCTGCACTCTCTAACTTTGTGCCACACTCCCCCAAGGGACCTTCCTCCACAGGCTCCGCCTGATGCTGTGTGCTGCCAACTGCAGATTCTTGAAGTTGTGTCCATGTGGGAGCCAAACGAATTTGAGGCGCTTTATACAAGCCATATTTTTGTAGACAACCAGCACAGTGAGGAATCATGAAGACATCCCTTCCAGCACTAAAGCACATCTGGCATACACGCACTGGATAATTAGGAATTGCCACATCAGGAGGGAGTTGCCCTCTATAGCACCAATTTTCAATGTCTCTCAATCTATTTACTGCTGCTGTTACTGCAACCCGGGCATGATCCGGGTAACGAGCTGGTCCTGAGGCCATAACTGTAGAAAAACAAACAAAAGTTCACTGTAACTGAAAGTCCCACTTTAAATGAACACACTCGGTAGCTTTAAAATGGCTCCTCTGCTGCTGTGTTTACTTTACTACCCCACCCTGTAATGGCGGCGGCAGCACTCCTGTGCATTAACATTCAGACTCTGGGTCAAGCCACTGCGCACCCGATTTACATCAGCTACTATTAACTTTTATTTCAAACTGCACAACTTGCACTTTTCTGGCTGTTCTCACATTTACAGGATTTTCCTTGGACTTTTCACATGCTGGCAACCTGGCAACATTTATTTAATCACAGTCCCTTTTAAAACTTCAGGTTTCAGCACAGGATTGCCTGCTTTTACTAGTGTTGCACTTATTTTACAACCCACAGTCTCTCTCTGGCTGCAAACTTTAAACTGAGGCTACTTTTATTGCTATGCACACATTTAATGGCTTTACAGACTTGCACTTGCCAGCAGGATATCACACAATCGCTACTTGCAAGCGACTATACAGCTGCACTCACATTTTATATGGCATTACTGAAAATCACTGATTTGAGCAGTTTTAAATCGTTTACTCACTGTTATGGTAGCAGATTGCTGCGATGGAGAAAGCGGCCTGCAGCCAAATTTTGAAGGCCTCGGATTTCAAGCGAGCGAGCAGTCTCAGCGATCATAGTATTAATCACACAATTCACTGATCCCATGACCGATAAGCGGGTTGAGCCTGATTTTGAACTAGAAAAGTCACTTTTCACTGTTTACAGCGCTTTGAACACTTCGCGAATGCTCCTCCACTGCCAGTACACGCACTACTCTCTGTCTCCCTCTCGAATGCTGAAGCAGACTCTGAAAAGCTGGCTGAGGGGCGGGACTAATGGCAAACTGACCAACCACCACGCCATGCAAATGAGCCTCTTCTTCCTCACGAGGCTCCTCTCCTCGCGATCGTCCGAGCAGGCAAATTTAAATTGAAAGATGCACTTTTTTTTCCAACTGACTCACGGCGGAGCCCATTTCAACCATGTAACATTGCCATTAACTCTGCAGTCTCTAGTATTGCACAGAAAGCATTTCCAACGTCCAGGGCATAATTTCTCTGTTGCTACCCCTAGTTTTCCACACTTTCCTTCACAGAACTTTATTTTAAAACTGACAAACACTGTAAACTATGTTGATGCAGGACAAGGACACACACTTTGGCTTTACAGCTCCTTGGTAAACAGTTGGCATTTTTTAAACAGCAGCACAAGATTCACAGCACTCAGCACACACTAGGGAAATTGCTTCAACTTTTTTGGGCTACCAACTGCCAGATAGCCAAAACGCTAGCCTACTTGCCCAAGCACCTTCCTTCCCAAACAAATCCAAAGCGGTGCCTCCATTTTTGTAACCCATATGTCCATTTTTGTAACATGGATATACATATGTATATCTACGGGTTCAGGGAAGGATGAGGTTACCTGGCACAAGAGACCTAGGTTTGACTACTCTGCACAGGGGCACCCAAGTAAATCCAACTACAGGAAGCAATAACTGTAATGTCCAGAACCAGAACTGGGATTTTTCAGTGTGGCTTTATTTATTAACTCACTGAACATAAACAAAGCTCTGTATGGTCCTCCAAATAACTGTAATGCAGATTAGAGGTTAAACACAGTGGTCCATTTGAGGAATGAACACAATACAACAGTTGTCTGGCTTTGGACCCACCAGGCACTCAGCCCGGACTTTGCATGCGCATTGGATACACAGCCTGACTGGCCCGGCTCCCCTGCCGGCCACTCGACTGATGGTCCACTTGAAGAATGAACCCAAACTTTACTTGGCAAGACATCCTATCAAACAAGGAGGCTCCCAAGCTGTGGCTCCCCACACCACTTGAAGTCTGCGACTCCTAGAGGAATTTTGTTTTCGTACTTCCAAATCGAAACTCCCATCAAACAAGGAGTACTCCCATCCAGCAAGGAGTAAGTTTCCCATCCTGTGGCTCCCCACACCACCTGAAGTCATCGACTCCTAGAGAGATTTTCTTGTTGCGACCCACGTCTGGGTACCCACCCCATCACTGGCCAAGCGCATGGGGCAAGTAGCAAAAACACAGAAGAAGTTCGTAGAGGTGGACCTGGTTACTAAAGAATGGGATTTATCCACCTCCAGCTCCCACAGCCCATACCCAGCCATTTCTCTGAACACACAGAAACTTTAGGACTGTAACATGTAGATTGCATGGTGGATGAACTGATGCACCCCCTCTACTGTGAACTCTAAATCCATTTAAACTTTAAACTGACTGCTCCATTTGTTCATCCTAGTGTATATAGTCCTCCCAAACAGCAGTCCCCAATAACATTTCCTGACTGAAAAAACAGTTGTTTGCCCTTACACTGGAGCCAAACACTCACCACATGTCGTTGCGAGCCCCACAGGCGAAGTCCTTTAACCTTTGCTGTATTGTAGAACAGCCAACACAAAATCAGGCAGCTTCTTTCCTTGGTGGGTGAAGGGATTGCCCCTGGAACCCAGAGACCTTTCCTACCCCGGAGAAGGGGCACTGAGACCCAGGGACAGTCTCCACCACTTTATAAATGGTGAAACACAGAAAAACTTCCTTCTGTGTGGAGGCAAAACTCAAACTACAGACTGATGCTTCCTTCTTGCTCAAGGACAAAACTAAACTGACTCTCTCTTTGAATCCCAAAGTTCTAAGAGCTCTCTGAGCTGAAGGTTCCAAATGTGGCTCATGCAGCTGTAACAATTCTATATATATAGTTTCGGGCTGCTGTTCGTATCGTACTCGGCGTTGCGATCCGTGCGACTCTCCTGTTTGGGATTCTCGGGAAGTATTGCTGATGACTGTAGAGGCCGATAGATTGTCGGTTGGAGTATGACTTTCGGGGATGCTGAATTTGTGATTGCCACTTTGCTTTAAGCCTCCATATGTAGATAAGCTTAGACTTTGACACGGAGTATCGGAGGGACTGCATGAGGATCTATTTTGGGTTTTAAACTGCTGGATTTTCTCTGGACTACAGTGTTTTTTCCGAGGAACCTGCACCTTCAAATTGTTTTGGGATTGTGCTGGCGTTGGCGGACAGCTGCTTGTAGCCTGGGACTGCCTGTTAATCCAGATTTGTGGAGTTTTGTATTTTTGGCGTCCGTCATGTTATGGGATTTGTGAGACCTGGGCCTGCAAGTTGGAAAGGGGATGATTCAAATTCTCTCTTTTCCGGGACTTGTTGAGAGATAGTGATTTTAAAGTGTTAATTTCCTCGCTGGAAGTGTCTCAGCGAGGAATTTGTTTTGGAGTAAATTTGATTTTGTTATTTCTATCCCCCTGGACTTGCTTATGCTTCTGTGTGCCTGAAACTGGAGACTGGGCTTTTTCCTTTGGAATAAGAAAAATCTGGCTTTTGTGATTCATGGATTGTTGACAGAGTGGGTGAGTCTGTCAGTCTTTTTGATCCTAACTCAGGGTAGTCGCTGGGGTGGTTGAGCAGACTCAGGGGTGCTGTCGGAGGAGCTGCCTCAGAGTATTTGTGTTTTGTTTCATACCTGGCAGACTGGAAACCTGCTGCTGTGAATTTCAGACACTAATTAATCTCTCCAGCCAGCAGGGGGCGATCAGAGACTCTCTCTATTTATTAAAGCATTGGTTTGAACCGAGCTGTTTTCCAGGGTGAACAGCTATCATAAGAGCCTGTGGGCACTATTGGAGGATGGGCCTAGGGCACTTGTGGTGTATGGATTACTGTAGGTGGATTGGTGAACCTGCTCATATAGGTCCAATTTTAGGCTGTTCTCTCGGAGGATATATTGAGGGGACAACCATAGGGAGAGTTTTCTTTTTATTTGACTGATAAATTCCCCAGAAATAGCGGTACGAATTTTCTGCAGACCGGCTTCTACTTTAGGGCCGTATGGCAGAACTTGAACTATCTCTGCTTGTAGCCTATGTGAGAGATAGGCCATTGGGACAGTTTCCCCAGGGTGAGGAGCTCTGTGGGACTTTTACTGTTCAAATAAAGCATGGACTAGAAGCATTGTGATTTCGCTTTGAACTGCCATAAGACTTCTTTTTAGTGGAATCTATTGAAAAATTTGTCCAGAATTGTTTATTTGTGAAACTGGTTAATGAAAAGTGTATTATTACTTTTATTATCTTGGATCTTTTGCTGGCAGTGATAACGTTTACATTAAAGTAGTTTACATCATTATGTGTTGGGATCCGAATATCCATGGACAGGCACTACTCTCCCTCTAGGCTGAGGGACTCAGGCCCCTTTGGTGCCCCTGTTGCAGCCTGGGTTTGCCAGGCGGTTGCCGTGCCTTGGGGATTGTGCGAAGGAGGCGAAGAGGAGGGGCCCCTCGGCTGTGGGGTGTGAGCTGAGGCGGGTGAGATGAATGCGATCAAAGGCGCCCTGGGGTAATGGGTCCAGGATAGGGAAGTGTGTTGCCTGGTTCCCCATGCCCAAGGGTTCCCCAGATAGTGGGCACGTAGCTTGCTCCTCCAGGGCCTCTCATCCAACCGGGCACTATTATGTAATGCCAGGTCAATTAAAAAACAAAATGGCAATTATTGCTGATTTTGTGGAATCATCTGACCTGACATGCATTAACGAGACCTGGCTGGATGAAAATGCTGGCTTCATTTTGAAGTCAACTGTTCCAGCTGGTACTGATAATACATCGCCCGAGGTTGGATGATAGGGGTGGGGGTCGCTATTTGTTTAAATCAGAATTGGGCCTTGTAGAGGTTCCAATGGTGTCCCTAAATCCTTTGAATATGTTATAGGGAGCAGGTGTGGGCTGCAGAATTCTGCTGTTTACGAAATCACCCGTGGCGAAAGTTTTTCTGAAAGAAGTCGCATGACTTCATTGTCGATCTGGTATTGGAACCCGCCAGGTGGTTGGTTCTGGGGACTTTAATGCCTGGGTACGATGAACTCGCAGTTCGGTCAAGACTTTCTCCAACTCATGAGTTCATTGGCTTCACACAGGTAGTTACCACTGCTACCATATCCATGGTCATTCTTTGGATTTAGTGTTCACCTTGGGTATGGAGATCACTGGACTGGTGGTGGAACCAGTTGGGTGGTCTGACCATTACTCTGTAGGGTTCAATTTGTGACCCCCTTGCTGAGACCCACCCCTTTGGAGATGGTCCAATACCGCCCTTTGAGGAGTTACCCAGAGGGTCTGATGGCGGTGCTGGACTATCGAGTTGGCCGATGGAGTGCAAGGAACCAGATGCCTTAGTAGTGCACTATAATAATATGGTGTTGAGGCACTGGATTCCATTGCACCTGTCGTATTCGCCCCTCTCCTCTGCCTTAGATCCCTTGGTTTGATGGGACTTTGAGGGAGTTGAGGAGGAAGGGGCGAAGATTGGAACGCTGTTGGCAGAAATCGGGCCTGGAAGGCGATAAGCTTAGATTGATGGCCCATTATGTGGACTATCAATCAGCAATCTCCCATAAGAAGGCAGAATTCCTGTCCAAGGAGATAACTGCATCAAGAAACCGACCTGCTCAGCTCTTCCGGACCGTCGACTGACTGTGCAATCCAGCCTGTCTGCGAGATCGGAGAGCTTTTTCATAAATACAGTGTGATGAGTTTGCTCAGTTCTTTGATGATAAGGTGTCGTCAGTCAGACAGGAGATCCACTATATGCGTTCAAACGAGCATTGCAGTGACCAACATGGGGTTACATGTCCGCGCCTGTCTGGGTGGACTTGACCAGCCAGCAATCATGGATATCATGAAGATTGTCCAAGGTCTGCGACCGACTTGCTGTAGTTTGGATCCTGGTCCTATGCACTCCTTGTGGGTTGCTTGGATACGATCGACCAATCCTTGCAAGGATAGTTTGGGGTTCTTTGGACCAGGGTATTTCCGAGTCTCTGAAAGAGGCTGGTGACACTCTTTGAAGAAATCTTCCTTGACCCCGACTGCCTTGCTAACTACAGACCGATCTCTAACCTGCCCTTTTTGGCTAAGGTTATTGAGAAAGTAGTCGCGTTACAGCTTGATGACTTTCTTACCACCCATGAAGTCTATGATTCTCTCCAGTCCGGTTTCAGAAAAAGACATAGTACCGAGACTGCATTAGTTCGGATACTTTATGATCTCCTAATGGCGAGAGATCAGAAGAGCCGTTCGATCTTGGTTCTTCTTGATCTCTCTGCAGCATTCGACACCGTGGATCATGGGAGGTTGCTGGATCGCCTGTGGCTACGTTGTGGATTATCTGGGACAGTTCTTAGATGGTTCCGATCTTTCCTCACAGGCAGAAGTCAAAGGGTAGTTTCAGGGATTTTTTCCTCTGCCCCCTTTGCTCTGTCTTGTGGGGTGCCGCAAGGCTCTGTGCTTTCTCCCATGTTGTTCACGGTGTACATGCTACCATTGGGAGACATTATAAGGCGTTATGGGCTGAGTTTTCACTGCTATGCAGATGACACTCAGCTCTATATGTCCTTTGCACCCGAACAAAATGATGCTGTCTCGGTTCTTAACTGTCTTGCTGAAATTCAGGATTGGATGAGTGCGAACTGGTTGAAGTTAAACCCGGACAAGACTGAGGTTTTAGTCATTGACCCGGGTCATTATGTAAAGAAGTTGACTCCTGGGGTCCCCTCTGATCTTCTATTAGGGGATACCCAGTTGAGACCTTCTGAACAGGTGCGAAATCTGGGCGTTATTTTTGACAGTGCGCTGACACTAAAAATGCAGGTGTCGGCCACTGTCAGATCTTCTTTTTACCATCAGAGGAATATCACCCGGATAAAACACCTTATTCCACACGATGACCTGCCTGTGTTGGTTCACGCTTTTGTTTCTTCCCGTCTTGACTACTGCAATGTTTTATATCTAGGGTTGCCGGGGGTAGATCTCCGTCGCCTGCAGTTGGTGCAGAACGCGGCAGCTAGGTTGTTGACAGAGCTACCAAGAACTTGTCATGTCACACCTGTGCTGCGTGAACTGCACTGGCTGCCAATGCGATGGAGCATCACCTTCAAGGTCACATTGTTGACCTATAAGACCCTACATGGCCAGGGACCAGGCAACCTGCAAGATCTCCTATGTTCTTATCGTCCTCTCCGCCCACTCCGCTCCACTGGTGAGGGATTGCTAGAGATTCCCAGGGTCTGCTATAAATCATCTGGGGCCAGGGCTTTTTCTTTTATGGTCCCGACCCTGTGGAATTCTCTACCTCATCAGGTTAGAGAGTGCCTGTCTGTGGAAGCATTTAAGAGATCGTTGAAAAGTTATCTATTTATGCTGGCATTTGATTAGTCCATTTAATGAATATATTATAGTTTTGTGCTTTTACTTATTAGTGTTGATGTTCTATCTCTGTTTTGTATTAGCGCTTTGATTTTCTGAAAAGTGCTTTATAAATAAATTTTGATTGATTGATTTTTGATTGATTGATTGATAATGATGTCATCTCTCCAGCCTTAGTTGTGACTGAGGACAGAGTGAGACAGTGTGAAACCCATTTAACTGGAGTTTCACAAGCTGCCTTCCCTGCCTACCACTAGGTCTTACTGGGATTCTAGTAACCCCGGGTAACAAAGGGGTTAAACCTTGTGTCCAGATGGTGTGGAATTTTGGAGCGATTTTTTTATGGTAGAAACAGCCTGGGTAACAGCACTGCCATGAGTTTGTTTGGTGAAAAAATATTATTTTGTTGCAAAGTTATTTTCTTTTTAAGTTCCCACTTTGATCCTAACTGGAGCATTAATTTTTTTGCAACTTATAGTATACTTAGGGTTGACCATGCAGTTTTATAGTAAACCTCACATTTTGCACTTTAATAACTTTGCAACCCTTCAACGGATTTGCACCATATTTGGCATGCTTTGCCACTTGGGGCAGGTCTCCTGATGTGCCAAATTTCATGTGAATCCCTTTTGTTATTTTTGAGATACAGAGTGGTGAAAAATATAACATTTGAATGGTTCAGGGGATTTTGCTTTGACAGCCATTTCTCGGAAAGGGTTTTTGGTTGTGATCTGAAATTTTAAGGGTTGAAAGCCTTTGCCTTACAGATGTGCCTTTTGAAGGTTTGGTGAAAATATATTAATCCATTCAAAATGTAATCAATTTTTAAATTCACATTATTTCTTCACTCCCAGTGACCCCAGTCAGGTTCTCCATCCCCAGCAGTATGGGACACTGGGGAGCCCTCTCCCAGTGTCCCCAGTCATGTTACTCCCCCATCACTGTAGAACACTGGGGAGCCCACTCCCAGTGTCCCCAGTCAGGTTCTCCATCCCCAGCAGTATGGGACACTGGGGAGCCCTCTCCCAGTGTCCCCAGTCATGTTACTCCCCCCATCACTGTAGGACACTGGGGAGCCCTCACCCAGTGTCCCCAGTCATGTTACTCCCCCATCATTGTAGGACACTGGGGAGCCCACTTCCAGTGTCCCCAATCTTGTCTTTTTTTATCCTGTAATGAAGAAAAATGTCCCACTGAGCACCCCACCCACAACCCCCACCCTTTACTTACCACGGAGGCCATCCGCTGTCATCTTCTGTGGACCTGGACATGTCTGCACTCTTTGAAGCAGAACCACAAACTGAGAAATGAAGGTGAGTGCCGTATAAAGTATGTCAATGGCATTTTCAACTTATGTTGATATCTTAGCCATTTTTGGGAAGGTTTTCACCATATTTTCACCATAGCTTTTTGGGACCCCACGTCATGAACTCTGCAACTGTCATTTCATTACTCCGTCCCAGAAGGTGATTTTGCAGTTGCTGTGTGAAATCACCTTTCAGGACTGATTACTAAAATGACAGTATGTGCGTTCATGAGGTGTGGAGTGGAACGGCACCTACCTGGCACTAAATCACCTTTCAGAACTGAGTAACAAAATCACAGTGCCAGTGTTCATGAGGTGGGGTCCAAAAAGCCCACGTTGAAAATTTGGTGAAAAAATTCCTAGAAATGGCCGAGTTACACGCGCTCATTGAAATTTTTCTACACATGTGCGTAACTTTGGTAATTTTTAATATTTTGACTCCAAATTTTCAGCATAACCGTCTTTTCACACCACCTCATGAACAGTATAGCTGTCATTTTTCACATCCTGCCCAAAAGGTCTTTCTGCACCTGTGGTGTGGGATGGCGTTTTGACATGGATTTGAACATTTTCACCTATGGGGTTTATGAAGTGGGGTCATAAGAAGACTGTTCACAATTTGGGGTCAAAATATAAAAAAAATGCCTAAGTTATGAACTTTCATTGCAATTTCAGTACACCCGCTCATAACGTTGGAAACTGTAAATATTTTCACCCCAGATTTTCAACACAGCTTTCTTATTACCCGACCTCATGTATGTTACAGCTGTCATTTTTCAAATCCTGGCCAAAATATTTTTTTGCACCTGTGGCATGGAATGGCATTGCAGTTGCACAGAATTATGTTTTGGTGGGGATTTTAAAATGTTCTATACCAGGTACATATGCTGGGGTAGTAAGATGGCCATGCTGATAATTTGGTCATGCATCTGTGGAGGGGTAGGTGCACAGGGTCCAAAGAACCCTGCTCTCCCACAGTAAAATAGAGAAAATCATGGAGCATGGGCCCTGCACTCCCACTGTGACATAAGGACAGTTATGGAAGGTGTTCGGGTCCTGTGTTCCCACAGCCAAATAAGGATAAAAGTAAACTATCTGAAAAAGTAAGGAAAGTCATTGCAAAAAACTATGTTAATGCATCAGTTAGGGTTGTTAGTAAAGTGACAAAAGTAGGGAAATGTGGCATTAGGGTTTCCCACCAAGTTTTCTGTGAAGTACTTGATCACATGTAGTGCCCCAGAGTCCTGGTGCCCTCCAAAAATGGGCATCCAGGTGCTCTGGGGGCTGGATAGGCAGGGAGGTGCCCAGGTTAGGGAGGTGCCCCTTAGTTAGGTGCCCTGGGCCCCAGTAGGAACCTCCCAAATGTGAAGCCCCAGCTTTGCTCCATTTAAAAAAAAAAAAAAAAAAGATTTTTCTGCTGTTTGTTTTCCCTACCAGCAGTTCCTTGTAAGCACCCCCACCCCAGTTACCTCACACTGGGCACCTGCTCTCATAGGCCTGGTCGTGAGGGCATGCAGGCAGGGATGCACTCTGGAGGATTCTGACTGGAATCCTCAGCCCTTTTAAATGGCAACAGTCGTTCATTCCATGTTGGGAGCAGTGAAAGGAGCAGCAGCAAGTGTGAGGGAGTGCAAGGCCAGCTGGGGCTCAGCCATAGGGGAGGGACTTACGTTTTGTCCTGGGGTCCCTTCCGATGTCCCAGCCATTCCAACAGCAATCACTCCCTCTCCATGACTGGTGGCAGTAGTTCGTCGGGTTCCCCAATGCTGCCACAGTGGTAAAGCATTGTAGGGAGGGGCAGCAGGTCCAGGCCATCTCCTCCATTCCTCACGAGCTGCAGAGTGTTTACGTGCGGAGGGGTGGTAGCAACAGTAAATGGCCAACCTCTCCAGCAGCAAGCTCCATTACAGATGTTCATTGGGAGGGGCAGCAGCAACAGCAGAAGGCCAACACTTCCAGCTCCAGTCCTCAGCCCAGCAGTGGAGGTCCCATATGGAGGGGCAGCAGGGCCAGGCTGTCCTCTCCAACCATTAGCCCAGTAGTAGTCTTGTCAGGAAGGGTAGCGAGGCCAAGTTGGACCCTCCAGCTCCAATAGCAGTGGGAGGTGTTCGCCAGGAGGGGCGGCGGCAACAGCAGAAGGCCGATCCCTCCAGCTCCAGTCCTCAGCCCAGCAGTGGAGGTCCCATCGGGAGAGGCAGCAGGGCCAGGCTGTCCCCTCCATCCATTAGCCCAGTAGTAGTCTTGTTGGGATGGGTAGCAGGGCCAGGCCCACCCCTCCAGCTCCATTAGCAGTGGGAGGTGTTTGTCGGGAGGGGAGGCAGGTCCAGGTCATCCCCTCCAACAGCAGTCCAGCAGCAGGTGTTCCGAGAGGGGCAGCTTGAGCCAAGGTAGGCCATCCCCTCCAGTTCCAGGAGCAGTGGAGCCCTATGTGAGGAGGTAGGCCCAGGCCCTCCCATCTCCAGCATCAATAGTCCTGGTCTGAGAAGCAGATGGAGGGTGGCAGGGTGAGTGGCGGCAGCACCACGTTTGGGTGCTGGCTGCCAGAATAGAGAAGGAACTGTTTTGTTTTTTTTTAAATAATATTTTGGGTGCTCCAGGCATCAGAACTGACTCTGGGGCAAGGGCAAGGCCCTGAATAAAGGACCGCCCACAAGGCGGGTCAGAAAAGGCTCCATGGAGCCAGGGAAATGTGGAGACAGGCAAGACCCCAGCAAAGACTGCCCATGGGGTGGAGCTACCAGAGAGCCCCACTGACAGTGAGAGAAGGAGCTGGGATGATGTAAACATGATTGACTGCCTGTACAGTGGTCTTAAAGGGGTAATGACAGACTCCCCAAAGTTAAGGGGGAAAACGACAGGCCACTCCAGTCTAAAAGGGGGAAGGAACTGTATAATGACTGTGGGAGTGGGCAAATCCCACCTCTGGACCACCCATAGGGTGGAAATACCTAAAGAATACAGCCCCATAGACAGTGAACAGGGGGTAGGAACATTAAATGAATAAATTAATATTTATTACTGCTTACGAAAGTGGCTTAAAGGGGGCAGAATAAATGCAAGATTCCGTAGAGCAAGGAACTGTAAGTAAGAGACTGTATACCTTATTGTGGATTAATGCCTGACACCTGAATTCAAGTGGCCTGCACCAGAGGCCAGGTTTAAAGGGGCAACACACTCTTGAAAGTGAACTGCTTGTAAACAAATGTACATAATTGTTTTATTGCAATGCTTTTAGGCCCCTGTGATAACATTGTCCCTATGTCAGTATCTGTGTGCCAGCTGAAGATGGCCTTGAAGTGATGGTGCCCCTGCGATTTTATGTAATCTGATAACCTGAATTGCTTTATTTGTTTGTAAGATGTCCTAACTCAGTAATGCTTGGTGGAAATAAAGACACCGACACCAGGTTTAGTAACAGAAAAGTTTATTGTGCTGCTGCACTTCAGCCTGCATGTGATCCCAGGTGTTCCAACCCCATTTTCCCCGACCAACTGTCATGTCCTTGTTTGTTCTTGTGTCCTGGCAGTACATGTAGGAGCTGTGTCTGGGTGACCTTGTGTCCCGGCAGTGCACGTAGAGACTGTGACTGGGTGGAGTTGGCAGACTTTTTCCTGGAGGGCTGTCATTTCTGGTGGTCTATGGAGACCTTTGAACCGATGACCCACACAGCCTCGGCATAGTCCTGGCCTGTGTCCTGTTCTGTGTTTTCCCCTGCCCCAGGCAGATGGTTCCCCATCTTGCTTTTCTCCTTCCCCAGTTGGACACGCAAGGGTGGCTGGCTTAGAATGTTTACAGCTAATTTGTTTAGTAAGGTACAGTATAATTTAGTAATGTGTAGACATCTTAACTTTTAGAGTTTTGAATTTAGTAATGTTCTAGTCCTTTATAGTTTTAGAGTGTAGATACTGTATTTAGTGTAATGTTATTGTCTAGTCATGTTTAATAAACTTTTACATTGTTCTTTGCATTCGAGTCAGTTTCACGTCTCTCCTTGTGTTCCCAGTACTAACATATGGAACTTGGGCCCCCTTCCCCAAAATTTCCCGACACTCACTGACCAGGCTTTACACAAAACTCCGCTTCTGGGTGGTTGGTGTAGTCAGATTATCTCGTGTTTTTCCCATCCAAGTTGTAGCTGGGGTGGACCTGTGCCTTGACCCAACCAGGCCATTTTGAGAGTGCCTCCACTCTATGTCCTTCCAAGGATGTGGTCTCCAGAACTGGACACAGTACTCTAAATGGGGTCATACTAACAGTCTATACAGAGGCAACACCACTTCCCTCTTTCTGCTGGTGATACCCCTCCCTGTGCACCCCAGTATCCCACTAGCCCACCCAACTGTCTTGTCACACTGCCTGACCACCTTTAGGTCATCTAGTATGATTATCATCCCCCCAGTCTCTTTCCTGCTTGGTGGTTGTCAGTACCCCTCCTCCCATTCTGTACTCTTCCACTGGGTTTCTCTGCTCCAAGTGCATTACCATGCAGTTTTTCATGCTGAAACTCAGCTGCTATACACTCAACCACTCCTCGAGCTTTCTCATGTCTCTGCTCAGCCTTTCCACCCCCCTTCCGAGTGTCCATTCTACTGCAGATTTTGGCACGATCTGCAAAGAAGCAGACCTTCCCTTCCTGCTCCTCTGAAATGTCACTTATAAAGACATTAAAGAGGACTGGTCCCAGCACTGATCCCTGAAACACCACTCTGGTCACTCTCCTTTCCTCAGTGTGAACTCTGTTTACCACCACCTTCTGCCACCTATCCCTTAACCAGTTTCTTATCCAGTTTACCCACTCCTAAGCTACCCAGCTTGCTTACTAGCCTCCTATGTGGTACAGTGTCAAAAGCCTTACTGAAATCTAGGTAGGCCATGTCCACTGCTCCACCCTGATCTAATTCCTCGGTCACCCAGTCAAAGAAATCTATCAGATTCATTTGACATGATCTACCAGTCAAAGAAATGTATCAGGGGACTTCTGCTGGCATCATAAGTGGATGAACAGGGAGACTGGATGGCACCGCTTCCACCACTACAACTTATAGAGCAGCTATCATTATTAGCTCTGAATTTACAAATGGCAAACAGCTACACAGATTCCAGAATGTTGGGGCAGCAAAATAAGGGAGGTCCCGCAACACCAGTCAGCAAACTAAAACAGTTGATGGTCGAGGAAAAAATCACCAGGAGGACATCAAGGCCTGGGACATGATGAGCGCAATCCCTGGCATCGACTTCCTCAGTGGATCAGGAAGTGGAGCTGGATGTGGATGGGGAGCCCCTCTCAAATGTGGAAGCTATGATCGGGAAGGTCATCTTGACAGTAAACACAACAGAGTCGGCGCTCGAGGACCTCAAGGCGCACTTAAAATCACTAGATAAAAAAATTTGCGCCACTCAGTGAGATGTGGGGGAGATCAGGGACTCTCAGAACACACACGGCAGGCTGATTATGTACCTCCTGAACACAGACCGAGAGGTACAGGAGCGTATGGAGGAAGCGGAGAATAGAGCCCGCTGCAACAATTTTCGCATCCATACAGTGCAGGAGGTGCAGAGGATACCTTTCAGGCTATGTTGGAATTTATCGATCATATTATTAAAACAGTTCTGCAAATGTCCAAGGAAACACCTTTAATGCTGGAGAGGGCACACAGATCACTGGGGCCAAAACCCATGGAGGCTGTGGTCAGATCTAGATCCTAGCACCTACTGAATATTTGTCTGGCTACTGTGTATATCTCTATGTAAGGTAAAATAAAATATTTATCGCTTAAATTTCTGTGGCTGCTACATATTTTTCTTGCACCCAGAGTGCAAGCCTTGTGCACTTCTTAACCCTGAAGTAACCCTGTCTGGGATGGGCATAAGGCCTCTGAAATAAATACCTACCCCTACCTCAAGGCTTAGGATTCAGAGTGTACAGATACCTCAGGGACATTTTGGACTTCTGAAGATCCCACAGGGCAGACTCTATGTCTGTACCAAAAAGCTGCTTACCTCTAAAGGGAGCATTTAGGAATGACTGTTGGACATCAAATGCAAAACCCACAACACGTAACCAAGAGTGACGGTGCAGGCAAATGCCAGAGGCAGCCACATGAACAGCCGCTTTCCAGCCGTGGCTTACTGGACTATTAACATACCTGGGCCATCTGGCAGCGATAGTAGCCATAGATTTCCACAGGCAATTTTGATATTTACCCATCTACACCTTGTAGTTTGCAATTCGTAGTCCAAAAGATGCAGAAGCGGATGTTCTTTTTCCACATCACATCAAGCTTCCTCAGCTCCTTATCAGGATGAAGAGCGCTCATGTGTTTCGGAGCCTTTGACCTGTCATGGACAGCCATTATCAGCAAAGAATCTGTTTCTGGGTGGGAGGAATAATTTGACTTGCTTAAAAGTGCTGGATAGTGTTTACCTGCGTTCCTAGGAACTGCAGGCAGAGCACCACATCTGTATCAGGCAGCTACAGTGGCATCTTCCAGAACTGAATGGATTGGAGGAAACAGCACTGTAGGAGAGGAGGACACCTCCAAGATCTCATAAAGAATATTTTTTGGCAAACTTGTACTACCCTCTGTGTCAACTATTTCCCTCTCTTTTCTGTGTTATAAATACACCCTACTAATTGGAACTTATGCCACTCTAGTTCTTAACCATTTTCCTCTCTTTTCTGTGTTATAAATACACCCTATTGTAATGGGTGAGGGTTTGCTCCTGACGCTGACCGCTCTCAAAATGGCCTGGTCAGGTCAGGGCACAGGTCCACCCCCCCAGCTACAACTTGGAAAGGGAAAACACAAGGTAATCCAACTACGCCAACCACCTGGAGGTGGATTTTTGTGTGATGCCCGGCCAGCGAGTGTCAGGGGAAATTTTGGGGAAGGGGGCCCAAGTTCAAATAACATTACTGGAAACACAAGGAGAGGTGTGAAGCTGGCTTGAATGCAAGGAACAATGTAAAAGTTTATTAGACACAACTATACAGTAACATTATACTAAATATCTACACTCTAAAGCTCTACAACTAGAACAGTACTAAATTCAGAACTTTACCTCCTATGCGGTGAATCAGTTGTGAATGCCCTACATCAGCCACCCTTGCGTGTCTACCAGAGTAAAGGGGAAGAAGCAAGACAGGGAACCAGCTGTCTGGGGCAAGGGAAACATACAACAGGACACAGGCCAGGACTATTTTGAGGTGGTGTCGGCCATCGGCACAAAGGTTTTTAAAGACCACCGGGAATGACACCCCACTGGGTCATAATGTCGTACGTTTAATAGTGTACGACATTATAGCTAACCTGAACGAGCACTGTCCAGGACAGTGAATGGTGCAATACCGTGTATACTGCTGTACGTGGTATTGCACCAATCACACACTCCCAGGCAGAGGATAAGACCTCTTCTGGGAGTAGGTTCTGCTGAGCAGCTGTTGTGGCTCACTGGACTAAGCCACAGCAGCAAGAACCCAGGCACAGTGTCTGGGACCGGGTTTGATTCCTGGTCCCAGACATTTTATTTTTCTTCAGATTTTGTGTGCTGTCTGAGTTGCTCCCCGAGTTGAGAATATCCGCATGGCAATTATCACGCCTGTATTACAGTGCGATTTTGGTTATGCAGCACAACAAGTTCAAGTATATTATGACCCCGCGCCGTTAAAATCCCGACAGTGATTCTGTTCACCTAAACTTATGACCCCCTCTCCCCAACACAGAACTCAAAACAGCACTTGACAGTGAGTAACATCAGGTACAAACAACTAAAATAAGGGACATGTCACTGCACATACACTTATTTATTTTAAGGACTTCAATATAAACAACATTTAAGTCACTCAAGTAATGCTCTGTGCACACTAACATTTAATTAATGAACAGAGTGCCTCTGCATATCTTGCGCCCTGACATCATACACTAACTAATTTCATATAAGGAATCACCCTGTCATAGTGGAGCCACTAGAACATGGACTGCTAGCCATTATATTCATCAAAGTTATCATTTGCATTTTCAAACAAAAAAAAATGCTCACTACCATCGAGCTGATTCCAGTCAATGAACTATTGCTCAGCGGAGTACAGGCTGACAGCTGAAGTGATTGACAGCTCACCCACATTAGTCTCGGTCACCAGCATGCACTAGAACACTCAATACCCTTCCTGGTGGCGGTCTGCATTGGACTGTGTCAAAGACCAAGTAGTGACTCTGCAAATAACATCATACAGCAGCTAAAAAAGTTACAGTCAATACTTCTGCATTGTGAAGAGTAATAGATTTTAATGTACTTTCCAATGGAAGCACTGCTGCTTAACACAATGTCTCCTTGTGTCAGGAATTGCCGCAGGGCTAAAACTTATAATGTAGGGATGCAGACTGTGTCCCACAGGATTTCTGCAGGGTAACTTTTCATCTCTCTAAAACCACTGTATTTTTATGCTCGGTGTACTTACCAGCACAGCAGAGGGGTATCATTCCAATTCTTAAATAAATCTAATGAATTTATTTGTGCAGTGAGCTGTCTCCCCAAAAGATTTTAATGCGTCAGTCTTCTGACTGCATCCGGCATTGGGAGTCAGGCTAATAGCTGGAGGGATTCTAAGAGTCGGGATATCATACGGATCCCGACAAAACAGTCAACCGGTATATGAAAGAGAAAAGAAAAAGCGAAGGGGGAATAGTTAGATTACCAAAGAACGAGGGCCAGCAAACTGAAGATGACGGGAAGAAAGCAGAGGTACTGAACAAATACTTCTGCTCAGTTTTCACAAATGAGGAAGCAGACAAGAACATCACCTTGGGGGAGCAGACACAAGTCCTTTCACAGAGGAAAGAGTCCTGGTTGAACTCAATAAATTGAAGGTCAACAAAGCAATGGGGCCAGATGAAATACACTCAAGGATACTGCGGGAACTTGGAGAGGAATTAGCAGCCCCACTGTTGGAACTCTTCAACAAATCACTGGAGCGCAGGAAGGTCCCTGAAGACTGGAAAAGGGCTACAGTAGTGCCCCTGCACAAGAGTGGCAGTAGGGAAGAAGCAGAAAACTATTGCCCAGTCAGCCTCACCTCGGTAGTGGGAAAGCTAATGGAATTCCTACTTAAAGAAAGGATAGTGGCATTCTTAGAAGACAGTGCACAGCAGAACACAAAGCAGCATGGTTTCACAGCAGGAATGTCCTGCTAGACCAACCTAATCTAATTCTTTGACTGGATCACTGAAACAATGGACCAAGGGGGTGCAGTAGCCCTGGTGTACCTGGATTTCAGCTAGGTCTTTGACTCTGTCCCACATAGGAGGTTAATAAACAAGCTAGAGCACATGGGCATTGGGATAAATATTGTAAGCTGGATCCAAAACTAGCTTGATGGGAGGACTCAGAAGGTACTGGTAAATGGTACACTGCCAGAAGAGGGTAAATTGACTAGTGGTGTTCCATAGAGTTCAGTGCTGGGACCTATCCTTATCAGTTTATTCATCAGCGACATACTGTACCTGACGAATTACATGGGAAGGCGTGCCCATTTGCAGATGACACAAAGCTCTGAAATAAAGTGGACACAGATGAAGGAGTTCAATGAATGGAGTTGGAGCATAGGAAAATGGAAGAATTGGCAGCTGAAGTTCAACACCAAAAAGTGTAAGGTTATGCACATAGGTAGGTGTAACCCGGGGAGGAAATACTTTCTAAATGGGGAATAGCTGGCTTAACAAGACACGAGCGTGATCTTGAGGTTATCATCGCTGATGACTTAAAGGTAGGAAAGCAATGTGAAAAGGCTGCACAAAAGGCCAGTGGCATCTTGGGTTGCAAAGGGAGAGGCATAAACAGTAGAAAAAGGGAGGTGATCAAACCACTATACAGGTCCATGGTGAGGCCTCACCTAGAGTACTGTGTCCAATTCTGAAGGCCTCACCTTAAGAAGGATATAGATAGACTACCGTCTATACAGAGAAGGGCAACAAAAATGGTACATGGTCTGCACCATGAGCCATACGAGGCAAAGCTAAAGCAGCTCAACATGTATTCCCTGGAAAGGAGAAGGGATGTGGGGGGGGTGGAGGGGAGCATGATAGAGATTTTCAAATACCTGAAAGGTATCAACAAGGCACAGGCACATAATCCCCTTCAGATAAACAAGTGTGCCCGGACTGGAGGGCACGACATGCGCTTGAAGGGGTGTAGGTTCAGGAGCAACATGAGGAAGTTCTTCTTTACAGAGAGGGTAGTGGAGCCATGGAATGGCCTCCCCACAGGAGTGCTGGGGTCAAAGACAGTCAGGGAATTCAAGCCGACATGAGACAGTGTGGTGAACTTGAGATAGCAGCCTAAAGGGAGGAGGTTCTATACATGGGCAGACTAGATGGTCCATATGGACCCCATCTGCCGACACATTCTTTATTTCTGTTAATTAGAATGTATGCCCTCTATTTCTTTTCCCCTGTTCTTCGAACTCAGGATGAAAAAAATTCCCTTATATCATCATTTATCATTGATTTGTACAAAGCTATCAAGTCGCCTCTGAGTCTCGACGTCTCTAAACTAAACAGTCCTAGTCTATCCAGTCTCATGTCATATGACAGACCTTCCATATCTTTGATTTTTTTTGGGGGGGATAGCCTTCTCTGTATCATTTCTAATTTTTTTTGACATCTCCTATATTTTGTGGTGACCAAAACTGACCACAATACTCCAAATGTGGCTGCACCTAGGCTCTATACATGGGGAGTATCACTGTCCCTACTTGTAATAGTCCGAAAAATACAACCTAAAATTTTATTACATTAGGCTACTGCATTATCACATTGTGTACTTTGTTTTAAGTCAATAAACATAAATACCCAGATCTTTCTTACATTTAGAAGCCCTTGAGATGGTTCCTCCTAAGTAATATTTTGTTCTCGTTTTGCCCCAAATGCATCACAATGTACTTTTCCAGATGGAAACTCATTTTATACTGCACTCACCTCCTGTATAGTTCATCCAGCTCTGACTTGAAATGATACCATCTCTTCATCACTGTCCACTATGTGGCCCTACCTTTGAGTCATCAGCACATTTTGTAATCCATCCCATCTTGGATGTAGACATACTGGATATATAGATGTTAAATAGAGAAAAAACTTGTCCAGTCCTGCCAATACCTCAAAAAAGTGTATAAACAAGTGCTACCAGCTGTTCCTGGGGAGAGGCCAAATCCAGTATAAGCTGACGCTAAACGAACAAAACAATACTGGAGATATGGCCCACTCACCCCTAAATAGTCAACCACTCAATATTAACTTTTTCATTCCATTTAAAGTTATGACTTCCAGTGTGATACAATCATCTATGTTTCAGGTTAAACCCTGCATCAGGAAAACTGGTTATTCTGCATAATATAAAATAAAACCATATTTCATTTCACATTGCTTTCTATCAGTCTAAAAAGTTTTTAAAGAAAGAATATTTGAATTTTCCCTTACTTTTCATTTTTTGTTTCTTTAACTGTTTAAAACTTTTATAAAGTGTTCACATCTTTATTCGACTCCCCCCACGGGCCACTGATGAATAAACACTTAAAAGAATAAAACATATTTAAAATCCTATATATTTCCTTCTAATGTGTCCACAACTCTCCACACTAATAACTCATCAGTACACTACTTTATATCTGAAAAATCAAAAGCATGCTGACCTTTTGAACTAAATATTTTCTTTATAATTTCTCTTTTCACCAGTGCTGAGGTTCCTTTACTTTCTTGAGCACCCTGTACATATTATAAACAGCATCAAAGCTGTAAACGCTCATACCAAAATTCTTTCCTAAACTCTCCCTGTTTTTTATTTCAACATCATATACAGAGTTTCAAATGCTAACCTGTAGCTTTGTTTTTCACTTGTACAGTTGCTTATTCTGAGCCGGAACACCATACCTCCTTTACTCTATGGAGAGAAAAGTAATACCAATCCTTTATTTTTTATTTATTTTATTTTAGCTTTTGTTAACCAGGTGAGTACACTAGACAAGACAATTGCATATTTTCAGGTACGACCCAGGAAAGTACAGGAATAACAGATTTAAGTACATAAAACAACATTGTACAAATTAGACAAGTTACAGTTCATGTGAGGACAGTAAGATTACAGACTCAACACAGCATACGAGTCATGGTAAGGCATAGATTATACAGTATGAACATAACAAAATAAACACCTTGTGGAAGCTAAGAGCAGTACCAGGGGTACTATATTGAGATCCTTCAGATATTAAACTATATACAGCTTAGTGACCTCATGGAGTCGAGTCTTTTGCCCAGGAGGACCTCCAGGGCAGAGGAGTGCTGTGATGGATCAATTTACGGGGGTTTGGGACAGCCACAAGCCGAGGACAGTTTAAGGTGGTTCCATAGTGTGGAGCAAAGACACACCTGTGAGTGCGAGGTACGGACCTGGGCAGGGAAAGTGTTCCACAGTCTGGGAGCACATGCAGCAAAATTCCGCCTGCCCATTTGAGTCCACGTAGACGGTATCTTAAGGAGGGCATGTCCCTGGGACCTGAGGGAGTAGGAGGAGGAGGAACCAGCCGGGACAAGGAATTTCACAAGCCCTGGAGGGGTACCAGTGCCAAGGACCTTTCCGGTGAAGCACCCTAGGATGAAGTCTATGTGGTTTGCGAGTGAGAGCCAGTTTAGCCTGCTATAGAGGTCACAATGGTGAGTGGAATGGGAGGTGGCCAGCGTGAAGCAGCAGACATTGTTATAGGCAATAGACCACCTAGTGAGGTGGACTTTGGATAAGTGGGCAAACGAGAGGAGCCCATAGCAGAGTGAGGGTAGGAGCACCCTTTGGCAAGTGCAATCTGAGCTGCCAGAGTAAGATTGCTTTTTGCTCTGTAGGCCAGACCCAGTTTGCAGTTAACAGTCTTGCAAGTATTCTGTATGTGGCGGCCAAGGTCAAGCTGCACGTCCAGCGCCACCCCAAGGTATTTAAAGTTGTCAGTAACTGGGATCTTAACCCCGTCGACACCAGAAACACATAGTGGAGCAGGAGCGGCCTTAATCTTGGCCTGAGACCCAAAGAGCATGGCCTGGGTTTTTCTGAGATTTAGAACCAACTAGTGGGACAGAATCCAGGATTGGATGTTCCTCAAGTCCTCGCTCAGGTGGTGATTTATGACCCCTATCTCTGGGGAATGAGTCAGGATGACCAGGTCATCTGCATAAAGGATAGACTTGCAGTGGACAGCGGCAGTGGCCCCAAGACAGAGCCTTGTGGGACACCCATGGTAACGGGGATAGTGCCCGAGAACTCCTTCCCATACTTAACAAGTTGCTTTCTGCCATTTAAGTAGTTGGAGAACCAGTTGAGCACCTCAGGTGATGGACCAAAGGAGCTGAGCTGGGTGGAGAGCATGGTGTGATCAACAAGGTCAAAGGCCTTGGAGAGATCTATAAAGATAGCTCCAGAGAGTTTGCCTTGATCCATAGCCGCTGTGATCCAAGATGAGACTGTGACAAGGGCAGAAGATGTGCTGTGCCCTTTCCTAAAGCCATGCTGCTCTGGGGACAACAGGTCATGAGACTGCAAGTACTCCGAGAGCTGCCCTGCCATGACCTTCTCAAGAAGTTTGCTGACTGCTGACAGAATGGATATTGGATGGTAGTTTTCTATGAGTTTGGGGTTCCCTTGTTTAAGTATCGGGACCACCCTGGCAACTTTCCATACCTCCGGAATGATACCCGACGATAGGGACAGATTGAAGATATGGGTTACCATGGGAGCAATCTTACTGGCACCAAGACTCAGGAGTTTCGGCTCCAGTCCATCATGGCCAGCACTCGAGAAGTGGGAGAGGCCCGAGAGCAATCTCTGCACCTCTTGCACCACCACCACCACCTTAAAAAGAAAGGGCGGGTAAGATGAGGACAGTGCGGCCCCTTGTTCACCCTTCTCCCCTCCCGCATGGGGGAGTGATGAGGTAAAAGTAGATAGGTTCGAAAAGTATTGGTTGAATGCATTTGCGATGGTCAGAGAGTTGTTGCAACTGGCACCATCGATGATCATTTCAGAGGTCTCACCGCTCGGAGTCCCACTGACTATATTCTTAATGTTTCTCCAGAACCTCCTGGGGTCCCTAGCTGTGCACAGCAGCACAGATTTGCAAAATTCACCTTTAGCAGCCCTAATAGCCTTCTTGCACTGATTTCTGAGATTCCTGTACTGCAGAAATACGGCCTGTTCCGCCTTGGCCTTGAATTGTGCCCAGCACTTATCTCTGTACTTCATGAGGGCTAGCAGACTACCATGTAGCCACTTTGCTGCCGAGCCCCTGACCCTCCGTCTGATGGGGGGGGCATGATTATCCTGCAGCACCCTGAACATACTGAGGAAGTGACTGGTTGCTGATGAGGAGTCCCGGGCGTTCCATACTGCTGACCAGTCAGTGTGCTGGAGATCAGCATGGAAGGAGCCAAGATCAAACCTTGAGTAGTCTTGGACCTGGATGATTTTATGCGGGATTCTCAGAGAAGGAATCTTCCACACCCCATACACTGGGGAGTGGTCTGAGATGGTGTCAGGGAGGATGCCCGATGAGCTGATCCTCTCTGGTCGATTTGTCATGACCCAGTCCAGGAAAGAGCTCCCTCCACCATTAGGAGGGCATCTGGTAGGCTCCTTGATCAGTTGCAACTGGGAGAGACCAGCAAGGAGTGGTTCATATGCTTTGGAGTTGCTACCAAGCCAGTTTAGGTTGAGATCACCTAGGATAATTAGTTCATTATGTTGGGTCACAGCACCTACGGTGTCCAGGAGGACAGAGAGCCCCTCCAGGCCGCCCTTAGGGGGATTGTAGGTGAATACAACATGTATCTTTTTGGTCATCCTGAGCAACAGCACCGTGTGCAGGAACTCACAAGAGGACTACACAGGTTGTGGACAGGGTAGCACCGACAGGTTAAGGTGGCTTCTATAATATACCAAGATGCCACCCCCTCCCTTCTTTCCTGGGCGATCAAGCCTGAGGAGGTCATAGCCCAGGAGAGCACATGCAGAGCTTGGTATGGTGGGTTTAAGCCAGGTTTCTGTTATTCCAAGGATGTCAGGGGTGTGGTGGGTGATCCAAGCTAGTAGTTCCGCCAGGTTGGGCAGGATGCTACGGATATTGAGAAGGGCTATTTTCAGCCCCTTGACCGCCAACCCACCCAGAGCAGCAGGGGCTGTTTGGCAAGGTGGGCCAGGGTTTAGCTTGATGTCACCTGACAGTGCTAGGTTCACCAGAAGTAGCCATAGGAGATGTTTTAGGGAAGGGGAGCCATCCCTGGCAAGCACCCTGTGGCCATATCTCCTCACCAGGTGTGCAGGGCACAAGAAGCACCTCAGATCAAGACTGCAGAGAACCCAGGGAGGGGGTCTGCCTTCTGCTAATAGGTTGGAGAATGTGAAATCAGTTTCTGCCAGCTGGGAGCAAGTGCCCCAAGTTTCTCCCACTCTAGGGACATCCGTACCAGTATACCAGGGGATGCCAAGGACAGTGAGGAGACCACAGGCTAGTATGCACACGAGTGGATAGAGTGGTAGTCACTTAAATAGGTGCTGAGGGTTCCCCATGTTCATACCAGTGGTAGACTGACCGAGGGGAATGGTGCAGATCAGTGCTGATCACTGGCCCCCAGTCCGTAGCCAGTGGAGATTCCCACACCACTACCAGACACCTGATACCACCAGGTTTTCAGCAATTTCTACCTATTATTACCACACAGTTCTGAGCTCCTACCTCCACAAGAGCACAAACTAAGCCCCTAAGTTAGTGAGTACCTATGCTATGCTATAATAAACAGGTCACCTGTAACAGATTGGGGTTTATAAAGCGTACAGTATTCAGAGGTACCTATGCTGGTAGCATAGTCAAAATACAAGCCAGTGCACGCTTGACGCCCCTCAAGATATATGTGAACATATACCAGCCACCCAGCAAACTGTACAGCCTACTTTAGACAAGAAAGATCTTACACCAAGCAGACTATTTAACAGGGTGCTGTAAATATTGTGTAATCTCTCTGCTACTAGTTAATATTTGTAGCACAGGGTACTGTAGGAATTGAAGGAACAGGTTATGCTGCTATTGTTTGTCCTATCTGGTTACTTAGTAAATGCTGTAACTGCAGCGCTGGATAATATAGCAATTTTAGGGTATGATAGATTCTTTGTGGTGCCCAAGATCCCGCCTATGGCCAGAGCCGATTGGTCCTGGTCAACAGGGGGCGTCGCTACTGGGCATTTATTCTATTTCACTATCCCTTTAGTTTAAACATTTCAACATGTTTATTTTACTCACTCTGTGTTGCCCTTCACTCGTCTCAGGTGGGAGTAACGCGTGGGGCCTACCTCACATATTTTTATACTGGGAGCTCCACCCTCTAATCTGGCGACTGACGCAAGCACGTTAATGCCTGCTTGTGCACTAGACCTGCCTCATGGCGGCACCTAGAGTCATATTTCTAGGTGTTGAAGTTGCTGACTTTTTACTTTGTAATTCCTATATTTGTGTACACAAGACAATAAAGTATTTCCATTAAAGAGGGACATATGCTCCTGATGACTTTGTTATACATAATTTGCTGGATTAATGTTCAGGTGTTGCATTAAAGAATTGGTTGCCACTCAATTATTTCATTTAATCCAAATTTTGGGTTGTTAGTTTGAAAATAGTTGATAAACTTTGCTTCTTGAAGTAATAATTTATTATTGTAATTTACTCCTCTACTATCTTTATGGATCTTCTCAATGCCAAAAAAAATGTAATGATGGTAATTGGTGCCCCCTTTCAATAAAATGTCTTGCTATCGGTGATGTCAGATCTTTATTTCTTATGTATCCTTTTTGTTCTCCCACCCTCTGTTTCAATGATCTTTTTGTCTTCCCTATATACATAAGATCACAAGGGCACTTAATTCCATATATTACCCCTTCTGTTTGACAATTTATAAATTCTTTAATGTTAAATTCTTCACTTTTACTGCTATTTCTAATGCTTTTTATTTTATGTGTATTATGGCAGTGCATGCATCTGCCACAACTAAAGTTGCCCCTCAATTCCTTTCTTGTAAACAGAACATTTTGTCTAGTCTCTGGGATGTTATGTTCACTATGTACAAGTCGATTTGATAATGATTTCACTTTCTTAGCTACTACCTGGACTCCCATTTGGAACGCTTTTTCCCCCATTTTTGTAGATTTCAAAATATTCCAATGTTTGTTAACAACTCTTTTAATCTGATAAAAAATATCACTATATTTTAGAGAGAGCACTATTTTTTTATTCAGCTGATTAGTTCCTTCTAATATGTTCTTAGCCACCAAAAGGTCTTTTCTGTCTTTCATTTCTGCTTTTTGACGTGCTTTCTCTAACACTCCATGATGACAGCCCTTCTCTCTGAATCTGTCCGTCATCTGTTCTGTAAACAATACTGTGTCTGTTTCTTCTGAACAATTTTGTTTTACTCGCAAAAACTGGCTATATGGGATCGATTCCACAAGATTTCTCGGATGAAAGCTATCTGCTCTCAGCACTGTATTTCTGTCTCTTTTCTAAACATCCTGGTGTATAGCCCTTCATCCTTTCTATAAATTGGTAAATCTAAAAATGAAATCCCCTTCTCATCATAATCTAATGAAAATTTTAAATAATTCGTGTTGTTGTTTAAATAGTGGTGGAAATCCAAAAGGTCTCTTTCACTTCCCTTCCATATAACAAAAATATCGTTGATAAAACGCTTCCAGTTAATATTTTTGGAAAAGGGGTTGTTCTCATAAACAAATTTCTCCGCAAACCTGTTCATAAATAAATTTGCATATGATGGGGCCATACTAGACCCCATTGCAGTGTCCCTAATTTGGGCAAAATAGGTTTTCTCAAATCTAAAGTAATTTTGTGTCAGTACCAAGGTTGCTAATTGGACTAAAAATTCATTAGGTGGTTTCTCTTCTAATCTATGTGTTTCTAAAGTTCCCCATAGTGCTGTACATCCTTTTTGATGATATATGGACATATAAAGGTCCTTAACATCAAATGTCACAAGTAATATACATTTCCCAGATAAAGACTGATGTTCATTGAACTCCTCCAGCAAATTAATCAAATGTGTACTGTCCTTTAAAAAATATTTAGTCCTGTCCACGAAATCTTTAATATAATAATCAACATATACTGACAGGGGCTCTAGAACTGAGCCTATACCTGACACTATAGGTCTTCCTGGGTGGGTGTAGAGGGTTCTTATGTATCTTAGGAAGGGTATAAAAGATTGGAATTAGAGGAATTTTTTTATGCAAAGCATTTTGTTCCCATTCATTGATCCAACCCTTCTCAAAAGCTCTTTTCAAAATTTCTTCTATTAAATAAATAGTGTACTGATGAGTTATTAGTGTGGAGAGTTGTGGACACATTATAAGGAAAAATATAAGATTTTGAATATGTTTTATTCTTTTATGTGTTTATTCATCAGTGGCCTGTGGGGGGAGTTGAATAAAGATGTGAACACAGGACAGTACACAGGTGGAGCAACAATGGGGAATTATCAAAACTGCCATCACAGAGGCAACAAGCCTTTGTGTGAAGCAAATAAACAAATCAAAATGAAAGAAAAAGCCACTATGGTTCTCAAAAGAGGTGGCTGTGAAAGTCAGGAAGAAAAAAGATAGCATTCTGGAAGTATAAGGAAACACAGAAGGAGCAGGACAGAGAGCTGTACCAGTTAAGGCAGAAGGAAGCAGGGAGGGAAGTCAGAATAGCAAAGGCCCAAACTGAGGAAAAGATAGCCAACTCAGTTAAGAAGGGGGATAAAACCTTTTATAGGTACATCAGCGAGTAGAAAGAGACAAGGAGGGATAGTGAGGCTGAATAGAATGAGCGTGGGTGTGGGGAGGGGACAGTGAAAGCAGGAATACTGAATAAATATTTCTGCTCAGTATTCACAAAAGAGGAGGGGAAGTGCCTAATCCAATTAACAGAAGCACTCTTGGTAGAAGGTCGATCCAGTCCTTTCACAGAAGAAAGGGTTCTGCAAGAACTCCTAAAACTGAAGGTGGACAAAGCAATGGGTCCTGATGGAATTCACCCAAGAATTCTAAAATAATTAAGGGAGGAACTAGTGAAACCACTGGCTACTCTTTTTAATAAATCATGGGAGGATGGTGTGGTACCCGAGGACTGGAGGAAGGCGGATGTGATTCCCCTTCACAAAAGTGGGACCAAGACAGAGGCAGGAAACTACAGACCTGTCAGTCTGACCTCTGTGGTAGGGAAAGTGATGGAGTCACTTCTGAAGGAAAGAATAGTTTAGTACCTAGAGGCCAGTGGAGCACAGGACCCAAGGCAGCATGGGTTCACAGCGGGAAGGTCATGTCAGGCAAATCTAATAGATTTCTTTGACTGGGTGACCAAAGTAGTAGACCAGGGAGGGGCTGTGGACATGGCCTACCTGGACTTTAGCAAGGCATTTGACACAGTCCCATACAAAAGATTAATAGTCAAATTAACCAGCCTGGGAGTGGGACCCAGGGTGGTAGCCTGGGTAAAACATTGGCTGGACAACAGGACACAGAAGGTAATTGTAAATGGAGTCCACTCTGAAGAAAGGGGGTTACTAGTGGGGTACCACAGGGTTCAGTATTGGGTCCAGTCCTTTTAATGTCTTCATCAGTGACATTGCAGAGGGACTAGAAGGAAAGTATGCCTTTTGCAGATGACACAAAGATCTGCAAAGGGTTGATACCAAGGAGGCGTGGAAAAGATGAAAAGGGACTTGGCAAGGTTGGAGGAATGGTCAGAAGTATGGCAGCTAGGATTCAATGCAAAGAAGTGCAAAATAATGCACCTGGGAAACAAGAACCCAGGAGAAGAATACACAATGGGTGGGAGGTAGTAACAACAACAAAAAGGAAAGGGACCTGGGGGTAATCATATCAGATGATCTTAAGGTTAGCAAGCAATGTGAGAAGGCAGTAGGGAGGGCTGGGGTATACTGGGATGTATAGGAGAGCATCATCAGCAGAAAACAGGAAGTTGTTATCCTCTGTACAGACAGTTGGTGAGACCCCATCTGAGAGTACTGTGTCCAGTTCTGGAGACCCCATCTCTGCAAGGACATAGAAAGGATAGAGGCTGTCCAGAGGACAACTAAAATGGTGCAGGGTCTGCAAGAGAAGCCTATGAGGAGAGACTAAAGGAGCTTAATATGTATACCCTTGAGGAAAGAAGGGAGAGGGGACATGATAGAAACTTTTAAGTACCTCAGTGGAATCAACAAAGTCCAAGAGGGTAGCATCTTTCAGAAAAAGAGACTTGCAAGAACAAGGGGACACAATTTAAAGATAGAAGGAGGGCGTGTTCAGGGGCAATGTGAGGAAGTATTATTTCACAGAGAGGGTAGTGGATGCATGGAACAGCCTTCCTGAGGAGGTTGTGGGGTCTAAAACTGTGGGAGAATTCAAGAATGCATGGGACAGACATAAGGCAATCCTTGTGGGGGGTAGGAAGAAATAGGCTGTTGGTTAACTAGGATCTGCGGCCTATCCTGTAGGTAGGGAAATGGGCAGACTAGATGGGCCTAGCGGTCCTTATGTGCCGTCAAAGTCTATGTTTCTATGTTTCTATGTAACACTTTATAAAAGTTTTAAACAGTTAAAGAAAGAAAAAATGAAAAGTAAGGGAAAATTCACATATTTTTTATAGTTCTTTATTTAAAAACCTTTTAGACTGATGGAAAGCGATGTGAAATGAAATATGTTTTTTTTTTTTTTTATCTTATGCAGAATAACCAGTTTTCCTGATGAAAGGTTTAACCCGAAACATAGATGATTGTATCACATTGGAAGTCATAACATTAAATGGACTGAAAAAGTTTATATTGAGTGGTTGATTATTTAAGGGTGAGTGAGCCATATCTCCAGTATTGTTTTTGTTCATTTAGATGTTAAATAGATTAGGTCCCAGGGCAGAATTTTGAGGGACACCACTGGTGACATATACTCTCTCTGAATCATGACCATTTATTCTCACAATCTGTGAGCTGTTACTCAAGCAAGACTTGATCCACATATTGATTTTACTATTCAGCTTGATGTCAATAAGGCTGTGGATAAGCTCAGAGCGTGGCACAATATCGAAAGCCTTGCTAAAAGCCAAATACACTATTGTACATCAACTGGTTTCTGTGCATCTAATGCCAGGCTCACCCTCTCAAAAAAATAAATCAAACTGGTCAAGCATGATCTTCCATTCCTAAAACCATGGTGGCTATTGTCCCATAGATTGTTAACCTTTAACTAATTATTTTGTCTCAGAATGTTTTCCATTGTCTTACCTATGACTGATGCAAGGCTTACTAGTCTGTAATTCCCCTTGTCCGTCCTACTACCGTTTCTATATATCGGAACCACTATAGCTGTTTTCCATGCCTCAGGAGGACTGTGTGGAGCTGGAACTCACTACATCCGGAGGATGCAGATACAGTCCATGTTTTCCTCATATTCCTCCTCCATATACTCTGTACTGTATTCTAGTTCATAATTGTCACTGATGGACATTGGCATCAGGTCAATGAGCAGAGGAAGCTGTGACAGAGGAACCATTGACACACTTACCATTGACAGGGAATGATCCACGATGTCTATGATTCTCTCCAGTCAGGGTTTAATAAGAGACATAGTACCGAGACAGCCCTTGTCCGGGTGCTAAATGATCTCCTGATAGTGAGAGATCAGAGGACTCATTCCATCTTGGTCTTCCTTGATTTCTCTGCAGCGTTTGACACCATGGAACATGGTATGCTATTGGAGCATGTACAGTTCCTCTGTGGACTGTCTGGTACAGTCCTCAGGTGGTTTTGTTCTTTCCTCGATGGTAGGACTCAGAGTCGTGTCTGGGATTTATTCCTCAGCTCCCCTCTCCCTATCCTGTGGGGTACCACAGGGCTCCATTTTGTCACCCATATTGTTCGCAGTGTACATGCTTCCGTTGGGAGATATCATTAGGTGGTACGGGCTGAGTTTTCACTGCTGTGCAGATGATATTCAGCTGTAAATGTCCTTTGTGCCCAGGCAAGATAGCGTTCTCTTGGCTTTTAACAACTGTCTTTCTGAGATCCAGGACTGGATGAGTGCAAGCTGGCTGCAGTTGAACCCAGCTAAGACTGAGGTATTGGTTGTGGACCCAGGTTGTCGGGAGGCAGGTTTGTCGGCAGGGCAGCCCTCTGGGCTTTGGCTCAGGGGTGTTCAGCTGACTACCTCAGACCAGGTGTGGAACATGGGCATTATCTTTGACAGCGGTCTGACTCTTAGATCTCAGGTGTTGGCCATTAAGACCTCATTCTTCCATCTGAGTAATATTGCCCGGGTGAAGCATCTGGTTTCTCCTGATCTTCCAATGTTGGTCCATGCCTTCGTGACCTCCCTCCTTGTCTACTGTAATGCCCTTTACCTAGGGATACCGTGGGTTGATATCCGCTGCTTGCAGCTGGTGCAGAATGCGGCAGCCAGGCTTTTGACTGGTACTTCTAGAACCAGTCATATCACGCCTGTGCTGTGTAGATTGAACTGGCTGCCAGTACAGTGGTGGATCACCTTCAAGGTCAGGTTACTGACCTATAAAGCCGTACACGAACAGGAACCCTGCTACCTGCAAGATCTTCTTCATCCCTACTGCCCCCTCTGCCCACTCCGCTCTGCCGATGAGGGATTGTTGGAGATTACCAGGGTGTGTTTAAAGACATCTGGGACTCGGTCTTTCGTTTTTGCAGCCCCTACCCCGTGGAATTCTCTACCTTGTTGCGTTTGAGAGTGTCTGACTGTCCAGAGGTTCAAAACAGCTTTAAAGACATATTTATTTAGCCCGGCGTTCCTGGACTTTGTTACATGATTTTATCTCTTGATGTATGATTTTTAGTTTTACTAATTATTTATTCTGGCTGGAAATTTATTATTTTACTCTTATTTGTATGGTTTTTATGTGCGACTACTTTGGTTTTGGAAAAGTGCTTTTTTAGAAATAAAGAATGATTTGATTTGATGTTCCTTGTCAGGCAATACTGCAGGCAGAGGGAACACGTGCGTCATCGACAAGACTGAAAGTGGCAACTCAGAAGGCATCGACTGAGATGGCATCAATGACAGAGGCAAGGGCATAAACATTTGAACTAGCTCAGACATCGTCTGATATAGGAGCTGTACACTGACGGGCCCCGATGGGGTCGACGTTGACGGAACCATTGACAGGACAGTGCCCAATGGCGAAATCAGCAATGAATCTCCCAGTGGGAGATTATAGACTTTGCCAGACCTTGATCTTGATGTCTGAGAGATAGTCAGGGGGCAGCAGAACTGGAAGCCTTGGCCAGGGTTCTGCTTTGTCACTTGACTTATCTCTGTTCAGAGGAGACTGGGACCAGGCTGGAGAGACATCCTTTTTATTGTGCCTCTTTTTCTTGTATGCATGGTGATGGTGCTTGTCTGCTGAATTAGCAGACTTGTTTCTCTTTTTTGTTGAATAAGTGGTGGACCCTGCTAACCGCTGGGAAACGTGGGACAACGGTGACCCCGGAGAGAGGGAGCAGTTGATGATGGTAAAGCTGCCTTCGACACACCTTGCTTTTCCTCCATAGCATCAATTTCTAAATACAATTCCAAGGCCTACTTGTGACATCTTCTAATGGCCTGGTTAAAGCCCTGCAAATGCTGCAGACCTTGATGTTGAGGGCAGACCCAAGCAGCGAGTGCACACAGAGTGATAGTTATCCTTGTATATCTTAATGTTGACTCATCAACAGTAACAGAAAGTACAGTTACATAAGAACTTACCGTAACAGTAGATCTTTGAGAGGAGCTCTTGCAGCAGACTATTACAATTAGGACTGAATCACAAGCAGTCTCGCAAAAAAAAAACAGGAAACTGGAAGGTGGCCGTAAGCAACAGTGCTGAAAAAAGGGGCACCTTTAGGATAGGAAGCCCTGAAGGACCGCTAGGCCGAAGCCTGCTCTTCACCTAGAAGCAATGTCCAGGCTGTAGTGCTTAATGAAAGTATGCACTGAGCTCCAGGTAGCCGCTGCATAGATATCTCCGATGGAGACATTTTGCAAGGATGTGAATGAAGTAGCCACTTCCCAGGTAGAATGACCCCTAACCAAGCCCAGTAGGGTTTTATTATACTTGTTGTAACAGAAAACAATACAATTGACCAGCCATTTTGATAGTGTTTGCTTTGACACTGGAGCACCTTGGCATTGAGGTGCAAAGGCAACGAACAACTGCTCCATCTTGAGGTGTGGAGCAGTGCATTTCAGATAGTACCTTAGCACCTTGTGGACATCCAAAGTATGCAGGAGTGCTTCTCGTCTGTTAGAGTGATCCGGATAATATGCCGGAAGATTGACATCCTGATTTAACATAAGTTTGAACACCACTTTGGACAAAAACGTAGGACTGGTTCGCAAGGACACCCTGTCCTTATGAAAAATTGAATAAGAGCCGGCCCGGTGGTGCAGAGGGCTGAGGCGTTGAACGCCACACCTCGCTCCACGCCGGCGACCCGGGTTCGAGCGGACTCGGTAGCCGGTGGGTCGGCCGCCGGGGAGTCAGGGATTGAGCGTCCGACGACAGCTCGCCTACCCAGGAGGGATTCGCCACATTCCAGCCTCAGCGACCTCGAGCGGAGGCTCAAGGAAGCGCATGCCCTTCAGGGATTGGTCGGACGCGCCACCAATAGCAGAGCAGACGCTTACATACGCGCCATGACGCCAGGGATTGCATCTGCTAAGGGAGGGAGGAAACAGGAAAATGGAGCCTGCCTTGTCCAGGAGGAAGCGGTCCTGGGACGGCCCACGATTTGCCCGCGCCCACTCAGCAAGTCCACAGGGCCAGCCAAACTGTAAGTTACGGGGATGGCCTTACCCCCCGCCCGGGGGGTAAACCGTGTCTCCATGGGGGCCCATGGATTGTGTGAGCTGGGTCGCTGGTAGTGGGATGTCTGCGGGACAACGCCGAAGGGTCGGAGAAGGCAGAGGAGGAGGATAAAATACAATTTCAAAAAAAAAAATTAAATAAGGCTCCTTACACATCAGGGCCTGAAGCTCGGAAACTCTCCCAGCAGAAGTAGCTGCAACCAAAAATAACACTTTCCATGAAAGAAAGAGAAGCTCGCAATCCACAGCAGGCTCGAGTGGGGGAAGGGCAAGCTTCTCCAGCATAAATAGGAGATCCCAGGGGGGTACTGGATCTCTGATGGAAGGCTTAATGAGTAAAAAGTACGGCACATGACCAGTTGGGCGAGCGTTCTCCCTGCCATTGGTACATAGTAAGCAGAAATTGCTAACAAATGTACCTTTTTGGAGGAGTAGCTCAAGCCTTGATTTAATAAGGAGAGAAGATGCTCTAATATTGAGGTCACTGGACAGGTGAGAGGGTCCAAGTGATGGTGTGAAGCCCATAGACAGAATCTTTTCCACTTCATGGCATAGGTGGATCTAGTTGAGGGCTTTCTTGCTGCCATGAGAATGTCCACCACCTCCTGGGAGACTCCAAACATGGATTTGACTAAGTCTGCAGGAGCCAGGCATGAAGATGCAGAGATCTGCATTCCGGGTGAACCAATGTTCCCTGATCCTGAGACAGAAAGTGCGAGCTCAGCGGCATCTGTAATGGAGGTTCCACTGCCAGTTGCTAAAGCAGTGGGAGCCCAATCTGCCAAGGCCAGAATGAAGCGATGAGGCTCATCTCTGCTCCTTCGGCCTGTAGCTTCAGAAGAACCTTCTGAAGAATGGAGAAGGAAGGGGAGCCATACAGAAACCTCCCTGTCCAAAAGAGAGACAACACATCTGGCCAGAAAACACCAGGTGCTGGCACTCGCGAGCAGCAACTGGGCAGTTTAGCATTGAGTGGAGACACAAAGAGGTCCAACTCTGCGTGGCCCCACCTGTCGAACAGTTGATCTGCTACCGACTGGAGGAGCTCCCACTCATGAGCCTTGGACCGAGACCGGCTTAGGCTGTTGGCCAAGATATTTTGGATACCTGGAACATGAACAGCAGTGCAGTCTAGGCGGTGTTCTAGTGCCCATTACCAGACCCTCATTGCCTCCCGGCTTAGGGGGTTGGAATGCGTGCCCCCTTACTTGTTGATGTAAAACACTACTGATGTGTTGTCCATTTGGATGAGAAGAGGGCCTCGCGAAAGGTCCATCTGAAATGCCCGCAAGGCGTTCAGGACCGCTCACATCTTGAGAATGTTGATATGGAGCTGTTGCTTGTCTGGAGACCAAGTTCCTTGGGTTTGTCTGTCTCCCAGATGAGCACCCCAACTGAGATAGGAGGCATCTGTCGTTAGGATCCATCTCAGGGGCTCCTGCCAAACAGGGACCCCTGAATTCCAGGATGGAGGGGTCCAACCACCAAGAAACAGTCCTTCCTACTGGGTCGGAGATGTTGACTGGCTAGTTCAGTTCATTTGACATCTGGTCCCACTGCACCCTGAGCATCCATTGTGGGACTCTCATGTGGCGGTGAGCCAAAGGATCTGTGGGGATGGCCGGCGCCATGTGCCCCATAAATCTGAGGAAGGTCCTGGCTGGGACCTGTGGAGCCATGGATACTGTCCAGACTACACCCCTTAGATGATCCCCACTGTCTTACAGGAGGAAGACCATGCCCTGAACTGTGTCGAGGACTACTCCGATGAATAGGAGTCACTGACCGTGCTCTGGGGAAGACTTTGGAAGGTTCAGGATGATCCCCCAGCTCTCAGAAGAGAGTAAAGGTGTCTCCTAGAGTGTGAAGTAGCTGAGCCCTGGAAGGTGCTGCCAGGAGCCAGTTGTCTAGGTAAGGGAAGATGTAATGGCTCTGACATCTGAGAGCCACAGCCACCACTGCTAGGCATTTGGTGAAGACTCCAGGAGTTGAGGAGAAGCCAAACAGTAAGGCTCAGAACTGATAATGTCTCCCCTGGAAGTGGAACCTCAGGAACATCTGATGGAGGGAAGACCCTTATGTGCATATAGGCATCCTGCATATCCAGAGAGCAAAGCCAGTCCCTTTGGTGCAAGAGGGGAATGAGGCCTGGCAGAGTGACCATCCTAAACCATTTGTACTCTATGAAGAGATTTAGGGAACTGAGGTCCAGGATGGGCCAAAGGTCCCCGGTCTTTTTTGGAACCAGGAAAAAATGAGAATAGTAGACCCATCCCTGTTGTCCCTGGGGGACTGGCTCTATTACCCGTTTTAACAATAGGACCTGGATCTCTCTCCTTCTATCAGAGGAATGTGCAAAGGAGGATAATGGGAGGACCCTGGTAGTTTTTCTGGAGGGATCTGGATGAACTTGAGAGTATGTCCTCTCCTTATCAGGTCTAGAACCCAGAGGTCTGGCGTGATGCTGCTCCATCCCTCTAGGCAGAGGGACAAGCAACCCCCTACTGCCTCCCCCATCACCTCCACCGAAGGAAGGGGGGCTGGTAGTGAGTCATTGGGTAGCTCCAGAAACTGGCAGAGAGGGCTGGGAGGACTTGGGTCCTCTAGAGGTAGAGATCTGAAAAGCTTGGGTTGTAGTCTTTCTCTTAAAGCCACCTCTCTGCAGGAATTGGCCATGGGTATTTTGCCCTGAGGGCTTACGAAATGACCATTTGTGGAAAGGTTTCTGGTCCCCCTTATATAGCTTTCGGACAGACCAGATGGACTTCCCAGAATCTTGGAGGCAAGAGATGAGTTTCTCAGTCTTCTCCCCAAAAAGGACGGAACCCTGGAATGGAAGGTCCAGGATTCCAGACTGCAGATCTTGGGAGAATCCTGAGACTCTAAGCCAGGCGTGGCATCTAAGGCAAATGTCGGAAGCTGCTGCTCTCAAGGCCATGTCTGCAGTGTTATTTGAGGCTCTCAAAACATGAGTGCCTATGTTACATCTGAACCCAACTTAAAAAGATCCAGAAGTTTAGTCTTTTGTGCCAAATCTGGTAAGGCCTGAGCCACTTCTAAGCTCTTCTCTCACGTGGCATTCTGGTACTGGACCATATGCACAAGGGAGTTCAAAGATCAGATGGACCAAGTGGAGGCAGAATAAGCCTTCTAGCCTAACTGATCCAAAAATCTGGACTCAGCATTGGGAGGCTGGGAACTGATGTGTTTAGGCTTCTTTGATTTATCGTGGGCGGCCGTAATCACCATAGAGTCCACCTGAGGGTGTTCCACCAGAAAAGGTTCCTCCCTCGGGGCTCGTTACAGCCTGTCTGATTTCTTGGGAACTGCCAGGGTGGTGGAGGGATGCTTCCAAGTGGTCCGAGTAAGATTCTGGAAGATAACCACAAGAGGAGAAACTACCAAACACTTTGGCTCCTTCTGCCTCAGGAACTTTGCCAACCTCTGGCACTCCGGATCCAGGTCCTCTGTCTCCCATCCATTGGAGGACTGGATGTGCCTAATGATGTTCATGAAGGTCGGATCATTAGGAGGAGATCTGGAAGTGACCTTCTCATCTGGGGACACTGGCCTTTCTCATGAGAGAGAATGGTCAGACCCAGAAGAACTGGGATACGAACCGTGGCCTTCAGAGGAGGGGGCAGCTGATCTAGAATGAGTTGGAGTTCTGTTCCTCTCATAAGAATGTCACCTACTGGTAGACCGGTGTCTGCTATGGCACTGAAGATGGCTATGGAATCAGCAATGGCCGGTCAAGCGCTGAGGATGGCTTTCAAGCCGGTGTTGGCTATATGATCATCTTCTGCAGAGGAGCAATGGTGAGTGGTGCTAGTAGACCTGGAGCGTTGTTGGTGCTGACGTTCCTTGTGTAGAGTCCATCCATGGGTATCTGCTGGAGTGCATGACCATGACTTAGGCTTCAGTTTTGGAGAGGATCCTTTTGGCATGGGAGAGGATGGCTTTTTGACCCTGCCTTTATCCTTTACTTCCTCCGGGGTTGGAGTTGGATCCAGCTGCGGTGGAAGTACATCTTTTCTGATATGACCCCACCAGAACTGGAAAAGTTCTGTGAGCTCCTCTTTGGAAAACTGTGCAGCAGCAGACCCCACCGGGTGGCAAGGTTTGTCCAGTATTGGAAGAGCTATAGGCGAGGATGGGAGGTTAGGTAGGTCCCTGGGAGAGGAACTGTCTTCCATGTCCTCAGGAGTGGAGGCCCTATCAACTGGCAATGATCGGTGACTGGTGACGCCTTGGCTGATGGCCGCTCTTTCTCTTGCGCCATTGATGATTTGGAGCCGTCCAGCTTGGAAATCATTATAGGCTTCAATTTGGTAGGCTCAGCCATCAAGGGGCGGTGAGCCGAAGCCAGCTTGGAACCTGACTCATGCTCCTTGTGCTTGGACGTTTTGCCTGGAGCCCCAGGAATGACCAAGTTGGGACCTTACATGGCGGGACCTAAGTCACTGTGGAAAAAGAACCAGAGGTCCTGACTCCTGAGGTGGACAGTGGCCGCAAGGGTGCTGCCTTCATCTTCGAGGTAGAAGAGGCTGGCTCACCTTCGGGGTAGAAGAGGCCGGTATGGAGACTGGGCCCTGAATACCACTGCCCGACATCGGTGGTTTGTCAGGAGTAGTAGGGTCTTGCCATCCTGTGGAGTGCTGCGAGTGGAGGGAAGAATGGTCCAATGGTAAAAGTTCACTAGGAAAACCACTAAACTTAGTTCTAATGGCAACTAAAGTGCCAATGGAAGTGGGTCTGCGGTGGGAAAAGAACCGAGGTGGGGCTGGGGACCGTCCCCTGATATACCACTGGACGACGTCAGAGTGGAGCTAGCGTCAGGAGCGGCCCCCGCTACAGACTGCTAGATAAAGGTTTCCGATGGGTCCTAGTGCCTGCAGCATAGTCCTAATTGTAATAGCCTGCTGCAAGAGCTCCCACTTGAAGTGAGAGCAACAGTTTGTTTTCTTTGGATGGTGATATAAAAGTTTTAAGTTTAAAATAGCAAAGTAGCAGTAGCAATAGTGATACAGGTACTTGCAATGTTCAATGGTCTTCTTAAGCAGCGGTGGACCGATGAGCAGTTGATGGTAGGAGAATGAACTGAGATATGATTGGGCCACCCAGATATATAGGCGGCGAAGGGGCACGTCAACTTGGGCAGCCCCAGGTAGCAAAATGTTATGATAGATCTGATGCCAATGGTTTACAGTTCCAAGATGTGGCTCACTGGAAGGAGAGATCTTCAAATAACAGTTTTTCTAATTCAACCTCCAAATTATACAGTAGGGGATCAGACTTCCCATGGTGTAGTTGCTCTGGCTCTGAGCACCACCATGTTCAAGTAATCTAGCCAGATGTTTTCATACGCTACTATCCAGCCCCAAGCACTGTACAGTAAAACCCCATCTATCCAAGCCTCAATTATCCAAAACTCTCAGTTATCCAAAACTGTGGTGTCTCTCCCAGCTTAATAAGCTGAACTGTAAAGTTCTCTCACTTATACAAAACTCCACTCATCCAAACAACTGTACTGTCCCCCCAGCACATTCGGATAATTGACATATTGTATATGATTTTTTTTTCTAAATCAGCCACTCATTATGAGTATGAGCCTCAGAATTCTTCCAGGTTCAAAGAATTATTAATTTTGAACATGCCAGAGCCCCATATAGTAGATTGTGCTGACCAGAAGTGACCTTGTCGAGTGTCCTAAATCTTCCAGTATGATGGCCCTTGGAGGCAGGTTTAAGTCAATCCAAATGCTTTCCCTTAGTGTTGCAATTATTTTGTCCCAATAGGTTTGTAACCGGGGCACTACAACAGCATATGTAGCAAGTGGGTATTACTCCCCCCACACCTGAGGCAAAGGGCATCAAATCTGTGCTAGATGCTTTTTAATTTCCCTGGAGTATTGTAGGCCATATGAATTACATATATTGTACTATCAATGGGCTCTAGGCACTAATGCCTATGCACTGTATATGTGCAGCAGAAAGGCAAGCCTATGCCTGAATGCTATGCCTCAGGGTCTAGCAGACCCTCAGTGGCATTCACTACAGGTGCACTAGTGCCATATACACCAGATCCCTCAGCCACCGGAGCAGCAACGTGACACGGGTGGTTTGGGGGTGTGCCAGGGGGCATGCCCACACTTCATGCCATTCATTAAGGCATGGAGTGCCGGGGTCAGGGCTGCACAATGGGGGACCCTGTCATAAAAGTTATGCACACCTCCCAACGGACACCTGCCAATGTCATCGGCAACAGGCCCACTGTCACACTGCTGCCCCAGCCCACTGGGCTGCCAGGGAGGGCTGGGGCAGTCATTTGGGAAGACACCCAACAGACCCAACATCCCAGGGTCCACACCTTCCCAGGCTCCCCTGTTCGTCTGCAGCAGGGGTTCAAGTATGGGACCCAGGATGCATTGGATGCCCGCATTCCACCCCCGCATGGCTACGATCCACCACCACGCTACTGTGTGCCGGGGGGCAGGGGTGCATACAGGTGGTCGGCAATGGTGAATGCTGGTCAGTGTGGGCCTCTCCACAGGTGCAGAGCTGTGTGGGCTCTGTACATTTGAATCACACATACAACCTGCCATTAGTGCATAGGGCCCATTTTGCTGAAAAATGGGACAAGAATTCCATCTTCCTGTATTATTTATTTATTTATTAATTTATTAAATTTTGGTGACCGGGTAGGCCCACTGAGCCCCGAAGGTCCCTTTTTCAGGGGCGATCCGGGATAACATACAAGTTATGGTACAGAACAAGGACATAAAGAGCTTATGAAAACATTTTCTGTTACATCATGAGGTAGTTACAGGAGGATAGTGGATACAGGCATGGTTATCATCATGACACTGATTCAAATAGATATACTTTGCATATATTTTATTCAGGAGGTAGCTTGTGGCCACAGGTGAAACAGACAATTTGAGGCAGGTAGTAGGTGGGCTCCACTGGGAAGGCGTGATGGAGAGAGGGTACCATAGGAGCCTTATGTATCGTGGCAGTGGCATGCACTTGAGGCCATCATATAGGACTTGAGCCTGGTGTGGAAGTTCATGAGTGAGGAGGAGGCCTGGACAGGGTTGGGGAGCTTATTCCATTGACAGGGTGCTTGGGAGGAAAAGGATCTGCCACCAGCATTTGTCCTAACCCTAGGGACTTCTAATAGTGCTCTTTCTGACGTCCTTAGGTCCCTTGGGTTATGTTTGACGGTTACGGTCCCGGCTATACTAGGCGGCGCGTGGGGTTTGAGGAGCTTGTAGGCCTGGACAAGCATAGGGTATTGGAGGCGAGCAACAAGTGTGGGCCATCTGAGCTGGGCCAGAGTGTCGCAGTGGTGACATCGCGGGTGGTCTGAGGTGGCGAAGCGAGCAATGTTATTATATAGGGTTTGCATCCTGGTTATCTCTTGCTTGGCCATGCCATGTATTATCAGAGCCGCAAAGGTCAGGTTAGGTAGAAGGACACTAGTTGCAATGGAGAGCCTGGCATCAGGGATGAGCTGGTCCCTGAGTCGGTACAAGGTGCCGAGTTTGCGATGTAGGGTCCTAGTGACCTGGTCCACGTGTTCCTTATATGTGAAATTCTGGTCTAGCGTGAGGCCTAAGTATTTAAGAGAGGGAACTACATTGATGGCTTTGCCAGATAGTGTTGTTAAACTGAGGGATGAGGACCTGTCAAGTCCCAGGGATCTTGGCCCGAATAGGATTGACTTGGTCTTATCAGCATTAAGTACCAATCCGTTCTCACATAGCCAAGTTTCTAGGGATGTGAGATCCTTTTGGAGGAGAGGGCCAAGTGAAGCCACGTCTCGTAGGGGCCGGAAGATAACAGTATCGTCAGCATACTGAATGACCAAGCTCTCCCCGCAGTGTATACTGAGGTCATTGGTAAACAGGGAAAATAGAAGGGGGCCTAGTATATCTGCCTAATCATCTGATATTTTTCCCCCAACCAAATCTGCAATTTGGATTTGTATCTAGTAGAAGAATTAGGGACATGAGATAGCATTGTTGTATAGATGGAAGAAATTAGCCCTGTACTTTCTTTCAGCTGCATCCAGGGTACAGACGACTGTAGAAAGTGAGACAAGGGTGCGCTCCCTTCCCAGAACCTTTGTAAGGTAATCCTTGATTTGAATGCATTTAAAAACCAAAAATGATGTGAGTGGATATTATACTTCATTATCAACTGTCTAAAAGAACAGAACTGTCCCGAATCCCAAAGGTATCCCAGCAGAGACATACCATTCTCCCTCCACTTCCCAAAGCCAGGGTAATCTATAAAAGCATGAGCCGCTGGGGTTTTCCCTTAAAGGGGTTATGACTCTGACACCCGTTTATGCTTTGTTGTGGGCATGCACCTGGTGCCATACACACAGCAGATGTTCTATAATGGGATTTCCTTTGGCTATCATGACATTTAAGGAGAGCTACTGACGACAACTGCCACCAGGTGGAGGCCAGGTGGCAGTGCGGGTCTCGGGCGGCACGAAGGAAGGGAGATGCAGGACATCAGCAGTGCATGTTTGCCTCCACATGCACTTGCTGGCATGTGTGCTCCAGCTAGGGGAGGGACAAGAAACCTGGAGGAAAAAGGGATGGCAGGGCAGGTGTACATGATGCCCTCAGTGTCAACCCACAACCAGCACCACCACCAAAAGCCTGCCAGCCAAACACTGGATGTGAGACTTCAGGGGGAGGATGATCCTCCCCTTTCTGACCTGCCATGAGGGAATCCATAGGGCTACCAGGCTGGACAGATAAGTACTGGCAAGGTGTTTTTCAGTGGAGGGGACAGGGCCGAAGGGAGCCCAGCCTGCCCCAGCCATAAGAAATACAGTACTTGGATTAAAAACAGCTTCACCTTTGGGTCCACCCTTTCTTAATAAAGGATGCCATGTTCTGTCTTGGTTATACTGACCATGTACCATGGCAAGCTGCAAAACCTAACAATATTCAACTTATGGCCTCTCTACGGCTGTGTCAGAGTATCAAGTTTTATGCAAACTGCCTTATCCTGCCATAGCCTAGAGGCAAATGTTGGCTTCACCTGTGCAAAATACACTTTAGGGACTGGGATCGGCAAAATCTGAAATAGATATAGTAACTCGGGCATAATGGAAACTTGTTAAGATGTTACCTCTTCCGATATATTGTAAGTGGCAAGTTCCTCCACCTGTCTAGGTCAGCTTAGCTTAAGTTTAACATTTGGGGAAGTTAGCTTGAAACAAGTCCTTCACTTCTGGTGTAATGACCCCCAGATATTTGAACCCCGCCTGGGTCAATTTACAGGGCAGTTGTTGTTCCAGCTGCAGGGATCTCAGGGAGGGATGAAGTGGCATAACTATGGATATACCCATTTATTTTGTACCCTGAACAACTGCCAAAGCTCTCTACTATCTGCAACAATTCTTCAGGGTGGGTTGTCAGGACAAGAAGGTCATCTGTGCAGATACGGTAGGGTCTGCACCCTCCATTTCGATGCCTCTTATTTGGGGATGTGCTTAGATGGCCCAGGTCTGGGATTCAACTGCTATATCAAAAAGTAGAGGGGACAAATGGCATCCCTGCGGAGTTCCTCACTGCAGTGTGAAAGGGCAGGAGAGCCAACTGCTTGGTTGTATCATGGCTCTAGGATCCCCATACATCAGTTGGATCTGACTTTTCCCCTATCTCTATAATGGCTATGGTCCTAAGGTCTCATTCAATGCAATCAAAGGCCTTTCGGGTTACAATTGAAACTTATGGTACACAATTGTCCGGGTGATTAAAAAAAAAAAGGCAATGTAGGTGAGCCTGCAAGTGTGTAAGTCAAAACCCAATCCTGACAAGGCTGCTCCTGGTGTTGCTTCACTGACTGATGAGCAGAAACATCTCACATATGAAAGGATGCAGCCACACCTATTACAGTGCATTATTCATTTTTTATTTGTTGACCAGGTAAGTGCACTAGGCAAACACATGCCTATTTTCAGGCATGACTCAGAAAAAAACATACATGAAAGCATTACAAAGAATGGTACAAGGCAATGACAATTCCATTGCACCTTTTCATAACCTTCAGGCAGCAAAGTAGCATTCCCCCCCCAAAAAACCAGGTTTCCAAATATCACTAGCAGTGGGTGCTCAATGCCACCACTGTTATCCCCTTCCCGCCCAATCCAGTTTTGCAACAATCACCAGTGGCAGGTGCTCAACCCTGCCATAGGTCCCCCCCCACCTGATCCAGTTTTCATAGTATGACTGGTGATGGGTGATAATTCCACCAATGGTATCCCTCCTCCAGCCTGATCCAACTTTCTTTAAATGACCAGCTCCAGGTGCTCAATCCTGCTGGTGGTCCACTCCTCCTGCCTGACATGGCTTTTGTATTATGGCCAGAGGTAAGTGATCAACCCTATTTCTGGGATTCCCCCATTTGACCTGACCAAGCTTTCAAAGAAAAGCACATGTATACACACACACGGGTGCCTACCAAGACACCGACACTGGGGTGCCCACTCCTCAGTGTCAGTACCTGCAATAAAGAAAACTGTCCATCATCTTTTTTTTTTTCTTTGTAAACCTTAAACATAGAAAACAGTTCATTGATGTGTTCCATCTCCTCAGACCCTCCGACGTCCAACTCAGCATTCTATCCCATCCAGTATGTCCTGCTGCTCTGAAGCCCAACTGCAAACTGACCAAAAACAAGGTAATTCTGGTTAATGGCTTTTTACTGCATTTTAAACTCTTACTCATAACTTTGTCAATTTTTTAATATGTTTGCCCCAAACTTTCAACATAGCCTTTTTTTTACCCAGTCCTCATGAACAAGGTATATGTAATTTTTAAAATCGCCTCCATAACGTGTTTTCGTAGTCGCTCCCCAAAATCACCTTTCAGATTAGACTGAAAAAAAAGTCCAACTTGCCTATTGATCATAAGGTGATGTCATAAAGATTATGTTGAAAATCTGGGATCAAAATGTCTCAAAACAGGAAAGTTATGAAGAAATGCTGATTTTTTTCAACAGTTATTCATTTTGTGATTTTCACAAATTTAGCCTCCAAATTCTAAACTCCAAAGCCCATCCCCCCCCCCCATCTCATAAACATGGCGGGTTTTGTTTTTCAAATCCCCTCAGAAACATGTTTTCACAGTCGCTCTGTGAAATCACTTTTCAGATGGGATTTAAAATATTCCACCTGTCGATCATAAAGTGGTGTCATAAAAAGACTATGCTGAAAATGTGGGGACAAAGTGTCAAAAACAAAAAAACAACAACTCCACAGTCATTAAGAAATGTTGAATTTTTCTGTTTACTCATAACTTTGTAATTTGTACAGATTATGGCCCCAAATACTTAATATAGCCGGTTCAGTACCCCACATTATGAACAAGACAGGTGTCATTTTTTAAATCCCCTGCAAAACATATTTTTGCAGTTGCTCCACTAAATTACCTATCAGATGCAATTTAAAAAAAATTCACATCATAACGAGGGCACAAAAAGATTACGTTGAAAATGTGGGGTAAAAAAAATGTTACTCACCTGTAACAGTAGTTCTATGAGTGGTACGTGCTTCACTTCTGCACTCTGGCAATTCTACTAGAACAGTCTGATTGGCAGGACATCTTTACATTGCGTTCCTCCCAGCACCCAGGCTGTATATCCACTGACTCCACCCCGTGATGTCAGATCTTGTGCGCTGAAAGCAGGGATCTGTATGCCACTTGCCAGGGGAGGCCGGGTGGGTTGTGTGGATGTGAACCATATACCACTCGAACTATGGTCACAGATGAGTAACCTGTTTTTCTAGGAGTGTGTAGATAATTCACTATCCACACTCTGACATGCTTCTAGCAGTTCTCTGGGAGGAGGGAGCAGGGCACGCACCCCTATTTGGCAAACAGAAACTGGATAACTGAGGTCCCAAAACCAGCATTCTGACATGACTCAAGAATGATGCAATAGTGGGAAATGAAGGTGTGTGCTAACTTCTGACAGCGGCCCTGCAGAGCTCCTGGACAGGAACATCCCTGGAAGCAGCCACCGAGGCAGCGGTATGTCTGGTGGAATGAGCTTTAAGCCCTACAGGAGGCTTCCTACTAGCCAACCTTTAGCAGAGGTCGATGCAGGATACAATCCATCTACCAATCGCCACTTTGCTGCCAGTCTGCCAGGTGAGGTTTCAGCATAAGTAATAAACAGCTGGCGAGCCTCTCCCTGAATTCCAGCTGTGTGCTTTATGTAATAAGAGAGTGCTCTCTGCAGGTCTAGGGTGTGGAGTCTGCAGTCGACCTCCAAAGATGGGTTAGTAAAGTATACTGGTAAGTTAATCAGCTGGTTAAGAAGAAACTCTGATAAACTTTCAGGGAGGAACTCTGGGTGTGGGGGAAGGATGACTCTGTCCCCAAAGACCAGGTAAGGAGAGTCCACCAAGAGTATCTGGAGCTCACTAATCCTTCTGGCTGACATGATGGCCACCAAGAAGGCCGTCCTCCACAACAGCTGTGATGTCACACCTGTGCATAGGCTCAAAAGGCTTACTCATAAGCATAGCCAACACCAACAGTAAGTAGCACGGTGGATGTGGTCCACGCACTGGAGAGGAAAGGTGGTCCAGGCCCTTGAAAACATGCACAACCACCTTCTTCTTGGCCACTGTCAGCTTACCAGCCTATGCCTTGTAATGAGAGATGGCTGCCAGGTACATCTTAAGGGTGTTGCTCACAGTCTTAACTGAGAGAAGGATCAGAGGTAGTCCAGAATGTTTGCCACAGGGCAGGCAAGGGAATCAAACTCCATGCCAAGACACCAAATGGAAAATCTCTTCTGTATAAAGGCATAGCATCTGCAAGGCGACTCTTTTCAGGAGCCTTGCACAACATGGAGTACATCATCCAAGAGCCAAGGTCTGGATCTCTAACTGCTCGGGAACCAGGCTGTGACATACAGAGGACTGAAGGTCTGGGTGCAGGACCATCCCTTGAAGTCTGGTCAGCAGACTTGGTGAAGAGGCAGTCACTACGGAGGTCTGTTGCTGAGGCAGAGGAGATCCTGGTACCAGAATGCCTTGACTAGTCTGGAGCTATCAGGATCATCTGCACCTTGTCCTTCTGGGCCTTGACCACTATCCTGTGGATCAAGGGAATGGGTGGGAAGATGTACACAAGGCCTGGGGATCCGGGCCTCACAGAGGCATCCCCAACAGTGTCCCAGACTGGGGGGCACACAAAACAGCCTCAGTTTTGCAGTCTCCAAGGAGGCAAACAGGTCCACTCGAGGAGTGCCCCACTGGTAGAACAGGGGTTCACCACCTCCTGATTCAGGAACCACTCATGCAACATCTCTCCTAACTGGCTGAGAACATCTGCCAGCTGATTGTTCTCTCCTGCAACAAAAATTGTTAGGAGATCTGCACCCAGGCTGCACAGGAGGGTCCAGGTGGATAGTGCCTCCTGACACGAGGGGGAGGGAGTAAGTTCCACCCTGCCCGATCAGGTAGAACATGGTCGTGGTGTTGTCAGTCTGGACTTGCATGACCTGAACCCTGACTAGTGGAGTGAAACCCATCAATGTCAGATGCACTGCACAGTGCTTCAGTAGGTTTATGTGGTGATGGGACACTTGGGGTGGTTAGAACCCATGGGCTCTGTGGTCTCTAAGGTGCAATCCCCACTCCACCAGAGAGATGTCTATCATGAGTGTGACAGTTGGTTCTGGGTGGACAAATGGGACCAGCCACCACTAGATGGTGTCTCACATCAGCTGGGTCACAGTAACCAGCTGGTCCAGATGGCCTAGGCACTGGGACCACCGAAGGTCCAACTCCCACTGGAGGTGGTGCATCCACTGGCAGACCCAATGGACCATGTTGTTGCAAGACACCATGTACACCAGCAGCATCAGCAAATCCTGGGCAGGGCACAAGAGCCAAATTTGAAATGACTAGGCAAATGAGGGAAGATCCTGTGCCTGCTCTGCAGGGAGGTGGGTCTTGGCCTGCTGGGAGTCTAGTTCTGCCCCGATGAACTTGATCACCTTTGTGGATACCAGTTCAGACTCATCCAGGTTGACCAACTGGCCCAAGTCTCATCAAGTCTGGACAGCCAAATCTCTGGAGCTCTCACAGGCCTCTGTGGATGGACCAGCTAATAACCAGCCATGGCAGGTAGGCTGCCACCACTGCCATACACTTGGTGAACTCCCTGGGTGCTGAAGAGAGTTTGAAGGGCATGACCTAGAATTAGTACAGGACCCCTTCCGCTCAGAACCAAAAGTACTGGCAGTGGGATTCATGGACTGGGATGCCTAAGGAGCAGAACCACATGTTCTATTCCAGCATTAGAATGATCTCATTCAGAGTGACCATCTGGAACTGTGTTTCAGCATGAACTAGTTCAGATCATGCCAGATCCAGTATGGGGCACAAGCTCCCCATCCATTTCAGGACCATGAAGTACCTGGATAAGTAACCCTAACTGACCAGGGCATCCATGACACGGGCAGTTGCCCCTTTTGCAAGGAGCTGAGCTATGTTCTGTGACACCCTAGACTCCCGAGGTGTGGTGAAGGCAGGTAAGGTGGGAGAACCCCGAAGTCCAGAGGCAATCCTCTGCCCACTACGTCCAACACCCACTTGTCCCCACCCAGCTGCCTTACCCTTGATCACTCCTCCAGTTTTTTTCAGATTTCTGCCCATCCTTTTCTACACACCCCGGAGTGTCTACCATGTTGCAGATCTTGGTGTTATCTGCAAACAGGCAAACCTTCCTCCCTTCCACCTCTCTGCTATGTTACTAATAGAGACATTAAAGAGAACTGGTTCCAGCACAGAACTCTGAAGTACCCACTGGTCACCCTCCCTTCCTTAGAGTGTACTCCATTTACCACCACCATTTGTCTCCTAGCCCCTAGCTAGTTTCTTACCCAGGTTACCACCTTGTTGCCCACCTCCAAGCTACTTAGTTTAGATACCAGTCTCCTATATGGAACAGTGTCAAAAGCCTTGCTGACATTCAGGTAGGCTACATCCACCGTTCCACCCTCATCTAGCTCTTTGGTTACCCAGTCAAAGAAATCTGTCAGATTTGATTGGCATGACCTCCCCCTGTGAATCCATACTACCTTGGGTCCTGTAATCACTTGGATTCCAGATATTCCACTATCCTTTCCTTAAGTAACATCTTCATTAACTTACCCACCACTGCTGTCCAGCTGATAGGCCTATAACTGCCCACCTCTTCCATGCTACCACTTTTGTGAAGTCGGACATCTATGCTTCTCCAGTCCTCTGGGACCACTCTGGTCTCAAGAGATCCATTACATATCTGTCAAAGGTACAACCAGTACTTTCGTGAGTTCCCGCAGCACTCCTGGATGCACCCCATCTGGTGCCATAGCTTCATCCACCTACAGGTTAGTGAGTGCTTTCTGAACTCTCTCCTCAGAGAAAGGACTAGTGGCCACTTCCCTCCCATCAAAGCTCCTGATGCTTTGCCATGCTCCCTCCTCTTCCCAGTCTACTGCGAATACTGAGCAGAAGTATTAGTTCAAGATGTTTGCCTTTTCTTTATCCCACTCCAAAGTTGCCCCTTCCTCTTTAATCTTACTATCCCTCCCTTTGTCTGTTTCTCACTAACATACCTAAAAATGTATTGTCCCCTTTTGAAAAAATCCCTGAGCTATTCTTTCGTAAGTTTGTGCCCCTTACTGCTTTTGCTGCCTTTCTCTGTTTTCCCAGATACATTTCCTATCCCCCTCTCCTGGGCGGTACTTTCTGAGTGCTACTTTTTTAGCCTTTACCTTTTCTGCTACTTCTTTTGAGAACCACAGGGGTCTCCTCTTTCTTTTATTTTTGCTTACCTGCTTGACAGAGAGATTTGTTGCCTTTACTATACCTTCTTTAAGTTTGGCCCACTTTTCCCCCACACTCCCAGGTCCACTCCCCCTGCCAAGTCATTCCTGAGGCATTCACCCATCTTAGTAAAAAATTCCTTCTGAAGACCAGGACTCATGTCACTGTGCGGCTGGATTCCACAGCTGTTCTTGGGTTTAACTACACTGTACGATGATCACTGGTCCCCAGATGGCTTTCCACCTTGACATCCGTAGTACTGTCCCTGTTAGTAAGCACCAGATCCAGTGCTGCCCCATTGCAAGTGGGTTCACTGACTAGTTGCCTGAGGAACACCTCCAGCAAGGAGTCCAGGATGTCCCTGCTTCCAGCTGAAGCTACTGCAGGGTGGCTCCAATCTACATCCAACAGACTAAAATCCCCCAACCAGCAACACCTACCCCTTTTCAGCCATTCTGCCAACTGCTTCTAATATATCCTTAACCAAGCTCCCCGTGCCAGAGGTCTGCAGATCGCACCTGTACAAATAGTGGCAAGAAGTTTCTTTTTTTTTTTTTTTTTTGTTTTATTATTGAAATGTTTCATCAGGAAGGCACACTGAACAACAAGCTGCTGGGGTTAGGGAACAATGGGATAGAATACAGAGAAATGTTACAATGTTGGAATACAATTTGCTTACTTGAATACAATGAGAGCAGGAGAGATTACAGGTGGATAACAATGCAACAATTAAAGAAAAACTCCACCCTCATATCTTCTTAATGCTATTTGTTTCCATGTCAATAGACAACTCTTTTCATGTAGCTGTTAAGGATGTATGCAAATGTTTTAGTCTGTTTTTACAGTTCATACTAGGCCTCGTGACTGCCCTGGGAGTCTCCATTTCATGGTTGTTGAAATCTCATTGTCCCAGAGAGCTGCATTAGCACTAGAATATGATGCATAATCACCCTTTAAACTCCCCAGTATGCTTGCCTGCTTAATTAGTCTTAAAAGAAACAAGCTGCGAAAAGGTGAGGAATGTCACATTTACCTTCAGTGAGCTTTGCAAATGTTATATATTATTTATTTTTTGTTGACCAGGTAAGTGCACTAGACAAATCCTGTCCATTTTCAGGTATGACTCAGGGGAGGGAGCTACAGATGAATGCCAACTGACTTTGAACCAGATTAAGCTGTTGGTGGTATTTTAGTGAATGGGGGAAATTTGGCCAGGGCAACAGGGAAATTCCCCTGCTCTTTTCGCGAAGTGCCATGAGATCTTTAACATCCACTTGAACTACCACCAGAACAGGCAGATGGGACCTCGGTTTAACATCTCATCCGAAAGACGGCACCTCTAGAGTGCAGCAACCCCCTCATGCTGCACTGCAGTGTCAGTATTGGGATATTAACCCAAGTGTCTGATGTGGGGCTAGAACCCACAGCCTTCTGATCTTCTGGCCTCAGAGGCGAGTGTGCTACCTGCTGAGCCACTGACACTGATGTACTTATAATGCAGATTTTTTTCCCTTTAAAATTTCCTCAGTTTATGAGTTTGCAGAGAGTTTTTGCAGGGTATTTGTTCTTTTAGCATAACGATACATGGTATAAATGGGTGATCTGACATCATGTTCTCATATGTTAATGCAGTTCTCGTGGACAATGAGATTTCAACAACCATGAAATAGAGACACCCAGGGCAGTCACAGGGCCTAGTATGAACTGTAAAAACAGATTAAAACATTTGCATACAACCTTAACAGCTACATGAAAAGAGTTATCTATTGACATGGAAACAAATAACATTTAGAAGATATGAGGGGGTGAGTTTTCCTTTAAGTATAGCAGATATGAAGACCATAGCAAATTGGCAACAGTTGGTGACAGTTGGTAACACTGGAACACATATAATAACTTGGTAGCATTATGTAGCACTAGATGGTAAGGTGACTCAATAGTAATTGGTAGCCATTAGTGTAACATAGATATTCAACATTCACAGTGATTGGGTAAAGAGAGGAAGACTGGAAGGAGGGAGCGAAAAATTGCAGAGGGTAGAATGGAAGAAGGGAAAGGAAATTAATAGAGAGACGCAGACAGAACACAATTTTTGAGGCACACAGAGATGACAGGGTGGATTAAAGTGCATGTAAGAGGTGTATGGGGTAGGTTATAAGTGCTTAATTGAGTGTAGGAGTAGGCCAGTGTTAGGCTATGTTAAACAGAAGAAGGGTAGGAGAGAGAGGAGAAGTAGAGTGTGACAGGGTGATGAGAGAGAGGTATTGTAGGTGGAGGGTATCCAAGGGGGGAGCTGAAATTCAGCAGTGTCCTCTCATCCCTATCTGTGCAGGGCGGTGGACAGACCTACTGATAGGACACCAGTTAATAGGCAATTATAGTTATTTATATATAGTGATGCGAGAGAGGGGTGTTGGGGGAGGGATTTTCTGGGAGGGGGTAGCAGAGGTCAATTACAGTAGGTGGGGTAGTACCCCACCAGTGTGCTGGGTGACCCTGCCTGCAAAAGGCAGTGATCTAGAAGTGACTGAAGGGGTGCAGTAAAAGGAGAAATAGGGGAAAGGGGGTAAAGTTGTTGCCCACCATGCGCTATGGATCCTGCCTGCACAAGGCAGTGATCGAGCTCACAGGAGGGAGCTAGATTAAGGATAGAGAAAGAAGGGGAGGAACACTTTAGGAGGAGGGAGAGTAGGGGACAAAGAGGAGCATGATCAAAGGGAAATGGGGTGGTGGGGAGTAGGCACATGAGCCTGAGCAGAGGTCAACTGTAGTAGGGGGGTACTTGGTTACTTGGTATTAGAGACAAAAGAAGGCCTAGGCCCATCGAGATTGTCCCCACATTGTGGGATATTGTTTCCCAATATAATTTTAATCCAAAAAACAGTTATCCAATTGATTTTTAAAGATGGTTATATTTGAGCATTCCACTTAATGTTGTGGTAGTTTATTCCACAATTTGGATGCCCTGATAGAAAAATAAATGTTGTCTTTTATTTGTTCTTGCCTTTCCAATATTTAACTGTTTATTATGTAGTCTTGGTACTACCTTTCTTTCTGCATAAGAGATGCCGCATGAGTCCATTAGGGCTGGGGACTGCATAATCCTAAATAATTAGTAGTACCCCACCAGTGTGCTGGGTGACCCTGCCTGCACAAGGCAGTGATCTAGCAGTGACTGAGGGGGTGCAGGAAAAGTAGAAATAGGGGAAAGGGGATAAAGTTGTTGCCCACCATCGTGCGCTATGGATCCTGCCTGCACAAGGTAGTAATCAAGCTCACAGGATGGAGATAGATTAAGGGTAGAGAAAGAAGGGGGAGGAGCACTTTAGGAGGAAGGAGAGTAGGGGATAAGCAGAAGCACGATCAGAGGGAAATAGGAGTGGTGGGGAGTAGGCATATGGTAATATGGGCTTAGGGGAGATGGCGGGGGGATTAGGGGGGTCATGGCAGGCACAGAAAGGGGCAAGAAAGTTCTTTAGGGCAGAGTTAATGGAGTAGCAAGAGGATGAGTGGAGAATTTGAGGGGAAAGTGAATTCCAGATTTTTGGGAGGTGATAAGAATAACCCGATTGGCCAATAAGGGTGGAGCGGCATGGGACCACCAGGGTATGTGAGTCGGTAGATCTTCGGGAGTGGGAAGGAGGGGGGCCGTTGTAAAGGCAGGGGAGAGATAGGAGGGAAGTTCACCCAGCCAGTGCTTGGAAGTGAATTGAGACAGATGTCGGTTTGTCAGGGAAGAGAAGGATAGGGCATGATAGAGATCACAATGATGAGTGTGGAGGGGGGCGTTAAGGGCAAAATGGCAAAAGGAGTTGAAAAGGGTATCTAGTCTGGCCAGGGAGGACTTAGGGGCAGCACTGTAGACTACGTCACAATAGTTGAAGATAGGTAGGATCATCTTTTGAACAATCTCACACCTAGCCGTGGGTGGGATGCAGGCACGGTTCTTGAATATGGCACAGAGCTTGGGACGCAATTTTTTTTGAATGGCGTCAATATGACCAGAGAAGTTCAGGTGTTGGTCTGGCCAGACACCTAAATACCTGAAGGAGGATGTGTCCTTGAGTAAAGTCCCATCAAGGGAGTGGAAGGAGGGTAGAGAAGGAAACCTAGTAAGTCTCTGCCTGGTGCCGAAGGTCATGAAGATTGTTTTTTTGGGGGCATTTGGAGATAGTTGTGGTTTGCAAACCAATGCTGAACTTTGTCGAAGTCATGTTGTAAGCTGGATGCAACCTCGGTGGGGCAGGAGCCAGATGCATACAAGACTGTATCATTAGCGTACATGTGAAAGGAGCAGAATGGAGAGCAGGTAGACGGGAGATCGTTTAGAAAAATAGAGATTAGTATGGGGCCTAACACTGATCCCTGGGGGACACCAGTTCTTAGCGGGAGGGGTGGGGAAATTGTGTCAGAGATCTTGACTGATTGGATTCTGCCAGTGAGGTATGCCTTGAACCAGTCTGTGGCTAAGGGGGATAGTCCAGCTGTTGATAGGGTGTCAAGGAGAAGGGTGTGGGAGACTGTGTCGAAGGTTTTGGCCAGATCGACAAAGATGGCTGAGGTGATCTGGCCATTGTCCATTCCCATGAGGATAGAATCAGTGAGCCGAAGAAGGGGGGTGGTGGTGGTGGAGTGATTTTTCCTGAAGCCACATTGATAAGAGGTGAAGAAAGAGTCGTCATTGAGGTAAGCGATGAGCTGGGAGAGGGCTAGGTGTTCCTAAAGTTTGGTAAGGGTAGGGAGAAGAAAGATAGTTGCCTGGGAAGGTGGGGACTCCACCTTTGGGGAGGGGGAAGGACCACTGTGCGTTTCCATGGGGAAGGTACTGAGGCGGTTGAGAAAGAGAGGTTTAGGATAACAGAGAGTGGGTAGGTGATGGTTGAGGCTGAGAGAGATAATAGTTTAGGGTCAAGGCCATGCAGGGAGGAGCCTTTTGAAGGGCTGATCGCTAGCAGGGCATTTAGGGTGTCATTTGGGGAGACAGTAACGAAGGAGAAGGGGGAATCGGAGGGGGGTCATTTGTAGGCAATAGGAAGGGGAGAGGGAGGAGAATAGCTTGGGAGAGATTGGAGTAGCTCAACAGAACAAGTGGTGTGATAGGAATTGAATTCAGTAGCTACTGCAACAGGATTGGAAACGAGGGTGGCACTTATCTTAAGTATGGGGGGGTGGACAGGATGGGGGGTAAACAGGGCAGGGACCACTCTCCAGAACTTGGAAGGGGACCACTCTCCAGAACTTGGAAGGGGAGTTGATGTTTGTTGCAAAGGTAGATTTGAAGTACTCTGTTTTGGCTAGCCTGGTAGCCCGGGAGCAGGCATTACTGAGTTTTTGGTAAATAAGGTCATTTAGAAGCTGGGAGACTTTGTGCCATTTCCATGCCCGATCTCTGGCTCTGTGGCAGACTAGTAATTCAGGGGTAATCCAGGGGAAGTAATGACCTCTTTTATTTTAGGGGTGCAAAGGCATTCTAATTTGCTAGGAAGATGTCTAAAATAGATTAGGGCTTTATCAACCAAGGAGGTACTTACTAGAGGGGACAAGTCTGAGAGGGCAAGGCTATGCAGGAGAGGTTCCAATTCTAGGGATTTATAGCTCTGTATTTGTAGGGTTTTATGTGGGGCTTTAGGGCTCTGAACTTTTCTGACCAGGAAAACCGGGTTGTGGTCACTGAGAGCATCTGAAAGGATGCCAGAGGCGATGATTCTATGGGGATGGGAAGTTAGGGCCCAATCAAGTAGGGAGTGGTTTTGGATCTTGTGATTTGGGCGGGTGGGTTCTGTAATTAGTTGTTTGAGGTTGAGGGCACTGATAGCATTTCTTATGGTAGATGTTGTTGAGAACAACCAATTTAAATTGAGGTTGCCAAGGATGTAGAGCTCGCCAGATTGAGAGAGGAAAGTAACGGAAGTTAGGAGGTGAAGGAAGACAGTGGGCTGGACATTTGGACGGCAATAGATACTGGCTACAAAGACAGGGAGTAAGAAAGGTAGGAATACATTGATGTCTAAGGCATCATGGGTTGCTGTGTTGGAGGAGGAGAAGATTGGGAAGTATTGGAGGGAGGTGCGGATATACATGGCCACTCCACCAACCCTGCCTGCTCTGTCTAGCCTTTGGATGGAGTAACCCGGGATGGAGACCAAGTGGTCAGGAATCATGCTCTTTAGCCATGTTTCTTTTGGTTTCAGGGCAGCAATCATGGCTTGCAGCAAGTCTAATTTTTGAAGTAGGTTACGAATGTTTATGTGTAATATCTTGAAACCCTTTATGAGGGATGTTGCGGTAGGGGTATGGGCAGCTGCAGTGGGGGAGATGGCAGGGGTGAAGAAAGTTGCAGGACCGGGGCTGGGGTGGATGTCCCCCGAGGTGAGTAATAGTAGAGCTAGGATGAGGAAGTGTAGCTTCGTGGATTTGGAGTGATGGGGCTTGGAGGCCAAGTGAGTGAGATAGAATGGAGTGGTATAGTGAGGAAGCAGGAGGTGAAGAACAGCAAAGAAATTTGGGAAAGTTAGTAGGGATGCATGTGGAATGGTGATGGAATGAGATCAGAATACGGTAGGAGGGGCAGGAGTAATAGCATGAATATTAGTTGGGGCCTGGAGACGGGGTTTGGATGGATTTGGAGTTGTAAGGCCCTCGGCAGGCAAAAGCAGGAGGGGCGGGTAGGGAGAGGGTAAGAAATAAGGTTAGGGGAAGGAGGTAGAAGGGAGAAGGATCTGAGTGTAGAGGAAACATCCTTAGAGTCAAGGAACTGAGGGGAGGGAGCAGACTCTGGTAGGTAGTAGACTACAACAAGGGGGTCTAACTGAACAGAGTTGCTTTGCTACTGAGGGGAAGGGGCGCAATACTTAAAACTCCCTCAGGTATGCAGCTGAATAGCCTACAGTAGGGAAGTAGAAAGTGAAGGATGCTTGTTTAAGTATACACCCTCTAGTGGAGGAGCTGTATAACGTGCTAATGGGGAAGCAGGTACTAATGGAAAGGTAAAGAAATCCTGGTATTGCGGATCAAAGTGTTACCCCTTTAAGTGCTTTGCTGTAGCTCTTAGGTACTTCCCATTTAAGAGGGAAAGTGAAGTTCATACTGAGGTTCGTACTGGGGTAGACATGGAGCTAGTAAGCACTGCCCATGTGTGCTCCAGATTGTCATTTAGAAATATTTATGATTGGCTCCATTCAATAAGTACTAGTCTAATTTAAACTTAAAAACTGATTTGTTCTTACTTATAATTATATCTTCAGGAAGTGCATTCCATGGATTAACAATCCTTGATGTATAAAAAATGTAACCAAGTAGGAAGTGGGTGGGTCTCTCAGCTCTGGTAGTGTATTTAATAAAGGAAGGAGGTGGGGTAGGGGAGGTGGGCCGAAAAATCACTCAGAAGCCAGTTCAGGTTAGGCAAATGCTGCTCTGCACTGTACAGCTCACAGAAGTGTGCAACTGAGTGAACTGGGAAGCAAAAAGACCAGGACTTCGCTACACAGCTGCTAAAGGAAGAAAAGTCAGGTCAGCGTTTCTCTGCAGTCTTATGCCCTAGTCCAATGATTTCAGCACTGGCTGCAGTGCTGGGCAGGAAACCAATGTCTGCGCTCCAGGGCCGTCTGGAACCATTCAGGTCCCACAGCAACGGGTGCCAGGTATTCAATTAGAAAAGGGAGGAAAGCTCCAAAATCCCCTTTCCCTGGTCCTGGGTCAGGGACCAGATGTTACCTTGCGAGCCAAGGAGGACAGCGGGCAGCAGGCGCCTTCTCGCCCTGTCCTAGATGGGCGGGTTGCTTGTGGAGAGGACCACGTCAGTGGTACCAGCCCAGTAGGCTTCAATCAGCCTGAGAGAGAGGAACAGAAGAGAGGGCAGTTATAAGCCTCAGTGGTGGTCAGGGGGAGGTTTCAGAGCGAGGGGTGAGAAAATTAACAGTTTAAAGGCTTGGGATGAAGGGGGCTCTGTTACAGACTTGGCAAGGTGCTAGCAGGAAACTGCAATAGGGAGCTAAAATAAAGGGTGTTAAATGGGGTGTGTATCTGACCTGATCTGCTTGGTGCCAGAGTCGGGGGTCTAGAAGCCAGACAGATTAGAAATGCAGAAACAGTCTTAAACTTTAAAATACAAGTGCAGAAATTGCCATCAATAAACTAATATGCAATGTAAACACTGTTCAACTTAAAATTGATTCAGAAAATCAGCTCTACAGTCCATTTAAGGAAACCCTAGTGGCAGGATCACCATAAATAATACAAAAAAATCACTCAGGAGTGACGCAGCTGACATCCAATGGGGAAAGCAGACAGGATAGGACAGGTAGATGTATGACACCCCCAACCTGTCACTGAGAGGCTTTTGCAGGGCACAGGTGGCTGCAACTGAAGGGGTAACACTACCCCACCTCCCTTTTCTTAGGACCCTGGCCCCTAGACTTGGGCTTGGGGCACCAGGTCTGGTACTGTCTCTGCTGCTGAGGAGGCTGTGGCTGAAAGGACCAGTACTGGAAAGCCTGTTTCTTAGGTTTCTTTTTCAGGTCCTTCTGGGATGATGCCACAGAATCCAGGGTGGCACTGAACTTCTCTCAATATGAGTGACATGTCCTTCCACCCTGGGGCCCAATAAGTCAGTGCTAAAGAAAGGGACATCTGTCAGATTTGTTGGGTGTCCACTGTGAAGGGGGACAGATGCAGCCAGGCCCTGTAACACATGGAGATGGCCACTGCCATGGCAGGGAGGTGAGGGAGGACTGTATTGAACACTCCCATTATGGAGTGACCAAAGTTGACCATCATCAAGGCATAACTAGCCTGCAGGAGATTCAAAGACACCACAGCGTACAACTTTTTAGTGGTGGGGTCAATCTTACAGGACTCCTTGTCTGGAGGCTTGTCCATGTCCTCCTGTTGTCAAGACTTGTGAAACAACTCCATGAGCAGCCCCTCCACAGAGGGGTGGTCTTAGAACACAGAAAGGGACCCAGTAGGGCCACATACTTGTGGACCATACAGGCAGAGAGTGCTGGGCAGGATGCTGGATGCTGCCAAAGCTCCAGGGCGATCCCAAAAGGGCTTCAGTCACAAGAAAGACAACCCGTGGGGAATAGCCCTGGTCCAAAAAGTCCGTAAAATAGTACTTAGCTCTTTTCTAGACTGGCTGTAGTGGGACCGATATGGTCTCAAGAGACTAGGCGGAGAAGTGCCCCAAAGGACATTGGACCATGCTCAGTGGACAGCTCCTTGACCGAACCCCAGTCAAGGAAAGAAGTTCCAGAGAAGGCCATGGACTCATGGTCTGAATCGTCCGAGGACTCCTCGAAAATGGCCATTGACTGTTGCTTGCCATGGACCACCAAGGTATCCTCCCCCAAGGCGATCTGCATGGACAACCAGCCAGACAAGCCGGTGGCAGAACAGGTGTCCTTGGTCAAAGTACACACCCTCAGCTGCGGTGCTGATGGCTCCTCCTGAAGAAGGGGAAAAGCAAGTGTGGGAAGCACCTGCATAGCATGGACTAGCGTGTGCACCACTGGTGGCTGCATAGGGACTGTAGGTCCAGGACATACAGCCCTACCCTGCCCCACAATGGCCCACTGTTGCCAGAGGAGTTCCTCGTAGTACCGTCACCATTTGTGACAGTGCCTCTCCTCACCCAAGGAAGGAGGAGGTTTAGAAGTGTTGCTGGTGATGCCTCTTGATGGAGTGAGATTGAGAGTGGGAACGCCTCAACCGAGATCTCCACTGCAACACCAACCAGGCAATCAACGGTGAGGGGAACCTGCTTGTTGTACACCACAAGCCTGCCACATTAAGCAGCAAGGGTGTGGAAGGCTCAACCAGTGGTGGAGGGAGCTCCTGCTGAGGACTGAATGGGTACCGACCAAACCACATCCTCTTGAGGACAGGGAGTGCTGAGGTCTGCAAAATTGAAACCTCAACCTCGTCCGACAACTGTTTGAAAAGGTTCAAGGAAAATTTCCATGACCTGCTCGACTGGAGTCGAAGTCAATTGGTTCAACATGGAAACCAAATAACCTTCAACCTGCCCCTTGACGAAGAGGCCTCGACCACAGCCTAGCAGTCAGATGAGTCAAGAGACCGGGAGGACTGTGATCTCTCCGGGGTCCCATTACTGGTGCCGGCGGCACATGTGTTTAGCACTATGGTGGGCAGGGCTTTCCCCCAGGGTCTGGAAGGTCAAACACATGTCCCAGAAGCATTTGGTGTATGACCCTCCCATACCGGTCCCAGTCAAGAGCAGTGCCGAGACCGAGGTGCCCCCTGAGGCAGCTGCTGCTTCCGCCTCAAGGGCTGAAATCTATTGGAAGACCCTACTGCAGCCGAGGCCTTCTTGTGGGCCTTCGGATCCCGTTCCAAAGGCAGATCCAGCCAGAAAGTGAGCTTCCTGTCCTCAAGGGACTCAGGAAGCATGCTGAGGCAAAGGCCGCACCTGGCCACATTGTATTGCCCGCCCAAGCAGTACACACACACATATCGATGACTGCCATCTTCTGTTGGCACAGAACACAAAGCTTGAATCCCCAGGCTTCCACTGCTCCACTGAAGACTAATGAAAGGAGTTAAAGGAACTGAGGAAATAACTTGAATAAGTTTAAGAAACTTGATGGTAAGTTTGCCTATGGTGCCCTAAAGGCCAAGTGGAAGCAGTGAAGGGGGGTGATCTTTTCTTCCAGTGGAAAGAGGGCTCTGATGTAATGGGGCAGAGTCAGGAGATATTCCTTCCAGGTGGTGGGAGCAGCTTAGCTTGAAGAAGTCCGGCCAATCAAACCGTTCCAGTGGAACTACCAGAGCGCAGATAGTGCACCATATCTATGCCTCTAAAACAATGAAATTATGAAGACATGGTGAATGCATTATAAAGATGTTCTTTATTCTGTTCACCATTTTTTAGCTCTATATCTCTTAGCATGGTGCAGCACAAGTCCACAAGACATTGGCTACTGGGGGAAGAAAGTTCTACCCGCAGCCTCAAGATACTGCTGTTGTAACTTGCAACAGCATGCAAGCAAGCAGGTTTGGCATTGATAAGTGCCTGTTTCAGATTACTTCCTTTAAATCTTCAGCCAAAACATTGATTCCTTTTCTATTTTCTGCATGCATTTAATCTGATGCTTTTGTTTTATTTGCAGCCCAGAGGCTGACACAATACTCTGGCTTTTGATCTTACATCAAGAAGAGTAAGTTCATGAGGGGGACAGTCAATAGGAACTCCAGATCTGTTCATGGTCCAGTAGCTCCAAGGAATTGGACAGACATAACTGGACAAGAGCTCTAGACTCAGAGATGCTGTTGAGGTTCATGCCTAGTACCAGAAATGATGCTATCTGCAGACAAGCAGTGCACACCGCCACCAGAAAGCAAGCGTTTCTTCAAGGGCTACAGATGAATAACCTCGGGACGGCGAAGACAGAGTTTCAGATTTGCTGATCAGCACAGTGGTGGTCGGTCACCACAGTAAGTGCTACCCTGACACAAATCCTGGATGGGTAGAAGTTAAAACATTTTGTACTGCAAAAGGTAATTAGATAGGTGGTCACTCAAAGAGATTTCTTACAGCAGATGGGGAAGTAAGCCTTTAGCACGAAGTCTGTGGCATTGTGTGCTTCATACTGTAAGCCAGGACACATGCATGCACCCACGCACAGCTGAAGTCGGGCCTGGAGTGCGACAGGCTTAGCTTGATGGATCATTACCGGATCCATCAATCAGCAATTACCCATAAGAAGGCAGAATTCCTATCCAGGGAAATTGCTGCTGCGCAGACTCGACCAGCCCAGTTCTTCCAGACCATGGACAGATAGTGCAATCCAATCTGTCTTCAGCGCAGAAGTGTTTTTTCACAGGAATGGTGTGAGAAGTTTGCTTGATTCTTTGCAGATAAGGGTGGCACAATCAGGTCCGATCTCCCTCTAACTCTCTCAAACAGGAGCTGTGGTGGTCGGCAGGAGATGTCGGACACCCAGTTTGTGTGGTTTGACTTCGACCTACCCACAATCAATGACATTGTGAAGGTCATCCAGTCATTGCGACCAACTGTAGTTTGGACCTGGGCCCCACACACCTTTTAGTAGGATGTGTGGATAAAATTGGCCCAGTCCTTGCCAAGATAGTCTGGTTGTCTTTGGAGAAGGGGATCTTTCCTGATCCCCTGAAGGAAGCCATGGTTTGGCCCCTTCTTAAGAAATCCTCCCTGGACCCGGACTGTCTGGCTAACTACAGACCCTTTGTGGGTAAGGTTATTGAGAAGGTGGTTGCGTTGCAGCCGGATGATCGATTGATCAGCCACAATGTCTATGATTCTCTCCAGTCTGAATTTAGGAAGAGACATAGTATCGAGAAGGCCCTTGTCCGGGTACTAAATGACCTCCTAATAGCGAGAGATCTAAAGACCCATTCCATCTTGGTCCTTCTAGATCTCTCTGTGGCATTTGATACCGTGGACCATGAAGTGCTGTTGGAGCACCTGTGGTTTATCTGTGGACTGTCTGGCTCGGTCCTCAGATGGTTTCGATCTTTCCTTGAGGGTAGGACTCAGAGGACGATGTCTGAGATTTTTTTCCTCAGCACCACTCCCCCTATCATGTGGGGTACTGCAAGGCTCCATCTTGGCACCCATGTTGTTCACGGTGTATATGCTGCCATTGGAAGCGATTATTAGGTGGTACGGCTTGAATTTTCACTGCTACGCAGATGATACTCAGCTGTACATGTCCTTTGTGCCTGGCCACGGTGATGCTGTCTCGGTCTTTAACAACTGTCTCACCGAAATCCAGGACTGGTTGAGTGTGAGTTGGTTGCGGTTAAACCCTGAATAAACTTGAGGTGTTGGTTGTGGACCCAGGTTGTCAGGAGGCAGGTTTGCTGACAGGATCACCTTCGGGTCTTTGGCTTGGGGTGTCCAGTTAGCTACCTCAGACAGGGTGCAGAACCTGCGTGTTATATTTCATGACTGCCTGACCCTTAAATTACAGGTGTCAGCTGCTGTCAAAACCTCCTTTTACCATCCGAGGAATATCACCCGGGTGAAGCACCTGGTTCTTTCTGACGATCTTCCAGTTTTGATCCATGCCTTTGTTACCTCCTGCCTTGACTACTGCAACACCCTTTACCTAGGACTACCGGGGGTTGATATCCGCCACCTGCAGCTAGTGCAGAATGCGGCGGCCAGGCTTCTGACTGGTACTTCTAGGGCCAGTCATATAATGCCTGTACCTCGTGGACTGCACTGGCTGCCAGTACAGTGGCGGATCACCTTCAAGGTCGGTTTGCTGACCTATAAGGCCCTACATGATCAGGGGCCTAGTTACCTGCAAGATCTTCTTCACCCCTACTGTCCCCCCGCCCTCTCCGACCCACCAATGAGGGATTGCTAGAGATTCCCAGGGTCCGTTTGAAGATATCAGGGGCCAGGTCATTTAGTTTCATGACCCCAACTCCGTGGAATTCTCTACCTCATTGGGTGCAAGATTGCCTGACCGTCCAAAGTTTTAAAGCAACCTTGGAAACTTATTTATCCTAGTGTACCGTTTTTTAATGATGTCATGTTGATTGGTTTTATTATATTGTTTAGTTTTTGTGTATTTTAGTTATTCATTATGCAAGTGCCTTGGTTTTGGAAAGGCGCTTTTTTATAAAACAAAGCACGATTTGATTTTATTTGATTCCATCTGCTGGAACAGGGAATTCTGGCCATCTCCCATTACCTTACCAATGTCTTCCCTAACCATTATTATGCACAAGGCCTGGCTTTTCAAATATCAGAATAGATAGCCCTATGAATAGAGGCTAAAAACGCTACTCTTGGCCCCAACAGGTTTTCTTTCCACATTCAATTTCAGAAGTAAATTTCCAGACTTAGGAGAATTGCACATGCTGACATGTTCTTTATAATACAGAAAAGTTTGAACAAATGAGAATAAAATGATATTTAAGCCAGAAGATGCACAAATTCTCAATTCTGGCAATTTTGTTTTAGGACTGTAGGACTAGGGCACAAAGATGTGAAGCCAGACTTTTGATCATTATTTGCTGGGTCTTTACCACTTCTGCAAAGTGATTTAGAACTGTTCTGACTTAGAAACCAACTTCTAAAAATACTGCGAGCATGTTAAAAAAAAAAAAAAAAATGATTTTTTAAACTGAAACAAAAACTGATCCGAGGAACTTTACCCAATGGAATTGTAGAGAACAGCAAAGATGAAGAAGCAAAATCCTGTACAACAGAACAAGGTTTTATTTTTCCAGTTGTAGAGCACAGCAACAGAAGAATAGTGCAAAAATATTTTCTCTAATACAAAACAGCAAGTGGCAAAAAGGAAAAAAAGAGAGAGACAGATACCATTTTACAAAGATAAATATACCGTGCCCAGTAAATGCACCAAATACAGCTGAATATGCAGTGTTTCTTTTGCAAAAGTACTTTAAAACGGTGTCAGAGATACTTTGTCGCACATGTCAGGATCTCCTTCAACCACCCACACGTGGGTGCATTATTTAAAAAAATGGTCTGGCTGCAGCAATCAGGACCCAGCTATTTCTGATCAGAGTTGTTGCAATAAAGGTTCTGATGCCAACACACAAGGCCATTAATGGAATGAATCCCTCTTACATCTCAGACTTCCTGGGGCAACTTTCTGCAAAAAGGTACCATGAAGTTCTGTCAGAAACTTCCTGCCCAGACAGGACAACTTTCTACCTGGACAAGCTGTTTTTTTTTTTTGTCCAGTACAAGTTACTATTCCAACTCCACACTGCCATGAAGTGCTACTCGAGAGTGAAATTCCAACTAAAATATTTTTTTGGGAAAAATGGTTCAAGTTCCTGTTAGGAATCGAACCATAAACTCTTGATGAAAATACAAAAATAGTGTGCTCCTACCAGGATTCAAACGTCTGATCTCTGGCTTGCTAACTGAACACACATCTAGTGCACCACCAAATGGCACTGATGTGAACTGCAGCTCCTGTGGTGCAGAGAGCACAACCTATGAAGCAGATGACCAGGATTCTAATCCCAGCAGGAGCAGAAACACTGCAAACAAAGCATATTCCTAACAAGAATATTTAATGGTACCTTTCTGTATACTACTTCTGGGCAAACATAGACCAGTCATATCCCCCAGGATCTGCTGAAGAGGAATCCCTGGTAGTTCGGAGAACTAGGTTACATTCCGCCAGGGACCAAGTGTTCTCTGGGCATGCCACTCTGTACTAGAATACCCTCCCAAGTAAGAACTATAATGGTATTCAAGTAGCAACCATTTTTTACTTATTCCAGTTTCTGGCAAGTTTTTGTTTCAGTGGACATCGTTGTATTTATGGGGTGCTTTTATGAATAGTACTCACATTTTTTGCAGATGCACTGAGCAGGGTTTTCTCAAAAGCACATCCTACCAATCAAATCAATACTTACTTCATGGAAGACCAGACACTTCCCAATAGGCATTTGAGACTCAGGATGGTTCTGAGATTTCAGAGTTCAATCCCTAACTGCAGAAAAACTAGCTCCTTTAAGGAGTGGAACTGTGAACCAACAATTCGGCCCCCGCCCAGAACACGGCTTGATGAAGGCACGTATTTCAGCCCCTGCTTTAAAGTTACTTAGCATTTGAGAGTAGTTAAACATATGTTTCCCCTTCAAAATGCCAGGCAACAACACAGGGCTGCATGATTTAACAATCCATTTAAGCTGAATTTGCTTTTAAACAATTATCACTCCCCTCCCCATAAAACTCAAGGAAAGACGATAATCCCAAGCATTTCCAAACCACCTATTTGACACTCAAAACAAAAACAAAAAACCAAAAAAAACTTAAAAACGTACACTTCAGCTGGCTCAGTGGCATGGAGGGCTGAGGCATCACTGCCTTGCCTTCTGCCACGCCGGCGACCCGTAGTCGCAGTGCAAGCGGGTCACCGGGGAGGAAAAGGATCGAGTATCCAGAGGACAGCTCTCCTCTCACAGATAGGGGAAGGGTGGGATCCAAGACCGGTGCACGCCTGGCCCCCTAGCAGCAGCTGGAAGCTGGCTCACTGGCTCCAAGATAGGGGGCCGGAAATCGAGCAGACGCTCAGCGTCCTGCGTGCAGAAGCATGCGCGGCTCGGTCACTGGTGCCACTGTACACCATGGCTCCACATTCAGGGAAGGGAGACATGGAGGAGAAAATCCCACCGACTGGCGGGATGATGCCGGTCCCCCATAGGCGCTGCACCTGGTCAGCTGGCACCTCAACGCCAGAGGTAAGTTCCAGTGGATGTTGGGATGATGGAACTGGGGGGGTGGGAAGGGGCCAGTTGGTGGTGGAGACACATAAAGTAAAAAAAAAAAAAAAAAAAAAAAGGTACACTCCAAATCAAATTTGTCTTTTTGTTGTCATTTTTTTAATTTTCTAATCACTGATACATGTGCCTAACATGAGTGTTTTCTGGCACAACCCACTACTAGTTTTTTCATGTAACAATGTCACAACCCAAGGTTTACAACAGAATGCCTTTTATGGAAACTAAGCGTGATGCTACCAACATAGGGTTGTGGTTTCCATGCATAAAAATGCTGTAGGAAGCTAGAGTGATGTGTTGGTGTTTTAACAATATGAGGTCTTCAATTACACAATAATGTGTGGAAACTGAGAGTTCTGATTGGCTGACAGCATTCTAAACAGCTATGTTAAAGGAGAAAGGAAACAATTTTTACATAATTAACTGCCCTTCCATCTTCCTTTCTATGCAAGTCACGTATTCTTATAGCTTCGGGTGCCCTCAGAGCTACATAGAGTTCCACTCTTCTCACCAGCTCCTGCTTTCTTTCTTTTCCTATTTCTAAGACATTCTAGGACATCCATAACACCATTCCATGCTCTTCATCTGAAAGGCCTGGAATGGTGTTACTGATGTCACAGAATGTTCAGGCAATATGAAAAGAGAGAGCAGCAATTTCTGTGGAGACAGGGATTCACGGTAGCTACAAAGGCAAAATAAAAAACAGATTATTAATTTAAGAAAAAAGATCAAAAACATATCAGAATATTGGATAGACACTCAAAAGACAACAGGAAGGCATCTAGAGGTGTAAAAACTGTTTCCCATCACTGTTAATGAATGGAAATGTGGCTGTACAATGAAACTATTACATTTAAACTGTAAAAACATTCTAGTTTAATATTAGCATTAAAGCACTCCAGGTGTTGAGTTACCTTCATTATTCTAATCCTGATGGCATAAGGCATGAGGGAAGAGGCACAGCCTCCATAGGGTAAGACTGCCTGCAGCCATACCTCCTTGCTGCCTGATCCTGTCAGGTCTCTGAAGCTAAGCAGAGTCAGGCCTGGTAATTAACAGGATGGGAGACCTCCAGTGAACACCAAGTGCTACAGGAAGGGATGTGAGTAGCGCCCCAAGAGATTTCTCCCCTTGGAATAAGTAGCCACACCGGTGCCATAAACCAAGTGTTTGGGGAACACTGTGCTGATGTGAGGTGCCGTTGTTTCAAATGAGACGTTAACCCCCGAGAACCCATCTGCCTGTCCTGCAGGTTGTTCAGGTGGACGTTAAAGATCCCGCAGCACCTCCTAAAAAGAGTGGGGGATTTCCCTCATTCACTAGCCCACCAACAGCTTAACCTCAGTCAGTATCAATCAGTTTACATCTGTAATCCCACCCCCTCGAACAAGGCTGAAAACAGGAAATACTTTTCTAGTTCTCCTTTTCTGGTCATCAAAAACAAACACAATTAACTCATGATAACCCATACCCTGTAGCTGTGGGCAAGGAAACAGGAAAACAAAGAATGTCAAGTTTCCTGTAACTTGAGTACAATTTTTTGTTTAAAGAGGACAGGAAATGATTTCTAATTATCAGTTGTTTATAATGTCCCCATTTTCTGAAATGGTATTCATACCCCAAAATGAGCCATATTTTAACTGAAACTAAATACAAAACTGTAAAAAAAAAAAAAAAACTATTTTGCATTATTTTCTTTTTTTGGACAGCATTCTGTTAAATTTCTCTCCATGGAACAAGTGATTTGGAGTTCTAGGCTTTTCAGTCGATCCCTGGTTTTAGGGTCTGTCCCTTTGCTCTGGAAGATCGCTCGTGAGGTACCTATCCACAAAAAGGGAGATACCAAGAATATGGAGAATTACCGTCCCATAGCCATTCTATCAGTACTGAGCAAGTTACTCGAAAAAGTTGTGACCACCCAGGTAACTGAACACCTTCGACTAAACAACTTACTATCACTGGCTCAACATGGCTTTAGGAAAGCATACAGCACATCCACTGGCCTCATCTAGTTTACAAATGATGTAAGATGGCCATGGATAAGGGCATGCTAGTGGGCAGTTTTCATTGACCTCACTAAGTCGTTTGACCTTGTGGATCACCCCTTGCTGTTACCTAAACTAACTATCATGGGCTTCTCATCTTCTACTATATTCTGGTTTGCAAGGGCACTAGGTGAAAAGAGCTAAACAAAAAACAAAAACAGCACAGTAGAAAACAGCGGATCGGGAAAAACAGCGAGTGAAACACACATCACTCAAACGACTATACAGCTCCACACGCCCCACTACATAATGAACAACAAAACAAAAATGAAGGAGCACAGCTCTGTACTGTGGTGATGGGGGACGCAAATCGAGGAGACAAGGTTGAGGGGAGGACAACACACTATTACAAACTGAGAAATCTGCAGCTGCGGGGGGCAGGAACTGTAACCCATTCACAACCTGTGCAACCATTTTATGTGGGGGGCTGCAGCCCCTGCAAAATACATATACATACTTCAAAATCACAACCCCCCCCCCAAAAGTGAAGCAGGAAGACTTGAACCTGGGTCCACTGGCCATCCCAGGTATTCACAGCCTGTCGCCATAACCGCTGCGACGCGCTGTCAGCACGCTGACTCAGCCCACATTCACAAAGGTACAGTGCGCTCGGCCTGACTGAAAACAGCTACAGGTATAGCAATACAATTTCTACGCTATACCTTCCCTGTAGCTGTTTTCACCTACACTGTCTTGCTTGTGCATTTTTTTACTGCGCTCTTCTTCATACGTGTTCTTGACTGGGTACCGTTTGCAAGCTAACTAACTGGTCAAAAACAATTTGTTCAGATTGATAAAGTCAAATTTGAACTCCACCTCACTACTGTTGGCGTCGCTCATGGATCCATACTAGGTCCCTTACTATTCTCCCTTTTTATCAACAAGCTGCCTACATTGGCTGGCCCCTGCGCAACCTTACTCTATGCAGTACATATGATGCTGTACACTAGTGCCACGGACATATCCAACATTAATTCCAACCGGATTGTGGATTTCGATCTCACACAGTCCTAGCTAAGGCAAAACAGACCCCTTTAGAACCCTCTGAAGATGATTGGCATGCTATTTGGCTCAGCGTCAAGAATCAAAGCCTGTCCCTCCACACTTACCATCCCCAGTCCATACAGTACACCACCAGATGTAGACGTGTTCTTTAAGTACCTTGGAGTGACCCTTGACCCTGCTCTGGACTTCGACCTCCATCTGGCAACCATCTGCAAGACTGTAAATACTAAGCTGGGGCTTGCCTATAAAATTAGACAAACCCCTACCACAGCTGCTAGATTGGCTATTGCCTAGGGTGTCCTGCGGCTGAGTCTTACCTATGGTCTCATAACCTACCTGGAAGCCAACAAAGGGATCCTAAACAAATGGAACATGTGCTACAACAGTATTTGCTGCTTTGCCCTATCTGTGCCCCGGCAAACCCATCACTGCATCCTCTCCTATACTTTTGGGTGGCTCTCCCCATCATCCTATGGACTTTACACCACAGGCTGTACTGTTGATAGTATCACAAGAACTGGCACACCAACCGTACTAGCCAGCATGTTAAAACACACCCCACAGGCATACCCCTTGAGGTCTGCAAACAGGTCTCTCCTTGACATTCCTAAATGTGTAACAAAGATGGGTGAGCATGCGTTCTCAGCATTTGCTCCCAAGCTCTGGAACTCCCCTCCAATGACCTTAAGGCACTCTCAGTCTCACTAGGTGTTTAAGAGCGGCCTTCGTAAATTCCTCATGTCCACTGATAAATGCTCGTGTAACTGCATAGTCCTACTTAACCTGGCTTCAACTTTTCCTCCACCGGTCTATTTTGTGCTTAATATACAGTAATTTGTCTTTGATCTACTCATACCGAACAATGTTTTAGGGTACCTCTGTATTATGTCAGAGCACTGTTGATGTTTTGTATTGTTGCATCACCGGTTATTGCTGCTCATGCTGTCTGTAACTCTCCTGGGTCATGCCTGAAAACAGGCAATGCTTTTGTCTAGTGCACCTACCAGGTCAACAAAAACAAAATAAATATGTCGTGGTCCGTGTACAGAACTCTGAACGTGGTTCTGATACTTCAACAGCTCATGCTTGGCATTCTGTACACAAGCCATGACACAAGAAAAACTCTGAACTACTGGTTCCATGAAGAAAGCTGTAACAGAATGCTGCCCATAAAAAGAAAACAACTGAAAACACACTTGTTCACATCAGCGTTTATTCAGGTACAGTTAAATATGGATCATCTGGAGGTATGAATCTCATTTCTGTAAACAGGGGCATTACTAACTGTTGTCCCCTTTATTTTTACAGTTGGTCCCAGTTTTGGAGAGGTTCTTTTGGTAAAATTAGTTTGTGGGGGCACTCAGGAATGATCAAAAAAATTTTGGCGAAGCTTTTTAATATCATTAAAAAAAGAAATTACAAGACTTCAAATTAGGACTACCCTGCTTTCCCCTACCACCACCCACTGCAATGAACGACAGTCAAGTACAACAATACCTTCAGTGGACTGGGCTGTAATCATTCAAGTCAAATTAAACGCAGGATCCAGTCAGCAGCAAAAATAAAAACACAATCCCATTTGGCATTAGCAGAGTTCCACTGCCTTACAGTTCAAAAATTCTGGAAATTCGAGCCATTCTGTTCCTCACTACTGTGGTTATTTACATGAGTGCAGTAGCTTTGCCACTTACAGTTTGCCTATAACAGAGGCATATTCTGCAGCAGGTCTCACAATGTCCTGCTTGTGACATGTCGATAATAAGGCCCAGGTTAAGATAACCTGTACAGGGAAAAGCACCCATTTTTCTGTAAATGCCCTTAATGAAAAACAGTGTGGCCCTGCAATGGCCCAGCTCAGTGTGCCGTGCTGCCGAGAAGGCGACTCAGGAAGCCATGTTGGAAAGAGGCCATGGGTTGGAACAGCTGCTGCAAGGCAGTGTGCTCTGCCTGGGGAGAGCTGGTGGACTGATTCCAGTGCCACGGTGACACCTGGGGGAGGGCCAGGGTGCTGCTGCACCCCCAGTGCACTGTGACCTCACACTGCTGACTGCTCACACAGCAGTGTGGAGGGAGGAATGGGTAGAAACACAGCAGAAAAAACAGCCAGCCTTCGTAGAAGTGACGGCTTTGGCCTGATACCAGGTATATTCCTGATGTGGGGTACAGCCCCGTAGCGCAGGCGACTGGGTGGACATAATCTATATGGGGAAAAATAGTTATGAGAATACTGAGAATATAATGGCTCAAAAATATATATTTTTTTGTGGTTGTTATGCACAAGTACACTTACCCGGTCAACACAAACTAAATAAATAAATAAAATAAAAAAAGAAGACAGTTTGAGTTCTGCTTATTCCAAATGATGGATTTTGCTGGTGAATGGCCCCCAATTTACTCTGAAAATTCTACACACAATGACAAAAAAATAAATTTTTTGTGACAATGCTTGGAAATGTAATGCAATTAAATGCAATTTATATAAAGAGATGGTACTTTTTTTAAATAACAGGGAAGTCCTCAACATGGACAAAGACACAAAGAAAACACCCTGTATTGTTGACTATACAAAGCTACAAAGCACATCAAATGATTAAAAACAACCTAAACCTGACTTGCTAATTTCAATTGCTTTAAAGTTTAAATTTAAAAAGCGATACAGCATACCAAGTGCTATAAGAACAACCATAATATAAAAAAGACCAATGAATTATTAAAAAAAATCAAAATTCTACAGAAGCACCAAGCTTTTTTAAAATATATATATATAATTCCTGCAACACAGCTGAGTTCTACTCAACTTCAACAGCAATATTCCTTCTTTAGTATGCAACATACAAATAACATTTAAATAAAATACAAAACAAAATCAAACACACAGACCTGAAATTTAACAAACGCTGTACATTTGATGCTTTACAGTGCAGGGTTTGCAATGTGCTTTTAAAATGTAATACTTTTTGCACCATGGTAATGTTCTGTGCTATCTTCAAGCAGGCAGGAAAGCGTTTTAATACAAAAAAAAAATAATTAGTTAAAATACATCAAAGATTTGCCTCTAACCACAAACATGATAAAAAAAATAGCAGAAGTGCACAGTTTTAAAACGATGGACTTGTATTTACAGTTTATGTTTCCAACACAAAAAGTAGCTGTTCTTCAGACTGACATATGGACACAAACTGGAAACAGGATTACAAAAAAATATATACATACATACTGTACATCTCACATCTGTAATTTGGTACATTTAGCTTCAACAACAGATGTGTTGCTGTATAATACACAAACAATTCCAAGTACGTGAGTCTAATGAGAAATGTGCTCTCACAGGCAGCAGATTGGTGCTGTTGATAACATTTAGATCCAGCCTCAGTAAAATGGGTCTGTGTCGTAAAGGTTTGTTACAGCTGATGGTTTTGAAATATAGTGAAATTACTAGCTTGAGAACCACATCAGAAGGACAACAATAGTTTGAACGAGATTCCTAACATGCAGTTTAGACATTTATGTTCCTAAACTCTTTACAGTTTTATTAGTGCAGCTGAAGGTGTACCAGGATACATTTAGGAAAGCAGGATTGCAGGATTTGAGGGGAAAAAAATACATGTTTATAGACAGACAGAGTGGAGGCGGTCCAGAGGAGGGCAGCTAAAATGGTGCTGGGTCTGCATCAAAAGCCCCACGACGAGAGACTAAAGGAATTCCATATGTACACCCTGGAAGAGAGGAAGGAGAGGTGAGATATGATAGAGATCTGTATATTCCTCATGGTGGTAAAATAAGATACTGGAGGGAAGTATTTTTCAGAAGAAATTGTGCTCAAGAACAAGGCGACATGCTATGAAGTTGGAGGGGAATAGATTCCGGAGACATGTGAGGAAGTACTTCATAGAAAGAGTGGTGGGTTCCTGGAACAGCCTATGAGCCAAGGCGGTGGGGGGGCAGTGGTGGGGTTCAAGAATGTATGGGATAGGCATAGGGGAATCTTAGTGGAAAGAATGGGAGGAGGAAGAAAGAACCAGAGATCAGGTAGGGTCTACAGAGCTACTGTAGGTAGGGAAAAATGGGCAGGCTGGGTGGGCCAAGTGGTCCTTATCTGTTGATAAATTCTGTTTCTGTGCTTGAAGGATAAGGAATTTTATATATATGTATGTCTGTTAGTGATGTCCACTACTAATTAACTACAGTTACTTTTCACCAGAATGTGTATAAAACAAAATTATTCATAGATAGAAAATTTATAATAAAAAAAACTCCATTCTCAAATAACACCCATGCATTCTGTAACTGAGCAAAACATAGGTGCCCTGTAAGTGCAGTCCTGCTGTCACAACATAACACAGCATAAAACAACTAATATTGATACCTGTTATGAACCTGCAGCTTTCTTTACTTGTTTGCAACAGATTTTCTGAACTCACGTTAGTTAACACAATCAAAATTCTCATTATTACAGCAAAGTAATTAAGCTAATTAGTAGTGGTTCAGACATTTATACAAACATATAGATAGATAGATAGATAGATAGATAGATAGAGGCAGTATAGCACAGTGGTTTAGGGCTCTGAGTTGGAAACCTAGGTTTGAATCCCACAGCCCCCACTTGCATACTATGTGATCCTGTCCTGATCAAGTCACTTAACTTCCTTGTGCTCCTAGGTCGCACCTGGAAACAAACTTTGGCTTAGTGTGCATTTCCTGGTTAAACAATTTCCCCTGCCATGTGTGTATATATATATATATATATATATATATATATATATATATATATATATATATATATATATACACACAGACACATGTGCACACACAATATGTGGGTGTGTGTGTTATAAATGCAATTTTTGATCATGTCTTATTCCGTAAGGCATGGTTTCCACCTTTAAATATAGGACAACGTTGCAGTGGCACATCCTGCTGCCCCCTGGGTGACTGTGGATCCCAGAATCTCCCACTGAGTTCAGCTGGGCAGGGGGGCCTCAACTCCCAGAGAGCGAGCGAGTGTGAAGGCCACCTGGCATTCTTGCAGCCCCTGCTAGCGGAGCATGGAGCATCACTGGCATCAGCTGTGATGGGAAATGCCCCTCTGGCATGAGGAAGGATGCAGTTGTGACAATTCTGGTCGTAGGGTATAAAAAAGGGAAACAGAATAATAGAAAACAATTTGAGAGAGGAGAATAAAGACATAACAGTACTGGGGGGTGGGGGGGAGCCAACCTGAACTTCGAGAAAAATACTAAGAAAACAGCATACAAAAGGATAAAAAGACGAAACGAGCAGTAAAAACCCAGCCCGCAGCACTGGTTAAAAAGTGGACGACAGAAAAAAGATGACAACCATCCACCACAAATACAAGCTTCAGTCTCAAAGTTTTAAGAGTCTGGGACAGCAGCATGGAAGCTGTGGCATCGGAGGAGAGTCATGCAGCGTTAAGGAATATGGCTGTTTGGTGAGAGACGGGGATATCTTGGTTAACGGGAGGCTGCAGATAAGAGTTTATTTTATGTTTGGTGTGGATTTTTTTTTTTTTTTAGAGTGGGCGTCTGTTCAGTGTCTTGGAAGTGTAGTAGTTAGCAGGGGAATTTGTGTAATTGGTTGGTTTCTTAATTGATAGGTTGTTGTTTGGTTTCAATGGTGGTTCATTTATTTGTTTTGGTCTTTGTAGTGTTGGTCTAAGAGTGTTTCGTGCCAGTGGTATACAGCTTTATTTGGGGCGGTATACAGGGAAATACACGATGATGGCTCCATGGGGGAAATTTCCCACCATATCACACCATTCAAAATTAGCTTTGGCCTAATTATTTTTTTCCTGAATAAAAACTTATTTTACTACTATATGTGTGTATATATATATATATATATATATATATACACACACACACACACACACACACATATCACATGGACATACCTAGGGTGAGCATCAACAGAGGCAAATAAATCTGATTATTTAGACCTACAGGTTGACATTCATGGAAATAAAAGTTTATGTCGATAAAAATAAGTGTTTATTTCCATGTATGTACAGTATTTTCTCACTGAACAGTGTGCACTGTATGTTCTCTGTGCACTGCATGTATTGTATAAACTTCAACCATTTATCCCACAAGGAGCATCTGTTTATTTAAAACAAGTCTCCATGCTATATAAACCAATTATTACACTTGGCTTCATGGTATAATCAAATTTTCAGTCATGCCACCCATCCTGATTACACACTTGTGGCTACTCCACTCGTCAGTAAAATGACATGAAGGTACTCATCAAAATAAATCTTATTATACCATAAAGGCAAGTGTAATAAATATATATCAACCTCGTGTTTTAATCTTTGCATACATCTCATAATGAGCCCTTCTTTTCTTTTGTGGTGTTCTATTCTGTAATGGATGCAACATTTACAAGTAAGACTACCCTGTAGCATACTGCCCTAAAGTGGTCCTTCTGATAAGAACGTAATGTAGGTCTATTTTTGTATTTGAAAGCAATGCAACAATAAATCCAGTTCAAAAATACAGGTATTTACAAATTAAGTTTGAGCTCAATGGCCCAAGCTAGACAGTTTAAAAATGTCAGTACGTTTTAAAGCAAATAAGAAGGGGTGGGGTGGTGAGTTTTATATACTACAGCTGAACTTGCGTAGCAGTTTATAAGACCTCTGTGTAAAACCTAAACTGTCAAGTTAAAAAATGGAATACTATCTTTCAACTACAAATGCCCAATCTATACAAAATTTGTTGTAAACAGGTCATTTGGGCTGTTGAGTGGAATGCGTTCTGTGGCGACTTTTACTAGAGTTCCCAAGAATCCAACTCTGTTCCTTCAGTCTTCAAGGAGCGTCCGAAAAACATGAATTTTTCAAATGAGAATCTCCACCATTTCCCCATCTGACAGGTCCTGTGTCTGGGCAGGAATGGGGGTCTTGAGGTCCAGGGTACTACTTTGGTAGGCTGTACCATCTGTGGGAGACAGGAAAAATTAATGATAACAGAACATGAAGATGGCAGCAGGACACGCTTCCTTGACAAATCTGATCACCACAGTCAGCTGTGCTCTTAACTAGGAATACCCCCCCCCCCCCAAAACCGATCCATCATTCTAAACACATAAAGCAAGGCCAAGTCTTTCTATGTGAATCAGCTAAAAGCAATCTGGTGGTTGGATTGCCTGCTGCTTTTGCAGCTAACAGACCTTCCAGGATGGAAATCTGGAAGTTTGCTTTAGGAACTTACTAGCAGCTGGTTGAGATTCAAATGAAGCCTTAGACCACCAAACACCTTTAGACATTTTAGATATAAAATCAGCACTGGGAGGGGGGAGGGATGATCCGGTGACATGTATGTAAATGATTTAAGGTTAACCTTTGCATAGTACAGAAATTAGTTCTGTGAAAATGAGATGTATCCAGAATGGTCATATGACCCTCCACTTACTAGTAATACCTCTTAATGTTTGTTTGAAAAACAATGCGCAAGCCATAATGGACAGCACATGATATGTCGATGCTCGTCGATATATCTGGAACTTGTTTTATGTGATTATAATCTCAATTTATGTCCGTTATCCAACAAAAAACTGGTAGCCTAAGGTATAAAGGAATGCCCTGATCATCGGCGCCAAGAGCACTCTCTGGTCAGCAGCCCGTACCCTGACTGACCTGCTACTGAGAAAACAGAAGAGAGTGGCCATCTACTGATGTTTATCCACAATGCGCTGAAAGGAAATCTTGCCCAATTTTTGATCATCGAGACTAACTCTACATATTCATAAATCTGAGATCCACACAGGACAATCTTTTTTTATGTCAGAAAATCCAAAAATAATTTTTATTTTTTCGGGCGGGGGGACACAGTTCCTTTCTATAGCCCCTAAGGCTCTGAACTCTTCATTGAAAAATAATCAGAGATACATGGAAAACACTAGGGCTCTGATATTCAAAAGAGTCTGCCTTCACCGTCTGTGACACACCTAAGCATCAGACCGTGAGTCATAGTCATACAGGCAGCACCACCTCTCTGGTGAGCACTGCCTGTATGAATACTAGTCCATGTTAGCACTGTGCGAAGTGCAAATTCATGGCGCCCCACAGCCCCCTGCTAGCAACAGGAATCTAGAAGCAAAGGGAGTGACACATCCCAAATGGGACACTGCCTTTATTCCTAGCTGCCACATACAGAGGACAGCATGCTAATAACCACATATGGTACATCTGCATGCCATTATGTGGCCAGTAGCAGCTCTGTGCAATGCTTCTACACAAGTAACTGTCCCCACCCTCGCACAATCCCCATTCCCTCACAAAACAATTCCTGGCAGTCTCGTGGCACCACCCTCTCGCCTCCATTCTGATGCAAACTCACTGCATCCCTGGTAATCAAGTGGCATCCCCGTCCTGATCCACACAAAAAATGTAATCTTAACCTGGTAGTTTAGTGGTACCCCTTGTGCCCCAATCACCATTATGAATCCCCCGGCCCAAACCACCCACTCAGCACCCACCAGCCCCCTGTCTGGCACCTGACCCACTTGAAATAAACCTGTCCTTGTCAGCAGGAAGAGCTGCAGACAGCGAGCCACACATACCCTCCTCTCTCCAGCTTGGTCAGCCTCCATCTACACGACAGCGAGTCTGGATGTGTATATTGTAAAAATAGGGTGTTGAGTGGCTGGGGGGGGAGCTGTGTTACATAGGGGATCGGGCTAGGAGGTGACTACCATTACACTGCCAAGGTTAGTAATACAGTTTATGTCAGGATTGGAGTCGAGGGTACCACTAGACTGACAAGTCTTAGTTTACAACGGGATGGGGCAGGAGGGTTTTATGTTACTGTCGGCACAAGTGCTGCCATGGTGGGAGGGGTTGGGGTGTCACGCAACACTGTGCGCATTGCCAACAGCGGCTTTTTGAAGTGGTAATTAGCACTGCCTTTTAGCTCTTCAAAAGCCTTTAAGTACACCACTACTCCCCGTATGCAAGAGGAAACTCTTATTCGTAGTAGCGTATTTAGTTGCTATTGCACTATTCACTGCGTGATGTACTGTAGTCCTCTTTGAATATGGCCCCTGCCTCATTCAGATGCACTATGGCTGGTTCTGTGTGCTGCTGATTCACTAGGGCCTTGTACTGGAAGCCTTATCCATTACGCAGCCTGGTCAATATACACTACGTGTACATTGGGGATTTTTAAATTGTCAGATGCACAAATTTAAAGAGGCGCACACACATATGTAGCAGGCTGAATCGCACAAAATACTGCAGGTGTGAATTCAACCTGCTATACAGTAATCAGCCTTCAGTGTACACAGAATTCAGTGACAGAGGAAAAGCTGCTGTACAATCGCTCTGACGTTAGCGCAATGGTACAACGATGCACATGACAGTTTCAAAAATCCTGGCGGTCACTTTTTTCCTTTCACAGTGAAACCGATGATCAGAAGCAATATTGGCAGCATTCAGGGGTTCTAATACTCATTCAGATCAAGTCAAATTCATAGCAGAGCAAGAAAACAAACAAACAAAATAATAAAACAAAGTCACAGATGTAAAAATATTAACATACCTAGAAAAGGCAGAATAAGCTCGTGAGACACAAGTAATCCTGGTCCACGAGCAAGATCAGCTTTGGCAGATTTTGTTTCCTCGTTAAAAAAGGATCAGTGGCTGTGGGTATGAGCCAGGCACAGTAAGGGGGATTTTGGGCAGTAATGACAGGCATTTATCAAAAAACAGTTACCCTCACTCTATCAATTATGGCAATCAGTCAGATTTTAAAGAGACATTTGCCACAATGCTTGCCAGCCAAGCAGAAGTAGTGTTTTGAAAAAAAGGGGAAGGCAACAGACCTAAAAAGGTAGACGCCCTATCTGAAGAGGACACTGACAAACTTTACAGCAGTAGCAAAAGTGGTTTACACATAACCCAACTTTGCATCTGCACAAGATTTACTTATTTATTTCCACATTGGGCTTTATTTTGCTCTATGTGCATGGCTTACATCACAAAACATATGAGAAGAGACTAGGGCCCTGGACACACTACAGAACTGTTTTTGAAAACAGTTTTTAAAAACAGTTTAGCTAAACCATTTCAGTGCAGCCACACTACTCAGTAACCATTTTGATAATGGTTTAGTGTGGACACACTGCTAGTGTTAAACCTGTTCTCCTTGTAACTGTTTTGTGTTAAGTCCAACACACAGAACTGTGCTTGCCTGGACACACTGCAGCTAGAACTCTTTTAGTTAAACCATTACACCTTAAAACATTTTTACTCCTGGACAGACCTGCGAGTAAAACCATGCTAGCTCCAAAACGTTTTTTAAAATGGTTTTAAGACTAGATATCTAGTAGGGTTTAAAAACACTTTTGTTAAAACGTTTTAAGGAACTTGTAATCTGTCTGCAAACAGTGCTAGTTTGAACCGTTTTAAGGCACTTAAACCGTTTTAAGTGCCCCAGTGTGTCCAGGGCCTAAGAATCCTCGATGTGTACTCACTGGAGGAGAGGAGGGAAAGGGGGGACTAGATAGAAACTTTCAAGTACCTGAAGGACATAAACAAGGTGCAGGTGGGGGATTTTTTCCAATGTAGAAAAAAAATCAATCAGTTGATCAAACTTTATTTAACCAGGCAGTTACAACATTGAGGGGGTAACGTGAGGAAGTTTTTCTACACAGAGAGGGCGGACGACGCTTGGAACAGTCTGCCACAAGAGGTGTGGTAGTGGGTGATGAAGGTGTGTGCTGACTTCCAGGTAGCAGCCCTGCAGATTTCCTGGATAGGGATGTCCCTGGAAGCAGCCACCGATGCAGCGGTATGGCGGGTAGAATGAGCTCTTATCCCCTCTGGGAGGCTCCATGCCCGCCAACCTATAGCAGAGATCTATGCAGGCGGTGACCCACCTGCCTATCGTCCACTTGGCTGCAGGTCTGCCAGGTGCAGATTCAGCATAGGTGACAAACAGCTGGCAAACCTCTCCCCGAACTTCAGCCGTCCGCTCCTTGTAATAAGCGAGCACTCTTCTAGGGTCCAAAGTATGGAGCCTATATTTGGCCTCCAAGGTGTGATTGGGGTAGAACACCGGCAGAGTCAACACCTGGTTAAGGTGAAACTCAGACACCACCTTCGGAAGGAACTTTGGGTGGGGGCGCAGGACAACCTTGTCCCTGTGGAAGACCAGATAGGGAGACTCAATGGAAAGCGCCTGGAGCTCTCCCATCCTTCTGGCTGACATGATAGCCACCATGAAGGTGGTCTTCCACGAAAGGTGAGAGATGTCACACCTGTGCATTGGTTCAAATGGCTTGCCCATGAACTTAGCCAATACCAGCAGTAGATCCCACGGAGGTGGAGGTTCTCGCACCGGAAGGGATATGTGATCGAGGCCTTTGAAAAAGCGCCAGACCACCTTCTCTTGCGCCACAGACTGCTTCCCAGCCCGCGCCCAGTAAGCAGAGATGGCTGCCAGGTGCACCTTAAGGGTCGTCGACCAAAGCCCTTGCTGAGAAAGGGACCACAGGTAGTCCAGAATGTTGCCAAGGAACAGGAGGAAGGGTCCAGGCCCTTGCCCTGACACCAAATGGAGAATCTCTTCCATTTGAAGGCATAGCATTTTCTGGTCGACTCCTTACGGGACGCCCAACAACGCTGGAGGACCTCGCTCGGAAAGACCCAAGGCCTGGAACTCTAGTCGCCAGGAACCAGGCCGCCAGGTGCAGGGATTGAAGGTCTGGATGAAATACCTTCCCCGATTGACTGAGATCAGGTACGGGCGGGCTGAAGCCGCCTCGAGCCTGAGCTGAGACTGAGGAGATCTGGATACCAGAACTGGTGGGGCCAGTCTGGGGCTACCAGAATCACCTGCACCTTGTCCCTCCTCGCCTTTGAGAAGCACCTTGTGAATCAAGGGAAATGGGGAAAGGTGTAGAAGAGGCCCAGGGTCCACGGCCTCAAGAAGGCATCCCCTGCAGCAAGCCCAGCTGAGGGGGGTGGGCATGAAACAGTCTCAGCTTTGCATTCTCCTGAGGCAAACAGGTCCACCTGAGGCGTGCCCCAGTGGGAGAACAGATCTTGTACTACCTCCGGCAGGAGAGACCACTCCTGGGACGCAGCCCCTATCCGGCTTAGGGCATCAGCCAGGGTGTTGGAGGCTCCTGCCACATGGATGGCAAAGAGATCCGCCTCCAGGCTGCGCACGAGTGACCAAATGTGGAGAGCTTCCCTGCACAAGGGCATGGAGCGCGTCCTGCCCTGGCAGTTTAGGTAGTACATGGTTGTGGTATTGTCCATCTGGACCTGAACCACTTGACCCCGCAGAAACGGAGCGAAGGCAGTGAGGGCTAGACGAACAGCTCGAAGCTCCAGCAGGTTGATGTGGCATCGGGACTCCTGAGGGGACCAGAGGCCGTGCGCTCTGTGCTCCCCCAGATGGGCACCTCAACCCATCAGGGAGGCATCGGTCGATAGAGAGCCCGTCGGCTCAGGCTGGACAAACAGGATGCCCTCCTGCAGATGTGCTGGAATGGCCCACCACTGGAGAGCATTCCACATCCCCTGGGACACTGTCACTAGCTGATCCAGCGGATCGAAGTGCTGTGACCATTGGCTGGCCAGCCCCCATTGAAGGGGACGCATGTACCAACGGGCCCAATGGACCACGCTGGTGCAGGCCACCATGAGGCCCAGGAGGCGCAGGAAGTCCCGGGCAGGGCGCAATTGCCCAACCTGAAATGACTGGGAAAAGGAGGAAAGAACCTAGGCCCTGTCCACCGGGAACCGTGCTCTGGCTCGTAGAGAGTCGAGCTCTGCCCCGATGAATTGGATCACCTGCTTTGGCACGAGTTCCAATTTGGCCTCGCTGATGAGGAGGCCAACCTGAGAGCAAACCTGAGGGCCAGATCTCTGGACCGCTCCACCTCCGCTCTGGAGGGGCTGCAACCGGCCAGTCGTCCAGGTAGGGGTACACCCGACCCTTCGCGCCAAGAGGGAATGCTGTCACCACTGCCATGCATTTGGTGAAGACCCTGAGAGCTAGGGAAAGGCTGAAGGGCATGGCCCAGAACTCGTAGAGGGATCCCTCTGCCCCAAGTGGAGGAATCTCTGGTGGGACGGACGGATTGGGACGTGAAAGAATGCGTCCTGAAGGTCCAGAGAACAGAACCACATGCCTCGTTCCAAGGATGGGATTATCTGAGCCAGAGTGACCATCCTGAGGGTCCGAGACCTTAGGAACCTGTTCAGGTCGTGCAGGTCGAGAATGGGGCGCCAGCCCCCCATCCGTTTTGGGACCAGGAAGTACCTGGACACAAACCCCGGGTCTGGAGGAGGATCCGCCACCTTCCTGATCACCTCTCTTTTGAGGAGCAGGGCGATATCGGCTCAGCGAGCCGACAGAGAGACTGCGGACCCCATAGCCCCCCGAGGGGCGACAGCTCGGGAAGGGCGGGGCCTGTTCGAACTCCAGGGGCAGGCCCTTCCCTACCACCTCCAACATCCAACAGTCCGTGGTGATAACGGACCAGGCGGAGAGGAAGTGGCGGAGCCGTCCCCCCATGGGGAGGGACCCAGGGGGGAGTGATGAGGCTGGGGCGACACCCCTCAACCCGTCACTGGGCAGACTTAGAGAAGGGACCGTCCGACGGACCTCCTGGGCCTTTATCTCCCTGCTTCCTATTAGAGGCAGCCGCAGGCTTGGGTTTGGGGTGCCAAGTGCAAGCCTGTTGGCCCTAGTGCTGTTGGGCCGGATGTGCCGCAGGCGCAGAAGGTCGAAAGGACTTATGTTGCTGTTGTCAATGACCCTTGTCCTTCTGGGCGGAGGTGACCGAGTCCAGAGTGGCACTGGACTTTTTGATCCGCTGGAGGTAACCTTCCACTCCAGGGCCGAAGAGGTCGGTCCCCAGGAAGGGGACATCCACCAGTTTATGCTGGGTATCCACCGTGAAGGTGGATATCCTCAGCCATGCTCTGCGGCGCATGGCCACCGCATGATCTGGCACAGGAGTCTCCAATGTCCAGAGCCGTTTGGAGCTGCTGTTTTGCCACTGCCCTTCCCTGGTCCCGTACCTGCTGGACCGTGGTCTGCAGGTCGGCCAGGAGATGAGGGATCACCTCATCCAGGGAGCCCATGAGGGTGTGGGAGAAGTGTGCCATCAGCACAGCCGAGCTGGCCTGGAGGAGACCAAGGGAGGATGCAGCATACACCTTGCGCCCGGCATAGTCCAGCTTTTTGGACTCCTTGTCGGGGGGCTTATCCACATCCCTAGTGTTCCCAGAATGCCAGAAAACGCTATCGGTGACCAACCCCTTGGCGGAGGGGTGTTCCGAAAAACCGGACAAAGAGCCGGTAGGGACCGCATACTTCCTGGCCATCCTGGCCGAAGGCGCAGGACAGGAAGCAGGCCGCTGCCAGAGCTCTAAGGCTGGGCCAACAATGGCTTTAGCCACCGGAAAGGCCTCCGTGGGTGAATCCCCTCAGTCCAGCATCTCCGTAGGGGATACTTGGCCCGCTTGGATACGGGCTCGAGCTGCATCCCGGTGGACTCCGAGATGAGCCGAAGCAGACCCATGAAGGATGATGGGCTTCGTCCATCGACTGGCCCCCGGAGGACTCCAGGTCAATGGGCCTGGAGAACAGGGAGGAGCCGCCATCGGACTCCGAGGAGTCCGCCGAAGAGCTGCTCTGGGGCCTGCCACCCTCCACCTGCTGAGGACGGTCAGGAGTGAGGGTGACCGACAACCTGTGGGACAGACCCTGACCCGACCAAGAGTCCTTGGTCGGCGCCCCCGATTTTGGTTGAGGAGGCGGAGGTTCCACTACAATCGGTGGGGCAGCTGGTTTCGGCCGAACAACTGGCCCAGGCTTGGGCACCCCGACTACAGCGAGGGGTTGTTTCAGCTGCTCAGGTGACAGCCACTTGATGGCCGGGGAAGGCAACAGCGTCAGCTTGTTCCCGGACAGAAGTAACTGCTGCCACACCAGGTCCTTGTAGCGTTGACGCAATTTGTGCCGAAGCCTCTCCTCTTCCAAGGAGGAAGACGAGGACGAGCGGTGGCACTGCTTACTTCGGTGCCGAGGCCGAGACCGCCGATGTCGGCGGGATCGGCTGGACCGAGAGGATGTCCGAGACCGAGATCCTCGGTGTTTCCGAGGATGGGTCTGGGAAGGGGCGGGGGACACCCGCCTTCCCTCGCTCAGAAGCCTTGACCGGGAATGCGCACCGAGGCGCAGGCAAGTCCTCGGTCTCCACTGGAGGAACCGGTGAAGGAGGGTTGTCGGCTTCACCGGTCGACAGCCCGTCCGACGGGTCGAGAAAAATCTCGACCGCGTTGACGGGTGTCTCGGCTGGCTGACCTGACGGGTACACCGTGAAGCCAGCGGCCTTAGTTGCAACCTCGACTGAAGTCGAGTGTCGACTGCCCAGGGAAGGGGACCTCTCCCGCTCCTACGAACGCAGATGGAGGGACTTACCTTTCGAGTCCTTCTTTTTGGACCGAGAAGAATGTCCCGATGGCCCCCCTCCCTTCGTGGAAAGGGATTGGCAAAGCTCCTTAAAAGAAGCTGAATATGAGGTACCCAGAGAGAGCGGGATAAATGCCGCGACCGAGGAAGAGGATGATGTGGCCTGTGCCGCCTCCTCTTTGAGGGCGATCATCTGCTCGAGTTGCTCATCCGAGCCAGCCACCACGGTAACTCGCCCAAGGGCCTCCTTGACTTCACCGTGGGTGGCTTCTCCGGGCGTCAAGCTGTAACAGGCAGCAGCGTCTTCCAGGACGCTGGCCGAAAATGAACAGCATAACTCGCAGGCCAGCGGGTCATGGTCTAGGCCGAGGCAGTAGACTCACGTGGAGTGCGGATCCGTCCTGGACATTTTCTGCCCACATGGGCACCGCCGAAAACCGGGAGTCGATTTGTCCATCGCAGCCGCGAGGGAGTAACCTGACCAAAGTCTTGAAAATTTCAGAATAAGTTTCGGGCCAACCGAAGAATTAGGATCCAGTCTACACGCACAGCGTCAAGGAGGGAACCTGAGCTTCCAAGCGGTAAGGAAGATCTGGCGTCATGGGGTGGAGCTGAGAGTTTTACCACCCGGGTGGGTGGGAGGAGCCAGCTTGAAGACCTTCCGGCAAGATTTAAAGCTGCAAGGAACCTGCCAGACAGTGTGAATGAACAACATATCCACGTCCCTTGAAAAAATATGCATTTCACAGACCGTTTCCTATGCAAACCTCAGAGTCCCCATTTTACTGGCTTTAATTCAAACTGCAAACCCAGTGTTACTATATGGCATCAAGCCAAGACCATGGGAGAAAACAAAATTAAGTTGATTATAAAGGTAATGAAAAATTTGTCTGGCTTACCGGAGTGCAGAAAAAAATCTTGAATCATTACACACGGAAGAGAAGCATTCAAAAGTATTGATAAGATCATCTCACCCCAACTGAAGCAGCAGAGGGATCTGGCCACCAACACATTCAAAATATTAATAGTTACAGTGTGCTGCCTGAGGAGAAACAGTGATGGAACGCGAGTATTTTTTTGATGCAGGAAGCGTAATTTCAACTTCGCATCACTGTCTTTCCTGCCTAAAATTCACCTCTGTATTTCTGAGCCCAGCAGTCCTGAGACAGATGGAAAAACATGTCACCACATCCTCTACTGCACCTGGGCCCCATATATTCAAAAGTCCCAGGCTGCATCGCGCAAGTGCCTGCGCTGTGCAACTGAGATGTGCCGGCACAAGATAATGGTATATTCAGCAGATGAGCCGTGAGATGCGATCACACATGTCCGGCTGAATATCCCGAACATGCGCGATCGCGCAGTGGGAGATGTGCAGCGTGGCAGGTGCCCTGAGCCATATGCAGAGCACAGGGAAATGCGTGATAGGTGGCCACATGCACAGTGCACAAAATTACAATATTCAGCCGGGATATGCAAATGGCCTCATTGCACATTCGGAGCCCATTCCCCACATGCACAACTCATTACTGGAATGTATTCAGGCCATTTGCATACCCAGGCATGCTTAGTTCCAGCTCTGCAGGGCTGTCGCACAACTCCACAAAGGTGAACAGGAGGTACTTGCCTAGCAGGCAGGTGTGATGGAATGTTTGTGTGTGGGAGAGTAGGTTGCATTGGAATGGGTAGAGTGCTATTACTCATAACCATGTACAGTGTTGTACTGGGGTACAGGGGGCCCACCTGGACAGTGGCCACAGGGACCCACCTGAACATGCAATAGAGGAGGGCACAGGGTGACACAGTCTGATCGGTATACCGCATGCATGTGATACACCAGCTCTGTATGCAGCGTACAGTCACCTGCAGTGCCCCACACATCCCATTGTGAGAGGAACATGGTGATAACTGCAAGGAATGGCAGTGTGCAGACGGTGACCAGGTACCCAAGTGGGTCGGTCCCACCTGTGTGCCCCTATGGTGTACCATCATGGGTGTGTGCCATGGGTCAGGCTACCACTCGTACCACCAGGCTACCTGGGCACCACTGCCCCAGACATCACCCTGGGTGCATGCCACCACTGGGAGGCGCCCTGTAGGCCACATGGGTGCAGGCAATGGCCCCTTGTGCATGTGCGGCAGTGTGGTCATCTGCTCTGCTGGTGTGGTAGGGGGGCACCCGACAGCACTGGCATATGGCAGCTGGGTGTCTACGCCTTGGGTGCGGTGTGGGTGATGGCTCTCTGGGAGGTGCCTGTGGTGTGCCGGCACCTGTGGCTTTGGGTACTTCCATCCTGGCATGACTGCTGTGTATGGGTGCCTGAAGCAGATCCTGGTGCACCTCCAAAAGCTGTCTCAGGATGGCCTGTCTGCAGTTCCGTGGCCTGCTTGTGGGTGGCTGGCCGATTTAGGCCATCTTTTTGCCTGCCTAACTTTGTGCCGCACATTCTGACTGAATATACAGATGCGCGGCATATTCATGTACCCGTCCCCTATGTTTGCACCGCATATATTAATTCTGCAAGATGCGCGATTCGGACATATGCAACGATCTCTCTCTCTTCAATATCAGATTTCCGCCAAGATTTTCTGGGATGTTTTGCCTCCTTTTGAGCTGCACATCTCCTTTGAAAATGTGGGCCCCTATCTCTAGACATCCTTGATACCTCAGAATAATCCCTTGATGTCCCTGACAAGTTTGAATCATTTTGGGGACCACTGTATTTTGCAGCAAGGTATTCTCAGTTAAAATATTTAATTACAGTATGCTGTAGGAGAAACAAGAAGTCAGTGTAACTCTTGACTCAGACACAGACTTGGAGTAGTTACAAAAAAAAAAAAGTTAGATGTTTTTGTTTTGCGTTTGTTCAGATGCTCAGTTCTCATTTTTTTTGCTGTTTTTACTGCTGGGTTGCTACCTGTCTTAGACTTTTAATTGTTTGGATTTATAAACTGTAATGGATTTAACTTCAATGAACAAAATAGATTTGATTACTCAACTGGTAGTGTTTTCAGGTTTCCTATTCTGTTACCAGCAAATGGTGAGTCACTGAAATTCAAAAAGTAACTTTCTAACGATCTGAAGTGTTTTAGTGGATTTAAAGTAACATAATATAAAAAAAAAAAAAACAGTACATGGTCTCCCCTGCAACTCATGATCCCTTGCCTTGAAAATGAGACTTGCCAGAATGTGTACAGTTTGGAGAGATGTAGAAAAAAAAATACAATTTGGATATTTCTTCCTTACTCGAATCCTTATTTTGCATGCCATATACTGCTTTGACTGCATAACTGCCTCTCCTGTATGCTCACTCTGAGTGTTCCAAACATACATTGCCTTGGCGTGCTGACATGGTGCCCGGTTGAGATAACGACTGCAGTATGCTGAGAAGTCCCACGAGGACAAACACACTCGTCTGTACTATGTCATTCTCAGCCTAAACTGCAGTAAATGTACAAACTCGTTTAAAAGGCAAGATCTGTTCTGGCAAAGCCTTGTCAGCCTGACTTGAACAAGGATTTGCATACATACCCATGGTGACTGCACTGAGAATGAGGCTTGCCAGTATGTGCACGGTTTCGAGAGATGTGCAAAAAACAAACAGTTTGGATATTTCTTCTCTGCTCGCATCCTTTTACAGAGGTATCCCGTGAGGATGGCGACCGCGATTGGGCACCTGCCGAAAGAGCGACTCAATCACGGAGCCTGTGGATGGGTCGTTTGGGGAAGCTGGGCGACCGGATGGTGAGGACAGGCGAAACAGCGACCGGATGTCGCTATACGTCTACGCACGCGTGGGTGGGGGGAGAGTATGCCGAGCGTGGGCTGGGAGGGGACAGAGGAACTGTAGGGGTGGTGCTGCAGTGAGCTGCTGAGCTGCGCCGTGGCTGGGCGGCCGTGTGGTATGGTGTTGTGAACTGGGTCCGGGCGCCTTTTGTTGTGCCCGCCAGATTTTTTTTTTTTACCCTGAGTTGCACCCTGCTGGAGCTGAGAATCTTTAAGTAGGCAGGTGCGGGGGCATAAACAATAAAAATCCAAGTCCCTGGTGCTATGTTGCTGTGCGCTGGGGACTCCATCGCTGAAAAAAAATGTTCGGCGATGTGACTTCACCCTAATGACGATCGCTGATCACATAAAACCTTTTACGGATATCAAATGCTTTGCCTGCAAACTGCCTCTCTGGTATGCTCATTCCGAGTGTTCTAATCGTACAGTGCATTCAGGTTCTAACAGAAAGCCTCTGCTCTGTGGTGTATCCCAGGAGCCCGTCCTCTCACCTATCTTGTTCGTGGTGTATGTGCTACCCCTGGGTGAGATCATTAGACATTACAGACTAGGTTTCCACTACTATGCAAATGATACCCAGCTGTATCTGTAGTTTGCACCCGAGACACCTGATGTGGTTGAAGTACCTAATTTGTGCCTGGCCAAGATTCATGACTGGCTGTCAACCAGCTGGCTTAGACTCAACCTAGTTAAGATGGAGGTATTACTAACAGAGCCTGACTGAAGGTGGGGTGTGGCGACAACCATGAAGATGATTGGCATTGTGCTTGTTTGAGGTTTATGACCCAACAAAACTATGCAATAAATCAAGAAGTGCAACAAATTTTCAAGTACAATCACGTACAAAGACAGTCCCTCCAAGCTGGGAATCTCTGCTAAGGTGAAGAATCAGGGGTCACTCTGGATAAGAGGCTGATAGTTGAGGCTCAGGTGTCAGCTGTAGTCTGAAATGGCACTTCCCACTCAGGAACATCACGTGGATAAAAGTCTTGATCCTCCAGATGACTTGTCATCACTGGTACATGCTTTTGTAACTTCCTAACTTAACTACTGTAACGCTCTACCTCGTGGTTAGTAGAGGGGGTCCTATGATGCCTGCAGCTGGTGCAGAACGCATATGCCAGGTTGGTGATGGGCCTTCTGAGGTCCTGTCACGTAACCCAGGTCCTGTGTGATCTGCACAAGCTGCCTATGAAGTGGTGTATCTCCTTCAAGGTCGGTCTGCTGACATATAAAGCCTTATATGGACTGGGCCCTGTGGTTATCTAAGAGACCTCCTGACTCCTCATCATACCTCTTGACCCCTCCATTCCTCCGAGGTGAGCCTCCTGGCAGGCCTTTAAGAGGTGCCTGAAGAACTGTTTATTTAAGTAGGCCTTTGGTATCCGCTAGCTGCCTCCCAGCACTGGCTACCACTTTTATTAACATTTTAGCAATTTTACCTGATATTTATAAGTTATTTATTGATCCTGTTTTAAATGTGTGTTTACAGCTGGTTTTTTTTTTACCCGAGTTTATTGTGTTGTACGGAGTTCGGAGTCCCAGGGAATGGGCACTAAACAAACATACTACTACTAATACAACTAGAGATAATGACTGCAGTGCACAGAGGAGTCCCTAGACAATAAAACACATTCCTCTTCTGTGAGTTTGTAAAATCTTGTTAGAACTCCACAACTGCACTGTTTGATTGACCAGCAAAGCGTAGTATATGGACAGTGTCACTGGGGCAGTGTTCCCATTCATGCATAACTATAAGTGATTCACATACAAATTATGAAATTCAAGTACATTTTTGAGTGAAGGGGGTACACTGCACACCCATAATTCTGTTTATAGTACATGTACCCCCCTTAAAAAGTTTGTAGACATGGTAATTTAGTTTGTACCCTTGAGCATTTTTGGAAAGGGTAATCCCTAGATCTGCAGTCTTAATGGGAACACTGCACTGGGGTGTTCATCAGAGGGTTCTGTACATTTCTATATTCAATTACGACTATCAGACTGGGTGATAGACTACTGAACCCACTGGGTTGGAAGCTTCACTGACAACCAACTATGTTTCCAGCCCTAATTATTTGTTTAAAAAACTTTTACCAGGAAGGGCGTACAGAGCCGAGAAAGGTTTACTTATGAGTAACAATAGATTTTCGAGAGCCTCTCCATTAGACTGTAAGCTGTTGTATCAGTACCTCGTGGGAAACTTTTACAAGATTGGACTGCCCATGTGGACGTACATACATGCATGCTGTCGGCACACAGTTGTCACCTATATAATGTGGGTGGGCTCCAACCACTTCAGTTTCCCACTGTCCAAAACATCCACTAACAGTAGTTTGGGGCCACCCCCACCAATCATTCACAGAGGGGCGGGGGAAGGAGCGAAGCAAACACCGCCCATCGCACAGCTAGTGACTACAGTGATAAAAATGAGAGACAAACTGCAGTGCCATGCAAAGAAGCCGAAAACGATAACGGTGTGCCACACCAGCAGGACTGTGGGTGGGGAAAAGGTATGGCACTATGGAGATCCTCTCAAAGATCTACTGTTAAATAACAAACTTGTATTCTTTGAGAGTATTTCCACTGAGCCACAAAACATTGGACAATTACCAAGCAGTACCAACCCCAACAAGGTGGCAAGAAAAAACAGCGAACAGACCCCTCAGGAGAGCAGACCTTGTAAACCATAAAGGCCATATCCTGCTCTCCTGTGGGAGATCAGTTCCAGACTGTAATGTTCAGTAAAAGTGTGGACTGTGTGCCAGATGGCAGTCCTGCAGATGTCAGCAGTTGAAACGGACTGAAAACAGGCCACTGAGGAAGCCTAGCCTCATCTGGTGTGTCCTTTTACAGCACTCAGTAGGTCCTGCTATATTACTGGCAGCAAAAGGAAATCACCCCGAGTCTGAGTTGCGTCACACTAAAAAACTATTTATCAGACAATAAGAGAAAAGCCTTGCAATCTCAACCCTTGATCAGTAAAAGGAGCTCAAACTAATTAATGTGCGGCAGAATAAATATTTATTGTTCTTATCCACACATGAAAAATATATATAAAAGCCAGTGATAATCACCCCTTGCAGACCACCATCAATTCGCCTGATGGCGTTTTGCTCCTGTTGTGGGAGCTTTTTCAAGGGCACTATTCTCTCTACTCCTCTCTTTCTATCTCCCCTCTACCTCACCGGCATCTGACCCACTGTTTAGCCTTCATTGCTAAATCCAGCTTTGGCCCCTTCCATCCTATCTTTCCTCTCCCCTTTCTCCCACTGATCCTTCCTCCTACAATCTGAACTCCAGAGATTCTCTCGCTTCCTCATCCTCATTCTAATGCTGGTCAGTCAGCCTTCTCCTATCGCCTCCCCTTCCTCTGGAATCAGCTCCACCCAGCCATTAACCAATCCCCATTGCTCTCTGTCCTCAAACGCCAGCTCCATCCAAGTCCTGCTGCTCTTCCTCCCTTGACTCCTAGCTTCATCCCTTCTAGCCTCTTTGGCATCCTATAATTAACTGCAATGACTGTAACAACCAGTGTTGAACATGTCTCTTTTATTGTAACGTGCAACAAATTTATCTGGTGTGCTTCTCTTCTGTTAATCTGTATACAGAAATGTGCACACTCGTTTACTCTGTATACTGAATTTCATACACCCTGTTTGTTCGTCTCCTTCTGTCCCTGAGTCGCACCTGGAAACGAGCTCTGGCTTAGTGTGCCTTTCCTGGTTACCAAAATTTTAAATAAATTAAATAAATAAAATGCCAGCTGGAGGTAGGATCGGCAACAGCAACTGTTAGAAGGCAGTGGCCAAATGGTGAAATGCAATCTTTTGCAGCTTTTTTGGGGGCTGTTTTGTCAAAAAAATATATATATCTATATATACACCTTTTATGGACTGTGTGGGGGCACAATAGCCAATTAAAGAAAATTCTATTAAAAGCTCTTTTAAGGGATTGGAAAAATAGGTCACTCATCTGTAGACGTAGTTCTAGGAGTGGTATATAGTTCACATCCACACAGTGACAGTTCCACTGGAAGTGTGGATTCATCGGAACGTCTTTAAGTTAAGCTCCTCCCACTACCTGGGTAGTATATCCTTCGGCTTCTGCCTATGATGTCAGATTTTGCACACTGGAAGGAGGGATCCATGTGCCACTTGCCAGGGGAGGCCAGGTGGGTGGTGTGGATGTGAACTATATACCAGTCTTAGCTATGTTACAGGTGAGTAACGTTTCTAGGGTCATTGAAACAGTTCACTATCCACACATTGGCAGACTTCCAGAAGTTCTTCGGGAAGAGGGGGCAAGGTGTGCACCCCTACTTGGTGTACAGAGATTCGAGAACTGAGGTCTCAAATGCAGCATCTCGACGAGACTCAAGAGTGATGCTGTAACAGGAAATGAAGGTGTGTGCTGACTTCCAGGTAGCAGCCCTGCAGATTTCCTGGATGAGGATGTCCCTGGAAGCAGCCACAAAGGCAGCGGTATGTCTTGTGGAATGAGCCCTAAGCCCTATGGAAGGCTCCCTATCAGCCAACCTATAGCACAGGTCAGTGCAGTATGTGATCCACCTGCCAATCATCCACTTAGCTCCCCGTCTGCCACGCGCTGCTTCAGCATATGACAGAAAGAGCTGTCGAGTCTCACCTGAACTTCAGCCATGTGCTCCACATAGTAAGACAGTGCCCTCCACAGGTCTAGGTATGGAGCCTGCGGTCAGCCTCCAAAGATGGGTTGGTAAAACATACCAGAAGGTTCATTGCCTGGTTAAGGTGGTACTCTAATACAACCTTCGGGATGAACTTTGGGTGGGGGTGAAGGACAGCCTTGACACTGTGGAAGATCAGATATGGAGACTCCACCGAGAGCACCTGGAGCTCATTGATCCTTCTGGCTGACTTGACTGCCACCAAAAGACCATCTTCCATGACAAGTGTGATATCTCACACCTATGCATATGCTCAAAGGGCTTGCCCATGAGCAAAGCCAGCACCAGTAGTAGGTCCCATGATGGTGGTGGTTCACACACTGGAGGGAACAGGTGGTCCAGGCCTTTGGAAAAGTGCCCGATCACCTTCTCCTGGGCCACCAGTAACATACCAACCAGGACCTGGTATGCACAGATGGCTGCCAGGTGCACCTTGAGGATCATCACTTGCAGCCCCAGCTGGGAGAGGGACCAGAGGTACTCGAGGATAACAGCCAAAGGGCAGGCAAGGGGATCAAACTCCTTGCTTTAACATGAAATGGAAAACTTTTTCCATATAAAGGCGTAAAATCGGCGAGTTGACTCATTTCAGGAGGCCTCCACAACGTGGAGACAATCTCTAAAAGACCCAAAGCCTGGAACTCTAGCTGCTCAGGAACTAGGCTGTGAGGTGTAGGGACTGAAGGTCTGGGCGAAGGACCTTCCCCTGTTGTTGGGTCAGCAGGTCTGGGAAAAAAGGCAACCACCATGGAGGCCTGCAGCTGAGGCCGAGGAGATCCAGGTAATAGAGCTGCTGTGGCCTTTCCAGAACTATCAGTATCATCTGCGCCTTGTCCTTCCGGGCATTGACCACTACCTTGTGGATCAAGGGGAAAGGAGGGAAGGCATACTTGAGGCCTGGGGTTCAGGGCATCGCAAAGGCATCCCCCCAACAGTATCCCACACTGTGGAGGCAGGCACAAAACAGCCTCAGTTTTGCGTTCTCCCAGGAAGCAAACAGGTCCACCAGAGGTGTGCCCCACAGGAAGAACAGGTGGTTCACCACCTCCTGATGCAGGGATCACTTGTGTGACACCTCTCCCACCTGGCTGAGAGCAAACTGCCTGCTGACTGTCCACTCCTGCAAATATCAATCACCAAGAGATCTGCACCCAGGCTGCGTACAAGAGTCCACATGCCAAGAGTCTCACGACACAAGGGAAGGGTGCATGCCACCCTGCCTATTCAGACAGAAAATGGTTGTAATGTTGTTTGTCTAGATTTGCACAACCTGACTAACAGAGGGAATTCCATCAGAACAAGCTGCACTACACAGAGCTCCAGCAGGCTGATGTTGTGACAGGACTCCCTGGGTGACCAGAACCCGTGGGCAGTCTGATCCCACAGGTGTGCTCCCCACCTCATCAGAAATGTGTCCATTGTGAAAGAGACTATCAGTTCTGGGCTGACAAATGGGACTCCTTCCTCCAGATATTCTGGGACCAGCCACCACTGGATGGCATACCACATTGGTAGGGTCACTGTAACAGGTTGAGCCAAGTGTCCTAGGTGCTGGGACCACTGAAGGCCAAATTCCCACTGCAGGGGCTGCATCTGTCACCAGGCCCACTGGACCACGCTGGTGCAAGACACCATGTACCCCAGCAGCTGCAGGAAGTCCCTTGCAGGGCACGAACCCCCAACCCGAAATGATCGGGCAAAGACGGTAAGATCCAGTGCCCGGTCCACAGAGATGTAGGCTTTATCAGCAGGGAGTCCAGCTCTGCCCCCAATAAACTGAATCACACGCAAGGGGAACAGTTCAGACCTGACTGGGTTGACCAAGAGGCCCAAATCATTGCATGTGTGGCGGGCCAGATCCCTGGACCGCTTCTTGGCCTCCTTGGATGGCCCAGCAATTAGCTAGACATCCAGGAAGGGATAAACCCTGATGCACTTGGCACTATAGGAAAGCTGTCACCACTGCCATGCAGTTGGTGAAGCCCCTGGGTGTGGATGAGAGGCCGAAGGGCATGACTTGGAACTGACAGAGAATCCCTTCTGCATGGAAGCAAAGGTACCACCAATGGAATGGACTGGGATGTGGAAGAACGTGTTCTGGAGGACCAAGGAGCAGAAACACATGCCCTGCACTAGGGATGGTATGATCTGGTTAAGTGACCATCCGAAACTTGCGCTTTCTCATGAACTGATATCATGCAGATCTACTATGGGGATGCCAGCTCTCCCAATCTGTTTTGGGACCTGGAAGTACCAGGACATGTACCCCTGACATGCCACGCATTCTGGGACACAGGCTAAAGCACCTTTCACAAGGAGCTGAGCAATGTCCTCCCTTAGGGTGGAGACTGTGTCCTGCGACACGGAGGACTCCCTTGAAGCATGGGATCAGCAAGGCAGGACAGACTCGAAATCGAAAGGCAACCCTCTGCCTAACACCTTGAGAACCCACTTGTCCGTAGTGAAGACGGACCCAGACCAATGTGACCAGAAGTGTCAAAAGAAGTGGCAAAGCTGCCCCCCCCGGCAGCTGGGTCAGGGACTGGACAGGCAGGAGGCAGACACCTCCTAGACTTGTCATTGGGCAGCTCTGGGCACCGGCCACTGGGGCTGGAGGGGAACCACTTCCCCTACCCCTGACTCTTTTAGACCCCTGGCCAAAGAATTTGACCTTTGGGTGCCAGGGTTGGTATTGCCCTGCTGGGGCTGCTGCTGCTGCTGCTGCTATGGCTGAAAGGACCGAAACCTAAAGGCCTTCATTTTCGGTTCTGGGTCCTTCGGGTTCTTCTGGGACAAAGTCACAGAGTCCGGGGTGGCGGACTTCTCAATACTTGTGAGATGACCTTCCACCCCTTGGCCAAAGAGGTCGGTGCTCAAGAAAGGGATACTGGCCAGCTTATGCCAAGTGTCCACCGTAAACGTGGAGGGCCTCAGCCAGGCCTTGAGATGCATCTTGAAAGCCGCTGCTACAGCATGGCCACAGAGTCGCCGATATCGAAGGCTGTCTGGAGCTGGAGTTTAGCCTGCACTTGACCCTGGTCTCTAACCAACTTCACCAGCAACTGCTTGTCAGCAGGGAGGTGAGGAAGGACATTGTCAAGCTCTCCCAGCAAGGAGCGACCAACGTTGGCCATCATCAAGGTGTAGCTCACCTGACAGAGACCAACAAAGAGGAAGCAGTGCAAACTTTCTTGGCCGCTTGGTCAAATTTATTCAACTCCTTATCAGGGGACTTGTCCATGTTCCCATAGTTTCCAGACATCTGGAAAGCAGAGTCCAAGACCACACCCTTGGTCGTGAGATGGGCCAAGAACCCAGAAAGAGAGCCAATAGGGAGCACATACTTGTGGACCATACCAGCCAAGGGTGCTGGGCACAATGCTGGATGCTGCCAAAGCTCCAAGACCAGTCCCAAAATGGCCTCAGCCATAGGAAAGGCAACTCTCGGCGATTCGTCCCAATCCAGAATGTCCGTGAAAGAGTACTTAGACCTTGTTTGCACAGGCTCCAAGAAGACAGACATGGACTCCAAAATAAGCCAGAGTAGAACACTGAATCACACCTATTCATGGTCGGTAGTCAACTCCTTGACCTACCCGTGGGTCAAAGGTATGCGTCCTCGATGAATGCATTGATAAGCTACTGAAGTTGTTGAAGGACTCCTCAAAAACAGCCACACCACCTTAGAACTGTTCGACAGGGTGATTTCCATCAATAGCCAGCCTGGCAAGCTGGTCACAGCACTGGAGTCCTTGGTTGGGGCTCCTGTCAAAGGCTGCAGTGTGAGCGACTCCAGCAGTGAAGGTGGAGAGACAAGTGTTGGAGACAATGGTCTTGGGTGGACTGGCATAGGCATGACTGCAGCTGGCCAATCGACCACAAGGGTCGGGGGCAGAACCATACCCTGTCTCGCCATGGCCCACTGCTGCCAGAGGAGCTCCTCATAGGGCCACGACAGCAGAGATGCTCCTCATCTAAGGAGGAGGAGGAGGAATGTTGTCGGCGATGCCTCCCAGTCGAACAAGACTGAGAGCACGAGTGGCATCTCGACCAAAATCTCTACTTCTACTGTCAACCCAAGGGCTGATGCTGGGTGCAATGTAAATAATGTGTACCAGCTTCAGTGGAACGACATCCAGTGGAGGCTGTTCCCAAGTGGTGCCGATCAGGGACATCGACCAATTTACATCCTCCTGAGTGATGACTGGGAACACCAGGGTCTGGACATCGACTACTTGAGAACCTCCTTCGACAACGAGTCGATGGGGTGGAGAAAACTTTCGACCAACTGATCGGCCGGTGTCGAGGCTGGCAAGCCTGGTGGGGGCACTGTGGAGCTTGCAACCTAGCCCTTGGCCAAAGAAGGCATAACCAGAGTCGAGTGCTTGGGGGGGCCGGGGAGTCAAAGGAGCAGGAGCACTGTGATCTCTTTCTTGGTCCTATGACTGATGGTGGTGTTTCTTGTGCTTACCGTGGTGATCAGAGCTCTCCATGAAGGCCTGACATATTTCCTGAAATTCACCGGTGAAGGATGCTCCAATGCTGGTCCTAGCTGGGAGCAGTGCCACGGCCAACCAGATGCCCGCCGCAGCAGTGGCCACCGCCTCTTCCATGTCCGCAAGTTGAGCCACTGACCCTGCCGCAGCAGAGGCCTTCTTGTGGCCTTTTGATCATAGTTTTGGGTCCTGATCAGCAGGCTGGCCAAGGAGAAGCTGTGCTGCATGATCCTCCAGGGAAGAGGGGAGCATCATCTGGCATAGGCCACAACCCGAAACATCATGTACCATCCCCAGGCAGTAGAGGAACGATGTGTGTCCATCTGCAACATCTTCTTTCTATATCTTTTTACCAGGAGAGAGACACTAAGCTGAAAGCTTGTTTATAAGTGCAACCTGGGAGCACAAGGAAGTAAAATGTCTTGCTCTGGGGGCTGTGAGATTCAAACCCAGGTCTCCAGGTTTGCAGCTCACACCTTTAACCACTGCGCTATACTGCCTCTTCTGCCAGCACATAACACAAAAGTTGAAGCCAGAACCGGGCTTTGCTTCTTCGTATTCCCTCTTCTGTCACCAAGGCAGAAGCAGAACCGAGGAAAGAAGTAATACTGAAGAAACTTTAGAAGAAATAAGGAAAACTGCCAGTGATGCACTTTAGGACCTACAACGCACAGAGCTGCAAAGGAGGAGACCAAACTCTTCCAGCAGAAAAGAAGATCCGACGTCACGGGGCGGATCCAGAGGATATACTGCCCAGGTGGTGGGAGGAGCTTAGCTTAAAGACGTTCTGACGAATCAGCACTTCTAGTGGAACTGTCAACATGTGGATAGCGAACTATATCCACGCCCCTAGAAGTTAGAACTATGCTGAGACAAGGGGTATAGAAATAAAAAAATAATTGGAGCAAATATTAGTAGATTTTTTTTTTTTAAGAATTTAGTGGAGGGCAGAAGATGGCAATGACAATTAATTTAAATGTACTTTTATGGGCAAAGAAATAGTCTGTGGCTGGGATGACAAACTAAAACTTCAGGCATGAAAATATTAATTTGGGCAGGAACATAACTCAGTTCATGGGCATGCATTTTTAAAACTCGTCCCACTGCACAGGTAATTTTTTTCCCCTAAATTTCATCCCTAACGCAACCTTTCTTGTGCGCCACATGCTCTTGTTGAGCACTCCAAGGTTCAGGAGAGACTGGAAGCTCCTGGTCATCCTGAGCACCAGTGAGTACCTGGCATAGAACCCCTGGTCCACAGGGAGCTGGATGACTGGCCTTTATGTGCAGCAATGCCTGCATCTCTTCCCTCAGTACAGTTAAGTGCACAAGGGAGTAGTGGCAGGGCCTTGGTAGTGTCACTGGGGGCTGTGACACAAATTTCAGGATGTATCTGTGCTAGACAATCTCCAGGATCCATCTATCTATGGCCACTGCCTGCAAGTGGTGCAGGAACAGAGGGATTCTGCCTCCAGTTAGGTACCTGATGGGGGATTTGGCAGAGGGGGTACGGAGTCAGAAGGAGTCAAGAGTGGCTGATGGACCCTTTTCCCACATGTCTTTGGGGCTTTGTAGAGGCCTCCATGATCTGCTGCTGCTGCTGTTGCTGTTTCTGCTGCTGGGGCATATAACCCTGTCCCTAACCACATCCATGCTGGGGGTCATTTGGCACTGGGGACCAAAGAGTCCTAACAGATTTTTTGGAGGTCTCAAGGTCATTGAAAATAACTTTAACCTCTGGTCCAAAAAGCTTTTTGCCCTTAAAAAGCGGCCAGCAAGAGTTCAAAACTGAATATAGCACATCTTGAACAAAACCTGCAACCCAGAGCTAGGAATGGCATCTTAAGTAAAAGTCAGAGGTGGCTGCCCTGGCTGTTGCATCAGAGGAGTCACAGATGAACTGCAGGAGATGCTTCCTGGCATCACAGCCCCAATACGTAAGTGAGGGCTTCTGCTTTTAGAAGCCCATCAGACATATTGCTGCCAATGCAGCTCAATTCCTTCCACATGAGGTCCTGATACTTGGTCAGATACCCTTGGTGGTTGGGGTGGGGTGGGGGTTAACCAGAAAAGGCACACCCTGTTACCAGGTGCAGCCTGGGAGCACAAGGAGGTTAAGTATGTTATTTTTACAGCTCTGCTTACCTGCTTTTACTGTTCTGTTTACCTGTATGTTATTTTTTACCCCCGGGTCGCCCCTGAAAAAGGGACCTCCGGGGCCCAGTGGGCCTACCCGGTCAACAAAATTCAATAAATAAATAAATAAATAAGTGACTTGCTCAGGGTCACACAGGAAGCAAGTTGGGACTGATGGGATTAAAACCTAGGTCTCCAGGTTTGCAACTTAGTGCCCTTAACCACTATGCTATACTGCTGCCAAATATGTGCCATCACCTGGAATCAAATCTCTGACCCTTTGCGTCTAAAGCCAAGACACATCCAGTGGGCCACCAGAGAACTGCAGCAACTTGAGGGGTCACCCAGACATGAACCGGGGACCTCTTGACAATGAGCAAGCCAAGTCTGGCCAAGGCAATAGTGTGCTTGCCCATGATAACTGGTTTTATGGACTCCTTGTCAGGTCTGGTACACCATCCTTTGTGGAGCCAGAAACCAGTCACATGCAGCCATGATTACCACCAATCAGTTTATGGCTGGATTCAATAATATTTCCTATCTCTAGGAGCCAGATAATGCTTGTCTGCTTTCACAGAAATAGCTGGCAAAGTGCTTGGCCTGTGGTAGACAGTAAGATACATAGATACATAGACAGTGTCGGCAGATAAGGGCCTATGGCCCACCCAGTCTGCCCATTTGAGCTTGTAAGTTCAGTTTATGTTTTCCAAGAAGTCTGTTGCCCCTTACCCCTGACCTCCAGAATTCCTTTATGTCTATCCCATGCATTCTTAAATCCCATGATTGTTTCAGCCCCCACCACTTCCTCTGGCAGGGTGTTCCGATTGTCCACCACCCGTTCTGTGAAGAAATTCTTCCTCACGTTTCCTCTGAATCATCCTCCCTCCAACTTCATCCCATGCCCTCTAGTTCTGGAACATCTTTTTCGCTTAAAAATAGTGTATTCCTGCACCCTGTTCCTCCTGTGCAATATGAATAGGAGGGACGACCATGGAGGAGGCACTTTGCACCTGTGGGGGGAATCACACAGGTTCTTTCTGAGAAGTCTTCCTCCTCCAAGGAGAAAACCAAAGTCTACTGTAGCTGCCTCATTAGTGACTGAATGAAAGACCAAAGGAGAACGGGACCCTGTATAGGATTGTGTCTTCACTGTCAGAGGACACACTGGAGCCTGCCGAATCTTCCAGTCCCAGAGGGTGGAGAAGATCAGAGTTCTCTTCCTCCCCAATCCTCCTTTTCTAGGAGGTCAGGATTGTATTACTCCTCCTCTAGGAGATGGACTGGGGAGTCACAGGCCTAGGATGTTGGCCTGAGGAGGCACAAAAGTTCCAGCTGGTGGCACTTAAAGAGGTAACTGAGAAATGATCTGAGGCAGAGAAAGCAGCAATCTCTTTATCAAATCAGAGTATTCTGCAAAACTGCACCTAAAACAGCTATGACAGCCAGAGATGGAGTTAGTGACAGCGACATGGCTGCCACTGTTACCATGTGTCGCTAAGTCGGAGCTCGTTGTCACAATTCAAGCAGTGCAAACAGGAGATTTCAGTACCTTTGGTATCAGATCCAAGCCACTTGCAGGATAGTGTGCTGGTCATGCAGAGGTTGAACCAGTTTGTTTTGCTGGTATAACGGACGAATGTTTGGACTTGCCATTCCGTTTCGACAGCACGGATATGGATCACTGACGAGTAGGGAAGCCCCATCAACACAGAGCTGACCAATGGTTCTCTGTCACCGATATAGAGAAATCCAACCGGGGGAGGAGGAGGGGGGAGAGACTTATGTGGTGACTTTGATTCAACCCTGCTTCCAGCATTAATGATTTCTGCTAAGGCGGCAGTGGAATCAGCAACATGGTGGGCACTACAGCAGCTTTTTCAAAACAAATGCTCCGAAGTTTTTCACCTATGTTTGTGTGTGGCCTGGTTGAAATCCTGGCAGACTTATTAAGTTAGACCCAAACAACACAAATACAACTCATGCGTGTCCTCATGATATATCTGCTTTCTGCACTGACAATGGTGAAAAAGTGCCTTATTCGATGATGACATACACCAACGAACAAAATTTCCTGAAGTAGCAGCTACCACAATAAAGTTCCATCAGCAAAAGAACAATGATAGAAAAACAGCCTCCAGTGGTCGAATGTTCACTCTCAACAGAGGGAGAGAAGGAACCAAAGTAGCTAGACCCGCCCATGTTATACAGGTGAGGCTGTATGCCGACAACATGTATGCAGGCATGTTAACAAGGGTGGTCCCATCTTGCAAAAGTTTCCCAGGAGGTCCTGACACTGATGGCGTATGGTCCAATATATTACAGTATTATGTGGATGCCCTCTAAGACCAGTTTGTTTCTATACGCATCCTAAGGAAAGCATATGAGAAAAAAGGCAATACAATAGTACAATAAATGCTACATAGAAAATGTATAAGTTATTAATAAATAAACAATCATAATACATTTCCAAGGAAAGTCTACTGTGAAATACCTGTTCTGTCCATCCCATATGCTGGACTGCTGCTGATTAGCCTTCCCGGAACTGGAGAAACTGCAAGAGAAGAGACTTTGTTCTGCTCCGTGCCCCGGTCTGTCTGTGTGCTACTGTCTCGGCTGCCTGTCTTTGAATGTCCAGACAGCAACGGGGTGGAGGGAAGGACCGGAGAAGGAGAAGATGACAGGGACTCAGTGCGGTACTCTGTACCCAGCAAAACACCTTTAACCAAAAGGAAACCAAGTGTTTAGAAAGGTTTACACAACAAGGTTTATGAACATTCTATACCGAAAAAAGCCACTCTACAGTCTGTGGTGCCTGTGGCAAATATTCAACAAAGTACAAAAAAAACCAGTGCACTCACACGCCAGTTCCATAATAAATGAAAATGTAACCCAGATATTTTTTGTTGCTCCTTTTTGTTTGCAGCATCAGTACATGGATAGCACGCCTCAGTCAACATTAACGCTTCACGCTTAACATGCTTTGTCAAAGCGTGTAAACGTGAAACGTTGAGGTGTTTGTACCTGGAGGGACCTGCCTTATCCATGTATGCTGTTTGATGCTGAAAATAAAAAGGAGCAACGGTCTGAAAAAATATCTGGGTTACATTTTCCTTTATTATGGAACTGGCGTGTGAGTGCACTTGTTTTTTTTAAGGTTTATGAACAATTAGGCCTCATAAAAACAAGAAAAGTAATCATTTTGACAGAAAACATTTCCTGTTTACCTGTATACTGCATAAAAAAGGTAGGGAAAAAATCCCTGTTGTTTACACTAAGCTGTATAAGTTATGGCACTTTCATAATACTGGAAATGAACAAGATGGCGAGCAGGGCACTTTCTCTCCCACATGAGAGGTTAGTTAATGCTTTTGCTAGACTGTTGTTTTGGGTACTTCTAAGAGTTCTACACATGTAAAGTACCTTATTTATAGGAAAACAATGCACAGGACTGAGGGGGGGCACAAATGGTGCATCAAGAGACTCTTCCTACTCCTCTGATCAGGGACCTAATTCTAAGTCGCTAACAGGGGCAGTCCCAAACAGGCACTTTCTGTACCTCCACTGTGCACTGCTCATAATCTCCATACACATGACACGGGGGCAAGAAGTTCCCTTTGTGACAGAGGCAAAATTCGAATTGCCAGTCCAGATATTTGTGGGTGGAACTGGGTTTGAACCTGCTAGCACCACAGTGTGTGTGCCTGAGGTCTATGGCTCAGCATGCCAGGTGGTTGCAGTGCAAGGCATATGGGTGTACTGCCCAGACGTGTTGCCCCTTCTCAAGCCTCCCCTCCCCCAACAAAAATGCGCCCTAGTGATCCAGTGTTTGTGTCGGGCTCCCTGATGGTTCAGCAGACCTTACCCTCCACCACCCCATAGACAAACAGTGCCCTTGTACTCCTGTGGAACACACCTCCTCAGTTAAGGTGCCCACCCTCACCTGCTGGTCCACTGGGTCCACCCATTTCGGCTTGACTTCTGCGCCATCCTGACCCTCAAAGTAGCACTAGGCCTGCTACCTTTTTCAGGTGGAGGTGCATATGTGCATGGCCAGGACTGTGAGGACCATCACACTTTTGTGTATGGCCTTGTGGGCGTTGCTTCTGCCCCCTTTTCTCACTGCACTCACAATGACCAATGCAGGCACTCAGGAAGGGGATGCGACCCACCTCAAGCATAGCTCGGGGTTGCGAAGCACTGGCTGGTGTGACTGAGAATCATACCCTAAGGGTCTAAGTCACACTACAGGGGTTCCAGGGACCCTTAGTGCGAGGTTAGCAAAAGGTCCACATTGGCCCATCTCATCAGGTTCGGTTACACACTTCATGATTTTGCCTTTGCCACACTTACAGCAGTGTTGCATCACAGATATCAGAGCAAGACCTTAAACTAGCTCAAATTAAGCCAAAGTACCAAAAATCTTTTTTTTCCACTGTAGCTAATTACTAACTGTGCACATTCAAAATTCAAGTCTGGGGCAACTTTCTCACGTATTAAATAGATTCAGACGGTGCGGGAGGGGTCTCATTTCAAATCCAGACAAATGCAAACAGCCAATGGCAGTTCACTTCTCTCTGATGTTGGGATGACTATGGAACTTTAGTATAAATATTTGATTGTCTCTCAGAAACAGCTACCTTTTATCCCAAGGGCCAGAATTTGGGTAAAACCTGATCAGAAGTGTAAAATGCACTCCAAAACTGAGAAATGTAAATTAATCCAGAATACGTGGGGCATGTTACAGCATAGGAAACTAGTTCAAATTGTGCTTAATTGAAATATGCAAAGTAAAACTTAATAATTTCAGATACAAATTAGCACTACTGAACCTCTACATCAATTTGGCTAGCCCCCTTTTTTTTTTACATTTAGATGGTTTCCAGGACCCCCTCCTTAAAGAGAACGTGAATTCAATACCATTCCACCCAGCTCAAACTTCTCAAGTACCCCTCGGAGGACTGCCAGGTCTAATATATTTATTAAATAAGAATGCAGTGCCATTTGATGGCCCAGTAGTTTGGGAGTGAGCCCATGACACTGGCAAACTTGGTGGCCAATGCTCAAGAAAGCTACTGGCGTCAGTGTGTCACGTCAGGCTTTTCAGGGCCATGCTACTGTAGCATCAGTGACCCCAGCGGGTAGGGCCCTGGAAAGTTCATCTTCCAGCTTCAGGAAAAGCTGAATGTGGGTGTGGTTCCCAGTGGCTATGGTGTGCAGGCCAGTACTATGCGGTGTGAAGACAGGCAGGCACCAGCTGTATGATGGCTGCTAGTCAGTGCGCTCAGGCATTGTAGAGCCCACTGTCTGGCATTGTATCCTGATTCGGCCACCATGGGGAGGATGTCCTCCCTCCAAAGGCCCCTGCCATGGAGGGAGTAACTGCTGGAGCTGACAGAAGTGGTGTGGGTTAGTAGAGGATGGGGCTGAGTGGTCGCCTGAGGACCGGTGGCCAGTGTCCTGCTGAAGTGAGCTGCAGTCGCGAATGGCTGTGGGTCGTTTTTAAGGGGGCAGTAACAGCTTCATTGCAATACTGAATGTACTGAAGTCACAGCTCCCCTTCGCTGGCACACAAGATTTTGCTAACTTCAGCAGTATGCTGGCCACTTGGACTGAGTACAGATATCCTAAAACTGTTTAAATTGATCTGAAAATGACTTATTTCTTTAATAGTTTCTCCTTGGGCACTTGGAAAGGGAGGCGACAAAATATGCATCACTTGAATCACTGCCATGCGGGACCGAAAGGGAACCATATAATGGGACAGCACCTCTGTAAAGGAACAATTACATTTCTTTAGTGTCTGCATTAAAAACAAATTCATAAAAAATAACAACAGCTTAACACCATCCTCCTCAATTTCTAGTACTAACAGTCTAAATTATAATTTTTTTTTTTCTATACACATATTCATTTTCCTACAGCCGAGACAGGCTGGAGCTCCCTTCAGCCCTATCTGGTAGACCCTATGGTCCACTACCTCCCAGGACTTACCAGGTGACAACATACCCTCATGCATGTCCCCTCATGGCGGGGATCCCCCACTGGGCTGCTGGAAGCTGGACAAAGACCTAGGCTCAGGCGTGATCACAGGCCTCTCGCTCACTGGGCCAGTGCAGGTTGAACACATACCTGGATCTGGGTGCCTTCACAAGTCTCTCTCTCTCTCTCTGGACTGCTGAAGGTAGGACAAAGACCTGAGTTTAGGAATGATCGTAAGTCTCTTCCTCACTGGTTCCCTGGAGGTCGGACACAGACCTAGAATCGGGAGCGAGCACCAGTCTCCCCCCAACCCCTCCGGGCTGCTGGAGGTTGCACACAAACCTGTGTTTGGGCATGACCATGGGTCTTCTCCGTCACTGGGCCACTTAAGAATGCTCACAAACCTGGATATAGAGGAGACTGCGAGTCTCTCCCTCACTGGACTGCTGTAGGTGGGACATAGACCCGAGTTCAGCAGTAACCACGGATCTCTTCCTCACTGGGTTGCTGGAGGTTGGACACAGAACTTTTTTTTTTAAGCACGACTGTGGGTTTCTCACTCACTGGACTGTTGGAGGATAGACACAGACATGGGTTCGGGAGTAACCACAAGACTCTTGGAGGTTGGACATAGACACGAGTCTCTTACTCACTGGGCTGCTGGAGGATGGACACAAACCTGGCATCAGGAGAGACCATGGGTCTGTCCCTCACTGCGTTGCTAGAGGTTGGACAAAGACCTCTGTTCTGTAGTGACTGTGGGTCTGTCCCTCACTGGGCTACTAGAGAGTACACAAAGACCTGGGATTAGGAGGGACTGCAGGTCTCTCCCTCAATGGTCTTGCGGAAGCTGGACATGGACCTGATTTCGGGAGTTACCACTGGTTTCTCCCTCACTGGACAACTGGAGGTTGGACAGAGACCTAGGTTTGGGAATGACAGATTCCATGCTTTGTTTCTGAGATTGTGTACTTGCAAAATTTCAAGGTGAAGCCCAATTCATCAAATTTTAAACAGTTTCATTCACATAAAAAAAAAAAAGGAATCAGTGTTGTTCTTATTTGCATAATGGATCGGAATATAGTTCTGTTCTAACTTTATGCTGCTATATAGCAAAAGTCTGACTATACTCAATGCACCCTGTCCCCATACATTCACTGTATATGCAATGAGCGGAAACTGAATCAAGAAACAGCCCATGGCAATTTACCCAAGCTTCCTTTCCAGTTCTTGTCCTCTCTCCTTTCCTCCATTATGGGAGTGCTGCTCAGTGTCGTGGAGTGGGGCAGAAGGCCCGATCCAGCGTTGACGATTGACATCAGAGACTTGGAGGGTCTTATGGATGAGGACTGGTCCGTCCTGTTGTGCTCCTTCCGTGACCGCTGCTGGAGGACTTTGATCATGGCATCCTTCTCAATAATCTGAGCGTGAAGATTCTTGATCCTGGGAGCAACAGAAAGGGAGAAGAGCTGTCTAGTGTCCAGTGTAACAGAGAATGGTTGGGTTCTTCGGTCTTCATATCTTTTTGTTTAAAATAAAAATACACGAGTTACTTATTTCTCAGGCACTTTCAAGACCTATTAGTTAAGTGTTACATTTGTCCCCCCCCACAAAATGGTAAAACATTTTTGTTGTTTCAGTAGACAAGGATTTACAGTTTTATTATGTTCCCCACCCCCCAATTTGTAAGGATAGCCCAGCTGAGCTGTTCTGCTTCTATTTCGTTTTACAGCTGGGGGGAGATGGATGCACAGGGAGGTTAAATGTCTTGCTCAGGGTCACACAGTAATAAGTGAGTGGCTCTGCTGGGGTTTGATCTTAGAATCCCATCTGTCACCTCTCTCTGCTCTAACCACTGACTGCATGGCCTTGTAACAAAACTCTAGAAAACAAAAGTAGAGAAAATGATTTTGTTCATGCTATAACTAAACATCAAAACAGCAAGTTTGCAGTAGTGCAAACAGCCCTGTCTGCTTATATGCACTGGCTACATGAAAGAGTAACTTAGACACTAGCGTTTGTTTAATATCGGTCTCTATTCAATATTGGCATAACAGCAGTATTCTTTATCTGGTTCTAACGGGCTACTGCAGTATACTTTATGCATATCTGTGTACGTACTGTTATGAAGCTACTGAGGTTGTTGTAACTGTCTGTACTCTCTTAAATTAAAACAATAAAAACTATATTACAAAAAAAAAAAAGAAAATAATTTAGTTTTTTATGTTTCAATTATATATGGTATATGTGAATATTATCCGTAATGGGGTGAACAGTGACTGACCATGCTTTGCTACCCTGATAAGGCTGATGAGTTGATATCGTTGTCTCACAAAGACAGTTTCTGAAACACCACAAAGAGAATAACGCACTGCTGTATTATGATCAAACAATGTCTGTGAAATTGTGTATGAGTACCTGCTTCCGTAATCTGTCTGCTTTGCGTCATCAGTGACAGAGCGGCACCAAACACTGCAAAGACATAATATGGGTTAAAGAGGGGCTCATGGGCTAGCAGGATTATGACTACTATTTGCCCCTTCCAAAATCATGATACAGGTCAGAAGGGGGGAAGGCCCCACCTGTTAGAAATAGCCCTTAGGGATCAGGGGGGATTGGAAAAACACGTTGCCAGCTTCAGACACAGTGCCAGGAGACTGTCTTTATTAAACCAAAATCAATTAATCAATCAAATCAAAATGCAGGAAAACTGGGGTGGGGGTGGAGGGTGGGAAATGACTGGGGTTGCGAGGGGGATGGGGCCACAAGTCTAGTGTTAGAAACCTAGGAAGCAGGGCAAGACAGTTTTTTTAACTTTATTGTTTTGTTTTTTTCAATTCACAGTATTTGAATGCCCCATTATTTGGGACAGTGAAGGAATTAATATTCATTTCTTGCATGACCCCACTGCCCAGGAGGCCTAAGCAGAGGTTGGCTTCCTGTCATTAGTCTAACCTGACCACCATGACACCGATCGGGGTTACATTAACTCCCGGTAACCTAACCTTGGACCATACCGTAAAAACAGCAGCATTCCCGATTCATATTCACTTACCCGCCATTCTCTTGCTGTATATGCCTCGTTTGTTTTCTGTCTCCCTCATCTTCAAAATGAGGCCTATTATGTAGCCTGTTACTTCACCACTATAAATGCTTTCACCAGTGACTGCATCAGTTGCAATCGGTGGCTCCTGATACTGCTACCCTAGCTGAATGGGCTGTGAGGTGTTAATGTCTCGCAGTCTCGCTCTTTTGTTGTATAAAGAGATATTTCATAGGTGCGTTCCTCAAATATGAAAACAGCAAAGTGAAGCCAAGCTATTCCTTCACCCCAAGGGGGAAAAGTGTTTGTTCCCTTTTACATAACTTGTTTTGGAGTTTGATGCTGTTTAGCAATGAAAATAAGTGCTTCTTAACCCTCAGAATGCCGACAGAGTTAGAACGTACTGGGGTTCTGGACTGATATCAGTCCGCGGCCCTGCAAGGGTTAATTGAGCGGTGAGGTTTAGCAGACACTGCCACACTGATCACCAGTGGTCGCCATGGTTACTGTACACTCAGCAGATGTAAACAAACCAAAAATCCACACTCAGGACTGGATGCTCATGGCCGGAGACAACATAAAGTGAAACCAAAAATAAACTAGGCACTCACAAACCAAAGGATGACTCGAAATGCCTTTAGAGATGTGCAAACATGACTTTTATTGGTGTAACTGGTGAATAAAAAAACAGACCCGCTAAAGTCAGGCAGCTGACGTGTTTTGCGTCATCACCGACACTTTCTCAAAGGCCTTTTTATTTACTAGCTTACATTACTACAGGTAACTTTTGCTTATACCCAACAGCATTTTCAAACATCCTTTGGTTTTATGAGTGCCTGGTTTATTTTCAGTTTCTTAGCACAAGAGTCGCTCTTAGCTGTATAAGCATGTCACTCATGCAAAGTGTTCTGCACTTTCAGTTTGCTGTTAGGAAAATAGAAGACTCTCAGGATTTAGCTACAGTGATGGAAACACAGTAGCTCTTCACTGTGCTCCATTCTGACTGAAATGGACCTTAGTCGCCATCACTCTGAATGCGAGGCTTGAAACACCAACAAAATAAGTGACTGGCAGCTGACACAAGAAAAGGCATTTCTTCCTATGTCGACTGCTAATGACTTCTTTTGTTTGTTTTCCAAGTCTTGCATTCAAAAGTCAGGGTGACTAAGAAGTCTATAGCAAGCAATAAGACACAACAGGATGTGGGTTAAGATTGAGATAACTGCCCACCCAGGGTTGAACGGAGGCCCAAAGCTGCAGGCAGAGGGCCTTACAGCCCCTGGAAAGGTAGTCATCTCAGCCTAATCCAGACCCTGGGGTGTCTTACTGCACTTATACAATGGGTAAACACCCCTCTGTTAAATTAAAAACAGGTATTTTGTTAAAAGAAACTAGTGAAAAGTGGTCCCTCTCCACCTGTCAATTATCTGTCTTTTCACATATTCAATAGACATAATGGTTGTTTATTATGGAATACAGAATTCTAACTTCTGTAGAATTCTTCTGGCAGGATATTTCTTCCCTCATACACAACAGAAGGCCTTACATAGAGCTACGGTCTCAATTTTATCTGTGGTGGCAGGGTAAGCAGCAGAGACTGCCCTAGCCGCTGGTATTGGTGGAATGGGGATTTTTCATGGTCACTAAAGAAACACCAGGAATTAAAATTCTGAACGGTACTTCTGCATGTTTTTAATTTGTTTAGGTGTGCAAAGCGGAGATCCTTAGAATAAAATGTTTAAGGTTGGCCCGCCAGCGCAGTAGTTGGATTTCCGCTTGTGACGCCGATGACCTGGGTTCAGGAACGGATCCGGGAGTCAGAGGGCCAGCCAGGGAGAAGGCTAGATTGTCCGTTGACTGCTCATCCTCTCCTGTGGGGGGTTAGAGTGTCGGCATCTGCTGGCCCCTGGCGGAGGCCGAGGCACAGCACCACATCAGACTCCGTTGAGGGAGAGTGCATGTAGAACATTGGCTTAGGCCTTGACGTCGCATGGCACACCACACCCTGAACAGAAAATGAAAAAATGGCCCCAGCATGGCCGGATGACAGCCGCTCCTCCTCACACCACACAGGTCCTCAGAGCAAACCTCCTCCTCCGCCTCCCATATATGTCCCTGCCCCGGGGGCACTGTATCCCTGAATTCTCCTCCCTTCCCCCGCAGGGAGAGGCCCTCCTGGAAGGGTTAGAGCCAGAACCCTCGGGTTGCGGAGCATGCGGGACCATGAAAGGCGAAGGGGAGGCAGCGGATGTGAGATGGCGGGCACAGGGAGCTATGCGGGCCTGAAGGAGTGACACGGTTGGGGCCCATAAAAAAAAAAAAAAAGGAATAAAATGTTTAACTTACTATTTATTTTTGAAAATCTGATTTTTATTTTTTAGGGCCTTGTTGGGGGTTTGCAGTGAGTAAAGGTGGCAACCATGTTTGTGATGGCCATCAGCGATGAGTGAAGTGGCTCATGAATTCTGTATGTGATCTGCCTAAATTCCAAAGGTACAGTTTTTGTCTTTCTCTGGGCACTAGGCTGACATAAATGTATGCATGTCCGCCTACCTCGGCCAATCAGAAGTTAGGATTTTCCCTTTTTTTTTTAATCTAATTTTGTTTCTTATTCCCCTCGGGCCACACTCTGAGCCCCCACCACTGCACCTTCTCCCAGGTCTTCCTGCTCCCTTGTTACTCCTGTGGTTTGCCCTCCTCCCTCCACAGTGGAGCTCTCAGGGTGAGGATAGGCCCCTTGGCTGCACACTATCCAGTTATCAGGAGCACGCTCAGGTCAGTGAGTGCAGGGCCTGTGGGTGCGGTGGAGCCGTCATTCTGCACGGGGGTTCCTCTTAACCTATTCCGACCCTCAAGAAACAAGTGGCCCTGGTGTGCATGCCCTTCAACATACACAGCACTGTACCACCCTGTGCCTTCCTTCCCCTTTAGCCGCCATGCCGCACTGCCACCTGTGGTAACCCAGGCAGTACAGCAACGGAGGTAGCTGCCCTCCCTGCCCAGAGGAGGAGGAGAGGCTCCTTTGAGGCTCTAAACCCTTCTCTCACTTGCTAGTCTTAGATGACATGTGCTCATTCCCCAGCCCGGGTCGTCAGCATCGTGAGCGGTAGTGCTACGGTTGCACCAACATGCCACCGTTTTCCGAACCATTTTATAAAGCAAGTTATGAAAGTAGTAGCAAGAACATCAGGAACCACTGACTGTCTGCAACGGCTGATGTCAATGGTTAATGTATCTGTAATGAGACACTGGGGGGCTTACATGCAGAGCTGCATTGGTTTGAAAGGCTTGTAAGAAGGAAAACGCAAAGAGAAAGACATATACAGTAGAATGGGGGCCAAACAGATATATATAGGCAATGCTGTTATACTTCTGTTCTTCTTTTGATGCTTAACTATTTATATTAAATATGTCTGGCACCTCTCAGCTCAGTTCCTAACCCCCCCTTTAATCATCCAGCCATCAAACCAAGGTACAAACTCTCTGGGATTTAGCATCCTCCCCCTTGCCCAGGGGGTCCTCCTATGAAGAGGAGGTTAACTCAAGAGTAGGCAACAGGGCAAACTGGATGGCCTTTTAGTCTTTTCCCGTCCTTATTTTTCTCCGTTTCTTATTTTCCAGCTCTTCAGGGGAACTGGTTCAGCACCAGGACTCACCAGGAACTGCATTGTAAACACCGAGAAGCAAAACCAATCCAAATGACAGCTTAAGTGGTGGTGGAATTCCTGAAGGGAAACATCTGTGAAGCATCCCTGCCAGAGAGCTGAAAAAACGCCAAACGGTATCTGCTATTTATGGAGCAAGGGATATCTGGAAAATTAATTTGGGAGCTGCTACTTTGTAAGAACATGGATTCCCAAAGATTTACATTCAGAGTATGGCTTTTTTTATTATCTTAAACCTCTTCTAATAGCTCCACACTTCATTTTCCCAGTTGCTCACCTACACTTTAGTTTTTCCGTCAACACTCTCCCTTCAATGCACATTTCACAGATCTGGGGCGCAGATATCTATTCCTTTATTTGTAACATATTTTACCAAGTAAGCAAAGCAGAGTCCACATGGGCTCGCTTCAACTGCAATCTGGGGACAACAGCGTGATACAATACAGACAAGGCTATTCCATGAGTGAAGAAATTAAGAGTTTGGCTGGCATTATGTCTGTACTGAGGGATCTGGAATCTGTTACCATCCTCTGACCATAAGGAATAGGAAGGATTACAGACTGAGCCGACAAGTTTTAAAAGCCTGTCAGAGACAGCTTTCAGAAACCACATTTTCAAAAATGGACCAAGAAAAATCTGCTATAAATCAAGCAATGTCGGACATGGACCTTCTGTTCTTCCTGACACTTCTGCCCTGAATGACCCTGGTTCCCATCACCATCTATGCTCTTAGTGTAACACGGATGTCAGCAGAAGAAGGAATACAGGTTTTCCAATCAGGATATCATGACAACTCTGTATTACAGCATATCACAATAAAATATTTCCCACTGGCAGTTATTGTAAAAAAGCAAATCTGACTATTATAACATGTTATAAAACCATGATAAACCGTCTTTGCCTTTCTCCCCTCCGCTGCTTTGCAGTGTTCTTCTCCCCAGGTGAGACCAAAATTCCTCATCGCCCATCTCCCTCAGTCACATTTTCACTTTTTTCTAAAGTGAGAAACTTTAAATTTATAGTGATAATCACGATTTATATATATACTTGTTACATAAATATCTTGATATTCTAAATCTGATATTATGACCACCCTATTTGTTAACTTTGATTATGAAAAAATTTGGAGACAGTGTGTCCTAATGGTTAAAGCACTTGCTGGGAAACCAGGAGACTATAAGTTCAAATCCTACTAAAAGTCAAATATCCACTGTGTGACCTTGGGAAAGTCACAACCACCAAGCACTCCAGTATACCCTGTTGCGGAAATAGACAGAAGCAGGGCCCCACCAGAAAAAAAATAATGCATCTCTGCTGGGCTATTCTGAGCACATAAATATAGGTTACTGACCTGTAACTAGTAGCGGTATTCAGTTCACATCCACACATAGGCAGTCTTCCCTGGAGACAGCAGAGTCATTGGAATGTCTACCAGCTAAGCTCCTTCCACCACCCGGGTGGTATATCCTTCCGTGCCACCCTGTAATGTTAGATCTTGTACGCTGGAATCAAGGATCTGGGTGCCACACTGCCAGGGGAGGTTGTGTGGGTGGTGTAGATGTGAACTGAATACCACTACTAGTACTACACAAACAGGGAAGTAACCTGTATTTCTAAGATCAAGAATTAAATTCACTTAACACACATAGGGAGACTCCTAGAAGTCCTCTGAGAGGAGGGGGGCAAGGAGTACTGCCCCTATCTGGAGGACTGAGGTCCCAAAAGCAGCATCTCAAAAACTCATTACATCAAGGCTGTAGTGGGAGATGAAGGTGTGCACTTTTGCCCAGGTTGCAGCCCTGGATACCTCTGCAGTGGGGATATCCCAGGGGGCAGCCACCGAGGCAGCCATATGTTTGGTGGAATAAGCCCTAACCTCCTTGGGCGACTCTCTATTAGCTGACCTGTAGAAGAGGTTGATGCAGGATGTAATCCACCAGGCAAACATCCACTTAGCTGCTAGTCTGCCTGGAGAAGCTTCAGCACAGAGGACGAACAGCTGGTGAACTTCTCCATGTACTCTAGCCATGCACTCATTGCAATAACAGAGTGCCCTCGGCAGGTCCAGTCTGGAATTATCAAGATCACCTGTGCCTTGTCCTTCCAGGCCTTGACAACCCTGTGAACCAATGGGAAGGAAGGGAAGGTGTGCTGAAGGCCTGGGGTCCAGGGCCTAGAGAAGGCATCCTCTGTAGTGTCCTAGACTGAAGGGGGTGGGCACAGAACAGCCTCAGATTTCTGATCTTCCACAAGGCAAACAGGTTCACCAGAGAGGTGCCCCAATGGGAGAGCAGGTGTCCTAAGACTTACTGATTCAGGGACCACTCGTGTTGTCTCCAACCCAGCTGAGAGCTTCCGTGGATGGTTCTTCTCTCCTGAGACATGGACTGCCAGGTTATCTGCTTGTAGGCTACACATGAGGGTGCAGGTGAAGAAAACCACCTGACACAATGGAAAGGAGTGTGTCCTGCCCTGTCTGTTCATGATGGTCATGCTGTCCATCTGGACCTGAATGACCCAACTGAATCAACGGAGCAAATTCAATCGGAGCCAGACGCAGTGCATGGCGCTCAAGCAGGCTGATGTGGTGTCAGAACTGCCTGGGTGACCAGAACCCATGGGCTTTGTGGTCTCCTAGGTGAGCTCCCCACAACACCAGAAACATCAAGAGCATGACAGACAGTTCTTTGTGGATGAACAGGATTCTCTCCTCCAGATTCTGCAGACACAGCCGCCACTAGAAAGCTGGGCTCACACATGGAAATTAAATTTCAATATCACCAAGTGCAAGGTGTTGCATCTTGGTCGGGGAAACCCTAAACACAGGTACACCCTGGGAGGGGAGGCGCTGGAGGCCTCAATAGGGGAAAAAGACCTAGGGGTCATGGTGGATGCATGTATGAATAACTCTGAGCAGTGCAGGAGAGTGGCTAGCAAGGCAAACAGGATGTTGGGATGCATCTTAAGGGGGATCACCTCTAGGAGCAAGGAAGTGATTATGCCGCTGTACAATGGACTGGTTAGAACACACCTTGAGTACTGTGTACAGGACTGGAGACCACACTTTAAGAGGGGCATACAGCTCCTGGAGAGGGTACAGAGGAGGGCAACAAAGATGATATGAGGGCTTGGGGATTTGACGTATGAGGACAGACTTGAGGAGCTCTGCCTGTTTTCATTGGAGGAGAGGAGAGACAGGGGGGACATGATTGAGGTCTTCAAGTACCTCAAGGGAATAAATAGGGTAAACATGGATGGGATCTTTAGACTAAAGCAGGAAGGTATCACCAGAGGGCATGGTTTGAAGTTGGAAGGTGGAAGGGTGAGGGGGGAAAAGAGGAGGAGGTTTTCACTGAGAGGGTGGTGGACCTTGGAATGCACTGCCTGGTGAGCTGGTTCAGAGATCCACAGTGGAGGGCTTCAAGAGAGGGTGGGACAGACACAGAAAGTGGATGTATCAGATGATGGCCTGTCCCAGGGGGGTGGGGATGGATGATAGGGGTTTCTGGAGCACAAGGGATGGGAGGGTCTCGGCACCCAACTAAGGATCTAAGGTTCGAGCAGACTCGATAGACCGCAAGGCCTAATCTGCTGGCAAATAGTATGTTAGTATGTTAGATCCCAATGCATCAAATTAAATGGTAATCTATCAACGGCCCTTCCTGTGCGCTCCGGGGTCCCTCAAAGCTCCATCCTGGGCCCCACATTATTCAGTCTCTTTTTAAACACCCTCCCCAGCTCCTGCACAGGCAAAATGCTTCTATACGCCGACGACGCAGTCCTCATTGCCTCCCACCACGACCCACTCACACTCCAGAGCGCCTTGCAACTCACCTTCACCCAAGCTGAAAAATGGTTCCTCGACCATCGTCTGGTTCTGAACCTCAAGAAGACGAAATCTATGATTTTCGCACACCGCCAAAATAACTACAGAAATGCTCCCCTTTGCATCTTTCCCAGTACACTCCACCCCCTTTAACGGGTATCAACATACAAATACCTGGGCATCAACTTTGACTCGGCTCTCTCCTTCCATGCCCATCTTACTTCCTTGTCCTTTGCCATGAATGCCCAGATTGGACTCCTCTACCGCCACAAAGACTGCCTCCCTGAGTTTGCCCTACGGCTGGTTATCACTTCCTCCATCCTGTCATTGGTGGATTATGGACTCCCTATCTATGCAGCTGCTGACCCCACTGCCCTCACCAAAGTCCAGACCTCTATTAACAAAGCCTGCAGGCTCCTCACCGGTGCCTCCGGCAGAACTCACACATGCCAGCTCTACTCCGCCTCGAACTTACTCACTTTCGATGAACGACTGCAATACTACACCTGTATACTGGCAAAAAAGGCCCTACTTGAGCTCTGCCCCCTAGGAGTCACTGCACCCCTTCAACGGACCTCCCACTCGGTCGTCACCCGCAATACTGCCAAAGCCAACTTCCGGGTGCCCAGAGCCAGGACCTCGCTCGCCCAAAGGGCATTTCACTATAGAGCACCTTCCTGGTTTAATTCCCTCCCACCGCACATTTCAAACATCCCCAAAATTGGCTCCTTCAAAGTCGCCCTGCACAAACACCTCACTGACACTCAAAGCTGTAAATGCCCATTATAAGCCTTTCCGAGTGCACCATTCTGAACTAATCTGCCTCCCATAGCATGACGTATGCATTAGTCCACTTAAAATAGCTTCTTGCGGTCTGTACAACACGCACTGTAACCTGAGTGCTCCACTGGGACACTAAATAGCTAAATTTTTTGTGCTCGTGTGCAACTTGCCTTGCTTTGTATACTCTTCTGTATCTCACCTGTATTGTTCTCCACTGTCTTGCTTCACAAATATGTTGTCTCCCCCTCCCTGTGACGAGGTACCTTTTTAAATGAGTCTTTAACTCAAAGGTTTGTAAATCCAATTTCTTGAAATAAATAAATGGCATCCTACATCGGTTGGGTCACCACGATCAGTTGGTCCAGGTAACCAAGGCATTGGGACCACTGCTGGCCCAACTCCCATTGCATGGGCGTATTCTCCAGTGGGCCCACCGGATCATGAAAGTAGAAGCTGCCATAAACCTCAGTAGCCATAGTAAGTCCCAGGCATGGTGCAAGCGTGCAGGGTGCAAGCGCCTGACCTGAAATGACTGGGCAAAGGAGGTATGATCTCACGGCCAGGCTTCAGCTGGACTTCGTTCAGCATTAGTTCAGTTCAAATCAGTTATCCCTCAACTCCAAGAAAACAGTTTTAATGATCTTTAGTGCTAGGCAGAAGCTCACGGACCTCCCCTCCTTCCACACCCTTGGGGGCCAACATAAATGATGTCCCATCATGTAAGTACCTCGGGGGTCTGGCTCAACTGGCACCTTAACTTTTCTGGGCATGTGGATGCCATGCACAATAAACTTTACCCCAAACTAGGAGCACTATACAGGAAGAGGTTGCGTTCCTCCTCCTGCTTGCCATGCAATTGTCCTGAAGATGATCCTTCCCATCTTCAACTTTGGCGATACTGTCTACAGTGCTGCTCCTAAGACCATCCTAGCCAGACTGGATTCCTTCTTTCACTTTGCTCTGGACCTTCCTCCAAGAACCCACCACTGCTCCCTACATTTTTCCCTCTCCCTCGAAGCCAGACGCCTTACTCATTGTGCCTTCTTTATCTCCTAATACTGGCTTGGATCCCTCCCCCATACCTTAACTCTCTCCTTTTTCACCCCCCTTCCACTTACACCCTTCGTAGCTCTGGCTATCACTCCTTCACGCTACCTTATAGGAAATCCTCTGCTGGCCAGGCTTTCTCCTACCGTTTCCCCAAACTATGAAATTCCCTCCCCCTATCTATCCACTCTGCCACCTCTCAACGCTCTCTGTCACCTCTTCTCCTCAATGTCACCATACACTCCTGCAATTACACTTGATACCGTACCTTACTCTGCTCCTCTGACCCTACTTTCTACCCACCCACTGCTCTCCCTCTCCTCCAAATCCATGTTCCCCACCCTAGCTCACATCGTCACTCCCCTTCTACCACTTACCATAACTGTCATTCCTCTGTCTCACTGAATTAGCTTTACCTGCATTTCCCCTGCACAACTGCCCTTTGTTTCTCAATGAATGCTCACTTATATCCATTGAGTACATGCTATTATGCATTCTTTGTAATATATAATGCTCCTTGATATCCACTGGAATACATGCTATGCCATATTTTGTATGCATTTTATCTTTTTATATGATGCTAGTATACACTGCCTGTTTCTACTATGTAATTGTTTGTCTTGATTGCTTTCATTGCCCTCCTTTATCCCATCTCCCCAGACGCATCTAGAAAGAAGTTGTCAGCTCAGTATGTCTTTCCTGGTGAAACTTTTGAACTAACTAAATAAATAAATAATAATCTGATGCCCAGTCCACCAGGAGGTGGGCCTTGGCCTACAGGTAGTCAGTTTCTGCCCTGAGGAACCTGAATCACCTGCGAGGGGACAAGTTCTGACTAGGTCAGATTGACCAGAAGACCCATTGTCCTGACAGGTCTGGAGGGACAGATCCCTGGACCACGTCACTGCCTCCTTGGACAGACTGTTGAGCAGCTAGTCATCCAGGTAGGGATATACCCTGATGCCCCTGTTTTATGGGAAGGCCACCAGCACCACTGCTGTGCACTTGGTGAAGACCCTTGGTGCGGATAAGAGGCCAAAAGGAATGACCTGGAACTTGTTTAGTACCCACATGCATGAAACCCAGGGCACTGGGGATGGGACAGATGGACTGGGATCTGGAACAATGCATCCTGGAGGTCCAGGGAGCAGGACCACATCACCTGTTCCAAGGACGGTGCGACCTAATTCAGCGTGATCATACAGAGGATGTGCTTCTGCACAAACTTGTTCAGGTCGTGCAGTTCAGTGTTGGGTGCCAACTTAATGACGGTTTCAGAATCAGAAAATACCTGGACACATATTCTTGAGTGGCTAGAGAATCTGGGACATGAGCTATCACTCTATGTTCTAAGAGCCGAGCTATGTTGGCACTCAGTGCGGACGTGTCCTCCTCCATCACTGACTCCCCAGGAGCTTGGAGCTGGTAAAGCAGGAGAGCCAAGAAGTCCAGAGGCAATCCTTTTCCCACCACTTTTAAGACCTTAGTGTCCGAGGTGATGGCAGATCATTATGGAAATTATTATGTGCAACTGATCATTATGTGCATTATGAGCAACTGATCCCTTACTGGCTGCTGGGGCAGGGACTGGATGACAGGGGGGAATAGCACCCCGTAATCCTTCATTTTGCAGCCTAGGAAGGGGCCCTGGCAGACAGGGACCTGGAGGCATGTGCCACCTGGCTCCCTCCCCCCTCTCTTTTTCCCTGGCTGCCAAACTAGACTTCGGACACTAGTGCTGTTATGAACCTGATGGGGCTGCTGCTGAGGATACTGTGGCTGGAAGGGCCAAAACTGCCTTCTTTTTAGATTTGAAAGGTTTCAGATCCTTCTGGGATGAAGCTGCAGAATCTAGGGTGGCACTGAACTTCTCAATGTGAGCAAGACACCCTTCCACCCCAGCATCAGAGAGCTCAGTGCTAAGGAATAGGACATCAGGCAGTTTGTGCTGAGTGTCTGCAGTTAAAGTGCACAGACTCAGCCAGGCCCCAAAATAATCGCCCATATCCAAGGCCATTTGAAGCTGGTGGTTCAGTCAGTGATTGCCCCTTGACTCCGAGCATTTGGGCTGCCTGCTGTTTATCAGCAGAGAGCAGGGAAAAGAAATGCCCCACAATACCAAAAAGAGGGAATCACCAAATTTAGACATCATAGAAACATAGAATTTGACGGCAGATAAGGACTGCTTGGCCCACCTAGTCTGCCCGATTTTCCTACCTAACAGATAAGCTGCAGATCCTAGTTAACCAACAGCTCACTTCCTCCTACCCCCCACTAGAACTGCCTTATGTCTGTCCCATGCATTCTTGAATTCCCCCACTGTTCTTGACTCCACGACCTCCTCAGGGAGGCTGTTCCATGCATCCACAACCCTCTCTGTGAAAAAATACTTCCTCACATTACCTCTGAGCCGTCCCCCCTTTATCTTCAAATTGTGCCCCCTTGTTCATGACCGAGTATCTGGCCTGCCAGAGACACGCATACACCTTTTAGGCCACGTAATCAATTTTCTTGGTCTCCTGGTCAGGAGGTCTGTCCATGTCCCCCTAGCCTTTTGACTTGCAGAAGGCCAAATCCGAAACCATGCCCACAGCTAAGGGGTGGTTGAAAAAACTTGAAATTATGCCTTTGGAGACCACATACTTGCAGACCATCTGGGGCACTGGGCAGGATACTGCCAAAGCTCCAGGCCAGTCCCAAATGGCTTCAGCCAAAGGGAAGGCAACACCAAAGACTCATCCATATCAAAGGTATCGGTGAATGGGTATTAAGCCCGTTTCTGCACTGACTACAAGGGAATATTCATGAACTTTGACATCAGTTGGAGCAATACTCCAAAAGACGTCGGCCCAGATGTTGCAGATTGATCTTCCAAGGATTTCTGGTCAAACTGCTAAGTCCTGATCAAGGCCATTGATGACTCAACATCTGAAGATTCTTTAAAAACAGATCTCTTCCCACCATGTACCACCGTGGATCTTCCTCTTGGGTGATCTCCACAGACAACCAGCCTGGCAAGACAGAGGCACTATTAGGAGCCCTAAACTGTGACTGCAATGGAGAGAAGTGGATGATCATGGTCTGCTAAGAAGGATGGATTGGCAGAGGAATGACTTAAAGAGGGCCAAGGGACTGCTGGCCCCAGAGGCAGAGCCCTACTCCTCCTTGAAATGGCCCACTGCTGCCAAATGAGTTTCTCATAGCGCCAGTGATGCCTCTCCTCACCCAAAGATGAGGAGGTTGAGGAATGACGACAGAAGACACCTCCTGGTTGAAAGAGATCAAAAGCTTGACCGGTGCCCTGACCTCGACCACTGGCCTGGAGACCGACATCGATGAGTCTCTGCCGCTGGGTCTTAGTAGAGCACCTGCTTGGGCAACGTGACCAAAACAGGTCTAGGAGGCACGACCACCAGAGGATGCAGTTCCTGCAGCAACTTGGCCAGGGATACTGACTGGTCCTCATCCTCTTGGGTGAGGTCAGGGAGCACCGGAGCCTTGAAGATCAGCACCTCACTGATCTCATCTTAAAGTCATTTGATCAGCTGAAAAAAAAATCTGGACTGTTTGACTGACTGGAGTAGAGGTCAACAGAACAGGCAGGGTCACTGCGGAACTCTCAACCTGGCCCTAGACCTGAGAAAGCTAAACCAAAGTTGAGCAATCAAGGAGGTCAAAGGAGTAGGAAGAGAGTGACTGTTTCAAATCCTACAAACTGTGATGGCAACGTTTCTTGATGTGGTAGGAAGGGCCCTCTCCGAAGGTCTGAAAGGCCATACACATTTCTTAACATTCCTCCAAGAACAACCCTCTGGCACTGGTCCCTGCCAGGAAGAGTGCGGAGACCAAAGAGGCCCCTGCCGAAGCCACCTCTTCACTGAAGACTGCCAAGCGAGCAGATGACTCGGTAGCCCCCACAGCCGATCTGCAGTCTTTTGGCCTACCTAGGGCCAGCTTGGACTTCTGTTCCTTGATGGATGGTAGCAGCATGGCACGGCACTTATAATCTTTGACACTGTGCTGGTTGCCTAAGCAGCAGATGCATGTATTATGTGGTTCCGGACTGCCTATGTGTGGATAGCAAACTGAATCAATGATCCTATAAATTATATTTTGGGAAAAAAAAAAGCAATCCATGTACCAGCTTCCAAAACCAAACAAGATCTACAGTGAGCACTTTAGACAACAGTGGCTAAATTCACAGATGGTGATGGTGGGGAGCCAAGTACTCTTAAATTGACGTTAGAAATTATTCTTTCCCCAATATTCATGCATGCCGTACATCTCAGAATCAGCACACTCTAAATCCAACAAATTAGTAGCCCTTCATTAGGATTTAGTGTATCCCAACTCCTTCAATCAAACTCTGAAATATAACAAGCACAATATGGCACTTGAAATACAAAGGGTGGTTCATCAGCATACTTGTCGTTGGGTGTCTCCTCTCGTGTGTTTTAACAATTTGGGATGCACTGAACAAAATGATGAAATAGTGATTCATTGGATTTGGGTGCACAGTTTCTTCTTCCTTTCATTAAGTTTAGCAAGATGTGTGGCATGGCCTGATAACTGCACTCGGAATACCTCATAAAATGAAGAGACCTTGCTTTACCTAATGTCAAGCTGCCAGTTGTGCTGTTCAACATGCCTCTCAACATTTTGTCAATGAAATGTAGGACAGTTGCTCAAAACGTGCAATGCTGTGGGATGCTGGTCCTCAAAATGTGGGAAACATTGTCAAACATCAAGACACAAGCTCAGAACACTGTAGAAACTAGTGCATTTGTAAAAAATTTACTGTTAGCATCATATAATATTAAGAATTTCTGTTTCAAGTCAATTTACAGCACCTTCTCAATGGGGGAAACACCATTTTCATGTGGGATGGATGTGGGACAAAGCAATTTTTTTGTAATTCTTTGGTAACTGGGTAAGGCCCACTAGGCACAAGTGCCTGTTTTCAGGGGCGACCCAGGAGCACTGGGGAGGTTAAGTGACTTGCTCAGTCAAACAGTATGCAAGTAGAGATAGTGGGAATCAAACCCAGGTTGGCTGGATGTACTAAGTTCATTCACAACTTGTTACTCTAACCTCTAGGCTACTGAGGGGCAAAAGGAGGGACATCCCTTGTAATGAGGTACAGCTGAAAGGTATGCTGTTCACTTTGCTTTTTCCATATCCTAGCCATGTAGCCCGCAAGCAAAAGAGCTGTAATATCATGTAGTGCCAAGGTGAATGCATATGAAGCAGAACAGAGGTCAGATTTCAGTGTAACGCTCTGCACAACTATTTATCATTGCTCCCTTCTGACAATTCACGACTAAGGCCACTCCACGGAGAATCGTCCCACACTCTACCTGCTCTCCATATCAATGCATCGTCTGTTGGCCATCAGTATCTCCTCCTCTTCCTTCTGAATCCGGGCTTCCAAGCATGTGTCGTAGCTGCTGTTTGGAGAGTGGCTGATTACTGTGGTGTCCCTATAATGCAAGCATCACAAATTAGTTTGAGCACAATTTCCCGGAGCACCCAGATGCATTTTAGATGCACTGGGGTAGCCAGAAAGAGAAGGACAATACTGAACAATGTGCCCTTCATCTTTGCTTTTCTAGGAAAAGGAAGTCAAAAAAGATAACTATATTTGCAATTAAGTATCACTATTTAAAAACAGGACAACAGAACAGTTTACTCAAAAGGACAACTGCAGCTTTGTTCATTGACATTATATTTTCGTAACAGTACCATCAGGCCAATTGTTAAACTCACCTATAATATTATGATGGACATGATCCATACCTTCAGCTGTTTCACATCATTACGAGGGCCAATTCCCTCACTTTACCCCCTCAAAACTAATCGGTCCCACATGGAAAAGGTGTCACCCACAAAGAGGAGGCTCTCTCTCACATTGTGAGCTCAACTATGAGAGCAAAAATTTGCAATACTCGATGATCCTACATTCAAACTAAACTTTGCACATAGAGAGGCACAAGCCTGTAGAGTGTTCAGAGCATACATCTCCAAGACTTGCAGTTTAGAATAATCCCATACATTCCGCGTGCCAATGCAACACATTTTCCAACATTTCAGTGGAAAACAATGAAGACATATCTACAGTAGGCATTTAATGTGAAGTACACTTGCTTCAACACAAATCCACTCAGGGTATGTGGTGCCAGAAGACATAACCAAAGTACCAGAGTGCAAAACAGTCACGGCACTCAGTGCTAGTCTTTTTGCAAAATGACCGCACTCCGCCCAGTGTTTTTTTCTTTTTTTTCTTGTTTTCTTAAACGCCGCATTATTTAAATCTCATAGCAAGACATCACAAATTATTTGTATGACATCACATCAATGAGATACAGTGTTTGCTGTGAAATTTGCAACCAGCAGAATTCTTCCCATGAGGTCTGGCCATAATATCTACATAGGATACTACAAATCCATGTACCTCTTCAGGTCAGAGGGTTTAAACAAAGCCACTAGCCCATCAATAACTTGTTAGAGCAATCCTGTGGTTCCACACTTTTGATCCAACATGCTGACTTTTAAGGCTAATGCACAACCAGGGTGCAGAGGTGTAAAAGTGTGGGTACAGTCCACCTCTGTCTACTTCGCCCCCCAAAAAAAGTGAAGTCTGACTGCCTGGACTCCTCCCGACCCCCAGAAACTGACTCCAGAGGTCACACAGAGGCGGCTCCACACCGTGACATCCTCTAGTTAATTATAGCAAGGATATAGATTTCCACCTTCGTACCTAACCCCCCCCCAAAAAAATCTCCTCATGTTTCTGTAGTGTGAGCTGCAACATTGCCCTTATACAGTCCATTCTGTGGATTTCTTCCACCCTAGTTACCCAGGAATCCCTGGATGGGGGGAGGCCAAGTGGTTTGCGGCTACGACACCGTAATCCCCTTCAGAGATGCCACGCATAATATCTTACGAAGAGTACACGAGTCATACTGCTACCCATACTCAGTACACGAACACCTACCATCAGGTGCTTAAACACAAATGGAAGGGGTTTCCCAGACCTGTGTGAGCTCCCTTTAAATACAACACAAGTACCCTTGAACTGTAGGGCAAGCCTAAAAGGTATGAATATGGGAGTCCACCTGTCAAAATCCTTTCCAACAGAGGTTTGTATGTCCAGCTATAAAGTGCTGGATAATTGTGGGATGTGGAAAAAGTGAATTCTGCATTTCCACCATTATTCTCTCCAACCTGGGGACACTGTGACTCACCAGCCATATTCCCAGGCATGGCTGCACTCCTCTTCCGAAAGTACCAGGTTAACTCCGGTTTCCCATTAGGTATGCACCCTATGAATCTCATGGCAATCTCTGCTCTAAAGGCACTGCAGGGTTTTAAATAGTTGATTAGCAATTTTTTTTTCCAGGGACAATACTAACTGTACAGAAAGTATTTATGTAGGTTTTCTATAAGTGTTATGTTTGTTAAACACAATGAGGCAAGTGCTATGCATTTTTTCAATGTTTTAGCACTTTTATGAGCGAAATGCTAATCAATTTTTAGAGTTAAATAAAACCTTGCACCGTATGCCCACAAGATTGAGATACCCCTCCCCTGGAGAATGGCTGCTCAGTACATGTCTACCAGAGACGTCATCTCTCATGCCACCCCCACCTACTCGATTTTCAGTGGTCAAGTAAAGCCATACTTAAAATTATACCAGAAAAAGTCTCGACATGGAAGGCCATATCTCTGCTGTAGCTCCCCAAACTGGAGGAGGCGGTCCCCCTGTAACAGCTGCCGGTAACTGGTGAGGGTGAGCCACAGCCCTGGTCCATGCTCTGTTGCAAGAACTCCGGGTCACCAATTAGGATATTAAGAGGGCCAACTTCATCCAGAGTCCCAGTCACCAGCCTTGCTTGATGCAACATGCGCAAAGTGTGCTTGGTCCACGGATTTCACTACCCGTGACTAGATCCTGAGGGTCATTTTCACTGCGGGGAGTGCAAACAGAGAAGCAGGTAGAGAGGGGTCTGCCTCTATCTCCGGCCACCCTGTATCATCTCTCTGTTTTGCCCATGTGATTACAGGGACTAAGTGTTGCCACGTACTATAATTTAAGTATGGCACTGTTAGGCCCTCTTGCTGTTGGGGCATGGTCAAAATGCAATTCTGTGTCATCCCTCTGCCCACGAAAACTTCAGAAGTAGCTTCTGCAGACTCTTCCAGTAACTCGAAGATACGCTAACTGGCAGTGCCTGAAACAAAAATAAGTACTAAGGCAAGATATTTACCTTTAGTGTAGCTTTCTGACCACCCCGATTTAAAGGGATGCACTTCCAAGCTATTTCTGCTTTCACTTCGTTAAACAGCTTGTCATAATTAAGGGTAAACAAGAAATGCGGAGCAGGAGACACCCGGTCCCCCAGGTATCTCACAATGTTCTGGGGTGCCAATTAAAGGGAAATGTTCGAAAACCTGGGGTCATGATTCCCAGGCAGCTGGTTTCTAATTTCTCAAGGTTAATTTTATACCCTGAGATCGCTCGATAGTAAAAGAGCTCTCGGAGCAAGACCTGCACAGATGTTTCCAGTGAGGTAATAAACATGGAATCATCTGCATACAGAGAGATTTTATGTTCAGGGCCTCCTGTCCAGATTCCTCAAATTTCTGGGTTCAGGTGGACTGCTTCACTCAGGGGCTTGATGCATAAGGCAAGAAGGAGGGAAGAGAGTGGGCATTCCTGCCTGGCGTCACCGATTAGGTGAAAGCAATCAGTCGTCCCCCCATTAATCTTCATCATTGCTTGGGGAGAAGTGTATATTCCTCCCACGCATTTTAGAAGCCCTTTGCCCAACTGCATTTCTTGCAGGGTCCTGTGCAGGAACCCCCAAATTATCCTGATCAAATGTTTTCTCAGTGTCCATGAACACTGCCAAATAGAAAGCTGGCAATCTCTTCAGCTGCAAAATCAGAATGAGCACATGGCAAATGCTGTCAAGGATTAACCTACCATTTATGAAGCCAGTCTGCTCAGAATGAACTACAGACCCCATGCAGCCCTGCAGGCTGACCTGTTAGGACTGATGTGAGCACCTCTATGACCACATTTAGTAAAGATACCAAGCAATTAGATCGCACAGTGTGGGATCTATTTCTAGTTTGGGGATTTCTGCTACTGTGAGTACTGCTGGGAAAAACCCCACTGTTTCAGTGTCTTTATTTCAGTGAAAGCCTTATAGGGATAGGTTGCAAACTTCTAATGTTTCGCCTCCTTCAGAGTTTTTTAAAGGAAGATACATAAACCTTGCCTTTTTTTTTTTTTTGATATACATAAAAATGTGAGCATAAGTGAAGGTTTTTTTTTTTTACTAAAACTCAGCTTTATTTATAAATTCGTGCAAAACTGGCATTATCAGTAATGCAAATTACATGTCTTGCTACAGCACAATGTCACCTTCTGTGAGTGAAGTTGTTTAATACTCCAAATTGTATTGTTGCTTTGTGTTTGGTTTACAAGAGTCCTATTTTTTAACTTATTTAAGGTTCCTAGTTACTGCTGCCTTCTCCCCCGCCCAACATTCATTTTTTAATTACTTATCGGTTCCAGAACCAGGTGACAGCATATAAGCAGGAGCCTAGAGAGAAGCTTTCCATGCAAGGCTTCCACTCAACTGACGTCACCGGGTTCCAAAACGGATAAGTAATTAAAACATTTATACTGGGCAGGAAAAAGGCATCATTAACAAGGGACACTAAAGAAGAATAAACGAACACTATTTCAAAGCAAACACAAGAAACAATACACTGGGGATATTAAACACATGCCCACATTTTCAATTATATCAATACATGTAAATAAATAAATAAAGAAATAAATTAAACACAAGATTTATGTTTCCTTTACGCAAATCCTAGGGGACATAACCAAACCCAACATAATAAAATGTTCAAAGGCTTATTACTGCAGTGTTGTTTGGCAATAATAAATCTTTCATACTGAAATAAAACGTTCACCTTATGACAGTTGAGATAATCAGACAGTGGAGGGAGGGAGGGATAACATGAAAGCAACATCAAGCTTAGTAGTGCGGCTCTCTTGGGACTTTTGATATTTTACGTATTTTGTTTAATTCTTTTTTTTTTTTTTTTAAATACAGAATGCAAAGCTGCCTGAAGGCACCAAATGTCACAAGTAAGAAGATACAGTGCTGTTCCAGGCAAGTTAAACAAAACCAAGGAAAGCATTTGTGTATGTAAACACTGCAATATGATACACATATGACATGACGTTCTTAAAGCTATCATATAATCCTAGATCAGGACTTGTGTATCAGCAGAAACCCTTTCAACGAGTCACCCAGTTTTAAAAAGTAAAGTATAAACCCCAGTGGTTCTTTTAAAGTTAATATCACAATTGTTGAAACGCAAAATACTCCATCTACTGTGACTGACAAATTGAAGAAAAATTAATGTATGATGTATACAGAAAATAACGTGGCTTTGTTCATCTCCGGTATAGTTCTTTGGGTTTGCCCTCTAGAGCTTGACAGGACATTATCAAATATGGTCAACGCTGAACTGCACCGATGGCCCAGCGGCAGGCCATGGCACTACCATACAGGCAAACTGGGTTAAGCCCATCAGTGGACACAAGGGTTGGGAATGCTGATGACAGCAGAGCTGCTTGGCTTCGTTAGGATGGCACCTTATTCCACTTCCACAGTGACCCTTTTGGTGAGACCACAGACAATCAGAATGTAAACTCTATGTCCCCTTGCCTCCTTCACAGGGTCACTGTGGAGTTTGTGTGGACCACAGTGCCTGTGGCAGAAGGAAGAAAATGGAAAAATGTCAGTGGGTGCCAGAAGAAATACAGGTTACTCACCTGTAACAGTTCTAGGAGTGGTATATGTTGTTCATCCACACTTATTGGCAGGTTCCTTGCCGCTTTAAATCTTGCCAGAAGGTCTTCAAGCTGGCTCCTCCCACCCACGTGGTAAAACTCTCGGCTCCGCCCCGTGACGCCAGATCTAGCCCGCTGGAAGCCAGGTTGCGTGTCGAAGCCAGGGAGGTTGTGTGGGTTGTGTAGATGAACAACATATACCACTCCTAGAACTTCTGTTACAGGTGAGTAAGCGGCATATAATTTCCGCCCTGAGTAGTCCAATTTCTTGGATTCCTTATTGGGTGGTTTGTCCACATCCCGAGCGTTCCCAGAATGCTGAAAAATGCTATCGGTCACTAACCCCTCCGCAGAGGGGTGCTCCAAGAAACCAGAGAGTGAACCAGTAGGGACCACATACTTTCGAGCCATCCTGTCCGAAGGTGCAGGACAAGATGCTGGCCACTGCCACAGCTCCAGGGCCGGGCCAGCAATGGCTGTGGCCACTGGAAAGGCCTCCGTAGGGGAATCCCCTCGGTCCAGTATCTCTGTGAGGGGATACTTGGCCCATTTTGAAACGGGTTCAAGCTTCATTCCAGTGCACTCTGAGATGAGTTGAAGCATTCCTAAAAACGAGGATGGGCTCTCCTCCACCGAATGACCCCTTGCAGACTCCAGGTCAAGTGGCCTGGAGAACAAGGAGGAGTCGTTGTCAGACTCCAAGGAGTCTGCGAACAGCTGCCGAGCGCCTGAGCCACCCTCCATGTGCCGAGGTCGATCGGAAATGAGGGTGACCGACAACCTATGGGGCAAGCCCTGACCAGACCGAGAATCCTTAGTCGGGGTCCCAGTCCTTGACTGTGGAGGCGGAGATTCCACCACAATGGGTGGAGCTGCCGGTTTCGGACGAACAACTGGTGCCAGTTTTTGGCTCCTAGACTATGAGTTGTTGTTTCGGCTGCTCAGGTGACAGCCACCTAATGGCCGGAGAAGGCGACAAGAGTCTGCTTATTCCTGGACAATAAGAGCTGCTGCCACATTAAATCCTCGTAGCACCGACGCAACTTGCTCCAGAGCCTATCCTCCGGAGAGAACGACGAGGATGAGCAGCGACGCCACCTTCCATGGTGCTAAGACCGAGACAGCCGACGTCGGCGGGACCGGCTGGACCTGGAAGAGGTCTGAGACCGAGACTGAGACCATCGGGGATTCCGAGGGTGGGTCAGAGAGGGGACGGGGGAAACCTGCTCCTCCCTCGGTTCAGGGATCTTAACCGGGAACTCCAGCACAGGCAAGTCCTCGGTTTCCACCGGGGGAACCGGTGAAGTAGGGTTGTCGGCATCACCAGTCAACAAACTGTCCGACGAGTTGAGAAAAATCTCGACTGCGTTGACGGGTGTCTCGGCGGCAGACCTGACGGGACACACCGTGAAGTCAGCGGCCTTAGCTGCAACCTCGAATCGAGCCCAAAGTTCCATCATCCGTGAAGGGATCTCCCGCCTCCCACGAACGTCGACGGTGGGACTTAACTTTTGAGCCCTTCTTCTTGGACCGACTGGTATGTCCTGATGGTCCCTCTCCCTTGGTGGAGAGGGATTGACAAAGTTCCTTAAAAGAAGCTGTATATGAAGAGCCCAAGGAGAGCGGGATAAATGCTGCAACCGAGGAGGAAGAAGACGCGGCCTGGGCTGCCTCCTCCTCGAGAGCGATCATCTGCTCCAACTGTTCTGCGATGCCCGCTGCCAGCGCCCAATGGGCCTCCTTCGACTTGACCGGCGGATACAGTTTTTCAGGGTGCCCCAGAAGAAGTCAAGCAGAGCGGTCCTCCAAGACTGAAGCCAAAAAGGATTTGCACAAATCGCAAGCCTGAGAATCGTGGCCGAGCCCTAGGCAGTAGATGCACGTGGAGTGCGGGTCGGTCCGGGACATCTTCTGCCCAGAGGGGCACCAACGAAAGCTGGGAGTCGATTTGTCCATCACAGCCGTGAGGGAAAAAGAAGACCGAAGTCTTGTAAATTTGAGAATTAGTTTCGGGTTAACTGAAGTGTGGATCCAGGCCTAAAACGCAGAGCGCTAAGGAGGGAACCTGAGCTTCCAAGCGGTAAGGAAGATCTGGCGTCATGGGGCAGAGCAGAGAGTTTTACCACCCGGGTGGGTGGGAGGAGCCAGCTTGAAGACCTTCTGGCAAGATTTAAAGCAGCAAGGAACCTGCCAATAAGTGTGGATTGAACAACATATCCACGTCCCCAGAATAGCACTGTTTGCTGAGGTATTGCATGACAAAAAGATTGCCATCTGCACCATTCTGAGGATGGCACTGAATGTGAGGAACAAAGATCCACTGTAGACCAAGAAGAAAAGCCCTCTTCTCCAGACTAATGATCTGCCGAGAGCAGTGAAAAAGGAACCGCACACTCTAAGGTGTTAGGGAACCCAGATGGGCCTCTGATGTCATCCTGGAGGCATCTGTGGTGGGGACCTCTCAAGGGGATGGAGGGAGGAACAGGGATCTGTGAAGCAGATGAAAGAGGTCTTGCTACCAGCAAAGAACTCTGCGTAAGGGGTCTGTGAACAGTATAGGGTGATGCAGGGATTGACTAGCCTGTGTCCGTTGGGAAATGAACATGTATTACATAATGTATGTAACTAATTCCGGGTCGCCCCTGAAAAAGGGACCTCTGTTCTCAGTGGGTTTACCTGGTTATCAAAATGCTATAAATAAATAAATGTGGAAGTGGGCAATAAGAACATTAAGATGCCAGAAGGCCTAGGAGGTGAAGCATGGACCGACCTTGCAGGGACCTAGACGCTGGAGGCAGTCAATGTTGTTTGAGCAATCAGTGTGTCCGCACAAGGTTTTGGAAAGAACGAGTATGCTACAGTCATGTTCAGGACAGTACCTTTAAACTGAAGGCTCTAACACAGGGTCAGGACTGATTTGGGTTCATTGATCAGGATACCCAGTTGGTCAAACAACTGACAAATCCGGTACAAAGTCTGTAATGCCATGTCCATGAAAGGCATTTGATGAGCCAACTGTCCAGGTAGTGGAATACTGTATGTCCAGGGATTCCGAGCATAAGGCCACAGCTACCATAGCAAAGCATTTGATCAAGGCATGTTGCACCAAAGAAAACAACTGGCCTTTCAACAGGAAATGGTGATACTGTTGATGACTGTGTCTGATCTTGATGTGCATATATGCATCTTGCACGTCCAGGGCACAAAGCTAATCCTTATGTGAGAGCAGAGGAAGGAACAACTGAAGCGAGTCCATGCAAATATTTTGTACATAATACATTCATTCAAGTCTCTGAGGTTCAATACAGGGCGCTGATAGCCAGAGTGGACAAATCAGTTTGTCAACTTGTGGTCAGTTTGGCCACTAGTTTTCAAAATCTAGTAGCCAAATCAATATGTTTAATGGTCAATACTTTTAACAGCTTAAAAAAAAAAATCACATCATGAGCAGGTAGTCAGTTGGCCGATAACTTTCAAAATCTAGCAGTCAAACCAATTTTTTAGTGGCTATTGTCCATCTGGTTACCTTATATGTCCCATCTTGTTGACCGCCCATTTTCTTCAAAAGATGGCACTACCGGGAATAAAAATCCTGGTTCCTTTCAACAAAGGGAACATGCAGACTACCTCTTCTGTCCAAGAGAGTACATACTTGGACTGTGTACTTGTGTGAATGAACCCCCTCTCCCCCCACCCACAAAGAGACAATAGGTCATGGGGTATGATTTATGGAATAATGCATGGGGAAGAGTGCATAATGAGAATTTAATGACCACCCAAGATGTGGGATGCAACATAAACACCTCGGGCTTCACCCTCGGGGTTTACGTAGCATCCCACACCTCAGGTAGTCATTAAATTCTCGCTTATGTACTTCCCCCATGCATTGTTTGATATGATTGCTGGCTTGCATTTTTTCTCAGTGCAGTCGTTTCATTAAAAAGGTTTAACGAGCTTTCAAGTGCAGCATGGCTGGTATGTCTGAGAAAGGCACACAGTCAAAATTGATCTTTTTTCAAAATGTTTAAACTGTTACAGAACTTTGTTGGAAATTTGCAGTTCTGTTGTAAAAGTTCTGTAAAACAGTTCTGTTTTTTTGCAGGGGTATTTCCGTCCTTTTCCTCAGCTTTCTCTGGTGTGGTTGCCTTGGAGATATGTAAATGAGGGTAATGTCAGATGCCATTGTCCTTGCCGTGTCTATCAGAATAAGAAAGAAAGTGAGTGAGCTGGATTTCTTTTTTTTTTTGTACCTCTGGTTTTTATTTGACACTACTTTTGACAACCAGGAAGCTAGTTTCAGAATCGCAAAGGTGACTGTGAGGTGATTTTGTCTAGCATGAGGCAGGAGAAGCAGCAGGCGGCGCAAGCTCACCGTTATAACTCACGGGTTATAATAGCAAATTATAGCCTGCTCCTTCTATTGGAAAAAAACACAAGCCAGTTATTACAGGGTAATAATGGGCAGACTGGATGGACCATTGGTCTGTTTCTGCTGCTATACTTCTCCATGTCCACTTCAGTCAGCAGGACTGAAGTAATCTGGGGTAATGATAACAAGGGCTGGGAGGGTGCACAGGAGGAGGAGGAGGTGCAATCAGTTCCAGCATATGCCCTTCCTGGATAATATCTAGAACTCATCTGTCTGTTGTAATATCCTGCCATTTTGTCAGAAACAGGAAGCTCTTGACCCCCACCTGAACCCGATAGTGAGGCAAGGGGGGATGTAAGAAAAGACAGAAGGGAGGAGGGTTGGCAGGAGCACTACTAGAACCTGGACCCATTGGGAGCCTTTAAATGAGCACTTGAGGGCTGCTGCATGAAGACAGTCACACATGAGGCACACAGATAAGAACTCCGGGCATGGGAGGAGCGAAAGCCTCTGGAAAAAGCCACCATGCCATGAGAGGGCTTGGGAGTAAGGGACTTCACAGAGCAGAGTCATTTTTTTTTCCCCACTTACTATACTTTTATTCTTCTGGTTGCCAACCTCCTTCAGCTGCCCCCTGCCGAGCCAGGAGCCATCCACACATGCAGTGCCCTATGGATTACCCCCCAAGGGCGGAGCCATTGGGGCCTTCCCCTTGCGGCCCCGACGGTGCTCTATCACGGATGCGCTGGAGACCCCCTCGCATCTGCCATAGCTGGGAAGGCATCACGTTGCACACGAGGCCTTTTTGCTTTTTAGAAGGGGGAGGTGTCATAGCAAGCACTGTGATGCACCTGCATCATGCCTTCTCACCCCACTCCCCCACCCCAAGGAGCATGTTCAGATGCTCCAATACTATGCCGTGACCCGTGGTCACCTGCGTACCTGGTCCGGAGACATACTCAACCCCCTCCCCCCAACAGAGCTGAAGAGCGTGCAATGGCCACTCAATTCTTCCCCGCCCCTTGCTGGCCCTCAAGTATCCATAGTCTGCTTCCAAACCCGTGTCACCTGCGGCGCAGTGGTAAATCTTTCTGCTGCGCCGGTGGGACAAATTGCGAAAAGTCATTTTTGAAGACTGTAACTCTGACAGTGTGAGTTGCATGTCATGGGCAAATAATTTCTGTCTAGGAAAAGGAGAGTTAAGGATTCACTGTTGAAATCGGTGGCAAAACCAGCAACATGCAGCCATAAATATTTGCAAAGGCAGATACTAAAACACAGAAACACAGACTTTGATGGCAGATAAGAACTGCTTGGCGCACCCAGTCTGCCCATTTCCCTACCTATTGGATAAGCTGCAGATCCTAGTTAAGCAACAGTCTACTTCTTCGTAATCCCCAGCAGAACTGCCTTACGTCTGTCCCACGCATTCTTGACTTTCCCTACTGTTTCTGACCCCACAACTTCCTCAGGAAGGCCGTTCCATGTGTCCACCACCCTCTCCATGAAAAAATACTTCCTCACGTTGCCCTTGAGCCATCCCACCTCTATCTTCAAATTGTGCCCCCCCTGTTCTTGCATCTCTTTTTCTGAAAGATGCTACCCTCCTGGACTTTGTTGATTGCCTTGAGGTACTTAGAAGTTTCTATCATGCCCCCCCCCACCTTTCCTCGTGGGTATACATATTAAGCTCCTTTAGTCTCTCCTTGTATGGCTTCTGGTGCAGAACCTGCACCATTTTAGTTACCCTCCTCTGGACTGCCTCTATCCTGTCTATGTCCTTGCGGAGATGGGGTCTCCATAACTGCACGCAGTACTCCAGATGGGGTCTCATCAACTGTCTGTACAGAGGGATAACAACTTCCTGTTTTCTACTGGTGATGCCTCTTCCTATACATCCCAGTATCCTCCCAGCCCTCCTTACTGCTGTCTCACATTGGTTGCTCACCTTTAGGTTATCTAAAATGACTACCCCCAGGTCCCTTTCCATTTTTGTTGCTGTTAGTGTGACGTAGACAGGCAGCTCTGAGTGCTCGAGTGCCGTATTAATTTCTGTTATTACATATATGATATATGAAGGGAAGTCCAGTTCAAGGAAAAGGCTGTCTTACTGGAACAGACACATCAAGACCCCCCAGGGATAAGTTCAAAGGACAGGAGGTATTTTAAACGGCAGAGATCTGGGGTGCAATTACCCTGTCAATTTGCTTTCATCCCAGGAAATAAGATTAGCCATTCATAATGCCCTCAGGGAGATCCTTTGACTTGCATGGTTACCAGGAAGGACTTGTGGGAAGGGGCGTCAGAGAGAGGCCGGAATGGACATTGAAGAGGTTTGATGTCTGAGCCAGGGAGGACCCAGACGGATTTGGAAGGTCCAAAATACATTTCCCGGGGAACCCTTGAATTACATCAGAAAGACCTGAGGTGTAGATTCCAAGGTCCAGATGGGATTAAAGAGATCAATACACTTTTGCTTTGAATACAGTGACTTAGATCAAAGAAACTTTTGAGATGTACGTGTAGCAGAGCACAAACCAGTTCTGACCAGTTAACCTGTGGAGAGGAAAGTCAGTGAGGTCATCTCATATGTTTTTTTAAATATTTTATTTGGAGACCCTGTATTGTAAAATATAGAGTCTGATACACCTAGGCGGAGTTAGTGACCTCATGAGGAGGCCGGCTCAGAAGTGTGTTTAATTGCTGAAGTGAACCTGACAGAGACACAAGAAAATATTTCTGACTGAGAGAAGGGAGATCCTAAAAGCACTGAAAGAAAGTAAGCATTAGATTATACCAGTCTGAAGTTATAAATTGTAGAAACTGTACTTTTTTTTTACCTGTTTGTTTTAAGGCTGTATGTGTTGGCATACATATTTGTTCTGTAATTATTGTTCTGTTTTGATATTTTTAAAGTAAAGATATTTTTTCACAAACGAAACTGCTGGAGTGCCTTGACATTTCTTTTTATTTTAAGTGGAGCTTTTAAATGTTATAAGTACACTGTGTATGGGCTTACTGTATACCAAACTGGGAAATGGATAGAGTTCTCTAAAGTCTTGCACAGAGTTCTAAGGGTTCATTTGAAAGACCTGGTTGGGTGCCCGTAGGCAAAGATATCTGGCCCCCTGAAGACAGAATTATCTGAGCCTGATAATTGGGTACGCTAACAAGAGGTTATCAGTTTGAATCCCTCCAGAGCTTGAGACTAAGGTGACTTGAACCCACAAAACAGACAAGAAGGTCACCTTGTCTGTTCACTGTACACAAATCATACGCTCAGAGGTTGGCACTTTGGGAGTAGAGGGCTGACCGACTGAGCGAGTTTGTGACAGTTAGTACCTCCCCCTCATTGTGTACTCTTCCCCTGGGTTTTTGTTTCCCAGGTGCATTACTTTGCACTTCTTTGCACTGAATCTAAGCTGCCATACTGCTGACCATTCCTCCAACCTTGCCAAGTCCCTTCTCATCGTTTCCACCCCCCCCTTGTCTATTAACCCTGTTGCAGATCTTTGTGTCATCTGCAAAGAGGCATACTTTTCCTTCCAGTCCCTCCACAATGTCACTTATAAAGACATTAAAAAGGAACGGACTCAGTAGTGAACCCTGCAGTACCCCACTAGCAACCCCCCTTTCTTTTGGAGTGGACTCCATAACTATTACCCTCTGTGTCCTGTTGTCCAGCCAATTTTTTACCCAGGCCGCAAACCTAGGACCCACTCCCAGGCCGGCTAATTTGTTTATTAATCTTTTGTGTGGGACTGTGTCAAATGCATTGCTAAAATCTAGGTAGGCCATGTCCACAGCCCCTCCCTGGTCTACTACTTTGGTCACTCAGTCAGAGAAATCTATTAGATTAGTTTGACATGACCTTCCTGCTCTGAATCCATGCTGCCTTTGGTTCTGTGCCCCGCTAGCCTCTAGGTACTCAACAATTTCTTCTTTCAGAAGTGGAGCCATCATTTTCCCTACCATTGAGGTCAAACTAACAGGTCTGTAGTTTCCTGCTTCTGCTTTGCTCCTACTTTTGTGAAAGGGAATCATGCCCGCCCTCCTCCTTTAGGTACCACACCTCCTCCCATGATTTGTTAAAAAGGGCAGTCAGTGGTGTCACTAGTACTCCTCTTAGTACTTTTAGAATTCTGGGGTGAATCCCATCAGGGCCCATTGCTTTGTCCACCTTCAGTTTTAGGAGTTCTTTCAGAACCCTTTCTTCTGTGAATGGAATTAACCCCCCTATCCAGAGTGCATCTACCGATTGGATTAGGTACCTCCCCCTCCTATTCTTTTGTGAATACTGAATAGAAGTATTCATTCAGTATCCCTGTTTTTTCACTGTCACCCTCTGCTCACCCACCCTCCCCTTTATTAAGCTTCACTATTCCTCCCTTGGTCTTTCTTAGCTCCCTAATGTACCTATAAAAGGTTTTATCCCCCTTCTTAACCAAGTTGTCTATCTTTTTCTCAGTTTGGGCCTTTGCTATTCTGACTGCTTTCCCGGCTTCCTTCTGCTTTAACTGGTACAACTCTCTGTTCTGCTCCTTCTGTGTTTCCTTAAACTTCCTGAATGCTATCTTTTTCTCCCTAACCTTCCCCACCACCTCATTTGAGAACCATAGTGTTTTTTTCCTTTGTTTTGATTTATCTGCTTCACACAAAGGCTTGTTGCCTCTGTGATGGCAGTTTTTATGTTTTCCCCGTTGTTCTTCCACCCATCCTTCTTGCCCGTTTGCTAGTGCTTTTCTGAGACACTCTCCCATTTTGACAAAGTCATCCCTCCTAAAGTCCAGTACCCTCACTTTTGTATGGCTTGACTTTATTGCTGTGTTAATCATGAGCCACACTGTCTGGTGGTCACTTGCTCCCAGGTGGCTACTGACTTCTTAATTTTTTGATCCTCTCTCCATCCCCGTTTGAATACCAGGTCTAAGACTGCTCCTTCTGGAGTGGGTTCCAACACTAGCGGTCCGAGGCATGTCCCTTGTTGGGCATCGAGAATTACCCTGCTCTTGGATGTGGCTGCAGCCAAGGTGCTCCATTTAACATTTGGCATATTCAGGTCCCCATCACCAATATCTCCCCTTTTTCTGCCATCCAAAGGATACCTTCTATCATTTCCTTGTCCATTTCCTCCCCTTGAGACGGGGATCTGTACAACACCTGTGCGGATTGTGGTGCCATTTCCTGTCTCCAGGGTGACCCACAGTGCCTCCTCTCCTCCCCTCCCAGTTTACCCTTTAGTTCCATTGCTTTGATCCCTTCCCTTACGTAGAGAGCTACTCCTCCTCCTCCTCTTCTACCTTACCTGTCTCTCCTGTTCACTGTGTACCCTAGTATGTTGACATCCCAGTCATGGTTCTCTTTGTACCAGGTTTCTGTGACTGCCACGATATCCAAGCGTTCCACTTCCATCAAGGCCACTAGTTCAGGGAGCATGTTACTCAGACTAAGGGCATTGGTACTCATTACCCTCCATTTTTTGATGGCCTTACCCCTTTTAGCCTCATCCCTGTCCTTACTGCCTTATCCCTTTTAGCCCCATCCCTGTCCTTACTGCCTTTGCCCTTTTCTCCATTTACCCCTGCCCTTCTCTTTATCAACTTCTCCATCTTGGTGTTTACCTCACTAACTACCACTTTTTTTTGGGGGGGGGGCTGGGATTTCCCTGCTCCTTTTCAGTGCTTCCCCCCTTGGCTAGTTTAAATGCTTGCCAATGAAGCATTTAAACCTATCACCTAGGATCTTGGTTCCCCTCCTGCACAGATACAGACCACTGTGCCAGTATAGGCCTGTATCCCTCCAGGTGGCCCACCAGTCCCCAGTGAAGCCAAAACCCTGAGCTCTGTACCAGTTTTCAGCCACTGACTGCCGGAGCACCTTAGCCTCACTCATGCCATAGATAGGCAGCACCTCCAAGAAGGTTACCGTGTGTGCTACTTGTTGGCCCCTCCCCAACTCCACAAACTCCTCCTGCACTGCTCTGATCCCATTCCCAGACACGTCATTTGTCCCTAGGTGGACAATGACATCCAGCTCCCTCCCCCGTGCAGTTGCTCCCATGATCCAGGGGATTCACTCCCTGTCCCTCCAAGCCATGGTGCCAGGCAGGCACCTTACCTCCCTCTCCCCTCCCTCCCCCAGTTCTAATCCCCCCTAACAAGTGAGTCCCCTACCAGGAGTTGTTACCTTCGCCTGTGGGGTCCTGTGCCACCCTCCTGTGGGTCTCCTTTGTGGAGGTTCCCAGCATCCTCCTTAGTCTCCACTGCAAGTGCCTCCATAGAGGAACCACGCTCTGCCAGAATGGCGTATGAATTGTGGAGAGGTTCAACTGGAAGGATGCACCTCTGTTCCTCCACCCTCACCCTCCCTCAGTCCACTGTGGTCTAACCACTCCTCTTTCATGGCAACCTCTGAGGCAGCGGCGTCGGTCCTGTTGCCCCTGGGTGGAACAGGAGGTCCCCTGAATCCTGCTCACCTCAGCATGGGAGACAAGCAACCTTCTCCCTTAGCCCAGAGGGGTGCCTACAGATAGGACAACACTGCATCCTCCAGAATGTCTCCCGAAAGACTGCTGGTCCATAGTCACTGCACAGCACCACTCCCATCATGTCATAGTTGTGGCCCCTTGACTGCTGTTTTGTATGCTTACTCTTTCCTCTCTCCGTTTACTTTTTTTTTTTTTCTCTCCTTACTTTCTCACTGCCTCTGTGCCTTTATAGCTCCTGCTGTTCCTGTTCTGGGACAGGAAGTTCCTGTATTCCTCAGTAGTCTCCTTCTTACTTGCTCAGACAGACCACCAGAAGCTAGGGGGTGAGGGAGAGCTATTCTTTTCCTTCTAGGATGGTGAGTCTTTTGTGCCTCTGTGGTCACTCCTTTCCTTCTCCAAAACAGGAAGTTCCTGTTGTCAGTCAAATCCAGTGCCTATAAAAGTGGAAGTGGCTAAAGGAGGAGGGGAGGGAGCCCAGGCTATATAGTCCCAGTAGAGGAGTTCTAGCAGCTGCCTCCTTCCTCTTGCTGCTCTCTGTCAAAAGCTAACTAGGGAAGTTTTAAATACAGACACCTGGCTTTCTGTTGCCTAAGCCACACCCCCTAATTTACAGCTCTTCTCTCCACCTAGCTAACAACAGAGATAACAGTTCCCTTCCCCCAACTCAGACAAGCACACTGACTCTTGTTTTTTTGTTTGTTTTTTACCCTAACTGAAGGTCCCAGTAGTAGAGTTCTAGACCTTTAGTCCCAGTAGAAGTGCTCTAGCAGCTGCTGCCTTCCTCTTGCTGCTGCATGATGAGAAGCAGCCAAGGCACTGTATGCAGAGCGCAGTAAATGCTCTCCAGTCTCCATTCCATTGGGCAATACACCGATGAGACTTCCATTTTAGTACAACTGGCAATTCATTCACTACATTAGATGACTTCCAGAGGTTAGCTTGATATTTAATCACACAAGTCTAGTAACTGACAATACAGAGGCCCTGCAAAGACACTCTCTGTCAAAAGCCCATAATATCCAATTTTCTGAATTCTTTGTCAGGAGACAAAGAGTTCATGAAACAGACAGCCCTGGACCCATTATGAGCGGCCACAATGACTATCAAGTTAGCTTTGTGCTGGATGGTATAAAATGCTTTGGTACAAGGGGCTATATACGAGCCTGTGCACCTTGCAAGGGACACCTGGTGAAATGCTGGGCCTGTGTCAGGAAGACATAGTAGCATCTCCAAAACAAGATAAATGGAAGCAATGTTCATGGAAGGAATATACAGGAACCTCCGGGAATTCATACCGATTCTCATTAGTGGAGGCTGCTTCCTCAGGAGCAAAGCCTAGCTTGTCCTGCATGAGGCTAACAGAGCCTGAAATGAGGCATTCTAAGGAGGAGACCTGGGAGTATGCAGCACAGTATTTTCACTGCTGGAGGAGACAAAACTAGAGGTAAACACATAAAATGGGTTGCTCTGCCTCTGCAGCCCCTTCATCTAATTTCCGGAGCTCTGGTTTGTATTCATCCTTTTCTCCTCAGGCAGAAGAGAGGGTGAAGGGATCAAAGGTGCCACGGGTTAATGAGGCAGTGGGGTGGCACAGTGTCAATGATGACAGTTCCAGTGGAAACGTAAAGTCGATCTTGACAGGAGCAAGAATAAAGGCTGTGCCATCGACAAGACTAATTGTCAGCGGCAGGGAAGGTAACAGCCTCTGGCGTGATTCAAGGACAGTAGCCAGAGTAACAGTATTAGCGTAGATGGTGCCAGCTGGCAGAGTCAGTGGTGGTGGTGGTGGCTGATGAAGAAAGTAAAGACAAGACACTGTCCATCAATAATGCACTGAGAATGGGCTGCACACTGCCGACAGTGGGTGAGCCAGATTCTGCACCTGACTTCAGTATCTGAATGACTTTCAGGCCAGCGACAAAGATCGACAAAGTGGCCCAACACTTACCCTCATGCCGAGTCAGCAGCGACCTGGACCAGGAGAGAAACTTTGAATATTTGTGGTGACATTCTAGAGAAGCCTTATTTTGACTGCTTCTTTAATTAATGGCAAATTTCCCATGACAGCATGGCCGACCAATGAGGAGATGAACAGGGGTCCACCAGTGCAGATGCGGTAGAAAAGCCAGAGTCCCTGCCAATGCTGCAAACTTGGCATTCTCCATATACTGCAGGAAATTTCTAAACTCATCTGGGTGGCATCTCCTCGTAGCCTGGTTAAAGCCCTGACAGACAGCACAGGATTTCACATTACGCGAAAAGCCCAGGCAGCAAACACAAAGTGTGTGAGTGCCATCTCTAACAATCTTTACACCACACAAACAAAAGCAACAGCATACGACAACAATATAAAGTAAGTAAAGTAAAAGAAAAATGGTGCTTCAAAACTAGAGAATCAACAAAGGCAATTAGTCAGTCTAATGAGCAACTGACGGCAGAAGAGAAGACTTAGGAAATATGGGGCTACGCACGTTAAATAGACAGTGCAAACGTATGTCAAATGTGGGTGGTCCCAGCCAGGCAAAATTTTCTGAGAGGTCCTGATGCCAATGGCTTACAGTTTAAAGGGTGGTTCTGTGAAGGGAGATGTTCTTGCAGAAGATCAAGGAGTTCAGCAATTGCATTTTATATCGAGATGGTTTATAAATTGCAATGAATAACCTTTAAAATGCTGGCACCAGATTTTCAAAACATTTGCACGTACAATTTAGTTCCTCCAGCAAACATTAACACTCTTTTTGGCAGAGAATCGCCTGCCTAGAATTTGTGGGGACATTACCAAAATTTACAAATGTTATAAACTCTGGAAATGTCCCTGGAGACTCCAAACAGCCAACGTAATTTGTTGGAGCAACCAAATTACCGAGATTATGTTCCCGAACTGCACTGTGACTTCACCTCTGTGTTGCAGCTGTTGCTGCAGCATCCAGGGCGAACTGTCTCATCACACTCTCTTCCAGGTACTTCTGTTCCCATTTGGTCATGTCAGCTTCCAGAGCCAGTATCCTCTCCTCCTTCTCTCTCACAAGCTCCATCAGAGATGCGGCACTATACTCTGGGACATTCGCCGACTGATTCTGAGAATTACTCTATCGCTGTTTAAAAAAGAAATAAGATCAGTGTTAACACATCATTGCACTTCTCCACATTTCCTTCTCAACCCCTCCTGCTGATGCAGCTTTTGAAATATAATTTCTTCCTCCCCCTTTCTCCAGAGAAGGTGCTACCTCTGGTCTTAACCACCTCCCCAACCCGAATCCGGGTCTCCAGGATGTGCCATGCCGCTGAAGCAGGGCCTGCGAGAGCGTGCAAACTCAGGTATGGCAAGCAGGCAGTGTGTGTCACCATCAGTGTCCTCCATCCCTTTGAGCAGCTCCAGATGCACTACCAGCTATGGCCGCCCAGGTGGCAGTAGACAGCTGGAGCTCACTGCCCTCCCTCCTCCTCCTCCTCGGAAGAGAATGTCCTCTAGGATGCTCAACCCCCACCCCACCCCGCTGCCCCTCAGATGACCTAGGCTTGGGGCATGAACCTGGGTCACTAACATTGCATGCAGTAGCTGTACTGCACCAACAGGCCACTCGCTCAAAATATACAGGCACACTGAGCTGAGGCTTGTTTCCAGATGCAACCCAGGCAATAAGCTACTGAAGAGGAATCATATCATGTGATACAACTGCTAAGAACAGAGGGATACATTTGATGGCCCACTGCTCTCCTTCCACTCTATCAAATGCCTATGCACTGATACAAAGTTACGTGGATGAATCAGGGCAAAAAATGGTAGGAGTCCATCAAATCTACTGGATGCAACTGTTTGCCTTTTCACTGAACTCTTTCTCGTCCCCCTAATCACCTGACATCACCCCCAATCCCTGTCACCATCCTTCTCATGACCTTATTGGATATTCTCCACTCACCCAAGACCACAATGGTGGTGGCCTAACATGTCGACCATGTGGGGGCCTGTGGGTGGGGTTGGTGCAACAGAACAGGGCTTTTTCATGCAGCTCCTGGTTCTCTCCCCGAGGGTGCTGGTGTGCAAAGAAGTATATGTATGCCAGCGATGGCGCACATGCTGCTGGCTGCCCCATACTCCATCTAGGCACTCAAGCTGCGGTGCCATATGGCCTCCACCAGGTGGCGCTAAAGCAGCAGGACATAGCACCCCCCTCCCCCCGAGGAGCAAGAGCTGTTGTCCTTGGGATGCTCGAGCCTCCATCCACAGGCCAGCCCCCTCCGAGTAACCCAGGTCTGTTCTCGAACTCGGGTCATTGGCGTACCGAGTGGTAGCACTACCGCTGTGTTACTAGATGGCTGCTGAATACATCTGTAAGTGAGACTTGTGCCACCTTGCTTTACAATAAATAAATGTAATAAAATTTAAACTCAGTTTGCCCCAGCGCCTATGGTGCATTACAGCTGTGCCTTTAGAGTCCTCCTGCCACCCCCAATAACCACTGTCACATTGTGTTTTGAATCCTACTAATAGGCTCTACACTGATCACATCACTGGGTATATTGTTCCACCTGTTCAGTGAAAAAATATTTTCGGATGCCCTTTTTGAACTTCCCTCCTTTTAGTTTGAGGATGTGCCCCCTTGTGGTTGTATTGTTCCTCAGCTTGAAGTGCTCTGGGGAGTCCACCATATTACACCCCATATACATTTGTATGCTTCTATCATGTCCCCCACCCCTTTCCCAATTGTCCTCTAGACAATACAAACTGAGGCTGTCCAGTCTTTCCTGCAGGACCTACTTTGCAGCCCCTGGATCATTTTTAACACCCTCTGCTGGGCAGCCTCTAACCTCTCCCTTTCCTTTTTCAGATGCAGACTCCAGAGTTGTATGCAATACTCCAGGTGTGGTTAAACCAAGGACCTGTACAACAACAGCATCACCTCCCTCCTGTGACTCGCAAAACTCCACCTGATGCATCCCAGCATCCTGTTTGCCCTTCCGTATGCTGAACTGCATTAGGAAGAGATTTTCAAACTACTGTTCATTATCACACCCAGGTCCCTTGCCTTCCTCAGATGCTCCCCCCCCTTGATGCCAGTGAAGCAATATTCTATCTTCGGTTTTTGTTACCCATGTGCATCACTTTGCATTTTTTGGTATTAAATTCCAGCTGACAAATTCCAGATCACTGCTCCAGTCTCTCTCTGCATCCTTTCCATACTACTAATTCCCTCCTCACTAACCCCCTACTGCAGAGTTTTAGGTCATCTGCAAGCAGACTCATGTTCCCCTGTAACCCCACTCCGAAGTTGCTAATATACATGTTAAAAAGTATCAACGACAGGACAGACCCTATGGCACACCACTAGTAACCTCCCCCCTCCCCCACCCCGACCACTACCAGAGAACCTTCTGTTCTGTGTCCAATTTGCCAATCAGTTCCCAACACCCCTACAGTAGCTACCCCCCCCCAGTGAGAAATGCAAATGGGGGAAGGGTGTGTGCAGGGAAAGCAAGACAGAAATCACAAGAAGGGGAAAGACAAAAATGAAAAATAAAAAAAAAGACAGTGGAAAAGAACAAAGGTTCTAGCAATGAGTATTTCTTGGGCACTGTTCTTGCTTTTGGAGTGCAAAACGTTATCCAGTGGTATAGATGATCCAAGCATATCCACGGCAACCAGACTGAAACATATGAAAATCTTATTAACACAAAGCAGAATCCTTGGGATGACATGCCAAGATTCTTTTCTAACAAATTAAAATAAATGTGCCCTCTATGGTGGCGTATTCACAATACACACAAGCTGAACACTACTGAAATGATGGCACCAAAACAGAGGTCACAATACAAGTGTGGCAACACTACTGAAATGCTGGTACCAAAACAAAGTCACTGCACAAGTGTGACAACACACTCGGACTTCTACCACTTTTTGACACAGATTTATATTAAATGACGGCAACAAAATGAAATCACTACACAAGTGGGACAACACAAAAAATGAGGTCACTACAGAAGTGTTGCAACACTAGTGAAATGCTGGTACTAAAATAAGGTCACTACACAAGTGCTGCAACACTAGTGAAATGCTGGCACCAAAATGAGGTCACTACACACGTGTTGCAACACTAGTGAAATGCTGGTACTAAAATGAGGTCACTACACAAGTGTGACAACACTGTTAACACAATCCCTCTGAGGTGGCCAGTTTGTATCAAGGTTAAACGATGGAATGCTCAGACTTCTAAAATGTTATTGGAAGGGATTAGGATTAAATGCTGGCACCAAAATGAGGTCACTACACAAGTGTTACAACACCAGTGAAATGCCGGCACCAAAATGAGGTCACTACACAAGTGTGACAACACTGTTAACACAATCCCTCTGAGGTGGCCAATTTGTATCAAGGTTAAGCGATGCAATGCTCAGACTTCTAAAATGTTATTGGACGGGATTAGGATTAAATGCTGACAACAAAATGAGGTCACTGCACAAGTGTGACATCACTGTTAAAATGCTGGCACCACTCTGTGACACCATGGCACTGAGGGATGGGGTATCGCTCTGGCATATTAGCGACCAGGGTTTGTACCCCAAGCCTGGGCATGAGGAATGGAAGCCAAAAAGGAGGAATTCAGAATGTCCAAAGAACACTTCCCTTCCACATGGTGAGGGGTTGTGCTCTGCTTTGATAGTGGTTCCTGGTGGTGACTTTGTGGAGGAGCTCCTGGCTGGGTGGGTGACCACATGCTGCTGGGAGTCCCCGTCCCAGGATACTGCTGTGGTAGCAGGCATTCAGATGGTGGGCAGGACCCTGAACACAGAGGAAGGGATGCACTGGTAACCCCTGATAACTGCTTCTCTAGCAGCCCCTCCCACGCTACCAGAAGCTCAAAATGGGCTGGCCCTTCCACTTCCAATCACTGCAGCCAGAAATAAGGTGCTTCCTTACTGGCAGCAGCAGAAGCCCCCCCCCCCCAAACAGGTATAAGTCAGATTCACCAGATGACAGAGATACAGGAGACCGGGGGGGAAGGGGGTCCATAAGCATAGGATGAGTCCCTCAGGCAGCAGAGTGCCTTGTGGAGAATCTGAGAGACAGTCCAGGGTAGTAGGAGCAAACAAAAATTGAAATGAACCCAAGTGTGGCAACACTATTAACACACTTTGTCGCTGACAACAATATGAGGTCACTAAACAAGTGTGACAACACTATTAATATGCTGACACCTTCAGTTTGCTCTGTGGCACCAGGCGATACTGGATCACTTGGCACACTGGCGACCAGGTTCGCGTCCGAGCCCGGGATGACAGGAGAGGAGGCCAGTAGGGAGGGAGTCAGAGCATCCCATGAATGCTTCCCTCCTGGAGGGGGGTTGGGGGGGATGGCAGTGCTGGACCACTTCCCCAGCGGCTTCTGGTGGTGGCAAGTAGCGGCGTCCTAGGCAGTGTAAAGCACCACCCACTCCGCCAGAGGTCCCCGGCCCAGGCTGCTGCGTGCGGCCACCTGACTGTGGGAGGTGGGAAGGGCAGAAAAGAGGAAAAATTGCCAACCCGACCACCGGATGACGGACACCCCACTCCCCAATGCCACATAGCCATCCTGCCAGCTGGCACTGTTCTGATCCCTTGGATGCCCCATGGTCAAGGTAGCGGAACCATCTCCCTCCCTGGCATCCTCTTACGGGAAGGGGGAACCCTGCCCTTGAAGGGTTACAATGAGTCTACCATGGGTGCATGCTTTAGTAGGGAACAGACAGATGGCAACTGGTATGAGGGTTGTCTGGGGTCAATGATGAAGCAGCCCAAAGGAGAGGGGGCCGGACTGGGCACCAGAGCAGGTGGGGAAAAAATATTTAAAAACATGTTGACACCAAAATGTGTGACAGCACTTTTAAAAGGCTGGCACCAAGATGAGGTCAATGCACACGTGTGAAAACACTGTTAGCATGCTGGCTCCAAGATGAGGTTATAACACAAGTGTGGCAATTATTAACACGCTTCTATCAAAATGAGGTCACAACACTATTCACATGCTGCCAGTAAAATCAGGTCAATACACAAGTGTGACAACACTAGTGAAATGCTGGCATGAAAATGAGGTACTAAATATTGCATGGCACCACGGGGTCACTGCTTGAGTACTAGCCCATGGAAGAGAGGCTGGTCAATCATATGCAGCCCGAGCACAGTTCCAGTTAACTGGGCTACCCGTGATTTCAGCCATTACAGAGGGAAAACTGTGGCAAAGGTTCAGTTTTCTTCTTACCTGTTGGCTGCGAAGAGACTCGAGTTCCCTCTCCAGCCGCGTTCTCAGTCGATGCTCCAGCTGCTCGCGTTTTTCACAAGCAGCCTGAAGCTGCGCCAGGGCCTGCTGCATCCTCTCGACCTTCTCTACGTAAACCTGCTTCTTCTTCAACTACAGGGGCCGGGATAGTAAGAAAGACAAATGAAACCTAATTTGTGAAATGCACAACTTACAGGACCCCATGCCAAATACTTGCTCCTCAGAGTTCCCCATCATGTACACCCATGGAAACTGCAACAATTTCCCATTTCCAGCTTTCAGTCAGTTAGCACAGAGGAGCAGATGGACTGCAGCCAGGGAGCAGCACAGGGCACACCCAACAGAAGCATTCCATGAAACAAAAATTCAGTTGACTGTTTACTTTACAAGCTTCCAAGGGCTTGACCGGCATCCTGGAAGTTGCAACATTCATAATTGCCCAAGCAATTACAAGACGCCTGTGCAAAGTTCCCACACATATGTACACTACCAGTTTAGTAGCTCTATACAAATGTCAAATACTTAAAAAAAAACAAAAAAAAAAACAATACTTTCACAGGGCGTTGAACAACCTTTTGATTAAGGCAACAGCCATTCACTGCTGGATGACTGTGTTTTAATATCAGCTGGATACGTCACCAATGAAGTGAGACAGGTGGTCTCAGCTTAGAGCTCAGCTGGATCCGGTTCCCTGCTACAAAGCTACCACATGTAGTTTTGTGTGCTTCTGCACACTTAGTCTTGCCCCCTTCCCGAGTCGGTACTGTGGTACACTACTGGAGCATTAAGCTGAATCAAACACAAAAGCAATGCGTGCAAGGGTCAGAATGCCATGCAAAGGTGATTTAACTAACTAAAATGCAGAAGGACCACAAAGCTGTTAGTCTGGTACACTCCCTATCTTTTGTGGGCTTCTGCCACGTCATCTGGAGGCCCCCAAATGAAGCAGAATTAGTTTGCAAAACCTTGGAGAATGTCGCAGACTAACCAGCTTTGAGGTCTACCCTAGTTTTTGCTAATAAAATAAATTCACCTTTTTTGGCATCCTGACCATTTATTGTGTGTGCAATTTTCTGCGTGCTTCTTGTATCATGCCCACTACGAAATTCTGGCAGCAAAGAGTGATTCATACTGGCACTATGCCTATTCCTTGTGTGTTTCCACCAGTACCATGACAAAATCTACACTGTGCTCGCTCCTGAACACCCTAACTGCCCCATAACCACAATTGGAATTTAACGTTTTCATTAACCCAGTACCTTCCCCAAACATGGAAATTCCTCCTCAAAGTTAATTTAAAACATGCACAAGACCCCCTAATGCTACTTTTATGTAGTTTAAACCTGGTCTCTTTAACAGCTGCCAGAAAACCAAGGAAGCCCCGAAAATGCAGGGCCTTGCTACACTGTATGAATGGAGGTCTGTGACTGCCTGCTAACATTTCTCCTGCTTCACAATACATCCGAATGTCTGATCTCCACAGCTTCAACCTTTTCATCCTTTTCCTGGAACCAGGGATGTTTTACATTTGACCTCAGTTGTGTTTCACTTCCCTTGGAACCAACCCAAACATGCCCAATTGTATCACCTTGGACACAGGAAGTTCACTGTGCTTCATAGACAATACACGGAAATAGTTACATCTCTTTCACACAGCAATGCACAAAATTCTTTGAATAGTTGTGGTTTCAGGCAATCTGTGCTTAGCAGGGTTTTTTTCAACTTTGCCCAGCATTATTGGAAAAAAATAAATAAAATCTGTGTCCCACATGTAGCGGCGTATTTATCAATACAAGTGATTTAGAAGTTCCTGGCAGCTGCTACTTAAAGATGGGAGCGGACTTTTCTCTCGATTTGCACAGTTTAGGAGCTGCACTATTTTCTGAAACATTTTCACAGTAGGGCTCTCTGCAGTTTGATTACCGGAGTCAACTACATCAGAGAAACCTTTCTCAACCACTCGCATGATCACAAGATTAATGAAATATTACTTGCGCTTCTGGGAAAGGCTGACAGATAAAAGGCTTCCCCCAACAGACTGATAAAGAGCCCTGAAAAAAAAGGAGGCTAGCTTTTCAGGCTGCTGCAATTCAGCGTTAACTGAGGGCCCAGTGCAGGAATCTTTTCCAAAAAATCTCTATAGACAAAGAAAGAAATGTGGAAATCCAAGGAGATTTCAGTCATCTACAGTGCACCCTGAAAGTCTTTCCTGTAGCTCTGCCTAAAAACAATGATGGTCAAACAGGGAAATCAGTCTTGGGCATCCTCGTCTTCTGCTCAAATGTACACATTACTAATGGTAAAACAGCTGCTTCCACCACTGGCACAGTGGCAGCAATAACTCACAATGCCAGCGGGTTCGAGCCTTGAGCTAACGTGCTGAAACGTCATCAGGAGGAAGAGAAAAACAGGTTGCTCACCTGTAACTGTAGCTCTAGAAGTGGTATATGGTGTTCGTCCACACTTCTGGCAGTGTCTTTTCCCCTTTAAAGGGAAACTGTACAAATCAGGCAGCTCCTACCCGTGTAAGGTGTACCCTCCGGTTTGGCTCTAGCCCACAAAAGCGGCATTTTTCTTGCACCGCTGTGTTTATTTTTTTTTTTAAAAGTCCAAGACCGGAAGTGTGGCGCGCTGAGAACTCCATTAAGTGTAATGATGCGGCACTGCTCGCTGCATTGGTATTGAAGCAGGGGAGCGAAAGCGCGCAATGGAAGCGCCCAGTCCGCCACGCTTCCGGTTACCGATTTACAAAATAAAATAAACACCTTAGCGGTGCAAGAAAAATGCCGCTTTTGTGGGCTAGAGCTAAACCGGAGGGTACACCTTACGGGGGTAGGAGCTGCCTGATTTGTTCAGTTTCCCTTTAAGGCTTGCTGGAACATCTTCACGCTGGCTCCTCCCACCCACCCAGGTGGCAACTTCCTCAGCACTGCCTCATGACATTAGATCTTGCCCACTGGAAGCCAGACCAGTGTGTCACTTGCCGGGAGAGGTTGGGTGGGTCAGTGTGGATGAACACCATATACCACTCCTACAAAGTGCAGTTACGTACAGTCTTACCGTAACAGTAGATCTTCAAGGAATGTCTCTTGAAGTAGGTAATTACTTCTGAGAGATTCCAGTAGAGGGCGCTGTTGCATGGCAGCTCTTCTAGCAGTTTTCACCAGGGACTGCTCACACATGACATCATCTTCCTGCTTCCTATTTAAGTGTGGGTGGTCCCTGGTATCCTCAGTTCCCCCACCAGATTCAGCTCGTGAAAGCGAGGACCGAGGGGAAGGCGAGGTACCAAAGAGTCCTAACCCTAAGTCACTGGACCAGAATTTGCTCTGTTAGAGAAGGGGGGGACGGAGGGCAGGATTGCACCTACTGCAAGAGACATTCCTTGAAGAGCTACTGTTACGGTAAGCCTTAATGTAACTGCACTATCTTCCACGGAATGGTCTCTTGCAGTAGGTAATTACTTCTGGGAGAATCCCCAGCAGTTATGGCCATATGGGAAGACAATTATGATAGGAGACCCTGTAGGACTACATGTCCGAAGGCCGTTCTACGTCGTGAGGCACTATCAAGATTATAATGCCTTGTGAAGGTATGGATTGTGGACTAGGTAGCTGCATTGCAGATATCTGAAATGGAGGCTCCTTTAAAGCAAGCCGCAGTAGTGGACATAGCTCTAGTGGAGTGGGCTTGGACAGGTCCAGGTAGAGGTTTGTTGTACTTTTGCAACAAAAAGTAATACAATTCGCCAACCGTGAAGATAAGGTTTGTTTAGCAATAGGAAGCCCTTCTCTGCCAGAGGCAAAGGTGACGAATAATTGAGACGTTTTCCTAATCAACTGGGTATGATTAGTGTAGTAGCATAGGATACGATGGACATCTAAGGTATGTAATAGATGTTCACTGGGATTGTAGTAGTCAGGGTAGTAGACCAGAAGCTCCAAGTACTGATTCAGAGTATGTTCGAAGACTACTTTTGGAAGAAAGGATGGGTCTGTATGTAGGACCACCCTGTCCTAATGGAAAATCAATTAAGGTTCCCTACACATGAGGGCTTGAAGCTCAGAAATATGTCGAGCTGAAGTAATAACCACTAGAAACAATGTTTTCCATGAAAGGAAATGGATATCACAGGTGGCCACTGGCTTGAAAGGTTCGAGGGTCAGTTTTACTATAATGAAATTGAGATCCCACAGAGGAGTGGGTCGTCTAATAGGTTTGATATGTATCATTCCTCTCAAAAATATCTTGGCTAAATGATGTTGGTACAGAAGTTTGCCATCGAAAGTTTCATAGAATGCCGATATGGCAGCCAGGTGGACTTTAATGGAGGAGTAACTTAAGCCTGACTCTACAATGAGGCGAGGTAATCTGAAACCTTCATCAGTGGACAAGAGTAAGGGTCCAGGGAGCAAGAGGCAGATCACATGGAAAAGCATTTCCATTTGGAATTATATGTTTCTCTTGTTGCTGGTTTACGAGAAGCCAGGAGAATGCTGGCAACAAGAGAGGACACCTAGAGTCTATTTATGAATGCATCCTCAGAAGCCAAGTGTGAAGATGAAGGGTCTTCAGGCTGGGGTGCAGGAGGGATCTGTGACACTGAGTCAGGAGGTCCGGTCTGACTGGCAACTGAATAGGTTCCCTTACTGACACTTGTTGGAGCAGAGGGTACCACGGTTGATGTGGCAACAGTGGTGCTATGAGAAGCATGGTGGCCAGTTCCATTTGAAGTTTCAGTAGGGTCCGTTGCAAGACAGGGACAGGGGGAAGGCATATAAGTAGAATCCTGTCCAAGGTCGGGATAGGGCATCTATAGATCGTCCCTTGTCGCTCGGGATAATGGAGTAGTAACTGGGGAGCTTGTGTTTGACTGGGGAGGCAAACAGATCCAGCTGTAGAGTTCCCCATAGGTCGAAGATTTCTTGGAGTACTTCTTTGTGAAGTGTCCATTCGTGAGCGGATGACTGGCGACTTAGCTGGTCTGCTAACTGACTGCATAGACCCGGTAGGAGGACGGCCGTTAGTGTTAGGTCTTGTCTGATAGCTTCCTGCCAGACTGCAAGGGTCTTCATGCAGAGAGTGCATGATTTCTTGCCCCCTTGCTTATTGAGGTAAAACACCACTGCAGTGTTGTCTGATTGAATCAGCAATGGTCCTGGTTTGAGATAGGGCTGGAATGCCTGAAGGGCTAGACGGACCGCCTTCATCTCGAGGAGATTGATATGAGAGTGATGAGAAGAGGCAGTCCACTGGCCTTGGGTCTGATAAGGACCTAAGTGTGCGCCCCATCCATCCAGGGAAGTATCCATGGTTAAGATCTGCACGGGAGGGAGGGAGCAGAAAGGCACTGCTTGACACAAATTGGTTTTGATTGTCCACCACTTCAGGGATGACTTCAGAGAAGGAGTGACACTGATTTTGTCGTCGAACTGTCCAGTTCTTTGAGACCATTGATTTTGGAGGGTCCTCTGGACAGGTCTCATGTGAAGGTGGGTGAATGCCACCGATGGGATGGCTGCAGACATGTGACCCAGAAGTCTCAACATTTGTCTGGCCGTGACTATTTTCTGGGTCTGTATTTGCGAAGCCAGAGATATAAGAGTGTCCTGACGAGCAGGTGGAAGGTAAGCCCTGGCTGTAACTGTATCTAGAACAGCTCTGATGTATTGGAGAGACTGCACTGGGTGTGGACTGGACTTTGGCCAATTGACTGTTATCCCTAGATCGCTGAACATGCTCAGAGTAGCGGCTAGGGAGGCAAGCAGAGCTTCTCTGAATTCTGCTTTGATTAGCCAATCATCTAGATATGGGAAGACGAAGTTACCTTTTTTCCATAAAGCTACTGCTACCACCGCTAGACATTTGAATACTCTTGGGGCCGATGAGAGGCTGAAAGGGAGTGCTCGAAACTGATACTTTTGACCCAGAAGGTGGAAGCGCAGAAATTTATAATGGGCAGGATGAATGGGGATATGTACGCAGGCATTCTTCATATCCAGGGCACACAGCCAGTCTCCTTGTTTTAGAATAGGTATGATGGCGGGTAAAGTTATCATGCAAAAATATTTGTACTGAATATATCGATTCAGGTGTCTCAGGTCTAGTATCGGTCTGAGATCTCCGGTTCGCTTGGTTACCAGAAAAAAAATTTCTAGAAGGGGCACTGGTAGGACAGCCTGTTTGGCTAAAAGTGCCTTCAATTCTTCTTGAAGGATAGGGACATGATCTGAAGGATAATGGACTACCCAAGATGGGGGGGAGGGGGCGGAGAGAAATTCCTCAGTGTGCCCCCTTTGGATGATCTGAAGTACCCATTTGTCCAAAGTGATTGTATTCCAGGTCTCCAGATGGAGAGCAAAACGACCCCTTACAGCTTCCGAGGCCTGGTCAAGGAGGTAAGGGGAAAGCCTTGATAGGTCACTGGGCTGCCCAGCCCCTCCCGAGGGACGGGCACGGGAGCCACAGGTGGCAGAGGTGTACCTCTTGCTGCTTGAGCATGACCTCGAAAGTCACCTCTGTTAGAGGCTTTATTTTTTCTGCCTCTTTTGGAATAGGAGGAATATTGTGTACCGATAGGTGGGCTGTGGAGTATGGTACATGCCATGTACCATACGAAGGGTTCTGCCTGATGCCTGCAGGTCGTCTAACAACGTTTGAGTACCTGGTCCAAATAATTTGCACCTGTTAAAGGGTGCATTAGCTACTTAATGCTGTATATCAAGAGCAAATCCTGAAACATGAAGCCAAGCATGGCGACACAGAGAGACTCCAGCAGCTGAGAGTCGGGCTGAGGTATCTATGGCATCATATTCCAACCTGAGCAGGTGAAAGGAAATAGAACTGCTAGTGGAGACTGTGACCAATAACTTGTCCTTTTCCCGGGAAGGGGAAAGTTTATTGATAATGTCTATGGCCGAAGCCCCAAGGGTACGTTGGTATTTAACCATATGTCCCATATAGTTCAGAATTCGAATATTCATGGTACCTGAGGCAAAAATCTTCTTCCCCAGGTAGTCAATTCTTCAAGATTCTTTATCAGGTGGTAAGGAACTCATGTGTTTAGGTTTTTAGTACGATCATGAGTGGCAGTAATGACCACTGAATCTGCTTCTGGGATGGTGGACAGAAAGGGATGATCCAGGGGAGCCTGATATAAGCGATCTGCTTTTTGTAGGACTGCAGTAATCACTGATGGTTGATGCCAGGCAGCCAGCATGGCATTTGACAGGTCAGACTCAGTGGGGGCAGCACTGAGGGCGGCTCCTCTGGCAGTTCCAGATATTCTGCCACATCCTTACGTTGTCGTGTTCTGTGGTACAGAACCCCATAACTTTTTGTATTTGGACCATCATTTCGCTAAAGAATGGGTCATCAGAAGGGGAGGTGGCAACTGGCAGAGGCAGATCCTCATCCAAGGAAGAGATTTCCAAGTAGGAGGGGACTCAGTGTTCTGGAAGTCCAGATCTTGGAATTCTTCATCATCAGCATCACCAAGGAGATTCACCGGTAAGTCAGGTTCATCTGAAAAATAATCTTCCATATTAGGAGGAGGCGACCAGGGTGGCAGTGTATCCCTATCCCGTGAAATCTTTTAGGCGAAGGGGAGTGAGACCGGAAAGGATCCTCCAGCTTTTCTGGGTCGGAGGGATGGGTATACTGCATGGTATGCAAGACCTGGGTCACAATTTTGGTGATGTTCCGTTCCTGGGGGGGAAGGGGGTAAGAAGCAGGGGATGAGAAACAGTGGGGATGATAGAGGGGATGGGTTGGGCAGTGTGCGCTGGTCTCACCCCCAGAAAGAATAAACCAGGGTCCTGATATCTGTCCTGTGAGGGCAGAGGGGCACTCATTAAGGCAAAAGCCATTGGTCTGCCCTGTGGAACACGGGATGTCGCTGACAAACCCTGGAATGATTATCCTAAAAGACGTCGTTGACAGGAGAGGAGCCCCCATCAACGAAACAGCCGTGTATCTGGCTGTATTAAATTAGCTAGATAGCACCATCAACGACCGCGTACATGCCCATGTCGACGGAGCAGGCAAAGCCTGCACAGCATTCAAAGCACTGGAAAGCGCAGTCGACGAGAGGGTGTGAGCCCCCGTCGATGAGAGAGCTGTAAAAAGATGCTCCATCGACAGAGGAGGCACAGAAACAGTTGCTGTCGATGGGCGTTTCAGCCGGGAGTGAGAGGGGGTTTATCCCACTCCTTACCCTGCCGAGAACGAGAACCAGAGCTGGGGGAGTCCTGGTACGAGCCCCCTGGTTCTCCAACAGAGACATTATTTGTTCCGTAAGAAGGTGCTGAATTTCTAGCAACCGTCGTCGACGGGTTGCTCTATTAAACTCCTAACAGGAGTTGTAGGAATTGGTGTCGTGTGTGGGTCCCAGACACCTTACACAAAAAAATGTGATTGTTAAAGCAGTATATCTTCCTACCGCAAGGCAGGAATGGAATAGAGTTTGTTTGATTGAAGAATCTTTAGACATTCATTTTATAATACAAATTCTCGTCAATGACTGCTACACAGAAGTTGAACTAGCTGCTGTGCGAGCTGAAGACGGCCGGAAAATGAACTGATGCTACCAGGGACTGCTCACACTTAAATAGGAAGCAGGAAGATGATGTCATGTGTGGGCGGTCCCTGGTGAAAACTGCTCGAAGAGCCGCCGCAACAGCGCCCTCTGATGGAATCTCCCAGAAGTAATTATCTACTGCAAGAGACCATTCCATGGAAGATCTACTGTTACAGGTGAGTAACCTGTTCTTCTAGAGACATGGATATGATATTCTATCCGCATTTCTGGCTGACTCCTAGCGGTTCTCCAGGAGGAGGAAAGTAAGGTACACACCCCCTACTTAGGCAATACGGACTGGAGAACTAATGCCCCAAAACCAGCATCCCAGTATGACTCAAGGTCAATGTGGTACTGAAATGAGGTATGTGTTGACCTCCGGGTAGCAGCCTTGCAGATTTCCTGGATAGGGATATCCCTGGAAGCAGCCACAAAGGCAGCGGTATGATTAGTGGAATGAGCCCTTAGCTCATGGAGAACCGCTAGGAGGCTTCCTACCAGCCAACCTATAGCAGAGGTCGATGCAGGATACAATCCACCTGGCAATCATCGGCTTAGCTGCCGGTCTTCCAGGTACAGCTTCAGCGTAGGTGACAAATAGCTGGCGAACCTTCCTCCAGTGGAAAGGAAGATCGGACATTACGGGGCGGTACCAAGGGAGTTACCACCCGGATGGGTACGAGGAGCCAGCTTGAATATGTTCTGGCAAGCCTTAAAGGGGAAAGGACACTACCAGAAGTGTGGAAAGAACACCATACAAATGTCCCTAGAACAAAGCATTACAGAGGGGACTCTTCTCCGGGATGAGCTGGTGGCTAGCTGTACTGCACTGGTACTACCTGGGGTACTACAGCTAGCAGTGCAGCATGCATGAGGAAGGATACTGGCAGACTCCGTGATACCACGCATTGAGAGCGTGCACCTAAGAGCTCTTGCAGTAGGCCTCTGGCAGGGGGAGGAGATAGGGAGAAAAAGGAGACACCCCAGTCTGGCAGAATGACACTCAGGTATTCTCTCAGGTGCCACTCTTGTCACCAGAGAATGCTTCTTGAGTTCGTTATACAGAGGCAGGGCCCCCTTTACTTGAACGCACCACTATGGGGAGAAATTCATGGGGACAAGGGCTGCCAGATAAGGCAGGGCTGGGGTGAAAAGGTTACCTGAAAGAGGCACAGACTGGCAGAAGGAGAATTATAGAATGATAAATACTCAAAAAAAGAATGCCATTTCCTTTTACAGTATAAAAACAGAAAGGTGGCCAGAAAGGGTCAGAAAGCAAGCCCAGCATACTGATGATGGCTTATTTCCATATCATTGGTTTATCCGATTCAGGCTTCCGGATGGAGGGAATTCTCTGCCCCATACTGGACAGTAACCAGAAACTAAGTATGCCAAAAGGAGAGTGACGAGAACAAAACCTCTCATGCACAGATATGCAAGTCTTGTATAAAATACTGAAATCCCTGCCCCCTCCCCCCCAAACCTGATCCTGCAACATTTTTGGCAGTCAAATGTAAGCCATGGGGACCACCATTTTCCATTTACACTTCTCCAAGGGAACACAGACAGCCCTTTGTCCACCTTAGACATCAGATTACTGGGCTTCATACAGAACAAAATTACTTCATTGGCAAGCGGAGCAGGTGAAATGTTGTTTCATAAACAGTTACCAGGGTAGAGGTTCTGCTATTGTGCATCACTGCAAGCTGTGTATAACCAGTACTATGTACTTTACAGCTGTAAGGCACTACTAAGGAATCACTGAAAATATGACATCAGCCATCTGGTTTCATTAAAGACTTCAAATCCCAGTGCCAACTTTTTTTTCTTGTAATATACTGCATACTGTTATCAGTCTACGGGTTGCAAGTGCAGTTACTAAGCAGCTGGAAAGAGACTCAAATCCACAAAAGTTGCACTTCTAATGGCTGCGTGATAAGCCACATTCTTAAACTGAATATAGTGCCTTTCCCGCTAGCTCAAGGTACTTAATACATTTTCTACACTGCACATGTTGCGTCCATTTTATAAATTTCAATACATTATTTTCACAGCAATCCCCTTCTCGCACTTGTACTTCCTACTGCATAACTCTCAAATCCTTGCCCCTAATTTATATTTATTTGCACTGATTGTATAAACTTGTTCACTGTCTGTACTATGTTACTTCCATTATTCTCTCTCCCCTTCTCCCAAGACACATCTGGAAATGAGCTGCCTGCGGCTCAATTTGCTTTTCTGATTAAAATCTTAAATAAATTAAAAGTAAATATACAAAAAAATGGTTACACATTATACTCAATTTGTCACTTCTAAGCTTCACATGAAAACTGACATTTATTACTTCTGGGTCGGGGGGCCTCAGAGGGCTGGCATTGGGTTATACACTCTGTTCTGTCTCTGGTTCAAATCTAACTCAGGTTATATGTGGCTGAACTGAGGTCTTGTGTGGCAGTGGATGTTTACACTGTGACTGCCTGGGCTTTACTAGTTGTGTAGAGATACAGGAGCACTTTGGTCACCAGTACTGTCAACCTGGTATGACTAATGCGCACTAAACTTTACTGAAAACAATTTTACAGAAGAAAACTAAATTCAGATTTCCTTGACTAGCTGACAACGGTCTTCCAAGCTGCCATCCACTCATTAACTCTGTACCTACGTAATGCGGGCATATTTCTCCTACTCTCCGTGACCTGCTCTGACTTTTTGTCCCTGTCTAGATTCAATTTTAAACTGCCCCCGCATAGTTTCTAGAAACTTAAATCAACTGTTCATACTATGTGGAAAAGTGCGTACCTCCACCTCAATATTCTAGTTTATTCATTTATATACAATTTTTTGAGCAGGAACGGAACACCAAGCTGTAACAGCTTGCCTCCAGAGGAGTCCTGGGGGTGCGTCACATGGACCAGTTTTATTGACAGGGGGAATGCTAGCCATGACACCAAAGAAATTCCCCTACTCTTGGATGGGTTTGCTGCTGTCTCTCTTTCTCTCTCTCTCCACAAGATGTAGGATCCCGATGCTGTGCAGCAGGTTGTGGAGATGTTCTCCCTCCCAACCAAAGTTTATAATGTGGATGAGATTGCTGCTGAGCAAATAAAGGAAGTATGAGAACATGCACAGTGTGATGACAGTATGGAAATATAGCCTTACGTATGACGGCAGTGAGTGATAATGAGGCAGCTGAAGAGCCGCTGGAAATCTGAATGTCTGAGGGGCGAAAAATGCTGGTGACTATGCTGACTGATGATGAGGACAGGTATGGAAAGAGAAAGGTGGCTATCAAACATTGACAAACTGGTGAACAACAACAGCAGAGTAACTCTCCAAGAAGGACTTCTCCCTCTAAAGAGACTGTGATGGCTGCAAAGCTGGCGTCTGACAGGAAGTCAGCTGATTCTGACAATCAGCTGCTGGCAGGACTTCAAAGAGAGCTGCTAACTGCAAGAAGGAGACATGGTATTGGTAAACCCATTCACATCCTGCTGCAGATGGAGTCAGAGCAGCCCTGGTAACCAGAACAAGTCTTACTGAGTGCCGGTTGGATGAGGTCCGATACGGGGTCTGGGTTCCAGATCCCTACTGGGACAAGTGTGCGCATTTGCAGTGTGGCAGTCAAAGTAGCCAGAGTTCAAACATGGCTGCCGCACCGGAATGTCCAGAGCTGATCGAAGCTGGAGTGATAGCAACATCAGCTGGCATAGTACTGGCGGTGTGTTGCCTGCAAAGGAAAACGATCAAACAGGTAAAAGGGACAGTATCTGTGTTTAGTGTTAAGGGGGGATTGATGTGGAGCTCCCAGTGGAGGGCCCTGAAGTAACTTTTTTTTTATTGTTTTATTTATAAATTGCATAAAATACAGGATAAGTTCTATGAGAAACAAGTCTCATTTACAGAACGTCCCAAGTCATAAAATAAGCAAAATAACAAAAACAAACATATACGAATCAGCTAATAATTAAAAATGGACTGTTCCTGCAGCAACATTTTTTCAAACCATGTCTGAAAATACCAAGGGTGGGTGAAGTGCTGAGCCGGAGGCGGGTGGCGGAGACAGGAAAAACGAGTCAGTGTATGACGCAAATGATGTTTTGGCTCCAAGGGATAACGTTACAAATGGGCAGTTCAGATTATAGCAGCCCAGTCTTCTCCTGTGGGTACTCCTCAGGTGCAAGATAGTACTGTAACAAATGGGCCACAGTCTCCAACTTCACACAGTATTTCCCGAGATCAAGCAGCATTGCCACAAAACGCCCCTAATGTTACTGAGGTTCAAGAGTCAAAGGCAGAAGAGTCTTCAACTCAACAGCACCCCCCCAAAATCTGTTCCATAATTTTCAGACTTCTTCAAGAACAGACCTAAACCAGTGCCCAGGAAGAATGTTGTACATCTCATATATAGGGGTGGGATAGCTAAGAAACCTGAGAGTGTTTGTGGGGAAAACTTTGCTGAAGGACTCCTTGACATCTGTGGCATCAGAAATATATGTCCTGATCCATGTGTCGAGGGAGAAGACTTTTGACATCAGTTGTAAATCTCCAAAGGGCCTTGAACAGTTTTGGCTGAAATATCAGCAGATTAAGGCTACTCCACTCTGGACTCCCTTTATGGCCATCTTAGGAGGCCATTAGTGAAAACTGTTACAATTATGTTCAGAACAAGGAGGTCTCCAAGATTTCTCTTCCGACATATTTTTCATACAGGATCTAGACTGACCACTATTTCTGATATTAGTCATTAAATGGTTATGGTGACGGGAAGCATCAGCCTGGTCATTTGGGGAAAACAGATGTGATGGGGTAGGGATTTTGTTTAAAGAATACTGATTATGTACTGTAGTCACTAGAGTTTTACACATTTTGCCTGGGAGGGCTATGTTGCTGGACACTTCTTTCCACACTGATAAGTTATGAGGCATTAATGTATACACACCACAAACGCAGAGTGGAATTGTTTAGACTAATACAACCTTTTCTTTGTACATCCAGGAAATTAATAATGAGGGTAGGGGTGATTTTAACTGTGTATTATCAGTATAGGACCATGGTTCAAGAACAAATAAGCTGTTTTGTGATCCCCCAACTATCTAATCAAACTGGCGTCTGATGATGGGCTGCAGGACGTTTACAGGCTGTGTAATCAGACGGAAGGTTATACATACAAAGGTGTTGTAGGAGCCATAAGGCAGTTGTCCATTAGTAATAGCTCAATCAACATTCATTCATGATATAGTTACCTAGTTTTTTCTTAAATTCTGTCTTATTTCTATTAATTATCATTTCAGTCAGTAAAGAGTTCCAGGGGTATTCCACCCATAGAGTGAAGTAGAATCTCCTTTTTATGCCATTACATTTCTGGCCAGTAGTTTGCAATGGATGACCCCCTTGTATCATAATTGGCTTGCTTATAATCCTGGTATTGTGAAAAAAATTACCATGTTCCAACCTAAGAAATGAAGACTAAAATATAAAACTCAATCAATTCAGGTCATGTGCTAATTCAAACATTTGTAACAAGCACACATCTTAGTCACCTAGTTTCTATTTCTAAAGACATTGAATTAAGTGTCTTTAGCCTAGTTTCGTATGTGTCATTTGTAAGTTCAAGTATTAATTTTGTTATTTTTCTTTGCACCATCTCTATCTGATAAGTGGCACCTCTTATGTATGCACACCTGAAATGGGCGATATATATACATTCTATAAGAATCAAATGGATACTAGAATTGATTTTATTTTTATATCAGACAACTTAAAATTAAGTAAAGTAAATCTAATACCGCTAGAAAATTCAGACCATTTGGTGTTCTGGGCATATTTAGGGGATGAAGCTAGCTCTGCAATTGGTAAAAGGTAAGGTTATACTAAAGTCACAATTGCCAGGATACGAGACTTACTCTTAGCTAGGTAATCTGTAACATGGAAACCTTGCAGCTCTCCCTTAGACACACTATATATTTTATATATATAGGGGATACGACACGGCCTGACTGAAGATATATTTATCCACTCGTGAGATATCCTGATGTCATTGGCCTCGAGTGAAGATAAATATATCATCTTCAGTCAGGCCATGTCATGTTCTGTTTATACAATATGTGTTTTGGGGTATAGAAAAATGCTACGTTTAAAAATGTAGGGTGACAGAGCATTAGTACTGGTTACTGAGCTGCTGGCATACATTTAAAATCAACAGAAGTTGTGCAAATAGTGAGAAAATGTGTGCTTTTTTTTTTTATATTAAAGTTATCTGGTTGAAGCTACTGTGTACATTCTGACCTCAGTCTTTATGTTGACTTTAATCATTCTGTGCAAGAAGTTCCAGTAATGTATAGATTGTAGCGTGACCGAGCGCTGTGACAGTGCTGACATCCTGACACAAATTCAAAATTAAATACAGCATGTCACGTTTATATAGTGTAAAAAGTGTCTCTCTCATCTTTTTAGCACATCCTTAGTTTGCTTGTATGAAAAGAACACAGTGTGCGGTGTGCAGAGAGAGCGAGTGAGCAGTTTCTGAAGTAGAAGTCAGCTGGAGCGAGCGTTGCTATAGCAAAGCATGCTTATGCTTGTGTCATGAGATAAAACCGCTCACTCGCTCTGTCTGGAAAGTGCACACTCTGTTCTTTTCATAGAAGCAAACTAAGGATAGTCTAAAACAATAAGAGAGAGACTTTTTAGACTATATAAACGTGACGTGCTGTATTTTACTTTGAATCGGTGTCAGGATGGCAGCACCGTCACAGCGGTCGGTCACGCTACAGTAAGGATAGTAATGGAACTTTTGGGGCACCATGACTGAACTGGGGACAGTGAATGGGGGCAGAATGAAGACGGCAGGATCAACCAGATAAGTTCTAACATACAAAACAAATGTTGCTACTATTTACACAGATTGTACATTGTTTTAAATGTGTGGCATCACATTACTAGCACCAATAGCGCTCGGTCACGCTACATTAGAGAACAAAAGTGAAAGCTAGCAGTGTGAGAATGGCAGGATCAGTTTCACTATGATGTATAGGAGTGTGAAGACATCACAATGATGTATAGGAACATAGAGATATCAATGATATCTTCACTGCCTAACTGAGATATCTCTTTTTATTCTTGTATTCATCCCAAAACATATATGTTGTATTAATAAAAAAAAAAAAATATATATATATATATATATATATATATATATATATATATTATAACCTAGGGAAAATACTGTCTTCTGGTTGGCTGAAACACATCACATGACCGTGCGTATATCAGAGCAATCCGTACGCCTTCACTTTCACACTCCTCCAAAACCACTTTAGCCATTTTATAAGATAGATAACCCACTGTAGGATGTGCTCTCACAGTCTGATATATGCACACCTTGGGTGGTTGAACGCACTCGGCCTGTGGCCCTGTGTGTCATAATGCACACCAAGGTGTGCGCATATCAGAGAACGACCAGACACCTTAGAGTGGGTTATCTTATCTATATATATATATGAGAGAGAGAGAGAGACCAAACAAAAAGTCGTCTTATAAAATCACTCTGATTTATTAAACATCAAAGTACACACGCTAGAATAAGTACTAGAATAAAGTGCAACGCAGCAAAAATACTAGACTGTGTTTGCTCCCTCTCTCGGAGCTTTATCAAAAGGTTTGCGGGCATTTTGCAGGGTTGCTAATCATTCTAAGATGGTGTGTTACTTGATGTTTAATAAATCAGTGATTTTGTAAGACACACTTTGTTTGGGCTCCATATATGGGATACATGATGGGCAGGAGTGGGATATGGAAAATATTCTCACTTCTGCAGAGTGAGATATCTATGCCTCACGATGCAGGAGTGAGAATATTTGCCATATCCCACGATATGCACATCATGTGTGCGATTTATACAATAGGTGTGGAAGCTTTAATTTGTTTTGTTTCGTTTTATCTTATGTCGTTCTGTTGTTGTGAGCTGCTGCTGTGAGTGAGTGAATGGGTATGAATGGGGATTGTATATGTTGTGCGATTGGTCGCTGTGTGTGTGAGTGAGTGGTAATAGGCTGATGAGTGTGTGTGTGTGATCCATGGTTGGATGATGTGTTTTGGTAGGCGGGACGTTTCCTGTAGATACTGTGTGTGATTTTCCTTTTCCCCTATATTTTATTATGTGTAGTGTTTAATTTTTGTTGTATGCTGCTGTGCGTAACTATTTCATTTGTGGTTGGCTTATATGTTATTTGTTTTGGAATGTCTGTGAGAAGCTCCATGGGAACTACAGGTAAGAGAGCAGTTTCGATTGTGCAAGGTGCTTTGCTGTCATTGAGATGCTCCGCTTTATTTTTTACGGAGCCCAACAACAAGAATTATACAGTTTCAGAGTATATATCATGTAAGTAATACCAGTTTAAAGAGGTCATGTTTAGGTTGCTGTAACATGTGAAGAAATGAAATTAAGAACTGAAGGTTTCTGTGTGGAAATATGTGTTCTGTGCAGTTTACTGGTATGTTAGTCAGAGTCAGAATCTGTAGACAGATTTTCTTTATGTTTGTTATCGCAGAGATCATAAATGGAACCCAATAGATTTACAGTTTGGATCCAGCGTGAGAGAGAGACTGCATGGCCATTCAGCAACTTGTAGTACAGAAATGTGCTGTTTTAGGTGTGTGCCATTTGGTGCAGTGAGTACTGTACTGCTGCAGGTTTCTGGCGTTTGTGAAACTGCAAGCAAAGAATGAAGAATGCAGACCAGCTGCTTACCGCAAACATTTCAGTTTCACATTTAAAAGAAGTTCTAACTTACATTGGGGACATAATGCTGGAGTGAGAATAATTTTTTATTTTTTTATTTTATTTTATTGAAATCTAGGATTACAAATACCTTTGAGCAGGAACTGCTCGTTTACAAAGGTTCCACGTCGAAGGAATGGGGGGTATACATACATACATACAAAGGTCAACATAATAATACATAGTTACACAATAACAAGAAGTAAGAGACTGAGGCTTAGGAAATTCCAGTAATTCAAAATGTGCCAAATGTTAGGTAGCATGACAAAACCAGCCAAGGGCAATCTTGGAAATAAGCACTGCAGGTGAGAGAAGGGGGTATGCAGGCAGGAAGGCCATTGTCGGAGGGTAGAGGGTGGGGTAAGAGCTCTAAGGGAGGAGAGGAGGATAGAGAGTCAGGAAATGCCCTGGGGAGAAAGGAGACGGGGCAAGGGGTAGGCTAGGCAGGTAGAAGGGAGGCAAGGAGGGAGAGGTAGCTTTCAAGACTGAAGTGGAGGGCAGTGAGCGGTGGGCCCCGATTAGGCGAGGCAGTCTAACGACTAGTTGAAATTAGATGAAGTCGGAGTTGTCTCTTAAGGGCCAAGCACAGCAGCAGCAAAGTTTCTTTGTTGAGGTATTGTACCACTGTGGTGCTCTGTGGGCAAAGGTCCTCTGGCCCATGGTAGTCCGGCATCTGGGGACAAGGAAGGTTAGTTGTTGTGAACTTCTAGTTCTCTGGGTGCTGTGGTGGTCAATAAGTAGCTTTTCAATGCCGGGGGCATGACCCGAGGAGGACTTTTTGGCTAAGAGGCAGGTTTGATACTGTATCCGGCTGATGAGAGGTAGCCATCCTGCCCGAGTGTACAGGTCATCAGTGCATGTAAGTCGATCAGCCCCAGTTAGCAGCCTGCATGCTTTGTTGAGTGCAACTGTAATTCTGCGGAGGGCAGAGGCAGAGCCATAAATTGCTAGCCCATAATCAATGATGGAGGTGACAGAGCTGTTGATAGCCAACCAGAGAGTGTCAGGAGTCATGCAGTGTTTGTGCCTACAGAGCAGGCCTATACGGATGTTGGTGGCTTTGGCGACAGAATCTATGTGCCGATGGTAGGACAGTGAGCTGTCCAATATGACACCTAGGTATTTAAAATCAGGAATGTGTTCAAGTAAGGTCCCTGTTTGGTTTAGGATGGTGAGGTCACGGGATTTGTACTTGCTCCTGGCGTTGTAGAAGGTCATAACCTTTGTTCTGCTGTAGTTCATGACCAGTTTGTGCAACTTGAACTATTCTTCGATGCGCATGAATTCAAGCTGTAATTGTTTCTCAAGGAGCTCTGCATTTTGGTGGTTGGTGAACATGACTGCGTCATCGGCGTAGAGCAATAATTTCTGGTGGCAGACACTGGGAAGGTCGTTGAGGAAGAGGCTGAAGAGTAGTGGCCCCAGGATGGACCCCTGTGGGACCCCGAAAGGACTGACTTTTCTTCCGAGGTAACACCGGCAATCCTAACCCGCTGGACCCTCTCCCGAAGGTAGCTTGAAAACCAGAGCAGTGCTTCATTGGAGAGCCCAATGTTTGATAATTGCTTGAGTAGAGTGGGTGGTTCACAGTATCAAAGGCTTCGTAAGGTCGATGAATACTGCCCTACACAATTTCCTTGATCAAGTGTGGTATGGATGAAGCCTGTGAATTCTAATAGTGCAGTGGTGGTACTGTGCCCTTTTCAGAAACCATGTTGCTCAGGACACTGGATGTCGTATTTTCCAGGTACTTGACTAATTGGTCTGAGGCGATCGCTCCAGGGCCTTAGACAATGGAGGGAGGATGGCGATAGGTCTGTAGTTGGAGTACAGTGATTTGTCTCCACTTTTGTGTACCGGTGTGATGGTCGCCTGTTTCCAGCGAGATGGGAACTGGGACATCCTTAGTGATAGATTGAGGACCTTTGTCAAGGGTTCAAGGACTTCTTCAAGGACAAGTGCTAACAACTTCAGGTCAAGGGAGTCACCGCTGTAGCCTGCATTGGCTGATGACATAGCTACAGTATGTGTAAATGTAAACATTTTCACTGTAGCTATGTCATCAACCATTGATCTCACTGGGGTGAGAATACATGATTTTATTGTCAACGAATACAACACACCCCTATTGTATAAATATATATATATATATATATATATACACATATACACACACACACACACACACACACACACACACACACACATATATACTGCATCTAAGGGAGAACAGCGAGGTTTTCTTGCTTGTACATTGTAGATTTTACCTTACGCAGCTGCAGCCGGTGGGTCATCTTTTTCTTTTTTCCATAATCTGCAACATGCCTATATGATGATATTGGAGTGTGGTGGGCTAATACTAAAAAGTAAATTAAACTTTTGTTTCGGTCCCTATCCAGTACACAGAAACAGTCCGATTATATGAAATATTTATCCCTTACGGTTCGCCTGATGTCACTACTTTCATTTACACATAAACGACTAGGAGACTAGTGAACAAATACAAAACATTAAAAGGTACACGCAGAAATGACAGTACAATCAGGCCACTTCGCTCCTTATGAACAATGATGTGGTATCCAAGGGAAAATGGGTTCAGGCGACATATCTGAATGTTGCAGAGAAAGGGTAATGAAAAGACATATGACCTCACTGTAAGACTCTGAAGGTTGCTTAAGGGATAGCAGACAAGGGGTTATGAAGGTTATTCATGAGTATGTTCTAAACCTGTTTGGTTCCACAGATAATACAGTACGCAGAAACATACAATTTGATGCAGATAAGGACCGACTGTCCGATCCAGTCAGCCTATTTCTCCCCACCTACACTATTATTGTAGACTGTACTTGATCTACAACTCTTTCTCCCTTCCCCCACTTCCTTTACAGTATGATTCCCCTGATCTTATCCCATGAATTCTTGAATCCCATGACCGTTTTCGTCACCACCACCACCTCTGCTGGAAGGCTGTTCCAGGAATCCATCACTCTTTCTGTGAAGAAGTACTTCCTCATATCTCTCCTGAATCTACCCCCTCCATATTCATAGCATGTCCCCTTGTTCTTAAGCACTATTTCTTCAGAAAAATACTTCCCTCCTGTACCTTATTTTCCCCTCTGAGGTGTTCAAAGATCTCTATCATATCCCCTTCTCCCTCCTGTTACAGGGTGCACATATTGAGGTCCTTTAGTCTCTCCTCGTAGGGCTTTTGATGTAGACCCTGCACCATTTTAGTTGCCCTCCTCTGGACCACCTCCACTCTTATGTCTTTCAGGAGATGTGATCTTCAGAACTTGACACAGTACTCTAGGTGGTCTTACCAGTAATCTGTACAGAGGCCACACCACCTCCCACTTTCTGCTGGCGATACCCCTCCCTATGCACCCCCAGATCCCACCAGCCCTCCTGACTGCCTGGCCACTTTTAGGTCATCTGATATGATTACCCCCAGGTCTATTTCCTGCTTGGTGTTCATCAATATCACTCCACCCATTCTGTACTCTGTCCCTGGGTCTCTGTGCCCTAAGTGCATTACTTTGCACTTTTTCACACTGAAACCCTTGACCACTCCACTAGTTTTCTTAGGTCTTTGCTCATCCTTTCTACACATACACCTGCCCCGAGTGTACACCCTACTGCAAATTTTGGTGTCATGCGTAAAGAGGCAAACCCTCCATTCCAGCTCTTCTGCAATGTCACTTATAGAGACATTAAAGTGGACTGGTCCCAGCACTGATCTCTGAGGCACCCTGCTGGTCACCCTCCCTTCCTCAGAGTAAACTCCGTTTACCACCGCTGTCTGTCTCCGATCCCCTAACCAATTTCTTAGTTTACCACCTTCAGCCCCACTCCTAAGCTACCCAGCTTTCTTACTAGTCTCATATGTGGAACGGTGTTGGAAGCCTTACTGAAATCCAGGCAGGTCACGTCCACCACTCCACCCTGATCTAAATCCCTTGTCACCCAGTCAATGAAATCTATCAGATTTACCCTTCCCCTTGTGAACCCGTTCTGCCTCAGGTCTTGTAAGCTACTGGATTCAAGATATTCTACAATCCTTTCCTTCAGCAGTGATTCCATTAACTTTCCCATCACCAACTTCAGGCTGGCTGGCCTAGAACTGCTAGCCTCCTCCCTGCTACAAGTTTTATACTAACATACTAACATACTATTTGCCAGCAGATTAGGCCTTATGGTCTATCAAGTCTGCTCGAACCTAGATCCTTAGTTGGGTGCCGAGACCCTCCCATCCCTTGTGCTCCAGAAACCCCTATCATCCATCCCCACCCCCCCTGGGACAGGCCATCATCTGATAGATACACTTTCTGTGTCTGTCCCACCCTCTCTTAAAGCTCTCCACTGTGGATCTCTGAACCAGCTCACCAGGCAGAGCATTCCAAGGGTCCACCACCCTCTCAGTGAAAAACCTCCTCCTCTTTTCCCCCCTCACCCTTCTACCTTCCAACTTCAAACCATGCCCTCTGGTGATGCCTCCCTGCTTTAGTCTAAAGATCCCCTCCATGTTTACCCTATTTATTCCCTTGAGGTACTTGAAGACCTCAATCATGTCCCCCCTGTCTCTCCTCTCCTCCAATGAAAACAGGCAGAGCTCCTCAAGTCTGTCCTCGTAAGTCAAATCCCCTAGCCCTCGTATCATCTTTGTTGCCCTCCTCTGTACCCTCTCCAGGAGCTGTATGTCCCTCTTCAAGTGTGGTCTCCAATACTGTACACAGTACTCAAGGTGTGGTCTAACCAGTCCATTGTACAGTGGCAGAATCACTTCCCTGCTCCTAGAGGTGATCCCCCCTCGATGCATCCCAACATCCTGTTTGCCTTGCTAGCTGCTCTCCTGCACTGCTCAGTGTTATTCATACATGTATCCACCATGACCCCTAGGTCTTTTCCCCTGTTGAGGCTTCCAGCACCTCCCTCCCAGGGTGTACCTGTGTTTAGGGTTTCCCGACCAAGATGCAACTTGCACTTGGTGATATTAAATCTAATTTCCATGTGTGGCCCAGCTTTCCAGGGTGTCCAGGTCCCCTTGCAGGGCCAACCTCCCCTCTTCTCCCTCAACCACTGCTCCCATCTTGGAGTCATCCATGCAAGAGACTCATTTCACACCCTATACCATCCCTGATGTCTGATAGTGATGCATTAAACAGGATTGGACCCAGGACCGAGCCCCTGCGGTACCCCACTACCAACCTCTGTAGGGTTCGAGAGCCCCCACAGACCACTACTCTCTGAGTGTCCAGCACCCAGTTTTCAATCCATCTGACCATCAAAGGGCCTACTCCTAACCCCATCAGTTTCTCCACCAGACCATTGTGGGGGACAGAGTCAAACGCCTTGCTGAAGTCCAAGAATAATACATCCACAGGCTTACCCCTATCCAGTTCTGATGTTACCCATTCATAGAACTCCACAAGGTTGGTTTGACATGATCTACCTGGCACAAACCCATGCTGCCGACTATCCAGACCTCCCACCTCCTCCAAGTAAACCCCCAATCGTTCCTTTAGTATACTCTCCATTAATTTTCCCACCACCGAGGTTAAACTGATGGGTCTATAGTTTCCTGGTACTTCCTTGACCCCCTTTATGGATTGGTACCACATGTGCCTCTCGCCAATCCCTAGGTACCCTCCCTGTCTCAAGTGACCTGTTGAAAAGCTCCATGCTTTATGTAGGGGGACTACATCTGCCCTCCTCCAGAACCACTCCTGTTTCCAGTAAGTTGTTAAACAGAACTGTCAAAGGTGCAGCCAGTATTTTCCTGAGCTCCCTCAGTACCCTTGGATGCACTTCATTTGGCCCCATTGCTTTGTCCACCTTCGCATTAGCTAGTCCTTTTAGGACTCTCTCCTCCAAAATAGGACCAGTGTCCACCTCCCTTCCTCCCTCCAAAGCTTCTGTTACTTTTTTGTGGCCCCTCCCCTTCTGCTTCCTCTAAGAACAGTGAACAAAACTATTTGTTCAGAATGTCTGCCTTTTCCTGGTCCCCCTCTTCCCTTTTAACCTTACAATCCCACCCTGGTCTTCCTCTTACCACTTACATACCTAAAAAAATGTTTTATTTCCCTTCATTACCTCCTAAGCTATTCTCTCTTCAGTTTATGCCTTTCTGCCCCTTACTCCTTTCCCTGCTTCCCTCCGTTTCCCCCAATTCACCTCCCTATCCTCCTCCTCCTGCTGCGTCTCCTTATATCTTCTGAATGTCACTCTTTTAACCTTTACCTTTTTGGCCACTTTTTTTGAGAACCATCTCTTTCTTCTTGCTTTTGATCACTTGTTTGACACAGAGGTTTGTTGCCTTTATTATGCTCCCTTTTAGCCTCACCCTCTGTCCTCCACCCCACCCACGCCATCCCCATGACATTCACCCATCTTTATAAAATCTGCCCTCTGTAAGCCCAGGACCCTCACCTATGTGTACCCATTCCGTAGTTGTCCTTATATTTAAACCGCTCAGAGTGAGGATCACTGTCCCCAGGTGGACTCTCACTTTTTTTTTTTTTTTAAACCTTTATGCTCTCCCATCTCTGACCCCTGACTCTCTCTGGTATGGACATTCCGCTTGACCCTATCCTGCCTGCCTGAAGCCCCAGCCTTACCAGATCTAAGCCCCCAAGGGTGGGACTACCGGTTGCTCTGGTGACCTTTCTGGAATCTAGACAGGGTGACCAGGGAACAAAGGGAGCAGGCTGAAGGACCCAGCACTGGGCATGGAGGTCGGCCATTGGACCCACCATCACCTACCGAGGGCCAGGGCTATTTTCCTTGTTCTGTTGCCCCTCCCCCCATTGGCGTGGATGTGCAATGCATCCAGCACACACGTGTGCGCTCCCGCCCATGCACACAGGATCGCCGCCGCTGATCCCTCAAGGCAAGGATCCCAGGCTACCACACCCCCCAGTCACCACCAGGAGTCCCTAGAGCCCAGAATCTCCCAGGAGAAGAGAGCAGACCTCTGGATGCTCAATCCTCTCTTCCCCCACTGACCCCCAACGACCCGATCTCGTTCCCAAACCCGGGTAACTGGTGTGGCATCCAGTGCCTCAACCCTCAGTGCCACTGGGCCGGCTGGACTCCCACCTTGACGTCTGCAATACTGTCCCCATTAGTGAGTACCAGGTCCAGTATTGCCCCATCACGAGTGGGTTCACTGACTAGCTGCCTAAGGAACACCCCCTGCAGAGAGTCTAGGATGTCCCTTCTTCTAGCTGAAGCTGGTACTGGGAGGTTCCAATCTACATATGGCAGGTTGAAATCCCCTACCAGCACCATCTCCCCCTTTTCTGCCATCTTTACAATGGCTTTCATCAGTGCCTAATCTAATTCCTCCCCTGTGCTGGAGGTCTGTAGATCACTCCAGTGTGAATAGTGGCTCCATTCTCCATCTCCAGGGTGACACACAGTACCACTGCCTCACCCTGTGCTCCCTGTATCTCCATCGATTTTATGCTTTCTCTCACATACAGCACCACACCCCCCCTTCCTTTCTACCTGGTCCTTACTGAACAGAGTATAGCCCGGTATGGCCATGTCCCAGTCATGGTTTTCAGTGCACCATGACTCAGTAATAGCCACAACATCCAGGCTGGCCTCTGTCATGATGGCCTCTAAGTCCGGAATCTTGTTTCCTAGACTTCTACCATTCGCACACATGGCCTTGAAGATTTTGTTTCCACTCGCTTGCTGACCCCCTTTTTTCCCCTTTTTGCCCTCCCTCCTTTCCCACTCTCTTTCTAATGCTCCTGTTCCATTCCCCCTTTAGCTCTACCACCCTGCTTCCTTTATTAATTTGCACCCTGGGGGATTCCTCTCCCCTCAGGCACTCCTTACTCTCTACCTCAGCGGTGGTGGGGCACTTTCTGCCTCCCCATTTCCTTCTGCCACCCCCCTCGGCTAGTTTAAATGTTCATCGAAGTAACATTTAAACTTCCACTGAGGACTGCAGTTCCCCTCCAGAATGGATGCAGACCATCACCCCCCTGTAGGCCCTTATCCTCCCAGGTGGGTCGCCAGTTCTGAATATAGCTGAACCCTTTCTCTCTGCACTATTCCTTCAGCCATGATGAAGATTCTTTTGATTTTTTTTAAATATGGTACAGGATCCTTTCCATTTTTTAACTAGGATATCCATCCCCACTGTTCCCCAGGCCGATCTGAACAAGATAAAAGCACCTAAAACAGTAGACAAACTTCAACTAACTACTAAAAGCTTGAAAAATGACATGGCACCAGGTGCGAATGGCCTGACAGCAGAGTTGTTTAAAAAAATTCTGCATGAGCTTTCTGTTATATTACACAGGGTCTACAACTGGATTTTATTTGGCGGTTCTTCAGCAAGTCTTTCGGAGTGGCTATATAAATATTCTTACGTACAAAGGGACGCTTAGAGACATACGTAATTGGTGACTGTTATGTCTGCTGAACTCCGATCCTAAAATACTGCTGAAGATTTTTTGTAATAGGTTGGCGGTAGTCGCCCAGCATCCTGTATCTCTGTTTCAATCCCCCTCGATTGTCAGGAGAAGCATCAATGACAATCTGATATGCATGATGGAAACTGTGGGACAAGGGGAAGCTAAACAGCTGCAGGGATATGTTCTGTCCCTCAATCAGGAAAAAGCTTTTGACAGTGTGTCACATCAAGTATTAGAACTTTATGGTCTTTCATCTGTTTTTTGTAACTGAACAAAGAAAATATATGACACTGCTAAAATATTTCCATCTGTTAAAAGGTATTTAGGTACCGAATTCTGCCTTTTTGAAAGGTGTATAATAAGGCTGCCCTTTTAACCCATTATTATACGTACTTTGTTCGGACTCGTTACTTTGATCATTGCATGGACACCCTGAGATAAAAGGTCTGCAGAGTACAGATGGTACAGCAACTATTCCAGTGTCTGCCTATGCAGGTATCATTTAAATGTAAATGACAAGGTGTCAGGGAACAATGCCATTTCTTGCGTACAAGAATTTGCGAGGATTTCTGGGTCTAGAGTTAATATAAATAAGAGTAATGGTAGCAGGATAAGCTCAGCTTCAAACCTTGTTGTGGAAATCCAGGGTATTCCTATCACTGATGAACCACAGCACGTTTTAGGAATCTCTTTTGGACAATCTGATGCAGCCAGAAGAAACTGGGATGCAAAACTGAGAGAGTGTGAGGCGAAGGGTAATAACTGAAAGACATGGCAAAAGACTAAAAAAAACTGCCACTGTCAAAACCTTCCTACTTCTGATTTTAACTTACTCAGTGCAGTATATTTACCACCTAAAGAGTTGGAAGCCAAAATTCTGAGCCTTGTGTTTTGTAAAAAGAGATTCTAGCCGTATTGGTCCTTGGAGAACAGGAGATGCTGGAAGGTTTGCTACCTCTTATTGGACCAAAAAGTGTCTTGTACAAAGACGGAATTATACACAAACTTTCGGGGCCTCACAGGTCCTTTCTCCTGAAGAAGGGACCTGTAAGGCCCCGAAAGCTTGTGTATAATTCCATCTTTGTACAAGATACTTGGTGGTCCAATAAAAGGCATCAAACCTTCCAGCATCTCCTGAGCCTTGGATTTCAAACTATGTGGAGGAGTAGGCTGAATTCTATCAAAAGGAATATTTTACATCTCCCAATGAAACATGGAGGTCTGGCTCTGATCAATTTGTTAGCCCTTTTTTACAGCCTCTTTCTTTACTGGAATGTATTACCTATATTGAAAGGTTCAAGCAGCATTTGGTTCCCTTGGGTGGGTAACTGGGAATTCTCAGTCACTGCAAAATGGAATTTGGGTTTTGATAAATTAAAAAGCAATGCAGACACTCCGAGATACATAAACACAGGTTACTCACCTGTAACATTAGTTCTAGGAGTGGTATATGTTGTTTATCCACACATTATGGCACGTACTTTCCCTTTAAATATCTTGCCAGAAGTCTTTAAGCTGGCTCCTCCCACCCATCCAGGTGGTATATCCCTCGACTCCGCCCCCTGATGCCAGATATTGCCCATTGGAAGCAGCGGTTGTGCGTTGTAGCCGGGGAGGGGGGGGGTCGGTTAGATCCATCTGGATGAACAACATACACCACTCCTAGAACTACTGTTACAGGTGAGTAACCTGCATTTGTAGGGATGTGGACATGTTGTTCTTATCCACAAGTTATGGCAGACTCCTAGCAGTTCTCCAGGAGGAGGGAGGCAAGGCATATGCCTCCTACTTTGGAAATAGAAACTTGGAGAACTGAGGCCCCAAAACCAGCATGCCAGCGTGACACTAGGTTAGTGTGGTAGTGGAAATGAAGGTGTTTGCTGACTTCAAGGTAGCAGCCCTGGATATTTCCTGGAGAGGACTGATGCAGTGGCATGGTAGGTGGAATGAGTCCTTAGCCCTCTGGCAGGCTCCCTGCCCGCCAACCTATAGCAGAGATCAATGCATGATGCAATCCATCTGTCAATCGTCCACTCGGCTGCAGGTCTGCCAGGTGCAGCTTCAGCATAGGTGACAAACAGCTGGTGAACCTCTCCCCGAACTTCAGCCATGCACTCCTTGTAATAAGCAAGGGCTCATCTCAGGTCCAAAGTATGGAGCCTGTATTCAGCATCTGAGGTGTGACTGGGGAAGAACACCGGTAGAGTCATCACCTGATTCGGGTGGAAATCCGACACAACCTTCAGAAGGAACTTCGGTTTGGGGTGCAGGACAACCTTGTCCCCACGGAAGGCCAGATAAGGAGACTCAGAGAGCGCCTGGAGCTCCCCAATCCTTCTGACTGACGTGATAGCCAACAGGAAGGCGGTCTTCCATGACAGGTGTGACATCTCACACCTGCACATCGGTTTGAATGGCTTGCCCATGAGCCTTGCAAGTACCAGCAGTAGATCCCACGGTGGTGGTGGTGGTGGTGGTTCATGCACTGGAGGGGAAATGTGATCGAGGCCTTTGAAGAAATGCCAGATCACCCTTTCCTGTGCCACTGTCTGCTGACCAGCCCACGCCCGGTAAGCAGAGATGGCTGCCAGGTGCACATAAAGGGTCGTTGACCGAAGACCCCCCTTTGTAGAGAGACCAAGGGTAGTAGAGAATATTAGCCACTGGACAGGACAAAGGGTCCAGCCGCTTGCCTTGACACCAAATGGAGAATCTCTTCTACTTGAAGGCGTAGCACTTTCTGGTCGATTCCTTCCTAGATGCTTCAACTACGGTGAGTACATATTCAGAGAGACCCAAAGTTTGGAACTCTAGCAGCTCAGGAACCAGGCTGTCAGGTGCAGGGGACTGAAGGTCCGTGTGGAGGACCTTTTCCTGATTTGACTGACAGCAGGTCCAGGCGTGCTGGAAGATGCTTTGGGAGCCTGGCGCTAAGGCTGAGTACATCAGGGTACCAGAACTGGAGGGGTCAGTCTGGAGCCACCAGGATCACCTGTGCCTTGTCCCTCCTGACGTTGAGGAGCACCTTGTGGACCAAGGGAAGTGGAGGGAAGGCATAAAAGAGGTCTGGGGTCCACGACCTCAAGAAAGCATCCCCCTGCAGCGAGCCCTGTTGAGGGGGGCCGGCACAAAACAGCCTCAGCTTTGCATTCCCCCTTGAGGCGAACAGGTCCACCTGAGGGGTGCCCCACTGGGAGAACAAGCTGTGTAGTACCTCTGGATGGAGAGACCACTCGGTGAATGCCTCGCCCACACGGCTGAGGGCGTCCGCCAGCTGATTTGAGGCTCCTGCCACATGAATGATTAGGAGATCCGCCTCCAGTAGGCTCACGAGGGTCTAGATGCGGACAGCTTCCCTGCACAGAGGCCGGGAGTATGTGCTGCCCTGTTTGTTGAGATAGTACATGGTCGTGGTGCTGTCCATCTGGACCTGAACCACTTGACCCCGAAGGAACAGAGCAAATGTGGTCAGCACCAGCTGAACTGCTCGGAGCTCCAGCAGGTTGATGTGGCATCAGGAGTCCAGAGCCCGTGGACTCTGTGGTCCCCCATGTGGGCACCCCAGCCCATGAGAGGGGCGTCGGTCATCAAGATGACCGTCGGTTCAGGACAGACAAACAGGATCCCTTCCTGCAGATGCTCTACGACGGTCCACCATTGGAGAGCATCCCACATCTTCTGGGTCACAGTGACCAGCTGGTCGAAATGACCTAGACACCGAGTCCACTTGGCTGGCCAGCTCCCACTGAAGGGGGCGCATATGCCACCGAGGCCACTGGACCACGGAGGTGCAGGCCGCCATGAACCCAGAAGTCGCAGGAAGTCCTGGGCAGGGAGCAAGTGCCCAACAAGAAATGATTGGGCAAAGGAGGAGAGAATCTCCACGCTGTCCGCTATGAGCCTGGCTCTGTCTTGTCAAGAGTCGAGCTCTGCCCTGATGAAGCAGATCACCTGCAAAGCCACGCATTCTGACTTGGGGACCCGCTATAAACCAATTGTCCAGATAGGGGCACACTCTAACCCCTCGATGCTGAAGATGGGCGGCCACCACTGCAATGCATTTGGTGAAGACCCTGGGGGCCAATGACAGGCCGAACGGCATGGCTTGGAACTTGCATATGGTTCACTCTACTCTGAAGCAGAGGAACCTTTGGTGTAATGGATGGATCGATACGTTAAATAACGCATCCTGCAGATCCAGAGAGCAAAACCACATGTTCTGCTCATGAGATGGTATGATCTACAACAGAGTTACCATCTTGAAGGCGTAAGACCTGAGAAACTGGTTCAGGTCATGCAGATCTAGAATGGGGCACCAGCCCCCTGTCTGTTTCAGGACCAGTAAGTACCTGGAGATGAACCCTGGGTTGACAGGGGGATCTGTGACTCTGACCACTACCTCCTTGCGAAGGAGTTAGGTGATGTCGTCTCGGAGAGGCGACTGAGTGTCCACAGATATTTTCTCCTCCCGTGGGGTGCAGGGCTTGGCTTGGTGGGTACTGCTTGAATTCCAGAGGCAGCCCCTGGCTGACCACTTCCAAGACCTACCTGTCTACTGTGACAGCGGTGGGTGTGATGGGCATGGGGGTGGTCACCCCATCCCGTCACTGTGCAGGCTTGGAGGAGGAGGAGGAATCCGGCCATGGGACCATCAGGACCCTTCCCTTTGGGCTTACAGGCCAATGAAGCCCCTGACTTGGGCTGAGGGTGCAAAGACTGAGCCTGCTGCTGCTGCTCAGGTTGGTACTGGGCCTGCTTAGCTGCAGGGGCAGAAGGCCGAAAAGGGCTTCAGCTTCTGCTTTTTGGAACCCTGAGATTCCTTCTGGGTGGAAGCAATGGAGTAGAAGGTGGCACTGGACTTCTCGATGCGCTGAAGGTGACCATCCCCTGGACCAAACAAGTTGGTGCCCAGGAAGGGAACGTCCACCAGTTTGTGCTGGGTGTCAGCCGTAAAGGTTGAAACCCTCAACCAGGCCCTGTGGCGCATGGCTACTGTGGCCGTCACGGAATGGGCACAGGAATCCTCAATGTCCAGAGCCATCTGGAGTTGCAGTTTTGCCACAGCCCGACCCTGGTCCCCAACCTGCTTGACTGTAGTCTGAAGGTCTGTGGGGAGATGAGGAAGCACCTCATCTAGAGAGCCCAGAAGGGCAGGGGAGAAGTGTGCCATGATGACAGCCGAGCTCACCTGACGGAGACCAACCGAAGCGGCAGCATAGACTTTTCTGGCAGAGTGGTCTAGTTTTTTGGACTCTTTGTCTGGAGGTCTATCAGTGTCTCCTGAATTGCCCAAGTGCCGAAACACAGAGTCGGTCACTAACCCCTCAGCTGAGGGGTGCTCCGTGAACCCAGAAAGGGAGCTGATGGGAACCGCATACTTGCGGGCCATCCGGGCTAATGGCGCAGAGCTGGAGGCAGGTGATGCCAAAGTTCCAGGGCCGGGCCAACAATGGCTTTGGCTACTGGGAAGGCCTCTGTCGGAGAATCCCCCTTATCCAGAATGTATGTCAGGGGATATCGAGCCCATTTCTGAACAGGCTCCAAAGGTATCCCATGTATTTGGAGATGAGGTGGAGAATGCCCATGAAGGATGTGGGACCTTCCTCCATCGAGAGACCCCCAAGTGAAACCTCGCTGAGCAGACAAGAGTGCAAAGTGGAGTCCTTGGACTCCAAGGAGTCTGGCTAGATCAGCTGACCACCTGAGTCACCTTCGACCCAACGCAGACAGTCTGGAGTAAGAGTGACCGACAGCCTGTATGGGATGCCCTTAGCAGGCCGAGACTCTTTGATAGGATCCCCGGAGGGAGGCTGTTTAGGTGGCGGCTCCACTGTAAATTGACAGAGAGGCCAGTTTCAGCCTAGCTGGAAGGGACTTCACCGGCGTCACGTGCGGAGGGATAGTGTCGTCCAGCTCCGGAGGAGTCGGTGTTGGCCTAGAGGGCAACAGCCATGCAGCCATGTACTGGCTTGCGTGGAAGCCGGGATCGACTTCGGAATGGCCAACACCAAATGTTGCAGCACAAGATCCTAGTAGCATTGATGCAACTTGCGCCGAAGCCTCTCCTCTTCCAAGGAGGACGAGGATGAACAGCAGAAGCGCTGCTTTTTGGAATGCCCAGAGTGGCGTTTGTGAGTTCTCTTCGACCTGTCAGTTGAAGTTGACCGAGACCTAGTCCTCAAGCACTGGGGGGACTGACGGGGGAATGAAGAAGGAGCCGGGGGAGACCCGTGGCTTCTTCAGATCAGGGACAGGGACTGTGAAGAGGTTCCCAGCAGGCTGGGTCTCCTCCTCAGTAGGTCCAGTCAGGACCGGAGTCCTGAGCAAGGAATTGTTGGCCTCATCTAGTGACAACGGTTCGACGGGGTCGAGAATTTCAACTGTGTCATCGTCCCATGTCTTAGCCGTCTGGGATGACAGGGGCACCATGAAGCTAGTGGCCGAAGCCGCAATTTCGACCAAAGTCAAAACTGGAGATTCCTGGGAAAGAGACTGCTCTCGATCCCAAGAATGACGCTGACGAGACCTTTCCTTCTCTCTCGACTCCTTGGAATTCTTTTTACAGGAATGGGAGCTGTGCGAAGCCAACGGGCCCTCCCCCTTGGTCGGGAGAGACCGGCACAACTCCTTGAAGGAGCCTATAAAGGTAGAGCCCAGTTTAAGCAGGACGAAGACCGATGCTGAAGAGTACTGACTGGCGGCATGAGCCACCTCCTCCTTGAAAGCCTTCATTTGTTCAAGTTGTTCAGCGGACCCCGCGGCCACGGAGACCACCCAACGGGCCTCTTTAAATTTGACCGTCGGGTTCCGTGTCTCCAGTCGGCCGAGCTGTAATCGGGCGAGACAATCATCCAACACGTTTGGCTGGAACAAGCAATAAAAATCGCAAGCCTGGGTATCGAGATCGTGACCCAGGCAGTAGACGCACGTGGCACGTGGGTCAGTGTGAGACATCTTCTGCCTGCAGGGGAACCGGCGGAACCCAGGCGAGGACTTGTCCTCCATCGCAGTCATGATCAAAGCGGTGAAACTCTTAACGTGTTTAAGTTTTGGTAAGTAATCAAAGATTTAAGTGCCAGGGCCTACTCAACGTGGGAGCGATAAGGAGGGAACCTAATTCTTCCAAGCGGAAAGGAAGATCTGGTGTCAAGGGGCGGAGCTGAGGGATATACCACCCGGGTGGGTAGGAGAAGCCAGCTTAAAGACTTCTGGCAAGATATTTAAAGGGAAAGGACATGCCATAATGTGTGGATAAGAACAACATATCCACATCCCTAGAATTCCACTTTTAGACAATTTGCAGCAATGGAAAATTATCAGCCTACAGGTGTCGAAGTCTTCAAGAGCGAAACTTTATGACACTATTCAAACCCAGGGATATGTGTTGGAACCAGAATATAAGTGGACTCTAAATCCGGATTGTGACCGGGTTATGTGGGTAGGGTAAATAGGCGAGTCAAGACTTCCAACGTAAGGTTAACACACCTTTGCTAGGTGTGATGTTTATTTTCCAGATGGAGTAATTTTTTTTGCAAGAAGGATATTTTATATACAAAAATAAAGATATACCACATTTGGCACAAGTCTTGAATTTCAGACTTAAATAACAAAAGAAAAACTGAAATAAACCAAAAGAAAACAGCTCTTCTGAGCTCTCAGAACTACCCTCCCCTGGTAGCTCTGCCACAGAGTAGAAAACCTTCTTATCACAGCTTCTACAATCTTCTGTGCTTGCGATAACCTCTCCTCACGCACTCTCAGGCCTATCTGTTTTTTCTGTGAACTAGGGCTGCTTTTATACAGATCTCTACAGCATCATCAGGTCAGCTGATCTGCCCCTTTTCTAATTAACAGCCAATCCTCCTCTAATACAAACATTTTGGTAGATCAGCATGATTTCATTTATAGATTTGCGACATCAAACAATAATAAGTCATTCCTTTATTTTATATAAACACTATAGCAGAAGATATTCAGAAAGACATCTTAATTATCTCCAGGCATGAAACTCCTCCCCTTTTCCAGCTGATACTGATAACCAGGGAGTTTCTATATAACAGCCTCCACATGGAGCTGCTGGCTCGTAAGAGTCCTTTTTACATGACTGCTGCTCTCAGGTAAGAGCTCTCTTCAATTTCAGAGGCAAGCAGAAAAAAAAAATCACTCCTGTTTACTTAATTTCTGCACAGTTCTTCTTTCTTTAGCTACCTTCTCATGTTTTATCCTCGCTGAACAATGTAACTGCATTTCTTTATGTTTAATTGCTTAGGCTACAAGATTGTACCCAGTGCAGCCTTTCTGTTTATGCCTGCACTGTTTCTTTGCACAGAGCACCCCATGCTCGATGTACGCAGCTCTAGGGGAAGTGTTTTTATTTAGGGCTACCATTCTTTACACTCTACCCAGGAAAAGACACTCTGTACTTTCTTTATGCAGGCATAGGCAGGGGATGAAAAGGAAATAAAAGAGGGACAGTCAAGAGAGCAGAAGATACCATTATGGGTAGCCTTCCCATAATGACAGAGTTAGATATATAGTTTAGAAGAGAGAAAAGTTTGCTACCGCAGTAGACTTTATAGGGAAAGAATTATGCCAAAGCCTTCAAAATGGGAGGGGGGGCGCGCAACTATCACACGGATTATGAAAAAGTAAAAGCTTACTTGATGGACAAATGGACTCCCCTTAGAATGTGGGACTGAGTATGGCTATGTTGCCATGGCTGTCTAGGAGTGAAAGACAACTCAAAACACATATGTTTGCATAGCAGAATGTGCCCTACAGACAGGTGTTCCATGCAAGTGGAAACCATGGAACATTTTCTCTTAAAGTGAATTTCCAACTTACTGCTATAAGGTATTGGGCTTCATAGCCCAATACCTTATAACAATCTTCTGAAATTAGTGCAATTTTTAATTTAAAGAACGAAGTATCTTCATTAGGGAAGGGATTGTAACTGGCACGAAGCCTCAGCCAGCCGATCCTTCCAGCTCCTTGTTTGGCCCCTCTGCCCCAACTCCACCCCTGCGCTCTCTGAACTTGTGATGTGTGGGCAGGGACAAGCCTTGAGCCTCATACAAGTCTATGAGGCTATTTTAAAAGTCAGATTTTAGACATTTTAAACAGTCTTAGAGAAAATGTCTAAAATCTGACTTTAAACTCACTGAACAATGTATAGGTGCCAACGCTCCCTGGCCACATGTCACAATTTCAGACAGCGCAGGGGCAGAGCTGGTGGAGTGGGCTACCAGGAAGCTGGAAGGGATCGGCTGGCCGAGGCTTCAGCGCCAGTTACAATCCCTTCCCCTAATAAAAATACTGCACTATAAATTGAAATATTTGTACTGGTGAGCTCCTAATGATATAAGGTATTGGGCTATGAAGCCCAGTACCTTGTATCAGAAACTTCCTTTAACCTGTCAGTTTGCAAAAAAATGTTCTGGTCCCTGTTGGCAGCAAATGGAATGATGTTAGTTGAAGTAAAGTGTCTTACAAGGACACAATTCTTAGCTCCCTTTCCTCCCAATTAAAATACAACAGGATGCAAGCTATTGCTTCAGCAAAAAAAAGTTACCTACCATAACAGCAGATCTTCAAGAGAATCTCCTGCACTGAGCCACATCATGGAACTGTAAGCCGTCAGTGTCAGGACCACCCAGAAACATTTTGCAGTCTGGGGCCACCTACACCAGTGCACCCCAAAGGTGCCTATATAACGTCAGCATCCCCAGCATGTCTCAGTTCCCCACCAGAGACAAGCTCAGAGGATTATCAGACTGACGGGGACCAAAGCAACCAGGACCAAAACTAGGAATACAGGGGAGAATATGGAAACTCGAGTACAGATGCCTTAACGGCATCAAAGGAGAAAACAGCATGCAACAGCAGGCAATATAATCACCGATCACCTAATGGGGAGGCGGGAGAGAGCTGTAGCTCAACGGAGGAGATTCTCTCGAAGATCTACAGTTACGGTAGTTAACTATTCTATCTTTGAGGATATCTCCCTCCACTGAGCAACATCATGGAACGATTCCCACACAATACCAAGCACTGAGGGAGGACAGCAGGGCCTAATGATCCTGAGTGATGAGGCACTGCAGAACACTGAGGCCAAAGCCGACATGTCTATGAGAGACGATGTCCAGACTGTAGTGTTCAGTGGATGTACGACAAGTGCTTCAAATGGCAGCAGCACAACTGTCAGCAGTGGACACATTCTGAAAACAAGCCACTGAGGTAGCCACCCCTCTGACATACATCTAGCAGACATCATAACCACTAGAAACAGTGTCTTCCAAAAGAGGAAGTGCACCTCCCAAGTAGCCGCAGGTTCAAAGGGAGGCTCACTTAAGGTCTCTAAGCCCAAATTAAAGTACCACACTGGAACTGAATCTAAGACCGGTAGGGGTGAAAAAGGAGGAATCTCTGGAAAACTTCTTTTTGAGCCAATGTCTTACACTCAGATAGGACATGAAAGGCCAACAAAGTGGCAATGTGGACCCTCTATGGAGGAAAACCCAAGTCTAGAGCCCTTCAGAGACAGTAGGTAGTCCAGAATTTTAGGAACAGCACATGTAAAGGAATTCAGCACGTCTAACACCAAACCATAAAACATTTTGATTTCTGTGAATAAATGTATCGAGTAGACAGCTTTCTAGCTGCCAAGAGCACATCAACAGGGAAAGAATTTGGAAGTGTCGATGGAACAACCAATGATAGACAGCCTGAAGGCAAGAGGCATCGACGAAGTAGTTGATGATGGCAGCATTATGTGCTGAAACAGTTCAGATGTAGTTTGATAAAATGCCTATCGACAGATCCCAGAGGGGGCGTCGATAGTTTAGACATTGACGGGACAGTGTCCGATAGCGGAATAGGCTGGGAGTCCCCGACTGAGAAGGACAAGCCGATACCAGACCACAACCTTAGTGTAAGACAGTTGGGGGGGGGCAGCAGGACCCACGGCCATAGCCTGGGTCCGGTCTTTTTCAAGTGACTTACCCCATCTTAGTGGTCAATGGAAACGGTCAGGAGAAGCTTCTTTTTTACTTTTGGCATTTTTCTTTGTCAGTACGGTGGTGTTTATCCACCAAATTCAACAATTTGTCCTATATTTCCTTTTTCAGGAATCATGACTGCCTGCCAGCAACTGTGGGGACTGACAGGCCGACGGCAAGCTGGGAATGGGAGCGGGTGATGACGTTAAAACCACCTTCACCACAGTTGTTTCTCCATTTCTTGCAAGAGTTGAATGTTTTCTTAAGCTTTTCTATGGCATCTCCTGGCTGCCTAATTAAAGGCAAAGCAGATAAATCTTCATGAAGCCGCAACGGCATCAGCAGAACAACAGTTCTTTGTCCATCTGCAGCATAAAATATCATTTAAAATAACAAACAGAAGTAAGTATACAGCGAGAGGGAGTACTTGCAAAAGTTCAATGGCATTTTTCAGCAGCGGTGGGCCGATGAGCAGCTGACCGCAGGAGAAAGAACTGAGGCATTCTGGGGACAATGACCTTATATAGGCATCGTCACAGCGCACTGATGTGGGCAGCCCCAGCCTACAAAAAGTTTCCAGGTGCTCCTAACGCCGACGGATTACAGTTCCATAATGTGGCTCTATGGAGGGAGACAGCCATGAAAAAAATCAAGTACTTAATAGTTTGACAGTAGCTGCTCTTATTGAGCACAAATTGCTGGGTTTGTAGGATTAGACATGTCCCCATGCTCGACAATTGTCCTCTACCTCTCCCCTGCTCCAAGAGCTAGTTCCCCCCCGTAGTGAGACAGGAAGGGGAGGGCCATCCTCCACCCCCCCCCCCACACACACACATTCAGATCACTCTGGGATCAGGTGGTAGGGGCGGACTGCTGAGACACATGCACGGCTTCATACAGCCCTAGCCCCTAGATTTTCCTCCCTCCATGTTGCTGGGTTGCGCACACTGATGGATGAGTGTAGAGGCATGCATGTGCCACAAATGTCCTGCAGCTCCCTCCTGTTCTTGCCTCTCCCTAACCATCCTACCACCAGGTCTCCTCCTTATGGCAGTCACATGGCACAACTGGCAGACTCCCCACCCTGGGAGAGGAGTGCAGTCCCTCAGACGCTCTATCCCTCCCCCCAGCAACCTGAGACTGCTCCCAATACCAGGTTGCTGGCATGACGGATGGTAGTGCTACTCCTGCGCCACTGGTCCGACCCTTGTCACAGAATTCCTTCACTGCAAAACAGATGCATGTTCTCTGTGTTAGTAGGCAATGACCTGCTGAAATTACTGTAACTGATTTTTTGGTAAGGTTTTAGCAGTGATATTTATTTTGTTCGATTTGCCACATATTTTCTTGTATGACTTTGTTTATTTTTGTATTTCTTTTTAAGTACGTGAATTTTGTTCTGTTAACTGTTGATTATTTTACCCAGTAAAAATTCTTCTACTCATGATAAGTGCCATGGGATATTTAACTTTCACCTGGACAGTGACCAGAGATGGACAAACGGGACTTCGGTTTAGCATCCAAAGGAGGGTAGCTCAACAGTGCCGAAGCAGCACCTCCCCCCTCGTACTGCTCTACAGTGTCAGTTATGGCTATTACCCCAAGTACCTGGTACATGATGCACCTACAGTAACCAGCCCCAGCCATTATGTGATTGGCAAAAGACAGAGTGTAACAAATGGCTTGGTCCCATCCTAGCAAATTTTGTTTTTGATTATTCCTGCCTTTTGCCCTCTCTTGAATAATGATTATCAGATCACAATAAAGAGAGCTGCTAAATTTGCATATGTAATTGCTTAAAGAAAGGATAAAATTATTTTCACTTATTATATCCAAGGGACATATATAATATCTATATTTTGCAATACAACTGCTGTTGTCTTGCTACACTTATGTCAACATAATTATGGAAGGAATGTTATTTTATTTTTTTTTCTTTAATTGGTATTATATGTATCTGATAGTACTGATCCTTGAAACGGATTAATAAACTTCTGAACCTGAACCTGGTGTGGGGCTAGAACCCATGACCTTCTGTCCTTTTGTCCTACCTAATCATCCTTATTTTCCTGTTTTGTAAGATACCCGTTCCCTCCATTTTTGAGTCTGGGTAGGCATTTCTACTAGATCTGAATTCAAGGCAAGCATTATTAAATATGGCTGACGCATAGTGTTCATCAGTATTCTCAGCTGCATTCGAACACTCTCTGTTTTACAGCACTTTTCTTGTGATTAAGAGGAACTAGCATTCAAAGAACATTGCTGCCTGACCTTAAGGGACATTGGGACATAAGAATGTATAGCAGGCCGTAAAATCAGAGGTACAAAATTGTGAACATAAAATAAAATGTGGTATCAAATGGATGTGGAAACCAAACCAACCAGCAGTGCTCAACAATCAGAGGGCTGCGAAGGAGTGCCTGAATGAAGTGCATCAAACATTTTTTAACCCATATTTTATCCTCCTTGGTCTATCTGACCATTCCTCATCTAGACTGGCTCCAGAGTAAAGGACCGCTAATCCTGGAAAAGTGGCCGGTGCAGGAAAGGGGCAACTAGCCCAAAAAATACTCAAATTAGCAAGGAACCTGCATTTTTGAGCCAGGAAAAAGACCACACTTCACTAAAGTCCAATTCAAAGTGCTTTCGTGTCAATAAAAATGAAGACATGGACATTCACCGCACACCACTGAACTGTACCATCTGGCCCTGTCGCCCAAATTCTTTGGGGCTTACTGGTCTCCATAACCAAAGAGGCCCAATCGCCAGTACAAGGCCTGCGAGGGGCCGTGCCATCATCACGCTGCCATCGGAGTTTTTTCCCTCCATTTCTCCCATGATTTGCATGCTCCACCTCAGCAGAGAGATCCCTGGCATCCAGACTGGGGTAGGGGGGTGGGGGAGTCACCCTCTTTTCTTGCGGTCCTGATGTGCTCCCACCCCCAAATTCATCCAGGTGGCAGCTGACCTGTGGGAGATGCATCCCCCCACAAAGGGAGGAAAGTTGTCCTGATGAATCTCAATCCTCCCTCTCCAACCAGCCCCCAAGCAACCCGCGGCCATTCCTGAACCCATGGTGGTAGGCAGTGAGGCAGCTAGTGCCTCATGCTGCCATGCCACCGGGCTAGCTCAGCAAACATTGTTTAACATGAACAACTTTTTTAATGGTGCAGCTCCCCCTACCTCACCAATCTGATCTCCCTATACACACCTCTCCTGCTCTTCGCTCCCCCAATAAAGGCAACCTATACCTTTCACTTGCCAACCAATCTACTGTTGCTGGGAAAGCCTTCTTTTCTGCTGCCCCATCATCTGGATTAGAATACCTTTCTCTCTCTCGATCTGCCTATCCACTTCACCCTCCCAAGTCAAAACACATCTTTCTCCTGTGCTTATAATTCTGTTTTTTTTTGTTTTTGTTTTTTTAACTCTATCCTTTTTTCCCCTTTTTGATTAGTTTCTCAGTTATTCCAGCTGGCACTACCTGCACCTGCTGCTACTACAGCCTGCCTGTTGCCTGATCTTGGACCTGCTGTACCCAGCCCCCATGCTGTATATACTGTACATGTTGTACAGTACTACTGTAACCAGTCTCCCAGTAGTATATATACCTACTGTATATACTGCACTTACTCTCACCAGCCTCCCTGTTGTACATACTCCACCCATTACATACACACACACACACACACACACTGTATTTATCGTAAACAGACTCCCTGTTCCATATTTTGTACCTGTTCCATATACTGTACCCACTAACTCCCGGTACTATATATTGTACATACTGCCCCACTGTAACCAGCCTCCCTGCTGCATATATTGTACCTATGGTACATACTGTCCCTACTATAACCAGTCTCTCTCTGCTGTATACAGTGCATATGCCTATTGTACATACTGCCCCACTGTGACCAGCCTCCCTGCTATAAACTGTATTTATGAAACGGGCTTAGGATTTTGAGCCCTTGATTGATTGATTGCTGTGCGCTGAAAGTGTCTAGCACATGATTAAAACCAGTCTTGACAACCAAGACTTAGCACCCCTTTGAAAAATCCTTCCCGTACTACGTTCTAGTTTTAATCAGCCACCATTTTTTAACACTAACAAAACTTCCAACAGTTGTCAACTTCACATACTAACACCCAAATAAATTGGCAGCACAAAACCAATAGAACCCACACAGCAGTACCTTGATTTTTTTCTGTAAATCACGTTTTCTGCAAGTTACTCCTACGGTTTTGTACTTGAGTGTCTGCTGCAGCATGGTAGCTTTCCTACCACCTACGTGCCCGCTCGCTGTCTCGCTCATACATTCTTTGTGACTGCCATAATAACCTTGCTGTCAGCTAAACACTCCCCCCCATCACCTCAGACTCAGCTTAAATATATAGTTTAAAAAAAACGATTTAAAAAAAAAGAACCGGAATCTCCACAACTGTAGAGTTCAGTTTGCGCTTTCTAGCTCCTGGTGTCACAGCACGCACACCAATTCCCAGGCAGTTGATGCTGTACCTGCCCATACCACTGCTCACTCTGGTCCAATACAGTACAACAACAAACAGTAAAACACAAGAGTGTGCGCGTGCTTGTTGTGGGGGGGGGGAGAGCCATGACAACCACGACCCCCCCAAAAAAATCTACAATTACAGAGGCCACAGTAAGACAAAAGACTTGCAGTGAAGACAAAAATACACCAAACTCATGCAGGTGGAGGAACTATTTTATTTAAAATAAAGAATGACATTTCACTTTTTTGTTTCTCAATCCTATTAATTTTAATTTTGATATGCATATACAATTCATATGCCCATTAGACAGTTCTAACGCGTGGCTAGGGGGACTGGATGCACTCAGCCTACAGCCTCATGCCTTACTACGCCCCCCAGCCATTCATTAGAAATGTCTAACACACACCCCGTCATTTCTTATTGCTTACATACTGTACCTACTATAGCTAAACTCCCTGCCATATGTATAGTATACTCTATACCAGCCTCTCTGCTGTATATTTACGCTGAGGAGTGGAAGGGACACGGGAGGGCACAGTCTCAGGTTGGAGGGTGGAAGATATCGGAGAGAGATGAGGAGGCATTTTTTCACAGAGAGGGTGGTGGAGAAATGAAACACCGTACCCGAGGAGGTGGTATCCTGTAGCACAGTGGGCAATTTTAAAAGGGCATGGGAGAGGGTGCAAGGGGGGTTAAGGTGAGGTGGAAGGGGGGCAGCTGCAATATAAGGGTGCTAGCTGCGCATTCGAGCAGACTAACTTGATAAACTGTAAGGCCGGTTTCTGCTGGCAGATTCGTATGTTTGTGTATATATACATATTTTATATAGAGTACCTTCTGTGACCATTCTCCCTGCTGTATATTGTTTATACTGGTCCTACTGTAACCAGCCTCTCTGCTGTATATTGTATATGTTCCCCTACCGTAACCAAACTCCCTGCTGTATACATTGTGTATACTGTACATTGTACTTACTATAACCAACCTCCCTTCTGTTTATGTACACTGTACATACTGTAACCAAGCTCTCCGAGGTATATATTCTATCTACTTTAACTACTGAACCAGCCTCTCTGCCGTTTGTAATTATACTGTACTTACTGTAACCAGTCTCCCTGATGTACATTCTGCACCTGCTGTAACCAGCCTCCCTGCCGTGTATCTTGTATATACAGCACCTTCTATGACCATCCTCCCTGCTGTATATTGTTTATACTGTACCTACTGTAACCAGCTAAGTCCCTGATGTACATTCTGTTATCTGCTGTAACCAGCCTCTCTGCTGTATAGTATACACTGTGCCTGCTATACATACTGTATATACACTGCACTCTGTGCTTACTATAAACAGCATCCCCGCTGTGTGTAGATACTGAATATACAGTACTGCACCTACTGCAACCAGCTTACTTGCAACGTATTGTATATACTGTCCCCACTGTAATCAACCTCCTTGCCGTATATACTGTATAAACATTGTATATACTGTACCTACTGTAATCATGCCCATGCTCTATATATTATCTATACTGTACCTACAGTAACCAGCTTCCCTGCTGTGTATATATATATATATATATATATATATATAGAATAAACTGCACCTACTGCAACCAGCGTACTTGCCATGCACTGTATATATACTGTACTAACTTAATCAGCCGCACTACCGTATATAGTGTATAAAGTACTGTATATACTTACCCACTGTAACCACGTCCCTGCTGTATAGTCTATACTGTACCTACAGTAACCAGCTTCCCTGCTGTACATACTGAATATAATGTACTTACTGGAACCCATCTCCTAGAATATATATTATAGATACTGTACCTGCTGTAGTCTCCTGCAGTATATATTACATACACTGTACCTGCTGTAACCAGTTCCCTTGCTGTATATGCAGTGAAGCACTCCTGAGTGAAATGCAGTGTAACACTTTCCTGTATGACAAATGGGATTAATTCCCACTGAAATCGCCTTGTTTCCTGCCATCCTGGCAAGCTTCACTGTATTTTGTATACTGCACTGGTTACCTGAAAGATCTCCTGACCCCGCATACATCAGTTCACCCTCTTCACACCACCAGTGCTGGCTTTTATGGTCAGTGCCCTGGTCAAGGTGGAAGCTGTCACGGACAGAGCATCTCTAGTGGCTGCACCAATGGTGTCAAACGCTGTGCCACTCCACATCCACTCTGCAGCACGGTGGAGGCCTTTAAAGGGGCCTGAAGCTCCATCTTTCTGAAGTAGCATACTGTTTGAATTACATTGTTTCTAACTTCCAGAACTGCTGCTAGCTGGAATGGTTTTGTTCCTTGGAACTATGTATTTTTATATGAATCTGATTATTTTTCGTATTTTCTTGTTTATATAATAATGTGTTGTATTTACTTGGAATTTTCCGTTTTAGTTTCTTTGTATGGCACCCTGAACCCCAGAAAATGAGCATCTGAAAATAAAACTGCTTTTCCTTGCTTTACTCTAACCAGCCTTCCTGTTGTATATGTTGTAAAAAAGTGTCCCATTCAGTCAGTATTTCTTATATTACTTTGTATAGTGTATGTTTGGTCACGGTAAGCATTTTGAAGTGCAGTTTATATGACACACCTATATACAAAAAAAATCAGGGTAACATAGTTTGTATATTGTGGAAAAACTGAGTATTACTGTAGAATAGAAATGCATGACGTTTGAAAACTTGTCTCTCTCAAGACACAGGAAGTCAAAGAGGTTATCTGTTCATTTTATGAAAAATAAACATGTCTCAGAAGTTTCTTTCTTGAAACTTCAGAGATTACCTTTGCGCACAAGTGCTCATTTACAAAGGTTCCACGTCAAATACAGTCACTAAAAACATCACAAGTACACAAACCAGTTCAAGAGGCAATGAGGTCAAGTCAGGCTCAAAACATTTAAGGCAGAACAATTACAGTTTTGAAAAAAAATCCATCATGCATGTTTATGATGGTCGTTAAGTAATCAGGCTTACACAGCCACGGGGAACAAGGTCCAGAGAGGTGACTGAAAGAGCTTGAAAGTGTGAAAAACAAATGCTGCATCTAAATTTGATTACTGATAATGTTTGGTAATCAGTCCTACCTTAGTGGGTCAGGCAGTTAGAGAATGTGTTACAAAACAACTGGTCAACTCAAGATGGTATCTACGGGAAAACATTAAGGAGGACTGCGTATATTTTATTAAACTGAGGTGTGAACTAGCTTGGTACATCCAGCAGACCAGACCTACGTTTGATTCTCACAACCTCCACTTGCATACTGTGCGACTCTGAGCAAGTCACTCAACTGCCCAGTGCTCCCAGGTCGCCCCTGAAAACAGGCACTTGTCCCTAGTGGGCCTTAACCGGTTAGCGAAAGACTGAAAAGAAAAAAAAAAAAAACATTCACAGCCCAGCAATAAATATAAAGCTGAAAGGCCAGTGTGCATGAGTAGTTGGGGGTCAGTTCTGTAGTGGTGCAAGACTGGCAGATGTGTAAAAGAGGGAAAAGGAAGGAAGAGACCACTGGTAACAGGCAACGGAAGGAAAAGACCATTTCGAAAGCATTTTATTATTTTCTATCTATGACAATTTAGGCTATAGGAAGGGTAAGTGCCATGAGGTGAGGAATGGTCATTTCCTTGCAAATGATCACTGCTCAGTGGAACTTTCTGCCTGGTAAAAGAAATAAAAACAAGCTAAATAGAAACATAGAAATTGTCAGCATGATAAGGACTGCCAGGCCCATCTAGTCTGCCCTATAGCGATACACTTGTTTGCAGCATCTGACCCTATCTGGTCAACGGCTTATCACCACTCTTTCCCACCTCTAAGGTTCCCTTATACCTTTCCCATGCATGCTTAAATACCTCCACTGTGCTCGCTCCCACCACCTCCTGTGGCAACTATTCCATGTGTCAACTACCCTCTCCACGAAGAAAAACGTCCTCACATTTCCCTTTAACCCGCCACCTTCCAATTTCATATCGTGCCCCTTCATTCTTGTACTCCTTCTATAATGGAAGAGGTCTCCCCCCTGCACCTTGTTTACACCCTTAAGGTACTTGAATGTTTCTATCATGTCCCTTTGCTCCCTCCACTCTTCCGCTGAGGTCCTTTAATCTCTCCTCATATGTTTTCAGGTGCAAGCTCTGTACCATCTTAGTCGCCCTTTTCTAAATAAATAAATACAAGTGTTGTGTTTACATACATCATTTTGCAGGTTTCTCCTGTAAAAGCACTTTCATTCTAATTCAGTTCTATTTGTAAATACATATAATATTGTGTAAGTAAATATAGCTGTTTTATTGCAATATACACTTACTTTGGTACATTCATTAGCAAGTGGTATTGTGTGTCTCAGGAGGTATCTGTTACTCTGAAAGAAACACGCTAATTTTTTAAATTAGAAATAACTAAAACCCCACCTGATACAGGGAAGGGATTAGAGTAAAAGTTGACAGGACCAAACCCAGACTTCACCTGGAGTCTGCCTTGACTTGGTACAGGGAACTGGAGACTGGGCTTAAAGGGTCCAGGTGTCCAAGGAGTGCCACTTTTGCTGAGAGGGCTGAGTGTGGGCGGAGCACATAGTGAGAGAAGTCACAGCGAGAAAAGAACACAGATGAAAGTCTGAGGCAGCCAGGTGCAAAAGGCCCACACACACACACTTCCCACATATAATAAATATATATATATATATAATATATATATATATATATATATACACACACACATACACACACACACACACACACACACACACACACACACACATATATTATGGTAGCCGGTAGTGCTACCATAGTTAGGGTTGAGGAGCCATTTCTATGTTAAACCCCAAAACTTTGCACCTTAATAACTTTGCAACCGTTTGATGGATTTGCCTGAAATTTGAATTTATGATCAAGAACCATAGGCCTTAGGATCTGCCAAGTTTCGTACAATTAGGATATCACGACTGCGAGGTTATTGCGGTATGTGATCTGTGTGCACGTTACGCACTTTTCTGAATTCTGTGGTCGCGCCTACAGGTCGCACGGTTTGCGTGACCAGCCCGAAATCTTCAGGGAACGTGCAGCCGGGGTCCCCGATATGCCTTTCGAAGATTTCGTGAAAAAATATTAAACGGTTCAAAAGTTATTCAAAAAACAGTTTCCCATTATAAGTCAATGGGAAAAGTTAACAAAAAGTTCAACACTTTCGCAAATGCATTTTTACTTTCGCAAATGGGCCTGTTACTTTCGCAAATGGGTGTTTACTCACCTGGTAAAGGTGATTGTGTTGGTTGGCATCCATGGCACTCCAGACATTACCTCATGGGTTACAGCCCACCTGATAGGCTAATGATGCACATGACCCAGATCAGATTTCCAGGATATCCAGGTCCCAGGAACCCCTGCTCTCCAGTTTGAATCTTCCATAGCTGAAAGAATCTAGTTAGTACAATAGACAATCAAAAAACACACAACAACGAAGGTAAGGGCATATGAATAAAGGAGGTCCACTACGACATGCTACAAAAGGCGAGGCTGAGGCCTGAGTTTATTTACTATTAGATACAATCTAGCTCGAACCGAAGTTCGACTTAACTCGTGGTATTGACAATGTCCCCCCTGAGCCCAGAGGAAGTAGGGACCTCAAACGCCCATGATGATACCCAAACACTCCGGAGGGGAGGCTTGCAGTTATGGATGCCAGCTAACACAATCACCTTTACCAGGTGAGTAAACATCCATTGTGATTGGTTGGCATCCATGGCACTCCAGACATTACCTCATGGGAGATAAGAAGCAGTTAGTACTCCGGGTGGGAAAACGGGTGTCTTGGAGTGTCAGGGAGGATGAGCTGCTGTCAGGACCTGGGTGGCGAAGGTGGTCCTGAAGTCCCGTAGCTGTTCCAGCCTGTAGTGTCTAGCGAAAGTATGGAGAAAGCTCCAGGTGGCCGCTCTACAAATATCTTCAGGGGACACCGAGGCCCTTTCTGCCTAGGAAGTGGCCACCGCCCTGGTGGAGTGGGCCCTGATCCCCTGCGGTGGAGTCAGTTGGTTGGCCGAGTAGGCCTGCTGGATGACCCTACGGAGCCACCCTGCGATAGTAGTCTTGGAGGCTGCGAGCCCCCTCCTCCGGCCCTTTGAGACTATGAAGAGTCTCTCCGTCTTGCGGATGGAACCGGTTCGGGCCAGGTAGACTGCAAGGGTCGACCCGACGTCCAGGGGATCGGGGTTACTGTCCTCGCCCTGAGGGCCGTCTCAGGGCAGGGTAGGTAGATCGATCGGTTGTTCCCTGTGGAACTTGGTCGGGACCTTAGGTTGAAAGGCCGGCACTGTTGTTAGTCTGACTCCCTGCGGAGTGAATGTGGTGTAAGGTTCGGCGCAGGATAGGGCGCCGAGCTCACCGATTCTTCTGGCCGAGCAAATGGCCATGAGGAAGACGGTCTTTAGACCGACCCAGAACAGATCCGCTTCTGGGAGCGGTTCGTAGGGGGAGGCCCTAAGGGAACCCAGTACCAGTGGTAGGTCCCATGGGGCGATGGTCGGTCGGATCCTGGGGCGTAGGAGCTCTACCGCCTTTAGAGAATCAGAATAGCCTGGTGGGCCTCCCAGGGGGAGCCCTCCACGCAGGCCTCTTGCCGCCTCAATAGCAGCCAACGGTACCCTCAGTGAGGCGGTGCTAGTCCCTTGTCCACTCCCTGTTGGAGGAACAGGAGGATGGTGGGCAGGTCGGCCTGTTCCGGTACGGACCCCCTCAGGCGGCACCACTGCGAGAATATGGCCCACTGCCTCTCGTATGTGGATGTGGTGGAGCCGCGCCTGGATTGGAGCAGCGTGGTGATGACCGACTCATGATAGCCCGTCGCTGTCAGCCGTTCCCTCTCAGGAGCCAGGCCATGAGCCTTAGGGTCCGAGGGGATGGGTGAAGCACCGGTCCCTGTGATAGCATGTCCGGTCGGATGGGTAACCGGAAGCTGGCCAGTGACATCTCTCTGACCGCGGCGAACCAAGACCTCCGTGGCCAGTAGGGGGCCACCAGGATGATGGTGAGTCGTGATTCGCGAATCTTGTTCAGCACTTGTGGGAGTAGTGGTAGTGGTGGAAACACGTAGGCGTGTTCCTGAGTCCACGTTTGAGACAGGGCGTCCGTGCCCAGAGAGGAAAGGCGCCCTGAATCGGGAGTAGTAAGAGCCGATCGTGCTGTCCTGTGTCGCCATCAGATCGAGGGAGACGGGTACCCACGCTACCTGAATTGACTGGAACAGGGTCGGGTGGAGTTGCCACTCCCCCGGATGAATCGGTTGTCTGCTGAGCCAGTCCGCCCTTACGTTTAGCTTTCCTGCTAGGTGTACCACACTCAGGTGTAATAGATGGATCTGTGCCCAGGCCATTACCCTTGTGGTTTCTCTTGACATGGCCCTGCTCCTGGTCCCTCCTTGTTTCGCGATGTACGCCACCGTCACGCGATTGTCGGACTTGATTAGGACGGAGTGGCCCCGGATGAGGTGACCGAATGCCTGTAGGGCGTGGAAGACCGCTCTCATCTCCAGTATGTTGATGGAGAGGTGGGTCTCTGCTGGGGACCAAGTTCCCTGAGCTGAGGCATCCCCTAAGCAGGCCCCCCAGCCGGACAGGCTCTCGTCCGTCTCTATCGGGATTGGTCGCGGGCCCTCCAGAGGAACTCCTCTGTTTAGATTCTCCACGGTGGTCCACCAGTGCAGGGATGACCTTACCGCCATGGGTAGAGGTACCGTGTGCTGAAGGTTGTGTTCGTCCGGGGCCCCGAGTGACAGGATGTAATTCTGTAAGGGTCACATGTGCCACCTGGCCCAGGGTACGAGGTCGATACAGGAGGCCATGCACCCTAGGAGTTGAGCCACCTTCCCCATCGTTGTGTGGGGGTGCGATTTTAGGTCGCGTGCCAGGTTCTGGATGTTTTGGATTCTGGCCGGTGATGGCTTTGCCCAGCCCTGGGAGGAGTTGACAACTGCTCGAGGTGCTCTATCTGTTGGGTGGGCGGAGGTGACTCTTTCCCGGTTCACCACCCAACCGTGACTCTCGAGGCCGTAAGGCAAGTTCCGTGTGTGTTCATGCCTGTTTCCGCGCTGAGCGGGCGCAATGAGCCAGTCGTCCAGGTAAGGATAATAATGTCCAGCCCCTACTCCTTAGTCTGGCCACCAAGGTGATTGATACCTTGGTGAACACTCTGGGTGCTGACGACAGACCCGAAGGAGCGCCTTGTACTGGAAGTGGTGTCCCAGGATGTGGAAGCAGAGGAACTGCCTGTGGCTCCTGATGACCGGGATGTGGAGGTAGGCGTCTTTCAGATCGATCGACGTCATGAAGTCCCCTACCCTGAGGCCCCGTAGGGTGGACCGGATGGTCTCCATCTTGAATCGATGGACCACCACGTGACGGTTCAGTAGTTTTAGGTCCAGAATCGGTCTTAGTTCCCCTGATTTCTTGGGAACTAGAAAAAAAAAATGGAGTACAGGCCCAGGCCTTCCTCCTGGCTTGGAACGGGTTGGATCGCCCTGTTCCGGATTAGTTCCGTCAGGATCTGCTGGACCTGGTGAGGAGAGACTCGTCTTTTTGGAACGGGGGATGAGACGAACCGGTGTGGTACCGGTAACCCGGTTAACTCAATGGCGTAACCGTTGGACACCACGTCCCTCACCCACCTGTCCGAGGTGGTGTGTAACCAGCGGTGGGCGAATAGGGCCAGCCTCTGCCCTACCGGTGGGTACGGCATCCGCCTGTCGTCGGTAGGTGGTTGGAAATCACAGCTTTTCTCTGAAGCCTCTACCGCGACCCCCAGCTCTTTGACCCCGTGGTCTGAAGGAGGACTGGTAGAACTGGGGTGAGTGGCCGAGGGGGTTGGAAGAGAAACCCCTACTCCGAAAGGAATTGTTCTGTGGGAACGATTCCCTATGATTCTGACTCTTGATCCCTGGCCGAAATCTCCGTCTTGTGGACGGTAAGTAGGCGGACTTTGTTTTAGTCTTGAGAAGGTCCCTACCTTCCTCCCTCTGTTTGAGATAGTTCTGTAGACCCTCCCCAAAAACGTGATTCCCCTTCAGGGGTAAATTTTGTAGCAATGTCTTCGATTCAGTATCGGCATCCCAGAGCTTAAGCCATAATGCTCTGCGTGCTCGGTTGATGATGGCAGCGGCCCTGGCCTGAAGACGTAGGGAGTCCACTGCCATGTCAGCGAGGTACTTGGCTGCATCTAGGGAGCATTCTAGTAACTCTGCTTCCCTTGACTTGGGGATAGTCTGTTCCTGGAGCTCCTCGAGCCAGCGGATCTGGGCCTGGGAGGTGTAGATGGCGGTGGTCATAGCTTTGGTGGTGGTACCCTCGATTTGAAGGTTTTTCTTGAGCATGTCCTCAACTCGCTGTCCGTGGGGTCCTGAGGGCTATGGTGCCACAAGGTAGGACCGGCCCTCTTTGCTCAGGGCCGCCACCTGAGGGTCAATGATGGGTGCCTTGCACCAAAGGTCAGCCTTGTCAGTCCTGTACGGGTACATCTTGTTTAGGTTTCTGCGGTTTGGCATTCTCCCGGGTCGGAGGACTGCCACTCTGAAAGGACCACTTCTTCGAGTGGCCAGGCACACGGAAGGTCTCTGCGATTGTGGATCTTAACTGGATCATGGGATCAGTTTCGACTCGGTTTTCCTCCCTGGTTCCTCGGTGGCCAGGCCCAGTGTAGACTTGATGACCTTCATGAGGCCGGGATGGTATCAAAAGAACATAGTTTGGCAGTCAGGGACGGAGTTGTCTGGAGGTCTGTGTCCTCTGTGTCCGAATTGAGTCGGCCTCCTCTTCCTCTTCCTCCTCCTCTCGGTCTCTCTCCCCGTCTTCGGGTGGTCCGTTGGGGGCAACAGGTTGGGTCTCCTCCGGCATGGGTTGGTCTTCCGGTGTCCCTCTCGTCCGAAGGTGTTCCGGACTGGATGGTCTTGTTCTGTGTTGAGTGATGGCCTCCAGTCTCTCCATAATCTTGAGCATAAAATTTTGCTGGCTCTCCATCATGGTCACCGCCGCCTGCTGGTTCTGTAACAATAAGGAACCTGGGTCCAGCCGACTTGCTGGTACAGGGGTTGGGGGCCTGTGTGTTTCCATTGAAGCGAGGTCGTCGTTTAGGAGACAGGCCGCACAGTGGCCCTGGAGTTTGGGGAGGAGAGTGGCGTTGCAGGAGGAACATTTCTTTGCCTTGACCATCTGGAAGTGAGATGAGAGAGGGTCACTTAGGATACATCCCCTATATCACAGGGAGAAGAACACACTGAGCTTTTCCTTCCATGTAATTAATTATCCCTGGTTCCACCGAAGGTACAGGAGGAGCGCCAGGGGATAGGGGTGCTGTGGGAGGACCCCTATCACAGGGCTCGTGGGGAAGCCATGGCCTTTGGCCTAAATGGGGAGCCAGGGCCCGCTGTGGGAGGGGGCCTAGGTCCGCAGTGAGTGGGGGCTCCACTGGGGTCGCTGTGGGAGGGACCCGAGTAGGCCCGAAAGGGGGCTTCCCCCCTTGTTTGCTTTTCTTCACTCTCCCGATTATTTATATATATATATATATATATATATATATATATATATATATTTATATATATATATATATATATATATATATATATATATATATATATATTATATATATATATATATATATATATATATATATATATATATTTGATCCAGAGGAGGGGAGAGAGTGAGGGCGAGCGGCCCAGGAGGAGTAGTCTGTGGGGGCCCTGGTTGCGAGGCCGCCCTGGGCTAACTGTCCTCTGGGGAAACCTGGTGTCCAAAGTTATCCCCCTATCCGTCTCCTCAAGATGAGATGGCCCCTGTCAGCTGGTGGAAAGCTGTCGACCGCTGGCGGTGATTTTATTTTATTTTATTTTTGGTCGCAGTGCCATCCTCGCGCCGCCAGACTGAGGGAGGCCTGGTAAAACCGGGCGGGCGAGACGGTAGCCTCTGAGCCTGAGAGGGCATAATGGGGCAAACTCTAGAGAGGGGCCTCAGCAGGAGGCCGTAGGGCTGCGAGACGCGGCGTGGCAGGGAGAAAAACCCATCTCAAGCCCTGTGCCTCCAGCGCCCTGGAACTCGCGATATTAGCGAGCAAGTCCCCCACCCCAACTGGAGGCTCGCCGCGGAAGGCCGCATCGCTGAAAGGGGGATCTACCCCCCAGGCTAGGCAGCAGTAGCGGAGACAAGTCCTCGAGGAGCAGAGGAGCCGCTCGAGATCGGCCACTCTAGCAGTAGCGGGGTGGGCGAGGCCCTGCGAGTGGAAGGAGAGGCAGGCGTGCCTGCTGGCGGCCGTGCGTCGTGTGGCCTGGCTGGGGTCTCTCTCGGGAGAAGGCCTAAGGAGGGGCGCCACGAGAACGGACAAACTCCTCCAGGGAGCTGAGGAATATAGCTCAGTGCTCCCACGTTAGGCGGAGAAGCCGATTGGGCCCGGATGGCGTGGGGTTAAGAGAAACAGCTCGAGCTGATAGGCGGCAGGGCGCGCTCCACGCTACAGGCGCGCCCTGGCCCACAAACGAGAAAAACGGTGAACCAATCGCTTCCTCCCAGCTCAGATACTTGAAGTGGAAAAATGCTATGGTTTAATCTTAGCGGCAGATAGGGGGGAAGGAACGCCAGAGGCCCCCTATCCTAGTACTGTTTGCTAGGGCAGGATAATTTAAAACAAGGTTCTCCAGATAATTTGAGAAAAGGTATCAGAGAAAAAAACCCACAATCTCTGGTAGGAGGCATAAAACAGTAGTAACATAATAACATTGCATAAGAAAATTAAAGAGTTCCTTCCTACCTTGAAAAGAAGAGCAGACGGGGGTCCCTGGTATGCTTCTTGCCTGTTCAGATGCACAAAAAAAAACTGGAGAGCAGGGGTTCCTGGGACCTGGATATCCTGGAAATCTGATCTGGGTCATGTGCATCATTAGCCTATCAGGTGGGCTGTAACCCATGAGGTAATGTCTGGAGTGCCATGGATGCCAAGCAATCACAATCGGCCATTTTGTTTTCAGTTGGTGATCAGAAAAATGGTTGCCATTTAAATTTGGGACCCTCTAGCAACCTAATTTTTTTTGTATTCACCTAGTCGGGCCCTGAGGATGCTTGCCATGTCTTTATTTTGTGGTAAAACACCCCAGAAATATGTTTTTCAAATTTCTGGAAAAAGTACTTTCGCCAATTACTTTCGTGCTCACATGAAAGTCGCCATGACTGCAGCTTTACATAATTAGCAGTAATTTTCTAGTCTGTGGGAAAATGACAGCAATTCTTTGGCACTGCACTGCAAAATAACCGTTGGGAGTTTTGGGCTGAAATTTGGAGAACGCGGCCGACATCTCACAGATGTGCCTTTCAGTGTTGTATTGAAAAATATTACGGTCGGCAAAGTTATGGCACTCAAAGTTGACAGTTTTCCCATAGGATAACATTACGGCGCTGGGCATTACAGGAATCCTTTGGCACCCTGCTGCAAAATAACGGTTTGGTCTTTTTCCTGAAATTGGAGGAAGACAGCAAACAGTATACAGATGTGCCTTTCAGTAGTTTGGTGAAAAATATCACATGGCGGCAAAGTTACGGCACTCCAAAATTGATGGTTTTCCCATAGGATAACATTACGGCACCAACACTTAACAGAAATCATTTGGAGCCCTGCTGCAAAATAACAGTTTGGTCTTTTTCCTGAAATTTGGAGGAAGACAGCAACAGCCCACAGATGTGACTTCCAGTAGTTGGTGAAAAAACATTTCAGGGAGGCAAAGTTATAGGCGCTCCGGACTTTTCTTTTTCCCATAGGATAACATCGTACGCTCACGCCACGCTTTCAGGGCCCGTGATTCTCGAACGGTAAGTAGATACGGACTTTTCATCGAAAAATTTCTTAGCCCCATAATGGGGCTAACGATTCAAATTAGCCAGGACAGTTGTAAATAATATGACTTTTAAATTTTTTCTCGTGAGACGGTTCCTGAGATATAATGTATTTAGTATTCCAAGATCTCATTTTCTGCGTGATACTCATTATTTTGCATACATTATTTGTACTCACTGTCTTTCTCAATGCAGGTTTTGGGGAAAATCAGCCTGTGCACTTACATTACTGTTACTGTTGCCCTTTCCGCTCGCAGATCCGTACCCGTTTCACTTACCATTGACGTCTGAGCCACCATGTGCGTTATCCTTTGCGTTTTCATTTGCGCTTGCGTTTCTGTTATTTTTTGCCATTTCTGTCTACAGTACTGTTTATTTTACTGTTTCACTTTACATCACCATGCCCATTGACATTTCTGTTTGCAGGCACCATGTTACTATGTGACAACACATCACGTGGCAGACCATTCCCGTCTACGCCACCATGTGCGTTACCCTTTCTGTTCTCATTCGTGCTTGTGTTACCATGTGCGCCACTGTTAGCATTTCTGTTTGCGTTGCTGTCCCTGTTAGTATGCCACAACACATCATGTGGCAGGAGCGCGGGGCCCTCCGCCGCTGCATTACATTCACTATTTCTCGTTATCATTCTCAAAAAGAAGGGAAATTAGAGGTAAAAAACTCTGTTTAATGCATTAGTTAGGGTTGTTCCACAGCGACAAAAGTGAGGAAATTCGCTGTTAGGGTTGAAAACACCCCTTGGACCCCCCCTGCCCACCCCCACCGGCATTGGGGTGCATTGGGATCGTGGGTCCTAACTCTCACCCATTCTCCTATACTTCTGCTGCTTTACACATGTCATGGGGGTGAGGTTGGGAACTGGCGATCCCAATCATACGGTGAAGACGAGGGGAGATCAGCTCAACCTCAACAGCAATGTCGCTAATGAAAGTAACTTAACACATTAAACAATTTTCCTCTAACTCTCTCCACACACACACACACACACACACATATATATATATATATATATATATATATATGTAAAAACCTCTGTTTAATGCATTAGTTAGGTTGTTCCACAGTGACAAAAGCGAGGAAATTCGGTGTTAGGGTTGAAAGCCCCCTTGAACCCCCGCCCACACCCCCAACCGGCATCGGGGTGTGCACTGGGGTTGCCGGCCCTAACTCTCACCCCATCAGATGTGTGAAGAAGCAGCGGTATAGGAGAATGGGGTGAGAGTTAGGACCGCGAACGCTGTAATGTTATCCTATGGGAAAAAAGAGAAGTTCGGAGTGCCATAACCTTGGCTCCCTGTAGTATTTTTTCACCAAACCACTGAAAGGCACATCTGTGGGATGTTGGCTTTCTTCCCTCCAAATTTCAGCCCAAAGGACCAAACCGTTATTTTGCAGCAGGGCGGCAAAGGATTCCTGTAATGCAGCGGATGCCGTAATGTTATCCTATGGGAAAAAGTGTCAAATTTGGAGTGCCGTAACTTTGCCACCCTGTAATATTTTTTCACCGAAGCAGTGAGAGGCACATCTGTAAGATGTTGGCTGCGTTCCATCCAAATTTCACCCCAAAGGACCAAACTGTTCTTTTGCAGCAGGGTGGCAAAGAATTGCTGTCATTTTCCCACAGCCTGGAAAAGTATTGTTGAACTTTAAGCTAAGAAATTCATGCGAAGTGTAACGCAAATGCAGCATTTTATGAAGTACTTTTTCCAGAAATTTGAAAAACATATTTCTGGGGTGTTTTACCCCAAAATAAAGACATGCCTAGCATCCTCAGGGTCCAACTAGGTGAACACAAAAAGAATTAGGTTGCTAGAGGGTCCCAAATTTAAATGCCAAGCATTTTTCTGATGACCAACTGAAAACAAAATGGCGGATTTGCGACAGTAAAGGGGCCATTTGGGAAAGTAAAAACTGCATTTGTCACACTGTCAAACTATTTGTTAACTTTTCCCATTGACTTATAATGGGAACTTGTTTTTTGAATAACTTTTGAACCATTTAATATTTTTTCACAAAATCTTCAAAAGGCACATTGGGGACCCTGGCCTATACGTTCCCTGAATTTTGGACCGATCACACAAACTGTCGACCTGTGAGCGACAAGAATTCAAAAAAAGCGTAAACGCACGCGCAGATCACGCTTAATAACTCTGCAGCCGTATATCCGAACAGTACGAAAGTTGGCAGATCCCAAGATGTATGGTTCTTGATCGTGTTTATCTGCCGTCACCATCTATGTATCTATGTACAGGCCTGATTTTTGAAGGGCTTTGGATCGACGCAAGGGACTTGCATCAAAGAGTTTGATGCAAGGGGTGACTTGTGTCAAACACTGCGGCAATCGCGATTTTGTAAGGCAGCCTACCACAAACCCTAACGCAAGTCCCTTACGCCAAACGCTGCAAGTTAGACCAGCTCCGACCGGTCTAACTTTGTGCCATCGGGGGAACCTCAAGCTGCCGTAAAGTGTTGGAAAATGTAGTAACTGTGCGAAAATGTTCTAAAATTGGGTGCAGTCGCAGCAAAGGAGTTTGGCGTAGCTGCGCCAAAGTTCGGGGATGACACAGGGTTGATACACGCACCGCAGCAACCTCTGAAAATTGGGCCCTACACATCTTCTATAACGGAACGTGCTGCTGCAGAAAGTACATACAGTAGCTGTATCCAACACCTCCCATTCCCCCAAATTTCCAGCATCCTGTTTCACATGCCTTTTTTTTATAATTTATTTCTTTTAACCTCTGGCTCTCTAGATAAAGAAATGCAGCCCTTATCTTTCACCTTTCTGAAGTTTTTGAGTTGAACTCATTCTGCTTCCAGCTTGTTGACAGAGCATTCAGAGGTAGATTAAAACGGCGCTCCTCCTCACCACAGGAATGTTTCCAATGGTACCTCAGCTATGGGAGGAAATGCGCATTTCATTCAGTCTGGGTTTTCCATGTTGCTGCAGGGCCTTTTTCATCTATGAATTCTTTGAACTATTAACTGGACTTTAATTCAGTGCCAGTAAGATGGCGTGAACTCCCAGTGAGGATTCATAACAATGCCATTTGGCAGCTTTACTTCTCCTACAGAAGCATTAGAAATAGTTATCTGGGTCCAGTTTTCTTTGTTTACATCATTATCCCCCCCCCAACCCCGAATGTCTACTACAGCATATTCTGCTCTGTCTGCAAAGTAGTGGCTGTGTTTCAGCACTGAGACATCGAAAGCTACCGCCCTACTGTTCAGCTGGCTTACAGGGGGAATGATCACCTACCTAGCTCCACACCTAATGTGGGGGCTAGGTCCCCTCCTATCCATTAGCCTACTCAGATATACAAACACACAAAAATTCAGGAGGAAAGCAGACCACTGGTCTATCAAGTTTTCTCTTAACTCAGTCAGAACACCCTGTCAAATTTTTTTTTTTTTTTTTTAAGATCAGCCACGGAGATTCAGGAGTACCAGCAGTGGCAGTGGCCTGGGTAGCGGAGTACAGCAACGCTCTACGACAGACGTCATCGCTTACATGCTCCCCTGCAGCCAAGAACTAACAGATTCCTCTTATGCATCGTGGTCTTGGCTGCACGCTACAAAGATGAGCCCTGCACTGTGGGATGGGGTTATTTTGAGCTCACCAAGACCTAAACCACTAAAATCTTAATACTTGTTGCCCCTCCTTCTATGCCAAGGCTACGGCTAGGGCACACATATACACCCTAACAAGGACGAAACCCATGTTTGTAGTCAGCTGTTTACAACCTTTGTGGATTCCTGTTGAGGGATTTTTGGTACCACGCTGTCCTGCTTAAAACCGAGCCAGCCTACATCACTTGCTGGGGATTTGACATTACTACCCATGATGTGTTGCATTAGAGGGTATGGGGAAATTTTTATTTCTTCTGTTTCTGCTTCTAGTTCCACTTTAGGCAGCCTCCCTCAAATGAAATTAGTGGACCAAAGCAAAAGTCAGCCCATAAGCAGCTTAAAATGCATCACACTTCTACATTTGAAATCTGTATGTATTCTTATATAGGCCTTTCATTTTCTTCCAAAATGGTTTTAAAGAAACGTCCAGCTCATGATCTTAACACACACACACACAAAAAAAAGTACTTTCGAGAGAGATACACACCTATTTTGGAAACTAAGGCAACAGCGGAACAGACTCCTATAAATCTGCATGTGTGCATATAAGATCTATGACACTTGCCTCAAACAGGAAGGGTGTCACCTCCTGTAGGTCCCAAGAATTCCGGAAAGAGCAGCAGAGAGACACCACAAGCTGCCACAGTGTCTAGACTCCTGCAGTGTGCTACACCGAGGGCTGCGTTTAACAACAACAACAACAAATGATCTAAAAATATTCCATAAAACCTGCCATCTTAAAAGAAACTGGGAGGCCTACAGAGAAATACTTCAGCTACAAGAAATTCTGTATTATGAGCCACCTTCCCAATCTGCTCACATCTCCCGACAGCCTACATCAGCTTCAGCTCACTGGCTCCAGCAGCACTGCTGCTGTTCATGGCACTGATGACTTAAGTTTGGGCCCCAAGATCGGGTCATCGGAGGGCCGGCAGGACAATGACTGAGCATACCATATGATGCTCTCTCCTCGGGGGGGGAGTCCAAGACTCACTGCAATACTGCCACTTGTCTGACCACAGGTGTCAACCACCTGAGGATCTGTAGTGTGTACATGGGACTGGATTGCCTATCTGAGCTCTGAATCAGCTCTCTTTCCGACTCCTGTGGTAAGGAAATCTTCCTCCATCCATCAGGAAGATGCCAGTGGCCCCATTGGGCTCTGCTCCCCTTCTTGTGTGCCCCAACCAAGAAGCCTTTCCAGACAGGTCTCCCCCAACCCCAATGGACCTGCCATGTTAAGTAAGTGGTGAGGGAGTATGGGGGGAGGGGAGGCTCAGGTATACCTTCTGTTATCTGATGGACCACCACGAACAAAGATGGGAACTGCTGGCAACCAGGAAGTATAAAGACAGAAGTTAAAAGTGTCTGCAGAACTTATTAGTATTTATCAGATAATTTTACTAAATGTTTAATTTAAGTCGGCACATGTGTAAATTCCACAGATTGATGGAACATAAACAAATGAAAAAGAAAAAAAATATGTCCTCACTGGGAATTGACCCCAGGCCCTCAGAATACAGTCCTGGTGTTCTTCTAGCTACGCTACCTGTCCAACTGTCAAATTTTAGATTCCCGCAGTTGCATTCTTTCTCAAACTGCAACTCCTGTAGCTGGGAACTATTATGATGGTAAGGAACTGCAGGCGTAGTGTCAGACACTGCTGAGCATTTGAAAAGACAAATTGTGATGAGAAAGATATTATGTGCGCTAACTGGGATTTGAACCCCTGCCCTAGCTAAATTATTCAGAGCTGCAGGATCTGCACTCCTTTCTATCAGGCTCATTAACAAACTGTATTTTCTTACCATTATGGCCCTTGTGGTTATCATTTTATCCAGAATCTGGCATGTGATGAATGGCTATTACTGTATGATGTGTGCGATTATACAGCTAAAGTGGACTCCCTGAGAAGTCACAAAATGATGTAATTGCACTTTATAGCATGTTATCACACTGGGACAAGGACAGGGCCATGCCCAAAGTAAGAACTGCTGAAAAGGAAAACTGCTACATGAAAATGGTTAATAAATTCTAAGTTTTATCTTTCTGGAAAAAAGAAAAACCCCTCTCTATATGCAGAACAGCACATGCTTTGAAATCAGATAACATACAGAGCCCATTGGTGGGCAGGGCTTTGGTTAACTGCACTGTGAAAGTATCAGACTTCCAAAACTGAAAAACGTCCAAATTAAAAGGGAGGACGTATTTGCCTTCCAAAACGGAAACAAAGAAAATGAGTCCTCATCTACTTTTCCAGTCATGGGAGTCAAAATGGTTAAAAAGTGTGTGTGTGTGTGTGTGTGTGTGTGTGTGTGTGTGGAAATGATAACACAGGACAAAGTCTGTATTTATTCAGTGACTGATATATACATTACATATACACACACACACAAAAACACAGGCTTAACACCAAGTGTATACAGCAGGGTATAAAGGACACTGGCTCACCGCAACAGTAGATCTTCGCAAGAACCTCCTCCATTGGGCCAAACTACTGGAACCTTAAGTCGACAGTGTCAAGACCACTTGGAAATGTTTGCTAGCTGAGAAATACAATGGTGGGCTGCCACAATGCTCCTCAGTTCCCCTCCAGAGATAAGCTTGGAGGACCTTTTACCATTTGGAACCAGGAGACCACATCGGTACCAGGCGCACAGGGAGATGCATGGGACCAGAAATTTAGTAAACATGAGGCACAAATGGAAACCTCCAAACAAGGCAGTGGACAAACCTGCCAGCTTACACCTCAAAAAGTGGAAAGGAAGGTGGGTGCGCCTTGGCTCAATGGAGGAGATTCTCTCGAAGATCTATTTTTACAATGAGTAACTATTCCACCTTTGTCAAGGATTTCTCTTGCACTGGGCCACACCTTTGGATCGATTCCCAAGCAGTACAAAAGGTACCCAGGGAGGATGGCAATGTCTGATATGACATCACAACAGAAGGCCTTGCAACACCACAAGAACAAAGCCATCGTGTCTCTGAGAGACGATGTCTAGACTGTAGTGTTTACTGAAGGTGTGCACAGTGCTCCATGTGGCAGCAGCATGCATGTCAGCTGCAGAAACATTCTAAAAGCAAGCAAAACCGGTGGCTATACCACATGTAGAGTGGCCACACACAGCACCAAGAAGCTCCTTAACGTACTTCCTATATCAAAACACAATACAGCTGGCTAGTCATTTGGGCAGGCACTGTTTAAGACTGAGAGGAATTTATGTAGTCCTTAGTGCAATAAAGTCAAAATGGAGTGTTTTATGTACATCAAGGATGCGGAGCAATGCTGCACTCATCAGCATGCTTCAGATAATACAGAGGAAGGGTGAGTGCCCCTTGCATCAACTAGGGGTACTGCCTATGGCGTTCGCGAATTCTGATATGAAGATATGCATCCTTCATGTCTGGCCCACAAAGCATATCCCCCTCTTGCAGCATGGGGCTGAGAGCCTCAAGAGACATCATTTGAAACTTTTTGTATTCAATGAACAGGTTTAGCGTTCCAATACAGGATGCAGACCTCCTGTCCCTCTGGGAACCAAGAAGTATCTGGACTAGAACCCTTTGTTTCTTTCTAGTGGAGGACAGATTCAATAGCCCACTTGGTCACACGCAATGGAACCTTCTCTAGCAGAAGGGACAAGTGGCTCGGAGGATACTGTCAGAGAGGCAGAGGATGCACTGGAGGGGTAGAAAAGAACTTCAGAACATGCTTCTTTTCTAATGTTTCCAGGACCCATTCCTCCACTGTGATCTCCCTCCACTTTGGCAGATGAAGGAAGATCCTCCCGCCCCCCCCCACCTGTACCTCCAGAGGAAACAGTGGAGGGGTAGGAAGTGGTGAGTCAGAAGGTACCAGAGGTGGGGTTGGGGCTGGTGCCATGACTGATACCTTTGGATGCTTTCACATGGACACTGGGAGGGAGGGGACCACAGACATGGCTTTGTGCATGGACTGCTGATAGGGGGCACGGGCAGCAGGCCTCCAAAACGAGCACCTAACTCTCCCCCTGGCAGGCTGACTGGTTATTGTTTGAGTGACCATAAAGTCATCCTGGAGGACTGAAGCTCGTGTAGGGCATTTTCAACATCACTCCGAAACATCTTGGAACCTCTAAAAGGGGCATTCAGTACAGCCTGTTGTACATCAGTGGCAAACCCCACCACTCTAAGCCAGGAATATCTCTGAAGGCATATGCCGGAGGCAACAGCCCTGGCAAAGGCACTGGACACATCATATGCAAGCATAACCAATGCCTTCCGGTATACAGACCAGTCAAGGCAGCTTTAATCAAGTCAGTCTTGGCAGGACCATCAGACAGGGCCTGAAAGGCAGACAGCAGTTTTCCATAGGATATTCTGATAGTTAATCACATCTGCCTGGTAGTTTGTGATTCTTAGGTCTAAGTATGTAGAGGCATAAGTTCTTCTGCCCGTAACATCCAGCCTTCTTGATCCTTTGTCAGGAGGAAATGTGCTCATGCATCTATGGGCTCTAGAGTGGTCATGCGCAGCTATTATAATTGCAGAATCTGTTTCGGGCTGGGAAGCATAAAGAGCTTTGACAAACGGAGCAGGGTCCTGCTTATCAGCCTTCCTAAGCACTGCAGGCAAAGTATTAGGCCAATAATAAGCAGCAAAGGCAGCATACTCTAATGCAGGATGTACAGGAGGAACCCCAATGGAAGTTACAGTGGGAACCTCCAAAAACTCCACTAAGTATTTCTTAGTGGAGTCTTCCTCCTCAGCTTCAAATCCCATGACATCCTGGATTTGTCTAAAAACAGGGATCCTCAGGAGGAGATCTAGGGGTATACACCACAGAGTCCTCACTGCATGAGGAGAGGGTAGAACTGGAAGGCAAACCTCCCATATGTAGATCAGTATCCCCTTCATCACTCTCTAAATCCTTTTCCATATTGAGGCGATCAGAACCGTATTCCACCTCGTCTGGAATGACTATGGGGCAACTGACTGAGGCAGCGACTATGACTGAAGAATGACAGGTGTGATTCTGGATCTAGTCGATGACGATGGTGCCAACATAGGAGGTCCAGCAGAAGGGACAGTCATTATCGTTGGTGGTAATGATGGTAAAAGACATCAGAAAAGTTTAAAGAACGATGCCAGCACAACCTGGGAGTCAACTGCACCCTGTAAAGGGCCTGGGACAACCAATATCAAAGAGGTAGAACCCGACCAAGAGGCTGCATACTCTCCATAGTAGGTACAGCAGTGCCAGAGCCTGACCCCGATCTTGGTGTTTCATCAAAAGTTGGGGGGAAGGCTACAGTATTCACTGCCCAAGCGGATGACGTTGAGGACTTCCTCTCCTTGAATGGAGACCTTGACCTCACTGGCAAAGCATGAGCTTTATCCTTATGCCTGAGGTTGGAATTTGAGAACTTCAGTGACGACTTATCCTGGTCTTTGTCCTTAGTCCTCGATGACCTCAGCAGTGACAGCGGAGACAAATGCCAGGCAGTCTCCTTCCTGGAGGTGGTAGAGCGAGAGGGAGAAGCTGGCTTGGAGCCCATGGCCTTGGTCTGAGCCTCCATAGCCTTGATGATGATGAAGGTTTCCAGAGCCTTCTTTCGACATCTCTTTTGGGCATGGCTGAATGCCTGGCAGATCTTGTAGGTCCTGACACTGTGGGACAGGCCCAAAAACCATGTCAACATCATCCTTGTAGATCTTTTAGCCACACATAGAAAATCTAAATAAAGGTTCTTTTGATGGCGGTATAAAAGGACAATATCAAAAAAGTAAATTAAAGAGAGAAAATAATAAAGTCAAAGACAAACAATAGGGTTGTTTCTCTGCAGGTCCAATGAGCGGTCACCATCGGGAGAAAGAACTGAGGAGCAATGGGGCCGAGCAAAATTATATAGGTGTCAACGCTGCATGTCACTGTGGCAGCCTCCAGCTAGTTAAAGTTTCCGAGTGGTCCTGATGCCAAATGCTTAGATTTACAAAGTTGTGGCCCAATGGAGGAGATATCCTTGGTGAAGATCCACACACACTTGGGAGTGTGTCATCACTCGTATAAAATACAGGTGTTTTAAAACAGAAAACAATTCTGAACAGAGGGTGTAACATGGAATATCAGCCCAGCTTGGAATGTCTGAGGCACCCATGACAATGAGACACAGGCTAAACTGAAACAACACGTTTGAATAGTTGGGAACTCCCTATAGGACACTCACTGAGCTGGGCATACAGTACCTGTGCAGGAGCACAGAAACTTCAGACAAACACCAGCAGCCGAAGATGCAAGCTTGCTTGTGATTTACATACAGGAACGGGACTTAAAATTAACAAAACCCAAATTCCAGCTTTTTCAGAGCTAGCAATTATTTATTGGTTCACAGGTTTTTAAATTAAGCAATAAGGCACGACAGGGCGTGTGTTATTGTGTAATAACGTCATGCCTCAGGTGGCTGAAGTATGAGGCCACAGGCTGACTATATTCAACACTCTAGAAGTGACACTGTTACACAATGACACACACACTGGAGTGCCTTACTGCTATTACACAATGTTACACAATGACACACACACTGGAGTGCCTTACTGCTATTACACAATGGCTTATTTGTTTAAAAATTTTTTTTTTTACAAAATTCAAAATAAAGAGAGGAAAAAAAAGGTTTTAAATGCATTTTCAGCTTTCTTTTGGTGTGGGTCTATGTATAGTTATATTTATCTTACACCAGTAAGGATACAATTTGGCAAATATTGATCATATTTCCAGGGTGGCCAGACCTACAGTGAGGATATCGAATTTATCCTCACTGTAGCTCATTTAGCCTAACAGTAGGTCACTGAGAGGCACTATCTGCAGTTACTAAGCACACCAGGGGAACAAAATGCACTTAAGAGCCCCACGTACATCCCCGACCACACCCACGTGCTGGCTGCAACTCTCAACCTCCTCAATGTAAAATTGGCATTCACACTGAGAGGTCTTTTTTTATGGGAATTTTTTTTTTTTTTTCAAACAACCGAATTATAAAAGACCAATGGAAAACTCTCATATCGAAGCCAAAAATGCTGCAGCCATCCCTACTCATGTACAGCTTCAACTCTGCACCTCCCACCAGCTTTCACTGCTTCCACCAACCGAGAACATCCTCCTGTGCTGAGCAACAGTTTCGCCAGACAGCAGTGTCCTCCTGTTATGCCAGAATGCGCCGAACATAAAAGAAAGCAGGATCAACCAGATAGTAAACATTTAAAACAATAAAATAAAAGCAAAGGACTAAAAGCTTGCTTCCTCGCTAAGTGGGAGCAACCGCTGCCATATTAAAAAAACTGTTTAGGCTGGCTCGTCGGTGCAGCGGTTGGATTTCTGCTTGCAATGCTGGTGACCCGGGTTCAGGAACGGACCCAGGACACTGGAGGGACGGCCGGGGAGAAGGATGGAGCGACCTGAGGACTGCTCTCCTTCTCCGGGGGGAGGGTGGGGAGTGTGACCGGCACTCGATAGACCCCTATCGGAGGCTGGGGGTTGTGCAGGGACCAGTGCCAAGAACGTTCAGGGGTTGGAGCGGATGCAGGACGTCACTGCACGCCCCTCCCCAGGAAAAAGATCAGCTGCTGGCCACCCTAGATGAAGCCCACCATGGTTTCAGGTAGTCTCCAGGCCGGCCCTCCAACCTATCCCGTTGTCTGTGGCACTAGGGGAGTTTAGTGCCACAATCCTGCCCGGGGGGGGTAAGCCGGGGGTATCGGAGGGTTGTGGTCGTTGTGGAGGTGGAAGCCTGTGGTCCGTGACCAGGCTGAGGTACTGGGTGGCTGGAGGCAGGGGAGTAAACAGAGAATTAAAATAAAAAATAAAAAAACTGTTTAGTCCGCCCGTAGAAAGGAAACAGCCAATCAAATTGCACATTACCAACAGATGTAGGTAGGGGACCCTAGCTACCACACTAGCGTCCCAACCTACTAGTAAGCGCAAAATGAAAGAAGCAGCTAGGGAAAACGCAAGAAAAGTATATTAAAAATAAACAATAAAATAAAACCAAACTAAGAAACAAATCAAATGGCATTACATAAATTAAATATGCATTAAGGCTACTGGAGATATCACCGATATTTCCCCTCATGTAGTTTGACCTTGTGACCTCACTTGTGGCTTCACCTCTTGTGAGGTCAGAAGGTCAGACTTCACTCGGGGGGAAATATCAGTGATATTTCCAGAAGCCTCATTGCATATCCCTTATCTATATATCTATATACACAGTATATAAAGTTCCTTGTTACTATTGCTGGCCAGTAGGTGGCGCTCCATGTTTCCCTCTGTGTTCCCTCACTCCGTCCATCTTATGTGTACCCCGTCCAGAAAACGGGAAGCCTCCGTATGTCTCTCACTTTTTATATGTCTTTGTTGTGTGTTCCCCCCCTTCGTTTATACGGTTCTTGGTTTATGGCTGCGTTTACCTTTTTGAACTGTGAAGGCGTCAATCTGTAAGTCAACATGAGCTGAAGGTGTTTGAGCAGGCTGTTGATCAGGGACAGGAATGATGAGTGGGGGGAGATGCTATGTGGCTGATGCCACTCGCTGCAGCAGTTTTATTAACAGATACATTTCTACCTGCCTTGAGACCAGAAAAAGGAGCACTCTCTCCCCACCTCCACCCTGCCAGTCCACTGTGAGAATATGGCATCTTGTGCATTTTAAAACTCAGACACTAAGCAGCACGGCCGTCTGCAATGGCCGTTGAGCTGATTCATGAATGGCGCGAGTTTGGAGCTATGTGCATGCACTCGCTTGATCACAGTGACAAGTGGGTAGAAAGTCGTTTTTAGTTACGGCTTTTTCTTAAGTTTATTTCAAATGTTCTAATTGCAAATTGGGTCGAGGAGAGAAAGGATAATGATGGGTGTTATGTGTGGCCAAAGTACTGAATGTACAAATCAGTGGGAAAAAATGGATGTTTGCCAAGCAGGGCAGTGGTGCAAAGCCAGTCACAAATGCGGCTTTCACTTTCCTTGAACATGGGATGTGTACTGACTTTTTCTGTGTGTATATGATTCGATCATGTGTGCGCCGGGACTACTTCCGTGATGCTGTGCTGGGATAACATCACGGGTCTAACCCCACACTGCCCAATCAGAGCCCAGAGATTTTTCTTGCCATTGTATAATTGAGCAGTACTTCACAATCTGCAGTTTCTATTGGTGGGAGAGGCACTAGTAGTGATGTACTCAATTCAGATCTCAACAACTACCATCTTACAATTAGCACTATAAAATGGGGATGAAAATCTAACACGAGTTGTCAAATATAATAACGTGATCATGTGTTGTTCCAACAGAACAGCACTGCTCAGAAATACTCACATTTTAAAACAAAAAAAATCAAGGGAACCAAGGTACTGCAGGGTGTGCCTGACTGTGTGATAACGCCACTTCTCAGGTATGTTCCCACAATGGCACACACCCTGTTCTGCCTTTCAGCTTAAAGAACAGTTGGCAGTCATTAGGCAAATATGCTGAGATCAAGTCAGACTGAGAAAGAGGAAGCTAATCGAACTGCTCAAGGTCACACAGAAAGTAGTGCTTGTGAGATTCAAACTTGGGTCACCAAGTTTACATTTCTAACCTTAAATCACTAGGTTACACTGCTAAAAAGAAATACTACATATGGTAATATGAATTAAGTATTCCTTTCTCTGTACTGGGCCCATCTGACTGTGGTGCCCCCTTTGTTCAGAGAGGGCACTGTTTCCCCATTGATCCCTTTGGACATGCCATCAGCACTACAGATACCTATCTGATCAAGCAGCCTGGTGCATCCTCTGACCCAGACTCTAAATTACCAAACCGACTCTCCCTCAACAGAAACTGTCATTGGCTCTAGGAGGTAGCTTTACGAGGTGTGCACTCTAGGAGGTAGCTCTAAGAGGTGTGCAATAGGCGAATGGCCATCAATCAGTCCCCAGAGATTGACTAGGTCTTTTTACATGAAGCAATACCTCAGCTTCGCTGGGCTCCTACGTCTATCCAGATTTACAGATCCCTGGCAGGGCTGAAGCAAAAGCAACACCTCAGCTTCGCTGGGGTCCTATGTCTATCCAGACTTACAGATCCCTGGCAGGGTGGAAGCACTGGAAAGTCTAGCAGCTTTCTAAAGGTCACCCACTGTGTCTATATCTGTGGAGGGATTTAAACCTGGGAGATCTGAGCTCACAGTTCTCTGTGCCTCAACCACTGCATCACGTTACCTCCCCAACTGGGCACTGCACCGTCAAGGTGGCATCAGCTTTTCTTTGTACCTAATTTTGTCTATGTCTCATCTGAATAAGGGAGTGCAGCACCGCTGAATGAACTAAATCCTCCACTTCTAAGCACTAACAAATGTGTCCAAAGGAATTTAATATCCAGAACTAGCAAAAAAACAAAACAAGAAGTGCAATCCCTTTCCCTCTTAGATCTCATTTCTCACTACTTACATGCTTCCCTGAGCCATGAATGCCACCCACTGTTTCACTCTGTGCCTGGTATCAGTACACTTACCTCTTCCTCTAGTTTGACCACCTTGGCCTGTGCATTGTTTAGGGCCTGGTCACGGATTTCAATGTGCCTCCGCTGATCCTCGTTTGTGGAGCGGGCAGCTGTCAGCTCAATTTCCAGCTTCTCCTTCTCTCTCTGGGTCTCTTTGTCTAAAAATTGGAACAAGCAGAATCAGGGTCACCACTTGGTGAGCACCTCATTAAGGCAGACACCTGTCACTTCCTGCACCCAGCATTATAGGGTTAATTTTGAACAGCTGGGTTCAAACACTCCGTGCCAGGCAGTTTTGTTGTTCTGTAGTTGCTGGTTTTGGTTTACGTTTCTGGAGTAACCAACAGTCCATGCATAGTCCATGGGTTTTTCTACATGAAGCTGTGGGAGTGACACTGAAGAATGAAAATGGGTTTTAAGTAGAGATTGTCAGGGAGTCAAATACCCTACCCTAGTTACTACCTTCAGGTACCTCCAAAGTGCCTTAAAACTCCCCTAATGCAAAAAACAAGTAGTTGGTTAGGGTTGGAAAAGGATTACTCTTATTTTCTTACTACTCTACCGTAACCAACACCAGAGGTTCCAAAAATGCATTAATGAATTAGGCATCTGTACTAGTACAGCAGACCACACAGTGCAGGCTTCTAATGCTTCCTTCCCCATCCCACCAGATCCTATCTCATGTCCAAACCCCTTGTACCTCCCAACAAAAAAAATCTAAACTTATTTAAACGTTTTACCAGGAATGGCTTACAGAGCTGAGAACAGTTGATTTCCAGAGGCATCTTGGTGAAAGGGTACAAGGGAGAAAATAATTCCCTCACAAAAATGTAGCTCCCCCCCCACCCAACCTCGCTCCTCTGCCAATTATCCCAGCCAACTTTAGGATCCAACGAGAGGTAGGTTCTCATCTAAGAGAATGGAGTCACTAGCACTGCCCTCTCCAACCTCAGGATCCCAATGAATGCACCCCCCACCCATGCGCTTTGCACTCATTAAGCAGTATGGAGTATCCATTTAGTACCTCTGTCTCCTGTGGTTCCCTCACTAAGTTGTCAGGATGCTGCAGCTGGGTGTGGGGGGCTACATGGCACCACTTCTTCACTTACCTGGACTAGAAAGGCTATGAAGATGAGGACTGCCCTTTGTTGGATTCTGCCGCTAGCCTAGGAAGCTACTGGTGGAAAAAAATCCTTAAGAGGAATACAGAACAGCAACCAGCGGTGTGGAGTGGCGTATCACAAAACCCAGTTCATTAACTGAATGCCCTACACTGCTGGGGGTTCTGGGATGCCGCATGAGCAGCATTTTTTTGGTTATTATTATGGTGTGCTTGGCATCGGATCACCAGATATAAATGGGAATATTAAATAAAAAACACTGAATCTGGGGCTGCAGCAGCGTGTCGCATTGCCGCACCAGTGAACCGGGATCAGGAGTGGAGTTAGGTTGCCGCTTCAGGGGACAAACCCGGCTGTGGAAGCTGCCACTCGGCACTGTGCCCAAGTCAGGGAGGAGGTAACCCTGGGTTTTGGCATCAGACTGACCTCTACAGCTAGGTGAGGGAGCTTGCCTCTTGGCGTGAGACGCTGCTACATCGAGGTGTGGATGCAACACTCACCTTACCAGGGCAGAGGGACGAATGGGGAGAAGACTGGGGTGAAAAAAACACCCTCTGATGTCACAATGACATTTCCTAGAGCCTGAACAGGGTACATCCCAGATTACAGGAGGCATCTCTGGTATGAAGCCGGGGGCAATAGATTGGAAAAAAGTGAATGTGCTCTAATGGCAGTTACAGTGTGCACACTGTGAGCAAGTAGCTGGAGAGACATTCTCCTATAAAAACTGCAAGACAGCACAGGGCTTGGAATGGCTTGGGGGGGGGGGTAACAACAGTAAAGGGGTTCCCAATAACTCAAGGATTGACTGCCGGTATCAAACACAGGCTCTGAAAGTTTTTGAATTTGACATTATGATCTGAAAGGAGAATTGCATTGAACCTGTAAATCACTAGTTCCTGCAGATTTCTTTGTTTGTTTTTTTAAATACTAGTTCCCATTCTGTTACTGTTCCCTCTTTGCTGGCTTTTTTTGTAAACTCAGTGGGGGTGCCAGACTTGCACACTTTTGAGAAGTGCTATTTGAGAACTGCATGATGCAGTTTATGTATGACTTCAGCAGAACTGTAATGACATTAAAACATTTAATGAGGACATAACCTACATCATCCAGTTCTATAACGGTCCTCATCACCTGTGTGCAAATCGGAAACACCCACAGAGTTTACTGAAAGGGCAACACAAGTTGGAACATGACAGAAGACAAACTACCTGTAAACACAGTTTCTACTTAAAACACAGGCTTGCAGGCAGGTTAGTAGTTCTTTAAAGGGGAACATTCAAGAGCAGCAGTCCATCATAAAGTTCATCAAAAAGTCTTTGGCAGCAGCCCGAAGGTATCCATGACCAAGTCTGCTGTATATTGATACTACATTGGCACCATTTTGGACCATAGTGATGTCCTGCAAAGTGATGGTGTATCTGAGTACAATTGGGTCATTTTTAGAGGCCAGCAAACTATGATGGGCACTGTTCACAAATACTGCCCTTTAAATACCTACTGTCTAGCAAAGGTCTCTGCCAGGCTCAGCAGTGACAGGCAGAATTTGTTATGTGATATCTGAAGCATCCCTTATTAAAGGCAGGTGGCTAGAAGAGATTAACAAGAGGTTTGGCTTTCTGCTCTCATGCACCGGTTTCAGCTCCACCTTGAGAAATATACATGAAATCTACAGTCTATACATAGAAGCGACACTCACTTTGGGACAGCAGCTGGGAAATGGTTCTCCTGGTGTCTTCCGAGCCCTCGTACTCTTTGGCTGCGAGCTGTTTGTTGGCAGTCTCCATACGCTCTATGGTACAGGGAAATACAAAATAAAACTTCAGACTTTTCCATTAGTGCAGTGACCAAACAGTACATTATGGGCCCCCCACCCTCCAAAAAACACTATTTTCTAGAAATAAAGATTTTGCCAGCAGACTATTCAATGATGCAGGGCACAGAGAAGTTCTGAATGAAAAGTATATTTCCTGCCATCTCTATTTACTTTACACTGTCCTTCCTTACTAGCCTTACTCTCTCCTCAGTGGCTAAATGCAAGCAAAGAGTACATAACTCCTAACTCAAAGGAGAAACACTGGTCCCTACCAGCAACCATTAACCTCATCTGCGGCTTTGACTCCCTGGACCCCTCAAGCCCACTAAACACCCCCCACCCCAACAACAAAAAAAAAATCAATTTAGTTGTAGGTAAAAATCATGAACTTTTTTTTAGGTTGCCTCAAGAGAGTAACAATACAAGACTAACAAATGTGACTACATAAATCATTTACAAACATTCATACATAGTTCCTAGCACTTGATATGGGTTCTTAAGTTATTTTTATTTTTAAGTAAACATTTTGTGCTCCATTGTCACAGGAGGCCCCCACTGGCTCTCTGTCAACTCCCAGCCTTGTCACCTACATACCCCAGGGACTTGGCTCCAGTGTCCCCCATGGAATATCTCTCTGACAAGGCCAGAGGGAAGAGGGCTCCCCCCACCCTTGGGAATACATCCAGTTTTGAGCCAGGGCATGGTTGGTAGTGCAAGGCCTGCTACGACAGTGAGGTGTCATCATCCCTTGCAGAGCTTTTCCTCCATGTTTTTGTCACTCTGACTACCTCCCCTGATGCCAGCAGCACAGCCCCTAGACATCTCAGCATCCATCAGCTGTCTCCTATGGAGAAGGCACGCTCCTTTGCCTTTCCCAGGAGTCACCCAAGCAGTGGAACTAGATGCATTCCCACCGTGGGCTGGGAGCACTGCTGCCTGGCAGCACCTCCCCCAGCCTGGGGCCACCCAGCCACCTCTGAGCTTGTTTCCAAACTCAGGTCACTCACACGGGTGTGCACTGCACTACCAAATGGGCCATTAGGTAGCCCTTCTGCAGTTCTTTTAACTGCTGCAATTCTCTACTACTAACTGCGGCAGTCCTCTAGCACTAACTGTTGCAATTCTCTATTACTAACCACTGCAATTCTCTATTACTAACCACTGCAATTCTCTATTACTAACCACTGCAATTCTCTACTACTAACCACTGCAATTCTCTACTACTAACTGCTGAAATTCTCTATTACTGACCGTTGCAATTCTCTATTACTAACCCCTCCGATTCTCTATGACTAACCGCTGCAGTTCTCTATGACTAACCGCTGCAGTTCTCTATGACTAACTGCCACGGTTCTCTAGTACAAACTGTTGTGGTTCTCCGCTACTGACTGCTGCAGTTCTCTGTTACTAACTGCTGTGATTCTCTGTTACTAACTGCTGCAATTCTCTATTATTAACCGCTGCGATTCTCTATTACTAACCACTGCAGTTCTTTATTACTAACTGCTCTGGTTCTCTATTACTAACCGCTGCGTTTCTCTACTACTAACCGCTGCAATTCTCTATTACTAACTGCTGCGGTTCTCTACTGCTCTTCTAAAATGGGCCCAGACTAATTTAGAAGCAGGTGGGATACTTTTAAATACAACAATGCTCTTTTTCCTAAATGTACTTAATTTGCCTGAAGCTGTGCCACATTTCGACTGATGGCAGACTGCAATCATTCCACTTTATAAGTACGCATTTTGGGGCATTTATTAAGCTTAACTGAATCAATTTCCCCATGCAACTTAGAATACCTAGCTCAATGGGCCCTTCCCCAAGCATAATTACTGAGATTTCTCTATGAATTAAAACTAATGTTGTCTGCATGACTGCTTTTAGTATAGTAGTCTAGAATGGGTTTCATACTAAGCAAGTAACACTCATATGGCAGACACCGCCTTTTTCCACCTTCCCATTAGAGCTCGTGGACAGTTGTCTGGAATGTCTTCATTCGTCTTATGGAGGTGACTCAGGGTATGATAGGTTAGGTGTAGGACATTAAAATTAATTTGTTGCAATTTGCTGAAGATGACTTTCTGAGGGGGATTTAAAGCAATTTTCCAGAATCCAAATATGAATGTAAACACTTCTACCCATCTCTGATCACTGTCCAGGTTGAAGTAAGATTATGGCACTTATCGTTGAGTATGGGAGTGTCCCAGTGCCATGGCCAACATTTCCCCATCGCTAAACAGGTCCATGTAACCCACCCCATGGGCCACATCTGGAAACCAGCTGGCACAGATTAGTGTGCCTTTCCAGGTAAACTGCAAATAAAGAAACAATACAGCCATTATTTTATTAATGTTCTGTATTTAACACAGAAACATAGAAACTGATGGCAGATAAGAACCGCTTGGCCCACCTAGTCTGCCCAATTTCCCTACCCTACTGCAATACCGCTGATCCTACTTGATCTCTGGCTTTTAGCCTCTCTTTCCTATTGCTAGGGTTCCCTTGTGCCTATCCCATGCATTCTTGAATTCCACTACCCTTTCTGCCCCCACCACCTCCACTGAGAGGCTGTTCCATGCATCCACCACCCTTTCTGTGAAAAAATACTTCCTCACGTTACCCCTGAGCTTACCCCCTCCAACCTCATATCATGACCCCTTGTTCTTGGGCATCTTTTTTTTCTGAAACATGCTATCCTCTTGTACTTTATTTATGCCCTTGAGGTATTTGAAGGTCTCCATCATATCCCCCCCCCCCTTCCTGGCAATACATACTGAGATCCTCTAGTCTCTCCTTATATGACCTTTGGTGCAAACCCTGCACCATTTTTGTTGCCCTTCTTCTCTGAACTACCTCTACTCTCTCTATGTCCTTCCGGAGATGCAGCCTCCAGAACTTGACACAGTACTCCAGATGGGATCTCACCAATGATTTGTACAGTGGTATCACTACCTCCTTTTTTCTGTTGGTGATACCTCTCCCTATGCACCCTAGCATCCCACTGACTCTCCCCACAGCCTCCTTTTCACAATGCTTGGTCACCTTTAGGTCATCAGATTTGGTTACCCCCAGGTCCCTTTCCTGTTTAGTGGTCATCAGTACCTCCCCCCCGCCCCAGACATGTACACCTTCCCGGGTTTCATGCCCCAAATGTATGATTTTACACTTCTTTGCATCAAATCTTAGCTGCCACACTCCTAACCACTCCTCAAGCCTGCTTATGTCCCACCTCATTTTTTCCACCACCTCCCCCTCGGAGTGTCAACCCTGTTGCAGATCTTAGTGTCATCTGCAAAGAGGCATACCTTCCCTTCCAGCCCCTCTGCAATGTTACTTATGAAGACATTAAAGAAGACTGGCCCCAAAACAGATCCTTGTGGCACCCCACTGGTCAGCCTCCTCTCCTCGGAATGAACTCTGTTTACTACAAACCTCAGTGTTCTATCCCTTAACCAATGTCTGACCCAGTTTACCACCTTGGGAGCTGCCCAGCTTGTTTACAAGCCTCCTATGTGGAATGATGTCGAAGGCCTTGCTGAAAACCAGGAATCCACTGCACCCTCCCTGATCTAATTCCCTGGTCACTCAGTCAAAGAAATCTATCAGATTTGTTTAACTTGACCCTCCTGCTGTGAATTCATGCTGCCTAGGATCCTGTGATCCACTGCATTCAGGAAATACCACAATCCCTTCCTTTAGCAGTGATTCCATTGATTTCCCCACCACCAAGGTCAGGCTGACTGGTCTGTAATTGCCAACCTCCTCCCTGCTCCCTCCCACTTTTGGGAGAGGGACTACATCTGCCCTCCTCCGGAACCACTCCTGTTTCCAGTGATCTGTTGAACAGGGCTGTCAGTGGTGGTGGTGCTGCGAGCACCTCTCTAAGCTCCTTTAATATTCTTGGATGTATCCCATCTGGCCCCATTGCCTTGTCCACTCTCAGTTTTGGGAATCACCAAGGGAGGTCGACAGTGAAAATGCTGACCTTCCGCACAGCGATGGCACAATACCGACGCAGGTACTGTGCAGCCCGATCTATGAGTGTTTTCTGTGGGGGGCTGCAGCCCCCCCACCCCACCATGCAGGGGGCTATGCCTCCTGTATCCCCCAGACTTTAGGATTATCTACTCCAGGTCAGAGTTGGTCCGGGGAAGGGTCACAACACTGGGGGAAAGCGAAACATGGAAAAGGACCATTAAAGCGACTGTTGCCATAATGGTCTTTTTTGTGTTTCGCCGGCGGGGTGTCGAGCTGAAGGGGTGCATCGTCAGTTTTGCAATTTCTTTAGGCATTTATATCCCACATTCTTTATTACTGAGGAAATCTGCAAAAAAACAGGATCTGAGCCAATTATGAAGGAACAGCAGGAGGAGGAGGAGGAGAAGGAGATGCAGTTTGGGGGACAAATATCCTGTTTTCAAGCAAATTTCCTCTGTAATAAAGAGTAAGAGAAAATATGGGAAATAAATTGAGACAGAAGCTGAACTGTGTTTAATTATTATACTTTTAGAAGGTTTTGTTGACTATTGATAAATCACTTTAAGAATCTGTTAACTATTACAGTATAAATTATCTCACTTTCCTTCTACCATTTTTCCTTTCATTTACCTAGCTTTTTTAAATGTGCAGTCTTCTATTTGAGTGCACCTTTGAGAAATTGTCTTTATATTTTTCAAGCTAGTCAACATTCTCTCTATGGCAGTTTTTTAAATCCATCTAATTTAGAACCTTCAAATCAGGATCCAGCCCATCCCTCAAACACATGCGTGCACAACCGCAGTAGTGCGCGCGCACACACACACACACACACACACACACACACACACACACACTCTGTCTCTCTCTCAGTCTGTCACACACTTCCCAACACCAACTCAATTCCCATCCCACCACAAGCCCCAACTTTTCTCCACAGCATTCTAAACCAAACTCCCTACAGCCTCCAACCCAATTTCCATCATCTTGGGTTGCATCTCAACAGAGATAAACTAGATAAATGCGCTGCAAAATAAAACAGCACACTGGTGTTTGGTCCCACATTGTACAACATATGAAAATGGGGGGGAGCTTGTAAAGTAGCCCTACTGAAAGCAGCTATTTACACATGATGAAAGACATGCCGCATTTTTATATTTGTAAAAAAAAAAAAAATATGCTGGCAGTCCCATTGTCACTGCACCTGGACTGCTGTCTACTTTAATATAGCTAGCCCATGTAGCAGTAACAAAAATAAAGTGCAGAGTAAACTAGGTCAGTCGACAAGAGTATGAGAGGAGCCCTCCAACGCCCAAGCTCCACCTTGTCACGAAGGAAAACTGTGGACAGAGCATAGAGCTCACATCTGCTTCTTTTAAACTTAACTGTCACAGGAAAAAAAATGCTTTGACATTCAGAATTCCTGTTGAGCAGAGGGACAGTGTAATAAACACAGACTTCCCTCATGCTCTGCCTTGCTACCCCTGAGAGGCCACAGTTCACATCTGCACTCTGGTTTCCAGGCTTAAGGGGGAGGAGATGCACATGGGGAGGTAAAGCATTCAGTTCTTGGGGGAAGGGATAAGGGTTTGCCACCGAATGATACCCCTTGCTCCCATGTTGATAAGCTCCAGAAAGGCAACGGCAATTGTTGGCAATGCAGTTGTTAGAATGCTCATTCAGTTTAGGAAAACAGCCCTTAAACAATGGTGGTGGTGGGGGCAGGAGAACTGGGATCAACAGTACTAACATAAAAAAAAAAAAAAAAAGATATTATTTTAACTGAAAACATACAACAAATATTTCCAAACACAGAGGAACACATGTTTATAAGGACCACCTACAGGAGGGCCTCAAGGCAAACCAGACATTCAAAACATCTGCACATGTAATATGGGTACTCCTTACGGGTGGCTTCAGGCCGAAACTAGACAGGGGGGGCATATGCCTAGGTAAAGATTCCAGGCAAAGGCCAGATGGGGCACATGCCCCAGTAAAAATCTGTTGTGCCCAACAATGATACATAGCTAGGAACATAGTCCATGTTGAAATCCACCTATGTGCCCAGACATAAGGTCTCTGTGCCCTGCCTATGCCTTGGTCATCTTAAATTCCTGGAGTCCCCACTGTTAAGCCTACAAAATGCTTTCTTCCCTAAAAAGCTGTTAACAGCTCTAGGAAAACTTTGCAAAACATACTATTCAGGCACAACTCTGCTTGTATTTCACATATCTTCCACAGAATTCCCCTGGCAGTTTTTTATTACTGAAGAAGTTTGTACAGAAACAGGGGGTTTGATTTTCAAAGTGTGGCGCAGGGCTTGCAACGAGCTCTGCACCATGACACTTAGCTTCTGGCAGTGCACCGAACCCCTTTGCTGCAACTGCGCCCAATTCTCGAATCTCGGACGCAGTTGTGCCAGTTTCCATGCTTTACAGCAGCCTGTGCCAAATATCTGGTGCAAGCTCTGTAAAAAGAAAAAAAAAAAAAAAAAACTTGGGAATGACGCAAGTTGAACCAGAAAAACTTAGCCTAACCTGGTGCATATGACGATAGGACTGAAACTGCCGATCACTGGCTGGGACTGACGCTAAGCCCTGCACTATATATTCAGCGCACCCAGGCTTAGGCAAGCGGGGCTTGGAAAAATCGAGCCCAGTATCTTTAGCCCTTAGAGATCATCTGCACATAACCGCCCGCCAAATGCAGCTGGATTTCAGGTCAGGCGGGTAAAATTACCGTGAGAGAGCCTCGCCAGGCGCCTTGTGTGAGTTAGGACTTTTTTTGGTTATTTTCATCTATTGCTGCTAGGATGGACTGCTGGTGGATGTTGACGAGGTGAGCTCCAAATGCTGATGAAGACTACAACATCACCAAGAAACATGAGAGGAAGACGTGACAACAAGGGCAAGCTCGGGAGGGAGTACGCCACTGAGCACAACCACTGAGCATGTTTGCCAGTGCCAAGGAGGGAACAGGGTCAAGCCAAACGCCGCCATTAGGAGCGAGCCTTCAGCTAGAGAGGTGAGCAGTGATCCAAGAGTCTAGCCACAGACAAGACATGCAGTCAAGCTCTGCCTGCCTGCAAGACTGCTTTGTAGTATAAAAAAGTCTGAATTTGGGGGAAAGTTTAAATTTAGTAAAGCTAGTTTCGGATCCCTGGCTTGTTAGTACAAATGCATTCCATGAAAAACAAGTGTAACCCCTCACCCCTGCCTTTTTAGCAAAATGACAGGTGGCATGCTGTTGAAGCTGACAGCAGTACCTGGTGAGGACTGGGTTCGGGGAGGATGAGGTTACTCGGCACAGGGGACCTAGGTTTGGCTACTCTGCACAGGGGCAACCAAGTAAATCCGAACACAGGAAGCAATAACTGTAATGTCCAGAACCAGGAATGGGATTCTACAGTGTGGCTTTTATTCACATCCAAGCTGAACAAACAAAGCATAGACGGACCCTCACGGGGCTACATTCCTGGTAATGCAGATTAGAGACAACAGAACACTTTATCACTATTTCCAGCCCTCAGGCTCTGAACCCACCAGGCACACAGCCCGGACTTGCACGCAGCTTTGGGTGCACAGCCCGACTTGTACACTACTTGGGTTTCCCCCACTGGCCCGGCTCCCCCGCCGGCCACATGATCCACGGTCCGGCCACTTGATCCACAGTCCATTTTGGGAAATGAACCAATTATCCTGTTGTGGCTCCCAAACCACACTAGAGCCTTCGACTCCTAGAGGAATTTTCCTTCCAATCCCACGTCTGGGTACTTCCTCATCACTGGCCAAGTGCCTGAGGCAAGTAAAATCCACAGAGCAAATCCGTAGAGGTGGACCTGGTCACTAAAGATGGGGGTCCTTCCACCTCCAGCTCCCACAGTCCATACCCGGCCATTTCTCTGGTAACTAGACAATTCCTTTACTGAAAACTTGCAAATGTAGATTCCTGGGTAGACGTATGTCACATCTCCTCTACATATAATTTTGGTCCCAATAAGCACTGGACTTTAACCTACTTTTACTTCTTGGCTAAGCCTATTACTCTAAACCTCCCACTATTTCAGTAGTCCAGTCCCCACACTGTCACACAAGTCCCAGGGTGAAAAACAGAGGCCCTTTCAGGAAGAGCAGACACTCACCCTCCAGTTGCAGGTGCCCCCGGGCGACTCACAAGTCTTCTTGTTCCCCCCCAAAAAAACTCTGGAACAAATAGGCGGCTTCTCCATTAGTAGCAGAACCAGAGGGTTGCCCCAGGAATATGCAGGGAACCCATTCCTGCCCCCTGTCCCCAGAGGAAGGGGGCACTGAGACCCGAAAACAGCGTTCTCCACCACTTCAATTATCTTCTGTGTCTCTCTTTTGGTGGAGACACGCACCCTTTTTACCTAAAACTAGCCCTCTGTCAGGGCTGAGGCTCCTAGAGCCTACACTGAGCTGCTGTGCTACTCCTTCAGCAAGCTCCCAACACCAACTCCCTTGCTGCAGATTCCATTGTGGCTCATGCAGCTGCGATAGTTCTATGGTGATGTCATCCCTCAGTCTCAACTGAGACTGAGAACAGAGTGAGACAGTGTGAAACCCACTTAACTGGAGTTTCACAAGCTGCCTTCCCTGCCTACCACTAGGTCTTACTGGGATTCTAGTAACCCCGGGTAACAAGGGGGTTACACAAGGATGCTACTCTTTAGGAAGAAGTTGTTATTCACAATAACCTGGCACTATAATAAAATGAACACCAGCCCAAGTAAGAGAAGACTTTCGGGTGCTGTGCAAATTGTTCACTCCCAATAATATGTGTAAGACCTGAAAGTCTGCATATCGTCATTACTCAGGCGTGAAGCACACAGAGGCTGTAGTCTTGTCCGGTTCAAAAAAAAAACAGCTCCCCAACTGCTGACTTAGCATAACATGGGCACCTGCATAATGCCTGAGTAAGACAAGTTAAGTAGACTTTCACGTCCCATAGAAATTATTAGGTGTGAAGAGAATTCAGTGTCCCCCACCAATCTATGTTTCAAGGTTAGCTGATGAGTCCAGGAGGCTTTGCATCCCAAAGGTTTCCTTACAAAGGGCATCCATTGCTACAGAGGTTGTCCTTCTTTCTCCCTCACATGATGTCCTGAAATGTGCTCAGACATGATTGGGAATGAAGAGTAAGCTTGTTTGAGTTTGGTGGCAATTTAGGGGCGTAATTTATCTGTCAAACTTACAGATTTATGTAACTGACCTCTTTTTATGTACCTGACCACTTATCTCAGGACAATCTGTGAGGGGAAAGGCATTTAATAGCAGCAATAAAACGTATATTATTTTTTTTGGGGGGTGGGGGGAGATGAATTTCTGGTCATTTTTATACCGGGCTACTGAAAATCCTGTCAGGCCGGTAGATTTTTCCAGTCACTAGCCATGCCAGCTAGTGGCTGAAAAACTTAGTTTCAACCCCTGATATCATAATCCTCTGGTGTGATGTCACAGTCTGTTGGCATGGTAATAACTGTGATGTCACAAGCAGAGTATTATGACATGAGGTTGGGATTAGGCAAGAGGAGGTGATGAAGCTGTAAAGAACAAAGATACTATTCTCATTTACGTGACCTCAGTAATAAATAATGGGGAGATTACTGCAACTCCCTGTACTTAGGGCTTACTGGGGTTGATATCCGCCGCTTGCAGCTAGTGCAGACTGCGGCAGCACGATTGTTGACAGGGCCTTCTCGAACATCCCATATTACCCCTGTTCAGTGCAGTCTGCACTGGCTGCCGATTCAGTGGCGGATCACCTTTAAAGTTGGTTTACTGACTTATAAAGCCCTACATGGACTTGGCCCCGACTACTTGAAAGAGCTTCTGGCTCCCCATCACGAAGAGCGACAGCTCCATTCAGCCGACAAGGGGTTGCCAGAGATCCCTAGGGTGTCTTTGAAGTCTTCTGGGGCCCATGTTTTTATGTACGTCACCCTACCTCTGGAATTCTCAATTGTTGACACGGGAGTGCACGCCAGTGGGAGGCTTTAAATACACATTAAAAACTGTTTAATGGTGCCAGGCCTTTAACAGCATTTAGTAAATGAACCTGGTTAGATTATTGTTTTGCTTTATACTGTATTTATTGTTCCTACCATTCTCATTTTAATCTTTTGCAAAGCACCTTGATATCTGAAAGGCGCTTTTGTGAAATAAAGTTATTGTTATTATTATATATTTGATGAAATGAGTCCAAATATGTTTTTTTTTTTTTAAGTTTTTTGGAGATGTCAGTTGCTCTTTAAAACTTTGTAAGCAATGAAAAAAAAAGTAGAATACAGTAATTACAGGTACGGTCAAGCTCTCAAGAGAGTTGTAAACAGAGCATGCAAAAGAAATACATATTTGTTTGCGTACATCTGTAACATGCATAGACAACTGCTTGGCAATACTACCGTAAGCTCTAGGTTTCTATTCTTAAGGAGTTGCAGGGATCACTTCAGATTTATTTTAAGTCTGTTGTACTATGGCCCGGTGGCGCTGAGGGTTGAGGCGCTGGATGCCACACCTCGCGTCACACCAGTGACCCGGGTTCTGGAACGAGCCCAGGAGCTGGGGGGCGGCAGGGAGGGAGTAAGATCGCGCGTCCAGAGGACAGCTCTCCTCTCCCTGGGGTGGGATCCAGGGGCATCCCAGTGCAGTGGTGACCTCTGGTGGAAGCCAGAGGCATTGCTGCTGCGGGGAGCACAGTGGGGACGCACGCAGCTGACGTCCATGGTAGCTCTGTGTTGACGTCATTGCACGGCCGCATGTGTAGGGGCAAGGAAAGAAGGGAAAAATTCATCGGCGCACCACTTGATGGCCGACCTCGCGGCACCGCTCGGCTTCAGCCTGGGATGCTCCCCCTGATCGAGACCCCCCCGGATCCCACAGTGGTGGTTGTGTGCCCACCACGGTGGATCGCTGTGCAGGACCGAGGAAGGGGTAAGAGCTTGGGGTGTGGGGAAGAGCAAGGGCTTAGAGATCAGGCTGGACTGGGGGGGAACCATTGGTAACACCCCCCCAGCCACATGAGGATCTATAAATAAATAACCAAAAAAAAAAAAAAAGGCTGTTGTATAATTTTTATTTTAACTGAAGGATATCTAGTCAGCCAGTGCACACAGCGGCATTGTTGCTGTCCGAAATGCCAGTGATCTCAGTTGAAGGATGAGCCCTGGACACTGGAGAACCGGCCACGTGAGTGACCACAGGTGGCGGTGCAGCTGTAGTCACAAGCGTCATGGAGACACTGACTGGCTCAGCTGTGACACGCTCATGTGCGCGTTTCCTCCTCGTTAATGTCCTGGATGGAGGATGTAAAAACAAAGGGGAAAAGCCTGTGGCCTGAAATATGACATACGGTACTCTCAGCCCCACATGAAACGAGGGCACCAAAATGAAGTCTGCGAGAGATGAAAGGTGATGCCTCAAAGGCTACAGCCACTGAAGGGAAACACGTAGGGTTACAGACCCATACATGGAGGTGGTGACAGAGCTGGGACAGTCACCAGAGGCTGAGGAGGGCAGGCAGGGTAGGAGAATACACAGAGGGCAATTTATAAAAATATTTTAATATGGAATCCTGCTTTCATTTACAGCCTTGGCAGTGGGTGCAGGAAGTGAAGTTATGGGGGGAGTCAGTCAAAGGAAACAAATTCCAACTTTAGGAACATAAAAGTCGGTAAGACTGAAAGATTTATAGATTTATCTTTCATTTTTAGCTTTTGTTTTTAATTTTTAGGGAATTTTGGTACCCTTCAAAGGTACTGTGGTGATGGATCTGGAGACTAAAGTCCTCTGTTTATCCACATGACAGATACCACACAAGGGGCTACAATGCAACCTTCCCTCAGTGCCCTGCCAATGTTCCTCTGCCCTGTCATGAAGGGCTCAGCATTTAAGTCCTAGGGTGATTCAGACTCTATGCCCATTCAAGCCTTGGCCTCTTATGTGAGACTGCCAACAAGAGTGCCAACTGTGTTGATGGTTTTATGATGAAGATACCTGTCCATTAGGAACTGGACTGAGACCACCACAGCTCACCTCACACAGGCCACCCAGCAGTCATCGGATGACAAATTATGGCTTCCAGTTATAACCAACCAGTGACTTCGAGATGAAAGGATCCTTAAAGGACAGTTAAGCCACCAAAACTGGATATCAAAAAGGATTTAAAGACATAAGTTCCTATGGCAGAGACTGTGTAACAGATTGAACCCTTTACTGATGTTTACAAAGGATATTTAATACGGTTTAATCTAACAAAGTGCCTGTTATGTTTAAATGGCGCACATAGGCGCATGCCTAAAATGGCTATGTCATCAGTGCATGACTGCATGTGGACATCATTAGAGTGAGAGCACTACTGCTGTACTTCAATGGTACAATGTTACACTTAATTGGATAGTGCCTATTTTACCGCATTCTCAAAAAAAAAGTTTAAAAGGTGCTTCTGGAGTGGGATAATCAAGCATGAAATGATAAGTGTAGCTTGTATACTGTATTAGATTACAGTGCATACTTCTCAACAGTCTCTGATTTTCTTGGATGCTCTTGATTTTACCTTAAAAATTTCCTCTGTGCCAACCCGCCAGTGCATCAGTAACGCTACCACTCACAACACTGATGACCCGGGTTCAAAAGCCAATCCAGGTGTTGGGAGGGCCGGCCAAGGGGAGGAGGAGGATTGAGCATCCGTAGGACTGCTCTCCTCCTTCTGGAAGTGACTGGTGAGCAGAGCCTGCCACCTGCCTGTCCCCTTGTGGAAGCTGGGCGAAAGGCAGCCGGGCCAGAAGATCAGTTTGGCAGATGTCAGTACATGTCATGTGGAAGTGTGTGGCATGCGCCTAGATGTTCTTGCACACCACACCTCCCAGGCGACCAGAATAAGGGAAATGACAGTGGGCAAGATGTTGGCGGGCGCCCACAGGGCCCGCACCCAACTAGCTGGGCTCGCCAGCCAGAAAAGGATCAGGTCCCAGGCGGGGACTGGAGACCCCTGTCGACCCTGCCGGGGGGGGGGGCAACAAGTCCTGGGGGAAGATGGCTGGCAGTATGTCTCACTGGAGGTTGGAGTGACATGGCTGTGGCACCGTCCTGAAGGAGGGCTGACCAGGGGAGAGGGAAAATAAATTCCTCTGCCACAACCCCAATGACGCAGAGGCAGTACACCACACTGCCATGCAGACCACCCAGGTTAAGGAGCAAACTAAATTCGTCACTTCGGGAAGAAGGCTGGGCTGAGGTTGCTGCCATTTAGCAGTGTTCCTCAGCTGGGGAGGGTCGACAACGAGCTCCGGTATTACAGCTACGCCTGCAGCTAAGCCAGGGAGCTTGTTCCAGCCACAGGAGACATGCTGCGTGCTCACCAGTTGGCCATAGGCTACACTCACATCAGGAAGGTGGGAAGGACCAAAGAAAAGGAGGGAAAAAAACACTGTTGTCTAAATGACAATTGGGACTTCTGACTCCCCTGGGTCCTACTGCCTCCAGCTCTGGACTCATCCACAAGGTAGGCTGCCTCGAGTGGGGTGGGGAGGAGGACAGCCTCCCCCTGGAGCCCTGCCACAGAGGAAACGGCCAAGGGGTAACTGGCACTTGTCAGGGCCGAAGGTCAGGGACACAGACCTGAACAAGGTACATCCCTGGTAACAGGGTATATCTGATCACAACAGACGTGGCCAGGAGGGAAAAATCTCAATGACAAATAAATAAAAAATATCCTCTATATCTCTTAAATTTGTGTTTTCTGTCATGAAGAGTAGGGATATGAATTACACAATAACCCCAGAACAAACAGGCATTTCCAGGGAAGTATCACCCTGCTGGAAGTGTTGATGGCCTGAGGTGTTGCCAAGGGCCATTAACCACAGACCAGGGGTTAATTCCCTGAAACTGCTCATCTGTGAGGCTGTTAATGCCAGGGGGCCAAACTGACACCAGCCCACTAGACAAATATCTTGTAGAATTTGCATCAGTCTAGTAAACATTTTCTTTGACTAGCCCTGCTGGCTAGTATTGGAGAAGATAACACTTGGCTTTCGTCATTCTTTAGTCCTGCTGGCTAGTGGCTGCAAAACTGAACTTCGACCTATGTACTGCAATCATAAATTTAATTGCTTGTTTAAAAAAAGCATTAAAAAAAAAGATGCACATATTTTACAGAATCACGCAAGTTGCTTCCGTGAACTGTATCAGGCATTTCTAAGAAGTAAACGCACAGATCAGCAGAAAATCAGAAAGTGCACTGGCCTCCATTAATAAGTATTCAGACTTAGAAATGGCAAGTATTAGTGTTAGTCTATTTCTTGATTCTTCATATGTGCTTTCTCTCTGTGTCCCTGGTTTTGGTGGTCTCCCACCAGTCCAGTCACCAACCCATACAGGAGACTTACCAGTTAACCACCATGGCTTGTCCCATGGGGTCGTGCAGTACCTGCATAGGTCACCGAACAGGCCAGCGCATTTTCCTCCAACATTAGCTTGGTTCCCCCAGGGTGGAATGCAATGATGCATGCACGTGTGAGCTGTGTCTGCTGAGGTCTTCTCCTACATGCTGTCCCCGCTAACCCTGCCATCGCCAGGTGGCAGTCAAATGGTGGAAGTGGAACCCAGAAACCCCCGGCCCCAAGGAAGGAGAGCTGTCATGGGCTGCGCAATCCCCCCTCTCCCAGCCAGCTGCTAAGTGACCTTGGTCAGTTCTCGAACCCAGGTCACCAGTGTGACCGCTAATGTGGTAGCCAGCACCTCAACCCACTATGCTACTGGGCCAGCTCTAGTTCTTCTTCTTGCTTTGGTGGTGAAGCACCTAATTATGCGGCACTGGAAAGATGAAGCACTGCCATCAATTGCTGAATGGATTAGAACTTTCAAGGCTATTCTACATATGGACAAAACTGCTTGTTGTAAGACATACAACAACAATCTGCACAAGGATATATTGCAAAAGGCATCTGCTGTACCTGAGTAACTGGTCCTGTTTTCTGGTCTCAAACATAGCTCTTGGTTTACTGTATCAATACAAGACATGAAGTCAGTGTTTTCTCTTTTTTATCTTACAGATCTGTCCAGCAGGGTGGGACAAATCAGATGGCCAGGGGGCCAACTGCCGGTAAAACAGCTGGTTTGGCTCCAGGTTTTGAAAGATATGTCAACTGAGTACCTGCACATGAAGTGATTTTTGAGCCCTTAAAAATGATGGCCACTAAAAATATTGATTTGGCTACCAGATTTTGAAAGATAGTGGCCAAACAAACTACCAGCACACAAACTGATTTGTCCCATCATGCTGTCCAGAATCAGACAGACAGACCAGCACTCCCAACCCAACTTGTAGAAGCTAGTATGCCACAAAATAGCCAGGTAAAGAAAAAACACTTGTCCAAGATCCAAGCCTGTGCGGTTTATTAGCTCTGTCACACAACGGTGTACATACAAACAGAAAAACTATTTACAGTGTAGTAAATACTGATTTTACTCTGTACAGCATTGTTACTGCTGTATATTCCTGTATGTATTTTACTGAGAGACGCACCTGTAAATGGTATGTTCCAGCGTGCTAACTCATTAAGCACGCAAACAAACATTGCCACGCTAGCCCTCTGACTCAAGTGTGCCTACCACTGTATTGTATTTTAATTTTTTTATTTTACCGTATAAATCATGTGTCTATTTTGTCCATGTTTGTGTATTACCCCCTGGTCACACCTGGAAACGAGCCTCGGTTCAGTGTGCCTTTCCTGGTAATCAACTTTTTAAATAAATAAATAAAATACAGCTTCTAGTACTCTGCTTTCTTTATCTGGCTATTTTGCTGCATACTAGCTACTACAAGTTGGGTTGGGAGTGCTGGTCTGTCTGTCTGGTCTGGCTGCGTTGGGAAATGTATTTTTACTGACCACCACCCCTCCTTAAACCAGTGAGCACTGCACTTCCTGCTGGTACGATACAGGAGTTACTTTGTTATACTATTTATAATGTAGTTATAGTAGCATAGTAATTTAAGGTCTGAAGGGACTTTAGGTAAAGCATGTGCGCCCCAAAAAAAAAAAAAAAAATACCACCACCTCATAAGCAAGGATGAATAAGTTTGCTGTGCGAACAAGTACCAGTTTATAGCTATTCCTTATCACCTCTACTGGCTGGGTACCCTGCGATTCCCTGGGTAACCAGAACTCTGTCCAGGCTTAGTGTCTTTCTTGTTATATGTAAACAAGAATTTGGCATGTTAGTTTATTAATTATGTTCACACCGTTTTCTTTATTATATGTCAACTGAGTGTCTGTTATGGTATTTAGATATAAAAAAAAAAGTTTTGTTTGTTTTGCATAAAGTCATATATTCTAACAGTTTCTTGAGCTGATATTACCATTTGAAAGATACAGCCCCAATTTTGGTCACTTGTCTTGGATTCGCGAGGTGAGAGGTCAAGAAGTATGATGGGGGAAGGGAGTTACTATGTCGTCAGGGAAATTTGTTACATGTTAACAGATATCACCTAACCACACAGCAATTTTCTAACACTTTCACAGGAGAGCTGTATGGATAATTCAGTCGACTTGCAGCCCGTAGTAGTGAAACCAAATCGCACCCCGCCTTTGCCCTCCCAGTGATCTGCCAGCAAAACCAGACAACACCAAATTCCTCAAGTATGAAGTAATCTAGCAAACATCACCTGGTTCTGAATCAGCAGGAGATGGGAAAGGTAACTGAGAAAATACCTCTTAGATCCCTGTTGAAGTCGTGCTGACGGCGCATTTCTCCCTCTAGCTTATTCCGCATGGCCTTCTCAAGGTTCTCCCGCTTGGTGGAAGACTTCACCAAGTTTTCATAAGCTTCTGAAACTCGCTGAATCTCACCTTCCATCTAAAAAAGAAAGAAAATCATTTTATGATGTTTTATGTTGTTGCCACTTACTGTGGCTACAGCAGGACCTTTGTCTGTTTTGGGTATCCTAGTACACTTCCCAGTAACTGAAGGCCAGTGCTTCCCATTCAACTGACCAATGCCACCACGGATCAGCATGGCACAGCATGCTGGCGACCGAGGTTGGCACTCTCAGTCTGGGACGTCTGGAATGGAGGCTGACAGGGAGGGTTGGAGCACATCCACTGGACACTCTCCTCCCAGAAGGAGAGCTGTGCTGTACAGATCACATAGCGGCCCCTGGTGGTGACATAATGGAGCCATGCATGGCAGCATGGGTGACCACAAGCCACCAGGCACCCCACCCCAGGACACTGCTGTAGGCACACAACACAGAAGTGAAACAAAACACCTGGTATTCTGAATGCCATCCCCTCTGGAATCCCTCCCTTGCCTCTAAACCTATGAGTGTTCCAGCTTCAACTACAGCTGCCTGTCCAGAGACCAGATGCCGCTTCTCTGCTGGTGGCAGCAGGAGGGTCCCTTGTCAGGGTTTGGCTGGAAAATGTGGACTGACAGTGGAGCAGGTGATGGATAACACCAGAACAGGGTGAGTCCAGCAGGAGGTAACAGAGGGTGAATCTAGAGACAATTCCAAACAATAAAAAAAAAAAAGTTGCCACTGTAAATATAGCACTAGCGAGCAGTTATCTTTTTAAAAATACTTTCTAGATCTCACTTCGAGGGAGCTCTTGCAGCAGGTAACACCATTAGGACTGAAGCCCGACCTCATGGAAGACTTCCAGCTAGCAGTATTCAGCGATGGACCACCCCCGCCCCACCCGACGCTTGTCTACGGTATAGAAGGGCAGTCCCCAGCCCAACCCGAGTTCTTTTCCCCACCACTGACCCGCGCAAGTTGGACCTACACAGACACCTTCTGCTATAGTCGACTGCCATTTCTGTCGCATTTACCCAAGCTTTATTCTTTTACCAATCTTCTTCTTCCCGGCCTCCGTAGCTTCAACTTCCCCATTTTTTGTTTGTTTGTTTTTGCTTACTATTTAAGCTCCTCTTTTCACCCATATCCACCCCTTCCTCTGGATCCTCACGCGCCAGGCAGCTACGCTTGAGAGGACCGGGAGGATGCTGGCCTCAAGTGCCCCGCGCTTTAATCATACCTGATTCTGACAACTTCGGTGGGGAGGAAGAAGCCCCCTTTACTGCCTTTCTGACACTTCGGGAGCAAACAACCGGAACTGCTTCCACCGTCCCTCTAGCTGTTGATGTGAGGCCCATCTCCTGGCGTGGATCTGGGTGTGTTTCCTTTGTTCTCCCGCCCCCTTGCAGACGCGGTGCTCAGGAGGACCAATGAGTCAGAGAGGTGCATAGATGCCCTCCCGCTTGGTCCTCGGCCAACGCCTGCCCCCTCCCAAGCTGCCCGCCCCTGTTGCAATCGACACCACCTGTGGTCACCCAGGTGGCGGCATCTTCTGCAGGACAGCTACCCACCCCTCCGAGAGAGATAGCAGCCTGTTGGGCTCAACTCCTCTCCCCAGTCGGCCCTCTGGCGACCCTGGCTGCCATCAACCTGGGTCACCAGCGCGGTAAGCCGGTAGCTCAACTGCGCCGACAGGCTGGCTGCCTAATTCCTCTCTTCACCTCACAAGGAGAAGTCGTCCAGCAGAAAGCACAAACACCAGGAGAAGCACAGGGACAAACCCCGGTCGGCTTCCTGCTCCAGGTACCCACGAAAACTGGGAACCGAGCCTGGGTCTTCCTCCTGCAGGAGGTCGGCCCCTTCCACTCTGGCAGACCTCTCTCCTTCCAAGCTCCCAGTGGTCAAACTACCCGCTCTCGTCACTATCTCAGGCAGTGGTTCTTCAAGGCTCGGGACTTCATCCCCAGCCTCTCGGCCCCCGACGCTCAGACCCTTACATCAGGTGGGTTCTAAGACAGGTGGTTCGACCGGGTCCTCCACGCATGTTGGGTCTTTGACCGTTGCCCTCCTGGTCAAGGCGCCTGCTAAGTCGGTTCTGAAGTCTGGGTCCAACGCCACTCTGTGACACCAGGGGCATGTGCTCACCTCCCCTGTGAGAGTGATGCCTCTGCCCCGCTTGGGAGTTAGCTCCCCGGGACAGGCTTCTTCTTCCAGGCTGGCGCCAGCTGTATCACCAGACCAGCGTCAGCCCATGCCTGTCTGGTCAATGCAGGCCAGTCCGACATCGACCCCGGCAAAGCCTGAGGCATCGTCCCCTAACTCTACACCATCACCAGCTGAAACGGTCATCCCTCAGCCAACGCCTGGTCTTTTTAACCCTGTTAGACCAATGCTGGATGGCTCTTTGCCTCAAGGGCCACCCCCCCCTTGCAACAAATGCTCAGGTTACTGACACCTACAGAACCAATGCCGGGGCCCTCCCAGCCTACCCCGCAGATGCTGGCTCCCTCGTTCATGCTTCAGAATCTGCCCACAGATCTTAACGCCCTTTCTGCGGCCTGGTGGGCATACATCAAGGATAAGGAGGCCCCAAACTAACTCCTAGGGATCCTCCTTCGAATCCATCAAAGGAGCAGGTTCCCCTTAGAAAGGCCCCATCGCCACCTCCTAAGCAGCCTATTCCACAACACAACGCAGCTGGCGCCAGTCGCCCAAGGACTCACCGATGATGGCATCTTCACTCACTCTCTCCATCCCCAGACTCAGGCAAGTCTGGAAGGTATTCTTCCTCCTCTTCTTACGATGAATCCAAGGGCTCTGACCTACCGTCAGAACCAGAGGAGCCCAAGGACACCCCTCAGTCTTTTCCAGATGACTCTACATTTATGGATGAATGAGGCACATCCAGTCCCTTATGGTTTAGGACATGGAAGAAGTGGACCCCGAGCAACGTTGGCAAGCCGCTTTCCTCCATAAAAAGGAGTCACTGCCCTTGGTTGTGCCATTCCTGTTCGAGTCCTGCAAGGACGTCAATAGGGCTACCTTGAAATATCCGTTTTCTACCCCGGTGACATCCAAGAAGGCAGATCACCTGTGTAATGCCCCAAGGGAAGAGCCTTTTTATGGGGAGCACACACAGGCTGATTCTGTCATCATTAATGCTGCCCAGGACCACTCTAAGCAGTCCCGGCACCTCAGCATTCAGCCTCCCGACAAAGATTCCAGGCAGATACACCAATTCAGCAAAAAGGTCTATGCCACTGCCACCTGCTCTATCCATTCCCTGAACTTTCTGGCTCACATGGTCCAATACCAGAATGCCCTGTGGGAGAAAGCTTTGAAGGTGGCACAGACTCAGTCTGATGTCCCTGGCAAGACTGAGCTGTTACATCTTCTCAAATCGGGCTCAGATATGAGGACTCATGTTCTCTGAGCCCTTTATGACTCGTGGACTCCGCAGGCAGAGCTGCGTCTACGGGAGTTTGCCTTTGTCGCTACTCCTGGCTCAGAGTCTCTGGTTTTGTTCTGGATGTGCAGTCCAAGATATTAGATGCCCAATTCAGAGGCCATTCTGTTTGGCGAGGATTCCCAAAACATAATCGTTCACCAGCAAGACTCTACATGCAATTCAAACTTTATACCAAGCTCAGCCTAAATCATCCCAGCAACAGCCCATTTGTCGCTCCTCCAAACAACAATCCAGGGGCCAACAACCCAGAAATGCCTTCAAAATAAGACTACTTCCCAAGCCACTGGAGGTTCAGCTCCTGGAGCTCCCAGAACCACCCAAGCTGTGTTACCTGTCCCCTACTCCTCCGCCCAACTCCTTAACCGATCGCTGTCCCCCAGCAGAATACTTGGGGGAGGTGGTGGGGGGTTGTTCTCTCTCTCTCTCTCTCTATGAAGAGGGTTGGTGCACAATAACCTCATATCAGTGGTTCTTCAGCTAGTGGAACAGGGGTCCACACTGGAATTTTTGGAGATTCACCCAGACAATCCTCCCGTGCCCTCCCATTACTCTCAGGCCCATATTGCCCTCATCCAAGAGGAGATCCAAGCACTCTTGCGAAAACAGACCACAGAACCAATCCCACCAGCACAGTGAGGGAAGGGGTTCTAATCTAATTTCTTCCTTGTCCCAAAGAGAACTGGAGACTTGCGTCCCATCCTGGACCCCAGTCACCTGAGCCAGTTCACAGAATACAAAAGATTCAGGATGATCACTCTCCCCGGCCTTCTCCCCCTGCTTCATCAGGGAGACTGGCTCTGTTCTCTGGACATGCAGGACTCTTATCTGCATATCTCAGTGTTCCCGCCCCACAGGAGGTTTCTTCACTTCACGTCCTAGGAAACCATTACCAGTTTCAGGCTCTGCCGTTTGGCCTGCCCTTGGCTCACAAGTCTTTACAAAGTGCCTTGCAGCAGTGGCTGCGGCCTTAAGGATGGAAGGCCATCATGTCTTCCCTTACCTAGACAACTGACTTCTGACAGTTCCTAACAAGGAGCAGTTGCTCAGAACCATGAAGGCCACTTTCACACTGTTTCGGGATCTAGGGATAACTCTCAGCCTCCCTAAAATCTTCCCCTTGGCCAAGTCAGAGACTTCAATACATTGGGATAACTTTGGACACTGCCCAAGGCAAAACGTTTCTTCCACCAGACAGGGTAGAATGCCTTCAGGCACAGGCTGAAATGTCTTGTCTCGTCCTCTTGCCAGGTTCCAGCCAGAACACTTCTAAGGCTGCTGGGACATATGGCGGCAGCCATTGCAACAGTTCTTCTGGCTCATCTGCACATGAGGTTAGCTCAATGGAACCTACAGGTCCAGTGGGATCAATGCATAATCACAATTTGGAACAACCAGTGTTGGTCTCCAACTCGATGAGACAGACTTTGATGTGGTGCTTGAACCCCTCCTACCTTTACAAGGGGGTCCACTTTTGGACAGAGTCACCTCGACAGATCCTGACCACGGACGTGTTGGGCCAGGGCTGGGGCACCCATCTGGCAGACCAGCAGACTCGGGGGACCTGGTCCCACTGGGACAGCATCTCCACATCAATGTTTTGGAGATGCAGGTGACCCTGCATGCTCTGTAGGCCTTTCAAACGAACCTACTCCCAGGCCCTCTTTTGATCCAAATGGACAATATGTCCATGGTCTTTTACATTAACAAATTGGGGGACGCATTCTTACCCCCTCTGCAGGGAGGCTACGAAAGTTTGGTATTGGGCCATAAAGCACCACCAAGACCTGACTGCTGTGCATGTTCCAGGCATTCAAAACACCTTGGCCAACGGCTTCAGCTGCTCGCGATCCAGGGCACATGAATGGGATTGTCTACCCTCCGTGGTCGAAGATCTCATCGACATTAGCGACAGGTGGGGTCGCCCCGAACTAGACCTCTTCGTGTCCCCATCCAACGTAAAACTGCCCAGTTTCCGCTCACTAGATCCAGGGCCTGGTGTCTTCCGTCGAGACGCACTGTCCCTCTCCTGGACAAGAAGGTTTCTGTACGCCTTTCCTCCCTTTACATTGCTGCAGAGGATTCTTCTCAAGCTGCAGTCAGAAGGAGCACAGATGATACTAACAGCCCCTTACTGGCCATACCAAATATGTTTTCCACTTCTACAGCAATTAGTGGTGGAGCCTCAGATTCCCCTGCCTCTGTGCTCTGCTCTGCTCTCCCAGGAACAGGGTACTCTGGTCCATCCAGACCTCAAGTCACTGCACCTTCATGAATGGCTCCTGCAGACTTAGCAATTTCCCGCTTTGGGGTTTCACCCCAGGTGGCAGACATCCTAGTGGCAGCCAGAAAAACTTCCACTAGAGCCCACTTATGCTATGAAGTGGAAGCAGTTCTGCATGTGGGCCACCACTCATCACCTGGATCCCTTTCCCTGTCCGGAGTATCTCATTCTAGAGTACCTCCTTTCCCTATCAGACTCAGGTCTGAGTTACTCATTGATTAAGGTGCACTTATCCGCCATCTCTGCGTATCATGCACCCATAGAATGCAAGACTCTTACCCAGATGGACCTCTCCTGCACTTTTTTGCTGGGCATACTGCTTCTGAAACCTCCCATCAGGGACCTGTCCCACCCTGGGACCTTTTATTTTAGAAAAGCTTACTTTTCCTCCCTTTGAACCTGCTGCAAGCTGCAAGCTTCACTTTCTGTCATGGAAAGCATTATTTTTAGTTGCTATTACTTCTGCTCGAAGGATTTCCGAGCTTCAGGCTCTGATGTGTAAAGAGCCTTATTTAGTTTTCCACAAGGACAGGGTGTCCTTGAGGACCAATACTAAGTTTCTTCCTAGGGTGGTGTCTGAGTTTACTTTGAATCAAGACATCCACCAGCCTGTGTAAGACCCAGAATATTCGAATCAAGGGGAGGCCTTACTGCATACTCTGGATGTCCACTGGGTGCTTCGATATTACTTGGACTGCACCTGTGGCCTTCGAAAATCCAATCAGCTGCTTCATTCACCCCTAGAAAAGAAGGGACGTTGTTTCTAAGCAATGTTTGTCCAAATGGTTAGTTAATTGCATTGTTTACTGTTACTGCAAATATGACAAGCCTTTGCCGGGACCGGTTAAAGGCCATTCTACCAATGGCTGCTTCCTTTGGCTCCTTCAGGAATGTGTCCATTGCTGATATTTGTGCAGCGGCCACTTGGAGTTCTGTCCACATTTTTGTTTGACATTACAGTCTGGGCATCGCATCTAGGCACAGGGCGAGCTTTGGGCTTGCGGTCCTGCTCTCTTGAACACATAAGGCTGGCTTCTGCCTCCCAGCTGACTGGGGTCAGTCCTTTCACTGCTTGGGACTCTGTCCTAATGGTGTTACCTTCTGCATGAGCCGCCTTGAAGTGAGATAGTAGTTACGCAAGAACTTACCATAACAACAGATCTTCAAGAGGAGCCCTTGCAGCAAGTGCTGTTTCCCTCCCTCCATCCCCCTTGATGACTGCTTCTCCATCTCTGTTACCTCTTTTCCCTCAATGTAGAGGAACCACCTCGGTTCTCCAGTTTATGTACATGCTGAGGTCTCCGGCGAGAGAATGGAGGTTGGACTTTGGGACCGCCCATTTATACCATAGGCAGACATTGGGCCAGTGTCAGGGGGCAGTCCCCTTGCGAATACTGCTAACCAGAAGTTTTCCGTGGGGTCCTAGCACCTGCCAGCTTCAGTACTAATGGTGTTATCTCCTTCAAGAGCTCCTCTTGAAGATCTACTGTTACAGTATGTTCTTAAGTAACTATACTTTATTAATCTTGGTCCCCCCTTAAGAGTGCAACCAGAACCTTCTTCCATCATTCCCAAAGTACTGCTCCAACTCACATGCTGTGTCTCCCCCCCCGAAAAGACAGTTTGATATTTTTTCTGAACCAACTCATGCAACGGGCAGAGGCTGGTGTGGGTGGATCTGGCTAGGATGCAGTGAATGCTGGAGGGCTCTCACCAAGTGAGATGGGTTGCAAGACACAGGCAGTTTGGATTCACTGGGGTGGGGGCAATGCCAAATGAATCTGATGGATTTCTTTGACTGGGTGACATGGACATAGATCAGGGGAACAGTGTACATGGCCTATCTGGACTTCAGCAAGGCCTCGACAAAGGAGGATGATAAACTGAGCAGCCTGGGGTGGGATCCAAAGTAGTGAATTGGATTAGAAGCCGGTTAATGGCTGCAGCAAAGGGTAGTGGTAAACAGCACTCACTCAAATGATCGAGGAGTGACCAGAGGGGTGCCACAGGGCTCAGTACTGGGATCAGGGTTCTTCAGAGTCTTTACAAGTGACACTGAATGGAAGGTATTCCTTTCTGCAGATGATACCAAAATCTGCAATAAGGCAGATACTTAGGAGAGGTTGGCGAGAATGAGCAGTGATCTGGGGAAACTCGAGGAGTGGTCTAAAGCATAACAAATGAGGTTCAGTGGGAAAGCAAAAACAAAAGGATTAACTCCTGTATCACTGTTTTGTTCTCTTGACTTAATTCCACCAATACACACATTTGAATTTTCATGGCCTATTTATTTCACATCTTCAGAAAACATAGTGGTTTCCATTTCATTAATATGGCTCCTCTTTTTTCTACTACAGATGTGCTTTCTCATCACCATCACTATGAACTTATCCGACCACACTCGAATTCCATTTTTTGTTTCATTATGCGTTTAGAAGCTGCAAATACTGTGCTTCGGGCAGCCCATCCTTCTCCCTCTTGGAGTGATACAAACTGGCAACAAAATGTTAAATGTGTGTATTGGTGGAATTAAATCAAGAGAATACAACAGTGATGCAAGAGTTGATCCTTTGTCTTCGCTTTCTCATTATCATTCTGTGAAGGATCCTCCGACCATACAGTCCCATAATTGAGTACACAAGGGCATCCCGAGATCTCCGCATATTTGTTCATGTTATTTATTTAACTGGAAATACACCTTTGAGTTAGCTAGCTCATTTACAAAGGTTCCTCGTCAAATATATGGAACTTACATAGGTTAGGCAGAAACAAACAGCAGTTCCAACAAAGCCTTGTCACAGTGAGTTACAGAAAATACAACTGCGTACAAACAAGAGAGTGAAAGTTACAACATTATTAGATATAACATTATGTGGTCAACACCTCATAGTTTAGAGCAGGCATTCTGCTGGGTCAGAGTACAGTCGCATCTGGAGCTTGATTAGAGAGCCTTTCTCAGCCCCATCTTGAACATGGCAATGCTAGGCAGGCTCAAAAGGGATTCTGGCAGCTCATTTAACCAGAGTGGGGCTCTGTAGGAGAAAGGAGCGTTGAGCCAGGCTAGTTCTATGGAATGGTACAGACAGTAATTTCATATCACTACTCCTAGTTGAGTACTGATTTTTGGCAGGGCACAGGAGGTTTTGTATGGCAGGGGGGAAGGGAACAACCCATGAGTGCTTTCTTACTTAGCAGGTAGACCTGGTACTTGAGCCTTTCTTGTAGTAGGACTCAGTCAGATTGGGAGTATAGGGTACAGGTATGTGTGAGCCAATCCCCTCCCAATCTGAACCGACAGGCCTTATTTAGCACCAGAATGTCCAAATGCCACACTCTGATTTCTGAAAATAAACCAGCTCCACTGCTAATAAATTTGTTTCAGAACTAGCCCTCATTCATGGCTCTAATGAGCACTTGCATCTACTGGTGAACTGTGAAATTCTTCCCATTTGTCTCTCTGACTGTGCACCTGTAGTAGTACCCTTACATTGGGGTGTAACCCAGTCTAACACTTTGTGACGGTTTGATAACTCTTTCTTAAACAGTGAAGTATTCCATATGATGATCAGAGAGAAAAAAGCTCAAATAGTAGAGAAAAATTTGCAGACTTCATCTCCGAGCACTTCATGGGATACCATTAAGGTAGTGCTTTCAAGTGAGCTAATCAGCTATGCATCTAGAGCCAGAAGCAGAGAGAAGAGAAACTACGCAGTCTCCGACAAGCCCTAAAAGACACTCAACACCGGCATATACAAGGTGATGTCTCTGTAGCACCTAAGCTAACCAAATTATGACAGGAAATTCAGGAAATACTAAATAACAAAACGGAACTGAATCTACGATATCTTAGGCAGAAGTACTTTGAAGGTGGTGCCCATGCCATAAAAATCTTAGCCCATCACTTTAGGCGCTGTATAGTGGAGTCTGCCGTAACACACATTAGAGACACACATACATTATTACATACCATCCAGAACAAGTCTCTGGAGGCCTTCTGTCCCGATTCTGCCCAACTGCATACCCCAGAACACCCTCTGGTTGCCGGTGTCATCAGCACCTTCCTGCCCTCTATCCATTTACCTTACTTAACCGCTGAAGAACTTGCTTGCATAGAGGCCCATATCTTCCTGGAAGAACTGGAAACAGTCATAAAAAACCTTAAGAATAATAAAGGCCAAGGCCCGGATGGGTACACCAGTGAAATTTATAGAACATTCACAGAAGTTCTCTCTCTCTCTCAACTCCTGCTGAGGACTTGTCGTTGGGCAGCAGAGGGCAATACACCTCCACCCTCTTGGAATCTTGTCATAATATCCACCATCTTAAAGCCAAAGATTGTTCCCTTCTGTTCCTCTTACCGACTGATATCGGTCCTGAATTTCATTCATTCATTTTTATTTCACCAGGAATGACTCCGTTGAGCAAGCTCATTTTCAAGGAGGTCCTGGAAGGACAAGGGTGATTTACAAATCATACAGTGTAATAACAAAGAAGATCCTAGGCGGACAAGGTGAAATGCAATGTTTTACAATGCAGTACGTGGGATGCATAGAATACAAGGGACAGGGTGATAAAACAGTGCTTACAACATAATACATAGGGTACATGGAATACAGGCCCAATGCAATACATAGGCCGGATCAATTACATCTGTCTATCAACAAAGAATTTACAAGGGATTTAACGGCTTGCATACCAACAGTGCTTGATGGTTTAAAGAACACTGGAGATTGTTCTACAGAACAGGGAGGGAGACAGGGATAATTATGAGTAGCAATTACATTTATCTTGGGTGAAGTGGTATATGAGGGATTTAAAAGCTTGGAGACTGATAGTGTTTGAGAGTTTTAGAGAGTGTTCCACAGAGCAGGCAGGGAGTGGCTAATGGCAGCTTCGCCATAGCGAGAGGCTACCCTTGGGACATCAAGTATTACAAGTGAGTAATAGCAGGAAGGGCACTTGAAGAAGTTAGTGATATATGGAGGGAATTTGTGCAGGATGGTGTAATACAACCATAATAAAGCATTTTTTAGCCTTCTGCTGCTCAGCGAAGACCAACCGAGTTGTGCATATAGTACACAATGGTGGGTTCTGAGGGGGACGTTTGTTAGGAACCTTAAAGCTCTGGGGTAAAGCACGTCCAACTTGTTAAGGGCAGATGAAGAGCAGTGGCTATTGATGAAGTCGGCATAATCGAGGAGCGGAAGGAAGCTAGAAAGCACAAGCCTCTTTTTTGCTTCGAGGGAGAAGAGGTACTTAATTCTAAAGAGGAAAGCAAGTCTCCATTTTAGTTTCTTAGTGAGTTCATCTAGACGTACCAAGAATGAAAGCCGGTGACCTAACCTTAACCCCAGGTATTTGAATCTCTCCACCACCTCAAACGATTCACCCAGAAGGGTTACTATCTAGCGAGGTGTGAGGAAAAAGGTAGCATCTGCAGTTTGTAGGCTGGGGAAGAGGACAATAACCTTAGTTTTCTTTGCATTGAGCAACAGCTTGAGTTGGAATAGGTTGTGCTAGACCTGGTTAAAGTCAAGTTGTTATAGATAAATATAGACAACAAAATATTTGCATCTTTATTGGCAGCTAGACTAGATGTTATCCTCCCTTCAATTAAGTTAGACCAGACAGGCATTATCAAAGCATGTCAAACGGAGAATAACATAAAACGCACCCTTCATGTGCTCCACCATGCAACCCTGTCAAAGGTTCCATTATTGTTACTTGGCCAAGATTCAGAGAACACTTCTGAACAAGTGACACGGGAATTTTTATTCACCACCCTCCAGAAAATGGAATTCCATCCGCCATTTGTGGACATCCTTTGCCTTCTCTGTGGAGCCCCACAGGCCTATGAAAGAAATTAACGGTCAGAGTTCTCGCCTTTTCCCAGTGTACAGAGGTACCAGGCAGGGCTGCCCCCTAGCACCCTTAATGTTATCCCTACACTTAGAACTAGCAACAGACAATTCATCAAGATCCAAACATAACAGGGGTACAGCCAGGAAGCAGACTTCAGAAATTTACATTGTATGCCGAAGACTGTCCCCTTCTTATATATTTGACCTCCCCAGACCTATCTCTACCACCTCTCTGGACACTTCTGCAATGATTTGGGACCTGTGCGGGCTATAAGCTGAACATGTCAAACACAGAAGTTTTTACAATTTCATCATCATCCCACCCCAAGATAAGGCAACAATCCCCATTCAAATGGGTTCCACGACAGCCAGTTGACAAAATATTTGCTGACCAACGTTACATTGGCTGACTTATGCCAACCCACGTTGACGGGCATAAAGCTGTCAGAGCAAAGGTTGTTTTTTTGGGGGGCTTTGCCCCAGATCCCCATATTTTTTTAATCAACTCTGAGTTGGAGCTCATTCGGGAGGGGTGCAAGACCTGGGGAGGCCATGTCAGGGTCCCAAGCAGACTTTACAGTGATCTGTCATTTTTGTCGCTGTAAACGACATCGCTGTAAAGTTTTTGCTATGGCAGCAGCATACCATTCAAATGGGGTCTTCACTCCCTCAAAAACTTGGCACTATATCTCACTGATGACTTGACAGCCCACTTACACAAGAATTATACTCCTCTTGGCCAAGTCTTTCATGAGAGTCTCCACAGATAGCAATCTATCAGTGGACTGTGTTCGAATGAACCTACTGTCTAGACTCCTCTATTTGGCACAAACATTGCAGGTCACCCCACAGAACACGACGTTCAGGCTGTGGGATAAACTGATTTTTCAGTTTTTACGGATAGGCACTAGGCTTCACCTTCAATATACCACGTTACAACTCTAAAAACCTGAAGGGGTCCTAGCCCTACCAAACTTGCAGAAATACAGTACAGTTACATAGGAACTTACCATAACAGTAGATCTTCGAGAGAGGTTCCTTCAAGGTCATTACATATAGGACTGGCACCACCTGGTGTCGGGCTGCACAGCAGACTTTTCTAGCAATCCCTGACAGGGGACCACCCACCCAACGTCACATGACCGACGTCAGCGTGGCCGGTCCCCACACCAGCCCTGCAGTTCTCCCGCCAGAGCCAGGAAGAGGTCTGACAGCAGGAGTTTACAGGATTTGGAATCCCTGTGTAAGAAACAAATTGAGGAGAAGGAAGGAGGGAGGGAAAAATATGACCTACTGAAGGAACATCTCTCGAACATCTACTGTTACGGTACGTTCCTATGTAACTGTACTATCTCACTTCGAGAAGGTTCCTTCAGTAGATCATTACATACAGGATTGAGTCCTAAGCAGTCCCTCCAAAGAGAGACCGAGAGAAACAAGGGAGGAGGAGAAAATAACTCCAATAGAACTGAGAACAAGAATGGACCCAGCCTAGGACAGAAGGCCCTGCAAGACAGCTAGGCCACAGCCTGCCCTCCGCCTAGAAGCAATGTCCAGACTGTAGTGTTTAGTAAAGGTGTGGACAGAACTCCAAGTGGCTGCGGCGCAGATATCAGCCACAGAGACGTTCTGCAAAAAAGCAGCAGAAGCGGCCATGCCCCTCGTAGAATGACCTCTGATAGGACCCGGCAGAGGTTTTTCATACTTTTGGTAACAGTACCGAATACAGCTGCCTAACTAGTTGGAAAGGCACTGCTTTGCCCTTTGACCTGGGGACAAAGGAAACAAAAAGCTGATCGCAGCTATGGAAATCCTTTGTTCAGTGTGTGTAGCACTGAAGAATCCGATGGACGTCCAAGGTGTGCAGGAGTGCCCCACCTCTGTTCGTAGGGGATGGAAAGTAAACTGAAAGCTCTACTGATTGGTTCAGTATGGCTTCTGACACCACCTTGGGTAAAAATTTAGGGTTTGTCCTGAGGATCATCTGATCCTGGTGAAAAATAAGATAAGGCTCTTTACAAGCCAGAGCATAAAGCTCCGAAATCCTTCAAGCTGACGTAATAGCAACTAAAAATAACGTCTTCAGGAAAGGAAGCATAAATCACAGCTCATCACTGGTTCGAATGGGGAGAGAGTGAGTTTCTCCAACACAAAGTTCAAATCCCAAGGTGAGGTTGGGCTGCGGATGGGAGGTTTCAGATGGAGGATCCCTTTCAGAAAGGTTTTTGAGACCTCCAGCTGAGCCACGGGTTTACCATCCACCAGCTCGTGGTACGCCGAAATTGCCAAAAGGTGGACCTTCAAAGAAGAATATGACAGACCTGAGTCTGACAGGTGAAGGAGGTATTCCATGACTTGTGGGGCAGAACAAGAAAAGGAGTTCCAATTCTTGGAAGTCACCCAGATGGAAGAACGTTTCCACTTCATGGCGTAAGTGGAATGAGTAGAGGGTTTCCTAGCCTCTAAAAGAACCTGAGTTACTCGAGAGGAGACCCCAAAGTGAGAAATCGCTATGTCTGCAGGAGCTACGCATGAAGATGCAGAGTCCTAAGCCCCGGACAGACAAGGCGGCCTTGATCCTGAGTCAAGAGGTCGTGAGTCACTGGAAGTGGAACCGGTGGTTCCCTCATTAGCTGTTGTAGCAGAGGGAACCAAGTTTGTCTCAGCCAGAGAGGGACGATGAGGATCATCCTCGCCTTCTCTGCCTGAAGCTTGAGAAGGACCCTCTGGAGAATAGGAAACGGAGGGAAGGTGTACAAAAATGTCCCTGTCCAGGAGAGAGACAGCACATCATGCCAGAAAGCACCACGCCGTGGAACGAGCGAGCAAAAACTAGGATGTTTTGCGTTGTATTGCGAAGCGAAAAGGTTGCTTTCTGGACGCCCCCATCTTAAGAAGAGAGATTCTGCCACTTCCTGATTTAATTCTCATTCATGAGTTAGGGTCTGAGACCTGCTGAGACTGTCCGCCAGGACATTTTGAGCGCCTGGAACATGCACGGCCACTAGGGCCAGATCGTGCTGGACCACCCAGTTCCACACTCGCATCGCTTCTCTGCACAGGGGGTACAAGCGCGTTCCTCCTTGTTTGTTGAGGTACTAAACTACTGACATATTATCCATTTGGACCAGCAGTGATCCCTTGGGAAGGAGGGTCTGGAAGGCATACAAGACCGCCCTCATCTCCAGAACGTTGATGTGTAATGATGCTTCCAAGCTGGACCACAGTCCTTGAGGTTGGTGCTCCCCATCCCATGTTCGATGCATCTGTAGTTAGGGATGCCAAGGGAGCCGGGCTCCTGAAAGGAAGACCCAAGGAAAGGTTGCAGGGGTCCCTCCACCACAGTAACTGCTTCTGAACTGCGGAGGAGACTAGGACCGGATGGTCTCGTTTATCCAGAAGTTGGTCCCACAGCACCCGCAAGGACCACTGAATGACTCTCATGTGGAGCCTCGCCAGGGGAACGGTAGTGATAGAGGTTGCCACCAGGCCAAGAAGGCAGAGGACCTCCCGGGCTGGGATGGTCCTGGATGAAGCTGCCAAAGAAGCCTGATGGACCAGGGTCTCCATCCTGTCTGGAGAAAGAAAGGCTCTGCAATGGACTGTATCCAAAACCACCCCGATGAATTGTAGTCTCTGGGACAGGGTCATGGATAACTTGGGAATACTGACAGTAATTCCCAGTTTGCCAAAGAGGTTCAGAGTAAAGGACACAGTCTCCAGCAAGGAGTCCCTGGAAGGGGCTGAGATCAGCCAATCATCCAGGTAAGGGAAATCCTCAGTACTCTGGTGGTGCAAACAGGCCACCACCACCGCCAGGCACTTGGTAAACACCCAAGGTGCCGAGGATAGACCAAAGGGGAGGGCCCAAAATTGGAAGTGCTCCCCTTAGAAAAGGAAACGCAGGAATCTGTAGTGGCTGGGGAAGATCAGAATGTGCAGGCAGGTAAGCATCCTGCATGTCCAGAGCGCACAAGCAATGATTCTCCAAAACGAGTGGAAGAAAGCTCTGGAGCATTAGCATTCGGAACTTTTTGTACCCAATGAACAGATTGAGACTGCTTAAGTCAAGAATGGGTCTCAAGTCTCCCATCTTTTTAGGAACCAGGAAAAAATGGGAGTAAAACACCCTACCCCTTTGACAGATTGGAATGCGCTCTATTGCTTCCTTGAGCAAAAGGCTTTGAATTTCTTCCTGAACGAGAAGAGCCTGATCCCTGGAGTAGGAACGACCTTTTTGGCAGAGATTCTGAGGGAATTTCCAGAAACTCTATAGTGTGTCCGACGGACACCTGTTCAAGGACCCATGCGTTTGAGGTTATTGCCTGCCATTCCTGCGCATGGCGGGCGAACCTCCCCTCCCCACCTGCTCCTCGTCATGAGACAGAGGAGGTAGTAGGGATAGGAGTCAGCAAGGGCAGGACGCTAGGGGAGGGCCTCCTAAACGCCTCCTGGTTTTTGGAGGTAGGAGGAGTGGCGGAACCCATGGCCTTGTGTTTGCCCTAGCATCGAGCCGAGGTCTGCTTCCTCTGCCTCCAGGTCCTTTTCCGAAAGGGCTGCTGCTGCTGTTGTGTGCCCAATCGGAACATGGACCTCACTGATCTGAGGACGAGACCTCTGTCCTGGAGATCAGTAATACTATCTTTGGTGTCCCCACCAAAAAGCACTGAGCCCTGGAAGGGGGCATCCTGAATCGCAGACTGTACCTTGTTGGCGAGGCCAGAGATGCAAAGCCAGGAATGCCATCTTAAGGAGACAGCAGTTGCCAAGGCACGAGCTACAGAATTGACAGAGTCATATGTAGCCCACAAAGCATGCCTACAGGAGAAGCGAGAGAGGCGAAGATCCTTGGCAAGTTCCTCCTTGATGCTTGAGGGGTCCATTGCTTGAACTCTGGCCTCTAACCTGGCCAAGGTAGCTTTTTGGTGTGACACCATGTGGGTCACATAGTTAAGGGGCCGGAGCGCACATGTGGCTGAAGCATAAACCTTCCTGCCAAATTGGTCCATCTGTCTCGACTCTTTGTCTGGAGGAGAGGTGCTCATGTGCTTGGGTGCAGACGAGCAATCATGAGCAGCTGAAATAACGACAGAGTCCGCCTTGGGATGCATCTTGAGAAAGGGAGCTTCCTTCGGCACTTGGTACACTCTGTCTGCCCTCTTAGGGACAGCCAGGAGAGAATGAGGCATCGGCCAGACCGTAGCGGTGAGGTCCGATCCAAGGAGGAATCAGGACCTGGGACAGAGACTCTAAGTCCAGGTGTTCTGTCTCATGGGGTCCTGATCCTCCAACTCCCAGTCGAAAAAATCTTTCATGGACTTCAACAGGTTTGAAAAGGCAGGGTCCTTCGGTGGGGGGGGGATCTTGGGGGAAACCTTGCTCTTCGGGCCCTCGGATTCCTCCAAACCATCCTCTGCTGACTCGTCTGCATCCTCGTCACCATCATCATCATCCGCCCCATCATTTGGGAGACAACGAATGTCTGGAAGAAAGATGGTTTGATGTGTCGTCCCCCAGACATGAACCATGGAAGTAGAGGAGCTCCTTGGGGATGGAGATCTGGGACAGTGTGGGGGTGGGAGACTACTCTCCAGATCTAAGACCAACTCCGATCGTGCCCCCTGCCACCAAGACTGGACTAATGTCTAGAAGTCCGCCGGAGGCGGTGGAGGAGGTTGAGGCTGGCGGGGGGAGGGAAGGAGGAGGAAGAAGTACCAGTGGAGGGGGTAATGATAACCCTGAAAGTGGTAACCCTGGTAGGGATTGTACCCAGGGTAATACTGTCCCAAAGAACTCCAATCAGGAGGAGGACCAGCCAGGTAGTGGTCCCCAGGATACCTTGGTGGGTAGTGAGGAACAGTTCAGGGTCTAGAAAAAATCCCCGTCGTCAGGGGGTCTGACAGAGGGGGGACCCACATCGGACCCGCCGTTGTATAAATCGGTGGCGGATCCGGCATTGGGATAGCCAACATCAGGGGTACAGACGTCACGAGCGGCACTACCTGATCCAGCATTGGAAGGGGATCTGGCGTCTGAGGGGCCGGTGTCGAGGCCAGACAAAGGGGACCTGACGGAGCAACCATATCTGGTGCTGGAGCCAAAGGCTGGGGCAGACCACTGGGCCCAGGCTGAGGAATAGCCAGAGGTTCCTGCATCAGGTTGGGAGTGGCCGGATCCAACAGTGGGATCGGGACCGGGTTATTCGCCGGATCTGAAGGGATCCCACCAGATGGGGGAGGAGGGGCCTCCACCATAAGGCCATATGGCTGAGAAGGAGCCTCCTTCCCTGTGACCCCATCAGGGGAGTGCGGGACAGACCCTGAGGAATGGTCTTCGACGTCAAGGGGTCCTGCACTGTCCTCATCTGAGGTACCCGCCTGAGATGGGGAGGGTACTGGCAGGGGAGAAGGGGAGCAGCCTCTCCCTGGTTCTGCCGGGCATCGGGGGTGGCACCGTTAGGCCCTGATGGGAGAACCATGCCTAAGCGGCCGTCAGAGAAGGGCGTCTTACTAGAAGGAGCCAGGTGGGCAGGGGAGGAGCCCCCGGTTGGCTTATCGGCAGCAGCCAGGTGGGTCCCTGAGGCCTTGGTAGCCAACTTACTGGCGGCCGGGTGGTCCACGGAGGAGTCTGGAGCAGACTTAGTGGCCGTGGTAGTGCAGCCGGAGGAGCTGTCGGACGACTGACTCATGGAAGTTTTATCAGACTTACCATCCAAAGTCTTCTTAGGTGGCTTTAAGGCGGCCTTGCTCATCGAGGGCCTTGAGGCCTCAGGCTGGGCCTCCGCACAGCGCTCCCACTTCCGAGATTTCTCCTTGAGTTTCTTGGAGGGAGAAGACTTTTCTAAAGACGATTCACAGTCCGGTCCATTTGCTTTTCAAGAGAAGCAAGACAGACTTTTAAAGGTGGGCCTCCAAAGTCTGTCGTCTCTGCTTTTTGGTGGCCTGATTGAAAGTTTGGCACTCCAAGCAGAATGAGACAGGCTGGTCTGGGCCCAGACAAATCACACACTTCAGATGACCGTCCTTATGAGGTATTTGTTTTGCCACAGGATGAGCACTTCTTCTTGGGTGAAGACATAAGAAAAAAATTTGAAAGGAATGACGAGGGAAAAAATACGATGCAAGAACCAACATGACGATCGCTACTGAAAGTCTGCTATGCGACTGACACGAGGTGACGGTGGGAAAGAACTGGAGGGCGGGCGTGGGGACCGTCCACTATATACAACCACGCTGACGTCTGTCACGTGACATTGGTTGGGTGGTCACTCATCAGAGATTGCTAGAAAAGTCTGCCATGCAGCCCGACGCCAGGTGGCGCCAGTCCTATATGCAATGACCGACTGAAGGAACCCTCTCGAAGTAAGATCACAAGGCGGTTCAGATTTGCACAGTTCTTACAGCCATATACTGGATTTCTTCTTGGTACAATGCACTATGTAAAACCATAGCACTGAGGAAAAAGGCCCTACTTGCTATCCCTAAAATGATCCTTCAATCGACAGTGCATACACATCCTGGGAGACAACAGCTTCACAAAAATCATGTTCAACCACTGGCATAAGGCACTGACACAGGCTTGTCTCCACCCCTATAGGTACTTAATAATCCCTTCTGTGCACAGTCCATAGCTTGTACCTGCAAGGCTGGACCATACCTAGGGGCAATGGGAGCAATTAGGCTTTTATCTCCCTACTCACTGCACGCAGGGACTGGACATAACAGAACTCCATATACTAGCTGAAAAATACCACTGGAGACCTATAGCTATACTCAGTTACCTGCAGATGAGAAGCTATATTCAGCAGAAAAAGAAAGAATGTCCTCAAGGGAAGCTCATCCTGGGACTTATAACTTTAGTACTGCATGTACTGAAGGGGGGTCCACTAGACTCACTTATTTCACACGTTTATCATGCCCTGTCAGAGTTAGATATTCACTCCACAGAACATCTCCAGACCCACTGGCAGGCAAATTTGGGGATAGACAGTCCAACTCAACAGTGGGACAAATACACAAACATACATACACAGAGCAACTTCTTCCCATACCTGGAAAGAATTCTCATGGACATGTTTGCCATTTATTTGCACTCCCCTCACAAATAAATTATGCACCACAATACGGCGCCTCCTGCTGGCAGAAATGTGGAGAGGATGAGGTTGCACATGCCCATATTTTCTGGCTGTGTCCCAGACGCCAACCATTCTGGGACCAACTACAATGGGAGCTTCAATAATTATTTGACCCACTTTTCAACTGACCCCACAATTAGTCTTGATTTTAGATACACCAGAGGGCTTCTGTCACCCAAATGTCAGGAAAACTCCTTTCTGTTTATATTTTGGGAGCCAACTAAGCCATAACTAAGAACTGCTTATCAGACATATTACCAACCATTGGCCCTCTGGCAACATCTGATGTTACACATTTATATTACAGAAAACCACACAGCTAAAATAGCACAGGCAGTGCCTAAGTTTGAACTATTCTGGCGAAGCTGGGTAATATATAGCATGACAAAGAGGAATGGACTTAGTTCCTTGATTAAATACTGTATTGGGTTGTACGCACTCTATGTATGATTTTTTTTACAGTGCTATCTATTTATGGAAATGTGTGCTCTCTTGTAATGTTAACTGCAGTATGTTGATATCAATGTTTGTTGATATAAGAAAAACTCAATAAACGTCAAATACAAACAAAAAAGAAACCAAAGTGCTGAGTATAGGATGGGGGAACGGGGAGGTACTGACAGTCGCAAAACAGGAAAGGGACCTTCAGCTTTTCATATCAGAGGACAAAACAGCTGGGTAGGGATAACGGGAATTCTGGGGTACTCAGGGAGAGATATATCTACCAGCTCGCTGGTGAGCTCCCAAACCTGGAGTACTGTGTCCAGTTTTGAAGGCCGCACTGCAGAAAGGACACAGACAGGGTGGAGGCAGGCCAAGGAGTCAACTAAAATAGTGCTGGGGTTGCATGAGAAACCCTATGAGGAGAGACTTGGGGATCTCAACATGTGCACCCTGGAGGAGGAGGAGAGCCAGAGGTGACATGACAAAGACCTACGAGTACCTCATAGGGGTGAACAGGGTGCAGGAGGGAAACCTCTTTCACATGAGAAGCAGCACACCAGGACCAGGGGCCTGCAATGAATGACAGCGACAACGTTTAAGAGAGATGTGAGGAAATGTTTCTTCAATGAAAGGGTGGTAGACGCCTCGAACAGCTTGCTTGCAGAAGCGGTGGAGGCAAAAAACAGTTGGGGGGCTTCAAGCATGCTTGGCACAGACACAGGAGTAAATCAGAAAACTGGTAGGGAAGCGGAAGGGTGGCCAGAGACCAGCTGAGGTCTGTGGAGATTAGGCAGGGAACATTTGGGCAGACTGGGTGGGCCAAACGATCCTTTTCTGCCGATAAATTCTCTCTCTATGCAGGATGCTTTTGCACCCTGGGTCAGACTAAGGTATGTGCTGATGTGACCCCACCCCCAAGAGATGGCATATTCCTGTTCTTACAGCTCCCATCCTAGATGCACCAGGTGGCAACATCCAGGGAAGTGCTTCCCTACCTCCCTGGGGCAGAAGGCATCCGAATCAGACACCTGATTTCTGGCCTGCCAGTTGCAAAAGATGTCCGGAACTCTGGTGCAAACCTGTGTCACCTGAATGGCAATGTACAAAATGTTTTCCTCTCTCTTTTCATTCTGTTCTACTTTGCCTGGCAAAGGCCGGTTGGTTAAACCAAGAAATCAAGGTCCTTTCTGCACATCTCTGATGGCAGTCCAGATGGAAGTTAAAGATAGAACCGCATGGAGAGAATACTCATGGAATTAGTAGATATAAAAAAAAACAAAAAAAAAACTACTGGTCCAAAAGTCTATTTTCTTTCCTATTTTAATGTATTCCTAAATGCTCATTTTAACTATTGATTGTTTTTAACCCTTTCTTAAAGTATTCCAGTGTGGTTGCTGCGCATCATTTCCAAAGCAGACTTGTCATTAACCAGAATAATTTACTGTATTTTGTAAGCTGCAATACCACTAGGTGTGGTATAAAGAGTCGAGGGTTATTCACACTGGTTGTCTTGGCTTTGTGTCTCGTTACCTTTACTGTATTCCACAGAGTTAACCCAAGCACTGCAAAGAGGAACCCAAGGCAGGCTTTCATGAGTGACAAGGACTGTTCCTGTACTGTAACCACCCAACAATTCCCTTTAGGCACTGTTCAAAACAAAAGATTTCCATAAGTGGACAGAAAACACCCTGAAAAAACACACAGACGCTTGGGCTCCGCTTTCACTTTTCAAACATATTTGCATACTAAGTGCAGTCATGAACACCTGTGGAGGGCCCCATGCTGCAGCAACCGTTGCTTAACTGCCGTTTAGGGTCTGTTAACTTAGGCAAAGCAGCCTCCAAGAACCGGTTTTACTGCCTTAAATTACCCCTCTCTCCAGAAGAATAGGTGGAAAATATTAGCAAAGGTCTGCAAAAAAAAAAAAAAAATTTACACAGTGAGCAATATGCTTAGCATTAGGTTGAGATAACATACAAAATAGGAAAAGAATGAAGATGTTTGGTTTAACAACTTCCTTTCCCTACTAATAGCGAGGCATTTAACCATTTACTCCTTTTCTCTCTATCAAGTCCTGGGGGTTACGGACCCAGTACTGAAACAGCGCAAAGTAGAATAGCGGAGACTGGCCCTGCATGAGCAGCCTGTTAACAAAGAACTCCATCCCAAGTCTAGTGCACCGTTTCTCAACTAAAACCCGCCTTTGACCCCTGATCCCAGAGTTACAGTGCTGCACACAAAACCTCCCTTGCCAGGCTGGACCCTTTTTCCACTCCTTCTGTCATGTAACAATTAATGCCCCCACCCCTTATCCACCACTGTTCTCTATACCAGTACCTCCCTCCCCTTTTCTCTTATTTAAAGTTTTACTTGTATTCGATTTTCAAGTTTTGTTCATAAAACCAGTTCTCACTTCTCTTGAATCTCACCGTCTCTCTCACTGCTCCTCTTTACCATTTAAGTACTGACTCTCTGTCCTTGTCTCCTACCTTTCCTCCCTTCTCTCCCCCCACCTGCTTTTCTGAAGCACGCTCCTTTTCCAACCCCCACTGCAAAACCTTTACTGGTCAGTCTGCCTTCTCTGTCCATCTACTCAACCTCTGATACAGCCTCTCCCTCCCTCCCCATTTGCCTTCCCCACCCTCTATCACCCTTAAACCGTTCCTTAAATCCCATTCTCCCCATTCAGCCCCTTCCCCCTACTGTTGTCCCCCCTTCAGACCCCCTCCCCCCTACTGCTGTCCCCTGTCCTAACCTCCTATCACCTGACCCCTCCACATTCCTTGCACCTTGTTTCTACAGGTCCACCCACTAAACCTCTGCTGACTCCTTACCCCTTGTCTGCATAAAATATCTCTGTTCCTTGCGCGAATGCTGCATACCAATTCTTGTTTTTGAATTGTGTGGCCTCTGTACTGATTTGCTTCTGCTGCTTTTTAAACTGATAGTTTCTCTGAATTAAATAAGGTATTCACCGAATTAAATACTGTATTCACTTTTGTCTACATTTGCTTTCCCTTTGGCAGTCCCAAGTGTTACTTTTTGCTGCATCATCGGAATGGTGTTCATTGCAGTTTGTTTTATTTACTGTCATTCATTCACTGCCTGTGTGGTCTGGACCCGTTTCTCCCCTCTGTAACCTCATCCCTCTGGGTCACGCCAAGAAAGGAGTTTTGGCTCAGTGTACCTCTCCCGGTCCTGTCATAAACAAATAAATAAATAATATTTGATACAGGTTACTAGATGGGTGGGGGTGGGGGGGCAGAAGACCAAGTGTGACTGCAAGCATGCTGTGCCTGCTGTCATGGGGGAACGCACCCCCTCCCCCCAACCTTTTGACCATCAGGGATAAACAATCATTCAAAGGAAACCAGGGATAAAGCTACAATTCAACAGTGGATAAGGATGGGGTTTGAGGACTGGGCTTGGCAATGATAGCTGGCCCACAGGGAACAGTGGCTGTCATTTCTACTTCCTTTTTACGGAGTCTGCAAGCATACAAGGGGCTTGTACTACACACCTGATCCATGGACTTACCTGGAGTACTAACTCCAAGTTTGTATGGACGTGTTGTAAGTCCCCCCAATATTATAGCTATGGGATGGCACCAGGGGGAGGGTTCTGGGGGTTGCAGGAGCACAGCTGAAGAGGCTCATTCACCTGCTCATGCTGGGAGACAGGGGACCCTTAATATGGAATGAGGCAGTCTCCCCCTCCACAGTACATGTTTTTATCCCATAACATGCTAAGAGATAACCTTACAGATGCACCAATATCCCATTAAATAAACAGGTCCATGTAACCCACCCACCAGGGCACACCTGGAAACAAGCCGTCACAAATCACTGCACTTTTCCTGCCCCAGAATTAGAAGTAAATAAATCAAAGACATAAAAACACAAACACTAGTTGTAGTTCTCACTATCTGGCACAATCGTTAAACAAGTTTTCAGTGTTTCATACCTTCTGTAGTTTAGCCACTTTCTCATAGCAGCCTTCCAGCTCCTGACGCAGGGTCCGGTTCTCCTCGGTCAGCATTTCCACCATCTGTTGTGCCCTGGCTACAATGGCATATGGATCTCCTTGCATTTGCTGACTGGGATGAGGGGACGGTGGAGGTCTTGGTGACATGGAGTACGGATCTCCCTGAAGCTGCTGACTGTGATGGGTTTGCGACATGCGGTAGGGGTCACCATGGTGTGGCTGGTTTAGAGGTGGTAGTTGCTGGGCGCGGGAAAACATGGAATGATGATCACTCAGGAACTGCTGATTAGGAGTGAGAGTCTGCTGATGCTGTGGGGACATTGGTCCAAACGGAGACTGCAAATAGGACGCGGACCCATTTGAGGTCAGTGAAGAAGTGGGGCTATGATAATGAAGTCTTTGCTGGAGCTGTAGTTGTTGATGTGCTGGTACTTCCTGGTTTTGCCTGCAAGAGCAGAAGATGGGTGAAAGTCATGTAACAACAAACTGTAATATGGTTTAGACAGAAAAAGGGTTGGGCCTTTCTTAATGTGGAGCCTTCATCGCATTTGCATCCAGCCCTTTTTATGGTCTAGGGTCTATGTAAAGTGTAGCATCTGACTGCTGCAAACTATGTACGCAATGTAGAGGAGCCAACAATTCCTGAGGGGACCTACTGATACCACCTTGCTTCTTTCTGCAGTACCTTTAACTTTGTCAAAGAGCCCCCCCAATCCATTATTTAAATGCGACAGGAAATGATTTTAGATAGTTAACTGCCCTCCCATTTTCCTTTCAGATGTGATACTGGGCCTGCACGGACTGATACACTTACCCAGTATCATGGCTCGACTTTCAGACCAGAATTTACATAAGATAGGGCACTCGTTTTTAAAAAATTGAATACTTTTCTGAGTTCAGCTTGCTTTCTGCTATCACAAACAGTGTTTAGTTGAACTCGGTTAAAACGGACAGAACTTGTCCATGGACAAGCCTATCAGTGCTTCTGCACCATCTGGAACTGTGACCGTGCTTTGGCATCGAGTGGCCGCAAATTAGAGCGGACCGACAGGGTTACAGTTTTGAATAAAATTTATAAAAATTGATCTGGGTTGGTAGCATCCACTGCTGTAGTACATACTAGATTGCAATACAGACTGCTACAGGGAGTGCAGGCACTTTTCATAATATGGGCAAAAAAAACCCTAAAGGGTGGACAGCGTCCCTTTAAGTAAACAAACTACTCACTGACTCCAACCTTACCATGGCACACGTTAATTATTTGTTTTCCCCAAGTATCAAACAATCTGCCTATTCATTCAACTCTATATAATTGCTAACTCACCCCAGAACTCCTGCTAGGTGCCAGTGCCTGCCCGAATGCTCCGCACAGTTCTACTACTCTGGTCACTACAGTCTGGTGCCTAACTGAAACGTCACTGTTCACGGCAATGTTCTTTCTTCACCACTCCCAACTGCACCACTAAGCTAGTGAACATTTAAAAACTGAAAAACGTTGTGGTAATGAACTGGGACCGTGCTGCACTTTCATGACCATACTCACTCATACCAATGCACATCGCAACTTCAAACTCACTCTCACCCCCCTCCCAAAAAGGGGGGGCATCTCAAAATCACACAAAAACAACTCAATCGTTTTTAATAACAATAAATCACAACACAATACTTGGTGATGAGGATGATGGAAACTAATGATATGAGGGGCAACATATATTGCCTAGAGCACTGTGTGGGGGGGGGATGGAGGGCAGAACAGCACCGACAATCCTCCAATCAGTATCCTGCATACCACTGTGGAGGAATTATTTTACCTAAACTTTATACTTATTTTGTTATTTATTTTATATTTCTAAACATTTCCCCTTTCTGATTTTTTTTTTTTTAATTTGCCTAGGTACCCATTTCATAAGTGCAATAGGACACATTGGGGCATTAGTTGTGGTGATTATATTGCCAACAATTGTGGTGATTTTATCGCACTTCCAGTAGCTGAATGCACTCTGCCTATAGCTTTGTGCATTACTACATCCCAGGCATGCGTTAAAATCACCACAACAATGCTCTGTTGTGTCTTACTGCATATATCACAGCTTGTATTATCACAGCCCCACTTATAGCACCCTAGTCAGTTCCTGCAGACAGGACGGATATACCATAAGCCGAGGATCATGACCTCACTTTTGGAATAAACATCTGGAATAGATGGAGCTCTTAGTAAAGTGTATCCTGGTTTCATGCAAAGTGAAAGCTGGGGGGTGGGCTGGGAATGGTCATGGACCCCCTACATAGCATGTTCTACCTCAGAGGGCAGTACAGAGCATGTACCACCTCAAAGGCCAGAGTGGATAGCCAGTCAGGCCCTCTTCTACCGTTGCTTTTCTATGTTTCTATGTCTATAATTGTAAGGAATAGAATGACTCAAAAATCCAAATCTTGCTGGAATGTTGTGCCATTGAGTTGGGCTGATACCAAGTCGTACAGCTGAGATTTTTGGTTTGGAGACCAGTGGCTGGAGGCCCCTTTACAATACAATTCTTATTTATCTCCATTTCCATTATTTCAGTTATGATTCCACACAAAAGCTTTCTCCGACAAAATTCCTTGCATCTCATCACAGATCGCTTCCACAGTAACACACTGTGACCTCACAGATCCAAGATTTGGATGTCATTGTGCGATCTTGAAAGGAGTCAGTGGGTTGTGAGAGAGAGAGAAAAGGCTCTTGCAAAAAATGACTTCAATAATGACCAACGGGAAGGCGGGGGGCTAAAAGGAAGACTGGGCCATTCTACTTTTGCAAAGTTTACTCAAGTGTGAAAATTCTTTGTTACAGAGCTGATGCAGTGCGTCCGCTCACGATGCCAGCCACCAGAGGTCGGAAACAAACTCAAGTCTTCGGGGAGGGGCAGGAAAAAAAGGATGGCCTGCTCTCCTCTTCTGGGAGGGAAGAGAGCTCGCATGATCTGCCATCAGACTGCCATCTAGGGTTGGGTGGCAGTGCAGCTCTGTTGACAGATTACGTGAGGGTTGGGCAGCAGCTGATGCCGGCACGGGTCATACATGCACGATGCCATGACCCAGGGGATAAAAATGGAAAAAAATTGCCACTGGCCAGGCAGATGATGCCCTCTCTGCCACCCATGTCTGTTTCTGGGCATTCTGTCCTGGTTTCTGGTATGCCCCCAGGCTTCACCTCTACCATGGGCAGCTGGATCTAGGCAGGAAGCTGCTGCAAAGCCAGCAGACAGACCATACAGTACCTCAGGGGTAATGCAGAGGTGTGTCGTGGGTGACCCAGGGAGTCCCAGGATGTCTAGGAGAGAAGCCTTGATAGACAGGAGGTGGCACCAGCACAAGCCAAAGGAGGTCCTAGTCAGAAGGGCCTGGAGGTAAAAACGGAACTGAAGGGAAACAAAAACAAGAGTTGGTGCCACAGCCTGAGTTGCATAGGGAGGGGGATAGGCAGCAGATGTCGGATGCTGATCCCCCCATTGTACAGGCCACTGGTGCAACCAACCCCAGAATACTGGGCAAGATACTGAAGTCCACACCTGAGGAGACACTGCAACAAGGTTGAAGCAGTACAGTGCAGGGCAACCAAGCTAGTTCAAGGACCAGGGGAAAGCCATACAAGGAGAGGCTGCAGGACTTGAACATGTACAGCCCTGAGAAAAGGAGTGAAGAGGGCAACATGATTGAGACATGCAAGTATGTGCACGGGATAAATAGGGTGGGCGCCAAGGAAATCTTCTCCTCGAGTTCAAATACTGGAATGAGAGAGAACTCACTTAAACTTGAAGGGGGGATTCAGAAAGGATGTTTGTAAGTACTTTTTCACAGAAAGAGTAGTGGACAAGTGGAACAAGATGTCAGAGGAGGTGGTACAGGTACAGGCCAAATCAGTGAACAGTTTCAAGTAGGGATGGGACAGGAATATGGGATTAGTTAGAAAAAAAAAGGGGGGGTGCAGAAGTAAAGGGGAGGCATGACCACTAGGACCAGCTGGAAAGACTGGATGGGGCCCGCATGCCTTCTTCTGCCATCATTTATCAAAGCTATGTTTACGTCTCAAGCATCAGTTTTAGAAGGGCTTGGGGTCACCAGCAAATAACTTACAGCTGGCATCAACAGAACTCTGTTCTAAAACATTCCCCAAACTTTCAGAACGCTGAGCCATTTCATTCTCTAGTAGTAGTAGTAAAAATTGTATTCATGTTAATCAAAGAAAAAACATGAGCACGGTCAGACCCCAATTGAGCAGCAAGGCTCATTTACAATGGGTACATAGGCAATAAAATGATCTATGTTACAAACATCAACAACACACATACACAGAACATACTGCACACCGATAGGTTACAAGGACAGTAACATTCCATTCAAATACATAACTCACAGCATATGAATTACAGTACATTCATGACAACATTCAATAAGACTTGAGACCACTATATGGCTAAAACGTTTCACCTTATCCCAGAATCAGAGCAACGAATCTGGGGGTTTGAGGCCTTCTTGAATCAACCATTTCTTTCTACTACGTAAATGTAGGGGACCTGAGCTTCTTCTGATGACTTGGTAAAGAGTTCTAGGCCCTCTACAACTAAATGATGCTCCACCTACACTGGTCTTCTTTAACTGATTACAATATTCAATTCCCTCTGACAATTTCAAATTCAGTCTGCCTTTTTTTAATTACCAATTTTTCTAAAAGATAGGTGGGTAACTTTTTTATAAGCTTTATACATCACATCCATTAAATGCGGTTTCCTGTGATCTTCTAACCAATCGAATTTAAGTCTCTATAGAGTGCACAATGGTATCTTATCCACTGTGCATTTAACACAAATCTTTCAAATCTGTTATACAAAATATCTATGTTATGCAAAGCTGTGCCTATAACACCCCCATAATCAGAGATGGGCAATATTGTAACTTCAACGATCCTAAATCTAATTTCCAAAGATAAGACTCTTTTTACACGAAATAATGCATCTAATTTTATATGCAAACTTTTAATAATCTGTTCTATGTGAACATCCCACTGGAGATCCTCATCAAGCCATAGGCCCAAATATTTGTATAATGTACCTCACTCGAGCCTATCCCCTAGATTAGTAAAAATATCAAAGTTCCAGAGGGATGCAGGATCACTTTCATAATTTCCAAATAACATAACTTTTGATTCTTTTTTAAATTTAAAACAAATTTATGGTGCTACAGGAAATCCTGCAGTATAATGAAGGATCTCTGCAAGGTTCCCTGTACCTGGGAAAAAGAACTTCCTGCAGTATAAAGAATAGTATCATTTGCAGAGAGACATTTTGCAAACCGACTTGGAATTCTCTAGTATACGGAAAGCTACAGTACATGAAAAGTGGAACCTTGGCCCTTGCAGCTTACAGCCGAGGCACAGTCTGGAGCTAAAGTCATTGACCTCTATGTCTGACAGTCTGCTGCAGTAAAAAGAAGTATATGGTACCAAGCATGGGACATCAGAGATCAGCTGGCAGTATAGCCTAGAAGCTTAAGAGCAACGAGAATGAGCTTGGTACATCCAGCAGACCTGGGTTTGATTCCTACAACCTCCACTTGTGTCACCTGCATAGTATGTGACCCTGAGCAAGTTACTTCACCTCCCCAGTGCTCCCAGGTTGCCCCTGAAAACAGGCCTTGTGTCAAGTAAGCATTACCTGGTTACCAACGAATTAAAAAATAAATATATACATATATATAAAACTAGAGGGGACATCATGTGACTAATGATAGTTGTGTGGAGTAATTTGCATATGGTGACTGGGTCATAGACATACAGAGATATACATGATCTCTGGACGGTGCATTATGACTATGTCTTTACTGAAGCAAATCATAAAAAGAATGATTTATCAACAGTTTAGCAATAATAAAAAAAAAATAGTCTGACAAACTAGCACAAAATACTGAGAATTAACAATTAATCCAGGGATCATCTTGTGGTTTAAAGTAATTAAATATAAAGGGGAACACAGTATCCTCAAAGTAAACTAATCTACTGAGTGCAATTTAGCTCGCACACTTGTTTTAAGCTAATTTCCCCATATAGGTTAACCATTTCTAAAAAGTGGGTGGGATCAGGGATTTTCAAAGAGAAAATAATCTTTTTAAATCTAGACTAGCTGCTAAGATCAAACGCTTTTGACTTACAGGCATTTGAGAAATATGAGTAATAAATCACCCAATATAAAAATGTGGTGGTCACACGGAATTACACCACCCACTGCATCACGACTTCAGCTGCAGGGTAAGTACCAGCTGCAGACAGACTGCAAAGGGCAAAGATTCTGTTTCATTTTTTTTTTTTTTTGTAACTCTATATTTATTAAACATTTTGTGCAGCCACTTCATTCACAATAAAAGTAGCACTGATTTACAGTCAGTGTTGGGTTTTCATTTCCTAGTACATGTTTCCTCTGCCACAAAAGCGGTCTGTTTGCCCATAGTTGGGTCCTACTGCATGGTACAGCATGTGGGGAGGGGCACCGGCGATACAGGCATTCAATGATACATCAGTAGCATGTTTGTTGGGGTTCCTATTCAGTATATTTGAACCCTGTAGCAGAGATGAGGGGGTTATATAGGATGGGGGGGGGGCATCCAGACCCACTTACAGTATCAAGGGATTTCACGGGAGTTTTGTTACTGTCACATTTATGTACTCCTAGCGAACGTGGGTACACAAGCTGTTAAGATTGGGGTCATGCATCCAGTTACTGCAGGGATGAATCGTGGGATGATATTGGGGGTCTCTGAGCATAGCATATAGTAGTCAGCTATTCCACTATGATAAGCACAAATCTACTCAGTTATTATACAATGGCAAGAAAGAATCTTGGACTGTGATTGGTCAGTTTGGGACTGGACCCATGGCGTTATCCCAGCACGTCGCCACAGGTCTAGTCTCAGCACTGTGAACCTGTAGATGAGCATCTGATTGATTGTTTTACTGAGCTTCAGCTTGATTGTTTCATCTTCTCTTAAAAACATAAAATATGTTTCTACACAAAAACATCTTTAAAATTAATTTTTTTTATTCTGTATAACAATGAGCCATTGTATAATAGGAATAATGCACTCCAGGGTGTGTTAGCCGTTTGGGATACGACTGGGGCATTAGGCGCACTCGACCTGCTGACCTAATGCCCAACCCCAGGCGTGGCGTTATCCCAGAACGACACATACACCCTGTCATGCATTATTCCTTTATTGAGGGAGTGGGTAATCTTTTCCATCTGATATATTTGGTCAACTGTGTCCTGCCAATTAGTGACAGAGGAGAGTTCCGGGGTGAGCCAGAGTCTGGTGACCGTCTTTCTAGCCACAGTAATCAAGATCCCCAACAGGTAGTGGTTGAGGGGGTCTCATAGCCCCCCAGGGTACTGTAGTAGTAGAAGTACCTCTGCTGTAAGAAGAGCAAGCGGCGTATCGAGAAGGCAAAAATCCTGTTTAAATGCAAATTCTCTTAATAATGAAGAATGGGATGGCTTGAAATTTAAGTATTTTATTACAATGCAGTGCAGCTGAGCTCTGCAGATGATTTTCACTTGCCAATCCCTTTAAGATGGTCACAAGGTTATCTTAATGGATAATCAAGGTGTTATGAACAGAATAGCACCTTACCTGGAGGAAGACTTGTCAAGTGCTCTTCCTCTTCATACAACATCAGCTTTGTGGGCCTTACTGACTGTGAAATTCTAGCTAACAGAGGGAGTCCACAGGACTGCAAATTTAACAATCACTCTTTCTGACACATAAAGCTAGTTCAGTTGTGATCTAAGTGAGGTCACAGTCACATTGCTGAGGTCTGAAGAGGAACTTGACATGTCTGTTTTAGAGTAAAGTGTATTTTTAACACACTACAACTTGTAGGGCAAGGCACAACAGTTTCTGTTGGCGGGAGTGAGATTATTAAAATTAAGAGCTGGCTAGTTACATTTGCGGAATGCTACGTGTGGCTGTAAAGGCCACTTAAGCTAAAGGAAGGGGGAGGGAGAAAAAGCTGTAGATTGGGCACAGTCTGCAGCAATAGCGTAGGTAGGGAGAAATGGGCAGACTGGATGTGCAAAGCGGTCCTTATCTGCCATCAAATTCTGTGTTTCTGTACAGAGTGCATATCGAACAGAATGCATAATCATTACTGATTTCACATGTTTAATTAATTATGATATGCTTGTAAAAACTTCAAACTATATTCTGTATTTTATTAGAATAGCAATAACAGAGTATACTGTGAGTATAGCGACCGCATATGGGCGCCACATCAATATGGCGACTCATATTCGGTGTTATACTCTTGGGCTACCCTGCAAGGGTAGCGACGGTATATGACCGCGATGGTAGTGGATGGTGACAGGAAGGGGTGGATAGCAAGGGGGAGGGACAGGGAAGGGGTTTTGAGGGACAGTTGTATCTGCTGCCGCCGAGCTAGCCGTGTGGTGTGGTGGTGTGGGTGGCTAGCTCTGGTGCAGCAGGTTCAGGGGTTGAGACCGGGTGCGTACACATTTTGCTGCTGCCTCCATCTGCGGCACTTAATTTTTTTTCCCGAATAGGGATTTTGCCCTCTTCTCAACATGCACCCCCCCTTGAGTTGGTAATCTATATGGGGCACAGCCTCCCCCAAAAAAACACTTTTTTGCTTTCCAAATGTTTGTCACCTGAAAGCGTATATCGTCAACTTGCTTTTTGGTGATATACACTCACCATAATAGCGATCGCTATTATGACATGGAACTGTGCCCATCACATGTGTAATACACATGGCATTTAGACAAATTCTGTAAAAACAGTGCTGGGCATGGGACATATGGAGATATTACAACTCTGTACATATGGGCACCATTCCGGAAGGGGCAAAGGCGCATCGTGTTTCTGCATGGTTAGCAGCACAATCTCGGGAGGTGGGGGGAGGACCACCATAATATAAAAGCTGCACTGGCAGATCGGACACTCTTTACGAGTGTTAAGTTAAAAAAAAAAACTGTTGCTTCAATACTGTGACTGCAGGGGGATCTGTGAGATGAAGCCCTGATCTGTGCAACAGTCGGGGTTTCATCTATGCTCGTAGTTCTCCTTTAACTTTCCCTAAGTATACGCAGGTTTGTACAATTCCTTAATGTTTAATGTTTACGCAGTTAGTAGGCAGTTTGTTTTAGCTTACTTTCCGTTAGGTTACCTCACAAATATCCTTCCAATGTACTGTATGTACATTCAGGACTACGCATAGGTTGTTGACTTACCCTCAGTCAGTTCTGCATTCATGACCACACATTACACATGACAGGGTTAATAAAGTCTGTTTGTTAGCATTTTGTCAGTAGCATGTCATGATGTATGTTGTAATGCTGTACTTGCATACTGATATTTTTACACACTGACAATATGAGGTTACTTTGTTTGTTCTTGTTCTTTCAATAAAAATGTGATTAATCGCAACAAAACGAAAACAGTGCCACTCAGTACATCTCACTCTCACCCATGTCAGTTGGTTTTGTGATAGAAATCACAAAAAAATTACAAAAGGAACAAACGTACAAAAGTTAGACTCTGCCCCTCAAAGCATTTCACATCTTCTGGCTTCAGTGCTGCACATGACTGTTGTGATGTCATCAGCATTGTGAAAGCTGCTATCTGACTGGTTCAGGGTTCCACTATTTCACTATAACTTGCAAGGCAGCACTAATATCTTCACAGCAGGAAGTGAGACAGTAGTGATATCTTGTGCAGTTTTAACCTATGCCTGTTGTACAAATAAAAAAAAAGATAAGACAGAGATATACTGTAAAACGGGTTACATTCGCTGTAATTTTATTTTTGCTATAGCTGCAGGAGACCTTCCTCTCACAAAATAAATATACAGTAAATATTCCAACACATACAGAATATAGCAGTGTTCGATGTTTAGAACTGTTACCTATTCTAACCAAACTTAAGTGCCTTACTTCTGAATAGCACCCGGGCCTAGGACCTTTTGGAAATGGATTTACCTTCTCTTGTTTTAGGTGCCAGAGTAAAGAAGGAAAAGCCAGACAGGTCGCCTGAAACCACATGGCAACATGCCGACATGCAGTCACACAAAACTCCCTTACATGCCAGCATGTAGACTACAGCAGCCTTTAAAACAGTTACCTACAGCAATCAAATTTCAGCGCTTAACGTCTACACAGTATCTGAATGATGCTGGTCTCCAAAATGTTCGAACAACGTGGTGCTGTGACCTCAGCTCCCCCTCCCCCTTGCTCCCTCTCACTCACAGCCTATCTGCAGGTATGAATGCAAATAACAAACGTCATGATTTTGTAACAAAAAAAAGTGTTCAGAGACAGAGAGATCAGGCAGACATCTGGCAACAGTGGTTGCTCTGATCTGCATATCAGACTGTCAAGCGTGTCAGCAGGGCTCTCTGAGACGTTGGCACCCATATGCTTTATGCACATTCTGTGCTTTGAGATGTGCGGTGTTTAGCTCCGAGAGTGCCTGAGATGCTCAGCAGTACAGGCCCGGAAATCCTGAGTAGACCGCTGTACAGAGCATGTGCGAAAAGTGCAACACTGGGTTTTTTTCCCCCTTTCCTCCCCCTTTGTCACCAGGTGGTTTTGGCACCATTCTGAGCAGCGCGGACCACTGGTGAAGTGAGGAGAAGAGAGAAGCACCGGGGAACAGCACCAGAAGAAGGAGGAGTTGGGGGGGGTGGGATCGGTTCCCCCTGGCAGCACAGTCAGCGGTTCGTCCCAAGAGGATGATTGAGAAGAGAAGAGAGGCTGCCATTTTGTAGGTGCAATGGCTCAGGAGAGAAAGCAGGGAAAGTCAGGGGAAACAAAACGAACAAATTTTACATTTAACAATAAAAAGAATCACGAGTAAAGTCCGCTCCGCTCGCCCGAAGGAAAGAAGGAAGAGGCTTATTGTGCGGTCAGCAGTCTGCACACATCACTGGAGGCACAAGTTACTTTTTTGTGGACACAGAGGTATATTTTTTCATTTTAATTATTTTAGGCAGTTTAGGGCATTACGCAACTATCTGGCCGACAGTTTTCAGTGAGCTTAGGGTTTACTGTGCGTTTTGTATTTTTGCGCAGGGGCCAAGTGGTGGGTGCAGCATTGTAGCCAGGAAGAGACTGAAGAGCTGGGCAGGGCAATGGCGAGACTGCCTCGTGAGCGGCACACAGCAATGTCTCAATGAAGCCTTACTGATTATTTTGCTGGAGGAGAATCTTCAGCATCAAAGGACAAGGAACAAACAACAACATCATCCTCCGAGTGTGACTTAAGCGCACCGCAATAGAATGAGCTTGTGAATGTTGAAACTGAAACTGATGAGCAGTCTGAACAGACTGCATCTGCTAAAAGCAGCAAGAGATTAAGGTTGTGGAGGGACAGCTGGACAAGGTTATTTCCATGGCTTGTAAAGGAGGAAGGGGAGGGAAATACTGTTGGGAAGTGCAACTGGTGAAAAAAAGATGGCAAAAACAATCCATTTGCCACAAGTGGCACAACCAATCTGCAAGTGCCTGCTTTCTACAGACATGAAAGAAACAGGGAACATCTGCTGGTGCACACAGGAAAGAAAACAGCAGAAAACCTGTCTCTGCCAGTGGCATTTGAGAAGCAGATCTCAGGTCCTGAGGCAAAGGATGACAGTAAAGTTGCTCAGTTAAAGAAAATGTACTACCTTACCAAACAAGGGTAATCACTGAACCAATCTGGAACACTGATAGCTCTACAGATGAGGAATGGAATCTTTTGGGCAGGGGCACAGGGCTGTTGCTTGAGGAATGACACTGATGGTGGTGTTTTACATCCACAGAAATGAAATGACTGGCCAGCCTTGCAAGACAGTGGCACAATCTTCTCGGGTCAGGATGCAAGATATGACATGCTGTACTCCATAAACGAAGTCATACAGGAAGAAATCAAAGCTCACTTAGCAGGTTCTCAGTTTCTTGGGGTAATAGTGGATGAAACCACTGATGTAACCATTCACAAAAAGATGGGCATTTATGTGAAGTGCATACACAATGCACAGCCCAAAATTAATTTCAATCACTGTATTGCAATACCTGATGGGAGGGGAGAGACAGTTGTGGCAGGGTTGGTAAGTGTGTGTTCTACTAATGCAGCTGACCCTATCAAGAGCATCATACTAGCAAGTGATGGTGCCAGTGTCATGACTGGAAAGCACAGTGGGGTGGGTGTAAAGTTGAGACAGCAAGTTAACCAAAGGCTGATTCAGATCCATTGTGTTGCCCACAGACTGGCACTGGCAGCAAGTCAAGCACGTCGGAACAGCCACGTATTCAATAAATATCAAGTAACCATCAAAAATGTGTACAGATACTACAGAAACACTGCAGTATGGTGCAATGCCTTGTGTTTCACCCAAGAAACACTCAATGATGGCAACATCAGATATCTGTCCCTAAAAGAACCTGAAAGTTTGCTGTGGCTGTCACTGCATACTGCAGTTCAAGCAATTCACAGATCATACCCTGTACTTTTACAAGCCCTAAAGCATGATGCAGCAAAAGGTGCCCAAGAAGCAAAGGTCTTTCACACAAAATTGAAATCAGTCTGCTTTATCTTATGCACTTCTTTTTTCATGGATGTCTCAGACGTGATGAATAAACTGTCTTTAGTCATGCAACGGGACAGTGTTGACACTTCAGTGGCCAGCAGCATGATAGAAGCCGCAGTTACTAGACTGCAGAGGGCGATCTTAATATACATTTACTAGCCCGGGTACTAGTGCAGATTGCCACAGGCTAGTGCAGGATCTGTCACTTGCCCGGTTGGGCAAATGCAGTTCCTCTGGTGGAAAGCTGCAGTTTCATTCTCTGTCTGTTGTGCTGTGTGGCACTAGCACTGCAGCACTAGTGCGATCGTAAAGAAAAAAAAAAAACGCCAGCATGAGGCGCGGTCAGAACACTGAGACTGCCTACCAGACATTATACAGGGAAGATAAAGAAGAGGAGAACATAAAAATAAAAACTCAAACTTTTTTGGATGCTCTTAAGTTACCTAAACTACCTAAACTAACAAAAGTCATAAATGAAGAATTAAATAGGCCCATCACAATTAAGGAAACTATAGAAGTGATTAATAATTTGCCAATAGGAAAAACACCAGGTCTGGATGGGTTCAGCAGTGAAATATATAAAAAGTTGTCCATCCCTCTGGCCCCCTTACTTACAGAAGTTTTTAATCAATGCAATGAATGAAGGAAGTGGAATCCCGGGGAGTTGGTCTTAGTCCATCACAACAACAAATCATAAACCCGGCAAAGATAGATCCAAATGGGAATCTTTTAGACCTATAGCCCTCCTTAATCAAGATAAAAAAATATTTACAAAAAGTTTAGCAAGCCGACTTCAAAAATACATAGAAATACTAATCCATCCAGACCAAACAGGTTTTATACCGCATAGACACATGACTGACAACATCAGAAGACTCTTAAACATTTTGCAACATAAGAGTCACAACCCGGTTCCAGCTTTAGCAATTTTCCTAGACGCGGAAGAGCCCTTTGATAGGCTAAACTGGACCTATCTTTTTATGGTCCTAGAAAAAACGGGATTTGGGGGCAACTTCCTAGGATGGATCAAACTGTGTTATCAGAATCCCCAAGCTAGAGTTAAAGTGAACGGAACCATTTCTTCCACTTTTGGGATAGAACGGGGCACGAGGCAGGGGTGCCCACATCCCGCAGCATTCAGCGTCACGACACAGCGCAATCAGAACAGTAAGACGCCTTGTCCCAACCCTGTCACCCTGTGGTCACCATCATTCTGAAAAGCTGCTTCCAAAACTCTGAAGCAGCAGCTGCAGCAAATATGTGCCAGTGAGAAAACAGGCTCCTCCGTCCTAACTGTAACAGCTGGTCTCTGTCTCCACAGGCAGTAATGGTACTTCAGTGGTCGAAGTGCTTCTTGCCCCTAGCAGAGGCTGGGGGGCAGTGCGCCGATGCTGTGCACTAAAGGGGCTGAGATGGGGTAGGCACCGGGAAGAGCACGTGTGGATGCGTGCGTGCTCCTTCCACTGGCGTCTTTGCATGCCCCACTCACGAAAGGGAAGTACATAGGAAAATAGACATCCTAGGTCGCGGCGGCTTGATGGCTGCCCAACGGGCGCCCTAGCTTCAGGGGGATTGCTGCTCTGGATCTGGATCAGTGGGAGAGTTGGGGGCTCCCCACCACCCCACCGCAGGGGGTAAGCTGTAGGGGAACGGGCGAGGGCCCTAACAGGAGCCAAGGGCAGACCGGATGGTGACCGCTCAAGGGATGCGCAGACGGTGTGGCCGACAAGGACCCAGGGGAGAAAAAAGTAAACGAAAAAAAAAAATTCATGTAGTGTTGTTTATCAATAATTACTTCCTCCACTTCCAAATATTCAATTACGTTAACACAGTTAATCAAACCTCCACTTAGGCTGCCTATTTTTGTCAGCTTCTGTGCCAGAGTTTGAAAAAGCTGACGACCATTTAGGTTCTTTGAATTTATTGGTTCTTTATGCTGCAGAAGTCTGGGAAACTACATACTTGAATGTACTGGACTCCATGTTAAACTCCAATATAAACAAACAAACATTAACATTACCCAATTCCTTGATTAGGACACAGTTGGACAGGCATTAGGTACCAGAACGAGAGGCACTAGGGCCATGGCCCTACCACTTTCATAAGTGGCCCTATCAGTTTTTGCATTATTACTAGGGGAGAATTTACCCTTTACATCCTTGGCCCTACCACCTTTCAGACCATTCCAGCATCAATTACACTGTACAGATAAAACTGATCAACTTTTGGTTAAATACACTGTCATAACCTTAGGAACTATATTGTCAGACTGTATTAAAAAGAAGAAAAACATTTATTCAAAAACATAACAGAAGGTTGGCTAATTAACATTAATTTTTTTTTCGAACTCTGTTTATTGCCCACACAGCTGAACTCTCTCTGGCGACCTTCCTTACCGCACTCTCTACCTCCTTGCGTTGCTTGGTATCCTTCTCCGCTACTCACCGATGCTGGACATCCCCCGGGTCTGCCCTCCGGTGAAGGGTCACCCCTGCCCAGGGTGCTCTTTCTATCAGTATTGAGCCACTGGGCCGGAGAGCGGAGGGGAAGCGGAGAAGACTGGACCCAACTACAGGAGTGTGGATTGTAGGGGAAGGCCCCATCGCCGTTCAGTAGTGGAGGGGTTTTTCTTAGTTATTTCTCTCCTGTGGAGCCCGGATGTCATGGCAACGTGCTGCCGTGGCTCCACCCCCAGGCTGACGCCACAATGTTACTATGGGCCCCCTCCAGCCGCCGCCAGAGAGCACACTTCATGCAGTCGTATCCCCATCCTCCTGGGAAGAGAGAGAGCAGTCCTACGGAGGCTCGATCTCTTCCCTCCCCACCGACCCCAGTCGCCGACGTGGCACGAGGTGCAGCGTCCAGCGCCACAACCCTCAGTGCCACCAGGCCGGCTTAATTAACATTTATAAACCGTTGGATTTGTGCCATAGTACTTAGAGCAAGGAATAAGATACAGTAAGTCAGTCGTATACAAAATATATTAATAAATTAATCCAACAAAGAGCTACAGAACAGGATTCGCTTCCATTTCCAAATGGTTAGCAAACAATACCACAGAACGCTTGCTGAAATTCTATTTAAATACAATTCATAACCACAGATACAGAGATATTCACTCCAACATTCCAATATTCACTACCAACAGCTCCTGTGACTGCCCAACTTAACCTTGTTTCTCCACTTCCCTTTCTGCTCTAGGTGCCCCCACTGGATTCTACCCTCACATCTTGGTATACCCAATGCTGCACTTTTCACCCTCTCGCCACCCTGCCTACATTCCTTCTCCTTCTCCCCCATGACTCTGGCACTTCTTATCTGTTGTCTGTTTTCTCTGACAAATGCCGCTGGCTGCCTTGTTACAATGCTACCCTTGAACTGTATTAATCTGTACTCTGTTTGCAATGTCCACATTGTTGAAATGTCTGTCTTGATGTTCCCCATAATTTGTATTTCTCTGACGCGGAACCTCTGTAAAAGAGCCATGGCTCAAAGGTATTTGTAATCCTAGACTTGATAAATAAATAAATAAAATAAAATAAATAAGATATTCAGACTCTTGTTTAGATCAGTCATTTTTCCCAGGAATGTTATATACCACAGATACAGGAAAGAAGTGGTCTTAACTACAAATTGTAATTCACTCAAGGCGTGCACTAATTAACGCATGCTCAGTTGTGGGTTACTACTTACATGTTAGCCACCTTGAATTTTATTTTTGGCCAGTTAATATTTTGATGGGTGAGCCAACTGGTTAACACAGTGCACTACTTTAGCCTGTTAAGAATCTCTCATTAGCCCTCTGCCTACACAGCGGTATGCAGTGCTGTAGTTCCAACCACAGAATTTTGCTTTTGACAATTAGATTTTTAGCTGGTTTCCATAGCTAAACATGCGGTGAATTAGCCCTTTAGCAGCAGTCCCCCAGAAGCCCTCTGTTCTCACAGCGATACCCTGTACTGTAGTAGTTCCTGACGGGAGACAGAGCAGCGGAACTGTGAACCTGTAGACCCTGGTTTCAATCACACAACCTCTACTTACTGTGAGTGTGACCCTAAGCAAGTCAGTTAACCTTCTTGTGCTTAAAGAGCTGCTGATACTTTTAGGAAAACTACTGGAAATGTATTACGCAGACACAATTGAGCTTGTAGTTTATAAGCATTCTATAGTTTTTATCTCCCTAAGCTTTATGCTTTACAGAGTTCACCTGTCTCTGCTGCTTGTTCCCCATTTGAAGTCACAATCCTGTGTTCTGACATCATAGTCTATTCCCACAGGTATAAGTGTGATGTCATAAACAGAATATTGTGACCTCGGGTGAAGAATAAAGAATAAGCAATAAGAGCTGATGAATTCCCCAAGGAACAAAGATCTTATTTTTATCCACATGACCTCAGAAATAAATAACAGAGAAAAGAAACACAAAGGTAATGTGAAATATAAGCTGAACTCTGTTCAAATATATTCTTTTAAGTTCTCCTGGAGGTACCAGATGCTTTCATTATTCCCCCCCCCCCCCCGAAAATGTTCTATCTGAATCTCTAACTATGCTGAAATTCACATCAACATTCTCTCTCCCTAACCTCTGCTGGATTGTAAAGCACACTGAAATCATATGCATGAAAGACGCTTTTGCAAAACCAAACTTAATTCTTTCCAACGGTCATATTAACTGGGGCAGGCGCTATATCAAACCGCCACAGACAGTAATGAACATTCAACTTGCCATGAAATCCATTTTTTTCCCCCAAAAAAGAAACAGGCTTTTGTATTCCTCTGGTTTTACTTTCACAGCCCTAACCACAAGCTATGGGTAGAGCAGACAGCAGGCTCCAGACGATAACGCACAAGCACATGATAACTGAGAGGCTGTGTTTCAATTTGTGCAAGAGCCACAGCTGAACAAAAAGAAGGGTTTTGTGTCAGAGAAATCCGCAACCAAGCCGCAGCTATGAGGGAACATATCTGGCAAATGTCCCCAATCAGGCGTATACAGTAAAGTTCCCTCTGCCTTGATTTAACTGGTTGGCATGCCACACGGGCCATTTTATTTTCTACAGTTTATTTACACAAGAGTGCCAAAAATGCAAGCAACGTCTTGTGTTCATTAAGGTCCTGCTTTCATGCCATTTTCTAGCTAGCAGGACTAACAAACAGGGACAAGGTCATATAGCTGCTATACTGGGATCTGAACTTGTGGTCTTCGGTTCCACTGTTCTGTGCCCGACCCACTAAACCATGCAAACCCAGGACACTTAACGCACTGTCCTGGCTTGCTGTGCTTGTAGTTTCTGGCAATATATGGGCAGGATTTTCAAACGTGGGACACACACACACACACACACACACACACACACACGGATTTTAGCAAGTCTGTAAATGTGTGTCGACCCAATATCTGCTGTTTGAAAACTAACTGCTCAACAGCCACGGCAGTGCCTCCTGACTGCTGGGAGAAGCAGACTTTCTTTAAATATTAGATATGTGCAAGCATTTGTTTCCAGTGTTCTGAGCTTTTATTTCCATGTCTGATGATTTGCCCCACATTATAAGGGACAATGTTCCATATTTTGAACGTCAATGTTACTTGTTTACCTGCTACGCTGTATTGATGTATCTGTAATACCTGTTGTACTCTCCCAGGTCGTTCCTGAAAATAGGCATACAACTTGCCTAGTGTACCTGCCCGGTTAACAAAAGCTAAATAAATAAATGTCCCGTTTTTCACTATCAAAAGGTTGAGAAGGTATTGAGGGAGTGTGGCTGAGGCTAGACATTGGGGGCCTAATAACAGTAAGGTGGGTGCAAGTCACTGGCACAAAGTTGACACTGTTTTCCATTCTCTAATAACTACCCCCATGTCACGACGTGATGCCTCAAGGACGGCACTCTCACATCTGGACACCCCGTCAACACTTCATCCATGCACATTCCCTCCTCATGCTAATTCCAAGCCCCTGGGCCTGTAGGTGGTAATCAGAAATAGGATCAATGGCCCTCCATCCCTGGAAGCGAGCGTCAGGGCAGACACTCAGTGCCGCTCCCTGATGTATCAGTTTCTGAAGTTATGCAAGAGGCCACGTACAAGTACTGCTCAGCTGGTAATATATCCGGCTGCCTGACTTGCCCCTATCTAAGCACCTTAAAATTCTATGCTGGGCTAGATCATTATTCGCTGTGTACCTACATGCAAACACAAGTTCTGAGAGCAGGTGAATTCTTGGGTTGAGTATCCTGCGACGTGCTGCTCCAGCCATAGCCTGCCCAGCATTAACTGGTGAGAATCCTGTCAATTCACTCATGTTTAACTTGCGCAATACAAGGACTGGAATCCGTATTGTTTGGTCAACCTCAGATTCCAATGAACAATGAGGGCAAACCTCAGAACAGGGTGGAGCTTCAATTCCATAAGAGAGGGTCTTTGTTTTGGAGATTTTTTTTCTTTAATACCAGCTAGTTAGGTTAGAAATTAACCCCTCTAGCTAACAGTACTGGATTTCAGTGTCCTCTCTGGGAAAATTTCTCACGGCAAGAAATCACAAGGACAAAAAAAGAAAAGATTTTGAGCAAAGAATTTTATGTCTTAGTCACTTAGCTATATTGTTCTTACACATTTCGACAGGCAGCAAAGAAGGATGTTTGGTTATTTCAGCTAAACTGGGGATTTTGTTTTATATTTTTCAGACACATGTTCTCTGGGATAAACTCCTGAAGATGTAGGCCCTGATTTATAAGGGAGTACGAACTGCTGCAGCAACAGATAATCCAAGCCTTTTTTTTTTTTTTTTTATTACGCTTTCTGTGTTCCTCCAGTATTCTCTTCTGCCCTTCGTCCAATGTGCTCTGTTGGAGCCTTACCAAGGCTCCTTCTTTGGGGACCATGTTGGAGATGTTCCAGCCCTCACTGGCCAGCCTCCCTGCAGTGCAGTAAGGGTCACTGGACTGTAGCGAACCTTGGGTGGAGTAAGCAGCCAGCACAGCACCCTCTCTGTTAGGCCATCAGGGGGGCGTGCATGTGGCAGCAGATGCTGATCTCCCTCACCTTAAGTCATCGCTCAGACTGCATTCCGACTCCTGGTAGCCCGACACTGATCTTGGGCTTAGGAATCGAGTGTATCCCTAACATCGTATGCTGTGCAGCTTGCCAGTTGGCTGTCTGCTACCTGTGCTGCTCTTCTGCACCCCAACCCCCAATAAGCTAATTTTGTATGAAGGATCATTTATGGCATTAATTCAGCAACAGGCCTTATTTCAGTGTATTCTGCTATGTAGTCAGATACTGTCTACAGTGTCTATGTGCAATATGTTAAAGTCGTACCATAAAATAGTTTGAAACTATCCAAGTAAATGTTTACATATACACATAAAATTTGTCATCAGATAAGGACCGCTTGGCCCACCTAATCGTCCCATTTCCCTGCCTGTTTCATATAATGCAGATCCTAAGTGATCTGCCGGTTAACCCCCCCCTTCCTATTGCTAGAATTCCCTTATGTCTAGCCCATTCATTTTTTAATTCATCTATCATTTTTGCAGCCACAACCTCCGACGACACACTATTCCTTACATCCACCACCCTTTCCATAAAAAAATACTTCCTTACGTTACCCCAGAGTCTACCCCCCTCTATTCTCATATCATGGCCCCTTGTTCTTAAACATCTTCTTTTCTGAAAGTTGTTACCCTCTTGCACCTTGTTTACACCTTTGAGGTATCTGAAAGTCCCCATCATATCTCCCCTCTCTCTCGCCTCTCTTCCAGGAAATACATATCGAGTTCCTCTAGTCTCTTCTCATATCCATATATATTAGATAAACCACTCTGAGGTCTGTGGTCGTGCTCTGATATACGCACGCCTTGGTGTGCGTTGTACGGCCGAGTGAGTCAACCACCCAAGGCGTGCATATATCAGAGCACCACCACACCTCAGAGTGGTTTATCTAGCTTATAAAATGTCAAAATTGTTTTGGAGGGGGGTTAAAGTGCAGATGTGCGGTTGCGCTCTGACATACGCACGGTCATGTGATGATCAGTATCCAATAAAGCCCCAACCAATGTTATATATATATATATATATATAAAACATACTAACATTCTAAAAGCCAGCAGAATAGGCCAAATGGTCTGTCTTGTCTGCTCAAAAGCCAGCAACCTAGTGGCTGCTCACCTTACCACCACCACCCCCAGCCCCCAAGAGGGTCTTCTTTAGTTTCAGTTTCCCCTTGTACCTGTCCCATCCCTTCTTGAAGCCCTCCACTGTGCCCTCCTCCACCAGCCTCCCAGGCATCGCATTCCATGGCTCCACCACCCTCTCAGTGAAAAAATGCTTCCTACGCTCCCCCCTGTAGTTCCCCCCCCCCAGCTTCCACTCATGGCCCCTGGTTGTTCCCCTCCTTCTTTAGCCTAAACAGCTCCTTGGTTCCACTCCTGGTTATTCCTTTTACATACTTGAAAACCTCTATCATGTCTCCCCGTCCCTCCTCTCCTCCAGTGAGTAAAGCCCAAGCTCTTCCAGTCTCTCCTCATAAGGCCTCCTCCTCCATGCCCTGAATCATCCTGGTCGCTCTTCTCTGGAACCTCTCCAGCAGCGCTATGTGCTTCATCAGATGAGGTCTCCAGAACTGTACACAGTACTTGAGCTGCGGCCTGACCAAGGCATTATATAGAAGGAGGATCACCTCCCTCCTTCTGGACGTAATTCCCCTGGCTATGCAGCCCATAATCCTGTTTGTTTTGGCTGCAGTTCTTCTACAATTTTCAGAGTTATTCATTTTGATGTCTATCACCACTCCTAAATCCCTTTCTCCCAATGTGGCTTGCAATGTGACCCCCCCCCCCCCGGGTGTATACACGGCCCATGTTTTTGACCCCCCAAATGAGTACCTTACATTTCCTGGCATTAAATTTCAGTCCCCACCTCCCTGACCACCCCTCCAGGGTATCCAGATCCCCCGGACCGCCTCCCTTGCTTCTTCACAATCCACCAGTGCTCCCAGTTTTGAATCTTCCGCAAAAGAGACTCAACCTATTCCTAACCCCTCCTCCCTATATCTGAGATGTAGGCATTGAACAAGAGTGGCCCCAATACTGAAACGTGAGGGACCCCACTGATTACCTTCTGATATACACATGCACACACACAGATAGCTTTAAATGTTGTATTTGTCTAGAATTATAATGGTCTTATTAATGACTGAGCAATTAACTTAAACTACTACCACTACTGCATTTATAAAACAGGTCAGAAAAAGCCAGCAATTTGAATGGCCGAGAACTGTCACATGGTGTCCAGTTATTTTAGCACAGCTGTACAGTTCAGCTTTTGCAGCTGATTATTCATTAATTTTAATCTTTAAAGGACTGTTTTATAAGCACACTAACACTCTACAAGGTGCCCATTCATGGCGCCAGCAGAGTCTGGTTAAGTTTTGGTTGACTGGTCAGGTTTGGGGTAGAGATTTTGTGTCAGAAACCTGTGCAGTAAAACATTTAAATAAAACTGGAAATTAAAGGCTGTTTAACCTGCACTGGTGTACTCACAGAGGTTGAGCACAGTTTTGAGTTTTTTTTTGCAACCGCAGTCACTTTGCAGTCCCGAGACACGAGGGCTGCATTACCATTTTTTAAGTAGCGGGAGAAACCAGAGGTGGAATATGATTTGCAATGCCCAGCACATTGAGTTGCCCAAAGTGGAAATGAACACATATGTTTGTGAGGGAAAATGAATGTTGCAGTTTTTAAACAGAAGTTGGAAAATGGCAAATAGAAGTTGAACTATGGCCTCTGCTCCATTTTTTTTTTTTTTTTTTTAAGTTAGTGCAAAATAAATGGATTCATACGTGCCCTAGTAAAACATAAACATTTATTTTTCAACTGGGTACCCAAAAGCAAAAATAACTCAAATGTTGGTATTTAACTGGGTACATAGATTTATATATAAATATACAGCAATGGAGAGCAGAAAAAAATTATCTGCATCCAGACAGAGGTTATGAATCAACAGGGTTCTTCACAGTCTCCCGAACCCAGCCATTTACCAGTAACACTCGCCGTTACATCCTTCACCTACATTCCCAGCCAGCCAGCTCTGCACACTGGATTATTTCCTACACCTGATATACAGTTCTGTAGTTTTTGCACATTTTTGCTCCCTGAATTGTTCTATGCTTTTCACTTGCAGCTGAGTGAATGTCAATCTCAAGCTTGCTTAATCTGCATTTTCTATTTTTAATTTGCTTGTATTTTGCATTTTTAGTGTTCTGTACAAGCGATCATGGTTGTCTCTTAATTCCTCCCCTCGCAACCCTCCCCCGGTCAAACTTGGAAATGAGCTCAGACTCACTGTGCCTATCCTGCTAACTACATTTTACAGAAAACATTCTCTTTTTCCTTTCAAGTTATTTATCCAGAATTGCCAAATGGAAAGTAAGCATCTTGCTTTAGCTGGAAAAAACCAGAAGCATGGAGGATGATTTATTACTTACGTAAATGGGATTTGAATTTAAGGTTGAAGAACAACAGCTGTTCTCATTTTGAACACCCCCCCCCCAATCGGTGCCTTACCTTAACTGGCCTTAAACTGTCCATGCTTAGAATTTATTCTTTATCAGTATTTGACAGGGATGGGACTGTAATTCCTGGCTCAGAGGAGCTGGCACCATATCCTTCCTGGTCCAGATTTTCTGAAGCCCCGAACCAGAGATGCAAAATTTTGTGACATAGCTGTGTGTCGAGTATGGGGGCATGCTCCATTGACATCAGTGGTGGCGGGTTTTTAATTACATTACTATATGTTTTAGAGGTGCACTGGAGCCAAATCAATGCCACTGCTCGACTAACAAGGCTCAAAACGTAAGACAGCAGGGGCGGGGCTGCAGAAAATTATGAGGGGGGCAGCCTTTATCTAAGCAGTGAAACTGGTGCTCTTTAAAAACCATGACAGAAACTTTCAAGTACCTCAAGGGAATCAACAAAGTCCAAGAGGGTAGCATCTTTCAAAAAAAAAGAGGTGTGCAAGAACAAGGGGCGCAATTTGAAGATGGGGGCGGCTCAGGAGGTAATTTAAGGAAGTATTTTTTTCACAGAGGTTGTGGATGCATGGAACGGCCTTCCGGAGGAGGTTGTGGAGTCAAAATCAGTGGTGGAATTCAAGCATGCATGGGATAGTCATAAGGCAGTTCTGGGGGGTGGGGGTAGGAAGAAGTAGGCTGCTGGTTAACTAGGATCTGCAGCTTATCCAGTAGGTAGGGAAATGGGCAGACTGGGTGGGCTAAGCGGTCCTTATCTGACGTCAAATTCTATGTTTCTACATGAGAGGACACAATCAGCAGTTAGTAGGGGGCTATTATAGGACCACCAATAGAAGGTGTCTATTTTACGAAAAGACCCGGTTTGAAATAATTAAGGCCACTGTTCGGCTAAGAAGGCCCTTCTTAGTTGTGCAGTCGCCTTGATTTGTTCACACCAGGCCTTTAGAATGCTGAAATTCGTCTTTTAAAAACCAGTCCCACTGAAGTCTATAGTGTGATCAACGGTTTTCTCCTGACTACTGCATCACAAAATATGCTGGTGCAGGGTGGCACGCCAAAAAGTGAAAAGGAAGGGATTGGGCTTTCAGATCCACAGAACCAAAATATCATCATTTCCCCCTTAAAACAGGTACTGGAAAATTTTTATTTGTGCAGCCTCCAATTTGGAGGGGGGGGGGGATCCTAATCATTCTGGGGTTCCAGGGGGCAAGTTGAGAATGAGCATGACAGGTGCTCTTTACAACTCACTTCTGGTGAAAAAGACCTAAAGTCAGGTTGCCCCAATGGCCCAGTGGAAGCCGGTCATACTGCCCTACAGGTGGCCCAAGAGCAAAGTCGAGTCGCTGCACTGAGGGGCATGCCAGCCTGTTGGAGCTGCAGTGCAGCAGTATGCCTCAGACGGGAGGGTCGGCGGCATGCTCCAGCGCCACAATTACCCCAGTAGCTGGGCCCGGGAGGTTGCTCCTGTCTGCTGCCGTGTTAAAAACCACGTGCCAGTAGATCCAGGGAGGTGCAAAACCAGAGGTTGCTATCCCCCACAAGACAAGAAAACAAAACGGTGCTGCACTCCTTTGCGATTAGCCGCTGCAAGTTGGAGGAACGAAGCTCCAAAACATATTTGGTTGCTATAATTTTATTTGTCACAAAATGCATAAAAAGAAGCTCTCCATACTCAGGCCAGTCACCTGGGACGTACAGCCCCAGCGTGACACTGGTCAAGGCTTCGTCAGGGGGCCCTACCTGTATCAGTCGCTACCCATGCCATTTTTGATTCGGTTTAGAGATTGCTGGAGTCACTTGGAGCATAGAGTAATGTAAAGTTTTTATGACTTTTCTCTGTTGCTCTGTGTTCAGTTCAAAGTTTATTGATTGGTCTAAATAGGCTTTATAGAGAATGAAAAGGATATTAAAAAAATGCATTATCACATTTATCTTTGTTAAAAACATACCTATGTGTAACCCCCAGGTGGCGCTATCCCACGGGCTACCACACCTGCCTGCCTGCTTAACTACTGACAGGTTGAGTGGCCTAGGTTCTATGGCGGGTGCCTCCACACAGAGGTCAGGGTTTGCAGTGGTTAGACTAGCTTAGTCACAGCCCTCTGGGACACTGAGACCCCCTTTTATTCCTTCTAATGGCCCACACAATGCACAGGAGTTACAGTACCAATACCCCACATATACACACTGTTTAATCATAAGGTACCACTTACCCTCAAGACTGAGTCGGAGGTTCGTCTCTGAGGACCCTCTGAAAAATAAGGTTAAACAGCATACACAAACCAATGCAGTGCTTGACATGAAGGTACTGACACTTCAGACAGTGTAAAGTTTAACAACATCGAATTTGGTTTATTCAGGGGTAATGGAACACGGGAGGGGGAAATCAAGTTAATTAGCCAAAATAAATCACAGTACTGTGCACACATACAGGGTCTGGAAAGTCACACTCTGGGTACCCAGGTTGGAGGGGGGGCGCTAGCCAGGTCCGTTGCCCGGGGTCGGCCGGCAGGTGCAGATGGATAGGGCCCTGTAGAAAAATATATGCACAACACCCAACTGTAATCCGGAGCCGGATGGCTCAGTCTTTGAAGAATGAAACAAAGAAAATGAGATGACACACTTGTGATTGCTAACAGGTTGCAGGGGAATACCCTGATTTGTACTCACACTACCCCAAGCTGAGAACCCGATGGAGATGGTTGTTCTGGATTGCCAGAAGAGCAAGGCATGGAGATGAGACTCTACTGGTCGGGCCCAACTGCTTTGACTAGCAGACGGATTTAGTCCGATTAAATTTAGTTCTGCTTCCAGCTTACAATGCACGATGAAAAGGGAACTGGAATAGCTATCCCCCACAAGCACTAAACACATTTATATGTAAAGGAAATTACTATACCAGGCAGCTGCTACTAGGTCCCGATCGCAGTTACTGCAGATACCCGGGAGTACACACAGCAGCTTCAGATCCTGACAGATCAAGCACGATTCAGCAATTTCTCCAGTCTTCTACAGGGTGAGCCTGGTTTCCACTTTTCAGCCTTCCTCACTTTCAGCCACCTCGGATTCAGTCCGATTTAAGCTTGTGATGGCAACAGGCCGGCTTCAGGGCCTCTTACGTGCTTCCCGCACAAAACTATACACCGCAGAAGCACAGAGCTCCTTCTCTCCTCACGGTCACAACTGATCTGACCTCCCCGTCGCAGGGCAGAGCATTTCCTTCGGGTGCCAACCAGTCCAGTTGGTGGATTCAGCTGTCAATCACTCCAAAGCTCTCTCAGTTGGGGCAAAAAAGGCGCCAAGGTCCAAAACTACACTTCCCAGAATTACTAGCTATACATTCCCCTTGTAGGCCGGCTCCAGGGAGAGTCCAAATTCTGGTTGGTCCAAGCAGTCTCCATTTTAGAGCTCCCCTAATCCCATTGGCCCAGCACAGCAGTTTAGGTCCAAAATGGAGGGGCAACACACACAAAGTCCCATCTGCAATAAAGGCAGGTTAGACAAACTACAATACTACTAATGCTTTAAATGATTACAGGCAAACAGTTATATCTTTCAGATGGGCTCCCTTTGTGCCTTCAGCGACCGCAAAATGGAGCGATTACTCTGCAGTTCAGGCGGGATTCGAGCAGGGAAACACCAGCCTCCCCTGAAAAAACATTAATTGTGTCTGCAAGCAGACAGCTCTTAAAGAGGCAGTATGTAGAGGCTCAACCAGCACTCACAGTGCCATTCTAACAGTTTAAACACCGAACGCCAGCAGGCAGAGGAAACACTTAGGCAAGCTCCTAGGAGGCTTTTTAGGAACCCCCATTTGTAAGGGGGTTACATATAAGTATTCAAACTAATCAGTCACCTTCTGACATCGTACAAGAATAGGATTCTGAATGAGGTACGCAGTAACGCATATTAAAGTAACCAGCAGCATGTTATACCCGTTGTACATATGTGCAATTCAAGCTGACCAATCGCTTTCAGTCTTTGCCCAAGAGGATTCAAGATGATTAACAAACTAATACATATAGAAAGTTACTAGCTCCAAGATGCAGGGTGGCCTGGCCTAGTCTGGCCTCTGCAGATCCAGTGTTAAGTTTTTGAAGAAATCTTTTTGTGACGCAGCTGCAATGTACCAGAGAGTTTTTACTTTGAGCCACAGTTCTGTCCCCGTACGTAGTCAAGACAGAATGGCAGTTCAGCCTGTTCTCAAACAGCGATGACATTAGGGAAAAAAATGCGCTGAAATGAGTAAGTACAGCAAAAGCTTCAGTGTCATGTGTCTGCACAACGCAGTTAATCCACAGCAACCCCAGGAGTAAACTGTTTTAAAAGAAAAAAAACTGAGTGCAAAAACAATGAGGCAAACTTATGCCATAAACCTCTCTGGCAGTGAATCAAAGCTTTAGCAAAACATAGGACCTACCCTCTAGCTCCAGTGTAAATGTGCAGTGCATAGTGGGTAATACACTGTATGTGTATTACCACAAAGGAATGCAGACAAGTTAGACTTCAAGCAGGACTTTTAAAGAGCCCATAACACCATTTATAAAACGTCAAAAACATAAAAAAATATAAGAGTTAAAGTCAGACAGAGTTCAGTTTATAATTCATGTGTTTTTTGCTTTTTTTCCTTTTTGTAATTCTTTCCCCCGTTTTCTTTAACTGAGGACAGCTGCTTGAAAACTGGACCAGTGTCCCTTAGGCTTTAACTGTTCTGGCTGCTTGTCTACACCTGACAGCGTAATACCCTGTTTATAATGTATGGAATAATACATGGGGTTGTCTATATAATGAGAATTTTACACATACACACACCAATGATGTGGGATGCTACATAAAATGTGAGAGTGAAGTTTGAGGGTTGTATCTAAGCAGCCCACACCAAGTGTGTATGAAATTCAAATTTTACACACCACCCCATGCCTTGTTTTATATAACTGTTGGGTAGCATTTTGTTGGGGTTTTTTTTTCGCTTCAGCAAGTGTCACTAGAATAAGGTATAGCAAGAGCCGCTTAGTGCTTTGTGGCTTTCCCCTTGACAGAGCTGCACGTATTCGCCATTATAACCCGCTGGTTGTAACAGCACATTATACCTGGCTTTGTCAGTGGGCAGAAAAGCTTCTCAGTTATTATACCATAATTATCTGCCCAGCAACAGACTGTGATATTATAAACAGAATTGTGATGTCAGATGCAGACATGCAGCCAAAGAAGATACAACTTGGATCTATGTTTTCAGGCAAATGCCCTTAGTAATAAAGAAATAATGATGAGAATTACAGAAAAAACACAAGTTGAAATGTGTCTATATATAAAATTTTTCTCAGAGTTGTCCCAGTGGCCTCAGGATCTCTTTTAAGGTACCAACATGTCTCGCAAAGACTGTGTTTTAAAGTGGATTCACAATGAATGTGTTTAAACATTTGCCCAGCAATATTGCCTCATGAAATGTACTGTGGCTGGCATCACATTTTCACAATCTTCCTACGTCCTGTAACACATACTCTCACTCATACAACAAGCATGCACACAAACCCAAGTGCAAATCATGACGACGCGATTTAAAACAAATACGCAACCAATGAAGAAAGAAAGTGGTAGTTCTAAGGAAATGCTGATTCCAGTTCTCGTATCATTCCATCTTCACTGATATTTTAGCAAACTACAGACTGATGGAAAGTACCATTTTAGAATTCTGTAATGCAGTTAATCTCCCTTAAAACCATGGAGTTCCATAGTAGAACACTGATGCACTGTGACAAACACACTACATCACAGAATTCTACAGTGGCGGCAATTCCCTCAAGACGCTAAACCTAGACAAGTTGGTGGTCACACACTACTGAAGGATCTAACCCGGCGGTGGACCAAACTGCTACTCACGGACAGGGAGAAGAAGTGTTACCAAAAACTTCATATGCAAAACAAATTTGTAAAACAAAAGGCAGCCACTAGGCAGAACGCCAAGATCTGGTTATACTCAGTTCATACAACTGCAGCTCAGGAGACCGTGCTAAGGCTGCCACAGTAAAGTGAGAACCACCCTTGGTTATCTGGTTCCAATGTATTTTATTAAAAACACATAAAGAAAGGCTAACAGCACTCAGCAAACTGGCACCAGTTTGCTGAGTGCTGTTAACCTTTTTTTGTGTGTTTTTAATAAAATACATTGGAACCAGATAACCAAGAGTGGGTCTTACTTTACTTTGGCAGCCTTACCATGGTCTCCTGAGTTGCAATATGCAGTACAAACCTCATATTTTCCTATGGAGAGTCTTCCTTCTGGTGCAGGCTCTTAGCCTTGCCCTCACCCCCTGTGACCAAAACTCATGTCTCATGACCCCCCCACAGATTTCCCCCCATGGTGGGGCCAGAAGGGTGTGGGTATCCCACCCAGTCAACAGTTCAGATTGCCCCCTACAGTTCAGCAGTGGCGTGAGCCGTGGAGGAGCGGGTCGGGCTTCATGAAGCCTGCCTTCCTCAATTTTTCCATGATCTTCCTCTCACCCCAGCCAGGGTGACATATTACTACATGCGCATGGAGGCACATACGTCCTGCAGAACCGCAGCCCTGCCCTTTGAGCCACTTGCTAACCTACACTACCACCAGACCTCCACCAGCTGGCAGTCAGAGGCTGAGATGGCTGGCCACCCCACCTTGGGACAGAAGAGCAATCCCTGGGACACTCGATCCTCTCCCACCCCGCTGATCCCAGGCAACCCGTGTTCATTCCCAAATATGGGTGGCCGGCATGGCAGGAAATCAAAGCTAATCTTGACTATACTACATACAGAGGTGGCATGAAACTTCCAAGTATTTACTTGTATTTGTACTGCTTAGCCACTCACAGTATCAAATTCCTAAAGTGGCAAGGAGCACTGGAGCCGAGGGAGACATATCAGCCTCAGTGGTTACAAACAGAGGAGCAGCTGTTCAAGGAAAAGGAAGCAATCCTCACGTCCCTTCCACACACACCTTATAGGAAGCTTGTCCCCTTTCCTCCAGAAAACGCCCATCGGAGTGTCTATCTGGGTGCATGCCCAACTGTGCAGACTGTTGAAACGGAGACCCTTCACAGGTGTGAGCCAACTGCTATTCCACAATCTTCATTTTCAAGTGGGTATCAAATCCCCTGGTCCTCATTTGTGGAATAATATTAATTCCTCCTTCAATAGAATATATTACTGTGGAAGGGTTGCTGATCCCCTTAGCCATATTTAGAGAAGACCTGGCCTAACAGATAAAGCTATCTTTAAATTCCTACAAATGACCAATATAGAGGCACAATATATGGGTCCCCAACCATGGCCAAAAGGTTACTCTCATCAGATGACCCCTGCTGGTGGGTATGGCTAACGAACCACACACTGTGCTCACATATATGGCCACCTAACCTCAGCAGTGAGGGACTGGAATGCAGAATTTGGGAAATACTGGGAACAAGCCCTGAGGACAAATATTAAACTGGATAAGTCAGAACTTTGGAAGTGTACCTATAAATACAGTATATTAAGACAGACCATCTGTGCCTTACATGGTGCAAAATATTACCCCATTAAAATTATACCATACGGGTAAACTCACAGAGCTCACATGCAGCAGGTTGGGAAAGCTGTGAGCTCATTAATGCACATATTTATAGGAATGGTCGAAGACCAAAACACAGTGGGACAATATTAAAAAGTAGACTGGACCTGCTATTGGGATAGAGTGAGGATTCACACCCATGACCTGCCTGCTAGGTAACTACGACGACACAGTGGTGGGCTTCCATAAGAAATATATGGACATGTGCTCTATAATGCAGGGTCAGTGGCTCAGAAGGTCGCACACTCACCTCTGAGGCCAGAAGATCGGAAGGATGTGGGTTCTAGTCCAACACCGGGAATGTGGAATAAATCCTAATACTGACACTGTAGTGCATCATGAGGGGGGTGCTGCACTCCTGAGGTGCCATCTTTCGGATGAGACATTAAACAAAGGTCCCGTGTGGCTGTTCAGGTGGACGTTAAAGATCCCATGGCACTTCTCAATAAGAGTAGTGGAATTTCGCTGGTGTCCTGGCCAAATATCCCCCCATTCACTAAAATACCACCAACAGCTTAATCTGGCACTGCAAGTTAGTTTGCATCTGTACAATATTCTCCATTCCTTTCCCCAGGGTCACATCTGGAAACGAGCCGCAGCTCAGTGTGCCTCTCCCAGTCACCAAATTTCAAATAAATAAATAGTGGCCAGAAAGCTAATCCTACGGTATTGGCTAGATCAAGATGTGCCATCTTACCAGGAATGCCACGAAGAAAGACTGTGCACACTGCAAGAAGAAAAGTGTCACCAACGGACAGCATGTCTTTAAAAAAAGGCTGGAACAACTGAAAACCCAATAGCAGACGGTTTAGATCAGTCAACAGAGGTGGAGCCTCAAGAGGATAGTGAAGTACCCTAAGTAATGGAAAGGTTAATGAAATCGTAATGTAATTCCTAATAATAAAATCTAAAGATGTAATGATTAATGTGCTCTTGGAGTAATGTGGGGCATGTGTGTCTGTATAATAGTGTTATGTATATCACCGTATATGTAACTTATACTGTGAAACAGTTTAAAAATTCAATAGAGTATATTAAAATTACAAAAAAAAAAAAATGTAATTCTAAAGTGGTCCTTACCAGCAGTGTGTGAATCAGAAACACTCATTAAATTTACCAAAAAGCAGCCGGCCCGGTGGCGCTGAGGGTTGAGGCACTGGACACCACACCTCACACTACGCCAGCAACCCGGGAATGGGCCCGGGTCTCGGGGTCGGCTGGGGGTTGGAAGGATTGAGTGTCCCAATGGATGCTCTCCTCCTTGGGGGGGGGGGGTTTACTGGGTAGCGGAAGTGCCCGTACCGCTACTGCCGGTGAAGGTACAGACAGTAGGGCACACGGCTCTTCAGCAGTCAGGGTGGGGAGGGCGCTGTGGGCACTTGACGACAGCATGCGTCAGCACGCCATTCATCTGGACATCAAGTCCTTCGCATTGGCGCCCTCAGGGGTAGGGAGAAAAAAAAAAAAAAAACAGGAGAAAACCACAGGTAAAAATCTCCCTGGTAGCGTGCATCATGACGCTGGGTTCCCGGTACGGTGGGACCCAGCCGACAAGACTGGAGGAAGGTAGAGGTTCCTCTGGGCCGAGACCAAGGGACAAGTAAAAAAAAAAAAAAAGAATTTGCCAAAAACCAGTAAAGATGGAATAGTTACAGAACTAGAATTAGTATTTTAAAAAACCAAAAGTACTACAATGAACATGACTTGCTGGTTCAAAGCAGTAAAGCAGTTCTTGTTTAAAGATTATACATCAAAGGCTTCTTCCACAAACCAGAGGATATTCCATGGAAAATAGGGGGGTCTTTTTTTTTTGAGACGCTAGCACAGATTAACGTTCTGCTGGGAAGGTTTCATGAAAGCTGAGGCAACTTGTTTTTCCTTTAGAACTGTAGGGGCTTTTCTAGAGTGTTAAGGTGACCCATTCCAAAAACCAAACCTAAAACAGATGTTTCATTATAACTTTCATGATGGCTTCACTCTAATAGTAAAACTGAAGAGGAAAACAATGTGAGGCGTTGACAGAGTCCCTGGTGCTTTGATCATGAATTCTAACTTTGGCCAGGCCTGTGGTGCTTTGTAGTGTCACCTGTGAGATCCAAGTCTGTACGTAGGCGCTGGTGTCTCCACCCCATAACTGACAAAGGGACCAGGTGTGTTGCAGATGAAGGACACGTTGCCTCGGGGGGGGGGGCGCTGGCCGCTATGCATTGACACAACCTCTGCTGGCCAACTGTGGAGTGACACTGGCCTCGGCTGTGTGAACAGCTATTCTGCTGGCTAGAGAGAAGGTTGTTGCAAAGACAGTACCAGTGACTGTGGTAGAGAAATAGGGGAATATATGAGAAACAAGGCACTTGATCTCATGAGATACAGAATCCGAATATCAAAGAAGATTCCAAGCATTTCCAGTTGATGTTGTTCACCCTTTGTTCCGCACATCTCTCTTCTGATTTCTGTCTCCCTGGTCTTTCAAGCAGTCTCAGTAACTATCCTGCCACTGCGCCATCATAGGTACTCCAAACAGAAACCGCATCTGGTGCAGCTAGTTAGCGGCTCCTGTCGCTGATACCGCTGCTTGCACAAGTTGCTACTTGATGCCAATTGAGCGCACCGAGGTGTTGCTCCAGTTTAAAATCAGTGTAGCAGCCTATACACACTGCAGATCCAGATCAGAAACCACAGGCTGCCTGCAACTGATAATGTCACAGGTCGGAGCACCTACAACAGTGCAGTGAGGGCTACATACAGAACTAGTTTAAAAGAAGAGAGACGTGACCAAAAAAAAGAGAGACATTACAGTATGTACTAAAGGAGACCAGGACATAGGTATATATGAACTAGGAATGCTGCAGTGCTTCCCTTCCCCTTTAAAGATCATTTCAAACATTTGGGGTCAGGCTTTATAGCCCGTTACCTCATTGCAGTGTCAAGTCCTCCGAGCCATAAAATGATTTTTTTTTTTTTTTTTTTTTTTTAATTAGCCCTATTAGAAAGGGAAGAGATCATAAATCACGCTAAGCCCTGATTGCTAGCCAATCCTTTCCACTTCTCGGTCTGCCGGACACCCCACCGTGCTCAGACGTTTTGTGATGTCTAACCAGAGACAGCGTGGGGGTGCGCCCCATTGAAGTCTATGGGGCTTGTTTTCAAAAAAAGGTTTTTTAAAGTTATAAATCCATTTTTGATATATATGAAAGCCACCGCTCAACTAACAGAGGATCTATTAGTTGAGCGGTGACTTTCATATTTATCACTAAAAAAAAAAGTTCTGAAAACGAGCTCCATAGACTTCAATGGGGCATGCCCCTACTTAGACATCACAAAATGTCTGAGCGTGGGGGCCTGGCCAACAGACCGGAAAGTGGAAGGGATCAGCTAGCCATCAGGCTCGGCATGCTTTACGACGCCTTCCCTTCCTAACAGGGCCAATAAAATAAGCTTTTTTATGGCTCCAATGACTTACGCTGCCCTGAGGTAACAGGCTATACAACCCAAAAGCAGCAAAGAAAATGTTTGAAATTTACTTGAAATCTGGGGTCTCTGCCCCTTAATCCCTGATATAAATCACTTCTTGCATGATATTAACATTAGCGCAGAGAGCCACCATGTGTATTTTCTGCGTACAGTGGTCTCTTGTGCAGGAATGTTAGTAGTGGCCTGTTCCGCTTTACAGCCAGCTGGAGGGTGGCTTCAAGTAACTTTTGACAGAATCAAAATATTGAGAAAATACAGTTACGTGAGAACTTACCGTAACAGTAGATCTTCGAGAACAGCTCTTGCAGCAGGTTACACCATTAGGACTGAAGCTGGCAAGCGTCAGGACCCCACGGAAAAATTCTAGCTAGCTATCTTCCGTGAGAACCGCCCCGGCGTCGGTCCGCCTCCGGCGTCAGATGTAGACATAAGGGGCGGGTCCCGCCTGACTCCCCAGTTCTCCCGCCAGAGACTTCCGGCCGAGGCTGACATCATCAAATGGGAGACCAGGATCCACTGTCAGGAAGTCAAAGGAAAACCCTGATAGTAAAGGTGAAAGTCATGCCTCCTCAAGGGGAAGGTGGGCGGAGTATTTGTTGCAAGAGCTGTTCTCGAAGATCTACTGTTACGGGTAAGTTCTCACGTAACTGCACCATCTTACTTCGAGACACAGCTCTTGCAGCAGGTTGCCACCATTAGACTGATTCCCAAGCAGTAACGCTGCCAACATTCTGGGAGGAGGAAACTAGGAAATACATTCCAGGTCCTGAATCTAGGACAGGAGACCCTGTAGCACTGCCAGGCAGAGCCGTCTTCGCCGAGAGGCGATGTCCAGGCTATAATGCCTGATAAATGTATGCACAGAGCTCCAAGTGGCTGCAGCACATATGGCAGAAGTGGAAACGTTTCGGAGTGCTGCAAAGGAGGTGGCCACACCCCTAGTAGAATGACCCCGGACTGTACCCGGGAGGGGCTTTTGTTTGATATCATAACAGTATGAAATACACTGTACAAGCCAGCGAGACAGGGACTGTTTGGATACTGGTTGGCCCATCATCCTTTCAGAAAAGGAAACGAAAAGTTGCTCTGAACTACGAAGTAGTTTAGTTCTGTTGAGGTAATACCTCAAGCTGCGGTGAACATCCAGGGTGTGGAGCAGTGCCTCTCCTCTATTAGAGTAGTTCGGGAAGTAGACCGGCAGGTCAATATCCTGATTGAGAGTGAGTGTAGAGACCACCTTAGGCAAAAATTTTGGATTCGTCCTCATACTCTGTCCCGGTGGAAAACTAAATAAGGCTCTCTGCACATGAGAGCGTGAAGCTCAGAAACTCTTCTCGCTGAAGTAACAGCAACCAAAAACAGTGTTTTCCACGACAGAAAACGCAGCTCGCAATCCGCGGCAGGTTCGAAGGGGGGAAGCGTGAGTTGTTCCAGGACAAAGAGCAAATCCCATGGAGGCACTGGGTCCTTAATGGGTGGCCTAAGGTGTAACACCCCTCTCAAAAATTCCCGAGAGGCGCCTAATTGTGCCACTGTGCGATGTCCCACCGGAAGGTGGTAGGCAGAGATGGCACAGCGTGCACCTTGATAGAGGAGTAGGCTAGACCCGAACGGAAAAGGGAGAGCAGGTAGTCCAACACCACTCCCACCGGCAACCTAAAGGGGAAAAATCGCTGCTCGAGCATAAACAAAACGGGCGCCATTTCATGGCGACGTTGCATGCGTTGCTGGCTTTCTGCTGCAAAAAGAATTTCTGCAACCTTCTGTAGACCCCGTGATGTAAGATGGCTATGTCTCTAGGAGCCATGCATGCAGGTTCAGTGAGCGTGAAGTCCGGTGACCAGTGAACCTTCCTCCTGAGACAAGAGATGGAGCTGAACGGCAACGGGAGCAGAGGTTCCCGGATAGCTGAATTAGCAAGGGGAACCAGATCTGTCTGGGCCAGAAAGGGGCCACCAGGATCATTGTTGCATGCTCCCTTCGCAGTTTGAGAAGAACTCTCTGGATCAACGGGAAGGGAGGGAAAGCATAGAGGAATCTGTCCGCCCAGGAGAGGGACAACGCGTCTCGCCAGAAAACACCAGGCCCTGGATCTAGCAAGCAAAAATTGGGCAGTTTTGCATTGGATGGGGATGCGAACAAGTCCAACTCTGGAGTTCCCCATCAAAGAAACAGACCCTCTGCTACCTCTTGAAGAAGTTCCCACTCGTGGACTCTGGCCTGGGAGTGACTCAGGCCGTCTGCAATCGTGTTGTCCACCCCGGGAACATGTACAGTGATCAGATTCGCGCCGTGTCGGATTACCCAATCTCTCACCCTCATGGCCTCCCTGCAAAGGGGGTAAGAGTGTGCGCCTCCTTGTTTGTTGAGGTAATACATCACCGCCATGTTGTCTGTCTGAAGCAGGAGAGTACTCGGCGGGATTTCTGACTGAAGGGCCTGCAGGGCATAAAGGACCGCCCTCATCTCTAGGACGTTGATATGGAGATGAGCCTCCAGAGGGGTCCACGTACCCTAGGACTTCACCCCGTCCAGGTGTGCTCCCCACCCTAGACCTGAGGCGTCTGTGGTGAGGATTACCTCCGCGGACGGCGCTACAAACAGGACGCCCGTAGAGAGTGACCCTGGGTCTAGCCACCACTGCCAGTCTCGAATCACAGTGTTGGTGATTCTGACCGGATGCTGCATGTGGTCTTGCCATTGATCCCATTGTACCTTGAGCATCCACTGAGTTACCCGCATGTGAAGCCTTGCGAAAGGGACGGTAGGAATGGCCGCAGCCATGCTACCGTCCTACCATCCTACCGGTACTATCCAAGATGCTTGAAAAATTAGTAAATTCGCAGTTAAGGGCCTATCTGGACACCAACAACCTCCTAAATCCAGCACAATATGGATTTAGATCAATGCATAGCACCATCTCTGCCCTAGCCAAAGTCACTAACGATTGGCAGACTGACTTGGATAAAAAGAATAGTACCTGTGCTGTGTTCCTGGATTTGAGTAAAGCATTTGATACAGTGGATCATGAATCATTAATCTCCTCTCTTAGCTCTGTAGGCCTTGATTCACTCTCTCTCAATTGGTTTAGGTGCTATCTCTCTGGAAGGTTACAATTGGTAAAAAATGAAAATTACCTATCTACCTCTAAACCACTGCTAAGAGGTGTACCGCAAGGCTCTATCCTAGGCCCCATCCTCTTTGCCATTTATATTAATAACATTGATGCCAATCTCTCTCAATCTAACATTCACCTGTTTGCTGATGATACTGTATTATATGTCAGCAATCCCTCACCATCAAAAGCCTGTGAACTGTTACAGTCAGAATTCTCCATCCTACAACACAACCTATTGGAAAAAAAATTACTTCTAAATGCCAAAAAAAAAGCTATGTTCTTTGCCACAAAGAATTGCTCTGCCACTACCCCATCATTCATCACTCCACAATTATCCACCTTATTTGGAGAAAACTGGAATTTGTGGATAAATTCAAATATCTTGGAGTCTGGATTGACAATAAGCTTGACTACTCTGTCCACATTGAAGAGCTATTAAAAGTTGAGACAAAGGCTTGGCCTATTTTACAGAATAAAACACTACCTTACCAGAGATTCCAAACAAAGATTAATCCAGGCATCATTCCTATCCCTTATTGACTATGCTGACTTTCTCTACGGCCATTGCTCACTCTCCCTCTTAAATAAGCTGGACACCCTGTATCATAGAGCCATCAGATTTATTACAGACCTTCCCTCCAACACCCATCATTGCTCTCTTTACATGGCAGTCAATTGGACATCCCTACAGCACAGAAGAAAAAGGAATGCTGCAATCTGGATCTTTAAAGTTTTATCAGGCAAACTCCCCTCTTATATCTCAGACTGTTTCACCCGAATCACATCTAGGCCATACACCTTAAGGATCAATAAGCTCATTATGTTAAAGATTCCCAATACCTGCACCCGGTTTGGGAGGGCTGCTATCAGCTATTCCCTAGCATTTGTCTGGAACTCACTCCAAAATCTATGAATCTGAATACCCTCTTACCCTTATCATCCTTCAAAAATTATACACCACCCTATTTCCAGAGTTGTGCAACTGCTTCCATAAGGCCTAGTCTCCCATCCAACCTACATCCTCCCTTCTGTAATCCACTATGTTTAGTTTCTCTTCTACCCAGTCAGTTATCACATTTCATAAAAGCCTACAAAAGCCCTATTATTTGATTATTCTCCCTACTATATCTATTATCCTCTTCATTTTTACAGGTTAAGTTATTTTACTGTGCCTTGTATATCTGTAAATTTTGTATATATCTCTTATTTATTTGATTGTACTAATGTTATGCTATTCTCATGTCTTTGTAAAAAACTTGTATCCTTCTTTGTATGACCACTCAGGTCCATCTTGTAAATGAGCTACGCTCAATGATGTTCGCCTGAATAAATAAAGATTTTGATTGATTGATTGATTGATTGATTGATGTGACCTGGCAGCGACGGTCTTGTTCGACGATAACTCCCTGATGAGGGATCTGATGCGCTCCGCTCTGTCGTCTGGAAGAAAAGCTCTTCCCTGAACGGTGTCCAGTACTGCGCCTATAAATTGCAGCTTCTCCGACGGTACCAGGAGAGACTTCTCGTGGTTGATTAGGATGCCCAGAGAATGGAACAGGTCCTGGGTGCTCTGGATCGCACGTAAAACGCCTCTCTGGAGGCGGCCATGAGAAGCCAATCGTCCAGGTATGGGAACACATAATGGCCCTGTCTCCTTAGAGATGCTGCCACGACTGCCATGCATTTGGTAAAGACCCTGGGTGTGGATGACAGTCCGAATGGAAAGGCTCGGAACTGAAGGTGGTGGTCGAGAAACTCGAAGCACAGGAACCTCTTGTGCGCCTGAGCTATAGGGATGTGCAGGTAAGCATCCTGCATGTCTAGAGATGCTAAGAAGGCGCCTTGCTTCAGCATGGGAATGAGACCCGGAAGAGTCACCATGCGGAATCTCTTGTATGCAACCGACACGTTGAGGTCGCTGAGGTCCAGAATTGGACGGAGGTCCCCTGTTTTCTTTGGAACCAGGAAGAAGTGGGACTAGTATCCTTGTCCTCTCTGGTTCTCCGGGACGTACTCTATCGCTCCCTTTTGCAAGAGAGCGAGTACTTCTTGCCAGATCAGTGACTTGTGCTGACCCGGTACCAGGAGAGCAAAGGAGGCCTTGAGGGTGGCTTTTCTGCGAATTCTATAAAGTGGCCTCTTCCGACCAACTGAAGAACCCACCTGTCGGTGGTTATAGCCTGCCATCCCGGCAGGAAGTTCGCAATGCGACCCCCGACCATGATTTCCCGTTGATCCTGAGGGGCGGGGGCCGGAAAGGAGTCAGGCTGTGGCGGCTGAGGGTCCCGCTGGCTGGACCGGCTTGGAAGTACGCTGGCTTCGGCCTGCGGGTTGTTTCCCCTGGGCTCTGCGAAAGCCGGAGCCCCTCTGTTGTGGAGCGGGGCCGGACTGTTGCCTCTGCGTCCGTCCACGAAATCGGCTTTGGTTCCTGCGAAAGGAACTAAGCTTGGGTCGGTACATGGCCTGAACCGACCTCACCGCCTTCCCGGCCTCTTGGAGTTTGGTAATAATCTTCTCTGAGGGCTTACCAAACAAGACTTCTCCCTCGAATGGGGCGTCCATGATATTCTTCTGGACGTCCGGGGTAAAGCCGGAGACGCGCAGCCAAGAGTGTCTCCGGATGCATACGCCTGAAGCTGCTGCTTGGGCCGAGGAGTCCGCAGAGTTGCTCATAGCACTTGGGTTCCCACGTCCGAACCCGTACAAAGGAGCTGAAGCATCTCCTCCTTCTGCTCACCTTCCGGCAGTTTTTCAGGCGCATCCAGACCCTGTTCCCACAAGGCATTTTGGAACTGCACCATGTGGGTCAAGTAATTCAGGGATCTGATGGCGCAGGTAGCGGAAGCATACGTGCGCCTACCCATAGCGTCCAGCTGTTTGGACTCTGGGTCCAGTGGCAGGGTGCTCAGATGTTGCAGTCTCTGGGACCAGTCATGTGAGGCTGTTATGACCAGAGAGTCGGCCTGAGGCTGCTGAGTCAAGTACTGGTCTTCCCTGGGAGCCCTGTACAAGCGATCAGCTTTCTTCGGCATTGCCGGGAGCAAATGTGGATGCTTCCACGCTGCCTTGGTGATGTCCACGAAAGTGTCTACCAAGGGTGGCACCACCACAGGCTTGGGGTCCTTCTGCCGAAGATACTTTGCAAGGCGTAGCCTTTCGGGGTCTAGCTCTTCCGCATCCCATCCCATGTTCTCTTGGATGTGTCTCATAATATCCGAGAACGAAGGGTCATCCGGAGGAGACTTTGGCATCTCGCGTGGATCCGGAGAAGGGATGGAGAGGGGAGATGGGGATCTGGATGTTGAGAACTCTGATCCCATGTCCTCCGTCGAAGGCGATCGTCAGCCCTACCGGCGTCCGATGAAGTGTTGGCCTGGCCGGCGACGGTCGTCTGGCCGACGGCGGCTCCGGGGATCTGTGGCGAGAGGACGATGATGGGCGCACCGGCGTCAGGTCCTGCGGTCTCTTCAGAGAGGTAAGCTCCAAGGTCTTGCAGGGAGGCAAGGAAGCCGACCTGACGTCGGGTTCAGAAAGGCGGGAACCCGACTTATGGTGATGGTGGCGATCCCCAGGCTTGACCAAGGCTCTGGAGGACAAGGAAGGTCTGGCAGTCTTGGCCTGAGAAGAGGAAGACTTCTTAGCCGCAGCAGGGGGAGGCTGAGAGCTGGCCCGGGAGGGGGAGCGGTCGGACCTGGAACCAGAGCTGCGTGAGTCTGAGGCCCTAGACGTGGACCTGGAAGGGGCCTTCTCCCTTCATTTTTCAGCGTGCTTGTGGGCCTTTTTTGAAGAGTCCCCCTTGGAAGACATGGTCTTAAGCTTTTATTCCAGCAAAAAAGCCTGAAGGGCCTTCTGGCGACGGATCCGGGTTCTGCTATTAAACCCCTGGCAAAAGGAGCAGGCCCGGGTGTCGTGGTCTGGGCCTAGGCACCGGACGCAGGCCACGTGAGGGTCCTTGAAGGGGATCTGTTTCCCACAAGCACACTTGGAGGAATGACCGGAGGTCGGAGAGGACATCAGAGAAAAACTTGCATGAAGAAATTTGAATTTCCCGTAGGAAAGAACTTAACCACGCGTCGCGCGCTAGAGCAGAACCGAAGGGTCGAGACATGCAAGTCGACGGCAGGAAAGAACTGGGGAATCGGGCAGGACCGCCCCCTTATGTACTACGTCTGACGTCGGAGGCGGGACCGACGTTGGGGGTGGTCCCCGCTGAAGACAGCTAGCTAGAATTTTTCCGTGGGGTCCTGAAGCCTGCCGGCTTCAGTCCTCATAGTGTAACCTGCTGCAAGAGCTGTGTCTCGAAGTAAGATCTTATGAATCACTGTAGCTAACAGTGATTTATATATATAGAATAAATGCTAGGCAACTGTGGTATACAAGGCTATATACCTATCAAGAGGGCTAATCAGGGCTTCAGGATTGTGGCATTATTGCCCTAATTATCTCCCTGGATAGGTATGTAGCCTTGTATTCCACAGCTGCTTAGCATTTATTTTATATAATACATGGGGATGGTGCAGTTATTTGCACCTGAAAGTCCTGTCCCGTCATCTTGGCCGGTTAGTTTCGGGTTAATTTCCTGGTCTGGTAATGAATTGGCCCCATGGGTTTCCTTAGTGTAGGGTTGGTTTCAGAGCTTTGCTGTTTGGCCCTGTTGTGTTTCCACACTGCATGGTGTCCCTATATAAGGAAACATGTCCTGGTCACTCCTCCCTGTAGTTCCTGTAGCGTGCAGCTCGTGTGTGCGGTAAGGAATGGAGTTTTCGGTCAGAAGCAGTGTGTGGCGTCAGGTGCTGGAGTTAGTGTTCCAGAGGGGGACTGTGAGGATGGCGTTACAGACATCGTGTGAAACGAGAAGGAGGGACTGGCTATTGCATCGTGTAGGGCATGGTGTCTGGTGTGTGCTGTGGAGCGTCGAGGGACACAGCTGTTTGGTAAGAGTGGGGCAGTTTGTTGTTTTGTGGGAGGTTGTTTTTTTGATAGTGGGGTTTAGATAATATGTTTTTGTAGGCAGGTTTCTTTTTTTTTTGGTTAGGGTGCTTTTTTAGGTATGGTAATTAGCATGGGAATTTTTCTTAATTGTTTGGCTGGTGTTAATTAATGTGTTTATTGGTGGAATGGTTATTACCTTTTTTATTGGTTTGGCTGGTGTGTTAACTGGTCATTAAGCTGTTTGATTTGGTGGTCATAATACTGGTCTATGGGTGTTTTTTCCCCCCACGGTAACTGGGTGGTATACAACTGTAACTGTTTGGAATGTAGGTTTAATTGGCGAGGTGCATGGGCTCTTATGGGGACCACATATTATAACAAACGAATAGGGCCTCAGTTGGGTTGTCGCTTACGGTATACAGACTCCTTTCTGAGGTTTGGAAGACAAAGTTGCTCCACTTTGTAGCCCTCTAGCTCAAACGTCACGCTCGAAATCTCTCATACCATAAGAGAAACTCCTGCGAAGGCCATGATAGCTGATAGTAGGAAAAGTTCTGTGAATAGCACTGCAAGCCACCACTTCTAGCATGTGGGAGCAGCAGCTGAACAAAATTTACCAATGGCATCAACCTGATATGCTTTTGCATGTGCAACATTATTTCAGCTCCTTAATCATTTGCAGCTGAAATCATTTCCAGCAAAAAAGGGTTTTGAGGTAATAAAAGAATGCAGTGCAGACTGCTTATACCGGAGGCACAGTAATAACCCCCGCTAACACAGGTAACGCCATTAACGGAGAGGTTTGTGTGTTGCACTTGGGAGGGTTTTGATGACAATGGGAACATAAAATATGACGTCAGAAAGAGGCCTGTAAGACAATCCAGTCTGATCATGAGCAGTTAAAGCCAGTTTTTGTTAACTATTTTAATTTGCCTTTGTTTGCTGTTACAGTCATGTCTGGAGGATAAATGAAATACTTCACCAATGGGATCATGGCCACTTGTTCTTCACTTTGACAGATGAAAGCAGATACTGACAAGTTGCAAGGTTTATTCAGTATATTTTCAGATCATAAACTGTGGTGCAAAACGAACCACTGGCCTGGCAGCAACCGTCATTTGTCTGTGATTAGCCTCTCCACATAGGAGATAGTACTGCCGTATGCATGCTTTTGGCTTCTCATGATGTAGTCTTCCATGGACTGACTTTGGGCCCTTTTCTTTTTTTTTTTTTTAAATGAAGTTTTCTTCCCAGGCACTCAGTTGTCCCAGGGATTTATCTTGATGTTAGGGATACTGGCTTATTTTTATATTTTTGCTGCTGACTGGGAAAGGAGGACTAGGTAAGTCTACCTATTTTCAACCTCATTCCAGCAGGGGGTGGGAATGCAGATGGAAAGCAACTGAAATTGAACCGGTTGCTGGTACTGTTTTTTTTTTTGTTTTTATCTCTCTCACAGAGGGAGGAAACTTGGCCAGGACACCAAGGAAATACCCCTATTTTTTTTGAGAAGTGCCATGGGATCTTTTAATGTGCACCTGAATAATGACCAGAAGGATAATGAGTTCCTGATGTATCCTATTCAGATCTGTGGCCTCCAAACACTCCCCCAGGCCCAGTAACCCATTAGTTAATCCTATGAATTTCTCTATGTGGGAGGACCTCCAGGGAGGGCCATCCTCCCCACTGAGGCAGTCCACCATGTGGATAAGAATCTAGGACCTAGGGGTGTCCCAGAGGCCCAGACTGTCATACAGACAGACGAGTCAAGGTCCCCGTCTCCACCTTTCCCGACATGAAGGCAGCTGTCCAATTTGCCTTGCACACACACACAGCAGGACCCTCCAACAGGAGCAAGCGCTCCATACTCAGGCCAGTCACCTGGCAGGTACAGCCCCAGTGCTTCGCCAGTCAAGGGTTCGTCAGAAGGCGACTGATCAGCCTGTATGATTATAGGTACGTTTTTAACTAAGACAAATGTGATAATGCATTTTTTTTAAATATCCTTTTCATTCTCCGTAATGGCCTACTTAGCCTGATCAATAAACTTTTATTTATTTGAAATCTCAGATTACAAGTACCTACGAGTCTAAAGACTCTTTTACGTAGGTTCCACATCATATACCAACAAATCACAATATAAACAACTAAGTCTATTAAAACTGCAAACATATGGATACATAAAAGGTTTAGGAGGCTATTAGAAGGAATATAATCATACAGGTGAAGGCTATTGAGTAACAGAAATATACATTGAATAGACTAACTGATTTGTCCCAACAAGGACTGCAGGCAGGAGGAGGCAACCAGAAATTACTTTGTTGGTAAGGTGATAGCCTAATGTAGGCTTCGTCCACAAGGTGATGAGGGGGTAAGAGTTATCACAGGTGGGGGGGGGGAGAGTGAGAGGATATACTGGGGCTAAGGAGGGTAGTCACAGAGGCTGTGTGCAACAAGGTATGATTTCAGGAGTTGTTTAAAGGGGCCCAATGTGGATGTGTCAATGGTGCCGGCTGGAAGCCCATTTAGCCAACTGGGAGTCCTATAACTGAAAAACCGTTGGGCATGACTTGTTCGATAAAAGGGGACTTGGTAGGCATGATTTGATCCTTTCCTAGTGGCACGAGGGCAGGCGAAGCGGGTTACCAACAGCTGGGAGTTTGGGGGGGTAAGGGCTAAGCTAATTTTTTTCCCCATATAGGTAGGTGTGGTACTTAATCCTGTCACTAAGGTTGAGCCATTTAGTCACATAGTAGAGGTCACATATATGTGTCCTACTGTGGGAGGCAGAGGCCAGCCTACAGGTTTTTATTTAGGACTAGGTGAATTCTTTGTAGCGCCGTGTCAGTAGCAGCGCCATATATGATAAGACCGTAATCCACTATTGAGAGAATGGAGCATGTGACTGGCATTTTGAGGGTTTCTTCTGGCATACAGTGTTTATGCCTATAAAGCACCCCCAGCCTACTGTGGACTGCTTGGGAACTTTGAACTGAAGACAAAGCAACAGAGACAGATCAATGCAAAGTTTTTAAGAGATATGTTCCAAATAACTCAAGCAATCTCTAAACCGAATCAAAAATGTCACGGGATGCGAATGGTGCAGGTGCAGCAAGAGACAGGCACTATACAAATGACTGGGGGAGGCCTCCACATCAAGAACTAAACTGGACTGCCTACACCTGCGCTGCTGTCAGAAAGAGACAGCCTGTGTCTGGTGCAGCCTGCTCTGCGGAGGCAGGAAGAAGGTGGCACAATCCACAGGGGGCTAAGCCTGTGCTTCTGTGTCAAAAGTCCACTTTCTGCCTCTAAGGAAGCCCAGGAGGGAAGAATCCCAGCAGTACTGCAGCCCTGCAACCAGCAACAGGAGAGAAAACTGTGTTTACCCACATAAAGGGGTCAGGATGCCAGCTGAGACTTTTTCCTATGCCAATTATGAACGCGGCTGGGGTAAATCAATGCCGCAATTCCAGTTGCTAAAAACGTAACATGTTTGAAAACGTTACTGTAGTCTCCTGTGAATGTTGTGACATCTGTTATGGTGGTACAGAATATTGAATGCAGGGTGCACATTTGTCTAAACATCTTGTTTATTCTACAATCTCTAACCGGTATCAACTATTTTGTTTTTTTTGTACAGAATCAAACTTACAAACAGCATATTTAAAAGTTATAACTAGTACACTGATGTACTAGAACTCAAATATGCAATGGTCTGACTCAAAATGCGCAGCTTGTCATCACTCGTGAGGGGACAGAACTTTTATAACTCATGTGTGGCTACACCACTCTTGAGTTGTGGTCCTGCCCTCTAAGATAAATCACATATTTTGAGTCACGCCATTGCCTATCCCCTATCAATATGTATTACATAAACATGGTGGAGGCCATCTGTTAGGGTTGACTTAGTGCTTATATCAAAAACAGGGTTTTGAACCGCTTATATCTTAGCAGTGTCAGGCCTAGGACTGTGAAATTTGGAATGTATAGTCTCAGTCCTAGGGGCTTGTGTTTGGGCAAGTCTGTTGAAAATCAGTTTGGTAGTTTAAAATGTATTAATTAAAAAGCGCCTTTCCCACAAATTTTATTTAGCCAGTTGAATAAACAAACAGGCAACTTCCTTACCCGAATGGGAGTCCCTCCGTAGAAATTGTAAAATGTTATGTTTAACCCCCTAAGGAAGGGAGAGTATTGTATTTTGCCCCCCAAGGGGCTAGCCACTCGATCCCTTCCACTTCCTGGTCTCAGACACCATCTTCGCGCTCCGATGTTTTGTGATCCCTTCCCTTCCTTGGGGGTAAACATAACATTTTACAACTGCTACGGAGGGACTCCCATTCAGGTAAGGGAGAATCCTGTTTATTTATTTTACTTATTTTTATTTACTTAACAAATCAGAAAGACATTTGAGCCAAGAGCTCTTTTACACATCAAGTCACAAGAATAACAAATTACAATGGTTTCAGTAAGTAGTACAACATGAGGAAAATAATTACATGAACAAAAGAACAATGTGGCAAGATAAATATTGTGTCAAGTGCAGCCAGTGGCCTTGTCTGAAGGCAGTGGAAGGGCTTACAACGATAGAAGGATAGGGAGGTGAATCGGGGGTGGAAAGAGTAAAATAAGAGTAAGAAGGAGCTGCCATAATTAATGTTATGCAGAAAAGACCCATGGGGGAGGGGTAAGAGGCAGAGAACGAGGTGAGGAAACAAGAGAGGCGGAGGGGAAGTGGGAGTGGAGGGGGATGAGGTAGGATGAAAAGAGGGCAGGGATAGGGATGGGAAAGGGATGAAGGGAGTGCTGTAAGTAGAATAGCGCAGCAACAGGGTTATTCAATTAGCGAAGTACAATTTGCGGGAAAGGTGCTCTTTAAAAAATATCCATTGTGACAACAGTGACAACGATATTTTTTGATATGCTGCCCTTACTGATGTCTCTAGATGTCACTAGATATCTTTTTTATCATGTCATCTTTACCCCGACTTCTAAGGGATATGCAACAGGGACCTGTGGAATAAACTGTTTATTTTCACAAGAGCTGCTTGACCTGGGATAACCTCACAGTGGTATAAGCCACAACCGGTGTGTCCATGGTCAAACAGCTCGAGTGAAAATAATCATTCATTTCACAAGGTCCCTGTTGTATTTTTCCATTTTATGCAATAGTCATGGACCTTGTGAGATGTTTAACTTTTACAAGATTTTTAAACAGTTTTGTAAAATAAATTATGTGGAACTTTTTGGTGACGTAGTGTTTGTACTTTTTTTTCTGGAAGCTGTTGCCGTGGGCGTTGCCTGGGATGCCCACGCTGATGTTCTTCCTTCTGCGCTCACGGACCGAGGTACTACCTTTCCAAAACATTCAAATTAATATTAGCGGTGCAATTTAGCAAGCGGGTCGGAATCAACTCAGCAAGTCGACTAGAGTCAGTAGCGGAGGTGTGCTGGCATCGGAGAGCTGCAGTTTCTTTTTTTAATTCTAATTTTAAATATTTTATTAAATCTCATCATCTGCTGACCCAGATAGAGACAGAAACAAGCAGGTGTTCAGGAGGTGTGCCGCAGAGAAGCAAGCAGTGCAGCATGAGACAGGAACGCCATTTGTGTTTGGAGGCAGCTGTTTTAAGGAAAACAGATAAGGTATTGCTTTTTCTACAGGTGTAGTGCTAGGAGCGGAACCAGACAAATGAAGGGAACATGCATGTCACCGAGCTTGGCAGGGGGGCATGAAGGTGAATGGGATGAACCAAAAAAAAAAAGAGAAAGAAAACTGACTGGGAGCAAGCTATTGAGACGACAGTGTCAGCTGTCTTCTGTAGCAGCGGCAACGGGAGATCTAGTGCTGCGAGCGAGGGGCAGAGACTGGGAGGGAGAGAGACAAGAACTTGTATGGTTATTTAAAAACAACTTTCACGTCCTTTTTTAACATGTTTGTGAATGCAGGACTAGTCAGTGATTGAGGTGGTTACTTGTGTGTGGTCTGTACCGGTTAACGGTAAACTGCAGAAGGGAGTAGTAGTGCCGGCAGGCACATGGCGGGCGGAGCCATAGAGTGACGTGTCTACTATGCACATGCGTTCATCATGACATGCCTACTGTATACATAAATACTGATGACGAGGCTACTGTGTACATAAATAAAATTTATGTATACAGTAGTTCAAATATCAGTATTTATTGCAGTGGCTTTTTTGTCCACACCTACAGCATAAATTACATATACATACATACATGCGTGCACACAAACACACACAAAATACTGTCATTTTGTATACATTTACCTGGCTGCGCCATACTCTGGTGGGGGCTGGTACCTCATGAGCGGCACATCAGTCCTGACTTGCTGGCCCATGCGATGGTCATTAAAGAAATGTCCATGTTCCTGAGGCTTACATGCCATAGGCTGCGCTGACATGTTCTTGAAAGGGTAATCAGGTGGAGGACCTCTGTGATCCATCCCTTTCATAGTTGTCTGTGCAGATGCCTGTCCTGAATTTTTATAGAATTCTTTTGACCCTGTATTTTTGTACAGGTCATTGGGATGCTGTGGAGAAAGAGGGGCACTGGTGACGGGAGAGTGGGCCTTTACACCACTGGTGGCTAGCGAGAGCTGCATTAGCCTCTCACTAAGAGAACGTACGTGCCCTTGCTTGAGGTCCCTCAGTCCATCATCTTGGTGGACCTTTCCAGTGCTGACTCGTTGAACTGTAGGTCTCCCCTCAGTCTTCATCTTCTGATTTGTTACCCCTGTCACGTAAAAGGCAGCCCCCACACTTGTATGCTGTTGGCCTCTGAAATACTGAGACTGAACTTTTGCTTCTTCATAGGACGGAAGGTCCTCACTATTTTGTGTCTGACCTGCTCTTGGCGAGAGCTGCTTTTCCATAACACTGTTGTCCACCTGAAGTTCCTGGCCTTGGGGCTCCTGGCGGGCAGCATGTGGAACTAATTGGTGGTCCTGTGGAGTCAGCCCGTCATTCTGAGTCCCTGCCCCGCCACTGCCGTTAAAGGGCACTGGATTTCCAGAAGCTTGCTGATGCAAGGCAAGGAAGGTACGGTTTTCATTGGGGTTTCCGTATCGGAGGTGCTCCTGCAGAAGGCGTTGAAGAACATTCCCAGCCCCCGACTCTTCAGAGCTCCTCATGTCAGCTTCCTGTGGTGCCTTATGAATGCAGTGCAAAACAGGGCTTCTGGGCTGCCCTTGACCTGGTGAAATAGAGAAAATATATTTAGTACATTAAATATGTGATGTACAGGTTGGTCTGTACAGTGTTTGGAGTGGACAAATTAGTGTGGTTTTCTACACAAAACAGGCTGTTGTATTAGGCAGTTAGGTGGACTACACAATGCTTTATTTCCATTTTTTTTTCTTTTAAATTTGTAAGTGCCTACAACTTACATAAGTGAAAGGACAGCTAATAAGAGAAAGAGACAGCACTCCTGGGGGCTCTCATAGATCTACAGTATTTGTTTTTACAGAAAGTCCACCATATGCTAAGCCCCCCCCCCCCAAAAAAAAATAAAGAAACTATGCTTTATGAGGAAATGAGAGCTACAGGGAGGGTCAAAATCACTCTCTGCATATACTTCATTTAGTACCCCAGGTAAAAGTGTCTTTATCTGACTTTTCAATTACTTTTTTTGTCTATAGAAACATAGAATTTGACAGCAGATAAGGACCGCTTGGCCCACCTAGTCTGCCCATTTCCCTACCTAATGCATAGGCTGCAGATCCTAGTTAACCAACTGCCTACTTCCTCCTACCCCCACTAGAATTGACTTATGTCTGTCCCATGCATTCTTGAATTCCCCTACTGTTTTTGAGTCCACTACCTCCTTAGAAAGGCTGTTCCATGTATCCACAACCCTGTCCATGAAAAAAAATACTTCCTCACATTACCTTTGAGCTGTCCCCCCTCTATCTTCAAATTGTGCCCCCTTGTTCTTGCACATTTCTTTTTCTGAAAGATGCTACCCTCTTGGACTCTGCTGATTCCCTTGATGTACTTGAAAGTTTCTATCATGTCCCCCCTCTCCTCGAGTGTATGCATATTAAGCTTCTTTAATCTCTCTTCATATGTCTTCTGGTGCAGATCCTGCACCATTTTAGTTGCCCTCCTCTGGACAGCCTCCATCCTATGTCCTTGCGGAGACGGGGTCTCCAGAACTGGACGCAGAACTCCAGATGGGGTCTCACCAACTGTCTGTACAGAGGGATAACAACTTCCTGTTTTCTGCTGGTGATGCCTCTCCCTATGCATCCTAGTATCCCACCAGCCCTCCTTACTGCCTTCTCACATTGCTTGCCCACCTTAAGGTCATCTGATATGACTACCCCCAGGTCCTTTCCTGTTTCTGTTGTAGTTATTATCTCACCACCCATTGTGTACTCTTCCCCTGGATTTTTGTTTCCCAGGTGCATTAATTTGCACTTCTTTGCACTGAATCTAAGCTGCCATATATTTGACCTTTCCTCCAACCTTGCCAAGCCCCTTTGCATCCTCTCCACCCCACCTTCTGTATCAACTTTGTTGCAGATCTTTGTGCCATCTGCAAAGAGACATACTTTTCCTTTCAGTCCCTCTGCAAAGTCACTTATAAAGACATTAAAGAGGACTGGTCCCAGTACTGAACCCTGCAGTACCTCACTAGTAACCCCCCTTTCTTCAGAGTAAACTCTGTTTACTATTAGCCTCTGTATCCGGTTGTCCAGCCAGTTTTTAACCCATGCTACCACCTTGGGACCCACTCCCAGGCTAGCTAACTTGTATATTAATCTTTTGTGTGGGACTGTGTCAAATGCCTTGCTAGAGTCTAGGCAGGCCATGTCCACTGCCCCTCCCTGGTCTACCACATTGGTCACCCAGTCAAAGAAATCTATTAGATTTGTCTGACATGACCTTCCTGCTGTGAATCCATGCTGCCGGGGGATCCTGTGCCCCACTGTTTTAAAGAGCCTGCAGTAATCTCCTAAGACCACTGGTTTACAGGAATCTCCACAGAAACACAGTTTAAACTCCTAGGCTAAAATAGTGGTATAATGTTGAGAGAACACAAACCTCTCTAGGCTAGGTACCAGTTTCCAGTTCATCTCCATCTATAAAGGTTGGAGAACTTCCCAAACAACACCTCCCCCCAAATGTTCTATCTAACTCCAAGCCATAAAAATAACGGGCTTTAAAAGGTGAACCCACAATTTGCAATTCCACCCCTATTGTTGTACCTGCTGCTTCCATATCTTGTAACTACTGCCAATAGCTTTGGAAAATCAGCCAGGAATTTATGACCAAAAGTGTACTTATTCCAGCAGTCAAGCAGAAAAGCAGTACAACCCCCCCCTCAAAAAAAAAGTGTGTGTAAGTTTTTTCGTTTCTATTACTTAAGAGTTACAAACAATGTTTTCCTCATTATTCTGTACTGCCAGTATCTCAATTTGTTTTTTAATCAAGAGTTCAACACAGCAAAAAAACTGCTTCTTTGTTTTTAAAAAGAAAACTATATTGAGAAATACAAAGGAAGTTTCAATTGTAAAGTTAAATCCCAGTCAGCCTTTTTTTTTTTTGTGATCATTTCTATTCAGATATGCAACAAGACAAGTTTTCCCCTGTTCACACCTTTCTAGGACATGCTTGGGCCTTGTACTTCTTTTCCCCGTAGGTGAAAGCAACAAATTCACCTGTTTCTGCATCACACCTGTCCTTTCCAATGTAGAGAACAAGTTCTTGCATTTCACTTTCAATTCCTGCAACTGCATACATACATAACGCAAGCTCGGGAGGTGGAGAGAGAGCCATCCCAAATATCCCCTCTCCTTAAAGTGATTAAAGCAATCCTCAACCACCAGATACCTAAAGAACATATTTCACTTTTGTATAAAACTATAAAGGGCCTATATAAAGATTGCGCTAACCCACATAGATTCAAATGGCAGGAGAAAGTAGACTCAGACCTCACGGAAGAAGACTGGGATAGGATTTTTAAAGTATCTTATAAGACAACCCACTCTCCACTCTGGCAGGAATTTGCGTGGCAGGTCAGACTGCTATATTCTGATACCCCCGCTATACAAGGTAAATGGTCCCGTGATCGTTCCCAAGCATGTTGGAGGAGATGTGGTGAGACTAAGGCCCACCTCTCACACATCTTTTGGCAGTGTCCTGTGCTCCAGCCCTACTGGCAGCAGACTACTGCCGAAATCCGGGAGGAGGCAGTATGGCGCAGTGGGTTAAGGCTCTGAGCTGCAAATCTGGAGACCTGGGTTTGAATCCCACAGCCCCCTAGGTGCATACTGTGTGACCCTGAGCAAGTCACTTAACTTCCTTGTGCTCCCAGGTTGCACCTGCAAACAAGCTTTCAGCTTAGTGTGTCTCACCTGGTAAAAATAATTGGTTAAAAAAAAATGTTTGCAATCACCACCCCGCTAGATCTGACAAATATGATCTTGGGCCTACCTTTGCCCAGTATTCGGGGAGCAGATCAGTTATACCTCTGGAACATTCTCCTTGCAACTGCCCATAAGGCCATCACCAGCAGATGGCTCAAGGAGGAACCCCCGCTTTCAAAACTGGCTGGAAATAGTCCAAGACATTTCAGAAATGGAAGAAATGACCTATAAGGTTAACCTAAAAATGCACATCTTTGTCCAGAGATGGACCAGATGGTCTCTCTGGAAAGAAGCACTGCCTTTGAGCAACCCCTGATTGGACGGTTCCTGTCGGAGGAGGATTTCCCCTGGTCTATTATCCCCTTACTGCTATGCTAAATCCTGTATTGATTGAGGTAATAAACAGATGTGGGACAGACACGGCTGAGTAGTCCTCTTGTTCCATTCTAATAAGATGGGCGAGAGGACCATTGCTTCCTTACAGGGTTAAAGAATGTATTATTAAGTAGTTGTATCAGTTTATACAGTTTGCATAACAACATATGGCTAATGAAAGCTGGAAATATGCCTTAGATTACAATTATAGTTCTTGTATGAATGCTGCTTGTTCCTCTTTGTGAATTCCTGTACCCAAGCTTTACAATAAATGAATTAAAAAAACCAAAAAAAAACAAACAAACAAGCTTGTGTGCTGCAATCCACAACTTTTTTATCTTACCGTTGAGCTTGTAATTATGAATCAAATCATCTCTATATCTACCTATAGTGTATGGGAGAGTGCAATTATGAATGGAATTCAATGAATTCCTAGGCTTGTTGTACCATCGTAGTGATGTCAAACTGCTGTTGTACCATCTTGAGTGCATCACTATGATAGTACAACAACGTAGAATGCCCTCACATTCCTGTAACTGTGGCACTGCGCCAATCGCTTTTTTTTTTCCAGTTTCTTCTCATAGCCGTAAGGGAAAAAGCGAGCTGCCACTACAACTGTTTGAATCCATTCACCATGTCTTTATTATTATTATTTTTTTTTATTAATATTTAATTCCTCAATGTTGAAAAAGGATCCATCTTCAGGACAGGCACAAACCAGGCCAGTATCGATAACAGTAGTACTGGAGACACAGCTTTTAGTATGGACAGGAATAGTCACACTGTTGTAAAAGTTCAAGATTTACTGGAGAAACCATACCTCTCAACCAGTGGCGGAGCCAGGTTTGGGAGCATTTAGGAGCAGGGGGCATTCAATGAGTCACGGGCTCCACAATGGGCACTGAACAGTGAATAAACATAGTGGCACCACTACTCAGACTGGGGCAGCCGCCCCCAGCCCCCAGCTCTGCCACTGCTCTCAACTGTCCCTGATTTTCAGGGACATCCCATATTGCCTCATATTTTTCCTCTGTCCCTCGTAAAATCTGTATTCTTGTGACACAACAGTGGGGATTAAAAGCACAAAATAGAAGCTGGCCCTGCTGGCACAATGGGTTCTCTGCTTGCGGCGCTTGGCGGCCAGGTTTGGGAATGGACCTGGATCATCGGAGGCGGCTGGGGAGGAGAAGGATGAGCATCCCATGGACTGCTCTCCTTCTCGAGGAGAGATGGGAAACAGCGGTCGGCACACCTGAGGACTCCTGGCAGAGGCCGGGGGAGCTCAAGTGTCCGGCCAGCGTACTGTTCTGAGGCCGGAGGCGGACGCTGGCGTCATTGCACATCCCGCCTCCGTAGCGAAAAAATAGCGGAGAAAAAAGTGAGGCAAGGACCACCGTGCATATAGACTCTCCCGGAGGACCTCACGCACCATCGTCGCTGCGGGTCCCCGACCAGATACTAGTCCCGTGGTCACCAAGAAAGTGGCCGCGGCCCCGCCCTCCGGGAGGTAAGCCGGGAGTGACTAAGGGACCTCAGCAGCCATAGACGGTGGTGGAGGTCTCCAGGGGCCATGACCAGGGCTGAAGAGGAAGACGGGGTCCTGCCAGGAGGAAAATAGAAAATAAAAATAAATAAATAAAAGCACAAAATAATGTAAAATATTACAGTTACAGACTTGTTATTCTTCAGAAAATGCATCTTAACACAGATCCATTTATTCTTTCAGCTTTCTGAGTGAATAGTACCAGATTTTAAGATGTGTCCCTGATTTGGGGTCTTCGTCCCCGATTTCTTTTAAGCCTTGTCCCTGATTCATGAGGCAAGAGGTTGAGAGGTATGGGAGAAACCTACATCTAAATCAGTTCCAGTTCCCTCTCTTAGTAAGTGGGCAGATGACTTTCATAGAGAGTTAAAATGCTCCATTTGTCTGGAAATTTTTAATAAACCGGTACTGGTGGAGTGCGGGCACAGCTTCTGTAAGGTCTATATTGACAAGTTTTGGGACAGTGACAGTTAAAAGAAACCCTATTGCTCCAAGTGTGGAATGGCACTCCCAGACAGGAAGCTTGTTGTTAACGTATCGCTAGCTAAGTTGGTAAAGAAAGTTGAGATCGGACCTGAGCAATGCACAGAATGCAAGTAAAATGACCACTCAGATGCTCACTAAGAAGGACCATGGGGTTCTGCATGATGTAGACAAATGTTCTCTCAGTGGCATTTCCCTGACAGACTCGCACATTGCGAACCTCTGTCCTCCAGACACAGGAAATGTGAGTCACATAGAACAGCCTTTTTTTTTTTTCCCCAAAAACTTCAAATGCTCTGTTGTCTGACGTGGCTTACCTGGATTTCAGCAAGGCCTTCAACACCATTCCACACAGAAGACTGGCACATAAGCTAGGCAGTATGGGAGAGGTCCAAAGACAGTAAAAATGGGTACAGAGTTGGTTAAATAACAGAACTTAGAGGGCGGTGGTAAATGGAGTTCACTCAAAGGAAGGTAAGGTAACCAGCGGGTACCACAGGTATCAGTACTGGGAGCGGTCCTTTTCAATGTCTTTATTAGCCACATCACAGAAAGGCTGGTAGGAAAGGTATGCCTGTACACGGATTACACAAAATCTGCAACACAGTGGACACACCATGGGGAGGAAACAAAGAAAATCTAAAAAAAAAAAAAAACTAGAAGACTGGTCAAGGGTTTGGCAGGAAAATGATGGAATCACTTCTGAAAGAAAGAATTGTTGAGTACCTAGAGGCCAGCGGGGCACAGGACCCAAAGCAGCATGGATTTACAGCAGGAAGGTCATGTCAGACGAATCTAATTTATTTCTTTGACTGGGTGACCAAAGTAATAGACCAGAGAGGGGCTGTGGATATGGCCTACCTAGACTTTAGCAAGAAATCTGACACAGTCCCGCACAAGAGACTAACAACCAAGTTAGCCAGCCTGGGAGTGGATCCCAGGGTGGTAGCCTGGGTAGCAAACTGGCTGCGCAACAGGACACAGAAGGTAATAGTGAATGGAACACATTCCGAAGAAAGGGGGGTTACTAGTGGAGTACCTCAGGGCTCAGTACTGGGTCCAGTCCTCTTTAATATCTTTATAGGTGACATTGCAGAGGGTCTGGAGGGAAAGGTATGCCTCTTTGCAGATGACACAAAGATCTGTAACAGAGTTGATACACAAGGTGGGGTAGAAAGGATAAGAAGGTACTTGGCAAGGTTGGAGGAATGTTCAGACATATGGCAACTTAGATTCAATGCAAAGAAGTGCAAAGTAATGCACCTGGGAAACAAAAACCTAGGAGAAGAGTACACAACAGCAGGGGAGGTACTAACAACAACAGAAATGGAAAGGGACTTAGGGGTAGTCATATCAGATGACCTAAAGTTAGGTAGGCAATGTGAGAAATCAGGAAGGAGAGCCAGGGGGATACTGGGATGCACAGGACGGGGCGCCACAAGTAGAAAAGGAAAGTGGTTATCCCTCTGTACAGACAGTTGGAGAGACCCCATCTGGAATACTGTGTGAAGTTTTGCAGACCCCATCTACACAAGGACATAGACAGGATGGAAGCAGTCCAGAGGAGGGCAATTAAAATGGTGCAGGGACTGCATCAGAAACCATATGAAGAGAGACTGAGAGAGCTTAATACGTATACCCTTGATGAAAGCCGGGCCGGGGGGACATGATAGAAACTTTTAAGTACCTCAAGGGAATCAACAAAGTCCAGGAGGGTAGCATTTTTCAGAAAAAGAGATGTGTAAGAACAAGGGAGCACAATCTAAAGGGGGGGGGATGGCTCAGGGGTAATGTAAGGAAATGTTTTTTTCACGGAGAGAGTGGTGGATGCATGGAACTGCCTTCCTGGGGAGGTTGTTGGATCTAAAACAGTGGGGGAATTCAAACATGCATGGGACAGACATAAGGCAATTGTAGTGGGGGGTTGCAGGAAGTAGGCTGTTGGTTAACTAGAATCTGCAGCTTATCCAATAGGAAGGGAAATGGGCAGACTGGGTGGGCCAAGTGGTCCTTATCTGCCGTCAAAGTCAATGTTTCTATGTTTTTAACTGAGCTTCAATGCCAAAAAAATGTAAAATTATGCACATGGGGCACAGAAACCCAAGGGCAATGTATCATATGTATCATTTTGGGGGGGGGGGGGAGTGTTAACAACAACAAAACAAGAAAGGGATCTGGGGGTCATCATATCTGATGACCTGAAGATAGCAAAGCAGTGTGATAAGGCAGTAGGAAACGCAAGTAGGATGCACCACAGGGAGAGGTTTCACCAGCAGAAAAAGGAAGGCAGTGTTGCCCATGTATAGATTAATGGTGAGGCCACACCTGGAGTACCGTGTCCAGTTCTGAGGGTCCCATCTCAGAAAGGACATAGACCGGGTGGAGGCAGTACAGAGAAGGGAAACCAAAAGGGCACATGGCCTGCATTAGAAGCCCTATGAGAAAAGACTCAGGGAATTAAATATGTACTTACTGGAGGAAAAGAGAGAAAGGGGAGACAAGATAGAAACATTCAAATACCTCAAGGGTATCAGTAAGGTACAGGAGGGTGGAATACTTCACGAAAGAGATGCTCAAGGATGAAGGGACAAGATATGAAACTGGAAGGGGGAAGAATTAGAGGGGATGTAAGGAAATATTTCTTCACAGAAAGGGTGATGGACACCTAGAACAGCCTCCCCGCAGAGGTGGTAGGTACCAAAATAGTAACAGGTTTCAAACGCACGTGATAGACACAGGGGACCTTCATAACAGGGCTTGGGGGAAATCAAGGCCAGAGATCAATTAGGGTCTACAGTAGCACAGTAGGTAGAGACTTTAGGGTAGACTAGGTGGGTCAAGAGGTCCTTTTCTGCTGACAGCTTCTATGTTTCTATGTTGCACTGTTGCCCATACACTATAAAAGACAATGGATGGACAACAGTGAACAACAACGCTGAGTTCACTTCTTGAAGTCATCATGATAACCATAGACCGCTTGAGCTTCACTCTCGAGGTCTACTTGGTTGTCATGACCTTTTGAAGTGAACACAGCGTTGCTGTTCTCCGTTGCCCATCCATTATCATATATAAAATTTCTATCTACGTACTGTTGAGCTTATTATAAATCAAACTGTCTATAATATAAATGAAAACCTCTACATCTTTTTTTTATAATCATGTCAAAAAATTATAACAGTAAAACCAGTTCAACATGTCAGCAGAGAGACATACAGGTGTTTGTTCTAAAAATAAGGAGTTCATAATACATGCAAAGCTTCAATACTAACAAAAAAAAAATAAACTGGTCTCCATAGTAATTATACAATATAAAATACCCTTTCTCCAATATTACCCGGTAGTATTTATCTGGCCTAACCAAATCCCTTAGCTGGGACAAACTGAGCTTCTACAGCAAGCATATAATGCACCCATCATGTGCAGTGGTTTGTACCCATATCCAGCTGCTGTCTAAGGGACAATGTTAGCGATCTCTATCTAGTGGAGGATTTTGCCCCATAGGATCCACTATTGTTTATTTCCCCATTTATGATATAAAAGATACACTATGGATCCTCAATTAAATAGCTGGCATAGCACAGCAAAACACTATGTAAAACAGGGGGTAATGCTAACCATTTCCAGAAATGAGTAGAAGTGGACTGCTAACAATTTTTTTGAGCGAGTTCATGGCACAGTAGAGAAAATTATTATAACTATAATTTAACATTTTGCTACCCATTCTGTGCTAAGTGCTATGCACTTTCACAGCTGACTAGCACGTGAGCATGCAAAACTGCTAATTATTTATTTTTTTGGCTTACTTAATACCTTGCATGTTATTAACACCTTAATAACAAATTCATACCAAATTCATAGCTAACAAACACACTACAAACCCCTCTAAAAAACAACCTTAATAACACATCTAACAATTCCCTAAAAAACAAAGAACCCCTACACTGCAGCCCCAACGGCCTCTACAACTACGGCCCCTGAAACAAAAAACAAAACAGACCTGTAAACAGAAAAGTCTCTAACCTAAACAGCACAAAATCAGTACCCCACTACCACCACCGGAATTACTTAACAGCCACGTCACAGATATTTTTACTGCTGCTCCCACGCCCTCCATGCTGTTCCTCCTTAAGACACTGCTCTTAAACGCCACAACCTACCACAGACAGCTCACCGCCACTCTCAAACACAAATGACGCTCTTACATACTGCCCCCAACTGCACGTTAAAAACCACTGCTCAGGACTACAAGAAACAGCCCCACTGCACTTACCAGACCACCACTGAGCCATCCTGAAGCAAACTTGGGGATGGCACACCAAATCCCCACCTACTTTTACGCACACAACAACTCTGAGGAAAGCTGAAAGGGGCCAAACTAGACAGCCACTACACTACAGAAAAACACTAAGGGACTTAATACAGGAGGGACACCGCTACACTACAGAAACATGCTACACCAAGTAAAAACACTAAAGTAGCTAAACAGAAAAAAAAACAAAAAAACACAGATACTTTAAAGCGAAACAGATCAGTCTAATGTAATATACTGTATAAACATCTGACAGGGAAGTTCCAGACATTCATTAACTATCCCTATCTGGGTGTCGCACAAGTCCATTAAGGCCACAAGCCTATCTGACCCCTCAATGGTAATACTTCACGAAAATCTGGGACTTTGCTATCAGCTATTTTCTAGACAGACGGACAGACAGATACTGACAACAGACAGGTAAGTAGACAGAGATAGATAGATAGATAGACAGGTAAGTTAGACATAGATAGATAGATAGATAGATAGATAGACAGACAGACAGACAGACAGAGATAGGGAGGACACACACACGCACCTATTTCTGCTCCAGTTCTGTTACCGTCTTCCTCAGTTATGGTGGAGAGTTCATGGTGGTGTAATCACTTGATATCCTCTTGCCAGCTAAGAACTTCGGCTCTATTGGTTCTCAATCCCTTCAATGATCCAGGGACCGTCTGCACTATGCTCCACACCCAAGGATTCTAGAAAGACAAGACAGCGAACATTTAGTTTCATATTTCTTTTTGGTGACAGGCAGAACATTAGTCTTTATCTAATTAAGAAAGCTTATAAGCTGGCCCGTTGGCTCAGTGGTTGGATTTCCTCTTGTGACACTGGCAACCCAGGTTCGGGAACAGACTCGGTCGCTGGAGGGCCAGCCAAGGGGAGAAGGCTTGAGCGTCCGACAACTGCTCGCATTCTCCGGGGGTGGGCTGGTGCCTGCTGACCCCCGGTGGAGACCAGAGGTACTGCAGTACGCTGAGCCAACTGGGGTGGGGCGTAACGGACGTTGGCATATGCCTAGAAGTCGTGGCACGCTGCGCTCCAAGGGAAGAAAATGGAAAACACTGGCTCCCTGCTGACTGGATGACGAGCACCCGTCCTGCACCACCACAAAGCCCTGGAATGACTCCACGGCAGCTTGCCAGGGATATGGAGTTTGCCTACAGGCACTTTCCCTTGGAGGAGAGGGACCCTCCAGACACAGGGATAGGTCGGGTTACCCTACGGTAAGACTGCACAACGGGTCAGGAGAATGGTGGTGTGGGGTCGGGGGTGTGAGGCATCGGCCAACAGAAGGGAGGTGGACGCAGGGTGCCAAGTGAGAAGGAAAAAATAGATAACACAAAAAAGTTTATAAATTAAGGCACTTACAGTACGGGGATTACCGAACAAAGCTGCAAAAATGGAAAGGGATGATTTTTACACACTTCAAAGCTAGGCAATGCCAAGCCCACTCACTTTGGTGTTGGCAAATAAACTCTTTGACTAACTAAACCATTAATTTAATCTTCTTCAAACTGCATTTTACTACCGAAGCTGTGTTATACATTACTGGAAAAAACTACAACAGGCACACATCCAGCTAAATAAAATTAAAAGCACTGAATTTATTTCTACCTTCAGTATATTGCTACCCTGTAAAAACCATTTAATTTAGAATTCATCTGTATTTCTTAGTTATCTGATATACATATTACTTTTTAAACATACAAACTTACGAATCTGCCAGCAGAAACAGGCCTCATGGTCTACCAAGTCTGCTTGAATGTGCAGTGCAGCTAGCACCCTTACTTTGTGGCTGCCCCCCTTCCCCCACCCTGTCCCATCCCCTTTTAAAACTTCACACCATCTTACAGGCTACCACCTCCTCGAGCATAGTGTTCCATTTAGCCACAACCCTCTCTGTGGAAAAAAATGTCTCCTCATCTCTCTCCTATATCTCCCCCCCCCAATCTGAGACCATGCCCTCTCATGTCCCTCCCCCTCCTCAACTTAAAGACCCCTTCTCTACCTGTCTTATTTATCCCCTTCAGGTATGTACATATTTAATTCACTCAGCCTGTCCTTGTAGGGTTTGTCCTCCAATCCCTGGATCATCTTTGTTGCCCTGCGCTGCACCCCCTCCAGTAATCCAATATCCTTCCTCAGAAACTGACGCCAGTACTGCACGTACTCCAAGTGTGGCCTGACTAGTGACCTGCACAGGGGCAGGATCACCTCCCTACTTCTGGATGAGATTCTTCTGGCAATACACCCCAGCATTTTGTTGGCTTTAGTGGTCTCCTTCCTGCACTGAGCCGAGTTGTTCATATTCCCCGTTATAACCACCCCTAGATCTTTCTACTCCTCAGTGATACCTAACTGAACCCCTCCCAACTGGTAGCTCCATTGTCAATTCCGTGTAAGGCAAGAGAAGAGAATAAGATGGACCTAAAGTCATTTCCTCCATGTAACAGTACAGGGCTACCTCAATGTAACAAACTCCGTTATAACGAAAATTCGACTAGAACTAATGTCCGTTTTGGCCCCCGTTTAAACTGCAGCATGTCAGCAACTCTGTGAGATCCTGAAAGAACCGGTGTGCTCGGTGTGTAAATGACAGCTCCTGTCAGCTGTTCAATATGGCAGGTCAGCTGGTTGTCTGGTTAGGTTTTGTCAGCTGATCTATGGCTGAGAACAGTGCTCTGGTCGGCATGGCTGCCTTTGTGCTTCTGTGCCTGTGACCCAACATGCTGACCTGCCAAAAAAAGAACTGCTCCAGGTACTGAGCTGAGACTAAGCGAGGATTCTGGACTACCTGAAAGCTGGGGAACAGTCTAACCGAAATCAGTAGTGAGACTGGGTTCTCCAAAAGCACTCTTTGCACATGCAGAAAACAAGAGGGTGCTTTGCAGAACTTCATTTGTGAGTGCTGAGAGTCTGATGGACTGCAGCACAAGAAACTGAGGCATGCCGATGACAATGCTGTGGACCATGCTACCTGGCAGAACAATAAATATTATATATATATAAAATACACACACACACACACACACACACACACACACACACATACACAATTTATATACGTATATATATATAAAAGAACTGTAATCGGACCACTGAGCTATAACTGTGAAGGCATTCTAACAAATAATGCTCAAACACATAGAAAATGTGAACCTAGTTCCAGGTTCTGGAAGGGGAGACAGGGTAAGTAAGAGATTGTGAACACTACTGATGGATCCCATAAGAAACAACATTACTACAGTGAGTAATTAACCGCAGGAATCTGTCAGTGTATTCATAAAGTGCAGACTACACAGCAATACCTTGGGAGGCTGTGTCCAGAACATACAGTATTTAGGGAAAAAGGTTCTGCAAGACAGTTGGCATCTCCCCTGGATGGTATGTCCAGACAGGAGTGTTTTGTGAAGGTGAGTACTGCTTTCCAGGTAGCTGCTTTGCAAACTTCTCGTAGGGGAAACCCCTTGATGCTGCTGCCACAGAGGCAGTGGTGCCTCTTGTAGAGTGTGCTCTAAGGCCTCTAGGTGGCAACATCCCATAACAGAACTGTATGCAGGAGACTATCCAACAAGAAATGGTTCTTATGGATGCTGGTTTTCCTCTTCCTACTTCACCGTAAGTGTTAAATGGCAGAGTGCTAGTAGGCCAGATATTTTCTGTGTGGCCCAGGTAGTGACTCAGTGCCCTTCTGACATTCAGGCTGTGGAACATTTGCTCTCCTGAGCTGCATGTTTCAGTAAAGAAACCGGTAAGGGCAACTGACTGATTCAGATGGAATTCAGACACCACTTTAGGGAAAAATTTCTTGTTTATTCTCATGACTACTCTGTCCCTATGAAAAACTATGTCGTTTGGATCTGTGCTGAGGGCTTATAACTCGTTCACCCTTCTAGCGGATGACATTGCCACTAGGAACACTGTTTTCCAAGTGACATATTTCAATGCAGTAGTGGCCATAGGCTCAAAGGAGCCTCCATCAGCTAGCCAACACAAACATTCAAGTACCAGAGACGGACAGGGTCCCTCACAGGCAGTGTTCCCATTAAGGCTGCAGATCTGGGGGTGCACTACACCCTCTCCAAAAATTTTCAGGGGTACAAAATAAATTATAAGGGTTCATTCTACCATTTCTACAACATTTTTGTGGGGTGCATATACTTCAAACATAATTATGGGTGTACAGTGTACCCCCTTCACACAAAAATGTACTTGAATTTCAAAATTTGTACTTGAATCAAGTACAGATGGGGGTAAATGGGAACACTGCTCACAGATAGATACTTCTTGAAAACAAGCTGTGAAGCAACAGCCCCATCTTTGCTAGCTGATATGTAAACCGACACTGTTACCAAATGCACCTTCAGGGTTAATGGCCTCAGGCCCAGTGACTGGAGGTGAACCAGGTAATCCAAAACTGCAGACAGACCTGCCCCCATGTGGTAAATCTGCCTGGGAGCACACTAAAAAGAAAATCTCCTCCACTCTGAAGCATATATATATCTTTCTTGTTGCTGTTTTCTAGAAACCTTCAACACTTTATTTACTTCTCATGAAAGACTGAGCCCAGAAAACTCTAGCTCTTTAAGAACCATGCTGTGAATGCCAGCCCAGTGGCGTGGAGGGCTGAGGCATCCGTGCTTTACCTTCTGCCATGCCAGTGACCCGTGTTCACAGTGGGAAAGGACCACCGGGGGGGGTGGACTGGAGAAGGAGAGGACTGACCATCCGGAGGACAACTCTCCTCTCCCCGGGAGGGAGGACTGACGCTTCCGCCGAATGACTGCCCTCAGGTGGAGGACTGCAGGTAGAATGGGTCTGTGGACGCCTGGAAAGAGGAGGGTGCTGCGGGACTTCAGCTGACATGCGCCCGCCTCCACACATGCACGTCGGCTGTGTGCGCCTCAGCAACAGAAAAAGAGGGAGAAAAATGGAGGAAAAAAGCCGGGCAGCAGGATGACATCTGACCCTCTGCAGGCTCCGCACCCAGCGACCGGGCTGAAGGTAAGTCCTGGTAGTACCGGGGTGATGGGACTGGGGTGTCGACAGAAGGGGCTTCTGGGACGAGGAATACAAACACCTATATGGGGGGAAGAACCATGCCGTGAGGTGTAGAGTTCTCAGGTCTGGGAATGTTGTCCTGCCCTGAGGCAGTGTCAGCAGGTTGCATCTCAGTGGCAGACTGATAGGAGGTTTGTTGGAAAGGGACAGGAGCATGGGGCATGGGGTCTGCCCAGCCCAGGCTGGTGCTTTTGGGACCATCACTGCAGACTCCCTCCTTAGCTTTATGAGCACTCTCAGTAACAGTGGGAATTGGGGGGGGGGGGGCAATACAGAAACTTCCCTGTCCAGTCCAGGACCAGTGTATCCTCTGGAACTGATCCCATTAATGGGGGACTGTAACGTACGAGTAGGAGCTGACTATTCTCCCAAGAAGCAAACAGGTCTGTTTCTGGTGTACCCAAATGTCTGAACACTGATACCAGCACCTGCTGGTTCACAGTCCACCTGTGGTTTCCCTGGCTGAGTACACAGTCTTTCTCTGGCAGGTGTACTGTAGATAGCTCTACCTCCAGGGAATAGCCTTGAAGATCATCTTCCTCCCTGCTTGTTTGTGTAATATACTGTGGTGTTTTCTGTTCAGATGTGGACAGACTAACCGTGAATCTAGGAGGAAAATGCTTGCATCGCTAGGAACACTGACCTGAGCTCCAGGAGGTTGATCTGTTCAGACCCGGACAGACTGGCTGTGAATCTGGGAGGAAAATGCTTGCATCGCTAGGAACACTGACTTGGGCTCCAGGAGTTTGATATGTTCCGGAGTCTCCTGTGTGCTGCAGGTGCCACTTGCAGTGAGATCTGCCAGGTGGGCTCCCCACCCTAGGAGGGAGGGAGGCATCTGTTGCAAGGACAGTTGTGGGAGATTGCTGGAGGCAAGGAATTCTCTCTCCCTCCACCAGTCCAGTGCCCTTAACAAGGTTTTTGCAACAGGTACCAGCTTGGACAGACGATCCCACCTTTGAGACCGATGATCTTTTAAATGGTACTGGATGTCTCTCATCTGGAACGTGGGACTTGGTACCACTGCAGCAGAGGAAGCCATGTGTCCCAAAAGCTGTACAAAATCCCTTGCAGGCCTTGGCTGCCCTGTTCTGAAGGACTTTGCAAATTAAATTAGGTTTGCTACCCATGCTCGTGGAAGAAAGGCCGTCCCTTGCTGGGTATCCAGTTCTGCACCGATGAAGTCCAGAACCTGAGCTGGTTCTGTCTGTAGCTTCTGAATGTTTATGAGAAAGCCCAGGTCTTCTAGTGTGTTTTTTTTTACCAACTGTACACAGCACTTGTTTTTTTTCTTGCTGTGCCTTTCCTAAGACTAACCAGTTGTTCAGGTAGGGAAAAGCCACCACACCTTACCTTTCTTTGGTGTGCTGCCACCACAGCTAAGCATTTTATGAAAACCCTTGGTGCTAAGGTGAGGCCGAAGGAAAGGGATATGTACTGGTATTGACAGTTCCCTAACCTGAACCTCATGTACTTTCTGCGAGTGGGTCTGACTGGTATGTGAAGTTGGGGTCTTTCAGATTCTGCGACCCCACCCAGTCTCCCACTTGCAAAGACTGTATAACTGAGCCCAGTGTGACACAGAAACATAGAATGTCAACGGCAGATAAGGACAAGGCCCATCCAGTCTGCCCTTTTTCCCCTACCTGTAATGGTGAATGCTGACCCTACTTGGTTGTCGGACCATTTTGAATCTTTTTATTTTTTTTATGTGTTTGTTCACATATCTCAGGTCTAAAATGGGTTGTCGCTCCCCATTTTTCTTGTGGGTCAGGAAGTATCTGGAGAATAGGCCCTTGCCCCCGGTGTGGCAGGTATGTTCTCTGCTGCTTGAGACTGCAATCATTTTTTCACTTCCAGCTCTAACAGGGTTTTTTTCTGTTGGTGTGGAGGCTGAAAACCCTTTGGGTTCTGTCATTTTGGGAATTTTCTGAACTACAGGGAAAAGCCTTGGCCCTCTATTTCCAGTACCCACTTGTCTGTGGTGATCTCTGACCATTCCTGGAAGTAGTGGGCAAAATGGAACCAGAGCCTGATGGGGCAGGCATATTATTGGGATTTCCCATAGCCTGGAAAGCTTGGAAAAAATTGCAATGCTTTTGTCATGCCCTCTGCTGAGGGAATTTCTTATAAGTCAACTGTCTACTCAAATTCCTTTTTTCAGGAGGAGTGACAAAGACATTTTTTTTTTTTGTTCTTTCCTAGCAGCCACCGTTTCTGGTGTCTGCTCTGAGGCTCTTTTGCTTGATTTAGGGTTCCCCCTTTGGACACCTTGGTTTCTGTACCATCTTTATCTTTCCTTTTGTCCCCTTTGACAGGGACTGCTGCTTAATTTGAGGGGATGGACCCTCCTCTGAGCCTTTGGTGATGTAGAGGCAGACTGAGAAGCCATAAGATCTTCTCTTTTTTGGGCATTTTCTTTTCTGTTTTCGGGAAAAAGTTTTTACAAAGATCATAATTTATAAAAGCGTGGTCTGGACCAGGCACCTTAAACAAAGCTTCTGGCAGTCTGCCTTTGACAGGAGCAGAAAGCAAATCGTGCAAATTTTAAAGCCTGTAAGTCCTGTCTTCTTTATAGGTTTGTCAGCCATTCCAAACAATGAAGACCCAAAGAAAAAACATTACCAATTCCCAAAGCTAAAAATTAAATTTGACAGCAAGTCCAATATAGTTTAAAAACAAGGGCTTCTTTAAAAATATGGTTTGTTTCCTTGCAACGAGAACTGCTAATATAAATTTCACCTTAGAAGTGCTGAGGTAAGAACATTTTGTAAATATCTCGGTTCCTAGAAATTGGAGCCGAGTGGTAAACAGACAAAAAAAAACAAAACGCAAAAGTGGTTATACAAAAAAGCTTTAAAAGAAAAACATATCAAAAATATTTCAGTTGACTAGCAGCCTTCTCCAGTTCCAGGGAACTGAAAGAAAAAACACTAATTTAACAAATCATACAATTAACACTCTAACGCAGAGTTATCAAGAAATAACTAATACTTTTAGTAGACTTAAAAATAAAATAATTAAACTATAGTGTCTCAGGCGGTAGCTGCTCTCTAGCACTTATTTAACCTGACTGCACTTAATAATTCTGTCCTGGTCTGGTTTCAGCCAATTTTTACTGCACCTCAATCTGTATCATAGGTACTATTCTAACCTGGTAATTATGCAAGTAATTTTCACTGAATGCACTGTCTGAACTATTCTAAATTATTGTAAATGTATTATCTAGTTTGTATTCAATTGTTTTTTCATTCATGATTACTGGTACTCTGTATCTATTGTCTCCCCATAACCAGGACGCACCGTGAGACAAGCAACTTGTTGTTATTACTTGGTATGAAAGAACAGAAGAAGGCCAGAGCCCATCGAGACTGTTCCCCACACTATGTGGGACATTATTTATCTATTATCCCTCAACCAAACATCTAATTTGTTTTTAAAGACAGTGGCGCTAGTTGCCTCTACCAATTCTTGTGGCAAGGTGGTCTATACAATGGATGCTCTTATTGGAAAAAGTTTCCCATTTTTGTTCAGTGTTCTTTCTGGTGAAACTTTTCAATAAATAAATAAACTGTCCAGAAGTGAGGTGATGCTTAGGGGGCAACTGCTCTCTTCAACAGAGAAATAAATGTGATGTTAGGAGGCAGGGTGGGACATGACCACAGAGGACAGTTTGAACTTGATTCTACTGTTATAATTAGCATAAAAAGTTCCAATCTCTGGAGCTGCTCATTCCTGGGGAACGATTGCACTTTCATACACTGATGGATTACTGGGGTTACAATTCTGTTATGTTAAATGGAGACACCCTCCCAAATCTGACATTACTGTGCCCCCTTGAAATGGAAGCTACCATACTCGGCTAACATTTTGTTAAGTGTTCAGGCAGCCCTTTTAATGCACCATCGCAAAGAAAAAAAATATATAAAAGGCCAACCGCCACCCTCCTGTTAAGCTAACATAAAACTATGAACTTTACTGCTCCTAATTACTGATAGAGTCGATTCAGGTGAGCTCCTGGGTGTGGTGACCAGCAGGTGTACAGCACAGATGCCAATGGGATTTCGCTCAAGTCATACCAAAGTGGCTGAGTCAACACATTAAAAAAACTTCCCCTAGGATTCCAGACACATGATGTAATGTGCAGGCCGCCGAATGGCAACCTGTTTTGAACATATTTCTCTGCACTCTACAGTTATTTAGGACTCAAAGCCAGTCATTGTGCCCAAAGGCACAAACATGTATTTGGTAGAGAAAAATGACTGTACCCAATTAATTTAAAGGGGACAGTTACTTGGCAGAAAGAAAACTCACACTTTTCAAGAGCTTGCCAAAAACAAAATGTCTTTACCACTTTTTCACAGCGCACAGTGTTTATTTACCCATGATAGCTCAGCTGAGGGGCAGAATTCATTTTCTTGGCTTCTTCCCACTTTTACAGCGGGACCAAAATGCAGGATGGATGTCAGTGAATCTGCTGAAGGTCACACAATGGTTCTGGTTGCATTTGGACCTGGATCTCTCCTGCTTCACAGGCCTGTGCTCCAAAAGACTGCCACGTACCTGCAGCTGCTGCTAAGCTGTGCAGGAAGATGGTTGTCATAACTAGGACGACGGAGCATTAGCAGTTCTGCACAATCTGCACTGATTCTGCTGACTTCCAAACTGACATTTACTGTAATCAGAAATCCCACAGCTACCTGCACCTGACATAGCAGGGCTCCAGTAGTGGGAGATTTAATAGCCTCCAGCACATGTTAGAGACTTTGTAAGCTTAGATCAAATGTTTTCCAGTCCCGCTATACTCCCCGGGCTACATAAAGCCCTCTGTGACTGCACTTTGGCCCAGGAGGATAGCAGGACCAGCAAGCAAAAGATCACAGCTTATCCCTCATCGGGATATTGCTGATGGGGCACCTGAATATACCAGAGGTTGACTGGAGCACTTTTGCTGCAGCCACATCCAAGAGCAGGGCCATTCTCGATGCCCTACAAGGGTCATGCCTCAGATACTTGTTATGGAACCCACTCGGGAGAGAGCAATCTTAGACCTGGTACTCTCAAATGTGGACGGAGAGAGGAGCTCAGATCTTGAAGTGGGTAGCCATCTGGGAACAAGCAACCACAAAACAGTGTGGTTCACGATAAACTTAGCTGTAGAGTCAAGCCACACAAAAGTGAAGGTACTGGACATCAGGAGGGCTGATTTTGTCAAAATGGGAGAGTGCCTCAGAAAAGCACTAGCAAACAGGCAAGAAGGTGGGGTGGAGCAACAATGGGAAACATCAAAACCGTCATCACAGAGGCAACAAGCCTTGTGTGAAGCAAATAAATCAAAACAAAGGAAAAAACACTATGGTTCTCAAAAGAAGTGGAGGGAAGGTAAGGGAGAAAGATAGCATCTGGAAGTATAAGGAAACACAGAAGGAGCAGGACAGAGAACTGTACCAGTTAAAGCAGAAGGAAGCTGGTAAGGCAGTCAAAATAGCAAAGACCCAAACCGAGGAAAGGATAGCCAACTCTGTTAAGAAGGGGGATAAAACCTTTTATAGGTACATTAGGGAGCAAAGAAAGACTAAGGCAGGGATACTGAGGCTGAACAAAGAGGAAGGTGGTTGGGCAGACAGCGTCAGTGAAAAAGAAGGGATACTGAATGAATACTTCTGCTCAGTATTCACAATGGAAACGCAGGGGGAAATACCTAATCTGGCCAATAGAAGCACTCTGGATAGGGGGATTGATATTAGTCCTTTCACAGAAGAAAGGGTTCTGAAAGAACTCTTAAAACTGAAGGTGGATAAAGCAGTGGGGCCTGATGGAATTCACCCCAGAATTCTAAAAGAACTAAGGGAAGAACTTGTAACACCACTGACTACCCTTTTTAATAAATCATGGGAGGATGGTGTGGTACCTGAGGACTGGAGGAGGGTGGATGTGATTCCCCTTCACAAAAGTGGGAGCAAGACAGAGGCAGGAAACTACAAACCTGTCAATTTGACTTCAGTGGCAGGGAAAATGATGGAATCACTTCTGAAGGAAAGAACTGTTGAGTACCTAGAGGCCAGTGGGGCACAGGACCCAATGCAGCATGGATTCATAGCGGGAAGGTCATGTCAGACAAATCTAATTGATTTCTTTGACTGGGTGACCAAAGCAGTTGACCAGGGAGGAGCTGTGGACATGGCCTACCTAGACTTTAGCAAGGCATTTGACACAGTCCCACACAAAAGATTAATAAACAAATTAGCCAGCCTGGGAGTGGGTCCCAGGGTGGTAGCCTGGATAAAACACTGGTTGGACAACAGGACACAGCGGGTAATAGTAAATGGAGTCCACAGTGAAGAAAGGAGGGTTACTAGAGGGGTACCGCAGGGTTCACTACTGGGGCTGATCCTTTTTAATGTCTTTATAAGTCACATTGCAGAGGGACTGGAAGGGAAAGTATGTCTCTTTGCAGATGACATAAAGATCTGCAACAGGGTTGATACACAAGGTGGGGTGGAAAGGATGAAAAGGTACTTGGCAAGGTAGAAGGAATGGTCAAATGTATGGCAGCTTAGCTTCAATGCAAAGAAGTGCAAAGTAATGCTCCTGGGAAACAAAAACCCAGGGGAAGAGTACACAATGGGGAGTGAGATACTGACAACAGCAAAAATGGAAAGGGACCTGGGGGTAGTCATATCAGACAACCTAAAGGTGGGCCAGCAATGTGAGAAGGCAGTAAGGAGGGCTGGGGGATACATAGGAGAGGCATCACCAGCAGAAAACAGGAAGTTGTTGGCCTTCTGTACAGACAGTTGGTAAGACCACATCTGGAGTACTGTGTACAGTTCTGGAGACCCCATCTCCACAAAGACATAGGCAGGGTGGAGGCTGTCCAGAGGGGAACCAAATGATGCAGGGTCTGCATCAGAAGACATATGAAGAAAGACCAAAGGAACTAAAGATGTATAGCCTTGAGGAAAGGAGGGAGAGGGGGGACATGATAGAAACTTTCAAATACCTCAAGGGAATCAACAAAGTCCAAGAAGGTAGCACCTTTCAGAAAAAGATGTGCAAAAAAACAAGGGGGCACAATTTGAAGATAGAGGGGGGGACGGCTCAGAGGCAATGTAAGGAAGTACTTCTTCAGAGAGGGTTGTGGATACATGGAACAGCCTTCATGAGGAGGTTGTAGAGTCAAAAACAGTGGGGGAATTCAAGAATGCATGGGACAGAAATAAGGCAACTCTAGTGGGGGGTAGGAAGAAGTAGGCCGTTGGTTAACTAGGATCTGCAGCTTATCCGTTGGGTAGGGGAATGGGCAGACTAGGTGGGCCAAGTGGTCCTTCTCCGCCGTCAAATTCTATGTTTCTATAAAAACTTCTTAACATGCACTGCAGGCTACTGACTCTCCCACTACTGTAGCACTGCTCTGATGTCAGCTGCAGAGGATTCCAGGATTTCTGGTTATAGCAAATGATAACTTGGAAGCCAGCAGACTCATCCTGATATGATATACTATACTACAGTAAACAGTAAGTAAATGAAAAAAAAAGGTTTTGCACAAAAAGTCCAAATGGAGACCAGCCCTACACATGGTGCTGACTGTTCCCATTTAAAGGCACACCTACACACACACACCCCCCACCCACCCCACCTGAAACCTCGCCGCTCCATTTGGCAATTCAGGAATTTGTTTTATGTGAATGCACTATTTAACCTGCTGAGATTTAAATTGGCTTTACTACTCTGAATAAAATGTCCAGAGCCATCCAGACTTAGAACTGTATTAGATAATCTATATCTCAACTGGGCTCCAACCATTATGTTAGGCTGCTTCCCAAACAAGTGTCTCAGCTGTGGAAATGGCCTGCTTATACCACGCCAACTCCCATTCTTTTCCCATTTCTGCTGACACATCATCATAATACATTGACAGATAGCAAAGTACGACATGGACACTGGCCCATCAGACAAACGTGGGTTTTTATATTGGGTCAGCACAATTCTCTTTTAACTAGCCCAGCTGGCCAGTACTGAAGGAGGAAGCCTTTCAGTGAGTACACAAGTTGGTCTCTACGGAGCGTCAGTGCTGCTGGTGAATTTTTTTTTTTTTTTAAATCCATTAGATCTGCTGGCTAGAAACTACAAAATGTAATTTCACCCCCGAGAGGGAGAGATAGACATTTATATTACATGGTGCCTTTCTGGATATCCTACACAGAATGGGCCCTCACATAGAGGATATTACATGGCCCAACTTATGATACCATTTTTATCTTCGAGAGATGGTACTGGCCTACTGATATAGCACAAGTGGTAAACCCGCAAGTGAGAGGGCAACAGAGCAATTCCCTCAAATGAAAGTAAGAACAGTGTCCCAAGTCAGGCCACGCCACATTCGGTTTATACAACAGGTGTTTAAATGGTGTTGTAACAAAAGTTACAAAAGGAAGAAAAGTGACAAATGTAAACTATGCCCCACAACTAGGTCCACTAGTACAGTCAAAAAATAAATGGCTTCTCACTTGTGGAAATAAATATCTGAGCATGCTCAGTGTGGCCAAAAATTAGTGAAACATGTGTGAGCATGCTTCAGGGTATTAATAAGCCAAGAAAGATGATTAGCAAACAGCTAAGCAACTGTGAAAATGTACAGCACTTAGCACAGATTGATTAGCAAAATAAAATATAAAAAATTAGTCTCCTGTGCCACGGAGTCACTAAAAAAAAAAAAAAAAAAAAGACAGCTAGTAGCCTACTATGCATTTCTGGAAACGGTTATGCTGCACTATATCAGCCCGGTTCCGAGTGGTCAACCTCATTTATTTTGCTCATGCTGCCAAAAATAACATGTTTAACTTAGCAAATGTATTTTCTGGCCTGTTGTATTACAAAAAAAAAAACACACACATAATCCGTATATGATGACATTATTTCAGGAAAAATGGGAACAGAAAGGTCTTGGTGGCATTGTGCAAGCAGGAACTCTCCACAGCTCTCTCCACATCTGAGCCGCATGTAACTCAGAAAACCTGGTCAAGAAGATTATTCTTTGGCACGATGTGAAAAGAAAATGTGATGTTAGGTGTACAACAGCCTTACCCTTCAGTATAGTTACTGGTATTAATTATAGATACTTTCAGTGGAAATACAGATTCCAGATGGCGTCAGGGCCAAGGACCAAACATTTCAATGAATACAAGTTTTATTGCCACACCCATTAAGATTAATGGAACAGAACGGAGGCTTGGAAAAAAGGTTCAGCTTTATGGAAAGAAAACTGAACAAGGGAAATCTCTAATGCACAGTAAAAATGGAAAATAAAAGGTTTTGAACATCAGACCTTCATAAATGAGCATAGTTAAAGCAGGCCACTTACTTTTCTACTTTATAAATTATTCTTTTTTCATACAGCTTTTTCTCCCCAGACATGGGCATCTTAGGGATATAGCCCAATTCCAGGGATGTACTCCATTTATGCCTGTTGAAGTCCCAGTCTCGCCTGGGTCCAGAACCACCCTGACATTCTCCATGGCTTCCCCTCCATGGGAAGGGCTTTAGGTAGAGGGTAAACTTCCCACCCCAGGCAGTCCATCTGTGTGGAATAGGATTCAGGGTCATCAGGCACTTAGATCCAGCGGAGCCCTGGCACCTAAGCCATCATACAGATGGTACATAGGTAAGGAGTCCTGGAACCCAGGCCATCATATAGATGGAACATGGGTAGGGGAGTCCTGGAATCCAGGCCATCATACAGATGCTGCAGGGGAGTCCTGGAACCCAGGCCATCATACAGATGCTACATGGGCAAGGGAGTCCTGGAACCCAGACCATCATATAGATGCTACAGGGGTAGGGGTGCCCTGGAACTCAGGCAATCATGAAGAAGTTATATGGGCAGGGGAGTCCTGGAACACAGACCATCATATAAATACTACATTTTCTAGGGAAGTCCTGGAACACAGGCCATCATATAGGTGGTAGATGGGTAGGTTAGTCCTGGAACCCAGGCATTAGATAGGTAGTATATGGGTAGGGGATTGCTGGAATCCAGGCCATTATATAGATGGTACTTGAGTAGGGGAGTCCTGGTACCCAGGCCATCAAACAGGTAATGCATGGATAGGGGAGTAGAGATGGTACATGGATAGGAAGTCCTGGAACCCAGACCATCATAGAGATGCTACATAGATAGGGGAGTTCTGGAACCCAGGCTATCATAGAGATGGAACATGGATATGGGAGTCCTGGAACCCAGGTCATAATATACAGTAGATGGAACATGGATAGGGAAGTTCTGGAACCCATGCCATCATAGAGATGGAACATGGATAGGGGAGTCCTGGAACACAGGTCATAATATAGATGTACACGGATAGGGGAGTCCTGGAACCCAGACCATCATATAGATGGTACATGGATAGGGAGTCCTGGAACCCAGGCCTTCATAAAGATAGTACATGGATAGGGGAGTCCTGGAACCCAGGCCATCCTATAGATGGATCATGGATAGGAGAGTCCTGGAACACAGGTCATAATATTGATGGTACATGGATATGGAGTCGTGGAACCCAGGCCACCATAGAGGTAGTGCATGGATAGGGGAGTCCTGGAACCCAGGCCATCATAGAGATGGAACATGGAGAGGGGAGTCCTGGAACCCAGGCCATCATAGAGATAGTACATGGACAGGAGAGTCCTGGAACCCATGCCATCATAGAGATGGAACATGGATAGGGGAGTCCTGGAACACAGGTCATAATATAGATGTACACGGATAGGGGAGTCCTGGAACACAGACCATCATATAGATGGTACATGGATAGGGAGTCCTGGAACCCAGGCCATCCTATAGATGGATCATGGATAGGAAAGTCCTGGAACACAGGTCATAATATTGATGGTACATGGATATGGAGTCCTGGAACCCAGGCCATCATAGAGATAGTACATGGATAGGAGAGTCCTGGAACCCATGCCATCATAGAGATGGAACATGGATAGGGGAGTCCTGGAACACAGGTCATAATATAGATGGAACATGGATAGGGGAGTCCTGGAACCCAGGCCATCACAGAGATGGAACATGAATAGGGGAGTCCTGGAACCCAGGCCATCCTATAGATGGCACATGGATAAGAGAGTCCTAGAACCCAGGTCATCCTATAGATGACAAGGCTTGTGTTAACCTTCTACTGAAGTTTCCAAATGGGATTTTTGACGATTCTGAAGCACAACAATAAAAGCAGTGCTTCATCACTGACTCTTTATATTGTTATGGTTGAAACTATCATTAGATGGACAACTGTGTCAGGTAATATGATACAGGGGTCAAAAGTAAGTTTTGCAATCACTAGTCAACAAGGCTACTGTCTGGGAAAATCATTAGCCCCACAGACTTTTCCACTGGCCCAGCTGGTGTACTTATTAAAATGTTAACCTTCTCTAGTACAAGTCCACGGGGCTAGTTTAAGGAAATTCTTACTAGCCAGATACAAAATCTACCAGCATTTGGCTAGTTGTCTGGTGTCAATTTCAACCCATGACACAGCCAATCCAGATAATTTCTGACAACCAGATTTTCTGTTTTGACCCCTAACATTTGAAGCAGAGGGTCACAATGACTCCCACTTCACTTGTGCTAATATCAGCCCTGGATGGTACATGGATAGGTCCTGGAACTCAGGATGTCATATAGATGGTAGATGGGTTTTTGCCCCTAGTTTCCTCTCTCCTCTCCCTGACATGAGTACAGGCGTCCTCCTGGCTCCATACATGCACAGAACATCCCTTGCAGCAGGAGCAAGCTCTCAGGCCCAGTCGCACTGGTGACAGTTCTCTGCAGCCCGCCCCAGTGATGGCACATTGCTGCATGGCAGCTACTGCCAACCTGGCCTGCCTCCCAATATGGCGAACAAAGTGCTCTTCTGAACCCAGGTAGCCTGGATGGCAACACAATGGGCCACTGGTGGAAAATTGTTTACCTTTATATGCAATGGTTTGCATGCATGTGGGATTCTGACTGACCAGTTAGGGTCAGAACCCGTGATGCCATTCCAGGATGAAGCCACAGTTTGAAGTCTATGATTGTTCTTACATTTTATTTATTTGTTACTATTTTATATAAAAGAATATTTTCTCATCTTTTACATGTCTGTTTACTAAGTTTCACTGTGCGACCCTACAAGGTTAATGCTGTGGGATATCGCCACTTTGAGTGGTTTTTAAGAAGGGGCCCAAAAATCAGTAATAAAAGAAAAAACCATGGTCATCACTGGTGGAGCTCAATTGTGCTACTTTCCAAAACACTCCAGTTTCAAGTAGTTCATTCTTTACTGCCAAGGGTAATACCTAGCCCTGCCAGTGCTAGACTTGGGGGGGGGGTTAAATTAAGGACCGGACAGACTTGATAGATCAATCGCAGGACTTTTTCTGCCTGTAAAATTATATGTTGTTACATCTCTACGAGTATTGACATGAAAAAAAGAAAAACTGCCCCTTTCAGTTAATCTACAGTTGAAATGTATCTAGTCTGCCTGTGACGTCACAGCAACAAACTGTGATATCACAAGTCAGACAGTATGACTTCAGCTCCAGGCTCAGCCTGTAAGTGATCTAAATAAGGGAGAAATACCCAGTTTTCATGTTGTCCTTAGTAAAAAATAACAGTGTAGCTTGAAATTCAAAATTTGTTTTGGGGAATATTTTTACAATTAATTTGTATTTGTCCAAGTTATCCCACCTCAGGCGCAACATCTCATTTACAGTGGGGTCCGGCTTCAGCCCAATTCTGCAGCTGAATGGACTAGGGCAAGTGACTCACTCAAGGTCACATACAGTAGTGAGTGACTGATACCATTTGGGTCCAGTGGGCTTTGAACCGGCGATCTCCCAGTTCTCAGGTCAGTGTTCTAACCACACTACCTCCACCGAGTATTTTAATGGAGATTGTAGAGCCTCTTTAAAGCGCTAGGCTTTGCCTCATGCCACACCACCAAAGGCATGGTGATTCATGTTTAATCAAAATTGGTTGTTTTAGTATCCATTTTTCTGGCTGCGACTCCTGCCTAAGTTCTAAAATATGAATTGCATACATTTTATTTTTTAATGAAATCTGTGTACTCAAAATACAGGATTATGTATAAACTATCATACACAACAAGGCTATGTTTCAATCGAGCAGTTTCCATGGTAACAAGTTACCAAGGGAGCATAGCTCAAGAGTTCTTGTTACCAAGAAAACCTTGAAATTGAAACACAGCCTTGTTGTGTATGATAGCTCATGCACAGTCTTATATAGTGTATGGGCACTAACTACGATAAGAATGTGTCCTTACTGATCCATTTTTTCTGACTTCGTTCATGTCCTGGGTCAGCACTCACTGCTGTGGCTGCTTCCTGAAGCGTGGTGAATTCTCTAACGTGCTCGCGTGGAGACATTCTATGTTGTTGTGCTGCACTAGTGACATAGCTAGTGCAGCACATCATAACGTAGTGAGTGCAGCACAACAAGCCAATTCTACTCACCAAATTCTATCTGCAAGAAGGCTCTCCCATACACTATATATATTGCTTTATCTGTTGCCTTTACAATGTCCTCGGTCCAGGAAAGGTGCTTTAAAAATCTATGTATAGTTTTGGTTTATATGCAGCCCATAAGTTGATGCAGTGCCCCTTTCTCCCTAGATTTTATTAACATACTAAAAGCCAGCAGAATAGGCCTGATGGTCTTTCGTGTCTGCTCGGTAGCCAGCCCCTATTGGGCGCTCGCTCTCCCACCCCTCCAACCCCTGAGAGGGTAATCTTCGGCTTCAGTTTACCCATGCACCTATCCCACCCCCTCTTGAAGCTTTCCACTGTGCCCTCCTCCACCAGACTCCTGGGCAGTGTATTCCATGGCCCCACCACCCTCTCAGTGAAGTAATGTCTTCTACATTCTCCCCTGTAATTTCCCCCCTCCAGCTTCCACTCATGCCCCCTGGTTGTGCCCCTTTTTTAGCCTGAACATTTCTTTGGCTCCGCCTGTTTATTCCTTTCACATATTTGAATACCCCTATCATGTCCCTCCTGTCTCTCTTCTCCTCCAGTGAGTACAACCCAAGTTCTTCCAGCCTTTCCTCATAGGTCCTTTCTCTCATGCCCTGAATCATCCTGACTGCCCTCCTCTGGACCCTCTCCAGCAGTGCTATGTCCTTCTTGAACAGAGGTCTCCAGAACTGCATCCAGTACTCAAGATGCGGCCTGACCAAGGCATTATACAGAGGGAGGATCACCTCCCTCCTCCTGGGCATAATTCCCCGGGATATGCAGCCCAGAATTCTGTTAGCTTTTGCCACAGATCTTCTGCAGTTTTCAGTGTTATTCATTTTGGTGTCTACCACCACCCCAGGTCCCTTTCACTCGCTGTGGCTTGCAGAGAGACCCCCCCCCCAGGGTGTATACATGACCTGGGTTTCTGACCCCCAGATGCAGCACCCTACACTTCCCTGGATTAAACCTCAGTCCCCACCTCCTTGACCACCTCTCCAGGGTATCCAGATCCCTCTGGACTGTCTCTCTCTCGCTTCATCCCTGTCTGCCAGTGCTCCCAGTTTTGAGTAATCCGCAAACAGGCTCATCCTACTCCTAACCCCCCTCCCCATATCAGAGACATAGGCATTGAACAGGAGTGGCCCCAGTACCGAACCTTGGGGAACCCCACTGCAGACCTTCCTAGGGGAGGAGACTATCCCACCAACCACTACCCTCTGTGTTCACCTCATTAGCCAATTTTCTATTCGTCTAAGCAACTGCCCTCCCACCCCCATCCCCAGCTTCTTCAACAACTTGATGTGGGGTACCGAGTCAAACGCCTTACTGAAATCCAGATATAGGACGTCCAACAGTCTTTGTCGGTCCAGGGTCCCCGTCACCCGGTCGTAAAAATCTATGAGGCTGGTCTGACACGATCTCCCCGGGACAAAACCATACTGTTTGTCATCCAGGTGCCCCAACCTTTCCAGCTGCCTCCCGAGCTTCTCCTTGATGAAGCCCTCCATTACTTTGCCTACCACATACATTAGGCTGACAGACCTGTAATTTCACATCTCCTCCCTAGACCCCCCCCTTTGTGGACAGGCACCACATGAGCCACCCTCCAGTCTTGAGGCACCAATCCGGCATTGAAGAGTGCAGCTAGTGGAGCTACTAGTTCGTCCGTCAGTTCCTTCAGAACCCTCAGATGCAGCCCATCCGGTCCCGGTGCCTTATCAGTTTTTAGCACCCAAAGGGCCTCCCCTCACCCTGACCTCTGTGATTTCTCCCTCCCAATCCACCCCCTCACGTAAACACCCTTCCCCTTCTAGGCCTGGCCCAGCCAGTGCCCCAGCCTCTTCCGGTCCTCTCAACACCATCTGACCTCTCTGCTCAGCTGTCTCCCCCACCCTCCCTTCAGGCTAAATGGATCCCCTGTTTTCCCCCATAAATATCAAGGCAAAGTACTCATTCAGCACCTCTGCCTGATCCCCCACCTCCTGAGCCCATCCCCCAGTCTTTATCCTGGAGATCTGTGCTCTCCTTTTCTCTCTCCCTATGTATCTATAGAATCCCTTTCCTCCCTCCGGATATCCCTAGCCAGGTTTTGCTCCAGTCCATCCTTGCCTTGGCTCCCTCACCACTCTGCGACCCTCCTTGCTGTCGACGACTGTAGTCGCCTCCTCCTTACCCCTGGAGCACTTAAAACATGCATAGGCAGCCTTTTTATCCCTCACCACCTCTTGCACCTCCCTGGTCCAAAAGAAACTCATATTTAGCATACCATTCAAGCTACGTTTGTTTAGCAGCTAAAAAGAGGGGTTTTACTGTATAAACATGTAATAATGGAGACGTGTTGGATATAATAATGGAGACGTGTTGGATATAATAATGGCTAGCATTACTTTCTGCCTTTACTCACAAAGCACTGCAATAATGTGTAATGTAGTAAGTCTCTTTATTCAAAAGCTATTAATCTGAGGGCTAGGTATTGCTTTTTCTGTCAGCACTCAAAACTGGAGACAGTTCTATTCTGCAGTTTTTATGCTGTTCCTTATGTTAAGTCCCTGAAAATAACATCTTCCTATAGATGGAACTCCAGTGAGGCAAAAAAAAAAAAAAAAAAATCAATATTGCTTTTCTGAAATGGACTCTGGAGAGCAGTGTCCTTTGCAGAGTTCATTTCTGACTCCAAGGGACACTATGCAGGAGTTACAAGAAATAATGCCCAGCAAGGAATGTGCTTGTAGATCATTTCACGCAGTTTGCACTACTAGCAGGTCCAACAGTGAGACTTGCTTCCCATATAACTAGATTCTTTAGAGGCAGGAAATATGTTTATAAAAGCTTGGCTTCTGCATTTTGGCAAGCTTGCTGATGCTGGGATTTTACAAAACTCAGAAACACACCATCAAGTTACATCTGCCGACCAGGACACGTTTCTAGCAGGAAAAGGGAGCATTCTAGGATAACTAACATGATACTGCAATGGGAGAATGTATAGATTCCATTTTCTGGGCCAGCTCACCTCTTTTAAATGGAGAAGGAAACAGATCCAGGAATAACCCACATAAGTTCCCCGGTGATTTATGACAGCTGAAAATTAGAAGCAGGAGCATAAATAAATCAAGTTGACTGCAGAACTGAAATTAGAACATGGAGAAGTGGCGGCCACTGGGCGCAGAGCATGGCTGCCGTCTGCGGCTGGCGACCTGGATTGACAGCGGATCTGGTGTCGGAGGGGCGGCGGGGTGGGGGCAGGATTGGCGTCTGTACAGACTGCTCTCCGCTCCGAGGAGGGGGTAGGCAACGTGGACCCCAGCGGAGGCTAGGGTACCACATGCGATCGGGCACCTGCACGCAAGGAGGACGCCACGTCACTGCACATCTCCACCCTGGAAAACATACAAAAAAAATCCCCAGGCCCCGGCAGAGTGAGCCACGGCTCAGTGCCTGACCCTCCAGCCACGACTGTTCCACTTCAGCGGCCCCACTCGGGGGGCTTCCCCGGGTGAGATTCGCCGAGCCCAGGGGGGAGCCTGTTTGTGGGGCCAGGGGGTGCCTGACTGCAAAAAGAAAAAATATGAAAAAAAAGAACATGCAGAATTACTACGTCTAATTTAGGGGTATTGTAACAATGGAAAAAGTGGATGAGGTGTGAGTTTAAAAAGTAAGTATATTTTAATTTGGGAAGGGAGGATTCAAGAAAAGTCACACCTATGTAAATGCAAAAAAGTGCATTCATCCTATGGAAAAAACACCTATACCTAGTTTTAATGGTCCAATACCACTGGTGTTTGTGGCATATAAGAGTACATCTTTCATGAATTTTAATACAGCACTAGGCTTGACCAGCCAGCACACCTCAGATGTAAGAAGGCCAAGGGTTAACAGCTGGCACAAGGACACTAGTGAAACGCTTGTTCCAGGTATTTATGAAATCCAGTTATAAACACTTCTTGGGGGAGGGGGTGCGGAAAGATTGTTTGCCAAATGCAGATGACATTGGGGGCTACCTCAGTGTACTTGGTTGTCAAGAAAATGTGGAGATAAAAACGCACTAGGTGGGATTCACTAAGAAGATGCGCTCTGAGCATCTCAGTTGCGTCAGTGGAAATGAGATGCGCTGAGGCCAGACATTGGTATTCACAGAAGATGCGCCATAAGATGCTCCCAGCACATCCCCTCTGTGTATACCAATGATGCACCCAACCCGAGATGCGCCAGCACATCCCCCTGGTCGGGCTGGGAAACTGATGAGCCGGCACATCTCCAGATGCGCTGTGCCCAAGTTTGAGATTCACAGCCCATCACATGCAGATGGGGCCATTAGGCATGCAAGGCGCAATGGGGCCATTTGCATGTCATTATGACCCTATTTGCATGAAGCTTGCAGGGATTTGCCCCACAGAATGCGGCAGGCACCTGCAAGTGCAGTATGGCAACGGAAAAGGATAAACATCCCCTGGCAGTCTAGTGGGCACCCCTCCCTGCCTGAATCCCCGATCGAAAATAAATAACCCCGTACAGTTCCTTGGTAGTCCAGTGGTCTCCCCTCCCAGCCCCGACCGATCGAAATCAATAGACCAAGGTATCCTTGTGGTCCAGAGAACCCCCACCCATGTAGGCACCCTCCCCACCACGCCTCCCCATCCCAGCATGGTACAAATGTCAGCGGGCAGCTCAACCCACCGCACACCGCTACGGCTGCCCACCACTGAGCTATCAGTGAATAACAGAGTACAGCATCGCCCGGAGCCACTGGTTGACCCTGTCGGTTATTTCTTTTCGATTGGGGATTCGAGGCGAGGGGGTACCCTGAACTACCGAGGATTTTCATGGGTGACATTACAGATGAGCAGGGGATATAGGGCGGAAACCACTGGTCTGCCAGGGTAGGCAGGCTGCCGTGCTGCTGTCTGCAGTACTGTAGCCTGCCTGTGGGTGGACACCCACTTAGGACTAGTGTTTGTAGTCCTAACTTTTGGAAGCGCATCTCTGGAATTGCTCTGATGATGTGCCTCCAAGGTGGGTTATGAACAGGGATGCACCCCATATGCATGAGCACGCCCCCTCCAGATGCGCAGAATACCACTACAGGTGGTGTTCGGCGCATCGGAGATGGGCCAGTGCATCCGTGATGCGCCAGCGCATCTCTACCCTTTGTGAATCACGCTGGGGCGCATCTCCGAGATGCACCAGCGCATGTGTCGCATACACTTCTTTTGTAAATCCCACCCCCTAACTATAGGGACACAGGAGGGGTTCTGGTTACAAACCAACAACAACAACAACAACAACAACAACTTTATTTATTTAGCGCCTTTCAGAAACCAAGGCACTGTACAAACAGAGCATAAAATCAAAATATACAAGTAAAATCGACAAAACAAAACAAAACTTCAGTCAATAAAAGCCTTTTTCCATAAGAAAGTCTTAAAATCCCGCTGAAAAACTTCCACGGTCGCGCATTCTCTAAGCCGGCGAGGCAGAGAGTTCCAAAGGGTAGGGGCCACGAGGCAAAGGCCCTAGCCCCAGAGGACTAATATAACCCTTGGAACCTCTAGCAGCTCTCATCGCTTGAACGGAGCTGTCGCAAAGGGCGGTAAGGAACCAGAAGCTCTTTCAAGCAATCAGGCCGAGTCCGCAGCAGGGCTTGAAGGTCAAAAGACCTACTTTAAAGGTGATCCGCCACTGTATAGGCAGCCAGTGCAGATCGCACAGCACAGGGTGATTGATATGTGTCCTTCTAGTCACCCCCGTCATTAATCTTGCAGCAGCGTTCTGCACTAGCTGCAAGCGGCGGATATCAACCCCAGGAAGCCCCAAGTATAGGGAGTTGCAGTAGTCAAGGCGAGATGTCACAAAGGCATGGACCAACACGGGTAAATCGCTGGACGGAACGAGGTGTTTCACCCTGGCAATATTCCTAAGATGGTAAAATGCGGACTTAATGACAGCTGACACCTAGTGACGAAGGGTCAGCCCGTCGTCAAGTACCACACCCAGGTTACGCACCCGTTCAGAGGAAAGGATCGCCCCCCTGTGTAATACCAGAGGGCTGACACAAGGCCTGTACAATTTCTGTTTCTGAAAAAATGCATGTTTTGTGTTTTCTTTTATGTAAACAAGAACCAGTTAATCTATACCATTGAGAAAACACATATTTAATGAGACCCAAAAATGGGCCTGGGTCTGAAAGGAAGTATTGGGAAGAAGCTGTTATACAGACTGGTTCTGTGTGAGACGGAAGGGGAGGACTCTGGCATGGTCAGGAACTCTGAAAGGCAGAGGATCTTTATGGTAATATCCTGAAAGATTGTATCTTTTTTTTTCTTCTCCTCACTCAAGATGGAACCTAGTGTGAGGAAAGCTAAGTTTTGCATTTCTGAATAAAAATCCTTTCCTTTCCTTTTGCATGTTTTCTCCTGTAAGGACTTCTGTTTTAGGTCTTGCCAATGCTTAATATGTTGTGTAAATAAAGCAGCATAATATACTGAGGTGGTACGTTTTAAAGAAAGTATTGTTGCGAACATCTGAGGTAGCCATCATTCTGAAGGGGCATAATAATCGTTTAAGTAATTTGAGAAACGTAATCCTGCCTGATGCAGGGAAGTGATTTGGGTAAAGTTTGACAAGACAAACCCACACTCGACTTGGGCTTCAACAGTCCACCTTTGACTTGATACACGAGGACTGCTGACTGGGCTCAAAGGGCCCAGGTGTCCGAGGCGAAGCAGGGTGGATGTCTGCAGCACCCAGGTTTAAGATGGGTGCTGGTAGTTCGGCCGGTGATGCCGAGGGTTGAGGTGCTGGACGCCACACCGGCAACCCGGGTTCGAACGGACTCCTCGGGTCGCCGGAGGTCACTCGGGGGAAGGATTGAGGTCCGTAGACAGCTCTCCTTCCTCAGAGAGGGGACAGTGCAGCGCGACTGTAGACTGACACCCAGCAGTGGCTTGGTGTCGGCACAGGCACGCTCTCTCAGAAGACGGGAGGCACGTCCAGGGCATATGCTGCTTCCGCAGCGGCCGGGCAGCTGTCTCGCCCACTGTACGGTTCAGGTGCCATGCGGAGAAAAGAGGAAAAGGCCAGGAACCGACGGGGTCCATGATGACCAGACACATTCAGGTCGGGGAACGAGTTCCTCTGAGGGAGGGCAGGAGCTACCCATCGGCTCTGCGGAGACGCGATAAAATGTAAATAAAAACAAATTAAAAAAAGAGGGGTTCTGGCTGGGGCACAAGCCAGTGATCTGTCAAACTGTTCAATTCTGCACCCTGTTCCCCCATACCCCATTAGTTTTTGACCTTATAGCCAAATTTTAAAATCAGATACTTATTTTTAGAAGTGTTAAAATGCTAATACATGTTTAGAAATATCTCAGTGACAACCCCTTCCCCACCATAGACTGTATGTAACGCTATAATTTGTTACAGTACAAGACATAACGGAATTCAGATTTAGGGTTCAAATGTTTAATTTTTAGACCTTGAATCTAATATGTGCATTGTGATATGAAATGATATCCCCTTTTGAACATTTCATGCATGTTTGTTTGCTGAAGGTTTTCTCTACATTGATTCTAAACTAAACTATTTGTAATGAGACGAAAAAAATATTAAAATAAAAACAATAACTCAGAAAGCACTGTTAGTTTCTTCTGTCAGTCTGAGGAGCCCCTCTGCCTAACTAAGAAGTCCAGAGATTACCTTCATCTTTAGTTGTATTGTAAAGAAAAGGTTTGCCTACCAGTGACTACGAATTTTAAACCGACTCCAGTACCCCTCCTTAGAATTTTAAACAGACCAGACCCAAAGCCCGCCAATCAGTGCAGCAACAGCACTGCTATTCTCAATACTGGTGACTCGGGTTCGAGAACAAGCCTGGGACACTGAAGGGCCACTGGAAGGAAAAGTTAGAGTGCCTAAGAGAGCACTCACTTCCTCGTGGGAAGCATGCCACCTGGCGGGCAACAGCTGGAGCAAGTCATCTGGGGATTTCTTGATTGAGGAAATACAGTTCCCAGGATGAGGCTTAAAACTGCCGGTGACAGAGCATTTAGTGTCGCCGGCCCAGTCCTGTGGAATTCGCTGCCTCCATCTGTGAGGGAGTCCCCTTCAGTTGAAGTATTCAATGTCCACCTCAAGACCCTTCTGTTTAGTCAGGCCTTCTCTGACACTGTTAGTTTATTTCAGCGGTACAGCCTCCTATCGACTGCTGCTATTTTTAATTGTGTTTAGATGATTTGCTATTTATCAGTGTTTTCTTCATGTACATTTTATTTAATCGAATAGTTGTATTCTGTGTACGGCGCCCACAGCTTTTGGGATTGGGTGCCTGAAAAACAAAACTTGCCTTGCCATAATGACTAAGCATACCATGCACTCGTACTACGTGCTTCGATGTGCACATTAAATCTGCAGCCTGTGGGGAGCAGAAATGTGAAAACCCTTGTCTGGCAGGATGGTGTTTCCGGGCACACTCAAACCTTAAGTGCTGCCTGTCCATCCAGCACAGAGTTGCTCCCGACACCAAATTCAGAGCTTCCAGGAGAGTGCCACTGCCTCCCCGGCCCTAACACACAGGTAAACCACATGGCAGGTAAAGGACCCCCCTGGAGTGCAGGGTCAGGTGAAGGAGCTGGACAGTTGTCATAGGAGGTCATGGCTGGTTTGTGATGAAAAAAAATAAATAAATAAATAACAGTAGAGTAATAATAATTTTTGAAAGAAAAAAACAAAACAAAAAAAAAAAAGACCCCTAATTTCCTTTTCTTATTTCTGGGATTTAGATTATTTTGATCTGTCATGTCAAACCTGTTCTTTGGTTCAATGCTGCGTTCAGCTCCCCTCGTCAGCTTAAATAATTAATTCCTTCTGTTCTGTAGCTTCTCCAGAAGTTTTACATTGACTGTTTTTTGCAAGCTTTGTTTTGTTGTCCCTCTAAACATCTTCAGGGCATTAACGAGGTGAAAGAGTCTAACATGTTTCAATATAAGAAAAATTGCAGGACAAGAGGACACAGCATGAGATTAGAGGAAGGCCGATTAAGGGGTAATGTGAGGAAGTTCTTTTTCACAGAAAGGGTGGTGGATGCATGGAATGGCCTACCTCAGGAAGTGGTGGATATGAATACAGTGCAGGGCTTCAGGCATGGGACAGGCATAAGGGAGCAATACAGATGAGTATGAATGTATAGGCCATTGACAGAATACAAGCCTATGGCACATTCATAAGGTAGAAACAATGGGCAGACTGGATGGGCCCTGTGGTCCTTATCTGCCGTCAACTTCTGTGTTTCTACATTTCTCTACATCTGTTTTGGTCTTTCTGGTCTCTTGCTATGCAGTTTTTCTCTTTTCAGCTTGTTTGGCAATGTGCTGCTTATATAAGCTCTACAGGTGACCAGCCCATCTCAGGGAGACCTCTCCTTGGCAAACTTACTCAGCTTGTTCTGTCCTGTCATTCCCCGCACTCCTTTGCTGCACAGACTCTCTCTGTAATCACCTGCATGGGGCTGATTTACCCAAGACTCTAGCTTCCTCAACTGGATTGTGTGACCTGTTAAAGTCCACATGGCATTTAAACATTCCTATTGTAGATAAACAATAAGGCATGAAAGCATGTGTATTGGTGAGGGATTATTGCCATGCCTTGGGTACTGTGGCACGAGGCAAAGCAGGGGGACGGCATCCCCTATGGCATGCACTCTGGAGTACCTAATTCTGATTCTGTAAGGGAACAAGGTTTAAAAAAAGAAAAAGGATATACTATTGTACAAAGAAGGGGTAGCAACTTGACAGAGTGCAAGAACAATGCAAGACTCAAAGCTGTGAAGATACTTCTTCATAGTGGCACCACCTGGGTTTTCGGTGCATTTTCCATACGTGACACTGCACTGGGAGTTGTTTAACCTTGCGCATGGTACCTCTATTAAGTGTTACTACCTCTGAAATGATTTTGTAATGCAAAATTCTAGTCGGGTCACCACACATTTTACTCAGTCATATCTGACCTCGTTTACATAAAGCTACTCTTCCTACTTTCATTTCAGTTTGCCAGCCTAAACCCAACCCCACACCTTATTTTAGTGCCCTGTTCAGAAACAATATTTTAATTTCTTAGTGACTATGTTTTAGCAGACACGTCTGATTTTTATCACGGTCACTGAAGTTTGGCCCCAGCGGGGGTAACTCATTCACTCATGTAGCTCACTCTCATATGAATGTCGGAGGTGAAGGTATACCCATTGCACTTGGTTCATTTACTACCATCAGCGCCTCGGTGGCTGGCTCCAGCAGCTATTAGCTCTGCTAATTTAAAATGGAATCTGTCCAGGTCAGTTATCCCTACAAAAGCTGAAAGGCTACACCCTGATGGATCCACTGCTACCTCTTCAGTTCCGTTTTGGATAATTTCACTAACCAGCAGATGGAAACAACAGTGGCTTGTTATCCTTTTTGATTAATGGGCAATTTCAATATTCCTTTAATGACAGATGTGCCCCATCTGTACATTTTTTCAGTTGTCAATGCCTTTAAATCTACCACAAAAGGTCCGTGTTGCCACCTACGAGGTAGGTCACCCACTACTGGTTTAGTAATTAATTCTTTACCAGCTACCATTTCAGTTTCTGCTACTGATGAACACATCCCCATTTCTGACCATATGACGCTTATTAAATTTCTACTACCGAAGCCTCCATCTGCTACTGAATTTGTTTCTGTGCACCTGACCATGTATCATCTGCAGCTGCCACTGAATCTTTGATTTTGACGTTTTCAGCTTTTTATGGTGTTGATCCTCATAATGCATTCTTGTCTGGACACTTGCATTCATTTACTCTTGCAACTACTCTGCTCAGACTTGCAGCTTATGCCTCCTGAAGAATATTTTTAAAACGGAACATTTTAACAATTCAGTTTATATTTAACATCAGGTCTGTATTTCTCCCCCCAGTTATTTATTACAGAGGTCATATGCATGAAAACAGGATCATTATTCACGTATAGTTTTTGTTGACCATGTAAGAGCACTAGACAATTAATTAAATGCCTATTTTCAGGCACGACACGGATCGTTACATAGGGTCAGGGACATTAAACAAACAGGTACAGTACAGCAACCATAAATGACAATGATCAATCAATCAATCAAATCTTTATTTATCCAAGCGATCACCGTTGAGCAAGCTCATTTACAAGGTGGACCTGCTGTTGGCAGGGACAATTATACAGTCACAGATCAAATATACATAATACAAAATGAACAAAATGTTTACAATAATGATGATTACAAAAATGGTAGGTGCAGAGTATATACATTCCAAAGGCACATGTACAAGTAATATATACATAACACATCAGTAACATGATATGTACAACACCCACAAAAACAGGACATGTATGGTTATCATATGCAATCCATAGGAGAAAAAGGAAGACTGTTTACATTTCAGCCATCGGCAACAAGTTACAGGCCTGAGTGGACGTTCCTAAGCTATGGAGGTGCACATGACGGTGTCTGTGTCTCAGGCATATATGGCAGGGGGGAAGGTGGTGTGAAAATGATAACAGGATGTATAACTGATAAGGTAGTACACAGATGAGCAAAAAAAGGCCAAAGTTACAAGATGCTTGAGGAGCAGGCAAGCTACTTGATGAGAAAAACAAAAACCAATACAGTCTAAGAAGACACTGCAAAACAAGCCTTGGTAACAAAGGGCAGGTTAACATTAGGGGCACGATGTAGCAACCAATTCAGAAATAGAGCTCTAGACACATCAGCATACATGAGACATGAGGAGGTGGCTGCGATAAACCTTTTTGAATTTGATAGCATTGTTCTTTAAATGCAAAAATTCATGAACTGTGCCCATCATAGTTTAAAAGACCATGAAAATATGTTTTAAAATGGGATAATGGGCTTTCCTGTAGCTAGCAGAAGTCCACAGAGCTCGCTGACTGTGTGTGCCTCATATTGGTACACTGCCACCATTCGTGGCACCTTATGATGTCACTAATGTTCAAGCGGAGACTAACAGCCACTGAAGTCAAGCACAGCCTGCTCGTCAGTGACATCACAAGGTTCTAAAAATAGTGGCAGTGTAGTACTAATATGGGGCAGGCTTAATCATCAATATCTCTGGACTGCTGACAGCAATAGAGAACCTTAAGAGTTCAATAGCTTCTACTGCTTATTCCATACCCGATGTCATAATATTGTGCCTGTGACATCAGTTATTCCCATGGCACCAGATTCTGATGTCACAACAGGGTATTATGCCATTAAGTGAGCAATAAACTGTAACCCGGTAGATGAACTAAGGGATGTTTCATGCAAATTCCTAAAGTAAACACCCAAGGAAGGAGAGAAATCTATAATGGATATGGGAACTACAAGCCAAATCATGTCTTAATATCATGCTTTTCAAAGTTTTCATGGAGGCAGTGGCACTTGTAGTTCTTTAAACCATCTTGATCTGGTATACACATCAACAAAAAATCTAACTGTAGGAAAAATACACAGCACTGGCACTGTTTTAACCAATTCGGTGTTTCAGTTATATCTTCTAAACAGAACTAGCACCTAATAAAGTTATCCTTTACTGTATCTTCGTCCAGTCTATGCTGCATCATACACATAATCTCCTTGCAAACTGAAAACAGACTTTTACGTACCTGACAAAAATTTTACAGACTTAACTGCCACTCTCACGACTCTGTCCCAGATGTGCCTCAACTCAGCATCTTAAATCTTTCCTTCTCTTGACTGTACCCTCAAAGAGCAGCTGACACATATTCAGAACTTCGGCAACTCATACCAAGGAGTTGTCTGCCCAAGGTTCTAATTTAGCCGGGACTGTAATGTTTTGTGCAGTGTTAACATATATATTTTACTTACAATGTCTGACTTGTAGCCTCTGCATACGAGCCAAGCAGCCGAACAGTGCTGCAGCCCCTCCTCCAAAAAAAAAAGGTTTCTGATGGCGCAAGGTAGAGAACGAAAACACAGGGGTTCTCTGCACATACCTGGATTGGGGAGGGGCTGTATAATGGTACTTATAGTATCTCTGCTGGCAGTTCTACAAGTATGGGGCTATCCTGTTCCCTACCTCATGTCTAATATGCAGAAGCTATATCTTTTAATACTGAACAAAAAAAAGAATTGCCCGCTACATTAACTCCTCAGGCAAGAAGCTCCTTGGTATTAGCTGCCTCAGACTGCAACAGCTGCTCTTTATCATATCCACTTGGTACAGTGAGCAATAGCGTTATCACCAAGTTTGTAAATGCAACCAAAGCTAAAATCTGCTTGATAAAACCAGTTCCAGTTGGTCCACTTAAGCAGATGCTTCTTTCAGTTGTACAGTAGGTGCTATTGTTAATTACACTAACTATTCAATCTCCCCTGGCACCCTACCATCTGTCTACAAGCCAGTTCTAGTAAGCCCTATACTGAACCTGGCAATTACCACCCAATATCACTTTTATCTTTTGTTTCTAAACTGATGAAGCTAGCCACTGCCTTCCAAATGTGCATCTCACTTAAGATCTGTTGCATGATTCGCATCCCCGCCCTACAGAAACTGCTTTATTTAAAGTATAAAATAGTATTTGAGTGCCTAAGGGCCAGATTCTTTGAGCTCACTTTTTTTTTTGTACTGCACTTCAAATCTCCAGTCCCAACTTTCACACACACACCCTACTATACAGCACATTCATTTCTGGGAGTTTTATAAATTGTAATTTTAAAGGTTACCCAACAATAAAATATAAAGAAAATGCATTCAGCAATTTTCAGGCAACTGTAGTTACAAAATGCACATACAAACAATAGATGCCACACACCCATATTTCACCCTTGCCATGCTGCGGACTGATATCAGTCCAGAATTCCTTTATGTTCCAAATCTGCCAGCAGCCTAATGGCTAAGTGCATCATCGCCAACAAAGATCCAGTCCACATACTGCGAGCAGGGCCACGATTTACTTAAAAAAAAAAAAAAAAAAAAAAAATTTAATCTGCACTCTATGAAGGGCAAATATTCAGTAATAGAGTATGAAATTCAAAAACAAGTAGCTTCCCCGTGGGACAGACAATAAAAATACATGCCCATTAACTGGTTTACATGCCACCCAATGTTTTGTAATCCAGCACTTTTATTTCGTCATCAATGGACCAAGCCTCTGTACAAAGCAAGTAAGCACATACAAGAGGAAAAAAAAGAGATCGCTACAGGAGGATTGCAGGAAAAGGCCGACTGGCAAAGTGCAGACCAGGGGAAAACAGAATCCCCATGGGAACACGAGCAGGGGAAATGGAACTATAGGGAAAGGGTGGAAGGTAATCCTGCTAAATGCCAGGAGCTTGGGCAATAAAATGCCTGAGCTCCAGGCGATGCTAACTGAGGGAGCAGTGGATGTGGCAGCGGTCACTGAGACTTGGGCCACTGCAGGACATGACTGGGACCTGAACCTGGAGGGTTACACTATGTTCAGGAAGGACAGGGGAGGGAAGGGGAGGAGGGGTAGCAATGATAGTCAAAAACTGCATTGGCATAGGGGAGTAGAGGAGGCAGAGGGAACCGTGGAGGCGATTTGGGTCACCTTGATAACAAGGGGGGGCAAGAGAGTAAAAATAGGAGTGGTGTATAGACCCCCTGCCCTGGCAGAGGAGCTGGAGGACAGTCTGGTGGCAGATGTTGGGAGACACTGCAGACTGGGCAGAGGAACGGTGGTGGTGTTGGGGGACTTAAACATGCCAGGAACAGACTGGGAGGCTATGACATCCTCTGTGACCAGGGAACAGAGGTTGCTGGATGTCTTCAAGATGCATTCCTAACTCAGCAGGTGAGGGAACCGACCAGGGAGGCGTGGTACTGGATGTGGTCCTGGCAGACAGTGACCAGATTGGGGCCTGGAGGTAGGGACCCATTGGCAGGGAGTGACCATGCCACAGTCTGGTTCTGCCTGGACCCTAGGAGGTAGAAGGCTGTCACAAAGGCGGAAGTAACCGACCAGGTGGAGTGATTTTAAGGAAGGATCCTTAAGGAGCATTTGGATGGATTGGGTCAGACATGGACGCTGATAGTAGGTGGGAAATCATCAGGAGAGGGTGCAGGATGCTACCAGCACCTGTGCAAGAGTAAGACGAAAATGCAGTAGGGCCCAAAACCCTGCTGGTGGACCAGGGAGGTCCAGGAGGTGGTGCAGGGAAAGAAGGCAGCCTATAAGCAATTCAAGTGCTCAAAGGAGCGAGTGATCGAGGGAGTACGAGCTGATGGCTAGAAGGGCCACTAGAGTGGTGAGGGCGTCAAGGCAAGGAAGGAGCAGAACCTGGCCAGGGAAATTAGAGAGGGAACAAGTTCTTAGATACATTGGGGAAAACGAAGGGTGAAGGCAGATTAGCAGGATTAAATCAGGGAGAGATGGGCACAAGACCCGGGGAGCACTGAGGTACTAAATGAGTACTTCACCTCAGTTTTCACCAAGGAAAATGGGGGTGCTGCATCATACATGGGAGGAGACAGAGATACTGAGGAGGGGGGGACCCTTACCGATCAGCGGGTCTGGGGAGAGGGGGAGGCATCACTGGCAGGTGGGGGGAGGACTAAGCAGGGAGAACAGGTACCGGAAATGGAAATCACAGCAGAGAGAGTGAGGGAAGCCCTCAGCTCCCTTAAGACGGAGAAAGCACCGGGGCCGGATAAATTACATCCCAGAGTGCTGAAGGAACTTCGGATGTCCTGCAAACCCCTGGCGGAGTTTCCACCATCTCTGAGGACAGGTGGGTGCCCCAAGACTGGAAGGTGGCACATATAGTGCCTATCCACAAGGGGGGGATCAAGGGAGGTGGCAGGGAACTACAGGCCTGTCAGTCTGACATCGGTGGTGGGCAAGGTGATGGAGGGCATTGTCAAGGAGAGGCTGGCGGGGACCTGGATAAGTCAGGGTGCCTGGACGATAGACAGCATGGATTCATCCTGGGGAAATCATGTCAGACAAACCTGGTGGAGTTCTATGATTGGGTGACTAGTGCCTTGGACCTGGGTAGACCAGTGGACGTCCTCTTTCTAGACGTCAGCAAGGCATTTGACTCTGTTCCTCATGTGGGCCTGTTGTATAAGCTGGAAGAAATGGGGGTTGGGAACCAGATGATCAGATGGATAGGCAATTGGCTCCAGGACCGGACCCAGAGGGTCGTAGTTGGCGGGATAGTCTCATCCCCAAGGAGGGTCATTAGTGGGGTCCCACAGGGATCAGTCCTTGGGCCCCTTCTGTTCAATGCCTACGTCTCTGACATAAGGACAGGAATCAGGAGTGAGATGAGTCTCTTTGTGGATGACTCAAAACTGGGGGCGGTGGTGGATGGGGAGGAGGGGAGGGTGGCCCTACAGGGGGACCTGGAGGCTCTGGAAAGATGGTCTAGAAAGTGGAAGCTGAAGTTCAATGCAGGAAATGCAAGGTACTCCACCTGGGGCCAGAAACCCAGGCCAAGTGTACACCCTTGGGGGAAATGCTACAAGTCTCGGTGGCTGACAGGGACCTGGGGTGGTGGTGGATGTCAAGATGAACAACTCTGAGACTTGTAGGAGGGCAGCAGCCAAGGCCAACAGGATGCTGGGATGCATCACTAGGGGGATCACCTCCAGAAGGAGGGAAGTGATACTCCCTCTGTATAACTGCTTGGTGAGGCCACACCTTGAGTACTGCATGCAGTTTTGGAGGCCACACTTAAAGAGGGACATTAACCTCCTGGAGAGGGTCCAAAGGAGGGCAACCAAAATGATTTGGGGCTTGGGGGACAGGACCTATGAGGAGAGGCTCGAAGAGCTAAATATGTACACATTGGAAGAGAGAAGGGACCGGGGGGACATGATAGAGGTCTCAGGTACATGAAGAGGGTAAATAGGGAGGAACAGTCGGGTGCTCAAGGAAAGAGGAGGGGCCACTAGAGGGCATGGGTGGAAGCTGGAGGGGGGAAGATTCAGGGAGAAAGGAGGAGGTGCTACTTCACTGAGAGGGTGGTGGAGCTATGGAATGCACTGCCTAGGGGCTGGTGGGAGAGACAGTGGAGGGGTTCAAGAGGGGTGGGACAGGTACAGGGGAAGGGTTCTGGAAGCAAAATCCAATGCAGCAAGAATATCCGGAACTGGGAAGGGAGAGGCCAGAGAAGGAGAGGGGGACAGCAAGGTCAGCACCCAGGGTGGGGGCTGTCCAAACGAGCAGACACGAAAGACCGTTAGGCCTATTCTGCTGGCATTTTAGTATGTTAGTATGGTTTCCAAAGGGAGTGGCTGAAAAGGTAAAGGCTAAAAGGATAGGTAGCGTTCAGGAGATATAAGGAGACGCAGAGATAAAAGGACAGGGAAGGGTACAAGGAGAAGCAGAGGGATGCAGGGAAAGCAGTGAGGGTCACAAAGTTACAAACCGAGGAAAGAACAACCCGGGGAGGGTACTGAAAGGGAAAAAACATTTTTAGATACATAAGTGAAAAGAGGAAGACTAGGGTAAGGATTGTGAGGTCAAGAAGGGCAGGTGGGGACTGTGAAAAAGAGGAAAAGGAAACAGCAGATATCCCAAACAAACACTTTTGTTCAGTGTTCACAGAGTGAAGGGAAAGAGAAGGGGAGGGGCCACTTAACATAAGCGCAACAGAGGCACGAGAGGGAGGGAGACAGACACAAGTCCTTTTTACAGATTAGAATCCTGAAGGGGCTCCCAAATCTTAAAGTGAACAAAGCTAAGGGGCCAGAAGGAGTACATCCAAGGGTATTGAGGGGGCTCAGGGAGATACTGGCAGCACCTCTGGACAGTCATTTTTAACAACCCACTGCAACTGGAGGAGGGCAAATGTAGTCCCACTTCACAAAACCAGTAGCAGGGAGAAGGCTGGCAACTACAAGCCAGCCAGTCAGCCTGGCATCGGTAGTAAGTCAGTGAAATCACTGGTAAAAGAAAGCATTGTGGAGTATGTTGAATCCAGCTGGCTACAGGACTCGAGGCAGCACAGATTCACAGAGGGTAGTCATGTCAGATAAATCTGACAGATTTCTTTGACTGAGCGGCCAGAGAAATAGATCGGTGTAGATTAGTGGATGTGGCCTACTTCAATTTCTGAAAGACTTTTGACAATGTTCCACACAGCAGACTCGTAAGGAAACTGGGCAATTTAGGCGTAGATCATAAGGAGGTAAGCTGGGTAAGAAATTGGTTACAGGATAGGCAACAGAGGATTGTGGTAAATGGAGTTCACTCCAGGGAAGGGAGGGTGACCAGCGGGGTGCCTCAAGGCTCAGTACTGGGACCAGTCCTCTAACGTCATTATATGTGACATTGCAGATGAGCTGGAAAAGAAGGGAAGGTCTGCCTCTTCGCAGATGACACCAAAATCTGCAAAAGGATGGACACTCAAGAGGGGGTGCAAAGAATGTGCAGAGACCTGAGAAAAACTGAGTGGTCAAGGGCATGGCAGTTGGGTTTCAATACAAAAAAAAGTGCAAAATTATGCTCTTGGGACACAGAAACCAGAGGCGGAGTACAAAATGTGTGCAGAGGTATTGACAGTCACCAAACAGGAAAGGGACCTGGAAGTAATCATATCTGATGACCTCAAGGCACAAGGCAGTGTGACAAGGAAGTTGGTAGGGTCAGGGGGATGTTTGGGTGCACAGGGAGGGGCATCATCAACAGAAGGAGGAAGGTGGTGTTGCCACTGTATACATCGCTGGTGAGACACCATCTGGAGTGCTGTGTCCAGTTCTGAAGTCTACATCTCAGGAAGAACATAGAATGGAGGCTGTCCAGAGGACAGTAACTAAAATGGTGCAGGGTCTGCATCAGAAGCCCTATGAGGAGAGACTGAAGGACCTCAATATGTACACCCTGGAAGAGAGGAGGGAAAGGTGGATATGACAGAAACCAATAAACATCTCATGGAGGTAAATAAGGTACAGAAGGGAAATATTTTGCATTGGAAAAGATGCACAAGAACAAGGGGACATGCAATGAAGGGGGTACCTTCAGAAGAGATGTGAGGAACTGCTTCTTCACTGAAAGAGCAGTGGATTCCTGGAACAGTCTTCCAGCAGAGGTGCTGGTGGCAAAAACAGTGGCGGGATTCAAGAATGCATGGGACAGGCATAAGGGAATCTTAGCAGGAAGCAGAGGTCAAAGCCAGAGATCATGTAGGGTCTGCGGAGACAGTATAGGTGGGGGAAAATAGGCAGACTGTGTGGGCCATGTGGCCTTGATCAGTCGTCAGATCCTATACTTCTATGTTACGTAACCCTGACTGGCCTGCTACAAGTCCCTATTAGAACTTACTGCTGCTAGCCTCCTAGAAAGGCCTTTTCAGGAAGCATTTCCCGTTTCTTTTTTTCTCACAACCACTATTTTCTAGCCATTAGGAAGGCTTTCATAAATTTCAATTACTAGTTGCTGCTATCACCAAATCCTTAAAAGAACTTGCTGATCTTTTACCCCGATTTGGCTCTTCTATGCCCCCGCCCCAGCAAAGCGTAGTCTGTCTTGGCCCTTAAATGGGCTTTTAAATCTTATTTCCATTATTAGCTGCTTGTCCCCATGATGCCCTTAAATGGACTTTTTTGCCTAAATCTGTTTTTTTTTTTTCCTGTGTCCCGCCACAGCAAAGTTCCAACATTCCCTAGCCATTAAAGGGGCTTTTAACACAATTTTATTTGATTTGCGAAGACAGCAGATCCAAGCTAATTTCCTTAAAAGGCCAACAGTTTGGACAAAACAGCCCTGTAAAACATTACATTTGCCACCACACTGTGAGACTGCTGTGCTTCCCAACTCTGCCGCTGCTTATCGCACCTCCAAATGACATGCAGAGAGGCTCCGGCCCCAGTGCCTGCCCTAATGGGGGTGGAATCGAGCAGTCAGCACTCGGTGTAGTCGATCACCAGTGACATCACAGGCCCTGTTTTTGTGCACATCATTTTGAGATTGTGGCAGAACACAGAATCCCATGTATGTGCTTCTGAGCACGCGTTAAGATTGCTACGATCACGTGACAGCTGCTCTGCTTCTCAGCTCGGGTGGGGGATGGGAAGGAGAGCAAGATTTAAAAAAAAGCTGGCTACAAAAGAAAACTCAAAGTCAGCACTAGAGTTAGGTGCCCAAGTGGGAAGGCAGTTAGGGGATCTTGTTGTCTATCAAAAATTTCTGTCCCACAAGACCGAAAAAAAAGAAAATCTGCACCCTGCTCACTAAAATAATCTGCACATTGAAAAGGCAAACAGTAACTATAATCTGTAATGTTTACGTTTGGCAAATATTAAAAAAAAATAAGTATAATTTGTACTTTTTAAGAAGGAAAAAGATATACTAAAATAAATCTGTACTCTTTGAGAAGGGTAAATATTCACTAAAATATACATAATCCGGACATTGGCCTGGCAGCACATTGTAGGGTTACCATTTGCTACACTGACAGCCCGCACGTGAGAACTGACTTGGGTTACCTGCAGCCAGCCAGGGAGAAGGAGGATTGGGCAGCCCAGGGACAGCTCTCCTCCGTCAGGGAGAATGGACACTGCCTCCTGCTGCATGACTGCCCCCTGGTGGAGGCCAGGTAATAGCTCCGAATGAATGCACATAAGGGATCGGGACCACCGGGTGTCAGGCACACATGCGGCTTCCTCTGCATGCATGCATGCATGCATGCATGTCTCCACCCACAGGAAAAAAAAAAAAAAACATGAGCAGGGCTGTGGTGGGGGGTGCCATCAGGTGAGCCAACATGAGCAGGACTGTGGTGGGGGATGCCATCAGGTGAGCCAGGGCAGGCTTTTTTTTTTTTTTTAATATAAAGTATTCCACACTCTTTGAGAAAAACAAATATTCATGAAATAAATTTAATCCACACTCTTTATAAGGGCAAACAGTCACTGAAGTAAATGCATGAATGTAATCTGCACTATCTGAGAACGGTAAATATTCAATCAGATTTAATCTGCAGACTTTGGGCAGAGTAAATATTCACTATTATAAAAAGGATCTCAGAAATCCTGCAATCTGATTGTCAAGATTTCAAGAGCCTTACATTAACCTCTGTCGCACTGTCATGTACAGCCTGATCACCATGGCCCATGAATTCTTCCTGTCAGCATTCCATCCTCTGGCACTGCTGAATGACTGGAATGATGCATTCTGAACCAGTATGCTGAAACTGTTGCTGGAAGAACTATTTTATTAAAAATCTCCTTTTAAAAGAGGAAAACATTCAAAAAGTATACTTTTAAACACATTTCTTTTGGAATAATTTTTATGCCAGCAATAAGACACGAGGTGTGGGTTATGGCCTGATAAGAGCATACCCCAGGTGCACTGAGGCATGAGGCGCTTGCGCCGGGTGCCTTTGGCACCTGGGAAGTGCTCTTATCAGGCCATAACCCACACCTCGGAGTATCTTATCATGCTTATAAAATGGGCCCCACAGCAAAGAAGTTAATTGTAAAAAAAACAAAAAAAAAAAAAACATAAGAAATGTATATAAAAATAATAAAAAATAGGATTATTTTAATAATAGAAAAAATAGTCCCTGTCATTGTGCTGTAATGGAGCTCTTTACAAGCACAGAAACCACAAATCCCTCTTGCTAGACAAGCTGTAAAGTTATATTTTTTGTGAAGGTATTTTGTTTCACTCACTGGCCATCTCGTAGTTTCAGATTCATTCTCTGTCCCAGTCACAAGTCTGCCCAGTACAAAGTAAGAGCTTCTGTCATTTCTGCATTCCATGCTGCCCCCCATGGTGTTGGCCCGCGGCCCATCATTTCCTCTAAACGCAGAACTTGCATCTAAATTTGATGTTCGTTTTTTAAGCTTTAAAAATAGAACAATATCACAGTGTATGTAAGTCCCCCCATGTAAGATCCACTCCCCAGTATCGACATACATTTTAAAATTTTTTGTTGTTTTCTTTTGTGTCATTTTCGACAGCCGCTTGATTACGACTGAACCTGTTGCTTCTGCCATTTGTTTTCGTGAAGGTTTTGAAACTATACGCAGGGTAGCAAACAGTGCTGTTGAAGATTATGCTTGCCTTTTTAATTGCGGTTATTCATTTGGCATCTGCTATTTCGTGGAGGGTTCACGTAGAGAAAGACATGTGGGGAAGACGCTGTTTTCAGCTTTGATTTCAATGCTCGTTTTGTTGGCAGCACGTGCGAATGTTCTGTGGATCTCCGGCGGCTCTTCAGAAAGAATGGCTTTTTGTGATGAAGGCAAAATCAGGCGGTTACCGATCATTCTGAAACTGAGCACAAGGTATTGTTTTTCTATTAGGATTTTGTTTCTTGCAGCTGAATAACAGACGGACGAAAAGCAGGCTGGGGCTGGGCAGACCGATGACCAAGGAGGCTGCAGACCGGGCTGAAGACAGAATTGTTTTAAAAAAATGTTTCTGTGATGCACGGATCTCAGCATGCACTGCATCCTGCGTGGCTAAAGAGGTACCGGTTGGGACATTATGCGCTGATAAGGACACGGCTCAGGGTACCTCTCAGCCAATCAGGAGGCAGAAAATTCTCTACTCACTTTATAAAATAGCAATAAAGCAATCCCAGGAGTTAGATTAATAGTCAGTTAATCACCCCCGGGGCAATATGGCACTCGGCTGTGCCTTTTTGCCACATTAAACCCCTAGGGGTAATTAACCAGCAAGAAGGGTACCTAAATGCCCACCCCCATGGCTAACACGAGGAACCAGTGAACATGAGGAGGGGATAACTCTACAAAGCAGTGTGCAAAAGATGGAGATAGGCACCCAAGGGGTGGATAGGCAGAATGAGGGCAAAATTCAACAAAAGGGCGGACAGCAGGGAGAACCAGGGATAAAGGACAACCAAGGTGGGAGCTGGAGTCGAACAGCTAAACAGTCCAGGGAGTTCACATCTTGGAAAGCCATGTGTGCCAATGCCAGGAACCTTTGCAATAAGATGGGAGGATCTGGAGGCTGTCATGGTGCAGTTGGACCTGGACATTGTGGCCATCACAGAGACCTGGTGTAATGATAACCACAACTGGGAGATGGCCATACCTGGCTACAACATATTCAGAAGAGACAGGACAGGCAGGAAGGGAGGAGGAGTGGCACTTTTATGTGAAAGATGGCAAAAAGGCCACAGAGATTTAGGAGGAACAAAATGGAGGAGAGATACTGTGGGTTAAGCTGGAAAGGAAAATGGGGTCAGCTATCCGCACAGGGGTGGTCTACAGACCACCAGCCCAGGAAGCCAAAGCTTAGACAGAAGAGCGCATCACAAAATCAGTGGGTAGAAGGGACGAAACCTTTTACAGGTACATAAGTGAAAAAAAAAGAAGGGAAAAGGGAGGGATAGTGAGTCTGAAGGGGGAGGATGGGGCTGCATGGAGGATGACGACAACAGTAAAGCTGGACATACTGAACAGATATTTCTGCTCAGTCTTTACTGAGGCAGAGGAGGGTAACGGGCCTGAAGGGAGTACAAGGGGTAGAAACGGCACAGAAAGGAGTACAAGAAGTGGGAACGGTGCAGAAAGGGACACAAGTCCCTTTACACGGGAAAGGGCCCTAAAGAAACTGGAAGGGAATAAAGAGTCGATAAAGCAATGGGGCCAGATGGGGTACACCCCAGGGTCCTAAAGGAACTAAGACAGGTGGTGGCTAAACCTCTGGAAATCCTGTTTAGCCAATCACCGGAAACAGGGGAGGTACCCAAAGACTGGAGGATAGAAGATGTAGTCCCCTTATACAAAAGCGGGAACAGAGAGGAAGCGGGGAACTACAGACCAGTCAGCCTGACCTCGGTAGTGGGGAACATCATGGAAGCACTACTGAAAGAGAGATTGGTGGAACATCTGTTTGCCAATGGACTACAGGACCCAAGGCAGCATGGTTTCACCGGGGAGAGGTTATGCTAGACCAACCTCATTGAATTTTTCAACTGGGTGACAAGGGAGGTGGGTCAGGTGAGGGCAGTGGATGTAGCCTATCTGGACTTCAGCAAGGCTTTTGACACTGTACCACACAGAAGTCTATTACACAAACTGGGAAATATGGGTGTGGGCAGGACAGTAGTGCGGTTGGTGGGTAACTGGCTGGGTGGCAGGACACAGAGGGAAGAGTGACCAGTGGGGTACCACAAGAATCAGTGCTGGGACTGGTCTTATTCAACATCTTCATGAGTGACATTGCGCAGGACCTAGAAGGCAGAATTTCCCTGTTCGCGGACGACTCAAAGCTCTGCAACAGCGTGGACACACCAGAGGGTGCAAACAGAATGAAGAGGGACCTGCAGAAGCTTGAGGAATGGTCAAGGGTTTGGCAGTTGAAATTCAGTGCAAAGAAGTGCAAGATAATGCATATGGAGCATGAAAACCCTGGAACAATGTATCAGTTGAGGGGGTGATGATACAGCATGCACCAAGCAGGAAAGAGACATTGGGGTTATCATCTCTGATGACTTCGTAGAAAAACAGTGTGACAAGACAGCAGGTAAAGTAAATAGGATGCTGGGATGCACAGGTAGAAGCATCACCAGCAGGAAAAGGGGAGGTCATAATTCCACTATACAAGACACTAGTGAGGCCCCACCTGGAGTACAGTGTACAGTTCTGGACACCTTACCTACGTAAGGACAAGGACAGGGTGGAGAAGGCTCAGAGGAGGGCAACAAAAATGGTACAAGGATTGCATCACAAATACTATGAGGACAGGCTGAAAAACTTGAATATGTACTTCCTGGAGGACAGGAGGGAGAGAGGGGATATGATAGAAACATACAAGTACCTTACAGGGAGAAACAGGATGCAGGAATACACTATTTTCCAGCGAAAAAGATGTTCCAGGACTAGAGGGCATGGGATGAAGTTGGAGGGAGGGCGATTCAGAGGAAACGTGACGAAGAATTTCTTCACAGAAAGGGTGGTGGACAAGTGGACACCCTGCCAGAGGAAGTGGTAGGGGCTGAAATAATCACAGGATTCAAGAATGTATGGGATAGACACACGAGAATTCTGGAGGTCAGGGGTAAGGGGCAACAGACTTCTAGAAAAACATAAACGGAACTTGCAAGCTCAAATGGGCAGACTGGATGGGCCATAGGCCCTTATCTGCCAACAGTGTCTATGTATCTATGTACTAACAGACTGTTAATCTAACCCCTGGTCATGCCTTATTGCTTAAAAATAAAATGTCCTCCCACTCTTTGATAAAGGTAAATATCCACTAAACAATGTAATCTGCACTCTAAAAAAGGGTAAGTATTTAATAAACATTCCACACTCTTGGAAAAAGGTAAATGTGCACTCAAATTAACATAATCTGTACACTTTGAGATGGGTAAATACCCAACTAAAATAAAAGAAATCCACAAAGAGGGCAAATATTCAGTAAAAGAAACGTAATCTGCACTCCCCGAGAAGGGCAAATATACACTAAATACATATAATCCACAATATTGGAGAGGGATATATATATATATACATACACACACACACACACATACATATATAGATATATATATAGATATAGATATACACATATACATATTTTATACATACATAAGACAGATATACATACACACATATATATATATATATATATATATATATAAAATACACACACACACACACACATATACATAAACACACACACACACACATATATATATATACACACACAGACACACATATATATATATATATATATATATATATATATGAGGATATGACATGACCTGACTGAAGATATCATATTTTATCTTCAGAGGCCAATGATATTATGATATCTCACGAGCGGCGAAGCCACAAGTGAGATATCATGATATCATTGGCCTCGATTGAAGATAAATATGATATCTTCAGTCAGGCCATGTCATGTTCTGTTTATACATCTCGGACTTATACATCTTGGACTCGGAACACAACCACATATGTTTATTTTTGGTCCGAGCCCCCTCTCCTACCTCTCATGCGTTTTGGACCATGGGCCACCAAGAAAATGTGCCATATCGTCCACTTGAGGCAATTCCCAACATATCTTATTTATCCAGCAGGACCTGCAGTCCTCTTGACACACCAAAAGAAGAGTCTTTGATCATGCTATAGCAGATAACAAAACTGTTGCCAAAAAAAAGTTTTGAGGTTTATTTGCTATGCAGTTTCAGTGTTTACAGTAAATTTGTAGTATGACTGAGAGTAGTGTCTCCCTATAACCAAAAAAATCTGGGTTTTAGAAATATTTATTTAAGAAAATAAAATATACCTGGTTGATCCTGCCGGTTTTCCTTTGTCTTATTAAATGCAGGTTCACTTTTCTTGTCCTACAGTTGTAGCGTGACTAGGCATATACAGCACAGTAAAAGTTGGATTTGCCAATAAATTTAAATCAGCACTCCCTCCGAGGTGTTAGAAATGTAATCTCTTTCAGCAAGCTTACTTGATCTTTGTTAAGACAGGTGACAGAAACAAGAGAGTGCGTGTGAGTTGCAGCTTCTAGTGAAGGGAACAGAAACATGCCATCTTCCATGGTTTTAATAAAGTAGTTTAACTTTCCTTCTCTAAGTTTGTATTAGCGTGACCGGCGCTTACAGCATGACACAGTGTGACCTGCTAGTAAATTAAATGGAACTCTCCCAGGGTGTTAGAAGTACAATTTGTTTTAAAGCTTACTTGAGCTTTTCTTAAGAAACCTAGCTGACAGTAGCAACAAGATAGTCGCAGTGAGTCGCAGCTTCGTGAGGAAGCGAAAACCGAGGCGAAGGAGAAGGAAAGTTAAACTACATTAATAAACCAAGGGAAATGATGCAAACAACCAGAATCGTTTGTCTCTCTGTTTATTTTAACTGTTTAAAATTATGGAAGATCAACTAAATACTGAGCATTGCGGGGGGGGGGTGGCACAGCTTGTCAATGCTTTGGTTTCATAACAATGATATGGGAAGCATAGAGATATCACCATGACATATAGGAACATGGAGATATCTCTATGACGATATAAACGTGGAGATATCAGTGATATCTTCACTGCCTGCCTGAGATATTAGTTTTTATCTCTAGATTTATTCAAAACACATGTGGTGTGTGTATATATATATTATATATATATATATATATATATATATATATATATATATATATATATATATATATATATATACATATATATATACACACACACACACACACACACACACACACACACACACACATTCACGAAATAAAGGTAATCCACACTCTTAGAGAAGGGTAAAAATATACCATACTGTTTAGGAACTCCATTTGGACATTTTGAAGACATGATGGTAACTGCAGAGTTGGAAATGTAGGACAGTGAAGGTTACTCAACACATTTCTAACAGGGGCAGCTAGGCTACTTCAAATTAAATAAATCTTTTTTTTTTTATATTCAGTAGAAGCAAATAAAATTAATAAATGCTTAAACAGTTCAATGCAGAATTGTTTTTAAATCAAGTGTTTCCTTGTACATTCATCCTGTATCTTGTTTGAGGGGGCTTAATTATCACTTTACAAACAAATGAACCTGGGGCTTGAAGAGCCAAGATTAAACCTATGGAATTCGAAAATTTTCAACAAGCATTTTTAAATAAAAATGTAAGGCTGTTAATCATCTTGCTTTCCATTCATGATTATGGATTTTTAACAATTTCCATATTTTTTTCAAACATTTCCTCTTTTTCAATAGGGTAGTAAAGGATATGTTCCAGTTTATAGAAGTCGAACATAAAAAGTTTACCCATTTCTGCATGCTAGGGGGTTCAGTGTCCTTCCAATGAAGTAAAATACATTTTTTGGCTACAATATACCCAAGTGAGATGAACTTTATTTTTTCTGCTGTCGTTTCGCCTTCAGCCATTTTATGCCCAAGCACAATCGCTTTTTCGTGTCTGTTTAAAGCTAACCTGGTTGCTGTCTCTAGTTTAATTATTATTGTATACCAACATTTAGTGAGTTTTCTACAAGTGAAAAAACATATGAATAAGAGAGCCGGGGTTGGATAAACATCTTGAGCATTTCTCAGACAGTAGCATTATTCATAGTGTTCGGTCGAGTTGGTTACGTATGTGCAGTGCATAATACTAAATTGTATTTACTGCAGTTTGGAAGGGCAAAATTCTGTTGAAGGGTAGCTTAAGATATGTACCCATTCTGTTTCTCCAATTTCTGGTTTCAAATGGTCCCATTTGCCTCTTACTTGCAAAGGTTGTACTGATTTGCTATTTGTAGGCACTTGTATACTGCTGAAATAGCTTTCTTTGCTGAGTTCTTTAATGCAGTCTCGAGTGGAAATTCTATAGCTTTATAATTTTTTTGTATATAGTTTCTTAGCTGTAAGTATCGAAAACTTTTGCTGTTTTGGTAGTCCATATTTAATTTTAATTTGGTTAAATGATATTAGTATATTGTTATTACACACTTCCTTGTAAGTTTGTATCCCATATTGTTCCCACTCCAAAAAGCCATTGTCTATGCATGATGGTTTAAATAAATAGTTTCTATATATTGGTATATCAGGTGAGTTTTGATCGTCCCAGTTTATAAGCTGATGAGCTTTCTTCCAGCAAAGGCAAGAATTCTGGGTGGCAGATAATGTTTCTTTGCTCAGTTTTTTTCTGTCTTTTGTTATAATATTCTGTGTGTAGTACGCTTCTAATGTTGGGATATTCATGAATGTTTTTCTCTATGTCTTTATTTATTGTATTTTGTTGTTTGAACCAGTCCTCTATTTGTGAGAGCTGAGCTGTGTAGTGCTGCCAAAGAAAATTCGGTAAGGCTAAGCCACCTTGTCATTTAGATAGTTGCAGTTTTTGTAAAAATAGCCTGGGTCTTTTATTATTCCACAGGAATTCACCAATAATTTTGTCCAGATTTTTAAAGTACTTAATTTGTACTTCTAAGGGTAGTGTTTAATATACTATTTATTAAATATAATATTTATGGAATAAATATAGTAGTTCAGGCAGAATGTTCATTTTAATATAATTTAATTTAGGTCTACCTAGATCTCTCTCCTCACTTTTGTACTCCCAAACCTCCACCTATGGTCTCCGATCAAATGACGACACCCCTCTCTTCATCCCCAGATGCAAAACCTCTATGGGTACACGTGCTTTCTCCTACCTGGCACCTAAGAACTGGAACACTATTCCACAATATATTCGCCAAGCCCCCATCCATGCCCACTTTAAGAAACTCCATCATCGACATCTACTGGCTTCTAGTCCACTCCACGCACCTCTACCTTCTACCTTACTTACCTTCCCTCTCCTACCCTCTCTACCCCTGTCTTCTACCGCATCTCTCCTCTCCCAAAACCTCACGTCACTTGATGGTACTTGCTATTTACTTTGAACCTGTTAGCACTAACGTTGTATATATGTTCTGGGTAGCTGTACTGCTCTAGTTCAACTGGCAATATTTGTTGAATGCGCTAAAACAATCTACTTGTCTCACACTGTTTGCATTGCTATTGTCCTACTGTCTACCTCTCCCTTGTGCTGTGTCACATTCTACTGGTCATGTGTTTCACTTGTATACTCCCGGGTCGTGCCTGAAAACAGGCATCGCTATGTCTAGTGCACCCACCCGGTAACCAAAAGCAAATAAATAAATAACATTACAGCATCCTATCAAAGATAGTGGCAGTGTTTTCCATCGGTCCAGATCTAATTTTATATGAGTAAAGACTGTTTCATGGTTTTGACTGAATAGGCTCTCCTTGTCCATTGTTAACCTAATCCCCAGATATTTAAATTGTTTAATAATTCTATTAGTTAGATAGTGTGATATGTTTTTATTGCTGTTCTTTGGTAGTATCAAAATTTCCATTTTGTTTTCATTAATCTTATAGCCAGAAACTTTTCCAAATTTTTAAATTATTTGAAAGCAGGTTTTGATAGCGGTAGAGGGGTTTGTTAAGTAAAGTAGTGTGTCATCCGCATATAAACTTATATGGTGTTCAATGGATCCCATCTTAATTCCAGTTAAATATTGATCGTTTCTTATTGCTACTGCTAAGGGTTCAACGGTGACAGCAAATAATAAAGGGGACAATGGGCTCCCCTGCCTTGTTCCCCTTGACAGAGTGAAGTGGGAGGAAATGTTTTTATTAGTTTGTACTGTCACCTTAGGGTTGCTGAACAGGGCTTTAACTCCTCTGATGAACTTAGTTGCCAAATCCATACTTTTCCAATATTTCAAATATCAAGTCCCACTCCACTCTGCCAAAGGCCTTTTCCACATCTAGGGCCATGATGCAAGCTTCCTCGTTGTGGGTATTCCATGCTATTATACAGTAGCTTATGTTGGTACCTATTTTTCTTTGTTTCATAAAACCATTTTGGTCCGTATGACTGATATCCCCCACTACTTTTTCCAATTGTAGAGCTATAATTTTAGCAAAAATGTTCATATCCGAATCTAATAATGATATTGATCTATATGATGAGACAAGTTCCGGTGGTTTATCTTTTTTTAAAAATACTGAAATTTTTGCATCGTAGAAGGTACGTGGGAGGTTTCCCATTTCCCAACAGCTGTCGTACAGTGCTAGGAGAGGAGCCTGTAGAATATCTGAGTATTTTTCACAGAACTCAGAGAGGATCCCATCTGGTCCTGGAGCCTTTCCAGGGGAGAGAGTTTTGACTGCATTTCTTAATTCCTCTATACTGACTGGCTGATCCAATGTGTTAGCACCTAAGACATTGATTTGGGGTAATTTTATTTCAGCCAGAAATTGTGCAACCGCATCTGGATGTTCAGTTCTTTCAGTTGTGTAAAGTTTAGAGTAATATTTCTTATAAATGTTATTGATTGCTTTTGGATCTGTGTTGATTTCAGTAATTGTGTTAGGGTCTTTTGAGATATGGGTGACTAATCTTTCTTTTTGTAATTGGTATGCCTAGGTTCCATGTGATAACGGCGATCGCTGTTTGGGTGAGTGTACATCGCCACACTTGTAGCAAACATCAAAAGGGCATTGGAGACTTAGGTTTTCTTTGTTTTATGCGAGGGGCCCCCACTAAAGGATTCTCGACTCCAAGAGAGTGCAAGCCGAGGGAGGGCTGCAAAAGTAAAACAAAAATCCTAGATCTGATTTAAAAAACGAGTGCCCAGAACCAACCCGCACCTCCCCAACCCCAGCCCGCCACCAACCCACACAGTCAGCTCAGCAGCCCACCGCCACAGTACACCCCACAAACCTCCCTCCCCGCCCATCGCACAGTGTGGTCCCTGCCCACCCCTGCATGTACACAAAGGACATCCTATGCTATATTTGCCCTACCTCCTATCCGGTCATCCTCCCTGCCAGGTAGACCTGCGCACAGGCGCTGTGACTGAGTCACCCTTTTTGAAAGCGCTCAATCGCGGTCACCATCATCACAGGCTACCATATGCCATTACTTTGTTTGGTTTATTTCCTAAGGAGCAATATTTTCCTCGGGTCCTTAGAATACTATATAAATAAATAAATCCTGAGATACAAGTTAATCAATCACTCCATGGAAGCAGTGGTCACAGAAGTGTAAAGGATCCAGATTATTTATTTGAAAATTGGTGACCAGGAAAAGCACACTGAGATGAGGCTCCTTCCCAGGTGCATCTAAGGGGAGGGGTAACAGTAGGGAGGGCAGAGCAAAAATCTGGTGTTGTTTATTACAGGAAGTACAATGATAAAGTAAAAAAATAAATTACAAATGCTGCATGTATACATGATAACAGTACAATAGAGTAAGATATGTATGTATGCACGTAGTCCACAAAACACTGTCTTCACAGCAGCGATCGCAGAGGTAGCAAGGCACAGATGCAAATGTTATGAAAAGGTCATTTTGAAGAGATTTTAGAGAGGGGTAAGAGGAGGATATGTATTTGCAAGCAGGGGGATTATTCCAGATGGAGGGAAGATGTACAGAGAATGCAATCTGACCAGAAGAGTTCTGGCAGTGATGGACAGAGAAATTACAGGAGTTAAAGACAGGAAATTATTTCTAACTGGCAGCTATTAAGAATGTTCCCACTTTCTGAAACTATATTGATACCTCTAAATGATTCATAAGCAACTGTACTTGAATAAAAAGGATGTGAAAAACTGTATTTTGTATTGTTTTGTTTTTATAGGCAGCATTCTCTTTCAGTTCATCTCACGAAGGCCAAGGCAGAGACTGAGGAGAGAATAGCTAAACAGGCCAAAAGGGGGAACAAAACTTTTTTAGATATGTAGGAGAAAAGAGAAAGGATAGGCAGTGGATTGTAAGGCTGAAGGGGGAGGGAGGGGTGAGGCTAGAAGGGGACCGTGAAAGAGACCGTGAAAAAGCAGGGAACTAAACCAGTACTTTTGCTTGGTATTCACTGAGGAAGAAGAGGGTAGGGGGCCCTGAACTCAGGAGGAGGGAGGATAGAGGGATAGATTACAGCCTGCTCAGTGTAGAAAGAGTCAGGGAGGAACTAAGGAGGTTGAAGTTAGATAAGGCAATAGGGCCAGACGGGCTGCACCCGAGAGTGATCCGGGAGCTGGAGAAGGAGCTGGCCGCCCCACTGACAAGGCTATTCAACTTGTCTTTGGATGCGGGGAAGGTGCCAGAGGACTGGAAGAGGGCACACATGGTGCTGTTGCACAAAGGGGGTAGTAGTGAGGCGATAGAGAACTACCGCCCGGCCAGCCTCACCTCAGTGGTGGGGAAGGTCATGGAGGCACTCATAAAAGAGAGGGTGGTGGACTACCTAGAGGACATTGGCTTGCAGGGTGACAGGAAGCATGACTTCACAAATGGGAAATCATGTCCGATGAACTTGACCAAGTTCTCTGGGTGACGCAGGTAGTTGATGGGGGGGGGGGGGGCACTGGACATAGCCTATCTGGATTTCGGCAAGGCCTTTGATACCGTCTCCCACAGAAGGCTGGTGAGCAAGCTGGAAAGCACAGGGATAGGTGGGAAAATAACTAGGTAGGTGGAAAACTGGCTGGAGGATAGGAGCCAGACAGTGGTGGTAAATGGGGTGTACTCTGGGATGGGGGGGTGACAAGCGGGGTGCCCCAGGGGTTGGTGCTGGGACTTCTACATCAGCAATATAATGGAGGGGCTGAAGGAAAGGGTAAGCCTATCTGCTGATGATACAAAAATCTGCTATAGGGTGGACACAGCAGGGAGGGGTGGTGGAGGACATGAGGGAGGACCTGAAGAAGACTATGGACAGATGGGCTGAGACTTGGCAACTAAAATTCAACGCTAGACAGTGTGCCGTGATGCACTTGGGGTGCAGAAACCCGAAAGCAGGGTACACCCTTGGGGCAGGACATCAAGGATACAGATCAAGAGAGGGATCTGGAGATTATAGTCTCATGCAACCTGAAGGTGGGAAACCAGTGCAGCAGGGCAGCCAGAAAGGCAAATGAGATGTTGGCATTCATTAGCAGGGGCATCACCAGCAGAAGGGGGGGGGGGATACTGATGCCCCTCTACAAAGCCATGGTAAGACCGCACCTGAAGTACGTTATTCAGTTCTGGAGGCCACATCTTTGAAAGGACATAGACAGGTTGGAGAGGGTTCAGAGAAGGACAACCAGGATGGTGCAGGGCATGCAGGGGAAGACCTACGAACAGAGATGTAAGGAACTGAATCTGTACACACTGGAAACTTGAAGGGAGAGCAGGGACATGACTGAGACTTTTAAGTACGTCAAAGGGATCAACAGAGTAAAGGAAGCATGTCTACTTAAAAGGAAGGAAGGAAGGGCTAAAAACTAGAGGGCACAGCCTGAGACTCCAGGGAGGACGATACAGAGGCAACGTGAGGGGACGATTCTTCATGGTGGAGGCATGGAACAGGCTTCCTGAGGAGGTGGTGGGGGTGGCTGAAATGGTGCAGGGATTCAAGAGGGCATGGAATAGACACATGGGGTTGAGCAGTGCGGGGAAGAGGTGGGACAACAAAGTCATGATGTGTAAGGGAGAGGAAGAAGGGCAGACTAGATGGGCCGGTACGGTCCTTTTCTGCCATCAAATTCTGTGATTCTGTGAAACCAGTGATCTGGAGTTTTAGCTTTGTCATGGTTGAAAACAGTTTTTCACATCCATGTTTATTCAGGAACAGTAAAATCTGGAGGGATAAATTTCAGTTCTGTAAACAGGAATATCACTTACTGCTGCTAATTGGCACACATTTCCTGTCCCCTTTAAAGATGTGTACTGAATAAGTAGAGGGAAGAAGCAGAGACAGTGGAGGGGAAAAAAGCAAGTAGATGGATAGAAAATTGTCACAGTGCGAGAGGTGCCATTAGTCTTTTATAAGCATCTCTACAGACGTCTTAATGATACAAATCTTTTTCTCTGAGGAGCTGCTGACTGGGATGCACTTACCACCGGAGATGAGACTCAATGCCTTGAGTTTTCAAAACATTGTTCAAAATAGGGTTTGCACGTGACTGTGTAATTCACCCAATATTCTGAACTTGTCGGCTGTTTCTGATTTAATCCTTCTGCCACTATTGTTGTCTCCCAGGACCACCCACCGAAACGGGATGAAGCATCAACCTGATGTTCTCCCAGGTAAAGATTTTTGTTTAAATAAATATATTACAGCATAAACAATTAAAACACTATTGATGTACTGGGAAGAGACCCAGAGTTCTGCTATTGAAAGGTATAGCTTAAGCCAGCAGTTTTTAAAGTACAGGTCACACCCAAACGAAATCGACAAAATGTTTGATTTGGGTTTGAACAGGTATATAATTCAGTACTTTTAATAAGCTAAAACTTGCAAGAATGATTTTTCCCCCTTATTTTCTTTTTTTTTTGGTATTATTACAAGTTTACTGTTTTCACTCATCAGGTGCACCTTTTCTTTTTTATATATCTTACTCGTGTTTCTCCTCCTCCTGCGAAGCAGACTCAACGATCCCCCGGCACCCGTACCCCCGGACCTGGTCTGGCACGCAAATTTACACCCTTCCACACGGGGCCGGCCAGGAAGCAGGATCCCCCCCTCCCATAGGGACCTGTTGCACAGACACCCCGATGGATGCACCTCATGTCCGGGGCCACAAGGCACAGCCATCAGCCGCTGCGATTGCCCTGCTATTTTCAGCCATCTCTTCTCCCCAGGTGTCGGACGTGCTATGGCGCCAAATACACAGCCGTGCTGATGCCCGCCGCGCTCCTCCGCATTACTGGGCATGCAACTGTAGTGCACATGGCCTTCATCAGATGCCGCTGCAGCGTAATGCATTACACCCACCCACCACAGAGGAAGAAGAGCAGTCATAGGACGACAATCTCTCCCTTCCCTGTTAATTGCATGCACCGAAACTATTCTCGAACCCGGTCACGGTGTCCAGCGCCACAACTCTAGCGCCCGGGTTGCCCATGTGCACCATTTCTAAACAACAAGCTAGTAATTTATGCATTTTTTTTGTATGCATCACCTGTCATCTCTTTGCGCTTGTGGGGCACAGAGTCATTATGATACGTAATGTAAGGCTTAACCAAAACAATTCTAAAGCTGATGGCTTAAACCACACCTTTTAAAAGACTAGCGTATCTTTACAAATGGACAGTCTCATTTTTTTTTTTTTTTTTACTGAATGATGTACAAAGGACGTGTGGGGGGACACCACCATTTCCTCTCACTGTTGAAACATTAGTGACTTAACACTGCTTTCTGCCATCAGTATTCCTCTACAGATACTGATGACAGCACTCTAAAGGACTCCACAAACATCTCAGACATTTCCCATGATCATTCTCTTCTCATGATGTGGTCTCCCTGTTCTGCTGACTTGGTCCAGGCTTCTCCAAAGTATACTGGGATAATGAATAGCATGTGGAATGAGGGTGAGTCAAACCTAGGTCTACATCAACTCTGTAATCTAGGCTGGGCCACTTTTCCCAATATGTGATTCCTAGGCTACAACATCGTACACTGCTGGGCAGAGTCCGCACTGGCGCCAAAAACTTTTATGCTGTGTGAGGGATCCAAAACATCTGAGTAAAACATGTTATTTATGTATTTAAAAGGTTTCACCAGGAAAGCCATACTGAGCAGTGAATGCCCGTTTCCAGATACAGTGTATCCTCTTCGCCTCTCCCCCAGGATGTAAGTATAGCAGCAAAAAGACAAAACAGAGTGGATAATGGATAATAGATACAATCGTCAAATAAGATGACAAAATAGTATTATACATTGCAACAACCCACAGCAAAGTGCTAGGAAACTACAATCAAGTGCAAAAATAATACAGGAACATTTAAGGAGACTGTTACAGAAAGCTGGACCGGTGGCACTGAGGGTTGAGGTGCTGGGCGCCCACACCCCACGCTGTACCCGGCGACCAGGTTGAGGCGAGGCAGGTTGTTGAAGTCGGCATGGGGGGTGAACGCGTTCAAGGCGCAAGGCAGCTCTCTCCTCCTGGGAGGGTTTGGAGGCTGCCTGGTCACTGGCTGACACCTGGTGGAGGACGGATGGCGACACCAACCGAGGAGCTCTGGTAGTAGCCATGGGGAGGTGCGGAAAGGTACATGCGCCTCCATGCACGCACAACGCCCATGTGCTGGGGCCCTGGGGACTAGGGGAGAAAAACAGCCACAAAAAAAAAAAAAACCGAAATATATATAAAAAAAAAAAAAAAAAAGAATGAGTGCAGATGTACAACAGAATGTAACAAAAAAAAAATTAGTGTCAACATGGTATTTTGCAATAGGTGTATGGGATCAAAACTGCCACCAGAACAGTAGCCAGATGCTGGCAGATTTTGTATCAGACTATTAAAATTTTCCTTTAACCAACTCTTCTGGCTTGCATTACAGAAGGCATCATTTCAGTAAGTACCACAGCAGGGCAACTGGAAAAAGTCTGTAGGAATTGTGGATGTTCACTGTCACTAGTCCTGCAGGCTTAGCCTGCACAACTTAATTTCAACCCCTGGGGAGGAAATCCTGTTTTAAAGGGAAAGAAACCATGCCAAACCTGCACAGAAAGTACATAGAGAATGCAATCCCAATTAGCAAAAGCAACACAACACAAATTTTCACTGCTACTTTATTTCTTTTTCACACAATTATCTGGTCAATCTTGCAACCCCACCACCCGCCATTCAGAAGTAAACACTGGCACAGAAACCCCTGCAGCTGATGCCAGACTAGAAAGGCATGCAATTTACTATCAGCCCAAGATGGGAGAGATTACAGATTATTTTTTTTGTTTGTTTGTTTGATTTCCATTTCCATCCCTCATTCTCCTTCCCCAGCCAGTCATATAATGCCAGCTCCCCCACTCGTCCCCAACCCCATGCTGAATCTGACATTCTGCAGCAACAGGAGCTACATGGAGGTAGGTCAGCCAAGGTTCAAGGCCAAAGAAATGCACCTCTACAACTGACTGAAAGAAAGGGAGCAATTTTCTGTTTTCTTCCTCTCGTCTCCTGGTGCAAACACACACATGTATGGTCAACAATGTGTGCGCATGTATGGCGTCCCTCCCGAAAACGTGCATCCCCTAGTCTCTGCCATCCTGTCGTTGGACCACATGTAATACATTGCTCCTCTCCTGGCCCTAAAGTTGGGGTTGCGAAAGTGGCATACCCATCCCCAGGAGCCGTTCACTACCTTGGGCAGCAAAGCGACTCCAGCCACTGTAGTACAGGGACCAGAGTCTGGAACACGAAGCCAGGACACCCACACAGTAGCATAATGCAGTACCTCAGGCCCACATCTGGCATCCCCAATATTGCAGCATTTAACACCGTTGTTAGTGCCACTACCACACTTCCTCCGCATGTTCGTGGGGCCCATGTGGTCGATCATATCCCCTACAAAGTTTCCCAGTGCAGTTAATATTCATTTTTTGAAACTCCCCAAAGAAGCAACAGCCTATCAGAAAATTACCCAAGTGCTACCAAGATAATATATTAGACTAGGAAAAACTGGGACAGAGCCAGAACCAGAAAAGCTTGGTGCCGTTTTTTTAAGTGTCTCTGGCTGCAGCTACCTTCTAGAACACAGCTGGAATTGAACCCACCTGGAATCATGTGGGAATGAATTGGGGGGGGGGAGTAGCCAGACTTTGTGAGTGGTCTAGGCAACTACAAAATGCATGAGATTACCCTGGGTTGGACCGGGTACTTGGAAAGTCAATCATCACTGCACATGATTGAGCCCTCCTGCCAGCACTAGGGTGCCATCTTGCGTGTCTGATATTTATTTCTAATTCATTTATCCAAGATAGCCCAACTGAGATGCAGCACCTTGTTTTCAGTGGTATCCCGCTTCTACCCATTTCCACAGCTGGGTGGACTGCAGCAGCAAGGGGCCAAGTGACTTGCTCAAGGTTACATAATGAGCATTTGGCTCTGATGGGGCTTGGATCCGTGATCTCCTGGTCTACAAGCCAGTGCTTTAAACACTAGATCACACTGCATTCTTCCATTTCAATGTTATGCTGTTAAAAATGAAAATGGAGGTCAGCCTGGTGGCATGGATATAGAACTGCTATGCCGGTGACATGGGTTCAGGAGCAGACTCTGAGTTCCCTGGAGGCCGGCTAGGGAAGAGTGGGGGGACAAATTGCACCCCTATTTGCCTGCCACCTGGCAAAATCCAGACAGGAGCATCTACTCAGACACTGATATGTGCATGCCTCTGCCTGCACAAGTGACGTGTCATTGCATAACAGGCAGCCCTGGGGAACAAATATGGTGGCCAAACCCCCCCCCCCAACCGAACAGGATGGCACTCCGGTCCAGTGCAGTCTCCACACCGGGGACTAGGCACCTCCTCCAGGGTCATCTGGATTGTGCTCTTGAGGAGCCCAACCAGCCCAGACAGCAACACCACTGGGCGTAATCTGTGAGGTGGGACAACAGGAGGGTTAGACCTGGCGAAGTGCGCAATGGGGTTGGGGAGGCCGAACTAGATTAGGGCAGGTCAGCAACCAGCAAAGAAAAGCCTCTGTGGAGTCAAAAGAATGAAAATGGAACTCTATCGGCTTGGTTGTGGCTTTATTCCAAAGTGGGGGAATGTGACAAGTATCAAAGAGTTTTCAATTTTGACCCATCATTTCTTCCTTCTTGTGGACAATGGGGCTCATTGTCCTAACAGTTTTAAACTGCTGCTATCTCGGCTCGGCTGAACAACGACCAATTATTTTTTTCATTAACCCCTGCTTTATATATCTAGTGGGTTATGTCCCACATAACCACTGTATCTGAAATGAACCCTTCCAGCAAGGCTCAGTTCTGGCAGAGGTCCAGCAGGAAGCCATAGTCCTAACCACCCTTAAATTGGGTATGGGTGAAATCTGGACCACTGGACTGCATCTAAAAATGGTAAAAACCGCACCAGACAGACTCGGAGCAGCTTCCATGGTCTGGCTGTTCCAACCAGACCCGTCCATCCGGTTTTCATCATTTTGGTCTGTTTGTCCTGGCTGGTTCATATTTCATCTAGTGTAAGGGTATGGGTAAAATCTGGACAACCAGATCTGGGCCAAACCCTTTACCATTCTGGTCTAGTCCAAGTCCAGTGGTCTGGATTTCACTGCACCTTCACCCTAAATGAAATCCAGAACGGAGTGACCAAAACAGTAACAACTGGGCTGACTGGTCTGGCTAGAATAGCCAGACAACACAAGTTATACCTATTTCAGCTGGTCAGGCAGGGTCAACTGGTCTCATTTTTACTGTTCCGGGTCTGGTGGTCCAGATTTTTCCAAGTTCCCTCCAGAATCAAGCTGCTATAGATCAGTCACTGTTCCATTTATTTCTTCCACCTAGCCCAGAAAATATGATGGTAACTTTGTTCTCGCTCCTTATAGGGACTATATGCATCTCAAAGTATTTTTTTTTTTTTGTGTAAATACTGTGATGCAGGTAGCTGCCAAGGCTGCATTTGGTATTTATTTGGCCCAAATATATGCTCCACTTCATTCATGAACAGTCACTGACTGTCAATGCATATAGAGAGAATGAAAACGCTGCTGATGAAACATGAAGCACACACTTCTAGACTGCAGTAAAATGCTGCCATGCCTGCACCAATGTTATTACAGGTGGATCCCGAGTGGTTTCCCTAACAGACACATTTGGGGTGGTGGTGGTGATCCCACTGGCCTGAGTTACTTCTCCCAACTCAGCTGGAATATTCTTTCTATAAAATGAATTAACTGTTCCAATCTACGCGACAATTCTCCTCCAACTCACTGCCGCTGTTTTTATGTTGAAGCAGGGTTTTAAATAATTGATTAACATTTTTTTTCCTTAGGACAATACTAACTGTACAGAAAGTATTTATATAGGTTTTCTAGAAGTGTTATGTTAGTTAAACACAGTGAGGCAAGTGCTATGCATTTTCACAATGTTTTAAAACTTTTATGAGCAAAATGCTAATCAATTTTTAGAGTTAAATAAAATCCTGTGAAGTACCTTTTAGCAATGAATACTACCAAGGCAACAGTCCTAGAATGAAGGCTTTGGGGGGGGGGGGGGGCTGAGCTCTGTGAATCACAGACTGGTGGAGAATTTCCAGATAGTTAACTGCTTACTGGAAATATTCTTCTGTTCTGATGAGCTTAGAATTCTGGCAAGTTTCATTTAAGGACATTTTGGTCCCCAGTAATCCGCCTCTGCTGAACTTATTATCTATGAGGTGTTCCCTCAATAAGTATTTTTGGGTGCAGATGTTTAAAACTGAGGTCACACAATTTAGTGGAGAATGAAACTAACCCAGACTGAAGAGCAAAGACACAGTTCATCTGTGATCAAGTGAAGCCACCTCTATACCTGGCAAACCTTTCCACCTTGGGCACAGCCTCACATTCAGGCGAACCAGCAAATCAGACATGATGGAATCAAAAAACTTCAGAAGGCCTTTTAAATCCCTACATTGAAGATCTTGTACGTTACACTTTAAATTCTCAACCTGTAAGTCTCTCAAACGCAGCTGAATATTCACCACTGGAATAACTTGCCAAATACTATTCATTCATCGGTGCCAGCTTTCTTGCGCTTACCCAGAGCTGTGTCTGTAACTGCCGGACCAGTGGGCATGGGAACTGTCAACAGCTGCATACAGACTCCTCTGTCATGTTGAAAGGCATCCCTTACTTGTTCTGCTTGGTTGCATTATACATTAGTAATTTATTTACGCAGGACAGTTCAAGTGAGATACAACATTGCCTTCACAGTGAGGGTGGCCCCTTTCTATCAAGTTTTAATAACTGGGAGCAGTGTAATAAATTAATAGGGCCTCTGCTCAGTGTCTCTTCTGGTATGAGAGACTTGAGTGCAAGGTTTAGCAGAGAGGACTGCAAAGCTACGTTGAGTGGTTCTGGCTGGCCAAACCTCACAAGAGGAGTCTCTTGCACCATAAGAGACACCCAGTAGAGTTCCTGTTAACTTATTACAAATCACTCAAGTCAGCTGCAGTGATTTATAGTCTCTTTTTTTCATTTTATTTTATTTTTTTCCCCAAATCTAAATAAAGCTCTCCCCAGTTCTGCAGTGGAAAAGGCCACTCCTAACGTTCCTGCATGAGAAACCACAGCATGTAGAACAAGCGGTACAGTGTCTCCGCATGCTGATTGGCTGAAATCACATACGTTACTGATAATTCAGATAACAATGCCAGGCCAGCACCCCCCCTTTGTTGGCCCAGTGTCAGCACAACGACGACCCTGGTTCCGGAACAAGCCCAGAACACTGCATCGGGGCAAAGCTATGGGCTGGATCAGCTGCTGCATGGCAGCAAGCTCCACCCAAGGAGGGCTGGTGGTGGGTTCCCGCACCACTTGCAGTAGTGTCAGGGAGCTGACTCCCCCTGCTGGGAGTTGTGTGCACACGGTGCCATAAAGGCTATCACTCATGCTATAGGGCAGAGGGAGGGATAGGGTGAAAACAGGGAAGGAAAAATAGCCAGTCACTGTCAGAATGATGTCTTCGGCCGAAAAGGCAGGGTATACCCCTGGGAATCGGAGTCTATCCTGTTAAACGGGTAGCTGGCTAGAGGAAATAAACACAGGTATATGACAGATAGAACAACGGCAGGCCAGGCAAGTGTATTTTGCTTGCCCATCTTTAAATGTCACGAATAAAAGCATTTACTGGTAAGGTAAAGTTCTTTAAATCTGGGGAAAACAGTGCCAGTCTTAATAATAATAATAAAATTTATTTAGTTGAGCGCCTTTCAAAGTTTCAAGGCACTGCACAGCAAGAACAAACATAAAAGCATATTCAAATACATTCAGTATAAAATCAAATACAAACATATATTCAAATACAACAATATAAAATCAGAACAAAGAAGGAAATGCCTTTTCCCATAAGAAGGTCTTTAGTGCCTGCTTAAAACTCCTCACGTCCCTACCTCCCGGAGCGGCAGGCAGAGAATTCAGAGGGTAGGTGCAGCAAATCCAACGCACGGGCACCAGATGACTTCAAATTTACCTCGAGATCTCCAGCATACTCGTCAGCCAGCGGAGCTGTCACAAAGGTGTGAGGCACCAGGAGCTCTTTCAAGTAGTCGGGACCCAGACCGGTGTAGGGCTTTGTAGGTCAAAGACCCACTTTAAAGGTAATCCGCCACTGTATTGGCAGCCAGTGCAGAGCGCGCAGCACAGGGGTAATATGAGAACTTCTAGAAGCCCCAGTCAACAAACGTGCTGCCGCGTTCTGCACTAGCTGCAAGCGGCGGATATCAACCCCAGGAAGTCCTAGGTAAAGGGAGTTACAGTAATCAAGGCGTGATGTCACAAAGGCATGGACCAAGACCGGTTGGTCACTGGGTGGAACAAGATGTCTAATCCTGACAATGTTCCTAAGATGGAAAAAGGCCAGCTTGATGACTGCAGACACCTGATGATGAAGGGTCAGACCAGCGTCAAGCTCCACTCCCAGGTTACGCACCCGTTCAGAGGTGAGGATCTGGTCCACCCCCAGGATTAATCAGGAGGGGAGACCAGTCCTCAGTCGCTCTACCCTGCGACCCGGGTCCACAACCATAACCTCAGTCTTTCCTGGGTTCAACTTTAAACTGCTGGAATTCATCCAGTCTTGGATGTCTGCGAGGCAGTTGTTCAGTACCGAGATAGCACTAAGCTGGTCAGGTGCAAAAGACAGGTAGAGCTGGGTATCATCAGCATAGCAGTGAAACCTCAGCTCGTAGCGTCTTACGATGTCTCCGAGGGGTAGCATATATACTACGAATAACATGGGGGAAAGCACAGAGCCCTGAGGCACCGCATGGCAGAGAGAAGGCCCGGATGAAAACAAACCCGAGACCACTCTCATGCTCTCCCTTCAAGGAACGATGAAAACCATCTGAGGACTGTACCGACAGCCCACAAATGGACCTCAGGCGCTTGAGCAGAACCCCATGATCCACAGTATCAAAAGCTGATGATAGATCAAGGAGAACCAAGATAGAGACGGTGTCTCCGATCTCTACGCCATCAGGAGATCATTGAGCACCGAACCAGAGCAGTCTAGGTACTATGCCTCTTGAAAACCAGACTGGAGAGGTTAAGTATAAACTATTGATGGTCAAATGGTTATCCAATTGAGCCACCACAACTTTCTCAATAACCTTCCCCACGAAAGGGAGGTTAGAGATTGGCCTGTAGTTTGCTAGGTCATCCGGGTCTAAAGATGCTTTCTTCAGAAGGGGGGGGTCACCACCCCCTCCTACAGAGAGCTAGGAAACACTCCCATATCTAAAGAACACCGGATAATCCGAGTTAAGACCGGGCCGATGATCTTGCTACTACCCAAAATCAGGGAGGTAGGGCCAGGGTCTAAACTACAACATGTGGGACGCATCTCATGGACAATCCTCATAGTGTCTACGAGATCCAGCAGGTCAAAGGCACTCCAGGAAACTCCCGGGCTCTGCGACAGGACACCGATCAACTGCAACATCCTTAGAATGAGGTTGGAGGCAATCCCTCCTGATGTCTTCAAACTTATTCGCAAAGAATCGAGCGATCTCCTCACAGTCAATTTAAGTAAAAACTCGACAGATCTGCTGACAGGCTGGGTTGCACAGTCTGTCAACAGTTCTGAAGAGCTGAGCCGGTCGATTCCATGCGACAGAAATTTCCCTGGACAGGAATTCTGCCTTCTTATGGGAAATTGCTTTTTGGTAGAGTTTATAATGCTCTAGTAAAATAAGGTGGTCGGCATCAGTGGTGGTCTTCCTCCAACGACACTCCAACCTACGCCCCGTCCTCCGCAACCCTCTCAGAGCCCCATCAAACCATGAGGCAGCGGGATGATGCAGAAGGGGGTGAACACAGACTGGTGCAATCTGATCGAGTGCTACCGATATGGCCCTATTATAGGCCACTACCAGCTGCTCAGGATCAGTGCAAGACTCGTCCAACGGCGAGAGGTCAATAACTGCCATCAGGTCTTCAGGGACCACGTCCCGCAATGGGCGGTACCTGACCAACTCCACAGGGGCCGACCTACCCAGGGGGGCCTCAAAATTGAACCCACCTGAGTAGTGATCGGACCAACTGACTGGTTCCACCACCAAATCGGAAGCTTCGATCCCCAGGAGGAAGACCAGGTCAAGAGAGAGTGACCTCCCTTGTGTGTAGCTGAGGAAACAGCCTGTGTAAAGCCCAGAGATGTCATCTCCTGGAGGAAATGTTGACCAAAAAGCGAAGATTCGTCGTCGACCCAAGCACTGAAGTCGCCCAGAACCTTCAGTCTGGGCGACTCCATGGCCATGCCGGCTGCAAAATCTGCTATTTCCTGCAGAAAAAGCTTCTCATCACCTGGTGGATGATAAATGAGGGCAATCCTGCACCCTACACCAGCTACCACAATACACTCAAATGACCTGGCTTCCTCAACTGGTACACCAGTTAGCCCAAATTCGGTCTTGAAACAGACCGACCCCCCCGCGATCCAATCTCGGGCGGTGTATAACCAAGTACCCGGTGGGAATAGCGGCCTCTAAAAAAGGGGCCGCATTCCCATCCAACCAGGTCTCGGTAATGCAAGCCAGATCTGCCCTTGCAACAAAATCTGCAATAAGACCAGTCTTGCTGCAGACAGATCTGGCATTGCACAACAACGCCCGAGTTGGACGAGGTTGGCGAGTTGTCCCAACCACTTGCCCTCCCAAACTGGAGGTGCCTTTGGGTATGGGAACCACCAAAATGCACCAAAACCAATAAAGCACCAAAAATGGGTGTGGAACGTTTCTATGCGCTGGGGTTTCAGTAATGACAGTTGTACGTAACCCCGTTACCCAGGGTTACTAGAATCCCAGTGAGACCTAGTGGTAGGCAGGGAAGGCAGCTTGTGAAACTCCAGTTAAATGGATTTCAGACTGTCTCACTCTGTTCTCAGTCTCAGCTGAGACTGAGGGATGACATCACCATAGAACTCTCGCAGCTACATGAGCCACACTGGAATGCTGCAGTTGGAAGTTAGGATAGAATGTTGGGGAATTTGAACAGTGTCTGTGTGCAGTCTTGGTGAGAGACAGTAGTACAGCAGTCTGTGTGCAGGCTCTCAGAGCTTTAAGCTCTGTTTTAGAGCTACTGTTAAGAAGGTGTGTGTTTTCCCCCCGTAAGAGGGACACAGAAACTGAGTGTTGAAGTGGTGGAGACCGCTGTTACTGGCCCAAGTGCCCCATCCCTGACGGGGATGGGGGGAAAAGGTTTGCCTGTCTTCTAGGGGCAACCCTCCTGGTTCCGGCTAAGGGAAGAAGCTGCCTACTTCAAGTTGTGCTGCGGCACCAGAAGCTCAAAGAAAGAAATTCCTGTGGAGGAATCGCCTGTGGGGCACCTGCAACCAAAGGGTGAGTTCGCTCTGACAGAGGGCCAATGTTTTTCACCTGAACTGTTGGAATGTGGGGATTGGACTACTTAATCTGTAGGAGGTCTAGTGTAATAGATATTGCCGGTTAACTCAAGTAGGTTCAAGTCCAGCACAAAGAGTGAAGTAAAGTGGGGACTGGACTGCTTAATCAGTGGGGGGGCCTAGAGCAATGGGCTATGCCAATTAAAAGTATGATCAAGTCCAGCACAAAGGGAAAGCAAAACAAGTAGAGGAAATGTGACATACATTTAGCCATAATCTACATTGCCAAGCTTTACAGTATGAGGTATTTACTGTCCAGAGAAATGGCTGGGTATGAATTGTGGAAGCGAGACCCCCCTCATCAGTAGTAACCAAATTCATCTCTACGGACTTGCTCTGTGGCAACTTTACTTTCTCTCAGGTACTTGGCCAGTGCCTGAGGAAAGTACCCAGACGTGGGATTAAAAGGAAAATTCCCTGATAGAGCTGAGGTGCTCTTAGGTGGTTTAGGGAGCCACCAGTAAATGTTTCCATGACATATGGAAGGTGTCTGAGTGGCCGGCAAGGGAGCCAAGCCAGGGAAAACCCAGAACAGTGTACAAGTTCGGGCTGCGTACCTAAAGCAGTGTGCAAGTCCGGGCTGTGTGCCCGGTGGGTTCAGAGCCTAAGGGCTAAACGTGTTGAGGAAGTGTTCTTGATTCTTTTAATCTGCATTACCAGGAATGTAGCCCCGTGGGGGTCCATCTATGCTTTGTTTATTCTGCTTCGATGTGAATAAAGCCACACTTTAGAATCCCATTTCTGGTATTGGACATTACAGTTATTGCTTCCTGTGTTCGGAGTTACTTGGGTGCCCCTGTGCAGAGCAGCCAAACCTAGCCTTTGTGCCGAGTGACCTATTCCTTCCCGAACCCAGTCCCCACCTGGTACTATTGTCAGATTTAAACAGCATACCACCTGTCATTTGCCAAATGATGGGGGTGGGGGTTACATGTATTTTTTTAAAAGAATAACGCAGGCCAGTAACTTTCTTAGCTGGGGCACTGGCTCAAAGGAATGAAGCAAAGACAAATCCAAGAACTTGCTCAAGGTCATACAGTAAGTCAACTGTGGTGGGATTTGAACCAGGATATTCCAGATTACAGTCTGATGCGTCAACCACTGAGTCACACTGGCAGAGTAGGACAAATCACTTTCTGGGCTGGTGGCCAGTTGGGCACTAGCTTTCAGAATTCTGGTAGCAAAGCTAGTAGCCAACATTTTTAAAGTAGCAGTATTTGTCAAGTCACCATATACTTTTTTTCAGCAATAATATTTTATGACAAAACCACAGTTTTCTTTCAATTCTGAACTAATATTCAGACAAACCCTGGGAAACTCTAGCAATCCCTCTGCCCGATGAGGGATTGCTGAAGGTCTAGGGTTCTCGAACAGAATGAGCTTTGCTTTTGTAGCCCCAACCCTGTGGAACTCTTTATCTCATCGGGTGAGAGAGTGCCTGACCACTGAGGCTTTTAAATCTGCCTTAAAAACTCATTTGTTTAGTCTGGCATTTTCCGAAGCTAGATATTCTGCTACCTGTTATTATCTGTTTTAATTGCTTGTTTTAAATGTTGTTTATTTTATTGATAATTATGTATGCATAATCGCTTTGATACTTTCTGAATTGTGCTATACAAATACATTTTGATTTGATAAGTTTTTAAAAGTTCCCTGTCCCGTGCCCTGTCCGCCATGAAAAAAAAAATGTAATATATTGGTCTTGTGCTGTGCTGTTCACCATCAGAAGCATGAACCATCCTAATGCATCCACAGTATGACTCCAGTATGTACATTCAACAGCCTTCCTCAACGGAAGAGGTTTTTTGGTTTTTTAATTTGTGAGTGGCGGCCATCTTTAATGATATAAGTCATTAATTAAAAAGTTAGCTATAAAAGTTGTTGATAAAAACTGTTGTAAAAATATCTCAGAATACTAAAAATGCACCAAGGATGAATCTGAAGATGTCAAACATACATTTTTGCTAAGAAACTATATGATGAAATGTTTTGCCAACTGTCAAATACTGCTGGACACTAGCTTTCAAATCTGACAGCCAGGTAAATTTTCCTGATACTAATAGCCAGTTGCTGCCTAGCCATGGAATATCCCTTTATAGGAACTGACATCTCCATAATAGGGATATGGATTTAAAAAAAATAAATAAATAAATAACATTCGGTAAACTGACAACCTGATTTGTCCCATCCTGCACACTGCCTGCCCTACATCAAATTGTTCTTAGGTATTCCTAGGTGCCCCAAACAGCAGTCACTGACTGCATAGCTGAGGCGTTGCTACAAGACTGTCATCATCCACAGGGGGATCTGCATTACAAACATGTTTTTTTCTCCAAGGCATCAAATGTAACCATTAAAAAAAAAAAAAAAAAATACTGTAACAGTAAACCTACCAAGCAGGACCGCAACAGGACTCTACTTCATGAGCTTGGTATGTGAAAACGACCTTTTTACGTCAGCCACGACATCAATGAGTAGCCCTGTGGCTGGAGACCCAGGTACAGGAGCAGAATTGGGTCCCCTGGCATTCTGATACAGAGTTTAGGGCACATCACAGGCGGGATACACATTTCTGGAAGGTGGAGGGGCACACCAGCCTACACTATAGCTCCCACTGCTGGACATTCCATGGGGAGGCACTTTCATCGGCTGCTAGGTCACCCATTCACATGCTCGCCTAGTTATAGGAAAAGGACTTGGAAGAGGCAACCTGAAGAAAGGGAAGGGCTGGAACTTCCTTGGTTTACACAGAACAATCTGATGCTCCTACATAACTTCATATTAAGACCGTTAGACTGTCATGCAGGATAGGTTTTGCTACTACAGAGCACTGTACAAGGGAAACAAACCCATTAGCCCTGGGCAAGTCTTTCTCAGCGATTACTTACTATACGGCTTACCCTGGGTGGAAGACTTAAGTACATCAAATACAAACCTATCTAAAAAAAAACTTCTCAACAATCTGAACCAGCAAGAGACTGCCTTTTAATATTATTCTGTTTTGTAATACTGGAAGGCTGGATGTGGGCTAGCACATCAACAAGTGCGCTAGTAGATTCTGACAGTCATATTTTCCAGAACAAATTGGGACAACATGCCATTTTAACAACCAGCATTCACTTTTAAACGAAAACTGTAACCTAAATATGAGTAATAAGTAGAAAGCAGATAAAGCCCGTAGACAATTTGTGCAGAAGGAATAGAAAACTCTTCTTTTATAAATAATCTACTTACTTATAGCTGTTATGTTTAGGTTTAAAGCTCTCAGATGCGCTGCTTTCTGATCTCAGCCACGTATAGCTCTCTCCTGCCAAAGCCGGCCAGACGATTTACCAAGAAGAAGGGGGGGGGGAAAAACACACATGTGGTGTTTTTGGCCAAACCCTGCCGTGCTCGCCTCCTCGGGGATCGGCAATCCGTTGCATTCAGTGAACTGGCGAGCTGCACCCCAGAGACTTCAGATTTGCAGGCAGCATGCAATCGAGGCTCGGCACTCACAGACGATCCAACAGCTCCTCGGAGCAGCAAGCCAATCCCGCAGAAAACTGCAATCGATCCTTACAAACTCTACACTAACATCATGACATGCGTTGCCAATGCGATGCTAAGACATTGCAGAAGGGGAATACAACATATTCGGATTTGCTCCCAGATGGTAACATAAAACACGTGAACTGTTAATTCTTCCCATACAAGATTTCTGCAGTTTCCGTGGAATGGCAAGCATGCAGTCTCCAACTTCGGGTTTCCTGAACGCTCCCGAAGTGTTACGTTGAGCTTTCTTAAGACCTCGAACTGTAAACAAAAACATCGGCACCTTCTCCAGGAGATTAAAAAAAACACTGTACATACAAAACGTTAATCCTACCAGATTCTGTTCGTCTTTGAAAGATTAGCTTGCAAGAAGAGTCTGCAGACCAATCCTTTTCCTGGAGTTGAAAACATGGCTGAAATCTCCCCAAAAAGTTTCCCAGCGACAAAAAAACTTTGATCCAATTTCTTCCCTCCCCGTCCAGCCTTCCCTTCCTTCCGCCTCTCGTCGTTTGCCTCCAGATCGCAGTGGTCACATTTGCAGCGCTCTCTCATTGTTTCTGCTATGACAGGAATGTAAGCATCCCTCCCACACAGTTCCTCCTCCGGCTGCTACCTCGCTCATTAGCGCCCCACTCTTCCCAGTCAAAAAAAACAGAAACTCAGAAAAAGAGAGGGGCAGGGTGGGAAGACCCTCCTTTCACCATCGCGATTGGATCCTGTCGAGCTTTCTCCTTTCTCATTGGTCAAGTGATTTGGCAGTCAAGGAGTCAAGGAACCTAGACAAGAGGCTATTGTGCTCAGTTACTGTTTTTTAAAGAAATATTGTCCCCTTACAGAGTCACAGCTAATACTTTTTAAATGCGAATTCTAAAGGATATAAACAACACTTTTAGAAAGACAGGAAGGCAGTTTCAAGGTTAATCTACAGAATGCACCGACCAGTAAAAGAACTACCCCCTAATGTTTTAATGAGTAATAACAGGTCGCACTTAAGGTCTGCTCCTAGACAGACAGACTCGCACAATTCCAGGAAGGAAATTGCCGAATTTTATTAGGGCAAATGGGACTATGATGTAAAACATAAAACTGCATGAACAACACACATCTACAGTAAAGCAACAAGCACACTTGCAAAGAGCCAAAGAGAGAGAGAGAGAATGATAAAAATAAAGCCAGAAGCCAAAAAAAAAAAAAGTAAAAAAAAAAAAAAAGGGTTGGGAACTTTTAAACCAGATGGTGATCAGAATAGAACAGAACAGGAGCAGAGTCCTGGAGCAGGGTGAAAATGAACAAAAGGATTGGCTAAGCGACAGCAGATGGGCGTGCAGTAAGATCTATAGAAATGAATTGGGGGGTCCCAATGGCCCAGTGGAAGTGTGTTGTACTTTTGTGCTAAAGACCTGGGTTCAGGAGTCGGTTCAACATGCTAGACTGAGGTGACTAGGCAGGGTAAAGTGCTGCCAGACACCGTGTGTCCCAGCAGGCTGGGTTTGATTTTGTCGCCAGTGGCCATTGTGACCACTCACAGTAGATAGAAACATAGACTTTGATGGCAACTAAGGACTGCTTGGCCCACCCAGTCTGCCCATTTTCCTACTTGTTGGATAAGCTACAGATCCTAGTTAACCAACAGCCTACTTCCTCCTACCCCCCCACCAGAAGTGCCTTATGTCTGTCCCATGCATTCTTGAATTCACCCACTGTTTTTGACCTCACAACGTCCTCAGGAAGGCCGTTCCATGCGTCCACCACCCTCTCCGTGAAAAAATACTTCCTCACGTTGCCCTTGAGCCGTCCCCCTTCTGTCTTCAAATTGGGGAGTTTGCTTCCTCATGGGGAAGCGAGTGCCTGGCACTGTGACATGTAACACTGACAAAGCACTGCGCAGCATTGCAGAAGGAGGGTGGATCTAGAGTCACAACCAAGAAGGAGCACATTAATGAACCCAGGTGATGGGGGTACTTGGGAGAAATACCCACTCATGCTGTCTACATGATGGTGTGGTATATAGCTCACTATAGATCACTGGTGAGGAACCACCTGGAGTACTGCGCACAGCTCTGGAGTCCTCACCTAAGGAAAGATGAGGACAGGCTGGAGACAGTGCAAATTTAGGGTAACTAAAATGATTCAGGGCCCGCAGGGCAAATCTTATGAGAATTGGCTCAAGGCACTGAACATGTACATACTGGAGGTCAGATGACAGAGGGGAGATGTGATAGAGACCTTCAAGTTCCTGAACGAAATGAACAAGACAAACTGCAAGGAATTGTTTAGCATCAGTAGTGGATCAAGAGATCAAGAAGATGGGAGCATGAGTGGAAACTGCCAGATGGGGGAGATTCAAAAGGGAAGTGAGAACTTTTTTTTTTTTTTTTTACAAAAAGGGCGGTGGAGCTGTGGAACAATCTGCCAGCCAATATGGTGGTTGCCAAAACTATCAATGTTTTCAAACACGGCTGGGACAGAGTGAAGGGCTTAGTGGTTGCTTGAAGCGATAGTGATAGGGCGGGGAGCATTGGAGTGGATAGTGTGGGTCACAAGCCTGTATAGAAAATAGGTCTTGGGTTTGTCAGGGTTCATGGGCAGACAGGATGGACCAGTGGTCTTTTTCTGCCATCACTGTCTACATTTCTGTGGTACTACCAGGTCATGCTCTACAAACCCTCCCCTCAACCAAATAAGGACTTTGGAAGGTTAGCTGGCCCAGTGGCATGGAAGGCTGAAGGTGCTGTAAAGTGCCTTACCTCCTGCCATGCCAGTGACCCAGGTTAGGGAACAGATTTGAGTTGCTGGGGCAGTCAAGTAGGGGAAGGATGATTGAGCATCCGAAGGACAGCTCTCCTTCCTTGAGGGGGTTCTGTGGCCCACCACTCAACTGCCACCTGGAGGAATCTAGTGGGAGGTGTGGGCAGGTCACATCTAGGAGAAGGCCCCACGTTCAAAGCACTGGGGGCATCTCCATGGAGGCGGAGCTTCACAGTGTGGTCATTGCATGCTTGTGGTTGGCCAAAGGAGAAAAAGGAGGGGGGAAAAAAGTGGAGGATGAGCTTCATGAAGTCCTGTCCATCCAATTGTAAGCCCGCTCTGCTGCTCCAGGTCCAGGGCACTTTTGGATAAGTGACCAGGTAGTGGGGGGGTGGAGGATGGCCCTCCCCCCTGGCCCCGCCATGGGGAGGGTAACCTGTGAGGGAAACGGCCCTCGACCTTGGACATAGTTGGAGACAGCTGTGGTGGACAGGAACAGAGGTGATGCAGCGCTTGTCCTGCCACAGGGAGGAAATACCTACAGTATACGGGAAAAAAAGGACTTTGGAAGGGTTAAGGACATCCCCTTCCTCAAAGGCCCTGCCATGAGGGCCAGGAGGAAAACAGGGGTGACATGAGTGGTGATGGGGATGGTGATCATCCACAATAGATGCCAGTGGTCAAAGAACCTTAAATAAAAAAAAAAAAAAAAAAGAATTTGCATTTATGCAGAATAGAATTTGAGAATGCCTCTCATATGCACTGTATCACAAAACAATTTACCAAGCAATGGTGTAGATACTGGTAGGAAGGGGACTGTATGGGGGTATGCAAACAGGAGCCATTAAGTGCACTAATACCACACATAACAAGAACCAGTTTTATTGAGAGGGAATGTTGGCCAGGCCACCAGTGGTAACTCTACTCTTATAAAAAGTGCCATGGGAAGATCAGCTCTGTACTACAATGAAATGCTTCAAATAACTAGATTTACACTGATTATGTTTTAACTTTAGTGTTTTCTAGTATTTTATTTCTTTTTACTTTTCCCTGTTGTTGGTTTTCTTAATAGGTTTAGATTTTTTTGACTATGGAAACATTGTTTACACTGCTGCTCCAAATTCCACGTTAGCTAGACTGGACCCCTATTCACTCCTGATGATTTACCCTTGACAAACCCCTTCATACTCACCACTGTTCTTTGTATATCTCCCTCTTCCTCCCCTCTTTTGATGCCTGGTGCCTTTCCCACTGCATCTCATGTATTTCGTAATTTTGGTTTTGCCCCCCCCCATTCCCTTCGCAACCTTGCTTTCACTATCTTGCTCTCCCATCAGTAAGCAATAGAGCTCGTTAAGCTGACTTCTTATTCTGTTTCCCTAAACAATGGGCGCCCCCATTTGCTCTGCTCCTTCCCATTTCACTCTGAAATGTCTCCTCCTTGATTACTCTGCTCACTCCTGCAGCCGTTCCTGATACTGTGGAGGACTTCTGTTACCAACCTTCCTCCCTACAATGACACTCTCCCACAGTCAATTCAGTCACTACCCACTACTCCTCATATTATTGTTTTGTTGCTCAGTTTAATGTTCTTTTGCCTCTTTTGCAATTTACTGTACGGTAATTTTATTCTGATGTGTTATCTTGTAATTTGCATACATTGTTTTACTTTTTTCCATATTTCCCTTATTATTTTTGTACTTTGGATCTGTTCTGTTCTATTCTCTTCCCCTCCCCACAGCACACATCTGGAAATAAGCTGATACCAGCTCAGTATAAATTTTCTGGTAAAACTTTTGAGATAGACAGACAGACAGACAGACAGACAGACAGACAGACAGACAGACAGATGGATAGATACTACAGTGCTTATTTCACTGAGTCTTTGACCATGTATCTGCCTCACAATTGCTGTTTTGACCACACAGTCTGTTGTCATTGTGAGCACAATCATGTCATAAAAACACTGTGAAGTTACCTGGGGAGAGGCAAATGCTTTTTATACATACTTTTTAGATAGACTATGTGTTGTAAACTTTGGAAAGGAACATTGAAAACAGAAAAGTGTTCAGTAATAAAGTGTAATAGCTGAAACATTAGATTTATGAAAGTAGATGCTGAAGTGCAGAGTTGCTCTTTAACGTTCAGATGGACAGCCAGCAGAGAGGAGCAGAAAGACCATGGGCCGGATTTTCAAAACCCTTAGATTAGTGCAAAGTGCTTGCATCCAACATGTAAGACGCAACAAGCACCTTGCTCCAAGGGTAGTGCCCTGAGTAATTTTAAAAGGCAGCCTGCATCAATCAGCAGGCTGCCTGCACCAAATTGTGCTAGCGCCGGCCTTGCACCACAAAAGTGGCTGCGGCGTGGTGCTAGGAGGCTTGCGGCAGACCCTGACCACCACAGCCCTGAAGTCCCAAATTTCAAAGCCCTCCCCAGGAACAAAGTGCTAAGTACTGTTAGACCAGCAAAGGGCTGGTCAACCGGTACTTAGACAACTCCAAGGAGGGTCATCCAGTATGTGGCATTGTGTGGCCTGCCCCGATCCACCCCAAGTGATGCCCCCTGGTGATCTAGTGCCCCCCCCGCCTGACTGCCCTGTATGTATAAGCACCCTGGTAGTCTAGTGTCCCCCCCACCCAGCAAGTGGTGCCACCACCCTGCTCCCTCCCCCATTCCATAATTCCACTGTTGGTCGCGCCCTCACATATCAATATGGCCAGCCACCAAATGAACTGTGAAAGCAGGTACTGTAGGGGTATGTGCTTGACAGGTCATTCGGCAGCCAGCCATGGTGGTGTGTGGAAGGCTGTGCCAGTTGCCGGAACGGGGGAGGGTGCAGGGTGGTAGGCACTACCAGGAGGGTAGGGGGGCCACTAGATCACCAGGGTCCCAGTGTGATCAGGTGTGCAGGTATCGGTAGCATGGTGGTGTCGGGGGGGGGCTCTAGCCTGTATCGTGCCCCTGCTGTGGGTCCACTGACACCCCGCAGCTGTTGCGGCATTCCTGGTGGGTGCACCACCTGTTGCTGCAAGCTATGGGACTTAGGTGCGGGGACCCTGTTGGATGGAAAATCGGGCACAGTGTCCCAGACGCACCGGCACTCGGTGCAAGCTGACATTGTCGCTGCTTGCATCGGGGGATTGGAAATACAGCCCCATATGTTTAACATATCAGAAGGATGGCACCACCATTAGTGATATGGCAGCATCCCCATAGTGCAGCTCTGCAGAGTGAGTGTTGGATAGTAGTCCAACTGCCTGGTGTGGGACTAAAACCCACAACCTTCCAATCTTCCTGGCCCAGAAGTGAGCATACTGTACTAGCCACTGAACCTTTGGACAGGAGAGCCAATGTGTGATGATGTCAAGATCTGCATTATTGTGAGGCTAACTGTCAACCAAATGTGATGATGCTGCTGCTACAGTAGACTTCTCAGTTCTTCAGCCCGAAGATGTGGATGTAACCATCTCACTAGCAGCACCAGCGTCACCCTAAGCAGGTGTGACAGCGAGGGGATGCTAAAGGTTCGAATAGGTGTGGGTGGATGGAATCACCTGACAAAGAGAGGCAGGAGTTGTCCTTTGAGTTTAATGCTTTTATTCAAGATAACAGGGGTAGGTTGACACTATATTTGATTCTACTTCATGTACTTCGGTTATGGTACCATAGTACAGTTACTAGCCCTAAGAGGGCTCTAGCAGCATCGAATTGTACAGTACAATTTTAACAAAATGAATTCATACACACACCAGAGTCTGTTTTCAACAGAGGTCTTCATGCGCACAGCTGAGATGGTGATGAGGCAGAAGGAAGGAGGAGAAGAAGAGAGAAGTTCCTGCAAATCACAGAACAATTACCACTGTGTGGACCTATAAGAGGCCACTGGAGTCATGAGAGGTTTCTAAAAAGACCATATGTTCATCGGCATAAAACCCACTCTTTCTTAGGCTGCCGGTATGAAAGATTAAGCGGAGTATACTCCTGGCAACAGCCCACTGTGACTGGAGGACTGCCAGAAGAGATGAGCTGCAGGAAGGATATGGGCACCAAACCCTCAGAAGGGCTACTAAAACAAGACAAGCCACTGAAGAGTCCCCAGCACCAAACCCACTCAAGGGCTGCCAAGGACAGAATGAAGCCACTGATGATTCTCTGATGCACAGCCCACCGGAGGGCTACCAAGAACAGGAAGCAGCGGCTGAAGAGTCTTCAGTGAAGAGCCCACTGGAGGGCTACCAAAGACTGGATGAAGTGGCTGAAGGTTCTGGTGTAAGCAGGAACAAGAAGAAAACAGGATGAAGATAGAAGTTCTTGAAGGGTCCAGGGCTGGGAGCAAGAAAATAAGAAAATGGAGGCCGCAAATTACACTGGGCTTCGATGACTACGACTAGCAGCGAACCACCAGGGGACATAAACATGGTTCTTCCAGGATAAGCACTCTCTGAGGACTGCCAGCTTTGAAGCCTCTGGACCAAGAACCAAGAAAACAAGAAACAACGTCTGCAACTCCACACTGGGCTTTGACGGACTATGACTAGCAACGAACGACCAGGGGTTGTAGCTGTAGCTCTTCTAGGATAGGCACACTCTGGCGAAAAAGATTCTAACCGAGACAACTGGCATGGAGCAAGTGAAAGGTGGTAAAGAATGATGCTGGAAATTTTCTTTCTCTGAATGGAGACTGATTCTGTTGAGGTACTGTTGCAGGCAACACTGTAGGGTAGTATCATGGCGGAAGACTGAGTCCATACACACAAGTCTGTAACAACTGAGGCTGGCTGATGTACTGGAAATCTGCACCAGGGCAATTCAGCAAATGCCTAGGCACTTGTTCAGTTGCAGGGGCAATTTGTCAAGAACAGGGGCCAATAACCCAATCTGGGGTAATTGTACAGTTCTGGGGCAATTGTTTGATGCTGGGGCAATTTACCTTAAGGCAGCCCAGAAAATCAGCCAACAATAAAACAATCTCGGTACTTGGCAATTTGCAGAACAATTCAGAGGCTTGCATGCGATAAACAATTCAATACATTGACAGTCAATAAACAGCACAAGCAGTTGCAGATTAGTTACCCAACTGGATGTCCACTTACCCACTTATTCTAATTGCCTTATTGCCTGACGAGAGATACTAGCTTCTTTTAAGGAGCTGCTAGTCAACTCCTGCCTCGGCTGTCCCTATGGAGAAGTCTGAAGGTGGGAAATATTTCAAAACCCCTTTACCCACCTTTGCGACTGCAGTCGCTATCCCAGTACACAAACAAAAGACTGGGGTCCCCAGGAATAACAGCTGAAACCCTGGGCTGACTGAACCCCACTAAGTGACTGGGACAAGGGTGTGCAGGGTAAAAACTGAAGGGCACTGAGACTACCTATGTCCCTTTAGCTGGTGTGGGCCTGGCCTATACTGGGATCCTTTAACTGCCCCTTTAAACTCTAGGGCCTGAGCTGCCCCTTTAAATTCTAGGGCCTGAAGTTGTCCTTTTAAACTTACTGGGCCCAGAGTTGCCCCTTAAAATTGCTGGGCCTGCCTGGGGCCTTTCTGTAGATCAACTAGGCTGCCCCACCTCTGGTCTGCCCTTTCTAAATATTTAATTATTTCCTCCATGGGCCTTTATGCGCATCCCCACCCCTGGGCCTTGCCATGCCCTGAATATTGAAATGCGTCCCAGCCCTCTAGCACGCCTCATCTCTAGTCCTCAGAGTGCTTTAAACAATTTTAAACTTTAAATTTTAAAATGTTTCGGGCAGCTAGTGCTCTTCAATGTGCTGCCACCAACTCACCGTCCCGGCCTGGGGTGAAGATGCTGCAAGGAGGAGGGAAGTTCTTCTGGCAGAGGGAGGGAAGACTGCAGCAAGGGGACAGGTGATGCGGCAGACAGCAAGGGGACCTTGGGATGGCTGACAGCTTTCTTCAATCGAGACGCGGCTCTTCTCTGCCGCCAATGGGGACTGACTATTACTTTTAAAAACAGGCACAAATAAAATAAAAAATGGGGTTTAACAGAGCACACACCGAATGCAGGGGACTGTGGCCTTCTACTTCTTCTGTCACACCAACCACCAGACTTGACCACCACATGATCACTGGACAGGACACCAGAGCAGGAACAGTGGTCTTCACTGGTGGAGCAGGAGCTGAGGCACTCAGACAACCTCAGGGAACAACTTCAACCCCAGGTAAGCCTTCCGTGTTCCCCACTAAGTTTCTGGTGACCTCCTCCTCCTCTCAACACCAGCCTGAACTGCCAGGAGAAATGGTTCTCCTTTCAAACGGATGCTCGGGGTTCTCATTCTAGAACCATGAGCCCATGCTCAACCCAACAGTAGTTTTTTTTTCAAAATGGGGCACCACGAGCTGGATAGGGACAGCAGTCCCAGCGCGTGGGTGCACATTTCTCGTGCTGCCTGCTCCAGGGGAGGTTTTTTTGGCATGGAGTAGGACAACAGGGAAAAAGAGACAACTTTAACTTTTAATAGCCCTGCCTGGCACTTACTAGGGGAGGGGAACACTGACAAATGGTGCCCCTGCACACTGCCCTCTTTCTGCCTCACATACTTGCAATGGAGAGGACCCTGGGGCACTGTATTTTAAACTAATTAACTACCTTCTTTCTGTAGTGCCCCTATTCTTTGGGGCACTACACAAATTAGTGGGATATTTTGTAAAACAACTCATTGAAGCATTTTTGCCGCTAAAATAGTTTTAGCAGTATGATAAACCATTCTGAGTCATGCAGTAAAGCAAATTTTACTGCCCTATCCAGATAACTGAAGGCACTCAACTTCCCCTCGTACCTTGCAAGGCACCGAGGCATGTGATAAGATGGGTCGTACTGCACAGTCCGTGGTGTACACAAACTGTGACATAGTTAAAGAGCAACTGACACCTTAGGAGAACTTTCACAAAACATAATATTTAGACACAGTCCAACCTGTATTTCACATTAGTTCTGTATTTCTCCTCTTCACTATTCATTACTGAGGTCATTTTCATGAAAACAGGATCTTGGCTCCTGAACAGTTCACCTATTCTCATTATTTTCTTCCTACCTGAGGTCATAATGAACTGCTTGTGACATCACAGTTGCTCCTATGGCACTAGATTGTGATGTCACAAAAGAGGATTAATCTGAAGCAGGGAGTAAGCTATAGAGACAGATGAAATCTAAGAGATAAAGATGATGTAGTCATGCAGACGTCTTCAGTAATAAATAAGAGGGAGGAGAAATTTATAAAATATTTATTTATTTATGACTTTGATAACTGGGTAGGTGCACTGATCCCAGGGACCGTTTTCAGTCATGACCTGGGCCACATACAGTGGCACAGGAGTAAGCTTAAACAAGGTTACATAGCACAGAACAGCAATTAACAAAGGTGCCAAAGGAAAAATACATTGGCTACAAAATACAGGGTAGTAAAATTTGTTAATGTAGAATGAACAGCAGGACCTTGCTGCAAGCTGACTTGTACCTAATATTATGTTTTCTGAAGTTTCTTTTTTTTTTTGAGGCATTAGCTGCTCTTTAAGCTCCAGATCACTGGTTCCATGTAGAGAGCCGAAACAGAATGCTGCCCATAAAACCAAAACAATGCAAAATACAATTTTTGCAATTTTTTTTATCCAGGTACTGTGATACATGGATCATTTAGAGGTATATAATTTCTGAAAATAGAAACACTATAAGCAGCTGCCAAACAGAAACATGTCCTGTCCTCTTCATGCAATCATCAACATCCACACACAGTCATAGAGAATTGCAGAAAGAATAGTTACTTACAGTAACAGTAGCTCTTCAAGAGAATTTCCTCCATTGAACCACATCCACCCAGACATTTTTGCTGGCTGGGGCCATCCACATCGACATGCATCATCGGTGCCTATATAACATGGGCATCCCAAGCATCCCTCAGTTCCCTGTCGGAGACAAGCTCAGAAGACCATCGGACCAGCTGAGACCGAAACAACCAGGACCAAACCAGGGACACAGGAGAGGATATGGAAACTTAAGTAAAGATGCCAAATGAGGCATCAGAGGAGAAATAGCATGTGAGAGCAGGCAGGATAATCACCCGTCAGCTGACAAGTGGGGGAAGGCAGGAGGGAGAGCTGTGGCTCAGTGGAGGAGAGTCTCTCAAAGATCTGCTGTTGTGATAAGTAACTATTTTGTCTTCTTTAAGGATATCTTCCTCCACGGAGCCACATCACGGAAGGATTCCCACGCAGTACCCAGTGCTGAGGAAAGAAGGCAGGATCTAAGGACCCTGAGTAAGGAGGCCTTGCAGCACACAAAGGCCAAAGCCAGCTCATCTACGAGAGGCGATGTCCAGACTGTAATGTTTAGTAAGTGTATGAACAGCAAGTGGCAGCAGCACATATGTCAGCAGCAGACACACTGTGAAAATAAGCCACTGAAGTAGCCACTCTGTGCACGGAGTGAGCACAGACAGGACCTGGAAACTGCTTACTACACTTCCAGTAACAGGAAGTAATACAGCAGGTCAGCCATTTGGAAAGACCCTGCTCGTCAATGGGGGAGCCCACCACTAGGGGGGGATAAAGGTTACAAACAGTTGTGAGGATTTTTGTAACTGTTTAGTACGATCCAAGTACTAACTGTTGCCCCCCCGGAAGCCTTAGGTGCTTCCAAAGCCTTTGGGCAAAATGCTGGGGTTTTAGGTGGCTGGCTGTGTTGGACTGGGGTAGGTTCTGTTTGTATATTTTTATGTAGACTAAGTGCAATAAATAACTTTGCTTGATTTTGAAATATTTTGAAAAGACTCTTTTATTCAGTTAAGTTCAGTAGAGATTTGTCAGCAGACTAGCTGCTGCATGCTCCCTTTCATTTGTGTATGCACAAAATAATCTTTTGTAATTTGGATCCCAGCCTGGGTCAGTGTAGGTGAGCACCATCTCCATTTTTTCATTGAGCCCAATCCTCTCTCTTTTATTTAGAAGTTTTACAATATGTCCTTAGGAGCCAGGCATGAAGGTGCAGGTGTCGAAGAGTCGGATGACCACAGTATCCTGCTCCTGCATCAGAAGTCTGGCCCACAGAGGAAAACAGATTTGTCTAATCCAGTATGCGACCACCAGAATTAGGGTAGCTGACTCAGCTCTCAACTTGACCAGGACTCTCTGTATCAGACAGGATGTGGGAAAGGCATGCATGAACCTCCCTTTCCAGGAGAGGGACAACGAGTCTCACCAGAAAACCCCAGGCCCTGAAGCAAGAGGGCAGAAACGCAGTAGTTTTGTGTTGTATAGAGATGCAAACAGGTCTCTATCTGGGCAACCTTATTTTTTTTTTAATTTAATATACTTTATTCAAGGTTTTCAATTACACAGCAAACACAAAATACAAAGAACAAGAACAATCACAAATGGAAACAACAAACAAGAAGCAACAATACACCATAATCAAGCAACCTCCAACCCCCCCACACCTTCCGTACTTCCCCCCCCATGGGTCCTGGGGTAAAATATATAACAGTAGTAAAGCCAAAAGAATAGGTTCCAAAGATGCACACTGCTTATGTAGAATAGTAAACAGGATGAGCAGATCCAGTTCATAGCCAGTTCTTTACCTGGGCAATCTTGATCATCTGGAAACAGGAAGGAGCACTAAGAGAGGCGTCCACCGAGATAAGAAACTATCATATCTGTCCTGTCGATGGGCTATGTGTTTCTCAACCTCAAGGGCCTTTAAAATTTCTGCCTGCCATTCTTGGAAATGAGGTGTGGAATCATCCAACCAGTGGCGAGTTATAACTAGCTTGGTCGTGAATGCTATTAGGGACATAAAGGCTATGCAGGGACCCAAAAGCTCAGGAGGATGGTAACCGACCAAGCAAGTCTGTGGAGTGAAAAAAGGCTCTGAGCCTAAAAGGGGGTCTAAGGAACTATGAATAGAGTTCCAAAAAGGCTCAATTTTAGGGCAGTCCCATAGAAGATGCTTTAGGCTACCCTCTGCTAATCTGCAGTGGAAACACAGCGGACAGCCAGATCTGCCCATCCTAAAAAGGCAAAGGGGGTAAAATATATACTGTGCAGAATACGAAATTGAAGAAAGCAATATCCATCTTGTTTAACATATTTATACAGACACTTCCAGATCAATTGTCATATATGTTCATCGAACCCAACCCTAACTCATGCTGCCAATAAAAACAAGTCCCTCTTGGGCCCTTCATGGCTACATCCTGAAGTTTTGCATAAAAGCAGGCAATAGAGCGAGGTGAAACCAACATAACTAAGAAGTCTCTTAAGAGTTTATTGAGTTGGATAGACCAGGGAGGGGGGCCAAAAAAAGAGAGATCAGCACTCTGGAGATCTGCAGATGCTTAAAAGAATGGAATAAAAGAATGTTCAATCAATCCTGGAGAACATCTGCAGAAAGAAAATGACCATCTATAAGTAAGTCCACCACCAAGTGGTTGTTGAGAGGGGACAGAAATTGAAAGGGATGGAACAAGTAGCAATTAACAGGTTCGGATTGTCAAACAAGGGCTGACAACTGACGCTCACAACTTGGTGTACAGGACTCAGCAGCTCCGGTCACTGGTACTGCATTTTCCTTTCAGCCCACATCTTTGAAAAAAGTTGAGGAATTACTGCTACACCTGGATACCAGGAAAAGTGCTGGTGCAGACATCATAGACCCATATTTCCTAAAACTTAGTCACCACATTCTGGCTGTGCCAATTACGCATCTCTTCAACCTATCCCTCTTTCAGGGTGACCTTCCTGCCATATGGAAAACTGCCCACATGGTCCCCCGTTCAAATCTGGAGACCCTAGTGATCTCAATAACTACAGACCAATTTCCTTACTCCCTATCCTATCTAAAATGTTGAAGAAAATAGTGAGTGCACGCTCAGGAACTACTTAGAATCCGCAAATCTGCTAAACCCACTATAATCGGGATTTAGGCTACGCCATAGCACAATTTTGGCCCTTGCAAAGGTGACCAATGACTGGCAGGGTGCCCTGGATACCAAGAACATTGTTTGTGCAGTATTTCTGGACCAACGCAAGGCGTTCGACACTGTCGACCATGATTTGCTCCTAGTATCCCTCCGTAATTTTGGCTTGGACCCCCTATCCCTGAGATGGTTCTCTAACTACCTCGCAGGTCATCAGCAGCAGGTAAAAGCAGAAGGAGAATTCTCACCACTGAAACCTTTGTTGAGGGGCGTACCGCAGGGCTCCATACTGGGTCCACTGCTCTTCACAGTATACATTAATGGAATCGACGTAGGTATCAAATGTACCAACATTCATCTCTTTGCTGATGAAAAAGCATAACTAGGTTTCAATTTGAAACATATGAAAGTAACTGGCTTAATGCAAAGTATAGGAAATGGGAGGATGGAAGGAAAAGGTGTAAATGTAATCTAGATCTGGATAATTTACAACATGTAATAATACTTTGCCCCCTTTATGGGAAAGAAAGAAAAAAGCATTTAGGAGAGATAATGAGTAACTTAGAATATGAACCTTAAGATATGGTAACGTACCTTATAAAAACAGGAAAATATACTGAAATGGATCGTGTGGCCTCCTTCCTCTCCTCGGTAGAAAAAAAGCAATGTCATATAAAGTTTTTGGAATGATGGAGTTGGCGATAGGTCCAGACTCCAAATTTGTGAGAAATGATATGGGAAAGAGATGTTAGAACAACATTTAGAACAATTGTGGTTACAGGGAAAGTGCAATACAGTAAAATATACAATAGAAGAAAGGGAATTTTATAAATAGAAAGAATTTCATAGGTATATATCTGGAAACAGAAGTGAGAAGAAATTTATGAATGTTTGCTAATGAGGGAATATTGCTTGTCAAATATATGAATTTTATATGGAGAGGTGTTTTACTTTGATCAAGAATTGTAAATAAGAAATGGAAATTATGTAAATTTATAGTGATGTAAAGCAAAGTGTTTTTAAATTGTAATGACATTATTTATGACAAGCGATAAAAATCTATTGATCGATTGATCTCTTTTCTGATGATACGGTACTTTACATTGGCAGACCTACTCCTGAAACAGCACACACAGATCTACAACAGGAATTTAATCAGCTGCAATTACAACTACCGAACCAGAAACTTCTTTTGAACGCAAAAAAACCCCAAAGGCAATGTTTTTTCTCACCCTTTGTTAATGCAAATAACCCTGCTACTCAAGCAACCGTACCACAAATTATCACATTTCTAGGTGAACCACTAGACTACTTAACCAAGTTCAAATACCTGGGGGTTTGGATTGACCACAAACTTTCCTTTCTTGATCACATTGAGGAACTGATGAAAAAGCACAAGCAGAGGCTTGGCCACTTTTTCAGGTCTCAAACACCTACTTACCCAGGACGCCAAGAAGAGACTGGTCCAAACCACATTCTTTTCATTACTGGACTATGCGGACTTTCTTTACTGCTAAGGCCCTACCTCTGTGCTAGCCAAACTCGATACATTCTTTCATAGAGCCATAAGGTTAATTTCTGGTGCCCCGCACTCCACACATCACTACTCCCTATATGCTGCAGTAGGCTGGCCATCCCTCAATTATAGAAGACAATATGTTGAGGAGCTTCACAAGCAGGAGCAGGAGCAGGAGCAGTGAGAAGCTTATTTTGTTTTATGAAAAGGTATGCCACCATTGCCATAAAAATTTTACTACTCAACTGCTCTTTCCAGACCAACTTTGTTTGCCCTTGGTTTCCTGGCATTTTTTTCTTTCATTTATTTCCTCACAGTTTGTATTTGGAGTCCTTGCAGTGGAGAAGCCGCCACCAACTAAGGTGCCAGGTGCCGGCGGAGGCCCTGCGGAGGGTCCAAGAGAAGAAAGCATTGCCTGGAGTGATGAAAGCAACTGGATTTAAAATCTGAGACTTACAAAGCAGGAGCGATCGATTTGATCTGGTGCAGAGGAGTTAATGAGGAGAAGAAGAAGAAGTGAGGGAGAAGCAAGGGAGAAAAACCTTGAGAAACATTGAGAAGCACGGTTTCTGTTGATATCAGACTGCCGTGTACCTATCAATATTGTTATTGAATAATATTAAACATTATTGATACCTAGCCTTTAGAAGAATATTCCCTGTAATAGATTGCTAGATGGCTAGTGCTATTGCTACCTGCCACTGTGGAAAACATATTTATTATTAGTTAGTGTTTTATTTTCATCTGTAACAGATTATTTATACATTTTATTCATTACTTACATTTGGGATTTTGACTAGGAGTCATAATTAACTGCTCCAGTCTTTTTCTGATATTTGCCACCCTCCACTCTTTTCTGAGAGAAATGGGGTTGTACTTCGGAGCCCATATAGCCCATATTTAGTACATTTAGTATTCACCAGAGAGGAGTAGGCTGGAGACAGCACTTGGGGAAAGTTTGTGTATTTAGCTATGAGCTGTTAGTAACAAGAGCAAATAGATTTTAAATAATTTTTATTCAAACAGGGTAGGGAGTTATTAGGATTAATAGCAAGACAACCAGAGATAAATAAAGCAAAATGATCCTATTATTATTTAATTGATTCTGGAAGATCTATGCTGGGCACTCAGTAGTTCAGGAACACACCTGAATATACAGAAAAGCATGAAAATTTACAGGAGATTCATATAAGCTATAATCTTGGTACTTGATAATTGATCTATTTGTTCTGAACCTTAATTGAATTATAATAGAATAAAAGGTGCTTTTGATGCTTTTCATGCACTTGTGCATTTTAATTGAGATAAACCCTACTATTGATTTACCTGGTAGATTGGATTATTGGCCCATAGTACCAAAGCAGTTGTGAGGTCTTTGATTGGCTATTGAGCTATAATTACCGAGCCACAGCTGAGTATTGTTAGATGCTTTTTACAACACAAGGCTAGAGTTAGAATCAGAACTTCTCAAAGCCACATCACAAGAGCCATTGCTTAGGAGAGCTCCGTTGTTTGTTTTTTAAGTGAGGTGAGCTAATTTCCTCTGTTTTTGTCAATTGTAACTAAGAGCTCTATTTTACAAACAAAGAAAACTTGTTTGCTTGGTCTCTTTTTGTAATTGCTGCTGGTAAATATTACTAAATAATAGCCAAACAGCTACTCAGTGCAACAATACAAGAGCCATTGTTCAGGAGAGCTCCGTTTTACAAGTAAAGTGAATCAGTTTGCTTGGTCTTTTTACTGAAACGGCTGCTGTTGAACATTGCTAAATATCGTTAAATAATAGCAAAGCAGTGTTTATTGTTTGCTTTCTGTTGCCTACTAACTACTTTTTGTAGTTATTCTATCGGTTACTCCTGAAGGCTGCATTTTTTTGGCCTGGATTTGTGTGAAGAGTTCTCTAAAACAGGTGTGTGGGATACAGCAGCTGCAGCAACTGGGGTTATAGAATATAAACCCCTTAGGAATAGAGAATAGAGAAACTATGGAAAAGGAGATTTTGTAAGTAATAGCCTGCTTTACTTTAAATACTTAGATGTCATTAATGAAGTTAATGATAGTACAGAGTACTGAACTTGTTAAATATTAAACATTTTAAATATTATTTAGTGGGATTTAGTGAGCATTTAAAAGTTTTAAAACTGCTTTTAAGGCTTTACATTTTTATAGAATTAATAGAATTAGATATTTAGTCTATGAGGGTGTTTTATGTTTGTAGAAATTTTTGTTGCTTTTGTTATTGTTATACTGAAGGAGTGTATAATTTTTGAACTGCTCAGAAATTGCTGGATAACATTGTTAATCTCTGCTACCACGACTCAGTACCACTCAGCTCTTTTTTTTCTTTTTTTAAATTTGTAGATTTACCTACAAGGTTAAGTCCTGGGGTTGGAAGTTGGCAAATCCTTTTAGAGGCATTATTGCATATGAGTGGAGCATTTCTACAACATTAGGAGCTAGAAAACTTCTTTTGGCTATTTGTAATAAGAACTATCAGAATTTGGACCCAAATGAATGGACCAGTAATTCAAATAGATTGATAGATGCTGATGGTGTGAAAAACAAAAGAACTATTAGAACGAAGAGCGCTACAGAGATATATTGTTACCCTGCATGTAATAATATTTGGATTGACTAACTACCCATTTTCTTTAACATTACCGGAGACTATTCACAGGACCTGCAGTTGCATAAGGATCCTATTAAGGATCATATCAAGGACCTTAATGAATGATTTTGTGATTGTGAAAAACTAACTTTTTTATCCTTATTCATTCAGAGTATTCGAAAGTTGTGATTTAATGGTATAGATAACATTTTGTTAAGACAGAAATTATACATCTATCTGTTTTACCTTGGTAAATTAATATTTGTTAACAAATAGGATCAGATTTGGAGAAATTGTGAAATAGTGAATCAATTAGTACTGTTTAATAGTATTTAGACCAATATAGTATCAATGAGGATGAGGAGTGGTAAAATGTGTTTGAAGAATAACACCAAGAAACTGAAAGATAATAAAACAAAACATACAATCAAAATTAGTGGCAAAGAGATCATGACTAGACAGGGGAATGAGGAAATAATTAAGACCCCTGATTTGAAACTTATAGAGACAGAAAAGGAAGGGGGTAGTGGGAAGGAGTGGAAGGTGAATTTAGAAATTAAAATGAAACAACCAACCATCAGTGAGTTATGGAAAAAAAACAGATCAAACTAGAAAGAACAAAGGTGATAGCCCCCCGGCAATGACTAGAGTGGATAGGGGAGAGACTCCAGTAACCCATAGTATTGACTTAATGGAAACAGTAAATACTGAAGTTACAAGGACTGTGGAAAGTATTAGGGAGACTATTCAATTCAATCAAAGGATAGGACAAAAAATACAAGAATTGAATCTATTAAAACAAGAACTTAAAGATTGTTATAACATGGATAATACAGATAAAAATATGCAAATGGACGATTTTGAGTATAAAACTGAACAAAAAAGAAAAATAATCCAGTATTACAAAAAGTGTCCTTAAAGATTTCTTGATGAGAACTATGGAAGCGGATTATGTCCTGCCATCTTTAAAGTACAAATTACTCCAGAAGAAACAGAAATGAAACTAAATACTCATCTGAAACATCTATTAAGATTAATAGGGGATGGAGAAAGAGGAATGGGTAGATTTATAAATAGTATGAGTGTAATAAGACCATTACCAGTCGAAGAATTGGTTCTATTACTGTCTGACCAATATTATGTACTAAAAGCATTGGAAAATCAAAAAGAGAAAATGAGGGATTTGGGATTTGAAATTGATAGTGTTACTGGAATTAGTAAAATATTTCTGGAGCACTATGAGTTAAGACAGAAAGTGAGAAATAAGGATAATAGCTATATGATTTCAATCTTCGGGCTAGGGAGTTTTGTTAATGAATCAAAACAAAACATCAGAATGAAGATAATTGATTTGTTTCAGAACTTGTTAAGAGTTAAAGAGCTCAAAAGGAGGATTATAAAAGCTAAAAGATGGGAAACTGATGGGCAATTAACAATTTGGGTGAATGATCTAGATGATTATAAATTTCTGCTGTCTAATTCAGCAAGACTTGATCATGTAGCTATATATTTGAGGGAAGAAAGTGACGTAGATAGTAAAGAATGGAAAGAGAAAAATGAAGATCAATGGATAAAACTAATCAAGTCGCGCAATAGATTTCAAATATTGCAAGACTATGAAGGTAATTGACAGATGATAAAGGACAGTAATCCAAAAATACAGGTTTTGGGGTCACTAGATACCAAGATATTATCTTGGAATGTTACAGGTATAGATGATAAATTGATAGACCCTTAATTTATTATATATTTTATATATATATATATATATATATATAACACACTTTAACATCATCTGTATCCAGGAAACTTGGAAGAAGGAGGAGATAAACATAAATGGTTATAAGACATTTTATAAAAGGCCAGGAGCCCTAAAAATTTTGTAGATCTTCAGGAGGTTTAACAACATGGGGGAAAATATTAAGAATTGTTGAATATAAGGAGATTGAGAGTGAGTCAGAACATATTCTTATGGTTTGTATGTCAATAAGAAAGAGGAAAATTATGATTATAAATGTCTGTTTCCCACCATTGGGTTCTAAATATGTAGATAATGAAGTTGGGAGACTAAGTCTTGCATTACAGAAATGCTTAGCAAGAGAGCATGAAGCAGAAATGATCCTTGTGGGTGATTTGAATGCCAGGGTGAGACAGAGCCTGGAACCCCTATAGAAATATTGGATGCATGTGCAGCCCAGGGTCTTGACAATATAGCCATGAGAAGGAACACAAAAGATTTAAAGGAATATAATAGAGGGAGAGAATTGGTAAAACTAATGCAGAATGACAATTTTCTTTTATTGAATGGAAGAATAAAAGGTGATTTTCAAGGGATATATACATATTTAAGTGCAAGAGGTACATCAGTAATAGATCATTGCTGGGTATTATTAATACAATTAGGTCAGCATTAGATATGAAAGTAGGAACCCGAGCTGATAGCGAACATTATCCACTAGAAATGTTATTCAATTTTGGGATTGAGTGTACTAAAAATAATAATAAACAAACACTAGTTAGAACTAAAAAAGGTATTCAATGGCAACCATTAGAAGGTCATACAGTTAAAGAAATAATGTAATATCATGGAATCAGGGATGACTTAATAGAAACAAACCAAGGGAAATCTACAAATATTTGTATTAAAATGTATGAAACTATAGTTAAAAAAATTGCACCACTAATTCTCAAGGTTTTTACTATTAGGAACAGGAAAGGTAGTAAGTGGTATGATGTAGAATGTAAAAAACCAAAAATAGAAATTAATAAACTTGCTAAATTTACCCAAAAACATCCTCAAGGATTAATAAATACAAATTAAATAAAAACATATTACAAAAAAGTTACATCAGTATAGGGAAACCCTATAGGAAAAATTTGAACAAGCAGCATGGGCAAGAGGTAATAGGGAATTTTGGTGCATGGTAATAAGGGGGTGGGATAATATTCCAGATACTTTAGAAAATTATATAGAACCAAATGTATGGGACATTTTTTATAAAAATATATTCCAGGATCCCAAACTAGAAGATCCAATTTTTGAATATACCAAATGGATACCTTTTAAAGAATTAATGACATCAACTTAGATCTTGAAGGCTATCAAATTAGTGAAAAGACATACGGCTCCTGGACCTGGTGGTATTCCAGTTGATATTATAGCAAATGATATAGAAGTATGGGTCCCAGCCCTTTTGGTATTATTTAATGTAACACTAGAAACTGGACAAATACCAAATACATGGAGTGAAAACATTATTGTACCTATATATAAGAAAGGAGATAAGGGGGAACCTAGTAACTATAGACCAATAAGTCTCTTGGGTTCTACACAAAAATTATTCACAAGAATATTGCATGGTAGATTAATGAGTTGAGTTAAAAAAAGAAAAGATTATTAATGAATTACAGGCTGATGTTAAACCAAAACATTCTACAATTGATCAGTGTTTTATACTTACATACTTAATACATAAATATATCAATATTAAAAAACAAAAAATATTTTGTGTTTTTATTGATTTAAAATCCACTTTCGATAGAATAAATGGGGGGAATTAACATAGTATGGAATTGATCCAGAAATACTTAACATGATTAAAATTCTATATAGTAATAATGTAACCATGATAAGGTATAATAAAGAAGGTGATGTCACATCTAAGTTTAGATCTAATATAGGACTTAGACAGGGCTGCGTTTTATCTCCATTACTGTTTAACATACAGTCTAACCCTGATTATCCGACCTCCCCTTAACCGAACTAACTATCTAACGAACTTAATTTGTGTCCCCCACTGCAAAGTGCAACTGCTTGTTCACTCTAATTATGCTCGCTTATCGCCCCATTTGTGGTTAATTGTATTTTGTATGAAGCCCAGCAAAATGCCTGGATGGATGGCTGAATCTTCACTAGATGGTTTCAGGAGCAATTCGTCCCACAGGTGAAGAGCTACTTGCAGACCAAAAGACTGCCACTTAAAGCTATGCTATTGTTAGATAACTCCCCCGTGCACCCTGAAATCCCAGAAGCCAGAACTAGGGATGGCACAATAAGTGTAATTTTTCTGCCAGAAAACACTACCTCAAAACTCCAGCCATGTGACCAAGGAGTTCTTGAGATTTTCAAGAGATCGTACAGGAAAAAACTGCTGCAGAGCATGCTTGCTGAAGAAAATTAGTATACACCCCTCTGCAACATCATTAAAAACATCAATCTAAAGGACATTGTCTATATGGCCTCAGAAGCATGGGATAGTGTCTGACCTGACAACATACAAAAGTCATGGCAGAAGTCTGTAATTAAAACAAGCCAAGATGATTTTATAGATCATGGTGACATGTGTGAGGAGCTGTCACAAGAAGTGACTCAGGAATTGACAGCTTTTACATCTGAACTACTGCAAATGCTTACAGAGGAGGAAATCTCTGAATGGGTATGATGTGACTCTGATGAGAGGGGTCACGAGGTTCTATCTGACACTGCTATTGTGTACCTGCTTACGCAGCCAGAGGATCATGCAGTGGAGTCAGAGAAGGAGGAGGATGAAGGAGAGACTGCCACCCAGGTCACTATCCCCACACATGGTGAGGTTATAAAAATGCTGGATAAATGTATTCTGTATCTAGAAAGTCAGCATGATTGTGACATAGTTCCGGTAATGCTATTAAGAAATATGAAGCAATGTGCAGCACGCAAACAGGTAGATGGATTCAAACAAAGAAAGATGGACGATTTTTTTAAATGATCTGGACTTGATCAGGACTTTTCAGTCTGATTTTAATGGTTTAATGCTTTTAAAGAAATGTTTTTTAAAACTAGAGTAATTTGCTCTTTTTCAGTGTTTGTTTTTTTGTACTTGATGTATTAAATTATTTTCATGACATTTTTTGCCTAGCGCTGCATTTTTTTACAAACTGTTACTGACTCTATTCCGCTTTACTGAACCCCCATTTATCTGAATCAATTTTATGTCTCCCATTCAGTTTGTATCAATGGAGTTGGACTGTATTCTTGAATAGAGTTTTGGAAGAACTGAGGGACCCTGGGTTGCACATGCCGATGGTGGGGTGCAGGAGATGCCCCTACCTGGCATTCGCAGACGATATTGTTCTTATGTCAACAAATTACTTGGTTATTAAAAGGAGTTTACAGAAAGTTTGTGAATTGGCAACAAGAGCAGACTTAGAAATTAACCTTCAGAAAACAAAATATATGATTTTTAATAAAATGATAGTACAGGGAAATACATTTTGTAAACTAATGTGCAATAATTACAAGCTTGAGTATGTTAATAGTTTTACATGTTTGGGACTGAAATTTACCTATAACTTAAAATGGCAAAATTATATCAATCATATGAAACAGAAGATCGATAGATTGGCTCCATTGATGGAAAGGTTTGTTTATAAATAGGGGGGTCAATCTGTGAAGGGCTGTCTTCGGACATTTAATGCTAACATTAAAAGCCAGGTCCTCTATGGATGTGAAATATGGAGTAGTGTGTGTATTGATAAACTTGAAGCTTCAGTGAATGCTTTCTAAGAAATTACTGGGGATACCCCAATGTGCTGCATCTGTATTAACAAGATTAGAGATAGGTCAATTACCTTTAAAAAGTATTATAGAAAAAAGATTGGCCTCATGTTAGTTTAAAATATATAACATGCCTAATAATAGAATCCCAAGAATGTGTTTAAGGGAAGCAATACACTTCAGTAACTTGGGCTTTAGGTACCCAAGCATGTTTGCATTAGAAGAGATAATCAGACCATACGGACTGATACAGTTATTACCTAATAACCAAATAGTTGAAATGAAGGACATCAAGGAAGAAATTAAGAGAAGAATACAGGACATTCACTTACAAACAGAAAGAAGTATGGCAAATCACTTTAAGTTTAGACATCGGCTAGCCAGGAATAATAATACTCAGCTGGGAATGGAATATTATTTGAGTGATTTGAAAAAAAAAAACATCTAAGGAAATCATTCACTAAAGCTCGATTTGGTTTCTTGGACAGCCAAGTCCAGAGAAGTTTGTATAATAAAACAAATAATGAGATATGTGTCTGTAACCTAGGTAAGGATACATCATTCCATTTACTATTGTTTTGTTCATTATATAATAGTGAAATAAGGAGTCTATTGGGGGAAATTCTGACCTCATTGGATATGGAGCCAAGGTATCAATTTAATTATTGACTTAAATCCAAAGATAGTAATATATTAGAAAGGGTAGCTAAAAATTGCAAAATATTAGAAAGAAAAAAGTTACATATTAGAAAAGACTAGTTTAGGACACCCTAATTATGATCACTGAAGATTAATAATTCTATCTAGTTTGATTGTTTATATTTGTGAAGCTATATTTACTTGGTTTACTTGGTGTTTAGGACAAAAGAAGGCAATTGCCCATCTAGATTGTCCCCCACACAGTGGGATAATAAACCCTCAGTAGTATTTATTAAGAAGCATTTATCCAAATTGGATTTAAAGGTGTCTGTATTACAACAATCAACAAGTTCTTGGGGCAATTTGTTCCACAGCCTGGGTGCTCTAATAGTAAAATAAATGTATCTTTTATTTGTCCTAGCCCTTTTAATATACAGCTGTTTATTATGTAATCTAGGTGAAATGTTTCTTGTATCATACGAGATACCACACTGAGACATTAAAGTTGAAGATTGAATGGTTTTATAAAGTTGTAAAAGGTCTCCTCTAGTCCTTCTCATCTCCAGGGAATAAAGACCAGTAAAATTAAGTCTAACATCATAGTCTTATTGTGACATATAAGGAATCATTTTAGTAACTCTATGTTGTATTTGTTCAATCCTCCTTATGTCGTGAACCGGATAAGGGCTCCAAAAAGGTGACCCGTAATCTGTATAGGGCCGAATATAAGATTTGTATAGTGTTATTATACATTGTTCAGTTTTTGATGCGAATGTGTGATTAATCCTTCTAATTAAAGCATTAGCTATGTTAGCAGTTTTATTACAATGGTCAACTGATGAAAGATTATGATTAACCATAATGCCCAGATCCTTTTCCAAGAGGGATGTCTTAATATTAACACCATTAAGTGTATAGGACTGAGTGGGGTTATTTTTACCCAGATGAATAACTGAGCATTTGTTAACATTAAAGAACATACCATTTGTAATTGCCCAACATTCAATATGTCCAAAATCTTGTATAAGAGAGTTCATGTTTACAGGGGTGTCAACTCTTCCCCCCAATTTGGTATGGTCGGCAAACTTTGTAAAAATGTTGCCGGAATTAATTTTCATATCACTAATGAAAATATTAAACAATGTTGGGCCCAAAACCGAGCCCTGGTTTAAAATATTGCGATTGTAAATTTGTAATAGAATATGAAATTATATATGAGTAATATATTTTTGTAAAGACAACATTGTGATTGTGAACAATAAATGAACTGAACTGAATTATAGAAGACAAGGAAATGCTGCCTTCTGGACTTTCAGAGCTATCACTAAGAAGCTGCCTCAATACATTTCAGACTGTCTTCCACTAAGTACAGTAGGCAAGTATGCCCTGAGAAGCATCTCCTGTATCTCCCTTACTGTACCCAAGGTCAAATCACGCTTTGGTAGGTCATCCATAAGCTACATGCTACCCCACCCTATCAATTTCTCAGCACTCAAAACGCTTTATGCATGTTCTGTCAAGGAAACCTGTAACTGTTTCCCCTGATTTTTGCCTTGTCTCCAGATAACAGAGTCTCCCACACTGCGTAGCCCCTGCACTTGCTGGCATTCTGTACCCTCGTACTTCCTACCCCTCTACCCGCAGTCTAGAGGCCCTGTAATTACTTTCTCTGCCTGTTGCCACTTGTCCTCAGCCAACAAGAGTTTTCTTACTAGTGTCCCCTGCTTCATCAAATACTTGTACTCTCTTCTGCCCTCCTCCTCCCCACTGTGAATGCTATAAGTTTACCCAAGTCATTAACCTTCTCTGTTCACACTTTCCTAAGTTCCTTTCCTTTACGCCTACCAGCAAGCTACACGTATATTTTGTATATATTGAATTTTAGGTATATGCCATTCACTCTGTATATTGTACATTGTATATTGTTCATTGTCACGATTACTAATTGTATCCTGGTTCTTTTATAAAACTTTTGTGCGTGTAACCCTACTCCATGTATTGAATATGTATATTGTCCAGGTCCATCTCAAAAATTAGTTTTTTCTCAGTGGTGTTTCACCTGGTTAAATAAAGATTTTGATTGATTGATTGATAAGTCATTGCTCCAATTGAGGCCAAGGTGAATACACATTTGTCGGAGGGCTTTGAGGCACCAACCCAAGGGAGTCAATTGTATAGGCTTGGGTAGGGAAAGGGGTTTAACATAAAAGAGGATGCTCAAGGCAATCCCCTGTTGTCTACAAAGGGAAGATTCAAGTGCCTGCCATAATGGTCGGTAACCTGAATCTGTTGGGCAGTAGAGGTATTACCCCAGAGAAAAAAATCTGCTACAATAAATGGTGCAGTAATGAAGAAAGAAATTGGGCAATCTAAGACCCATATAGGGGGTCACTCTCTGGATCGTGTGTTCCTCCTGGGGATGGAGATCACGGATTTGGGGGTAGAACCAGTCGGTTGGTCAGACCATCACACCATAAGGTTCAGTTTTGGGGCACCCCCAAATAGGCCTGCCCCTATGAAGATGGTCCAGTACCATCCTTTAAGGGGAGTTACCCCAAAGGGCCTATTGGCAGTGCTGGACCTAGTGGGTTTATTGAGTGAATGCATGAGTCCAGAGGGTCTTGAACTGGCCTATAATAAGGTATTGGGAGATGCCCGGGACTCAATTGCTCCTGTTCGTGTTCGCCCACTCACTCTGCATCCAAGAACCCCTTGGTTTGATGGGTCCTTGAAGGACCTGAGAAGAGTGGGTCGAAACCTAGAGAGAGCTTTGTGGAAATCCGCCCTTGATGCTGACAGACTTAGATTGATGGAACATTATAAGGGCTATCAATCAGCAATCACCCTTAAGAAGGCAGAATTCCTGTCCGGGGAGATTGCTACTGCACGAATTGACCGACTCATCTCTTTCAGACTGTGGACAGACTGAGCAACCCAGTCTGTCTTCAGTCTGGAAGAGATTTTTCACAAAAAAAGTCTGACGAGCTCGCTCGATTCTTTGCAGATAAGGTTGCCAGCAGCAGGTCGGGTATCAGCCCAACTCTATGAGGGATTGCGGAGATCGTCGGGAGGTTGCGAGCACCCATTCTGCCTGGTCTGACATTAGCCAGCAGGAATTCATGGATATTGTGAAGATTGTCCAGACTTTGCGACCAACCAGCTGTAGTTTGGTTCTGGGCCCTACGACACTATTGGTAGGTTGCGTAGATGTCATCTGCCTGATCCTTGCTGAAATTGTCTGGCGTTCCTTGGAGAAGGGGGTCTTTCCTGATTCCCTTAAGGAGGTGGTCATTCAACCACTCCTTCAAAAACCTTCCTCGTATCCAGACTGTCTAGCTTACTACAGACCTGTCTCTAACCTACCCTTTGTGGGTAAGGTTATTGAGAAGGTGGTTGCGTTGCAGCTGGATGACCATCTTACAACACACAATGTCTATGATGCTCTCCAATCTGGGTTTAGGAAAATACATAGTACCGAGACCACCCTTGTTTGGTTTTTAAATGATCTCCTAATTGTGAGAGATCAAAAGGCTCATACTATCTTAGTCCTTCATGATCTCTCAGCAGCATTTGACACTGTAGACTATGATGTGCTCTTGGAGTACCTGCGGCTTCTCTGTGGACTGTCTGCAACAGTCCTAAGTTGGTTTCGATCTTTCCTCACAGGCAGGTCCCAGAGGGTTGTCACTGGAATTTATTCCTCTGATGTCTTCCTCTGTCCTGTGGTGTGCCGCAGGGCTCCATATTGACACCCATGTTGTTTGCAGTGTATATGCTGCCATTAGGAGACATCATTAGGAGATACAGTTTGGGTCTTTACTGGTACGAAGATGATATCCAACTGTATATGTCCTTTATTCCCAGACAGAATGATGCGATCTCCATGCTTCACAACTGTCTGGCCAAAATCAAGAACTGGATGAGCACTAGCTGGCTGAGGTTAAATCTGGATAAGACCAAGGTGTTGGTTGTGGACCCGGGTCATCCGGAGGCGGGTCTTGGGGCTGGGCACCCTTCAGGCTTATGGCTTGATGGTGTCCAGCTCATGATTTCAGACTGGGTGCGTAACCTGGGCATTATCTTTTACAGCGGTTTGACCCTAAAATCACAGGTGTCTGCCATTGTCAAATCTTCCTTTTGCCATCTAAGGACTATCGCCCGGGTGAAACACCTGGTTCCTAAGGCCGACCTTCCTACACTGGTTCACGCCTTCATAACCACCTGCCTTGATTACTGCAATATCCTCTACCAAGGCTTCCAGGGGTTGATATCCATCACTTGCAGCTGATGCAGAATGCTGTGGCCAGGCTTTTGACTGGTGCATCCAGGACTAGTCATATTATGCCTGTGCTGCACGAACTGCACTGGCTGCCGGTACAGTGGTGGATCACCTTCAAGTTTGGTTTACTGACATACAACGCCCTACATGAACAGGGACCCTGATATCTGCAAGAGCTCCTTACTCCATACTGCCCCTTCCGCTCACTCTGATCCACTGACAAAGGATTGCTAGAGATTCCCAGGGTTCGGTTAAAAATATCTGGGGCATGTGCTTTTTCTCATGCTGCCCCTACCCTGTGGAATTCTGTACCTCATCAGTTAAGGGAATGACTGACCATATCGAGTTTTAAATCAGAGCTCAAGACACATTTGTTTATCAAGTTTTTTCAGAAGGTTTTTAAATTTATTAATGTAATCTGTTTATATTGTTTGCTTATTTCACTGTACAGCACCTTGATATCTGAAAGGCACTTAAGAAATAAAATGTTACTTTACTTTACTTACTTCTTTAGGAAGGCTTAGTTTGAAATAAGCCTGGCGGACCATTTTTTCCTTTCCACAAAAAGTGAGAGATCTCACTTTGGAGATGTTTGAAACAAGATTTGGGAAGGAAGGGCCCTGTCATACCCAGGGAATCCATTATTCTTGGGAGAATGTTCATCTCAACAATACTCATTCTTCCCAGAGGGAGAGAGGGGGCAACCTCATTTTACAAAGATGTCATCCATGATGGAGTCCAAGACCTCCCACTCATGGCAGAATGCATGGGACTGATTTAAATGATCTGACAGGGCACCGAGGATGCCAAGTGGAAACACAGACATCTGAAATATATCATGTTCCACCGCCCAGTGTCACACTCTCATTGCCTCTCTGCAGAGAGGATATGAGAGGACTCCTCCTTTCCAGTTAATGTAATATATCACCAAAATATTGTCTGTATGGATCAGCAGCTGATGCCCTGGAAGGAAGGCAGCAAAGGCCTGCAGACCAGGCAGAACAGTCCTCATCTCTAGAGTGTTGCTGTGCAGAACTGTATCTAACATGGTCCTTTGTACCTGAGTTTGGAAAAGGGCCAAGAAGAGCAACCCAGGACAAATCCAATGTGTCTATCATCATCATCAGGAAAGGGGGTGGATGGAGAAATGGAGAACCTGTCTCAAGATTGGTGTGGTTCAATCACCAGAGCAGGGAGGGACAGAGTGGAGGAGTCACTTCCATTAGACACTCCAAGTCACTGGAATGCTGTGGCCACTGTGTCCAGAAGAACTAGTGCAGGATTCTCATGTGCAGACATCCCAGAGAGGACAGTCAGTATGGCAGTAACCATGGGGTCAATGAGCTGTAGAAGGCATCTGACTGAGACAAAGTTGCTGGAGAAAACTAGCTGAGCCTAGGCTACCATTGCATTGGCACGGTCTGAGAACAGAAATGCCTGACTCAGCCCCATGTCCAAAACAGCCCCTATGTATTGGAGGTGCTGGCACTGAATGAGGACCAGTTTCTGCTCGTTCACCAAGATACCCAGCTGGTTGAACAGCTGGCAAGTCCAAAACAGGATGTATACAAATCCTCTCATGAATGGGCCTTCAGAAGCCAGTTGTCGATATATGGGACGACATAAAGGTCCTCCTGGTAGAGGGCAGCTGCAACCACTGCAAAACATTTGGTAAAGACATGCGGTACAGAAGACAAACCAAAGGGCAATACACAAGACTGATAACGTGAGCCCCGAAGCATGAAACGCAGGTACATTTGCTAAGACTTTCAGATCTTAATATGAAGGTAAGCATCCTTGGATCTACGACTGGTTGATCCGACAAAACTTTTGTCGAACGACAGACAGTGAATCGCATGTCAACTGCATTTTGCAGTCAGCATACGGTTCCGCAATGAGGACATGTTTTCTTTCGGGGTTTCACCCCCAAACACCCACATGGGGCTGTGCCCTGCACCCACCACTATAGATTCCCAACTCTGGTTAGCTGATTGTGGGGTGCAAGACCCCGGAAAGACAGTGCGGGTTCTGAGCGATGACACTACAACAACGTGGCACTGTAGTCGCTGTAGTGTTGGTCGCTATCAAAGTTTCAAGGTCGGGGAAGTATACCTGCATCCTTCATATTTAGAGCACCTATCTAGTCCACTTTTAGTAAGAAGGGGAGGATGCACTGCAGAGAGGCAATTTTAAACTTTTGGTATTCAGTCAATAGATTCAGTCCTCAAAGGTCTAGTACAAGACTTAAATCCCTGGTCCATTTCGGTATCAGGAAGACCGGGAATAGTAGCCCAGCTTTTGTTCAGAAACCAGGACAAACTCTACAGCCCTCTTGCAGACGAGGGCTTGAACCTCCTCCAGCAGGAAGGCAAGATGTTCCGGAGGGTATCTGTTTGGCAAAGGGGGTCACTGGAGGAACAGAAAAGAACTCCATGGCATGTCCTAGCTGAACTACTTCCAGGACCCAAGCATGGGTTGTGATCTCCTTCCACTTTGGTAAAAAGAGGGAGATGTGGCCTCCCATCAGAGCCTCCAGAGGCAATGAGGCTGCACAAAGTGTAGAGGAGCCATAAAGTGTCAGAGATGGCAGGGGGGCCATGATACCTTGTCCTTTTGTGAGTCTGGCATGGGCTTCAGGAGGCAGGTTTGTGGGCTAGGACTAAAAAAGCTGAGGTTGCTGGGAATTACTTTCCTGACCTCTTAAATAGCCATGGCTCTGATGAGCATAGGGCAGATGAAATGAGTTTCTGGCCCAACCATGGGGCTTAGGGTTCAAAGTGTGACGGGACCTAGGAGTTATCTTTGAAGATTAGAGGTTCCAACGAGTGCATTCTCCATGTCAGATCTAAATAGATGTTTCTCTCTGAAGGGTGTATTGAGGACTGACTGTTGGACATCAGAGGCAAAACCTGTGACACACAGCCATTAATGGCTTTGCAGGCAAATCCTGGAAGCAGCAGCAGGGGTAGCAGCATCCAAGGCATAATGTGCAAATCTAAACAGATGCTTTCCAGCTTCCAAGCTGTTAGCAGCTGTCTGTTAAGCCATAAGTTTGTCTGGGCCATCTGGCAGCTTTTCAGCCAAGGAGGCAATTGACTTCCAAAGGCAGCTTTAATACTTGATCATGTGCATCTGACAATTAGTAATTGTGAGTTCAAGGGAGGTAGAAACAAACGTTCTTTTCCCCATTATGTTCAGTTTCCTCAACTCCTTGTCAGGAAGAGGAGAACTTACATGTTTAGATGCTTTTGACTTATCATGAGCAACCATCATGATCTCTGAGTCTGTCTTGGGCTGAGAGGAATAGTAAGGCCTGGCAGTAGGAGCAGGATATTATTTGGGGACAGTAGAAAGTGCATCAGATCTATGCCAGGCAACCAAAGTGTCTTCCTCCAGGGCTGAATGAACAGGAAGTATAATGATCATTGAGGAGGCAAACACCTCCAGGAACTCATTTAGGTTCTTCTTTGAGAAATCATCTTCCTCAGCATTAAAACCTTTAGCCTGCACCAAGAAAGTCTGAAAGGAGGCATCCTCAGGCGGAGACCTGGAAGTACTTTTCACACTGTCCCCACAAGAGGACAGAATAGAGCTGGATTCCACCACATCCAGGATCACTAACTCTTCATCTATGTGTAACCCCCTTGTTTCCAGGGGTTACTAGAATCCCACTTAGAATCAGTGGCAGGCTGGGAGAGACAGCTAGTGAAATGCCAGTTAAATGGATGTTACAGTGTCCCACTCTATTTTTCAGTCTCAGCTGAGCTGGAGTGATGATGTCACTTTAGAATTGTTGCAGCTGCATAAGCCACATTGGAATGCTAGCTGGTGACAGTGAGATAGAATGTTGCGTTAGAGTTCAGTAGTCTGTAGAGTGGAGTGCCAGGAGGAGGCTGCAGCTAGGCAGCTCCTCAGTTTTTAGCTCTGTCAGAGAGCTACCACTGTAGTTTGGACAGTTTGTTCTCACCCTAGAAGAAGAACACAGATGACTGAGAGTGAAGTGGTGGAAACCGTTCCAAGAAGGTCTTTCAGTGCCCCATCCCCAGAGGGATGGGGAGGGATTCCAGGATTCAGGGACAATCCCCTGGTCCATGCCTGGACTGTGTTGAAGCTGCCTGAAATTCATCTGCTCTATGAGTACCTGAGACATTTGTGTGGAAAAGCCTGGGGCATCTGCATTCCTGTGGTGAGTTTTCACTGCCAAAGGGACCTTGTCACCTAGACTGTTTTCTGTTTAAAAGTGTTTGCCTTCTGTGGGGTTCAGAGAGAGACTTGCCAAGTACAGAACTTTTAGTCATGTCTGATTTAAAAGTGCCTGCTAAAGTTGGGGTCTAGTGAAGAGACACTGCCAATTACAGAATTTTTAACTTCATGACACCTCAGAGGTGTGTAATGTAGTATGTTAAATGTGAAAGACTTTTCAAGATAGCATCTACAAGTTTTCTGTGGGGGTGTTATCAACCAGATGAATGGCTAAGTATAAATTTGGAAGCAAAAGTTGGGAGACCCCCCCATCTGGAGTAACCATGTTTACCTCTCCGGGTTCAGTTTGGGCACCTGTGTTTTCTTTCAATGCATTTGACCAGTGCCTGAAGAAAATAGTTTACCCAGATGTGGGTTTGGATTTTCTGTGAGCCTGTATGTGCTTTTTGGTGGTCAAGCGTACCACCAGTAATTTTCTCATGAAATATGGGAAAGTCTCCTAGTACTGGCTGAGTGTGCCTAGTCAAGGGAAGTGTACCAGTTTTGGCCATGTGTGCCAATCTCCCTTCAGAACCAGAGCGTGTTCGCTGTTTCCATTTCAGAACCTGAGGGTTCACTGTGTGTGCTCTGTACCTCAGTAATCTGCATTACCAGTGGGAGTAGCCCTGTGGGGGTCCATCTTCATTTTGTGATTATTCTCTGTGCATGTGAATAAAATCCCAACCTGGTTTGGACAGTACTGTTATTGCTTCCACTGTGTCTGGATTTTCTTGGGTGCCCCTGACCAAAAGTACAAACCTAGCACATATATGAGCAAATGTTTTCTCCCAGGGACCCAGGTTGATGGCCATGGTAAATGGTCCCCCCAGGTGTGAACCAGGTAGTTGCCACACTTGGTTTTCCTGTCTGAGGATGGCAGGTTCCAAAGTAGATGTATTGGTAAACTGAACTGTTATAGTGACAACCCTCTTCCCTCTCATTGGCGCCATATGTGAGAGGAGCAGCCCTGCTAGTTGAACAAGGGGGGCCGGTGGAGGTGGGTTACATGTGCCTTCCTCCTCTTCTTCCACATATTCAGGTTTATATTCCAGGTCATTGTTGATGTCAGCTGCCATTGGTATAGGGTCGATGGGATGAGGAGAAAGAGGAGGGGCACCACTGACGCCATTGATGGAGATTGTTCAGGGTCTGGCACTGTAGCAGGGACAGTGAACTCCTGTGTTGTCGATGGTGACATCTCAGAAGGCATCGACAGTGATGGTGTCAACAACTAAGGTAATGGCAAAAGTCACTGAAAAAGCTCCAACATAGTCTAGTATAGGAGCTGTTCGTTGACGGGACCCGAGGTGGCTGGCAATGGCAGAATTGTTAACATGGTAGTGCTCAACAGTGGTATGGGCTGTGAATCCCCCAACAGGGGAGGCAAGCCTTTGCCAGACCCTGACCCTGGTGTCTGTGAGACAGTCGGGGGCAGCAGGACTGGAGACTTTGTTCTGGGACCTGTCTTTATCAATCAACTTACCTCTTTCCAGAGTAGATCTTGAGTGGTCTGGAGAAGCAGTCTTTTTCCTATGATGCTTCTTTTCTTTGAGTGGCAGTGTTTTTTCACTGACTTTGTGGACTTATCTTTCTTTTTTGTGGAATCAGCAGCAGACAGCATCTACCATGGCAAGTAGTGAGCTAACGGCGAACTGGAAAGAGAGGTGGATGACAACGGTGAAACTGCCTTCGAAGCAGACTGTTTCTCTTCCACATCTTTTGTCTTAAGATGAACATCTAAAGCTTTCTTACAACATCTCCTGCTGGCCTGGTTAAAGCCATGGTAAATACTGCAGGCTTTAATGTAATGACCAAAACCTAGGCAATGAATGCAAATGGAGTGGTTGTTGTCTTTGTAAATCTTAATGTTGCAATGATGACAGTACTGGAACAACAGTTCCCTATCTTTCAGCAGTGGCATAAAAGGTTAAGTTTCAAATAACAAACTTCAAGAAGCCAAGAGGAGGCCCTGGAGGCAGGAGTAAGAGATAAGGTGGGGATCCTCAAGGAAGCAGGCCCCAAGGAAGGTAGGAGAGTCCCCTGGCAAAGGAAGAGGCAGTTGTTAGTGGGAGACTCCATAGTCAGGGGGACTGAGTTGGGGGCAGGAGATGGGAGGGACATGATAGTACAGTGCATTCCAGGCACTTCAGCAGGGGGGACTGGAGGGCAGATCTTGGAGATCACCAGGGAAGAGGGGTAGGGAGGGAGCTGGATATTGCTGTCCACCTGGGGATGAATGATCTGGCAAGGAAAGCAGTGGGCATAATGCAGGACAAGGTTAGGGAGCTGGGGAGGGGCCTGAAGCAGGTAGCTCACACAGTGCCTTCACTGAGGTGCTACCTGTGCATGGTCAGGTGAAGGCTAGGGAACTCCGCACCAGGTCCGTCAATGAGTGGTTGAAGGTATGGTGTAAGGAGTAGGGCCTTGGCTATATCAAGACTAGGCATATACCATCACCACAGTGACTCCCTGACGGCGAAGACCAGCACAGCGCCAGGACTCGAGCAAAACCCAACCGTTACTGTGCCGGTCTTTGCGGCGATCGGGACTGCATCGCTGGGTGATTGCCCGCCCGGTCCAACTCCGACTCTGAGTTAGAATCCTAGAGACTGGGGGTGTTGGGGGCCGAGACCCCCACAAGGGGGGGTTCGGGTGCGCGCAGCCCCGACAAGGCAGCCGACATCCCCTCGCGGACAACAATGCCAACAGTCGACATTGTAGCTGTCGCTGTAGGGCAAGGCTCGCCTAGGTCTGTTGAAGCACTCTGGGTAAACCAGGACTAGGATCACACCAGGGGGGATGGTGGCCTGTACAAGGGAGAGGACCTCCATCCATCCAGGAGGGGAATGGCAGTCCTGGGTGGAAGGTTTAAATGATACTTTGGCAAGCATTTCAACTAGCCAAGGGGGAGGGAGAAAGACTGAGGGAGAAAGAGATTGCCCCCACCAGAAACTAGTGCAACAGGGAAGGTTAACCCAGGGAGAAGAAATTCCCTGGAGATTGAAGGAAGCAAAGAGAAGGGCAGGGAAGGCAAATCTGGAGAAAGAACTTCAGCTGGAAGACAGGAGAAGGAGGCAAGGCAGGAAGACAATGTAACAGGGGAGGGCAGGACCAGGGTAACAGAGTAGGCAAGGGGGGAAAGTAGGAAGGGGAGGCAGGTTAGAGGAAGAGATGGACACAGAGACTGGAGACCATCTGTGCCAAAGCAAGGAGTCTGGGAAACAAAATTTCTGACCTTGAGGCAATTATTGCAGAGGAAGACTTAGATCTGGTGGCCATAACAGAATCATGGTGCATGGACAACCACAGCTGGGAAGAGGCCATCCCAGAATACACCATGTTCTGGAGGGACAGGTCAGGGAGAAAAGGTGGAGGGGTTGTTTTATATGTGAAGGAGGGTATAAAAGCTACTGAAATACAGTGGTGACATGGGTCAAAGAAAGGCTGTGGTACTGTGGGTCAGCCTAGAGATGGAATCGGGGGCCATTATTCACATGGGGTGGTGTACAGGCTTCCAATGCAGGGGAAGGATTAAGACGGAGCACTGAGGGAAGCCATTAGCAAAATGGCCAGCAAGGGGGAAGTTTTGATAATGGGGAATTTAATTTGTCAGGTGTATATTGGTGCTGACTCCACACAAGGGGCATATCTCAAGCAGCTGGTTTTGAAACCAAATAGAGATGGGACAGTGTTGGACTTACAAACAGAAACAACATTGTTGCTGTCACAGTGGGTAGTTCCCCCGAGTACAAGTGATCACCGTACAGTGTGGTTTGGCATATGGATCAAACAGGGAAAAAAATAAACTAAGACAAAGGTCCTGGACTTCAGGAGGGCAGATTTTAAAGAAATGGGAAACTGCCTTAGAGAATGGTAATTGGGGCATGGCAGAGGGGGAGTGGCGTTTCAATGGAGAAAAAATAAGGATGATATAGCCCAGGAATGCTATGCTGTTTGAGAGAAGTGAGCAAGGGAAAGGGGAGGAAGAGGCTGCTATATTTCTCTAAGGAAGTGGCAAAGGCAGTAAAGGAGAAGAAAACAGCATTAGAAGGTACAAGGAGACCCAAAAGGATGAAGACAGGAAGCTATATCTGGCAAAACAAAGGAGGCAGGAAGCAGGGTGAGGGCGGCTAAATCACTAACTAACAGAGGAGAGAACAGCTAAGGAGGTCAACAAAGGGGACAAGCTCTTCAGGTATGTGGGGGGAAAAGGAAGACGAGGCAAGGGATAGTGGGAATCAGGAGGGCGGGGGGAATGTGCAGAGGAAGAAATAGCATAAATACTGAATGATTACTTCTGCTCAGTCTTCTCAGTAGAGGGTGGGGGGGGGACAGCATGCTGCAGTAACAGAGAGATGGGGGAGTAGACACAAGTCCATTCTTGGTGGAGAGGATCTGGAAGTGATTGGAAGCCTTAAAGGAGAATAAGGCAATGGGGCTGGATGGGATTCATCCAAGGGTCCTAAAGGAACTGAGCAGGGTGCTGGCCATCCCTCTGGCAATGTTTTGTAGCACCTCATTGGAGATGGGGAAGTTCCAGATGACTGGAGGAAGGCTGAGGTGGTCCCTCTACACAAAAGTGGCAGCAGGGAGGATGCTAGCAACTACAGGCCAGTCAGTCTCATATCAGTGATGGGGAAGTTGATGGGGACACAACTGAAGGAAAAGCCCCTGGAGCCAAAACGGCTGCAGGACCACCAGCAGCATGGTTTCACAGGAGGGAGGTCATGTGAAACTAATCTCATAGATTTCTTTACCTGGGTTTCTATGGAGGTGGATCAAGGGAGAGCAATGGATGAGGCCAGTCTTGGCTTTAGTAAGGCTTTCGACACTATGCCACACAAGAGGCTAGTTAAGAAAGTAAGCAGCCTGGGGGTTGGGGAGAAAGTGACAAGCTGGGTATCAAACTGGTTAAGGGATAGCAGGCAAAGTGTGGCAGTAAACAGTAGCCACTCAGGCAAATAGGGGCGCGACTAGTGGGGCACAACAGGGTTTGATGCTGGGACTGGTCCTCTTCAGTGTTTTCATAAGTGACATTGTGGAGGAGCTTGAGGGTAAGGTGTGTCTTTTTGTGGATGATGCAAAAATTTGCAACAGGGTTGACATGTAGGAGGGTGTGGACAGAATGTAAAGGGATCTGAGAAAACTAGAGGAATGGTCTAGGAGGTGGCAGCTGGATTTCAATGCCAAAAAGTGAAAGATTATGCACTTAGGGCTGTGGGATGCAAGGGCTGTGTATAAGATGGGGGGAGTGGAGCTTACAGTCACCAAGCAAGAAAGAGACATAGGGGTCATCATAGCTGATGACCTCAGGGCAGTTGGGCAATGTGACAAAGCAGTGGGAAAGGCTATCAGGATGCTAGTGTGCATTGGGAGAGGGATTTCTAGCAGGAGAAGGAAGGGAGGTGGTGCTGCCATTCTGTTGCTCACTGGTGAGGCCCCTCCTTGAGTACTGTGTCCAATTCTGGTGGCCAAATCTCCACTAAGACATTGAAAGAGTGAAAGCGGTACAGAGGAGGGAAACCAAAATGGTGAGGGGGTTGCATGAGGAGCCATATGAAGAAAGGCTGCAGGAACTCAACATGTACTGCCTATGGGCCGGCTCACTGGTGCAGAGGTAGAGCTACCGAGTGCAATGCTGGCACCCCGGGTTCGGGAGCGAGCCTGGGTCATTGGAGGGCCTGCCAGTGGGAGGAGGATTGTGTGCCCTTGGGCTGTTCTCCTCCTCTGGGGAGGGAGAGCTACCATTCCTGCTGCAATACTGCCACCTGGGTGACCATGGGTGGCAATGCAGTTGAGAAACATCAGAAGAAGGAGGGGGGAGGATGTCAGTCGAGGTTTGGAGTGGCTGTACATCTCAGTGAACGCATGTCTCCTTGGACTCCACAGAGTGCTGACATCCTTGGGGCAAGGGAGAGAATGTGGAAAAAGGAACCCCGCTGCCATCCCTGATGATGGGCCCTGGCACCTAACAACTGTATCGGCTCTGGGAACCCAGACAAGACCACCCAACACTATATGTGTAATTTGAGAGAGAGGCTGGTGCTCTCTCTCTCCTTCCCTGCTTGTGCGGGGGGGGGGGAATCACTGCCAGATGGGGATTGGTCTTCTGGGGGTCTTGGGAGCTTGGTCAAGCCACACAGGATGCATTGGGAGTCCCTGAGGGAGAGGGATGGTGGTGGTGATGGAATAGGCTTAAACAGCGAAAAAAAAAAACACTCCCTGGAACAAAGGAGTGTGAGATTGAAACCTACTAGTACCTCACAGACATGAACAAGGTGTAAGTGGAGGGCCTGTTTCAGAGACAGAAAGGCACTAGAACAAAGAGGCATGCAATGAAGCTAAGAGGGGGAAAGTTTAAGAGAGATGTGTGGAAATACTTCTTCATGGAAAGGGGGGTGGATGACTAGAACAGCCTGCCAGAGGAGGTAGTGGGGGCAAAGACTGTGAGGAGCTTTAAGCATGCATGGAATAGCTGGCCCGATGGCACTGAGGGTTGAGGCATTGAATGCCACACCTCGCACCATGCTGGCGACCCGGGTTCAGGAATGGACTCGGGCGCCAGGGATCAGCAGGGGAAGGGTTGAGGACTGAGTGCCTGTGTGGTGTTCTCCTCCCTGGACCACAGGGGAAGGGATGACCTGGCTAGCCAGTGACCTCTGGTGGAGACCAAGGGGTACTGTAGCAAGCTGGGCAGGCACATAATGGTGTGGCTGACACAGGCAGGGTTGCAGTGCACCAGTGCATCGGGGCGTGCCCACTCATGGGGATGGAGGAACAGAAAACGGAAAAACCCGGTCCTAGGGGTAGGCGACAGCACCAATCCTCCTGCCCATGACCGGATCTGACTCAGCCGGCCTTCATGGATCTTCCGGCTGGCGCCCATGCCTGCAGCTGGAGTCTAAACGTTGAGAGCTCCCAAGGTAGGAGGGGTGGTCCCACCATGGAGGGGTTAAGCTGGGGGTGCCAGCTGCGAGGTGGGGTGGGTCAGAGGAAGGTTCAGACAGGGGAGAAACAAGTTGGATGCCTGAGAGAGTGCTCCTAGGACTGCGACCGGAGGGAAAAAGAGTTGGCGGGGGAAGCATGCGTGGAATAGGCACAGGGGCATATTAAGTACAGGAATGGGGGAGGGAGTGACACTTATGACCAGCTAGGGTCAACAGCAATGGAATAGGCAGGGACAAGGGGCAGACTGGGTGGGCCTAAAGGTCCTTTTCTGCCAACAAAATCTATGTTTCTATGTTTAAGAAGTAGCAGTATTAGCGAATACTTGTAGAGTTCGATGGCATTTTTCAGCAGCAGTAGACCAATAAGCAGTTGATGGCCAGAGAAAGAAGTGAGGTATGCTGGAACTGCTAGCATTATACAGGTACCGGCAACGTGCTTCAATGTGGGCAGCCCCACCCAGCAAAAGTTTCCTGGTGGTCCTAGCACCGACAGCTTACAGTTCCATGATGTGGCTCAATGGAGGGAGCTGTCCTTGAAGAAGATTCCATCTTACCAAAAGATGGAATATTGGAGTCAGGCCCATGGCACTAGAGGTAGCGCATTGCACTTGTAGACAGGCGATCCAGTTTTTGTCTCTGATCTGGGATTTCTACAGCAGACCAATGAACCCACAAATTTGTGGCCCAGATGCTAGAAGGCCACCACCACTATGTCTCACATCACTTTTGCCACATTTCAAACTTCTAATGGGGCAGTGTCAGTAATAATTTCTTGTAGTAGGAGTTGTAGTAATTTCGGGCAAAGCAAGTGGCATGGCACCTGGAGCTCGCTAACTAAATAGCATTCCGCTCAGCATTTCTGAATTTAGCTACAAATAACATTGTTCTTGTAGCTGATTGCTTCTGCCATTCCACAGCTGCAAATCAATATTCAGTAACATTTTTTAAAGGTTTAGGCAAGTGTTCTCTCATTTGGCTAAACAATTCAGAGAACAATTAGCCAAAATGCTATGTGGTTCGAGACTTCCAATTTAAACACTGCTCTGACATGTCAGTTTTTCAAGTGACATGACAGTTCTCCAGGTGGCATATCGGTTTCTTCATGTAACTTGGTGGTGCTCTAAACAACCTGCCAGTGACAGCCCCAAGAGGACACCAAGAGCTACGTTAAGAGTGCTAACATGCCAGCAGTAAGTACATATTAAGACTGGCATACTATGGGACATGGGGGAGGGGGTTTATTTTCAAACGTACAACCCAGAACTACGGACAGTACATTTTGTAACAGAACTGATTTACTGGAGCTGAATTCAAGTTCCTAGTCCAACAGGGGGTGTTTTGTTTTTAAGACTGTTACCTTGTCTCAGGGAAAGAACTTCTGAAAGAAATCTTTATTTAGATATATTTCAAAACCTGGCTAGGATCACGCACTGAACTCCATGGAGTCCGCATGTTTCCAGGTGCTTCTTGAGGGTTTGGGAGTTTGGATACGTAACAGACAATGAATATACAGATACATCATTACAAAACTACAAAACAAAAGAGGACCTAAAAGACATCTAACTCACCTAAAATGGTAGTGTGCCATTTCGAAAATGGATCTCAGGGCACAGTGGATGACATCAACCCCTGTTGAATAACCTGTTGAATTTTCCTATAACCCATCTTTGATGTTGTTTTGTAGTGTTAGAAAAACATACACAGAGCTTACTTTTTAAAAATCGTGCTGCGGACAGCCCCTAATACATTGCTGAATACCATGCCCAGTGACGTAAATGAGGCGAGAGTACTCCATATATATCATTGACTCTAACACATCACCTGCTGCATCTTCTGAAATCTGCCCTGCTTGTGGACATGAGCCCAATAATCAATACTTGGCAGGTGTATTAAGACTTTGAAATATACCCTCAAAGTATCAATTTTGAGGACAATGTTTAAAAACACAACAAATTTAGGAAGCTACAACAAGAGGTGTGGTACACTCACTGATATCTCTATAATGCTCTGACCTCATTGATATCATGCATGAAGTCCTGTGCCATCTAGGGGTCAATCACAGTCTGAATTTTATAAGCAGGTAGTGTTAGTTTTGATTTTTTTATTTACCATTTTTCTTCCCCTGCCAGCCCCTAACACCCCCATCTAACGCAACCCAGGCAATCTTCCAGCCCCATGGTCTGCCCTGCTCCCTGGAGACTCCTACCAGGCCTTTGGGGTGACATTCCATCCAGTGTCCAAGTCAGGTGGCTCGGAGTCCATTGCGCCGCGTAAGCAGGCAACCCAAAGCATGAGAGTGTCAGACAGCATCATCCTGCTTTTTTTTTCTGTTCAGCCTCCCAGAGTCAACTGTATAACCTGACTGCCACATGCAGAACAATGAACATGTGTGGCACTGAGCCGAAACGTCTCTCCCTCCCACAGCGGTCCATGCCATGTCTCACCATCTGTGGGCCCTCTGACGATGCTGACACAGTAAGAATGGGAAACCCCCCATACCTGAGAATGCAAGCATCTAGTGGGATGCTCAAACATCCTCACCATACCAGCCCTGCACCTTTCCAGGCTAATTTCCGAACCCAGAGCTTAATGACAAATTTGAACTAAGCCATTTTTTACTGACTAGAGGCTGTGATTTATGTTAAAAAAACAAGGGGTGATAAGCATTTGAAAAATCACACGTACTTTAACTCAGTCCACCAAACCAATATGACCCCCCCACACACAAGCCACAAAACCCCAAATCCCCCAAGCCCCCAAACATATAAGAGCCTGAGGAGTAAATGAGAGAAAAATATAACGAATACCAAAGAAGTTCTCTTTTGATGTAGAAATTTGTATTGGCTTCTGTTTCTGTGTTTTTCTGTTTTTTTTAGACGTCACGTATGACACACAAAATGGCACCGTCTGTATCTATGGAATGGATGGGCATTTATGTGGACAAAGGACTGGATCAGGGAAGGCCAGTGGATGTCCTCTTTCTAGACTTCAACAAGGCGTTTGACTCAGTGCCACACCCAGGGTTGCTGGACAAGCTGGGGGGAATGAGGGTGGGGGAAAGGATAGTGAGGTGGATAGGGAACTGACTAACTGGGCGGTTTCAGAGGGTGGTGGTGGGGAGGTATTATCTCCTAGGAGAGTCATTAGTGGGGTCCCACAAGGGTCACTGTTGGGCCCACTCCTGTTTAATGCTTACATCTCGGACATCAGGGTTGGTATCAGGAATGAGATGAGCCTCTTTGCTGATGACTCAAAGCTGGGGGCAGTGGTGGATGGAGAAGAAGGTAGCAGAGCCCTACAGGGGGACCTGGAAACTTTGGAGAGGTGGTCAAGTACTTGGAAACTGAGGTTTAATGCCAAGAAATGCAGTGTTCTCCACTTGGGGCTTAGGAACCCTGTTCATAAGTACTTTTTGGGTGGGGAGAAACTGCAGTTTTCAGGGGGGAAGGATCTTGGGGTGGTCGTGGATGCCAAAATGAATAACTCTGAGCAGTGTAGGAGTGCTGCAGCTAAAGCAAATAAAATGCTCAGGTGCATTGCCAGGGGGATAACCTCAAGGAGACGGGAGGTGCTTATCCCTCTGTATAACTGCCTGGTTAGACTGCACCTAGAGTAATGTGTGCAGTTTTGGTGCCCGTACTTGAAAAAGGACATTGCACTTCCAGAGACGGTCCAGAAGAGGGGGACCAGGATAGTACAGGGTCTGGGGGAAAGATCCTATGGGGAGAAACTTGAGCTGAACTTGTACTCCCTGGAGGAGAGGAGGGACAGATGGGATATGATCGAGGTCTTTAAATATCTAAAGGGAGTGAATAGGGTCAGCCTAAATAGCGTGCTCCAGCTCAGGCAGGAGGGGGCCACCAGAGGGCATTCTATGAGGCTGATTGGTGGGAGGCTGAGGAGAGGAGACTAGGAGATGCTACTTTACTGAGAGGGTGGTGGACCCATGGAACACACTACCTGCAGAACTGGTGGCTGTTGATACAGTGGAGGGACACCAGCCTGGTGGCGCTCAGGGTTGAGGCGCTGGATGCCACACCTCACGCCACGCTGGCAACCTGGGTTCGGGAATGAGCCCGGGTTGCTGGGGGTCGGCAGGGGAAGGAGATGATTGAGCATCCGGAGGACAGCTCTCATCTCCCGGGAGGGACAGGGGTCCCTGTACAGCGCTCAGCTGCTCTCTGGTGGAAGCCAGAGACATAGCAAGTACCAAGGAGCAGAAGTAGGAGTGGGGAAGTGGCAGACGTCAGAATCAATGCCTTGATGTCAGTGCACCAGCCAATTCCAAGAAAAGGGAAATGCATCCTCCGGGCGGAGACGGGAGCACCGGGAGCTTCTGTCCCCAATTTGCGCCCCACCCTCCTGGTAACCTCCGACCGGGATGCTACTGCAGTGTCGGGTGTTGGGGACCACCTCTTCCCCACCTGGGTGGTAAACTGAGGCTACATGGGTGAAGGAGGACTGACTAGGTACGAGCAGACCGCAGGGGGATGACTCCTTGGTGCTCCGGAGGAGACCAGAGCCGAGGTGGAGAAGGAGGAATAAATAAAAAATAACAACAACAAAAAAGATACAGTGGAGGGATTCAAGATGGGCTGGGACAGGTACAGTATAAGGGAAGGTAAAACTGAGAAATGCCAGAACTGGAGGTGTAACTCTGAAGGGGGATGGGGTTGGTGGGATTTACAGGGGGAGGCAGTGAGGGCAGCAACAGTGTCCTGACCGGGTGCTGATTTTCAAGCAGACTCGATAGACCTTTGGGCCTACTCTGCTGGCATCTTAGTATGTTAGAATGTACCAACACAACAAAACAAAGTGCTAAAGAATGGACTTTTGTGGACTTGTTATTTTTATAACTTTCAATTTTAGGGGACACCTTGTATTTTATGCACGTGTGAATATTGTTGTTGTTGTCTATATGCTAGGTTAGCCCAACGTTTAAAAATGGCTCATGAATATGCACAAACCAGTCATGATTAAGATTGGCTTTTTCATCATTAATATGAATGATCTGAGCATTTAAAATAAAAAAGGACCATGGCTAACATATCCTCTGATTGGCTGAGGTGAAACATAAGGAAGACAGATGCTTAGGTGATCGGCAGTGAGCTCACTTGGTTTGCTGTGCTACAATATGGCTATGAATTAAAAGAATGTGATTTTTCACCACATTGTTCCCCTTTGTGTTCTGTGAGGAAAGGGGGTGAGTGCCCTCTATCATTTTGTTTCCCGAATATATCCTGCTTCAGCCAGCCCGGTGGTGCTGAAGGTTGAGGCACTGAACACCACATCTCGTGCCACACCAGCGACCTGGGTTCGGGAATGGACTCGGGCCACTGGGGGTCAGCAGGGGAGGAAAGGGATCGAGCATCCGGAGGACTGCTCTCCCTTCCTGGGGGGGGGAACCTAGGGATAGCGCCGCTCCTGTGAAGCTCCTGGCGGTGGCCGGGGGCAGTGCCGGAACACACGCCCCCACCAGATGCTGGGGGGGGGCAGAGTGATGACAGGTGTCAGCGCATGGCCATGGATGCCATTGCACAGCCACGCTCTGGGGAGAACACAAGCTGGAAAAACCCTCACTGGGAGGTGACGAGGGCTCCAAGGACATCCCCCAGTGCCGGGCCATCTCTCTGCCAGGCTTCCCTGGCCCTCCACTGAACTGGCCCTCTAATAACAGAAGGGCTACCAGTTAGGTGGGGTGGTGATCTGGGGGGCTGGAAGGTCCTGGTGGGGTGATCCCCAGTAAGAGAGAGGCTTCAGGTGGGGAGTAGCAGGGATTGTTGAGTGGGCACCTCTGAGAGATGCCCTGTCTAGTGACAGAGAGGGAGAAAAAAAGCCTACAAAAAAAATTTAAATAAAAGAATATATCCTGTTTCAGAAAGGCACCACTGCCTAATGCTCTCCTCCACTCAAGACAATGGCACAACATACTATCATAAGGCTAGGCTAGTTTGTATTCTAGCCTTTGTGGTCCCATAATGAAATGAAGGTAGTTTCAACATAGGGTACATACATACTTCAGCCTTGCTTCCCCCCAAGGAAGATCAGCATCCTACCTCCCTTGCAGTGTATACATTTCAAACATATTCACCATGCATTTTGATACAGAACAGTTACTGCAACTGTAGTATACAGTATATTCTCATCCAACTGCATTAACAAAAAAGGTAAAACACCACCCATTGAACACTTCTGCACTACCTGAAAGATCTCTCTTTAGCTGAAAACTGATATAATTGAGACAGCAACATTTGCCAAGAGAACATAAAAGCTGTAAAACATTTGAAAACTTAAATGGCTGTTAAAACATTGGAGCAGTCAACCTTAAATATCTTTTAACCACAGCGTGCTGCTGCGATGTTAAGTCACAGGGTAGGGAAATCTTGGGGTGCTGCCCATCCATGTGGCCTTCGCCATCTTGTCCGCCATCTTGTCGGTGAACCTAGAATTAGTGTATGGCCCCTCGTTGAATGTCAAAAACACTATTTGACATAACGTGTAATGATTGTTTAGCCCAAGTCTTCTATGCCTCACCCAGTTACTCAAGCATTGGGAGCAGCTTATGTCTGATATCAGCCCCTCCTGTGTGGCGGTAGCCTTCTGCATCCCAAAGTCCACATTAATCTTCTGTAGGAGCTTTCTGGTGTCATTAGCATCTGTGAACAGATATTCTTTCCCCCCATAAATGACTCACAGTCAGGCCGGTTATTGGAGGGCATGAGAGACTCCTAGGGACCACAACAATATCCTGATGGCATTAAAGGTTTTCCAGCAGTCCCTGGTAGTGTAGATGAGATTGGGGACTAGGGAGTTTCTTTTGCCATATGGAGTGGCAGGCAGCCTGATTCTTGGTGCTGCTGCCAGTATTCTGTCCCTTTTCTGGGGCCCCACCAGTTGCCCCAAAAGAGTTCTCAGGGCAGTTTTAGCTAGACACTTATGAGGTGTTATGTGGAATGCTCTGGCGACTGAGGCAGTCAGCTCAAAGTATAAGTTTGCTCCAAACCAAGCTCACATATGTTGTGGGATCATCCCCCTCAGCCTCCTCTGATAAGCCCAACAGTCTCAAATCTGCAGCCCTCAATTGATTCTCGAGAGCTTCCAATCGATATCTCAGAGACTAATTCTCTTTTCTGAGGATCACTGTACCTGTTTCTGCTTTCAAAGTGGACATTGCTGCTTCCTTTGCCTCTGAGTTCATGCAGATTGGGTCTCAGAGGTAAGGATTCTAGTGATAAAATCTTGTATTTTTTGATCCAGGGTGAGGACCCTTTTGTCTAGTGCCTGTATAGCCCTGAGCAGGCCCGACATCATTGGTTCGGGATCCTCAGAGTTCAGGGGTACTGCCAGTGCTTTGGCTGTGCTAGGCACAGCTGCAGTCCCTTTCTTCCCACCACCATCCATGACTTTTCTAGGGTTCCCCATGCTCAGGATTCAGTCCAAAGTCACTCAAATTGGCAGTAGATACTCAGCTCAGGTAGTTGTTGTAAAACTGTTGATTAACTTCACATTTAAGAGCGTAGATCACATTTGATTTAATAGCTTCCTTGCAGTGGCCGAGGTGAGACATGTCCATTCACGATGGCTGCTGGCTACACACCCAAACAATTCACAAGTTAAGAAGAACAGTACTGAACCTGTAAGCCATTTTCCCAGAAGAAGCTGTTTTTAAATACCTGTACTGGTTACAATTCTATTATTGTTCCATTTAAACATGTCCATTTTAGTAACTTTGGTGGTTGTTTCTGATTTACACTCTGGTATTCAATATTATTTTAGAACTGTGTGATGTAGTCTATGTCCCTCTCAACCACAGAGTTCTACAGTAGAACACAGATGCATTGTACCAACAATGGAAGTGCTGAACACGGGACATAAACTACATCATGCAGTTCTAAAATGGCACTTGACACCACAGTGTAAATCAGAAACAACCATTAGGATAACTAAAAAACCTTTAGAGATGTAACAGCAACAGAACTAGAACAAATATTTAAAAATCTGCTTCTACTGAGGAAATTTACTTACAGGTTTGGTGCTGTTCTCCTGTAGCCTTACACAGAGGAGATCAGTGCCATCAGAGAGACCAGGGGTAAGAAGGCATGACTTGAAAGAGGGATTGGGAGCAGGTGCAGGCATGCATTGTATGTTCACAGAGGAGAATTCTAAGGACAGTGTGTGTGTGTGGGGGGGGGAGGGGGGTAATGCAGAGATGCAGTAGCCTACAATCAAAGCCCTTGGAATTCTGTGATTCTGCTGTTGCGGAATTTTGCGCAGAATTTGCCTCATGCTGCAGAATATATATAGTGCTACAGAATTCATTGTTTTTGAAGAATTCCCATTCAAAGATACTGTTTTTTCATAGTGTCAGGCTTTCTTTCCCATCTCATTTACGCGAAGCCCCTTCTCTATGCTAATCATATGATGTGATTGATGACATCACATAATATTTAGCCAATGGCAGGACTGCGTTCTGCCAGAGAAATTAATAAATTATGCCTCAGAAATCAGAAAATGCTGCCGCAGAATACTAGGGGCCCTGACTATAATAGAAGGTGGCCTGCCTGGCTGAGGTCTCGGGGCAGAGGAAAGAGAATGTGCAGGCCTGAATTCTGAGGCACAGAGTAAAGAAGGGGACAATTCGGGAGAGAGTTAAGGGAGTTGTGGTAGGATACAAAGTTGGGGTGATCGGATATTGCAAAATCTGATCCAGCAGCCAAATTTTGGATTTTAGACTATTCTAATATGAAATCCAAATCTGATCTGATTAATTACAGTATTTAGATTTGGGGATCCAGTTATTTAATTAAATATTTATGTAACCCCCAGGCCACTTTTTAAGACTAGTGAGCACCCCCCCCCCGATTAAAATCTGGAATACTGGTACTCACATACTGGCATACCATTTAATTTACAAAAGGTTGGTACCACCCTTGGCGTTAGGATGTATACCTGGCTCATTTTCTAGAGGAAGAGAGGGTGGGGGCAGAAGAACAAAACAACATGAACCTAGTGTAGAAATCATAATCCAGGTCCTGGGTGGAGGCTGCTAGGTATATGCTAGACCTAACTTGCTGAGGGAGCCCCAGTAAATCCAACAATCAGAAGCAATAATCGGAATGTCCAGAACAGTAACTGGGATTGTGCAGTATGACTTTATTCAACAGATGGAAATTTAAAGCAGAAGTGGACCCCCAAGGGTCGGTCTAGGCAGGACAGGTACATTTCATGAACTCTCCTTGCATGCAGTACAGTTCATGAACACACAAAAGAACATCTTCTTCCCATTTCCCAATGGTGCATTTAGTGGACACCTGGCCATGCACCCGAACATTTTCCTCCCATGAGTGTCATTTAGTCAATCTAAGCCACACATTCTGAACTCTTCTACGAACATAGGTGCAATTATGTGAAACTCAGCCACACACCTAAACCTCCAGCTTGGTCCTTGCTCAGGTATAACTGGTGCCCTTTATTAACCAGGAAGCCCTGCCTTGTAAGCACTTAGATGATGTTCCTCCCACCCTTGGCCCCAACTGACAGTCTCTGCCATTCATCAGGGTTACACCATTGAAACCCCCATGTCCCACTGAAATGCTAGAGGTCCCACACTTTAAATCCATTAATCACTGGGGTGACCAAAGAACAAACTGCACTCTTCTGGGTGAACAGTTTAACAGAACATTCACTCTCTTGAGTGAACTAGGGGCACACACACCCCAGACTACGATTCCCCTAAAGTATGTGGAGATCTTGTCTCCCAGAACAGTACTCACAAATGGTGGCTATGAATACAGTGCAGGGCTTCAAACAGGCATGGGAGAGGCATAAGGGAGCAATACAAATGAGTATGAATAGATAGGCCACTGACAGAACAAAGGCCGATGGCACATTTATAAGGTAGAAAAAGAAATGGGCAGACTGGATGGGCCTTGCGGTCCTTATCTGCCGTCAACTTCTATGTTTCTATGTTGTCCCGTCCACTGGGCATGGAACATCATAAAGGCATTAACCTGGGTAGCAAATCAAACAGTCTCTCAAAGTCCTTTCCAAGGAAGCTGAAACACACACAGAACCTTCAGAGGATTGTCCCTTGAGTCCACTGAGAACAAACAGTTCCTTCCACTTCACTGGGAGTAGAAATCAGGAAATCCTGCTGTAGCACTGGTCTCCACCACTTCATTGGAAGTTGGAAATGACACTCCACTAGGGTGAGGAATGCTGGGCCCTCACCTCAGAGCTCAACTGGAAGTCCTTCTGCCACTCTCACATCCTACTGAACAACTGACTACTATAGACTGAACATTCTAAGCTCCCCAGAGCAGCTGTGCACACAGTGTGGCTTATGCTGCTGTGAGAGTTCCGAATGACCTAATCGTTTTTCCCTCAGGCTAGCTGAGTTAACAATGATGACATTATGTAAGAAGCTCCTAATGAGCTCTCTACCAGCTGCCTACTACCTTCCAACTAATAATACTAATAGGATTCTAGTAACCCCAGGGGACTGGATGGTTACATTTAGATTTCCAATCCAATTAATTAAGTATTTCAATTTTAGGATCCAATTGATTATTTCGATTTTAGATTTCTGACTTGTATTTCGGAATCCATATATTCGATTAGAATCCAATCAGAATGCCAATAATTAGGAGTTAGGATTTTGGTAACTAAATCCAAAAATCCTAAATCCTAATGTTTATTTATTTATTTAAAATTCGTAAGCGGGAGAGGCACACTGAGTCATTTCCAGGTGCAACCCAGGGGAAAGGAGAGGGGGAGAAGGGCAATTACAAACAAAATACAGCCAGTCATGTTAGGATCATAATCCGAAGTATCCAGATCGAAAACCAGATGTCTGATCACTACTAATGCAAGCCACAGGTTCATGATAAGGGAGAGGCTGTGAGGCAAATGTCTGCCTTCCAGCAAGGGAAATTAGGGAATACTGGTAATATGGTGACTGAGATTGAGCAACTCAGATATGAGTGACTCAGTTTCAACGTGTGGAATATGAGCTATCCTGAAAGGGTAGCGATGGGTGAAGAGGAAGGCATCCAGAACCACAGGATGGGAATGGAAGAGGAGGGAAGGTATGTGGGAGGTAGTGAAGCAAGAGGTTGCCAAGCTGGCCGTGTGGCATGGTGGTAAGGGTGGCTGGCTACAGTGGGTAGGACACAGGGTTTGGGGCTGGGGAGGAGCACAATATTTTGTGCTTTTGTGCGAGCGGGAGTAATCTTTTTTGTTTTGTAAGGTTCTTCCCTTCCCCGACATGCACCCTCGGAGTTGGTTATTTTTTTAATGGGGTGCAGAGGTGTGGGTGGTGCAGACCCCACATTAATAATGTAAGGCAGTGTCCCCCTACTTGTCTCGCTGGCAGTGTACATGGCCGTTTTGGTCTTTCGGCGATGTACATTCGCCCTAACAGCGATCACAATTTTGCGATCGCTGTTCTCACATGGAACCGGAAATTAGCATGAAGAATATAAGAAACAATGATGGGTTTGAGGGGCAGGGGCTATCAAGAGCAAAGTGATAGACCAAATGGAAGAGGTGGACCACTCTAGCCAGTGTGGTGAACCAGTCCCTCCTCTAAAAAAAAACCTTCCTCAATAAATATTCTCCACCCCAAAAAAATGTCACATGACACCAAGTACTCTAGCAGAACAGTGAGAACTCATACATGACATGCCAAAAGAAAGAAAAACCCACTTGCCAGACAGACTCCCCAGCATGTGAGACAGAGCCGTAGCACAGCAGGTGGTTGTGAAGCATGCCAGAAGAGGCTTTCACTGGCATACAACCACACAACATAGGATGCAATGTGCTCCACGTCTGTGTTTTTGGCAGTTACACAATAGAACACTTTCTCCTGACTTGCAAGGATAATAATGTCTCCCCAAACAGTCTCATCTTTTACAGTACTCAATCAATCAATCAATTAATCAAATTCTTTATTTATCCAGGTGAACACCATTGAGCATGCTCATTTACAAGGTGGACCTGCATTACACAAGTCAAGTAACAATGCATTTATACTGTATACAGACAAATAGACAGTAGATGCAAGAGTAAAACAGTACAGGTAGGCCTGCAATAGACAGGATAAGTAAAAATACATTTGGGTTCAGGTAAAAGACAGTTGGTAAGGGTATACATAACAATAGGGTAGCAAGTCAGTAAAAATGTATACCAGATACAACAACATTATGGTTTAGTATTCCTGTAAGGTAAAGGCATTATAGTCCAGCGAAGAGATTAGTTGAAGTGGATACTACAAGCGAAGAGACATACATAGTCAGTTTAAAAAGACCCAGGCGTATCAAGGGGAAGACATGTGTCGGGAGAAGTGGGCAGCCAGTTGGGGGGTCTGGAACTGGGATAATACTAGGAGCGAAGGAATGAGATGCTGTGGGTATACAAGGAGTAGGTGGGTAAGGGAGGGTGAGATTTAGGGCGGTAGATAAGTGGGTGGCTCAGGGACAAGTTATGCACTGATACAAGAAGGAAGGAGGATGGGAAAAGCAGGGAGGATGTGGAAGGGGGATATAAGTAAGCTAGGATCACTGGAAGCAGTTGCAGGCTTCTGTGATGTATTTTGAGTATAAGGTCTTAAACACAGTGAGACTAACAGGAGTCCTCAGTTTCAGTGATTTCTGTAGCACATTCCAGAGCTAGGATCGTTGGAAGCAGTTGCAGGCTTCTGTAATGTATTCTGAGTATAAGGACTTAAACACAGTAATAATAACAGGAGTCCTCAGTTTCAGTGATTTCTGCAGCATATTCCAGAGTGAAGACAGAACGAATCCTATGGCAGCTCTCCCAAAACGCATTAGGGCTTTGGGCACTTTCAGAGTAATCAGTGAACAGCTTCTTAGGGCATAGGTTCCAGGCATATTGAGAGTCAGGCAATCAACAATGTACTGCGGAAGTTTGCCAGTGATAGTTCTGTATGTCCAGAGAGCTGCATTTTTATTTCATCTGTAGTGTAGATAGGTCCAACCTACGGCCGCATATAAAGAGCAGTGATGGGTGGAGAAGGGGAGACCAGTGATGAAGCGCAGGGCTCTGCACTTCAGTTCCCCTGTCTGCAGCATGACTGTGGTGAACACTTTATGGAAAGGGGGATTTGTAGCTGCTGACATTGCTTAAAATCATTTAATCACTTTTGTTTTTTAATCAAATTGCAAAATTCAGCCTGTTAAGCAATACAAGTCCATGTGCTTAGCTTTCTGTAAGATTTGCTTTACGAGTATGAGTGAAAAGGTCATATGCACAACAGCTGATGTGGTTTTGTGTAGCACTTTTCAACTGTATTTAGATAACCGAGAGGCCCATATTTAAGTATACAAGTTAAATATACAGTATATTCAAGTGATTTTCCATTGCCCTATAAATCAAATTGCTCTTAAAAGTTTCCTTCACTTCTTTATTGCTATACACATTTGAATAAAAAAAGTCTCTTTGGCCCTTGCACTTCCTCTGTTCCCGGTGCTTTTCCTGCCCTAAAGTCATAACCCTCAGCTAATGACATCAATCAAAATCACTTCTGTGGCAACTACTTTTGATTTCGTAAGCAGAGCATAAAGACTTCAGGTTTGCTACAAGTAACGTGAACAGATGAAGTGTAAGGGGGAAATAATTGCATTTTAAAGGGAAAATGTAGGATTGTGAGTTCTCTTCCAGTCTGACAGACCATGCAAAAGTACTTTTCAATGAGGTATTGATCTTACCTGTAGGTATCAGTGGTCCAGAGATAACCCTGTCTAAATATTTTCTCACTTAAATCAAGGGAGGAACCATTTCATGAAACTCTGAAACAAAAAGTGGGGTCATGGTTGAGCAAGTAAGGGATACCGCATGATCTGATGTGTGGTTATATGAGAATAATGCATGTTTTAGGTGATTGTTAAACGTGAGGCATAGCTAGGTGCCACAGTCACCAAAGAAGCACATTATTCCCTTATGACCGCACACCCTAGCCTGTGTTATCCCACTTATAATTAATGGCTGGTTATAACGGTGAGCAGAAGACAGTCGAGAGCAGTTAATGAAAGTACAGTAACATGAGTATACTCTGTATAAAACTGCCAACTGCTGATAGTACCACAGACTGCCAAAACCATTGACACTCAGAAAAAGCCACCTGCTGCATTATTGGGTCACAGACTCCAGGGTGAGAAGTGGCACTGAGACCTGACTTGCACAAGAAAAGGTCTTTCCCAGCCCCACGACAGGCAGTGGGGCTGGGAAACAGGAAGAACTTGGCAGTCAGTGCCAGGACAGCAATACAAAGGAGTTAGTGTTGGAAAATGGAGGTCAGTAATACCAGCAATTATAAATCAAAAGTCATCAATTATGAAAAAAAGAAGCAATACCAGGGTAGGGGTATGTAATTCTTTCTTTAATACACAGCCTCGGTGTATCACACCATCTTTTCTCTTGGTGTGTATGAGACATCACACCTCAGGTGTATGTAAAATGCCATTTCAACCCTCTACCCATACATTATTCTCTATATAAAAAGGGTTTTTATTTGTTAAAAAGTATGTACCATAGTTCGGCTGAGGTGTGTGATCTTCAGAAAATAATCAATGGCCATGTGTCATGTTTTACATAGAAATAGAAACAAAGAATTTGATGGCAAATGAGGACCACTTGGCCCACCCAGTCTGCCCATTTTCCTACCTAGTGGATAAGCTGCAGATCCTAGTTAACCAACAGCCTACTTCTTCCTACCCCCACCTCTTAGAATTGCCTTATGACCGTCCCATGCATTCTTGAATTCCACCATTGTTTTTGACTCCACAATCTCCTCAGGAAGGCTGTTCCATGCATCCACAACCCTCTCCATGAAAAAATACTTCCTCACATTACCGCTGAGCCATCCCCCTCTATCTTCAAATTGTGCCCCCTTGTTCTTGCACACCGCTTTCTCTGAAAGATGCTACCCTCTTGGACTTTGTTGATTCCCTTGAGATACTTGAAAGTTTCTATCATGTCCCCCCTCTCCCTCCTTTCCTCAAGGCTGTACATATTAAGCTCCTTAAGTCTCTCTTCATATGTCTTCTGGTGCAGACCCTGCACCATTTTAGTACTCCAGATGGGGTCTCACCAGCTGTCTGTACAGAGGGATAACAACCTCCTATTTTCTACAGGTGATGCCTCTCCCTATGCATCCCAGTATCCCCCCAGCCCTCCTTACTGCCCTCTCACATTGCTTGCCCACCTTTAGGCCATCTGATATGACTTCCCCAGGTCCCTTTCCATTTTTGTTGTTGTTAGTATCTCACCCCCCATTGTGTACACTTCCCCTGGGTTTTTGTTTCCCAGGTGCATTACTTTGCACTTCTTAGCATTGAATCTAAGCTGCCATACATTTGACCATACCTCCAACCTTGCCAAGTCCCTTCTTATCCTTTCCACCCCACCTTGTGTATCAACTCTGTTGCAGATCTTTGTGTCGTCTGCAAAGAGACACACTTTTCCTTCCAGTCCCTCTGCAATGTCATTTATAAAGGCATTAAAGAGAACCGGTCCTAGTACTGAACCCTGCGGTATCCCACTTGGTCAGTGAGATAACATGATTTTTGCAGCAAATTTTATAAGCTGTGCTTAACAATATACCATGGTAGTTATACAGAAGTTTAATGGTACTGTGGTATAATGCAGCTCCAGTAAAATGCAGTTGCGATAAAAAAATGTATTCAATGTGTTTTCTTTAGTGCAACTGCTTATACTGTGGTATTTTTTTTTACCGCAACTGCATTACACTGCACTACCACTGAACTTTTGTATAACTACCACTGTACAGCTACGCCAACCATGACATCACTTTCTATCTCAAGGTTCCATGAAATGGCTGCTTCCTTAATTTTTTTTCCACCTTGTGTTTCTCACCTTGGTCACTCTGACTGCCCCCCCCAATCTGGACCAGCCCCTATGGCCCTGTCTCCCAAAATCCTTGGGACTTACCTTCTCCACTGTCGTCCTGTCACAGGACCTAGCTGGAAGTGCCCAGTTGTCAGTGTCATGAACCCACTCATGAAAGTCAGATCACTGAGCTCACAGTGTCCACCCCTAAGTGCAATCCATGACAGGGAGGGGGGAAAACAGGAATATCCTCCTCGTGTCTGCCCAGAGTGTTCACTGGGTTTACAACAGAACACTTGCCATGAGGTCCCAGAGCATCCCTCTATACTTTGGATCAGGGCACAATACCACTCTCAAGTATTGTGGCCAAATATGAACCCTTTTTCATGGCTAGTACACACAGGAGGAAGGCCCAAATAAGTACGTCCTCTTGGGGGTAGCAGTGCAAAAACCTGATTTGGCCTTCGCCTTACAGGACATGCAACAGACCAGTTCACAATCCCTGCAGACTCATATGAGACTCTAGTACTCTCCCTACCTGCCCGATCCCCTACTGACTCTTTTCAATTTGGTTGCTATTTGGTGACCCTTCTAAGCATAAACAGTTGTCACAAATTTGTAATAAAACTTCTACAGTCACACATACAGTATAAGGAAACTCATGCAGGCAGAATTCTTTAGAGAAACAAAAGTCTAATAAATAATTAAATAAATGCAGTAAAACAGAACATATACAAATTTAGGTTACAGTATGGAAAACAAATTTTGGAAAGTATACAGTATAAATGCCTTAAACTGTTTAACTACGTCTCTACCTGTTATGATGTTTTTCAACAGTTCAGAAAAATCACTGGTTTGTAAATGCTGCAGTCTGGTGCTGGCAGCTGCAGTCTTGTAGTCAAGAGAGAGTCCCAAACAGAATGACAAACTTGTTCTGTGTTGGAGAGCTTAACTACCTTTCTGAAATTTGCAGCGTCATCAGATTTCCAGTCATAAGGAAAACCAGCTTATTTTCGCTACCAGTGAACCACAATTCCCTGGCCACCTGGTGATGTCACCCAGCTTCAACATTAATTCTGCCTCAATAATTAACTAGTAACAGGACAGTCACTGTTAAAACTTTGATGTATCAACATAACATCTTGTAAGCTAATTCACAGTGTTATGTTACAGTTCCACATAACACTGCTAGAATGGTCATCTGCCATCCAATTCCTGGCTCAAACATCCTGTTCCTTTATAAAATGTGACATCCTATCATAGTTCCTGAGATCAAAACAATCTGCTTCTGTAGTGCATGTTTATGGCAGGTAAATGGCTTTTGATACAACTCTGCTAAAGGAATGTGGGAATGAAAATCTCACTTCCTGGCAAAGCAGGTGGCCTTCGAGTCAAAAGGTCACCCCTTTGAAAAATCTAGGTTTTTCTGTGCCTTGAAGTAACACTGGCATGGACATACACGGAGATCCCATAAAACAATATATAACAGAATTATATGTTGCAAATAATGATTGGCAGTTGGCTAGCATGCAACACTCCTCCTTCTTAGACTGAATTTGTGGGAATCCATCCCTAGCATGGTATGAGTTTCACAAATTCTGTTCATTGGTCTAACTGGTGAGATAGTCCATCTGCGTTCGCATTCTTCGACCCTGCCCTGTGAATAATGGTCATATCGTAGCCCTGTAAGGCAATACTCCATCTCAAACGATGACCATTCATCTTCCCTATTTGCGTCAGCCACACCAAGGGGTTATGATCCATCTATACCTCAAAGTGCCTCCCATAGAGGTATGGCTGTAACTTCTTCAGAGCTCATACCAGCGCAAGGCACTCCTTATCAATTGTGGAATAGGTCTGCTTCTGAGGAAGCAACTTTTTACTAAGGTACACTATTGGGTGATCTTTCCCTTGGTTAGATGTCTGACTAAGGACTGCTCCAGTCCCCACATCTGAGGCATCTATCTGGACTACAAATGGCTTACTGTAGTCTGGACTGGCCAACACAGAAGCACCGCATAGTGCTTCCTTTAGCTGTGTAAAGGTTCATCACAGGCTGGTTCCCATTTTACCTTTTTAGGCATTCTTTTCTTTAGCAGGCCAGGTAGGGGAGCTGCCAGAGTACTGTAACTTTGTACAAACTTATGATAGTACTCAGCGGTCCCCAGGAAACTCTAAACCTGCTTCTGGTTTTCCAGCCTGGGCCACGCCTCTATCGTCTCAACCTTGGCTTAATTAGGGTGAAGCTGCCCCCACCCTATTACATGTCCTAGGTATGCCACCTCCACCATGGCCACCTGACAGCTTTCAGCCTTGACAGTGAACCCTTCCCTCTGTATCCTGCCCAACACTTCCCTCAGGTGGGACAGGTGTTCCTTCCAGCTGGCACTGAAGATGGCAATATCATCCAGGTATGCCACGGCGTACTCTTCAGTACCATGTAACACCTGGTTCACCAACCTTTGGAAGGTGGCAGGGGGATACTTCATTCCAAAAGGCATTACCCTGATTTTTAATAATCCTATTGGAGTTATGAAGGCCAACCTCTCCCTAGCTCTGTCAGTTAACTCCACCTGACAATACCCTTTTGTCAGATCAATGGTGGTGAGGTATGTCAGCCCTCCCAACTTGTCCAGTAGTTCATCCATCAGTGGCATTGGGTGGGCATCAGACTTCGTGACTGCACTGAGTCCATGACAGTCTACACAGAAGTGAGTAGAGCTATCCGGCTTGGCAACAAGAACTATGGGTGAGGTCCAGGGACTGTGGGATTTCTGGATTATCCCATAATCCAGTATTTCTTCCACTTCCCTCCTAATGTCCTTTAGGATGGCCTCAGACACCTGGTAGACTATCTATCAGGTGGATGCTTGTGTTCCTATGTCTATGTTGTGTGTCGCTAAGAGGGTACGTTCCAGTTTGGCTGTAAACAAAGGGGCAAAGTCCTCGAAAACCTCCCTCACTTCCTGGAACTGTTCCGGGGTCAACTGGGGCGACAGTTTGATTATCTCCACAGAGGTATCTGCTTCATCCATCCCCTCCCCAGCACTACACATTGCAAATATCATGTCAGCCCTATTTGCATATGGCTTCATCATGTTGACATGATACGTTCTATGGGTATATCTCCTGTCAGGCACTTCTACAGTGTAGTTACGTTATTCACTTGTCTGACTACTTTGTATGGTCCTGCCCACTCAGCCTGCAGCTTTTCCTTCTGGACTGGGATTAGGACCATGACTTCCTGACCTACACTGTATGAGTGAGCTCTGGCTCTGTGGTTGTACCAGACCTTTTGCTTCTTCTGGGTGGCTGAGAGGTTGCTCTGGGCTGCTCCCATAAGCTCTTTCAGCTTTTCCCTAAACTTTAGGACATATTCCACTATGGGAGTTCCCTGGGTGGCATGCTTGCTTTCCCAACCTTCTCAGACCAAGTCTAGGGGCCTACGTACCCTATGCCCATATAAGAGTTTGAAGGGGGAAAACCCTGTCGACTCTTGGGGCACCTCTATGTATGCAAACAACAGGTGGGGAAGGTATTTCTGCCAGTACCTCTCATGCTGTTCAGCAAACACTTGGAGCATTGATTTTAGGGTACCATTAAATCCTTCCATAAGCTCATTGGCTTGCGGGTGATAAGGTGTTGTGTGTCTCTTCACTACCCCATACTTCTCTCACAAACACTTCATCAGGTCCGACATGAAGGAACCCCCTCGACTGGTGATAACCTCCTGCGGAAACCCGACATGGGAGAAAATCCCTAGCAAGGCATTGGATACTTTATCCTAAGTGAGGAAAGAGCAACCACTTCTGGGTATTTGGTGGCATAATCGACCACCATCAGGATAAACCTCTTCTCGGAGGAGCTGGGAGTACTCAAAGGTCCCACAATATCCATTGCTACCCTCTGAAATGGCTCCTCCACAATGGGCAAGGGAATTAGGGAGGCTTGGATTTTACTACCCGCCTTCCCTATTTGTTGGCACCAGTGACAAGACCTGCAGTATTCCTTCACCTGCTGGGTGAAGTTGGGCCAATAGAAATTCTGGGCCAATCACTACATGGTGCACGCGATTCCCAGATGTCCAGACATGGGGACATCATGAGTGATCTTGAGCAACTGCTCACGGTACCCATGGGGAATGACAAGCTGCCTGCCCATCACCCCTCCCCGTCTTTATGTCCTGCATATACAACAGTCCATTGTCCCAATATACTCTATGTCTCCCATCACCTCCCTGTGTCCTATCAGATTCTGCCCAAGCCCTCAGCTTCTCCAGACTAGGGTCATTCCTCTGAACAGCTGCAAAATCTGTAGATTTTCCCAAGGCATGGGACATGTCCCCTTCAGCTTCTAAACTAGGATCCATAGCTCTAGCTTCAGGGCATTCAGGGTCACTGCCATCCCTAACCATTTGAACATTGGTTACCCTCTCTCCTTAGAGTAACCTTCTATAGCTGTTTTGTAAACTGCTACATGGGGAAGTCCTAACCCCCTTTCATTATTCTCCATGTCAGGAGACACAGGCAGAGGAACCAGCCTCCCATTGTTTTCCACAAGGGCTTCTATGGGGTCCAGGGAACTACAATTGGCCTTTGTCATCTGACTGCGGGTAACCACATATACCACCCCCTTCCTGAGATTGCTCCCAATTGTCACATCCAGGGCAAGATTGTCCGCCACGGCCACTTTTTGCACAGTCTCTCTGGACTCACCCCAATCCAAGAGAATGCTAACAAGTGGCAGAGTTTTCTCCTCCCCAGTGAATCCCCTTACTGTTACAAACTGATTAGGTATAAGCTGCTCGGTCTCAAACAAATTCCGTTTTACTAAAGTAAGAGATGCCCCCATATCCCTTAACCCTTTGATGTGCACCCCATTTACAGTAACCAGGTGTATGTGCACCCTCATGCTTGTAGGCATGCTTTCAGGGATACACAGTGCACCCAACTGTGTTTGAACACCATTTTGCCCACTCTGTGCCTTTTTAGGACATTGTCTTGCAAGATGCCCTGGTTTCTTGCAAAACAAACAATCACCATTTCTTTTGTCTGAGAAATCCCTTTTTTGTAACCTGGGGCTTCCCCCTTTCTGTGGAGGCAGTGAGAGTTTTAGCTGCCCTGAAGGTATGCTTTTTTAATTCGGTGCTGCCACGCCTACCCAACTCCCTTTCAGAGCAGGCCTGCCCTTGGCATAGTGGTCCGAGAGCTCAGCAGCCTGCTGCACTGTTTTTGGGTCTCAGTCCTCCAACCAGGTGTTTAGCTATGCTGGGCAAACCCAAAAGAATTGCTCCAAAAGTACAACCTCCTCAACTTTCTCTACAGAGTTTGCTTCCATTCCCTCCCACCAACGTTTCAAAAACTGATGTTGCTTTGTGGCGAGTTCCTCATAGCTCATGTCAGGGCTTCTTTGGAGCTTACAGAACTTAACCCTGTATGCTTCAGGAGTTAACTCATACTTTTTAAGCAATGCAGCTTTAAGTTTCTTATAATCGCTACTGTCCTGATTGTCCATTTGACCCAATGCTTCACGACCCTGCCCAGTAAGTAGTGGGGATGGCTAGAAACTCCAGGACTCCCTGGATATTTTGCCTGAATACAGACCTTTTCAAACAAATTCAAAAATACATCCATATCTTCCCTGTCTTGCATCACTGAGACCTGGCTGGATGAGAACTCTGGACCCATATTGGAGGCTTTAATTCCAGCCGGGTACTCAGTGAGTCACCGCCCAAGATTGGATCATGGGGGGTGCGGTCTGTTTCAAGACCAAACTTAACCTCATGAGTGTACCAGTTGAGGAGACTGAGTCATTTGAGTTTATCGTGGTAGCAGGTGTACGTTGTAGGATTGCTCTCATCTACTGTCCGCCCAGAGATGAGAAGCGGTTCCTTCAGGAAGTGGCAGACGTCATCATCGACATGGTGTTTGAGTCACCCAGACTGATGGGTCTGGGTGACTTCAACGCCTGGGTTGATGGTGAATTCTCGCAGTTTGGACAACACTTCCTCCAGTTGATGTCATCTCTGGGCCTTACACAGATAGTTACCACTGCTACCCACAAACATGGTCACTCCCTTGACTTAGTCTTCCTCCTGGGGATCGAGGCCTCTGATCTGTTGGATCAGTTGGATGGTCCAATCACTACACCATGGGGATTAGTTTCAGTGCCCCCTTTTGCAGGCCTACCCCTGTGGAGATGGTCAGGTATCACCCTTTACGAGATGCTAGCTCTGAAGGCCTGGCAGTGGTACTTGACCTATCGACCCTCCCAGTGGCAAACAGTGATCCAGAGGCCCTCGTGGGAGCCTATAACACGGCTATTTTGGTGGCCCTGGATGTTGTTGCTCCTCTCTGTGTTCATCCTCTCTCCCTTCATCCTCAGTCCCCCTGGTTTGATGGGACTTAGAGGGAGATGCGGCGACTAGGACAAAGGTTAGAGCGTTGCTGGCGGAGATCCTCCCTTGATGCTGACCACCTTAGATTGATGGATCATTACCAAGCCTATCAATCTGCAATCACCCGTAAGAAGACAGAGTTCCTGTCCAGGGAGATTGCGGCCACTCAGAATTGACCAGCTCACCTTTTTCGTACTGTAGACAGACTCTGCAACCCAGCCTGCCTACAAGTTCGAAAAGCCTTTTTGCAAGTAGAGTGCGATGAACTTGCTCGATTCTTTGCGACTAAGGTGGCTGACATCAGGGTGGTACTCCAACCAGCACAGTCTAAGGGTGTTGCCTTGGATCAGTGCATGACCACTGCTCCTCAGCTTTCCTGGAGTACCTTCGACCGACCGGAGTTCAGGGATGTCATGCAGATTGTCCAGGGTGCGTGCCCTATGTGCTGTAGTTTGGATCCAGGACCAGCCTCCCTGATTTTGGGTTGTATTGATTCCATCGGTCCGGTCCTAGCACGGATAGTCTGGTGCTCCTTGCAAACAGGTAAGTTTTCTAGCTTCCTGAAGGAGGCGGTGGTAACACCCCTCTTGAAAAAAGCTTCTTTGGACCCCGACTGCCATGTGAACTACAGACCAATCTCAAACCTTCCCTTTCTAGGGAAGGTGATTGAGAAAGTAGTGGCCATACAGCTGGAGAACCATTTGACCATCTATGACATCTATGAACCCCTCCAGTCCGGTTTTCAAAAGAGGCACAGTACTGAGACAGCACTGGTTTGGGTGCTCAATGATCTCCTGATGGCTAGAGATTGGAAAAACTGTTCCATCTTGGTTCTTCTAGATCTCCTGTCAGCATTTGACACTGTGGACCATGGGGTCCTACTTGATCACCTGAGGTTCATCTGTGGACTATTGGGTGTAGTCCTCAGGTGGTTTACATCTTTTCTCACTGGAAGAACTCAGAGAGTGGTGTCCGGGGTTTATTCCTCAGACCCAGTTTCTCTGTCTTATGGGGTTCCTCAGGGTTCAGTGTTGTCCCCCATGTTGTTCACAGTGTACATGCTGCCCCTCGGAGACATTGTAAGAAGGTATGGGCTGAGGTTTCACTGCTATGCTGATGATACACAGCTCTACCTTTCTTTTGCACCTGACCAGGATGGAGCTCTCTCAGTCTTTAACAACTGCTTCACAGAAATCCAGAAGTGGATGGATTCGAGTTGGCTTAAGTCAAACTCGGAAAAGACTGAGGTGCTGGTTATGGATACGGCGCGCCGGATAGGGGGTCTGGGGGTTGGTTCGCCCTCCAGGCTTTACCTTGGGGGCTTATCACTCCTGACCTCTGAACAGGTGCAAAACCTGGGAGTAATTTCTGACAAAGGGGCTGACTCTGTATTCACAGGTGTCTGCTGTCGTCAAGTCCTCCTTTTACCATCTGAGGAATATCTCCAGAATTCAGCATCTTGTTCCATACGGTGATCTTCCTACACTGGTCCATGCCTTCGTGTCCTCACACTTGGATTATTGCATCTCCCTTTATCTAGGGCTACCTGGGTTGGAAATCCACAGCTCGAAGCTGGTGCAGAACGCAGTGGCCCGGCTTTTGATGGGAACTTCTTGGTCCTGTCATATTTCACCGGTGTTGTGCGGACTGTACTGGCTGCCAGTACAGTGGCGGATCACCTTTAAAGTCAGTCTTCTGACTTTTAAAGCCCTACACGGACAGGGCCCGGACTACTTGAAAGAGCTCCTGGTTCCTTACTGCTCTGGGCGATTGCTCCGCTCAGCTGATGAGGGGTTGCTTGAGACTTCGAGGGTATGTTTGAAATCTTCTGGGGCCCAGGCATTCATGCATGTGGCCTCAACCCTTTGGAATTCTCTACCCCGTCAGTTATGGGAGTGCATGACCATGGAGGGCTTTAAACAGGCCCTGAAAACATACTTGTGGTACCAAGCATTTGGTGGCTGATTTCTCCTTCTTAACTGTATCAGTTGTTTTATATATTTTCTAAGATGCTGAGAACAAGCCATGGGGAGCGTGTGTGTATTTGGAATTATTTGCTCTGGATTATTTTCTTCATTAAACCAATTTTTTTGTGACAACAAAGAAGAAGCCTGAGCTGGTGAGTCTTTCAATTGTGGCTCTTTTAAGTGTGACAACTATGGGAATATTTCCTTGCCTTTAGCAAAGGTGTGGGTCTACGTATGCTAAGCCATAAAAATAAAGACTATTATTATTATAAATTCAGCTATTAATTTTGAATTTAACTTATACCCCATTCCTGAAGTTCTAGGTTCACCCCCGCCACTTACCTCTTCTGGCATTGGTCGTTGGAGTTTTAGCTCTTGCAGCTCAAATTCACTCTGGCTCTCAATGTCCTCTCTTTCGGCATCTATCTCGTACACTGGTTTTCTATTTCCTGCATCTCCAGCTCCATCTGGAACTTCCTCTGCTCAAATTTCAGCTCCATTCTCCTCAACTCTATCTGCAGCCTGATCCCTTCTGGCTCCAGCATGGTGGTGACCTTCCCCTGCTGCTGTGGCTCTGGGTTCCCTCTGATCTCGCTGTCCTCTTCCTTGGGACTGGACACTGCAACGTTCCTTGGCACTCCCACACCCAAGGTCTAGTCCTTTTCAGTCACTGGCCATGACCCGAGGTTCTGGGCAGCTGCTAACTCATTGGCTGTCATGAGAGCCTCCACGAGGTGCTTTTTGGCTCACCCCGCATACTGGACTCCTCTCTTCTGGCACAACTGCTTCAGGTATTCTGCAGTGTAGTCACTGTAGATGGAAGTCATCTTCTTCCCTAACTATAGCTAAACTAGCTTGCACTCAAGGAAAAAAAAAACAGGTAGGGAACTTTATACTGTAACCAAATTAAATATTTTTAAAATCTCTGCCTTGATTGTGTGTCGACTGTTTTCAGTTTGACTATCTGATACACTGGACTTGGAATCGATCCCAACTGTTATGCCTGTGGCCACCAATCTCTTGAATCGCAATGCAATCAAATCTATCAGATCCCACCACTGCGCACCAGATCTGTCATGAAAAAAATCATGAGGGTCAGATCACTGAGCTCACAGTGCCTACCCCTAAGTGCAATCCATGACAGGGAGGGGGGGAACAGGGATACCCTCCTCGTGTCCGCCCAGAGTGTTCGTTGGGTTTACAACAGAACACTTGCCACGAGGTCCCAGAGCATCCCTCTATACTTTGGATCAGGGCATATAGAAACATAGAAACATAGAATTTTATGGCAGATAAGGACCGCTTGGCCCACCTAGTCTGCCCATTTTCCTACCTAACAGATAAGCTACAGATCCTAGTGAACCAACAGCTTACTTCCTCCTACCCCCCACTAGGACTGCCTTATGTCTGTCCCATGCATTCTTGAATTCCCCCACTGTTCTTGACTCCACGACCTCCTCAGGGAGGCTGTTCCATGCATCCACAACCCTCTCCATGAAAAAATACTTCCTGACATTACCTCTGAGCCGTCCCCTCTATCTTCAAATTGTACCCCTTGTCCTTGCACATCTCTTTTCTGAAAGATGCTACCCTCTTGGACTTTGTTGATTCCCTTGAGGTACTTGAAAGTTTCTATCATGTCCTCTCTCCTTCTTTTCCTCAAGGGTATATATTAAGCTCCTTTAGTCTCTCTTCATATGTCTTCTGGTGCAGACCCTGCACCATTTTGGTTACCCTCCTCTGGACAGCCTCCACTCTGTCTATGTCTTTGTGGAGATGGGGTCTCCAGAACTGCACACAGTACTCCAGATGGGGTCTCACCAACAGTCTGTGCAGAGGGATAACAACTTCCTGTTTTCTACTATTGATGCCTCTCCCTATGCATCCCAGTATCCCCCCAGCCTTCCTTACTGCCTTCTCACATTGCTTGCCCACCTTTAGGTCATCTGATATAATTACCCCCAGGTCTCTTTCCAGTTTTACTGTTGTCAGTATCTCACCGCCCATTGTGTACTCTTCCCCTGGGTTTTTGTTTCCAGGTACATTACGTTGCACTTCTTTGCATTGAATCTGAGCTGCCATACATTTGACCATTCTCCAACCTTGCCAAGTCCCTTCTCATCCTTTCCACTCCGTCCTGTGTATTAAACCTGTTGCAGATCTTTGTGTCGTCTGCAAAGAGACATACTTTTCCTTCCAGTTCCTCTGCAATGTCACTTATAAAGACATTAAAAAGGACCGTTCCCAGTACTGAACCCTGTGGTACCCCGCTAGTAACCCTCCTTTCTTTACTGTGGACCTGCTTACTACTACCTTTGCGCCCTGTTGTCTAGCCAATTTTTTTTCCAGGCTACCACCTTGGGACCCACTCCAAGGCTGGCTAACTTGTGTATTAATCTTTTGTGTGGGACTGTATCAAATGCCTTACTAAAATCTAGGTAGGCCATGTCCATAGCCCCTCCCTGGTCTACTACTTTGGGCACAATGCCACTCTCTAGCCTTGTGGCAAAATATGAACCCATTTTCATGGCTATTACACACAGGAGGAAGGCCTAAGTAAGTACGCCCTCTTCAGGGTAGCAGTACAAAAACCTGGTTTGGCCTTCGCCCTACAGGACATGCAGTAGCCCAGTTTACAATCCCTGCAGACTTGTATGAGACTCTGGTACTCTCCCTAATCCTTCTGGATCCCCTACTGACTCTTTTCAATTTGGTTGCTATTTGGTGACCCTTCTAAGCATAAACAGTTGTCACAAATTTGTAATAAAGCTTCAAAAGTCACACATGCAATATAAGGAATCTCATACAGGCAGAATTCTTTTGAAAAACAAAAGTCTTTACTAAAATAATTAAATAAATACAGTAAAACAGAACATATACAAATTTAGATTACAGTATGGAAAACAAATTTTGGAACATATACAGTATAAACACCTTAAACTTTTTAACTACATCTCTACCTGTTATGCAGACTTTCAACAGTTCAGAAAAAATCACTGGTTTGTAAGTGTTGTAGTCTCATGCTGGCAGCTGCAGTCTTGTAGTCAAGAGAGAGTCCCAAACAGAATGGTAAACTTGCTCTTTGTTGGAGAGCTTAGCTACCTTTCTGAAATTTGCAGTGGCATTAGACTTCCAGTTATAAGGAAAACCAGTTTATCTTCCCCACCAGTAACCCACAATTTCCTAGCCACTTGGTGATGTCACCCAGCTTCAACATAATTCTGCCTCCATAATTAACTAGTAACAGGACAGTCACTGTTAAAACTTTGATGTGTCAATATGGCATCTTGTAAGCTAATTCACAATGTTGTGTTAGAATTTCACATAGTACTGCTAGAATGGTTATCTGCCATCCAATTCCTGGCTCAAACATCCTGTTCCCTCATAAAATGTGACATCCTAGCACAGTTCCTGAGATCAAAACAATCTGCTTCTGTAGTGCATGTTTATGGCAGGTAAATGGCTTCTGGTGCAACTCTGCTAAAGGAACCTGGGAATGAAAACCTCACTTCCTGGCAAAGCAGGTGGCCTTTGAATCAAAAGGTCACCGTTTTAAAAAAAATCTAGGCTTTCCCTATGTCTTGAAGTAATGCTGGCATGGACATACGCAGAAATCCCATAAAACAATATATAACAGAAATCTACTGTATGTTGCAAATAACGATTGGTAGTTGGCTAGCTCGCGACAGTCAGTGCTGGGCCTCCTCCATTTTCACCCATTGGGGCCCACATGCATGCAATGATGCATGTGTGTACTTCACCTCTGGACACACACCTGTCCTCAGGGCATGGGGTTCCCCATCCTTGCTGTCCTACATCACTGCCACCTAGATTCCTCTTCATGGCAGTCGAATCCCGGGACAGGCGCTCCTCCCTCCCACAGGGAGGAGAGCTGTCCTACGGATGCTCAATTCTCACCCTCACAGCCAGTCTGTAAGTGATCCTAGTCTGTTCCCAAACCCAGCTTGCTGGTGCAGCAGGTGGGGAGGCAGCAGTGCCATAGACCACCATGCCAATTGGTCTGCTCCCTTGATTTAAAGAAGGAAAGATTTAGACAGCAGAATCTTTGGAGTACAGATATCTACAGGTACAGCCAATGCCTCACTTGAAAGAGTCATTTCTTCCATGGGGATTTCAGATTATGAGCGATCCTATACACCTACATTCCACTTTAATGAAAATATCTTCAGTAATAAAACATCTAACTCACTGAAATTCAAATTTGGGGGCAATTTTGACTGAGTTCTGCTGATGACTATCTTGATCTTTTGCCTGAAATCAGAAAATATGTAAGTGTAGAACCAGTGGAGCTGGCCCAGTACAGTACAGTTGTTCAGCAGTGGCACATTGCATAGATGTCTGGGAAAATGGGTGCATTTGTAATCACCAGAATCCAAGGCAGATGCTGGATGGGGGCCAGGTGATTCTAAATTTAAGGTTCTCAACAGCAAGGGAGGGAGGGTGCAGAAAGAATATGACAGGGTCAGGACCCTGTCCCATTTTTACAGGGAAAAATAAAATTACTCAAAACCTAATCTGTTTTATCCCGTCCTGTCCTTTACCTGTCCTTTCCATCTTTTCCAAAATTGGTTGCACAAATAAGTTCCAATGGTACCTAGGAGCTGGTCCCTTTGGTTGGCCCTATGACCCTCTCCCACCCTTTGTGCCTCCTCCCTTACTTGCCTGTCTTGCTTCTAATACTGTCTTTGTTTTCTCTTTTTCTTTTCTTCCCTTTTCCTCTCTGCTGCAGTGTACGGTGACCCCTGCCCCATGAAATTAGACTTACAGGGTCAGTAATCGCACACTTAAGCTGTGTTTACATGGCTGCTGCAAAGTTTTTGAAGTTGTTCTGGTGCTTCTGCGATCTCTTACTCCATTTGTAAATTGCATCTATAGACCCCTCTCAGTGCCATTGCAAGCTGCACTGAGTGGGGCCATTAGCTCAAGGAGGGAGCAGATATTTGGGTCCATTGCCCACACTTAAATGGCTCCAATCCCCACTCCCAGCCAGCTCTTGCTCCGTCCTAGTCCCCTTCCAGTAAATGCTTTTGCAGCTCTGTTCAGAAGAAGCTGGCTGAAAGAGATGAGTGCTATATGTCTAACCTGACCAGAAAAATACCCCCGCTTCTCCCCTCATTTCTGTAATGGTCCAGACTCAGAGGCACCAATCTCTTACAAAAACACCAGTTAAGAAACCTGTGTGCAATTACAAAAAATGTAATGTACTGCCCATGTTCCATCCATACAAAATGGGATAACTGCCTCTCATGCGTCGGAGCGAGTGGTGCAGCCTGTCCACATAGCTGCTTACACCACTCACTCTGGAACACATCCCTAACTCTGCTGCAGCTTTGGGATAGCAGAAGGGAATGACTTACTAAGATTGGGTTAGTGTCAACACTGCCACACTTGTACTGCAGCTACCCAAGCACTCGGGGGTTTCTGCAGTGCAAATGTGGCAGTGTAAACAGGCCTATAGCTGTGAAAATGAATGTGACCTGCTCTTCAGCCTGTGAAAAGGAGGCATTCTTTTTTAAATTAGAAGTTTGTTAAAAGAATAAATTACCTCTGAAGGCAGACGTTAATGTTGACAAGCCTGAACTACAGTTGTTTTTTTGTTTGTTTATTTACCTCAGGAAGTGCAGGAATAACAGCTAACAGAGTTTGATAAGGTGTGGTGTGCCAAGAACAAAAGGTCACAGGAAGGTCAGATCAGAAAAACAAAGAATAGCCATAGGAAGGCTGCAGAAAGGGGGCTTTCCACACACTCTGAACTCTCTGAGAAGAAGGGACAGACAGATTTAGAAACTGAGAGAAAGAAAGACCTAACATAGCCAAACAGGTTAACCTAAAACTGCAAGGGATAACTTCCTACTGCTTAGAAAGGGGGTCTACAATTTGGATACAAGCAAGAACTTTTAGAGCAGATAATGGGGTGCAGAAGCCTATACTGACGGTATTATTAATAACTGATGTAAAGCAGCTACCAAATCTATTTTCCAAATCTGTTTGCTATTCAAATGCCATCCAACAGTTTATATTTTTATTGTTGTGATTATTAATAAAACAATGCTTTTTGCACCTTGTACCTTTTTCCATGGTCTGTTTCTACTTCTTGACTCACTCCTCTACCACATTGACAGTGTTTGCACATCCCCTGCTAACTGAGTCTTGGCACTGGTGTCAGCTGGGATAGTAGCCACTAATGCCACCCTCCCAGCCACAGGAAGGGTCCAGCTGTAAAGAGTACAGCCATTAATGCCTCCCACCCAGCCCAAGAAAGGGTCCAGATGTGACAGTAGCCACTAATGCCACCCTCCCAGCCAGAGGACAGGTACAGCTGTGAAGGCAGCCACTAATACCACCCTTCCAACCAGAAGGGTCCAGCCATGAAGGTAGTCACTAATGTCAACCTCCCAGCCAGATGAATGGTCCAGCTGTGATGGCAGTTGCTAATGCCACCCTTCCAGCCAGAGGAAGGGCCCAGCTGTGAAGGCAGCTATTAATGCCACCCCAGAAAAAGGGTCCAGTTTGTGAAGGCAGCCACTACTGCCACCCTCCCTGCCAAGGAAAGGTCCAGCTGTAAAGACAGTCACTAATGCCATCCTCCCAGCCAGAGGAAGGGTCCAGATGTGAAGGCAGCCACTAATGCCACCCTAATAGCTAGAGAAAAAGTCCAGCTGTGACAGCAGCTGCTAATGCCTCCCTCCCATCCAGAGGAAGGGTCTGGTTGTGAAGGCAGCCACTAATGCCACCCTCCAAGCCACAGAAAGGACCCAACTGTGCTAGCAACCAGTAATGCCATGCTCCCAGCCAGAGGAAGAGTCTAGCTGTGAAGGCAGCTGCTAATGCCACTTTTCCAGCCAGAGGAAGGGGGTCCAGCTGTAAAGGACATCACTAATGCCACCCTCTCATGCAGATCATGGGTCCAGCTTTAAAGGGAGTTGCTAATGCCACTCATCTAGCCCAAGGAATGGTCCAGCTGTAAAGGCAACCACTAATGCCATCTTCCCAGCTAGAGGAATGATCCAGCTGTGAAGGCAGACCCTAATGCTACCCTCCCAGCCAGAAGAAGGGTCTAGCTGTGGTAACTCCACTGTAATGGTGGAGAACAGCAAGGACTAATTGGGCAGGTATACAATGAGCTGCTTGGAGCTGCACCAATGTAAGTATTGTTTTATAAACCAGTTGCTAAGTACAAAGTTTTCAATACAGATACGAGGCTTATAATCCTAGAACAACTGAACAAAATCACTGACAGAACCATAAATCATTTGCAATCTGCATTTGCCCCTTGAGCTGTAATATCTCTCTTTCAAGGTGGTCCCTTAGTACTGGTATGGTACAAAGTGCATAGGTTGTGTAAACAATAAGCAAAGTCTTGGTGAACAATGTGGGGAACCAAAGCATGCTGCCTCAGGTGTGCTGAGAGTATGAGGCAGCACCGAGTGCCTTCAAACATCTGGCAGTGCATCAATTCACCATAAAGCCCACCCTGAAGGGCTTACTGCACTTATAAAATAAAACAATCTTTTTTTTTTCTGAAAATTTGAGAAAAAAAGCATAGCACTTTTTAAAATTAACTTTTAAAAGTGAACTGGAATTTGTTCACATTGCTACGGTACTGTAACAGACATTTTTGGTGGCCTTGTAAGCACACTGGCAGTCACTCCCCTCCACAGCAGTAGCAGTGGGAGGCATTCCACCAGTAGCAGTGGCCACTCCATATTTTGTATAAATACATATATGTGTGTGTGCATACGCCTGTAGAGGTGTCAGGGGAAGACACCATCTTTCCAGCCCACCAACTAGCAGGACAAACTCTTCCTTTAAAGTGCCTGTCATGGGAAGGAGGCAGCCAAGAGGGTTCAGGGTCAGTCTGAGATTTCAGCAGATCATCAGTTTGGGAAGAGGAGTCCTTAGAGGCAGAATACAGTCAGAAGAGCTCCAGAAGCTGAGCAGTTGAAGGGAGTTGCAGCTGGCAGCTGGGGGAGCATTACAGGAGATGGCAGTCCTGCCTGCCTGGCAGCCCTCTTTTTTTTACAAACAACTTTTTCTACCACTGGCTGGCAACTTGGCAGGCTATTTCAGCCCTTTCCATGCCTCCCCTGTCTGGCACCCACCATCCTGACTCACCTTGCCCCATAGTTTCCCCCCATGGACTGCACCCCATGGTGGGGCTATGAAGGGGATGGCCATCCTCCCCCCACCTAGTGACTCTCATCCAGAACCGGGGATTGGTGGTCAGGTGGCGAAGCAGGAATGGGAGGGTGGCTGGCAGGGTTGCATTAAGCCAGTGCCAACACTTTTCTGTTTCTCCTTTGTCTGAAGCCGTGGTGGTGGTGTGTACGCACATGTGTGTGCAGGTGCACACATGCTACGGAACCATGGCCCTCCCTTCCACATTGCTACTACTCTGGCACTGTCAGCCAGTCTCCACCAGGTGGCAGTCAAGGAGTGAGGTGGCATGCCTCTCCACCATAGGAGAGGATAGCTGTCCATCAGATGCTCAGTCCTCTACCCCTTGGTGCCCCAAGCTCATTCCTGAACCTAGGTGCTGGTGTGAGAAAAGGTAAGGTGCACCAGACCCCTCAGCTCTCTTCACCACTGGGCCAGCTTGCCTGGCAGCCCTCAAGGACTCACTAAATAATAATGCCAGGCAGCATAGTGAACTTAGGTGGCAAGCAATGGGGGCTGGCACCTCCTAGCAGCTCTCCTCAGTTCTCTGCAGGCTGTCGGGAGACTCAGCTGGCAGGTCAGCTAGTGGTGGAGGGACTAGGCCCTAACCCATCATTCTGGAGGTGATGCCTGAAGAATCCCTGATGAGGAGTCACTAAGTGAGCTATGGCTGGCCTTCAGGTGAGCACTGTTGAGTGGGGGGGTCCTGCCTGATAGCTCTCGATGGGGCTTGCCATGTTGCAAAGCCAGGTAATGCACTGGACTATGTCAACCAGTTGGGGGGGGCAGCTTCAGCAGGCAGCTCAGGCTGGAGCCTTGAAAGCTTCCTACAAGACTGACTGACAGGTCAGCCATCAGCAGGGAGTGGGTAAAAGCAGGAAGCAGAGCCCAAGCTGCGTGGCTGTAAGATGGTGGCTGGGGGGTTATGTGCAACTGGGTATCCTAAGGCTAGTACTGATTCAGCTGGTAGTTCATCCAGCAGCAGAGAGAGACTATGGTTCCAAAGGGTGGAGACTAAGGTGCTGGTCTAGCAGAGGCAAGCCCCAGCTAAATCTATTTGGTAAGTCAGTCAGCAGTTAGAGGGTGGAGTCCAGTTTGGTGACCTTGAAGCAAGGGAGACAAGCAGACTCAGCTGATAAGTCATCTGGTGGTGAAAGGACAGAGCCCAAGTGGGATGGCCCCTGAGGTGAGCAAGCCCAGCAGATACGGTTGTCACATCTGCTAGCAGCAGAGGTGACAGCCAAGCAGATGTGTGCCCTTGGCAGGATCAGCTGTGAGATCAACGAGCAGTGAAGTGTGGTCTGCTACCAGGTACCCTTGGGCAAAGGAGACTCAGCTAGTAAATTGGCGAGCGGTGAAGAGCAACAGAGACATGGCTAACAGGTTGGCTAGTGGTTAGGAGCAGCGGAAACTCAGCTAGGAGGTCGACTAGCCATGTATCACATCAAGAAATGCTAATATCTTTTAAAATACTAGCAGCAACCGGTCACTGGTGGGGGAGGCATGGCACATGAGTGAAGGACTCCTGGGGAGGTGGTGTGGGTAAAGTGGGTATTAGTAATGAAGGTGTTCTTATCCTAATAAGATCACGCTAACAAGGGCAACCATGCCTAGATAATTGGCTACTGGGGTCACATGGTGGGTTTAATCTCTCACAAAAGCTCTTATCAGGGCAGGTATGGTAGATGAACTGGCGCATCTCCTCTACATATTACTTGAAATCACACAGCACTCTAGCATTTGACACTACTCCACTTGTTTGGCCTAGTCCTATAGGCTTCCCAAAATGTAGCTCAATTCCTAGATTCCCACACATGTCCCAGGGTGAAGAAAACATTTTGCCCTCTCATGTTAGAGCAAACACTCACCCTTTAGTTGCAGGTGCCCCACAGGCGAATCACAAATCTTCCAACTTTCCAAACAAAGGCTGAACTGAAATGGCAGCTTTTCTTCCTCTTGGCAGAATTAAGGGGATTGCCCCAGGAATCTGCATGGGAATCTTTACATTTCCCACCCCCCGGAGGGAGGGGCACTGAGACCTGAACAGCAGTCTCCACCACTTGAGCACACCTTACTTGCTCAAAACAAACTGGACACTCACTCCTTCTTACTGAAGGCAAACTGGAACTGATCTCTACCCTTTGAAAACTCCCAACGTTCTATCTAACTCCCTCTGCTGCAGATTCCAATGTGGCTTATGCAGCTGCGAAGGTTCTATTGGTGATGTCATCCCTCAGTCTCAGCTGAGATTGAGAACAGAGTGAGACAGTGTGAAACCCATTTAACTGGAGTGTCACAAGCTGCCTTCCCTGCCTACCACTAGGTCTTACTGGGATTCTAGTAACCCCGGGTAACAAGGGGTTACACTCACCCTTGACCAGGAAAATGACTGTCCGCAGTCATTATTTACCCGGCTTTAGGCCATCCCACCCTATGTGCTACCTGCGGAGGGGGATGATCAGGCCCCCTCCTACCATGTGCAAGCACAGGCAGGTAACACTAAGGGCCTAGAGGCCTGTAGCTGACATGTCAGCCTCTACTCTATTCACTTACTATGGACACCTAGTGGCTCTGGTAGAACTATCCAGAGCATAGCCCTGATAGATCAGCACTGCGTTCCCCATGGCCATTGAGGACCACAGCCTGTCTAGCCCCCCTAACCCTCTAGGGAAAACCTATCTGCCTCTAACATAATATTCCAAAACAAAAACAACCCGGGGACCTCCCCGACCTTGGGCAACCTGCAACCACACCATTAAAATACCACATTACTACCTCCTCCCTACCCCCACAACCACACCTGTGGAAGGAAAGGGTTAATACAGCAATAACCACAACAATAACACCACAGTACTTTAAATTTCTACACAATAAAGCACTGACGAGGAACTCTGATGAGCCCCTCCTCCTCTTCTTGTCGTCTCTTCAGTCTTCCCAGGAACACCTGTAAGAAAAAGAAAGACAAAACACATGCTCCTAATCTGCATACACAGTCTATCTAAAACCCCTACCATCAAAACACTGCAGAATCCCAAAAAGATTTTGTTTTTTAGGAAAAAAAAAGGTAGAAAAACAGTATTTACATTAGAAAACAACAACATTATTTACAATACACATTTGGGGGGATGGAGTGCCCTAAAAGTCCCAACTAATGGCCACAAGGCCTGAAGGCTAGTCCTAGAGTTTCACAAGCTGCCTTCCCTGCCTACCACTAGGTCTTACTGGGATTCTAGTAACCCCGGGTAACAAGGGGTTACACATACATTTGGTCTTCTTACAATTCATGGGTAAATGATTCCCTGTTAACCAATTACCCAATGGGCAAAAATCCTCACTTAATGTTTTATTTATTGTTTCCACTGAGGCTGAACTACTATACAAAATAATATCATCTGCATAAATCAAACAATTAGTATGTTTAATTATAGATAGTATAGTATCGATAAATAAAGTAAACAGTAGTGGCCCAAGGATGGACCCCTGGGGCACTTCCTGTTCCATTAACTTATAGGTAGAAAACTTCCATTGAAACCCACCTTCAAGGGCTGATCAGTTAAACAACTTTGGAACCACTCAAGCAGCGATTCAGCCAGGCCGATGTTCTGCAGGGTCCTGAGCAGCAGGCGGTGGTTCACTAAATCGAAGGCCTTGGACAGGTCCACGAACATAGCACCAGTGAGCAGACCATCATCCATAGCAACACTGTTGTGGTTTGTGAACCTGGCCAAGGCCGTACCTGTCCCATGAAACCTATGAAAGCCATGCTGATCAGGAGTCCTGAGGCCAGTGGACTGGAAATAATCAGTGACTTGTTCATTAACCAATTTTTCAAGAATTTTACCTAATGGTGGAAGTAGGGAGATCGGATGATAGTTGTCCATATCCCCGCTCCCACCAGTTTTGTGAATCGGTTTAATTACCGTTTGCTTCCGTTGATTAGGGAAACATCCAGTAACCAAAGACAAGTTAAATATCAGAGTAAGAAGATGAGTGATATAATCAGAAACTAATATTAGGAAGCTTGGCTCCAGTACACTTGCCCCTCGGCTGGTGGAAATATGTTGTAGTAATTTATGAACCTGGTACGGTTTTATGGCTCTAAAATAAAAAGTTCAACCTAAACTGGAAATTCTGAAAGAATTTAAATCTGTATTTGGATTTTGGTCAAAAGATTGAGTGTATTTGGACAAATCAAGAAATTTATCCAAAAAAGTTTCGCAAATCTCTTGTGCATCTATTAGGCAAAACAATTAAATCAGATGACACACTTTGATTGAGCTGTTATGGCAGGGAGCTACCCTGGTGTTTACTCACGCTACCCAGTATAAGAAACAGGATGGACGAAATGGAGACTCCAGGATGACTTACTGGTTTGCCAGAAGAAGCAGGGCCCACACAATTCACCATGGTGTCGTTCCTGTTCGTGATGTTGAGCAGGGGGCTGATCCCCAGGCAGGTCTCTCATCGATGGTCTTCTCTGTTGCATGAGTGGCTGGCTGAGCCAAAGTGTGGAGGCCCAGACTGGGTAAGACAGTTTGGATATCAGTCCGGGAAGGCTGGATCCAGCTTCCAGCAAGCGGGGCACAATTAAACACTGGGGAACCAAATCACGACCCACTAATAGCAAACAGCACATTTATAATAAAGCAATCACCATACCACAATGTGGATTACAGTTCGGCACCAATGTCAGTGTCTCTGAGCAAAACCAGGAATTTTGTGGCAACTGGATGTCCTGACAGAACGATCGCGTGCAGCAAATCTTCGGTCTTCTTCAGGTTTACGTCTGGTCACTCTTTAGTGGTTTTGTCACGCTTCAATTCGGATACAGTCCGATTACTAAACCTTTCAAAGGATTCCCTCTCAAGGGACAGCAGGCAGACAGGCCAAACTCAGCCTTTCCACCAATGTCCCGTGCAAACTACACAGAAGCAGTTGCTTGATTCTCTCAAGCTGTTTACTCATTCAACTCCTTACACACACTGACTCACTGCTGCAGGCAGCTTGGAAATTTCCCTTTGGTCCAAAAGGTTCTGGTTGGCTGATCCATCAGTCTGTCAAAGCAAGGGCTCCCCCTCCAGGTGCATTTAGGCGCCGAAGTCCCAAAACTACAATTCCTACAGAAATTCACCCCCACAAGACCCCTGGGGACAGACTCCATTTTAGGGTCCCCAAAGGTACTGATTGGCCCATTCTGGCAGTCCAGGACCAAGACGGTGGTGATAAACAAAACTTCCATGCTGCAAAGAAGGCAGGTTAGACTAACTACAATATCATAAAAGCCCTCCCTAGCTTTTTCCCCTCACTGCACAAACCCGACGGCAGTCGCCAGCTTGCTTCAGGAAGGGTCGTGAGGGCAAAACAAATAAAAGCCCTCCCCAGCTTTTCCCCCTCGCTGCACAAACCTGACGGCAGTTGCCAGCTGGCTTCAGGAAGGGTCATGAGGGCAAAACAAATAAAAGCCTTCCCAGCTTTCCCCCCTCGCTGCACAAACCCAACGGCAGTCGCCAGCTGGCTTCAGGAAGGTACGAGATGGCTGTAGCCCAGATTTCAAATTCTTGGCGCCTTTTTTCTCCGGTGCAGCTTCTTGGGCAAAACTTGCAAATCCTCTGTGTAAGCCCGCTAGCTCCCTTTGGCAACTCTGCACAGAGCCACAGCTACGAGCTGCTGCCTGAATGCACATTTTTTCGCCCGCCTCCCCACCCCTCCTCTCAGTATTAAATATTCCTCCTGCTCCGTCCACTCTCCTTACTTTGTGAATATCTATTCGAAATGTGGTCTTGCAATCTTTGCCCCACTGGCTGTTCTGATATATTATTTTTTTCTTGTCTCCAGTTGCACTCTTCTGTGGCACCTGCCCTGATTGGTATCTTACTGTTCAGTAAATAACCCTACCCTGCCAATATAAATAAATATAAACTAATAAATATTTCAATTATTTAAACATTGACTGCTTAAATCTTTCTTATTTTCTTTTTCTTTTTTCCTCCCTCTGCTTGTTTTCTGTCTGCTGTTTTCTCCTGCCATCATTGTTTCTCATACTCAGCCCGGGATAATTCTGGTCATGGGGTAAGCAATAAGGCATGACAGGGTGTGCATGTATATCATATAATAACGTCACTCCTGGGGTGGGTTGAAGCACAAGGCGAAGCCAAGTGCTTCCACCACCCCAAAAGTGACATTATTACATGATAACACACATCCCTGGAGTGCCTTACTACTATTATACAATGGCTCATTTGTTAATTAAAAAAAAAGGAAAAAAATGCTTTTTTATCAATTTTTTTCTATGATTTCTGTGGGTGTAGGTATATGTTTTAAGAAAAAAGTCCAGAATATATCTTCCAACACAAGGTGGTGCTGCTGCCACATTGATCTTGCCTACTGGGTCCTAAATGCTTTTTCTTGTTTATGTACTGCTCTGTGACATCGGCCTCCCCTCTGCCCTTTCAGGTTATTTGCTTAAAGTTACAACAGACAGTGCGTGAAGGGGAGAGTATTAGCGTTTTTGTTTTTTTTGCCATTTTAAATTTACTTAATTTCTTTTATAGCTGTCAAGCCTTTCGGGAATGGTGCTGTGTGAGTCTGGACTGCATACGCGTTGACATCAACTCGTCAATGAGCGGGAGAAGTAAAAATCGTTACTGATGGCTTTTTTTATTATTTTTACTTGGGATATGTGTTTTTTGGGGAACAGATGGCCGAGCACGAGTGTCCAAAGTGTGCATTCTCAACAACGGAGCAGCATGGAGCAGCAGCTGGAGGTATGAATTTCTGTTTTACAAAGCCACAAGTGTCTTTTTGGAAGAACCTATGGTCTGTTTAGGAAGAGTTTCCGTTTTTATGAAAAGTTTGATTATGAAAAGAAAGTGACATTTGGGGAGGGGATGGTGATTTCAGTGTGTGAACTGTTAGGCAGGAAGCTGGATGCTTGCACACACAGAGGCAAGCTGTGACGGCTATGGGATAGTTAGAGGGAGGGATACTTTTCTGCAGTGTGGTTACCTTTGTGCCTGACCTAGATACAGTGATGTTATCGTGTAATAACATCTCTGTGTCTGGGGCTCATTAACCAGTCAGCGTGCTAGATTATTTCTTGCCAGTGTATAATTTTTCTTATGACCCTCTCCCACCTCTCACTGAATCACACAGCATGTGACTGGGTGCATCATGCACAAGATGAATCCTCCTTTGTCTACTCTAATCTTCTGTCAAACAGAAAATTAAATCCAGTACACAACGTATCTCTTTATGTCATTCACCCCACCAAGTTAGGTTATTTCCTTGTCACTCACCCTCCTGTGGTGCCAAAATGCCTCCTGCTCCACTTTCATTACTCCACTGAACCTTGGGTGCCTCTGCTACATTTATCCCTATCTGGAGACATTGTGCTAAATCCTGGCCCCTCCTCCAATGAAAGGCATACAAATTGCTTCTCATGGTTCACCTCCAAAGGGATGAAAATTGCCCATATGGATATTAGAAGTCTCCCTGCAAATTTCCTCAAATTGGAAGCCTAGGTTGCCCTCTATAGCCCTAACATTCTAGGACTGAAAGAAACGTGGCTTAGGCCTGACATACCTGACACTATGTATAATATAAATGGCTACAAACTTATAAGATTTGACCGCCCCTCAAAACAAAGGGGTGGGGGGTTGCACTCTGCTATGAAGAACACCTTAATATTTCTGTTCAATATTCTGGGTTATCAGGGTCCTGTGAAACCCTGCATGCTGTTTTGCTCCTTGGAGGTGCGAAAAGATCAAACTTGGCATATGCTTACAATCCTCCAAAGGGGGCTCTCCCCAGTTTAATTGGCCTCATGGACTATCTTTCCACTCTAAAGGGTGAATATGAAGTAATTCTTATGGGTGATTTTAACCTTGACCTATCCAGTGCCCACTCAAGATCATACATTGACGCTCTGGCGAGACTTCACCTATCCAAAGTGATATCTAGCCCTACTCGTTTCTCTGCAAATGGCACTCACCAGTCCCTGCTAGACTGGATTGCCACAAACAGAGCACATAAGATCATGGCTGCAGGCACCTTTCCTGATTCTGTTAGTGATCACCTGCCAACATACTGCATCTGGAATGGTCACGGTCCAAATCCTCCACCCAAAATAATACAGTTTCGAGACTTCACAAAGCTCATCCCAAATGCACTTCTTGAAGACACAAAGAATGTTAACTGGTCTCCCATCTATATCACTGAGGATGTAAATAACGCCCTAGACTACCTCAATTCTAAGTTACTCTTACTCCAGGATCTGCATGTTCCTCTGAAAAGGAGGCGAATCAGGGGCTCAGCAAACAGATGGTTACACATGGATCTCCTTAGCACTATGAGAAGAAGGGACAAGGCCTGCGCCACTGCAAAAAAGTCCCAACGGACTGAGGACTGGTTTAAATATAGAAACTTGGGGAATGACTGCAAGAAGGATATATGAAAGGCTAAAAAGGACTACTGTCATAGACTACACCAAGCCTCTGCTGGAGATACCCAGTGTTTTTGGAAGCACGTCAAAAATTTTATGGGCCAAAGGCGTAAGTCATCCATAACTGAAATGACTCTGAACGGTAAAAACTGTAACAAGTTATCCACTATTGCTAATGCTCTGAGCGTTCATTTCTATGACCTCTCAGAGCACCTAGAAAAGTTTAATCAGTCCCTTGTTCCTTTGCTTGAGAAGCAGCTACCTCCTAGATCTCCTTTGAACTTTAGACCTGTCTCCACTGCTGAGGTGCTGTGTCTCTTTAAAACTACACCTTCCCATGGATCTCCTGGATCCAATGGGGTACTGCCTAAGTTTATTAAATTGGCAGCACCCGCTCTTGCAGCCCCACTTGCAAGAATTCTCAATCTATTTATCACAAGCAAGACTGTGCCGACGTTATGGAAAACAGCTCGAGTGGTTCCTGTGCACAAAAAAAGGAGACACCAAAAACCTGGCAAACTACCAACCAATTGCCATTCTCTCTACTCTCAAGAAAATACTCGAGAAGATTGTTGCCTCCCAGGTCTTGGAATATCTGCAACTTCAAAATCTCCTCTCTCCTGCTCAACATGGGTTCTGAACAGGTCACAGCACCACAACTGCGCAACTTCAACTATCAAATGATGTCCTGATGGCCATTGATAAGGGCTTGTTCATGGGAGCCATTTTTATTGACCTCACTAAGGCGTTTGATCTTGTGGATCACCCTCTACTCCTTTCCAGGCTATCCTCCATGGGCTTTTCCCAGACTGCCATCTCCTGGTTTGTTAGGTATCTCACCGGGAAAAGGCAATTTGTTCAAATTGATGCCACTGTCTCTGACATTGCCCCTACCTGTGTTGGAGTTCCCCAGGGATCAATTCTTGGTCCACTCCTCTTCTCTCTTTTTATTAACAACCTGCCCTCTCTGCCCAGTTCCTCCTCTATTATCCTGTACGCTTATGATATGGTGCTTCTCTCTAGTGGTAGAAACTTCTCAGCTACACAGACAAATATTCAAATTGATTTTGACTATTTACAAGACTGGCTTCTACAAAACATGCTCCTACTGAACTCCCAGAATACTGTAGCAATGCTTTTTGGCTCCCACCAGAAAATCAAATCCTGTGACACGGCCCTTTCAGTCCTATGTCTTTACGGCTGCCCTCTGGAACGTGTTGAATCTTATAGGTATCTAGGAGTTACACTAGACCCATCACTGGATTTTATCCTGCACATTGCTGCCACCTGTAAGGCGGTAAACACCAAACTAGGACTTGCTTATAAAATCAGGTCCTCCCTCAATGATGCTGCTAGATGTGCTATTGCGCAAGGTTTTCTTCTTCCGAGTCTTACATATTGTTCCCTGGCCTACCCTTGATGCCAGAAAAGGAGCAATCCAGAAGTGGAACACATGCTATAACAGCATATGCAGATTTGCCCTCTCTGCCCACAGGCTAACTCATCATTGTCAACTCTACTCCAGACTGGGCTGGCTCTCCTCTCAGTCATATAGACTATTCTACTGGCTGCCTGATTGATAACATAATCAGAACTGGGACCCCTGTTTACCTCTCTAGGCTATTTACCCATTCAACTCTTACCTATCCCCTTATGTCATCAGAACAAACACCTTTGGAAATTCCTTGGTTTCTCACCAAAAAGAGTGAACTCTCCTTTGCAACATCTGCCCCACTCCTTTGGAACTCTCTCCCCCAGCAGTTCAAACTCTCCAGATCCCACCAGGTCTTCAAACTGGGCCTTCGTGCCCACCTACAAGATTCTAAAGTCTGCTTCTGCTCTGAATCTTGAGATTTCTCCTAGGTGTTCCTCAGCATTATGGCACTTACTGTCTCTTCGCTTCTGTTTATCACCAGTCCTACTTTCCTCACTTACCCTATTGTTATAAATGTTTATTGCTTTTTAATACCTACCTGATTACTGTTATTATTTTCATTATGTCTAGTGTAGGCAGTTGGTTAACTTAGTCTGTTTGGCTCTGTAGAATTTGACTTGCTCTTAGTTTGTAAGCACTGCTATGTTTTTTGTGCTCCCTCATGCTGCTCCATGAACAATGTTACTCATGTTTGTACCTGCTTCTCTGTTGCGTAACTCTCCCGGGTCATGCCAGAATATAGGCAATACTCTTGTCTAGTGCACTTATCCAGTAATCAAAAAATAAATAAATAAAAATAAATAAATCATTACTAGTCCAGTAGATAATCAGCAAACAAGTACAGCTTCTAACAGAGCTCCCTCTGCGCATATAGTGATATCAGAATGGAGCGATTATCTGGCAGCCTGGGCGGGACTCGAGCATAGAAACACTCAGCCCACTCCCAGATTAAATAAGCTCTACATTATAGGCAGCTTTTGAAGAGACAGAGCACAGAGGCATTAAGGCACTCTCATAAAAACACTTTTAAAAACGTTAAGACACAGGATACCAGCCTGGCAGTGGGTATTTAGGCACACCCAAGGAAGACTTTCGGGAACCCCATTTGTAGGGGAGATAACACCCTTCTCTGCCCGGAAAAACTTGGCGTCCACGTCAAAACTACACAAACACAATATTGAACAAGCATTATATATGAGACATACGTGACATTAGCATACTATTGGAATAATATCTGATGCATCAGTTAACGTAAACTTATCACATTACTATACATTTCACTATACCATATCTTCTTTGACAATACCTATGCATGTTTCATACATTCTATACTGATTCTTTTATGATTAACATACTATGAACAGTTACCTATGACTTCACGTTATAACTTCTTGTACAGTAAACAATGTAGAAGGGGGCCCTTCCCTATCAGCTAACTTGGAGCTGGATGGGACAGGGACACCTTGTTCTGAAGGGAGAACAATTAATCGGGAGGTGGCAGTCAAGCTCAGTTTGGGCAGTGAGCGCTTGGAAACATAAACACCTTTATGAACCACATTGAAAGGCAAGTCCACAGGCCTCCCAGGGGAATCATAACTGAAACATAGCACTGGCTTAACAGGTCACCCAGTCCTTCTGGGGGGTACAGACACTGACTCTGGCTTGTCATCATGAGCATTGGACACTTCCTTTTCTTCTTTCAGGAGGAGCACCTCTGCACTGGATGAGAAGTTCAAGTTGGGAGCACTGGCAGCTCCAGGCTCAGTAACTTCTGTTTCCAAAGTACTTTATTTATTTATTTATTGAATTTTGATGACCAGGTAGGGCCACTGGGCCCCGAAGGTCCCTTTTGTAGGGGTGACCCGGAGAAACATTACACGGCATTACATGGCATACATGGTGATACAGACAGTAGACAGGTATTACCTGACATACAGGTTCAATTGTTACAGTTTTGACATTGATTCATAACAGTAGAGGCAAACTATCCATAATGTTTTGTCATGACTCTTAACAGGTGAGGAGATTGGCATAAGTCTGTGGGGGGGGGAGACTGTCAGGTGCCATGACATAGGCAAGTGCTTGCCTCAAGTAGGTGCGCCTTGAGCCTGGTATGGAAGTTCATGAGCAAGGGGCTTCCTGTATCACTGATGGAAGTTTGTTCCACAGATGGGGGGCTGTAATGAAGAAAGATTTCTGGCCTGCGCTGGTCCTGACCCTGGGGGTTTCTAGTAGAGTCCTCCCTGTGGACCTCAGGGTTTGAGGGTTATGCTTGGAAGCTATGGTAGATGAGAGGCTGGGAGGAGCTGTAGGGTTAAGTAACTTAAATACTAGGCAGAGGAGAGGGTATTGAAGGCATGCTTCAAAAGAAGGCCACTGTAATTTGGCTAGTGTGTTGCAGTGGTGGCTTCTTGAATGATCCTGGGTAGCGAACCACGCTACCTTGTTGTAAAGAATCTGCATCCAGTGGCCCTCTAGCTTGGCCATTCCCTGTATCACAGGGGCTGCATAGGTCAGTATGGGGACCAGGATGCTTGAAGCAATAGAGAGCCTGGCTTCCGGAATAAGCTGATCCTTAATCTGATACAGAATGCCAAGTTTCCAATGGATGGTCTTGGTCACTTGTTCCACGTGGTTCTTGAAGGTGAGACCTTGGTCTAGCATGAGCCCTAGAACATCACTTTGGTCATCAAGGTTTGCTGCAGAAGGCCCTGACTGGTCATCCTCAAGACACCTGGACACACTGGAGCTTTGTGACATGGAAAGGGCACTGTCCTCACTTTTTCTTGGCTCTGTTAGTTCTGATGTGTCACCAGGAAGACTCAGAACATCAGCCCCTTCTTTGGGCAAGTCAAACAGTTCTACAAGACACAGAGAGTCTGCAACCTCAGATGTGATACTTTGCACCTCACTTTCAGGGAGCACCGGGTCCAGAGAAGAAGCTGGGGGGTTAGATAGTTCTGAAGGCCCAGCTTCATCCCCGTGATTCTGCAGAGGATTGCCTCGAAACAACTGACTCAGTTCATATGAGGGATAATAGGCATTATTACAGTCACTGTCATCAGAGACAGATGAGCAGTCATCACTATCACTCTAGGCCTGCTGAGGAGAAGGCCTTAGTTTTGGAACAACATGGACAGATTGGCTGTGTTTTCTCTTTGCAGCAGCACAAGTCACTGGCCCAGGAGAAGTGTCAAGTGTTGGTTCATCATCAATAATAACTTGGCCGATGGGCAGCAAGTGATTACGGTGCATGGTCTTAACAGCTTTGGAATTATTTTCTGGGTGCACCTTGTACACTGGCAGATCATCCAATTTACCAACTACTATGTGTGGAAGGTGGTGCTATCTATCAGCAATTTTGTGTTTTCCATGCAGGCCCAAGTTGTGTAGGAGTACTCTATCTGAGGGCAACAACTTCTGGGCTTTTACTCGTCGACCATGTCTTTCTTTGTTGACAAGATTTTGCTTAGCAGCCATAGTTCTGACTAGTTGATAGGCATAACTCAACTGGTCTTTCAATTTCTGTACATACTGCAAGTAGTTCTCAGCTCGGACCCCATCTGGAGAGACCCCAAAGCAGACATCAACTGGCAGTCGGGCCTCCCTCCCGAACATGAGATGGTAGGGGGAGAACCCAGTAGCATCACTTTTGGTACAATTGTATGCATGTACCAAGGCGCTAATCTGCTGGCTCCACTTATGCTTGTCTTTTGGATGGAGGGTACCCAGCATGTCCAGAAGGGTGCAGTTAAAGCGTTCTGGTTGAGGGTCCCCCTGCGGGTGATAGGGGGTGGTTCTTGACTTCTGCACCCCCCACAGAGAGAGCATTTCTTTGATTAACCTAATTTCAAAGTCTGTGCCTTAGTTGGAATGGATCCGCTGGGGGGGCACCATAGTGGACAAAGAATTTTTCTACTAGCACCTTGGCTACGGTAGAGGCCTTTTGATCTTTAGTTGAGAAGGCTTCTGCGTACCATGTAAAATGATCAGTAGCTACCAACACACTGCCAATGTTCTTTTGTTCGGGTTCTAAGCACAATAAGTCTATGCAGACCAGATCCATGGGGGCACTGGTAGTGATATTGACAAGAGGGGCAGCCTTCTGGGGCAGGACTTTTCTTTGGAGGCAATGACTGCAGATCTTTACATGGTTCATTGACATCTGCCCCATCTTTGGCCAGTAGAATCGGGATTGTACCAAGTCGAGAGTTCTGTCAATACCGAGGTGCCCCATGTGATTGTGGAGGGACCTCAGTACCAGCTGTTTAAAGGCTGTGGGTAGGACCAACTGTTGCTTGTCTATTTGACCATGATGATCCACTGTCTCTCTGTATAACAACTGATCATGCAACTTTAACCTGGGGCCTTCCTTAAATAATAGAGCAGTTCACAAGTCAGGGGACGTAACTTGGACACATCTTTCCCTGCACGCAGGACGTTAAGTGATGGTTGAATCATGGGATCTTGGGATTGAGCCCACTGAATACTGCCATTATCGAACTGAGGCAGTGCACTAATATCTAATGCAGAGAAATGGCAGTAGGCAGCCGGTAAGTAGGTATCAGGAGGGCCCAAGCAATCTACTGGGCAGTCCACTGTGTCCGCAGACATTTGTTCATCTTTATCAAACTTTTGGAGTAATGCTTTGATGTCAGGTTCAGACAGTCTGACCCAATTGTCCTTGGAAGCTGGCCTTCGTGACAGGGCATCAGCGTCAATTGGTTTAGTCCCGGTCTGTTTTCAACAGCATAATCATAAGTCGATAAGGCAGAAAGCCAATGGTGCCCAGTGGCGTCCAATTTAGCTGAAGTCTGCACATAGGTCAGTAGGTTATTGTCAGTCTTCACTAATATCTTTGCCCCATAGAGGTACTCATGAAACTGGTCAACTATGGCTAATTTTAGGGTGAGGAATTCCAACTTGTGGACTGGATAGTTCCGCTCTGATGGGGTCAAGCCCCTACTGGTGAAAGCTACAGGTTTCAAGCCATCTTCATAGTCTTGATATAGCACAGCCCTAAGGCCCTGCAAACTAGCGTCTGTATGCAGAACATACGGCTTGGTAGGATCAGCATAGGCAAGGACTGGGGCGTGGGTGAGCTGGTATATGACTTCAAAGAATGCTGCTATACACTCGGGTGTCCACTGAGTCCCAAAAGGCTCACCTGTTCAATAATACACTTTTTCTTGGTCTTTGATAGCCCCCTTTTTGTATTTGCAGTTGGTAGGGGTGGTGGCCTTGAGTAAGGTTACAGAGCGGTCGAATCACCTTTGAATGGTCTTTGATGAATCTGCGGTAGTAGCCGCAGAACCCCAGGAAACGCTGTAGCTCTTTTAGGTTATTGAGCTGGGGCCAAGTGGTCAAAGATTCAACTTTACTGGGATCTGTCTGTATCCCTTCCGCAGACACTATGTGTCCCATATATTTCACAGATGTTTGAAAAAAATGGCATTTGTCTATGGATAACTTGAGGCTGAATTCTTCCAAACGATCTAGGACTTTGAACGGTCTGGTCTCATGTTCCTCTAGTGTGCATCCGAAAACAATGACATTATCGAAGTACACTAAACATTCCAGCAAGTTCATGTCTCCCACCGTATGTTCCATCAACCTCTGGAAGGTGGCAGGGGCAACCAAAATCCATAGAACATAGAATTCATAGAACCCCAAAGGACAGATGAAGGCTGTTTTCTCATGGTCATCCGGGACCATTGGAATCTGATAATGTGGAGATCCAGTACTGAGAACCACTGATCCCCATTCAGGCAATCCAGGGCATCTTGTATGCATGGCATGGTGTATTGATCTGGGATAGTCTGTCGGTTGAGGGTCTGATAGTCCACACACATCCTCATGGATCCATTCTTTTTACGCACCACTATGATGGGGGATGCATATGGGCTTCTTGATTCTTGAATAATGCCAGCAGCGAGCATTTCCTATAGGTGCCTCCTAACATCGTCTATGTCAGCTGGGGCAAGGCATCAGGACCTCTGTCTAAATAGTCGGTCATCATGCAGGCGTATGTTATGCTCAGCACCATGGACACACCCCATGTCCCACTATTTTAGTGAGAATACTTGGTCTCTCTGAGCAAGTTTCCTGCTAATTCAGGTCTTCCATTCGGCAGACAAGGGGGAGTTACCAAAGTCAAAGAAGTCTGGGGTCACTTTCTCCCTTTCACCAGAGTACTTGTTACTGGGTAATACTGCAGTATCTGTGCAGTGTACTGTAGCCAGCATACATCCCTGGTTCACACGAACTTCCCTGTCCGACATGTTTCTTACTTGCACCATCACTCAGCAGGCATAGGCATGGGCATGAGCAGGTAGTATACTGGGCTTAACCATCAACCCCTCTGGTAGCTTCTCTTCACCAAGGGCATCTATCAACAATATTTTGTTCTTTACATCTCTCCTTAGGCAGACTTCTTCATGGATCATACACTAGGCGTTGGGGGTCAACACCAAAGAGTCAGGATCCTTTTTCCACACTATCCCCACTGGCTCATCTCAGTCCACTTCATCAGGTTTCTGTTGCAAGTCATAAGCCCTTTTGATTAATGCTGGAATTCTTAGGGCCCATCCAGTCCATTGACCTTGTTTCTCATGGCAGAGTTGTGCTAGTCTCTCAAACATGTGGGTGTTTGTTCCAATTAACAGAAGAACCCCATCATACAGTCCAGTGGGGGGACACACTAGGGCAAGTGTCTCAACTTGTTCATCTACCCCAGCCACGGCGGTAGGGAATGACAGCCAGATCCAGATATACCCCGAGTATGGATAGGACTTCTCACTCAGCCCCACAAGTGCAAACCTTCCAAGGGTTGTAGAGGCACGTGAGGAAGATGCTTCTGGTATCAATATTGAAATACTATGGTTACTTGAGATCCACTGTCAAGCACGGCCCAGGCAAACACACCATTCACCATCACTATAGTTTCCATTGAAGGGCTCACCACCTTGAACCACTCAGGTGACATGGACTTGGGCTTTGACTTTACAGCTGCCTTGGATTTCATAGCTTTTTTGGGCAGCTCCACCTTGTGGATGTATGTTGCTCCGTCGAATCAATGCCAGCAGCCTAGTAGTAACTTTTCTCAGATTCTCAGGTGAATGGCAGGTGAACTGGGTGTGTCCATCCTCTTAACAGTGGTAACAGAAAACAGGTTCTTTAGAGTCTGCAGGGGGAAGAGGAGCTGTTCCCCTGCTTGAACATAGTGGGAGAGTCTCAGGGTCTCTCTCTGGTCAGGGGTTTGCTCTCTTGGCTTTCTGGGCTCCCCCAAGGGTCAGTGTTTCGGGTAGCTCAGAGCAGGTCTCTCAACAAAGCTCTCAGTTCTCATACCTCTTCCAACAGGTTGTCTTCAGGCTGGATTTCACAGGAAATGATGTGTAACCCCACCCCTCCAGGCAGGACTTCCCTCTTTGTCTCGAGGGTGGCTGGACAGGAATTAGCATCTTTGGCAGCCTCGGCAGCTTGCTGACTGACTCTCAACTCAGTTAACTCCTTGATTAGTTCTCTCATCTACTGTAGTTCAGCCTCCTTACCTCACTCAGGGGCCTGGCAGGTGCGGGCAACCCCAGCATAGGGCTCCCAGCCCTCCTCATCATTCTCAGCCTCACGGATCTCTTTCATTAGATAGCAATATTCAGGGGGGGTTGCCCCTTCTATCCTGCAGTTTAAGTTTTAAGATCACGCTAGAGTACCTTGCTGACTTTAAGATGTGATCTAGCCTGACCCTGTTCACTTCACTGGTGGGCACCCCTCCTTTCCTGCAAGCCCGCTGCAAAGCTTGCTCAATGCGGGTGACAAACATTGATAACTTCTCATTTTTCCACTGTTTCGTAGATTTAAACTTCGACATCAGATCATCCCCCGACTCGGTGCTACCAAATACTCCCTCCAAGGCAGAGAGGTATTCAGTGGCCATGGCCTCCGGGCTGGTGGATCGCAGGAAGCGAATGGCCTTCAGTGCAGGGCCCCTCAAGCTTTCCATGAGCCTTTTCCTCTTTTCTCCCTCAGCACACTGCTACTCCTGGAAAATGGGGTGGCATCATCCATCCACGTTTCCAGATCATCCTCCTCCACGGGCATCGGGACCGTGCTCGAAAAAGCCTAAGTCTGCGGTATGAGTCAAAATGTACAGTAGGTATTTCAGTGATTCCTAAGCCTGCCAGGGACCTCACACTATGCACCTCTTATAGGCCAACATCCATATTAAATATGGACTATAAGCTCTTGACCAGTATACTGGTGAAACGACTTGAGCAAATACTTCCTACCCTTATTCAGCTCGATCAGACTGGTTTTGTACCCGGTAGACAAACAATGGATAATATCAGATGTTCGGTAAATATAATAGAACACATAGAAATCATAGAAACATAGAAACATAGAAGTTGACGGCAGATAAGGACCGCAAGGCCCATCCAGTCTGCCCATTTCTTTTTCTACCTTATAAATGTGCCATCGGCCTTTGCTATGTCAGTGACCTATCTATTCATAGTCATTTGTATTGCTCCCTTATGCCTATCCCATGCCTGTTTGAAGCCCTGCACTGTATTCATAGCCACTACTTGTGGTAAGCCATTCCATGCATCTACCACCCTTTCTGTGAAAAAGAATTTCTCACTTCCCCTTAATCGGCCTCCTCTAATCTCATGCTGTGTCCTCTTGTCCTGCTATTTTCTTATATTTAAACATGTAGACTCTTTCACCTTGTTTATGCCCTTAAGGTGTTTAAATGTCTCGATCATATCACCTCTCTCCCTCCTTTGCTCAAGGGTATACATATTGAGCTCCGTTAATCTGTCCTCATATGTCTTCTGATGCAGTCCCTGCACCATTTTGGTTGCCCTTCTCTGGACTGCCTCAATTTGGTTAATGTCCTTGTGAAGGTGTGGCCTCCAATACTGCATGTACTCCAGATGGGGCCTAACCATGTCTTGTACAGAGGATTATTACCTCCCTCTTACGACTTGTGATACCCTACTAATACACCTAACACCCCAGCCTTACCTACTGCTTTAGAGGTCTGCTTGGATGATTTCAGGTCATCAGTGATGATGATGCCCAAGTCTCTTTCTTCCTTTGTGACTGCTAGCAACTCCTCCCAGCCTAAGGTGGCTTCAGGGTTTCTCTTCCTATGTGCATGATTTTGCACTTCTTTGCATTAAATCCAGTTGCCACTCTTCTGACCATTCTGCTAGTTTATCCAGATCTCTTCTCATTCGACCACCCCATCTGGATCATCTACTCTGTTGCAGATCTTGGTGTCATCTGCAAACAGACAAGCCTTACCCTCTAGTCCATCTGCTAGGTCACTAATGAAGATGTTGAATAGGACTGGCCCCAGGACTGATCCCTGAGGTACCCCACTTGTGACTTGCATCTCTTCTGACTGTATACCATTTACCACCACTCTCTGTTTTCTGCCAGTCAACCAGTTTGCTACCCAGTTGACCAACTTCTGACCCACCCCGAGCCTACCTAGCTTATTTATCAATCTTCTATGTGGAACAGTGTCAAAAGCTTTGCTGAAGTCAAGGTAGGCGACATCAACTGCTCCCCTTGGTCCACCACTCTGGTTACCCAGTCAAAGAAATCTATGAGATTAGTTTGACAGGACCTTCCTTTGTAAACCCATGCTGTCTTGGATCCTGTGCCCTATGGATTCCAGGTGTTGCACTATCCTTTCCTTAAGGAGTGCTTCCATAATCTTGCCCACTACTGAGGTAGACTGACCGGTCTGTAGTTCCCTGCCTCCTTCCTGCTACCACTCTTGTGGGAGGATCACATGAGCCCTTCTCCAGTCTTCTGGGACCTCTCCTGTGCTCAGAGACTCACTAAACAATTCTGCTAATGGCTCTGCTAGTTCCTCCTTTAGCTCCTTAAGTACCCTGGGATGTATGCCATCAGGTCCCATTGCCTTATCCACCCTGAGCTTAGCAAGCTCTTGTAGGACCCTTTTCTTTGTGAAGGGAGTAGTGCTCACCTCCCTCCCCTGTGTCCATGATGCTGAGCTGTGGGCCCTGCCCTACCTTCTCTTCAGTGAATACTGAGCAAAAGTATCTATTTAGGATAGATGCCTTTACAGGGTCCTCCTCCTCACATGCTCCCTTTTCTCCATTAAGCTTAGCAATCCCCTCTGGACTTTCTCCTTTCACTAATGTATCTATAGAAAGTCTTGTCACCTTCTTTACTGTTTGTGCTAGTGTTTCCTCAGTTTGGGACTTTGCCTGCCTTACTGCCTTACCTGCTTCCCTTAGGCAGTTTGGTATGCCCTATCTTCATCCGCTGTGTTCCTTATATTTTCTGAAGGCCAGCCTTTTGGCTCTGACCTTTTCTGCTACTGTATTTGAGAACCAAAGTGGTTTCTCTTTTTTGCACTTCCTTTTCTGTCTAACACAATGGGATGTTGCTTCAAGTATTGTATCCTTAATGCTTGCCCACTTTGCCTGTACCTCCTCACCTGTGTTTCTTTTTGCCAGGGCTAGCTTAACTCTGTTGGCCATCTTATCAAAGTCAGCTCCTCTGAAGTCCCATATTTTGCCTTGGAATGGGATGATTTAGATGTAGTAGCCAAATTGAACCATACCATGTGATGGTCACTGGCCCCAGGTGACCTTCTACCTGGAGATCTGTGATCCCTCTTGTTAGTCAGTACTAGATCTAGGATAGCCCTGTCTCTTGTGGGTTGCTGTACCAGTTGTTTGAGGCCCTCCCCTGCAGGGAATCCACTATGAGTCTAGTTCTGGCAGATGTTCCTGCTGGTATTGACCAATCTGTATCTGGCATGTTGAAGTCTCCCATTATCAGAACCTCCTTTAGCTGTCATGTTTTGTATATCTTCTAACAGTAATGTGTCTATGTCCTCCTCTGGTCTGGGGCCTGTAGACAACCCCAGTTCTTATGGCTGTCCCATTTCCTGTTTCCAGGGTGACCCACAGTTCTTCTGGCTCCTTATGTGTATTCTGAATTTCTGTAGCTTTGATATTTTCATTAACATACAGGGCCACCTCCCCCTTTTGCACCTCGGTCTCTTCTGAACAATACATAGCCAGGTACTGAAGTCTCCCAAGTGTGGTTACTGGTAAACCACGTCTCACTAATTGCTACTATGTCCAGTTTACTCTGACATTATTGCCTGCAGGTCTGGGATCTTATTTCCCAGGCTGTGAGCATTTGTACATGATTTTCCATTGGCCAGATTTTGGTGTGTTAGTTGTTGGGTGAGGTTTGGCATTACCCTGTGCATCGTATGGGGAGACAAACCTTTTTTCTTACCTGGTGATGCAAATGAACGGCAAACACACTGAATTCCAGTTTGACCACTAGCTGAGGGGGGAAGGGTGTTCTTCCCATTCAACGTATGGGGTGCTGCACCCCTCTCCCCATTTGCTAGTTTAAATATTCTGCAAAGACGTCAAACTTCTGCCCCAATGCACTGACTCCCTCTTTAGTCAGATGCAGTCCATCAAATTTAAAGAACTTTTGCTCCCAGAACTGTTGCCAGTTCCTACAAATCTGTGTCCTTTTTCCTGGCACCAGTCCTTGAGCCATGTGTTTAGCTCCCTTATCTCCTTCTCTGACCTTCCTCATCATCTGCTCCTTCTCCCAGACTGGCAGGATCTCAGAGAAGGAGATGCCGGACAAATAGATGATAGTTTGTCACCCAGCCTAGTCAGGTGTTCCTTGGTCTCCACAACTGACCGGCTGGCGAGATCATTAGTCCCTATGTGTACTAGGACATCAATGTTTTCTCCTGCTTGTAGAACAATTTTGGTCACGGTCAGTGTCTCTCCATGCTGATGTACCTGGGAGACATCTGACCATCACCCTGGCTGGAGATGGGTATCAACTCCCGAATCATGGAGTCGCCTATGATCAGAAGTTTTTGGATTTCCTTTGTGCTTGTTTAGTTTTGGTTCCTGTTTTGGTGAGTATTGTTGTGTTAGCTCCTGTGCTGCAGTGTCCTGCTCTGCAGTGTCTTCTGCCTCTTTATTTGATTTCAGAGATAGAGGCAGATACCTGTTTGTAGTGTTTATATGGTTTTGGAGGTAATGTGTTGGAGAGCAGAGAGTGATGGGGCACCTGATTTGTTTCTCCTAACCACCTGCCAACCTCCTGGACCAACTACCCTCTGCGGTTGAGGTTTTTCTGTTGGATGCTGGGGAAATGGTGGTGGTTTTATAATGTATTTCCTCTTCAATATGAAATTTGAGGCGCAATCTCTGCCCATGCTGCCCGGAGCTGAGACCTAAGATCTCCAAAGGCCCAGCATGTAGGACAGTGTCCTAAATCCTGTAAGAATGTCCTTCTGAAAATTGTTCCACAGTACCTGCAGTTAATGAAACCATTCCAAATAAGTTGCTGGTTTGTAACCTAGTCAGAGTAATTAGAAGGAAAAAAATGCAAGTAATGGTTAATTGTGCTTTGTTTAACTTGTCATAACAAGTTAAATTACTAGTGCCCTGTAAATGAGATCACTTGTGGAGGCCCCACTGATCCGCTCCCTTCCTGCTCTGCCACAGGAAATGTCACAACTGTGGTACCCTATAAATGGAGTGTAGCGTGGGTGGTTGGGGATGGGGTGGGTGGCTGGGCCTTTCCCTGCCTAAAAAGAAGAACCACGGACGAAAGAACAAGGAGGTAAGAGCAGAAACAATCAGTCAACAACAAATGTAGTAACCCTGAAAGCTTAACCTAATGTTAGATAAAACTGTAAAACTCAAAAGCACCACCTGTAATAATTTCAGAGAAGATATACCCTGTAAGAAACACTTTGCTCCAGAGAAAATAAAGCAGTAACAGAAGATATACCTTGCAAAAGACAATTTGAATCAGAAGATTACAGGAGTAATCTGTTAGCACACACCTGTAGGCACACCTTGTAATAATGCAGAAGAAGGTATACCAGCAACAACAATTTGAATCACAGAAAAAATAAAGCAATGAAATGTTAGCAACAAACAGTAGCAATCCCTGTGAGTAAAAAATTAAAACACCACCACACAGTAAATCTGCTTAGCCAAACTAAGTCTTAATCCTTCTCCCTTGCTCTGGTAAGTTTCTCTACTCTGCCTTTCAAGCAGTCTTAGAAGGAAAGAGCTCAGGTGAAGCTAGGTGCCTTGGCCAGCAAACCAAGTCTTCTACCTCTTGCAAAATAAAACCACTCCAGCTTACCTGATGTGCCTAGATGCTGAGAAGGCCTTTGATCAGGTCTCCCGGAGTTTTTTGCGGGGTACCCTGGCCGGCTTTGGACTCCCTCTCCCTTTTATTGAGTTTATTTTTAAATTGTATGCCACACCAAAAACATTTATTAGGGCCAATGGACACTTGTCTGAGGCCTTCGAACTAGCAAGGGGTACTAGACAGGGGTGCCCATTATCCCCCCTACTTTTTGCACTTTATGTAGAGTCCTTGGCCCAGACCATCCACTTAAATCAAAACATAAGTGGGGTGGAGATGGGGGACACTGTTCATAAGCTTGCTTTATATGCTGACGATGTCCTGCTCTACCTTACAAATCCAGAAAGGTACTTACCAGAGTTTTTTTCTCAGATATACATTTTCTGAAAACTATCAGGGTATACCCTTAACTGGACAAAAACTGAAGTTCTGACTCTAAACTCGCAGGTGCCCCTGAGATTTCAGCAAGAATACCCCATGAAATGGGACTGCAGGGTGGTCAAATACTTGGGGGTATACCTTAGTGAAGCACAGTCGCTCCTTTTGTTAACAATTATCCATCTTTGATTAAAAGTATAAAAGCTGACCTACATAGATGGAATGCCTTACATTCCCGTTCTACTCTAGATTGCAAATTATTAAAACTAATGTGGTCCCCATGCTTATGCATCTCTTTCAGAGTGTGCCCTGCATTATTCCAAACAAAGAAATGGTTGACTGGCAGAGACTTTTCATGACTTTTTTGTGGGCAGGGCGTAAACCCAAAATTTCCTGCAAAACCCTGTACCTTGCCAAGAGGGATAGTGGCAGGGCCTGTCCAAGCCTACAAGATTACTGGACAGCCATTCATATGAAGTCTGCACTCTTGTGGGCACATGGGCATTATAAAGCCCACTGGCAACAGATAGAGCTAAAGTATAGTACAGAATATACACCCACGATGCTTATGTTCTCCCAAATAGATAGACGGTATAAACACAGAGAAATTCTGTCCACTGAATGAACCATTTTACAGGGTTGGCATGTGGGCCACAGTAGGGGCTATACAGCTAGACATAGTTGGAAGTATACCTGCTGGACAAGAGATAAATATTTCAAACCAGCTATTGAACATACTTGGTTTCAGAGGCAAGCAGAGAGAGGGATATGAGCCTCATGGCAGTTGATGCAGGCAAATACATTACTGACTTTTGAGAACTTGGCCAGAAAATTTGGATGGAAACAGGCAGGTGTAATACACTACTATCGAATAAGGGACAGGATTAATAACATACTTGGAAATACCAACTATTGGAGGATCCTAGACCTTTTCCCTGAGGTATATGAAATAATTTGGTCCTCTTCTAGTGGTAAAGGGGCCATTACTAAATTATACTGGATATATAGCGGACCGGGCACACTCACTATAGGCTTGCCAACACAAATGGTTCCAGGAATCTGGAGTCAAGTACCATGACTCCATGTGGCAAAAGATTTTAGTAGCTGGAGGGTAACATCTTCACCAATTTGGCAAGAATTTGCCTAGAAAATCAAACTTAGATATTTTTTAACACCCCTACGACAGGCTAAAATGGGGATGTTGACTCAAGGGAAATGTTGGAGGGGATGTGTTGACTTCCAGGCTGATTTGATGCATATATTATGGTCTTGTCCACTGCTTAGAAATTATTGGCATACAATAGAACAGCATTTAAAATCCTTGTTTGGGGTGGAGGTACAATTGAGTCCAGAGCATGCCATGTTGGGCATTATACCACAGGGAATCCAGGGAAAGGAAGGACAACATATGTGGGCCATTTTGCTTATAGCTGCCCTTAAGGTTATCACAAAACGTTGGTTGCAAACAGACCTACCAACTCTTTCTGAATGGTTGAACTTATAGAAAAAATCCAAAACTATGGAGAGACTGACATACAAAATAAATCAAAGAAAGGAACAGTTTATGAATAGATGGACTCAGTGGGAATGATATAAAGAAAAAGTGAAATAAGCCTCTCAATTTTTCTCTGGCTGGGGTTTTACCCCCCCCCCACTTCCCTTTCCTCTTCCTCATACATGTATGCCTCAACTACTACCAGTCTCTCGGTTTTTCTCTCCTTGTCTTGTCACTCTGAACCTTATATCAATGCTCCACACATAAGTCTTACATACTATGTGGTTATGTTCACAATAAAGAACAATAATAGTGATTCATTTTATAAAGTTCGAGAGATGATGCATGTCAACTCAATTTTTAAGTTATACTTTATTTTGTGATTTTTTTTACCTGTTAATTTTGACAAGGTACTATTGGAATGTAAACCGAGGGTTGTTTTAGTAATGTAGAAGGAAAGAACCGCTGTATCTAATTCCTTTCCCCTCATTTTTACATGGAAAATGGGTATCTGTACCATCGGTTGTCTGCACTGTACATCAAGGTAATTGTCTGGTTTATGATTGTTGATTTTATCTTGATGTAATGTAATCAACTCATCAATTCAATAAACAAGTAAAAAAAAAACACAAATGCGCACTGGGTATCACTATGGGGGAAGCAACTGTAGGGGTGGCAGGAGAGGCCATGGGGGACTGCACGGGAGTGACATCCTCAGAAAGCTCTACCATTTTCACTAGCTCTGTAGCAGAGTGCCCCTCAGAGGCTAACAATTTAAACAGCTTGTCTTTGAACCCCTCTATGCGGGGGGACCCTCCAGGAGCAGCCTGGTCGCTATACAAGTGAATGACCCTCCACCCCTTTTGGGACCCTTCAGGCAAAATGACAGGGAGTACCTTCTCTGGTTCAATGGGCAGGCTGCAGGACAGTAGGGCCACCATAGTTTGATCAAACAGGTTGGAATCCCTTCCTTTCACCTCAACCTTCCCAAACACTTAACTTGTTCAACAGTCTCTATAATAGTTGCAATAGTGGTCCCTAATGGAATGTCCATTAACAAAATGGCTTGTTGAGGGTCTACCACCTCTGCCTCACCCCACTCCATCATACAGTGCACTAGCAGCTTGTGGGGAGCAGGTTTAAACTTGGGTGTAGTGAGCGCCTCCATTTTACCACAATTTTTAAGCGTGGAGTTGTAGTACCCACTTCTGACCACTAGAAGGCACAAATCCTAGCATTGGTGCCTCCAAGATGTAACCCCTAGGTGACGCTATCCCAAGGGCTACTACCCCTGCCTGCTTGGTTAGTTGCAGGTTAAGGGGCCTGTGTAGTGAAACAGGTGCCTCCACCCGGAGGACAGGGTTGTTAGTAGCAAGGCTAACCTGGGTACAGCCCTCCAGGACACTGTAATCCCCCTCTTTCCCCCTCTAGTGGCCTAGACAATATGCAACAAACACTTTCACAGTAGACCCTATTCAGCATACAACCCCCCTTGCACTTACCACCAGGGCTGATTCCACCAGTTCAACCCTGGAGACCCCACTGTAAAACAAGGTTAGGCACAGCAAATAACAACAGTACAGTGCTTTTGGTACAAATTGGAACCACAGTCAGATTAAATGCAAAAAGAGTTAGATCTGATTTATTCAGGGGAATTGAACAAGGGAGGAGCGTAATCAGGTTGATTGATTCTAAAACTGAACTAGTCAGGCAATTATGCATATACTCTTTGTCCCTGCACAGTCACATGCTCTGGGTACCCAGTTGGAAGTAAGGTGGGCTAGCCTGGAATGTTGCCCAGGGTAGGCTGGCATCACAGCTGATTGGGGCCCTGTGATGAAAAGAAAATGCATGCACAACCACACACAATTTGTAATCCGGAGCCAGAAGGCTCAGTTCATGAAGATTAGGCAAAACAATTAAATCAGATGACACACTTTGATTGAGCTGTTGTTGCAGGGAGCTACCCTGGTGTTTATTCACGCTACCCAGTACAGGACACAGGATGGACAAAATGGAGACTGCAGGATGACTTGCTGGTTTGCCATGAGAAGCAGAGCCCACACGATTCACCATGGTGTCGTTCCTGTTCATGATGTTGAGCAGGGGGCTGATCCCCAGGCAGGTCTCCCATTGATGGTCTTCTCTGTGGCATGAGTGGCTGGCTTGATCAAAGTGTGGAGGCCCAGACCGGGTAAGATAGTTCACATATCAGTCCGGGAAGGCTGGATGCAGCCTCCAGCAAGCAGGGCACAGTTAAACAGTGGGGAACCAAATCGTGACCCACTAATAGCAAACAGCACATTTATAGTAAAGCAATCACCATACTACAATGCAGATAGCAGTCCGGCAGCAATGTCAGTGTCTCTGAGCAAAACCAGGAATTTTGTGGTAACTGGATGTCCTGACAGGCTGATCGCATACAGCAAATCTTCAGTCTTCTTCAGGTTTAAATCTGGTCACTCTTCAGTGACTTTGTCAAGCTCCAGTTTAGATACATTCCGATTACTGAGCCTTTCAAAGGATTCCCTCTCGAAGGACAGCAGGCAGACAGGGCAAACTCAGCCTTTCCAACAATCTCCCGAGCGAACTACGCAAAAGCAGCTGCTTGATTCTCTCTGGCTGCTTACTCGTTCAGCTCCTTAAATGCATTGACTCACTGCTGCAGGCAGCTTGGGAATTTCCCTTCAGTCCAAAAGGTTCTGATTGGCTGATCCATCAGTCTGTCAAAGCAAGAGCTCCCTCTCCAGGTGCATTTAGGTGCCAAAGTCCCAAAACTACTGTAACCCCCCTATAAATGGGGGTTCCCAAAAGTCTTCCTTGGGCTTGCCTAAATGCCTACTGCCAGGCTGGTGTTCTGTGTCCTAGCGATTTAAAAGTGTATTTGCATGTGGGTGCCCTGTTAGCCTTCGTGCCTGTCTCTTTAACAGCTTCCTATTTTGTGGTGTAAAATTAATCTGGGCAGGGACCGAGTAATTTCAGGCTCGAGTCCCACCTGGGCTGCAGTGTTATCGCTCCATTCTGCCATCGTTAATTGTACAGAGAGAGCCCTACAAGGATCTGTGACTGTTTGCTGTTTATCTGCTTTAATAATAATAATAATATTGCAGTTTGTCTAACCTGCCTTCCTTTGCTGCATGGACATTTTTATATTGCACCACCATCTTGGTTCTGGACAGTCTATTGGGACCAATCAGTACCTTTGGGGACCCTAAAATGGTGTCTGTCCCCAGGGGTCTTGTGGGAGTGAATTTCTGTTGGAATTGTAGTTTTTACACTTTGGCGCCTAAATGGACCTGGAGGGGGAACTCTAGCTGAGACAGACAGATGGATCAGCCAACCGAACCTTTTGGATTTTCTAAGGAAGTCCCAGTGCTGCCTGCAGTAGAAGTGAGTCTGGAGTTAGAGTTTGAAGAGTAAACAGCTTGAGTGATTCGAGTAGCTGCTTCTGTGTAGTTTGCATGGGAGATTCGTTAAAAGGCTGAGTTTAGGCCTGTCTGCCTGCTGTCCCTCCAGAGGGAGGGTGAATTTATCGAACTGCATCCAAATTCGAGTGTGTTAAAGTCACTGAAGAGTGACCAGATTTAAACCTGAAGAAGACAGAAGATTTTGCTGAACGCGATCGGCCTGTCAGGGCATCCATTTACCACAGAATTCCCGGTTTTGCTCAGAGACACTGATATTGCGGCCGGACTGCAACCCGCATTGTGATGTGGTGAATGCTTTACTATAAATGTGCTGTTTGTTGTTAGTGGGTCGTGATTTGGTTTCCCACTGTGTAAATGTGCCACGCTTGCTGGAAGCTGCATCCCACACTACCAGACTCAAATCCGAACTGTTCGATCTGGCCTGGGCCTTGCTACACTGGCCCAGCCAGCTACTTCGGGCATAGAAACCATCATCAACATGAGACTCATCTGGGGATCAGCCCCCTGCTCAACACCTCGAACAGGAACGACACCTCAGTGATTCGTGTGTGCCCTGCTTCTCCTGGCAAACCAGTCATCAACCTGCAGTCTCCATTTCGCCCATTCTGTGTCCTGTACTGGGTAGCGTGAGTAAACACCAGGGTAGCTCCCTGCAACAACAGCTCAATCAAAGTGTGACATCTGATTTAATTGTTTTGTTTAATCATCACAAACTGAGTCCCCTGGCTCTGGATTACAAATTGTGTGTGGTTGTGCATGCTTTTTCTTTTCATCACGGGGCCCCAACCAGCTGCGACGCCGGCCTACCCTGGGCAACCTTCCAGGCTAGCTCACCTTACTTACAACTGGGTACTCAGAGTGTGTGTGTGACTGTGTTGAGGGACTCTAAAGTGCATGCCTTATAGCCAGATTGAATCAGTACTTCAACCAATCAACCTGATCACACCCCTTCCTTAATCAAGTCCCCTAAAAAGATCAAATCTAACTTTTTTTGCATTTAATCTGACTGAGGTTGCAGTTTGTACCAAAAGCACTGTACTGTTGTTATCTGATGTGCCTAACCTTGTTTTACAGAGGGTCTCCAGGGTCGAACTGGTGACACCAGCCCTGGTGGTAAGTGCAAACAGTGTGGGAATTTGTATGCTGAATAGGGGCTACTGTGAAAGTGTTGGTTGTGTATTGTTCAGACCACTAGAGGGGAAAGAGGGGTGTTACAGTGTCCCTGAGGGCTGTACCGAGGTTAGCTCAGTCACTAACAACCCCGTTCTCCGGGTGGAGACACCTGTTTCAGTACCCAGGCCCCTTAACCTGCAACTAGCTAAGCAGGCAGGGGTAGTAGCCCTTGGGATAGCGTCACCTAGGGGTTACATCTTGTAGGCAGTGCTGGGATTATCACCCCCTAGTGGTCAGACGTTAGAATCATTGTTGCCAGAATCTGGCCACACCAGTAGAAGTCGCTGTGCACCAGTTGGTTGAGTGGTGTAAGGGGAAGGAGGTTGACCCCCATCATGCTGTGCTTATACTTGATATTCCCTTGAGTATTTGTAAGGACACAGTAGAAGTGGTCATCTCCAAAGCTGACGGTTTGAAAAATGCTGTGGTGGTGGGTGGACAGGCTGATTTAACGGCCCAAACCGTCATGGCCTTGGTGGCGTGTAGTGACCCCGTGGACAGCACTAAGGTGCCAATGACTATTATCCCCGAAGGGTCCCCAATTGCTTGGAGGGTAATAACTAAGGACAACAAAGACCCTGGGGGGAGAGCCCCCACCCTTATCTAAAACCCTTGAGGAAAATATTATCAGACTGTTCCTGGCAGAGGGAAAGACTGTAGAGGAGTTTAAGAAACTATTCCTGCCACCTGGGGGTGTTTTCCTTCCCCCACACCTCCACCCATTCCAGTACCTGCACCTGTGCCTGCAGTTAGTCATGACACGTACCACAAGTTAAGGATGTTCTCAGGTACCCTCCCCACCCCACAGGGGGAGGATGACTGGGAAACTTGGATCGACTATGTTGCCCCCTTGGTACCCGAGTGGCAGTGTGCAGAGGCCAAGAAGCGAAAAAGGATTATGGAGAACTTGAGGGGTCCTGCCTTGGAAGCAATTAGGTTCCTGAGGTCCACCAACCCTAATGTGCCTGCTCAAAGGTATCTGTCTGCCCTTGAATGCCTATTTGGCAGCATTGAGTCTGGGGAGACTTTGATGGTGAAATTCAAAGGCACTAAACAGTGGAAGGGGGGAGTCTTTATCCACATATGTCACTCGTTTGGAGAGGGCCCTACAGAGAGCTTACCGAAAGGGTGGGTACCAGCTAGAGTCTTGAACATTGTGAGGTTGGACCACATACTGCAATATGCAAAATATTCTAAATTGCTAATCTTTCAGTTAAGTCTCCAGGATAGGAAGGGTAATCCCCAGACTACTGCGACCTGATGAAAGAACTCAGGGAAGCTGAAGGTGAGGAAGGAGACAGGAGTTCCAGCACAGGCACAGCCAGAGTAGTCTCGGCTCAGGGGAACTCCTTGGAATCAGAGGCTGCTGGGGATACTTTGTAGTGTGCTGAGCTACTGCAAGAGTTCAGAGAAATGAAAGCTGCCCTCCTCCCCAGCCCCTTTCCAAAGACACTATAGATCCTAGCCCCTCTTACAGTGTGTCTGCTATGGGGGTGGGGGCGCACGCTTTGGCATCCCCAGCAGATAGCAGCCAGAAAACTGAAACAAAGGAACTAAGGTTGGCAATAAGAGAACTGTTTAGATGTCTCCCACTGCCTTTAACACCCCAGGGGGAGGTCGAGCCCAGATTTCCCGTTGTTGGTACCCCAGCTCCAGCACAAGCTATGTACCCACCCTAACGTCCTAGCTGTGAATGGAAACCAGCTCCCAATGTGATGTGTGAATGGAAACCAGCTCCCAATGTGATGTGTCAGCCACATCAGACCACAGAAAGCATGTTTTATCATAATTGTGGGAAGGATGGGCATATGAAGGGAGAATGCCAGTCCCCGAAGGACCTAGATAAAGTTGTATACAGATTTCAGGGGGAGCTTCGGAAAGCAAAAAAATGGCTGAGGGGTGGTGGCAGTGACCACAGTGAAGGTTCAGGAAATCCTAACTCAAACTTCTTTGTGGCCAAGTCATCTGTCCAGGCCCCTGCTACTGTCCCTCTAGACTGGTCCAAAATAGTGAACTCTTCAATGGAGATTACCGTGACTGTCAATGGTATCAATGCTTGGGTTGTGCTCGACAGTGGGTCGCAAGTGACCATTGTATTTCGGGACTGGTATGACAAACACTTATCTGATGTGCCATTACAATCTCTGGAAGGCCTACATGTGTGGGGCCTGAGTGACAAGTCTTATCCCTACTTAGGATATGTCCTGATCTGGCTGTCTTCTCCTGTGGCTGTAACTGGTGTAGATGAACAAGTGGAGAAACTAGCCCTGGTGTGCCTTCCTATGGGATTGTATGATGGGGTTCTCTTGCTCATTGGAACTAACGCCCACATGTTTAGAAGACTAGTGCAGCTGTGTCAAGAGAAACAATGGCAGCGGACTGGGCGGGCCCTGAGAATACCAGCCGTGATAAAGAGAACCTATGACTTGCAAAAACAGACTACAGAAGCGGACAGAGATGACCCGATGGGGATAGTGTGGAAGAGAGATCCCGATTCTCTGGTACTACCACCCAACACTCAGCACACCGTTCATGGAGAAGTTCACCTTAGAAAGGACATGAAAAATAAAATATTGATGCTGGATGCACCTGGTGAAGGGAAGTTGCCAGAGGGGTTATTGGTTAAACCCAGTATCTTACCTGCCCATGCCTATGCCTATGCATGGCGAGTGATGGTCCAAATCCAGAATGTGTCTAATCAAGAAATTTGAGTGAACGGGGGTGTACGTTAGCTACGGTACACTGTGCGGACACTGCAGTACTGCCCAGCAACAAATATTCTGGTGAAAAGGGGGAGGGGATCCCAGACCTATTCGACTTTGGTGATTCCCCATTGTTTGCTGAATGGAAGATGCGAGTCAGTAAGAAACTTGCACAGAGGGACCAAGTGTTTTCCCTAAAGGAATGGGATGTTGGGTGCGTCCATGGTGCTCAGCATACTATCAGGCTTCCCGACGACAGACCTATTAGAGAGCGGTCCCGCCGCCTTGCCCCAGCTGATATAGACGATGTTCGGAGGCACCTACAGGAGATGCTAGCTGTTGGTGTTATTCAAAAGTCAAGAAGCCTCTATGCATCTCCCATCGTAGTCGTGCACAAGAAGAATGGGTCAGTAAGGATGTGTGTAGATTATCAAACCCTAAACCGACGGACTGTACCAGATCAATACACCATGCCCCGCATACAGGATGCCCTGGATTGCCTGAATGGGAGTCAGTGGTTTTCCGTACTTGATCTACAAAGTGGGTATTATCAAATCCTGATGGCCCTGGAGGACCATGAGAAAACAGCCTTCATTTGTCCCTTGTGGTTCTACGAATTTCTGAGGATGCTTCAGGGGATTTCGGGTGCCCCTGCTACTTTCCAGAGGTTGATGGAGTGTGCAGTAGGGGACATGAATCTGCTAGAATATCTAGTATGCTTGGATGATGGCATTGTCTTTGGACACACCCTTGAAGAGCATGAAACCAGATTATTCAAAGTTCATGACCTCCTAGAAGAATTTGGCCTCAAACTGTCTATAGACAAGCATCAGTTTTTCCAAACATCTGTAAAATATGTGGGACATATAGTGTCAGCGAAGATGATACAGACAGACCCTAGCAAAGTAGAGTCCCTGACCACCTGGCCCCAACCAACTATCTTAAAAGAACTGCAGTGTTTTTTGGGGTTCTGTGGCTATTACCAGCAATTCATTAAGGACTACTCGAAAGTAATCCGGCCACTTCTTAATCTCACTCAAGGTTATCCTCCTACCAACCGCAGGTATAAGAAAGGATCCCTCAAGGAAGAAGAAAAAGTGTATTTCTGAACAGGTGAACCATTTGGAGCCCGTTGAACCCCTGAGTGTGAGGCAGCATTCTTCGAGATCATCTATCAGCTTACTCATGCCCCAGTACTTGCCTATGCTGACCCTACCAAACCTTACATCCTACATATGGATGCCAGCATGAAGGGACTCGGGGCCATGTTGTATCAAGATCATGAAGATGGCCTGAGACCCAGTTTTCAGTGTCAGTGGCTCAGCAGGTCGCACACTCGCCTCTGAGGCCGGAGATCAGAGGGCTGTGGGTTCAGTTCCCACATCTGGCACTTGGGTTAATATCCCAGTACTGACGCTGTAATGCAGCATGAGAGGGGTGCTGCATTTGAGGTGCCGTCCTTCGGATGAGACGTTAAACCGAGGTCCCATCTGCCTGGACTGGTGGTAGTTCAGGTGGATGTTAAAGATCCCATGGCACTTATCGAAAAGAGTAGGGGAATTTCCCCGGTGTCCTGGCCAAATTTCCCTCATTCACTAAAAATACCACCAACAGCTTAATCTGGTTCAAGGTCAGTTGGCATTCATCTGTATCCCCCTCCCCCGGGTCGTGCCTGAAAATAGGCAGGATTTGTCTAGTACACTTACCCGGTCAACAAAAACTAAATAAATAAATAAATAAAGTCTGACACCAGAAACTATCCTGTCCACAAACTGGAATTTCTCACTCTAAAATGGGCCATAGTCGACCAGTTTCACGAGTATCTCTATGGTGCCAAAATATTGGTAAGTACTGATAACAGCCCTCTAACGTATGTGCAGACCTCTACAAGGTTGGACTCCACTGGCCATTGGTGGCTTTCTGCTCTGTCAACTTACAATTATGTGGTTGAATACCACTCTGGACAGAACCATATTGATGCTGACATTCTTTCACAGCTGCCAAGCCCTCAAGACAACTGGGTGAGGCTGTCAGAACACTCTATTAAAGCATTGTGCCAAAAGTTTGACAAAGATGAACAGCCATCTGTAGATACAGTGGACTGTCTGGTTGATTGTTTGGGGCCCCCTAATACTTGCATCCCTGCAGCCTATTGTCATTTTTCTGCATTGGACCTCAGTGCCTTGCCCCAGTTTGATAGTGACAGCATTCAGAGGGCTCAGTCCCAAGACCCTATGATCCAGCCCACGCCTGATGCCCTTCGCGTGGGGAAAGATGTGTCTAAACTACATTCTACCGACTTAAGGACTTCATTATTACTCAAAGAAGGCCCCTGACTAAAGTTGCGAGGCCAGTTACTCTATCGAGAGACAGTAGATCAGCGAGGTCAGTTGGACAAGCAGCAATTGGTACTACCCACAGCCTTCAAGCAGCTGGTGCTGAGGTCCTTACACAATCACATGGGGCACCTTGGTATTGACCGGACTCTTGACTTAGTACGTTCCCGATTCTATTGGCTGAAAATGGGGACAGATGTCGAGCATCATGTCAAAACTTGCAGTCGCTGCCTTCAATGGAAAGCTTTGCCCAGAAAGCTGACCTACTTGTCAGCATCTCTACCAGCGCCCCCAAGGAGCTGGTTTGCATAGACTTCCTGTGTCTGGAGCCCGAACAAAAGAACATTGGCCATGTACTGGTAGTAACCGATCATTTTACCTGATACGCATAAGCTTTCCTGATCAAGGATCAAAAGGCCTCTGCGGTGGCCAAGGTGCTGGTAGAAAAGTTCTTTGTCCACTATGGTGCACCCCAACGTATTCATTCCAACCAAGGAAGAGACTTTGAAAGTAGCCTAATCAAAGAAATGCTCTCCCTGTGGGGGGTGCACAAGTCCAGAACCACTGCTTACCACCCACAGGGGGACCCCCAGCCTGAATGCTTCAACAGGACTCTCCTGGATATGTTTATGCACTCTTCATCCCAAAGACAAGTCTAAACGGAGCCAACAGATTAGCACCTTGGTACATGCTTACAGTTGCACCAAAAGTGATGCCACTGGGTTTTCTCCCTATCGCCTCATGTTTGGGAGGGAAGCTCGGTTGCCTGTGGATGTCTGCTTTGGAGTCTCTCCAGATGGGGTCCGAACTGAGAACTATTTACAATATGTACAGAAACTGAAAGCTCAATTGAACCATGAATACCAACTAGCTCAAACAATGGCTGCCAAATGAAACCTTGCTAACAAAGTGAGATATGTTCGACCGGTGAAAGCCCAAGAGTTGTTTCCTGGGGATCGGGTGCTATTACTTAACTTGGGACTGCATGGCAAGCATAAAATCACTGACAGGTGGCATCATCTTCCACATGTAATAGTCAGTAAGTTGGATGATTTACCTGTGTACAAAGTGTACCCTGAGAATGACTCTAAAGCTGTCAAGACTATACACAGAAACCACCTACTGCCTATTGGCCAAGTGATCATTGATGCTGAACCATTCAACATTGCCTCTCCTAGGCCGGTGACTCATGCTGCTGCTAAAAAGAAACAGCGTCAACCTGTCCCAGTTGTTACAGATTCAAGGCCTTCCCGCCGGCAGGCCCAGAATGATAGTGACTGTCAGTCCACATCTGATGATAGTGAGTGTGACCATGCTTATTACTCTTCTTATGAACTGAGTCAACTGTTTCAAGGTAACCCTATGTATAATCATGGGGATGAAGCTGGACCCTCAAGACTGCCTAACCCTCCAGCTTCTTCCCTGGAGCCAATGCTCCCTGAAAGTGAAGTGCAGAGTACTGTGTCTGAAGTGGTAGAATCTTTGTGTCTAGTAGAACTCTTTGAATTACCCAAGGAGGAATCTGATGTGGTAAATCTCCCTGGTGACATACCAGAACTTGCAGAACAGTATGAAAGTGTTGACAGCATCCCTTCAGTGCCACAAAGTTCAATGATCCCAGAGTTCCTTCAGGATAAGCTGCCTGGGCCCTCTTCAGAAGATAGTAATGAGCAAAGTGTTGTGGAAACAGAGTCTACAGAGCAAGGAGCTGACAATGCTCCCAACCTGGACATTTCAACCAGTGCAGAGGCACTCCTCACTACAGGAGACGAAACCTATGCCAGTGTTGACCGCCCAAAACCGTTGTCTGTTCCCCACCCCCGAGAAAATCTGGACGAGCTGTCAAGCCAGTGATGTGCTTTAATTACGACTCCCCTGGGAGGCCTGTGGATTTACCTCTCAATGTTGTCCACAAGGGTGGTTACATCTACAAAGAGCTGACTGCCCAAATTGAGCCTGGCTGCCACTTCTAAGTTAATTATCCTTCCCTCCAAACATGGTGTTCCTGCCCCATATAGCCCTTAGTAAGTAGATAGGGATGGGCCCCCATCTATGTTATTCAAAGTGCAAGAAACTATTACATGAAAAGTATAGCAATGCAATAAGTTTACATTGTACTGTTGTATCAATTATTAAATGGTATTGTGTAGTAATATCACATATATAACATATAGTATATAATCTTTTTCCATGCTACTGTAGTATAAACTTGACGTGCACGACAAGTTCTTTCCAGGCAGGGAAGGGTGTAACCCCCCCATAAATGGGGGTTCCCAAAAGTCTTTCTTTGGCTTGCCTAAATGCCCACTGCCAAGCTGGTGTTCTGTGTCGGCACGGGGTCATTATGTTGCAAGACATTATGCCTCATGGCACAATCGCGCTGCCAATACAGCGCGATTTCTGCCATGAGGCATAAGTCTTTTTTCTGTGGGGGCTCCGCCGCCAGCCCACGCCACTAAATGTTCTCAACTCCTGGGGGGTCCAACTCTGGGGAGCACACAAAAGTGTGAAAAATAAGAGTTTCTGGGACTGGCAATCAAACCTGGTCTCAGACGCAGCGCCTGGGTTCCTGCTGCTGTGGCTCCATCCTATGAGCCACAGCAGCTGCTCGGCAGAACCCATTCCCAGCAGAGGTCATATTCTCTGCCTGGGAGAGCGCTACTGGTGCGATACCGCATACAGCAGTATACGCGGTATTACACCAGTAGCAGTTACTGACTACGCTGTAGCCATCTAGCCATAATGTTGTACGCTATTAAGCATGCAACATTATGACCTGGTAGGTTCTGTGTCCTAGTGATTTAAAAGTGTTTGCATGTGACTGCCCTATTAGCCTCCATGCCTGTCTCTTTAATAGCTGCTTATTTTGTGGTGTAAAATTAATCTGAGCAAGGGCTGAGTAGTTTCAGGCTTGAGTCCCGCCCGGGCTGCAGTGTTATTTCTCCATTCTGCCATCGCTAATTGAGCAGAGGGAGTCCTACAAGGATCTGTGACTGTTTGCTGTTTATCTGCTTTAATAATAATAATAATATTGCAGTTTGTCTAACCTGCCTTCCTTTGCAACATGGACATTTTTATACTGCACTACCATCTTGGTTCTGGATTGCCTATTGGGACCAGTCAGTACCTTTGGGGACCCTAAAATGGTGCCTGTCCCCAGGGGTCTTGTGGGAGTGAATTTCTGTAGGAATTGTAGTTTTTACACTTTGGCGCCTAAATGGACCTGGAGGGGGAGCTCTAGCCATGACAGACAGATAGATCAGCCAACCAAACCTTTTGGATTTTCTAAGGAACTCCCAGTGCTGCCTGCAGCAGAAATGAGTCTGGAGTTAGAGTCTGAAGAGTAAACAGCTTGAGAGATTTGAGCAGCTGCTCCTACGTAGTTTGCGTGGGAGATTAGTGGAAAGGCGGAGTTTAGGCCTGTCTGCCTGCTGTCCCTCCAGAGAGAGGGTGAATTTATCAGACTGCATCCAAATTTGAGTGTGTTAAAGCCACTGAAGTGTGACCAGATTTAAACCTGAAGAAGAACGAAGATTTGCTGAGTGCGATCAGCCTGTCAGGACATTCTTTTACCACAGAATTCCCGGTTTTGCTCAGAGACACTGATATTGCGGCCAGACTGCTGCCCGCATTGTTGTATGGTGAATACTTTACTATAAATGTGCTGTTTGTTGTTAGTGGGTTGCGATTTGGTCCCTCACTGTGCAAATGTGCCACACTTGCTGGAAGCTGCATCCAGCACTACCGGACTCAAATCCTAACTGTTCGATCCGGCCTGAGCCTTTCCACGCTGGCCCAGACACCTACTTTGGGCATAGAAACCATCATCGATGAGAGACTCGCCCGACGATCAGCCCCCTGCTCAACACCTCAAACAGGAACGACACCTCAGTGATTCATGTGGGCCCTGCTTCTCCTGGCAAACCAGTCATCAACCTGCAGTCTCCATTTCATCCATTCTGTGTCCTGTACTGGGTGGCGTGCGTAAACACCAGGGTAGCTCCCTGCAACAACAGCTCAAAGTGTGTCATCTAATTTAATTGTTTTGTTTAATCATCATGAACTGAGCCTCCTGGCTCTGGATTACAAATTGTGTGTGGTTGTGGATGCTTTTTCTGTTCATCACAGGGCCCCAACCAGCTGCGACGCTGGCCTACCCCAGGCAACCTTCCAGGCTAGCCCACCTTACTTACAACTGGGTACCCAGAGTGTGTGTGACTGTGTTGAAGGACTCTAAAATGCATGCCTTACAGCCAGATTGAATCACTGCTTCAACCAATCAACCTGAACACACCCCTTCCTTAATCAAGCCCCCTAAATAAATCAGATCTAAATTTTTTTGCATTTAATCTGACTGTGGTTCCAGTTTGTACCAAACACACTGTACTGTTGTTATTTGCTGTGCCTAACCTTGTTTTACAGGGGATCTCCAGGGCTGAACTGGTGGAACCAGCCCTGGTGGTAAGTGCAAACATTGTGGGGATTTGCATGCTGAATAGGGGCAACTGTGAAAGTGTTGGTTGTGTATTGTTCAGACCACTAGAGGGGAAAGAGGGGGGTTACAGTGTCCCGGAGGGCTGTACCCAGGTTAACTCAATTACTAACAACCGTGTTCTCCGGGTGGAGGCATCTGTTTCAGTACCCAGGCCCCTTAACCTGCAAGTAGCCAAGCAGGCAGGGGTAGTAGCCCTTGGGATAGTGCCACCTAGAGGTTACACTACAATTCCTACAGAAATTCACTCCCAGAAGACCCCTGGGGACAGACTCCATTTTAGGGTCCCCAGCGGTACTGATTGGCCCATTCTGGCAGTCCAGGACCAAGATGGTGGTGGTAAACAAAACTGTCCATGCTGTAAAGAAGGCAGGTTAGACAAACTACAATATTATTACTACTCTAATAGATAATCAGCAAATAAGTACAGCTTCTAACAGAGCTCCTTCTGCGCAAATAGCGATGGCAGAACGGAGCAATTATCTGGCAGCCCGGGTGGGTCTCGAGCATAGAAACACTCAGCCCCCTCCCAGATTAAATAAGCATCACGTTATAGGCGGCTCTTAAAGAGACAGAGCACAGAGGCATTAAGGCACTCTCATAAAAACACTTTTAAAACGTTAAGACACAGGATACCAGCCTGGCAGTGGGCATTTAGGCACATCCAAGGAAGGTTTTCAGGAACCCCCTATATCAACTAACAGTCCTCCACTTATTTCATTTGTAAATGTACTGAGACGATATGACTCTGTGGGGTGGTTTAATCCTTTTGTACTTCCATGCGTAATAAGTGGCCAAATGGTCACTTATCACATCAGGAAATACACGAACACTTGTAACATTTATCAATTTATTTGTAAGAACCCAATCAAGAATGGCATAATTAAGACTCCCCATATTCATATGTGTAAACATTTGAATAAGTAGAGATAAACCAGCATTAGATAATGATGTCTCTATACTAGGATCATTTTTAGGGTCCCAATGAATATTACAATCTCCTATAACCAAAAGGTCACCGCCTGAATTTATTGTCGCCACCAAATTTAAAATATCATCATGTCCTTTTTAACTGGTTTTTGGGGAGTTATAAACTGTGCAATATTTCAGCTTATAACAACCACCCTGTTACATTTCGGATCCACGACAGGAGTCCGACAGAAATTCTGTCGAACGCCCTGTCAGCAACACCGGCAGGGCGACCGCATTCTGCAGTCAGCTGCCAGTTTGCTATTGATTTTTTTTGCTGGGGCTTTGACCGAAACTTTCAAGCAGTGGGGCCGCCCCACATCCCCACTTAAAGGTTCCCAACCCAGTCAGAGCTGATTGGGGGTGCAGGACCTCGACAGGCAGCGCCAGGTTCCAGCGGGTCTCCCACCGCAGCTAGGCGCTGTAGTCGCTGTGGGGGATCTCGCTTGCAAAATGTCGCTGTGAGGGGGGTAAATGTTTCATTTCCAACAGTAGCCATTCACAGTCAGTGGGGGGTTTATAAGCCTGGCTTATTTCCTGTTATATCAAGTCCAGATTTATAGAACACTAAAATACCCCCACCCTTCATTTTTCCACCCCTATCTTTACGAAAATGCTTATAACCTTCAAGAGCAACTAGAGTGTCAGCTACTGGGGGTTTCAACCAAGTTTCTATTAGACTAAAAATATCTGGGTCATAGTTAACTACCCAGGCCTCAATTTCAAATTGTTTTGACAAAAAACCTCTTACCACTGAGGTGGGCAATCCTAAGACCGGTTGTTTGCCAATGGTCATTGTTTGATACTATATCAGGGGCAAGGGTTCCAGGGTTTGTCTCCACATCACCACCTAAAGGCAAGATGGGCCACATTATGCAGGAGACTAAAACAACTGAGGAGAGTTTTATCCTAATAACTGTTTTAACAAATGTCTCAATATCATAAACCGCCCACTTCTTAAGACTCCCCAAACCCTTTATATTTAAGGACATTTGGGGAGTGGAGGCAATTAATGAGTTAGAGTAGGAGAAGTCATTGACTGGTTGAGCCTGGACATTTTGTTGGTCAAATTTGATTTGTAATACACATTAAACCCTGGTCCAACAATATAAGCCTCAAACAACAGCACAACTCATTTACATAAGAACCACCCATATTGGCAATATATGTGTACCAGTTATTCAAAGATATTAATAAATTTAACAAATGCAGTTAAAACGGTGATTAGCTGGATGTCTGAATATGTTTTCCAAACAGAGCAGCTAACTTTGTTCCGAACTGAGAATGTTAATGCATTTTATTTTTTCAGTAACATTTTCATTAATGATTAGAGCAATGCACATTTTAATACCAGTGATAGTTGTATTGCTGGATCTATGATTGTGTTTGCTCTTGTGTGGCATGGTGAGGGCAGGCTTGTTTTCAAGAGTTAGTCAATTGTCACATGTTACATTTGACATACTTTTTTCCCCATTTTGTTATTCAGAAGATATTCTTCCTGACACTGCTAGGTGTGACCTGTGGAACAGAACTCTGGCTGGAGGCTGACATATCTACTTCTATTCTGCTTCATACCTCATCAACATGGTGCTCTCACTGATGACATAATGAAGGACAAAGAAAAGACACTTGCCTGCTACCAGACTGGTCTCATGATATCACACTGTGTGAGGTCATAAAGCTAATAAGATGTGAAGGGAGATAAGGCTAGATATGCCTGGGCTGTTCCATACACCATAGTACTATTAGGTAGAATGTCATTGAATTGATAAAAATAAATATAAAAATACTACTCAATTAACAGATAACTACTGGCTGCTGATAAAACAATAATAACATTTTTGCCCACTGTTTTTTGGTGTTACTAGCTCTTTAAAAGTAGAAGTGCAATGAAAAAAATGTTTTTTCTTTTTAAAAAAGCTAATTTATAGATACATTTACCAACTCCTATTAGTATGAATGTCAAAGCTACTTTTCTAAGTGATTCCTATGCTGTGCACTATGTGCTTTTTAATTTCTCGATCCTGACCCATGCCAGGTTCTCAATGCTTTTCCAGTGCCAAAAGAACAGGACATCGTTTATCTTCAGGGGAGAAAAAGAATTAACACATTTAAAAAGTAGTTTAGGCCAGAATGCCAATGCAATGGTACATTGACAGCCCAAGTTCAGGAGCAAATTTGAAAGTCGGATGGCCAGCCGGGGGGAGGAGGATAGACATCTGAGGGACTGCTCTCCTCTGTGGAAGGGTGGGACTGGTTCCTGGTGTTATTCTTATCTGTAGTGGTGGCTGAGGATCAGAATGCTGGGACTGCATGTAGTGGGTGGATATGGGGCAGATGCTTGGCATGCTGCGTGTGCAGCTTGGCCATTGGCGTCTTGCACAGGGGAGAACAAGGAAAAATCACCCTGGCTGGCAAGGATAATCCTTTGACCATTCACAGGCCCTGCACCTGTGGCCTGGCATGGCTCTCACTGAATCCTGTCTGGTGAGTTGAGCAATAGCTCTCTGCCACCCTGCCACAGGGGGACGGGGCAAGCTGTGGGGGAAACTGGAGACAAGTAAGTCCAGCACAAGTCAGAAGATGGAGTGGGGGGGGTCACAGGGGAGAGATAAGCCAGGGAGGGAGAAAAAGATTAACTACCAACAAAAAAAAAGTAGTTTAACACCTGAACAATAAAACTTTACCAGCAAATAAAATGGGAAAATGTCTGGAATCGTACAGTTAAAATAAAACATAGGATTATGTAACCCCCCATCAAGTGAGCTTACTAGCCTTTCTGGTATCCTTTGACTGCTGAATGATTAGAGCCATTTAGTCTGGGAGTGCCCCTGGCCTTGTTTTACGCATGCTGCCACCAGGGAGGCAGCAGCAGGAAGATGTATTTAAGGCTCTGGTTGTGCCTGGGAAGAGGCAGAGAGAGCAGGAGTCGGCGGTGGGTACAGGGACAGTGTCCCAAAGGGGGCCCCCCTTCAGCCTAGTAGGTCAGCAGGCAGCAGCATTGGTGCGATGATGGGCATGGTGCTCCATTCGGGAGGGTGTGTAAAGGTAGCAGTGGTCGTGTGGGTCCGGGAGGGATTGCCCCCTGTTTTGATTTGGACATCAGCTGCAGAGGGAAGAATGTGCAGGAGGCTGCAGGAGCAAGTTTTGGAAGTCAAGTATTGACCCCACAGAGAAAAAGAGGGTCCTGGTGCCCTCTTGAGGTGAGGAGTACCCAGGTAGTGGGGCTGCTACAGTGGTGGAAGGACTGTGGCAGGGCATCCTGGAGGTGACAGCTCTGGGATGCTTACCCACGTGGCATGTTACATGGAAGAAACAGTACAGATGGTCAGAGGAGTACAGGCCTGGGATTCGCCATAGGGCCTGCCATGCCCATATCTGGGGCAGACCCTGGGTCCTATCATGCCCGTGTCTGGGGTAGGTCCATCAGACCCATTAAGGGTTAGGATTTTCCCATTGGGAGCAGTAACATGAAGAAGAAAAGGTGCCACCATGTCTTACACTTTCAGTCTGGCGCTGCTATGGAGGGGCCCTAACATAAAGCACATCATTTGGCTCTGGGAGATGTTTTTTGTTTGGGAAGTCTGTTGGGAGCAGCCATGGAGGCTTAGGCTGCTGATCCGCTCCGAGGCCTTAATGACTCAGCTGGCACGGGAGGAGTAAGGCACTCCCCCAGCAGGAGATCTAAGGGATATGGAACTGTGAACAAAGGATTTTGAATAGAAAAAAAGAGTTCCTGTGGAAGAAGCTGTCAGAATTCGAGGAGCCAGTGTGGTCTAATTATTTTAGATTTGGAGAACAAAATCTTGCTGCACGCTGACTGGAAAAGCAAAGTAAAACAAATACCTGTACCTGCCGTTGTGTACTGCCTGTACTCTCAGCCCCATGGAGCTGCTCCAGTTAATTTCTTGATTGAAATGGTCTGGGTCTAATCATTTTCAGACCCAGAATAAAATTCTTGGTTTCAGAATTCTGTGGTGCTGATGATTCCTTCTTAACTCTAATAAGATGGATATTAATGAATTCTGTTTTATAGCTCCATCTGTCACTTTGCTTCCAGAGAAAGAACAGTTTCTGACCTTGGCCCCAACCCCCTTAGTTTTGGGGACCATAGCAACTGGTGCCATTTGAATTTTGTGGTCCCAAAGAAAAAACCCGGCTGGGGATGAGGTAGGCCGAGCCATTTTGAAGACGTGATAAGGTAGGCCACCTCTTTTCTGAATGTTTCTGCAGCGAGATGTTTCATGGGGTGTTTCTGGCCTATAGCCCTGTCCCTCCCCACAACACCCAGTACCCCTAGACTTAAAGGGGAGCTACAGATGTGAGGGCTCATCTGGGATTTATTTCTGTGCACCCCAGCACCTGGTGGCACTGCTACAGAGTGGAGTCTTAAGGGGACTGGCTGGCCCAAGCCTGTGTCCGTCTGGCGCAGTTATGGCAGGATGTGGGCCTGTCTAGGACCTCCTCATAGGCCTGTCTGTCTCGCTCTCTGTCTCTCGTTGGTGCCTACATAGAAACATAGACTTTGACGGCAGATAAGGACCGCTTGGCCCACCTAGTCTGCCCATTTCCCTACCTACAGGATAAGCCGCAGATCCTAGTTAACCAACAGCCTATTTCTTCCTACCCCCCACAAGAATTGCCGTATGTCTGTCCCATGCATTCTTGAATTCTCCCACAGTTTTAGACCCCACAACTTCCTCAGGAAGGCTGTTCCATGCATTCACTACCCTCTCTGTGAAAAATACTTCCTCACATTGCCCCTAAACCGCCCCATCTTTAAATTGTGTCCCCTTGTTCTTGCACGTCTCTTTTTCTGAAAGCTGCTACCCTCTTGGACTTTGTTGATTCCACTGAGGTACTTAAAAGTTTCTATCATGTCCCCCCTCTCCCTCCTTTCCTCAAGGGTATACATATTAAGCTCCTTTAGTCTCTCCTCATATAGCTTCTATTGCAGACCCTGCACCATTTAACTTGCCCTCCTCTGGACTGCCTCTATCCTGTCTATGTCCTTGCAGAGATGGGGTCTCCAGAACTGGACACAGTACTCCAGATGGGGTCTCACCAACTGTCTGTACAGAGGGATAACTTCCTGTTTTCTGCTGGTGATGCCTCTCCCTATGCATCCCAGTATACCCCCATCCCTCCCTACTGCCTTCTCACATTGCTTGTTAACCTTAAGGTCATCTGATATGATTACCCCCAGGTCCCTTTCCTTTTTTACCTCCACCTGCCATTGTGTACTGCCTGTACTCTCAGCCCCATGGAGCTGCTCCATTTAATTCCTTGATTGAAATGGCCTGGGTCTAATCATTTTCAGGTCCAGAATAAAGGTCTTGGTTACAGAATTCTGTGGTACTGGTGATTCCTTCTTAACTCTAATAAAGTGGATACTAATAAATTATGTTTTAATAGCTCCATCTGTCAATTTGCTTACAGATAAAGAACAGTTTCTGACCCTGTCCCCTCCTCCCTTGGTTTTGGGGATCGTAGCAGTTGGTGCCATTTTGAATTTCATGTTTTCCTGGTTTACATCGCCACTGGGCCTGAAGAAAAAACCTGGCTGGGGATGAGGTAGGCCAAACCATTTTGAAGATGCCATAAGGTAGGCCACCTCTTTTCTGAATGTTTCTGCAGTGAGAAATTTCATGGGGTGTTTCTGGTCTGTAGTCCCGTCCCTCCCCACAACACCCACTCCCCTAGACTTAGAGGGGGGTGTACTGTTCAAGTTTTGCAAAACCTCACCACACTGCTGCGTTAAGACTTTGTAACTATTTTTTTTCTTAGCAGTATTTCTTGATGTTTGGGATTGCAATTTTTGGAATACCTTTGTCTGTGCTATGCTAATCTTTTATTATGTGGTTGTCTGCTTTGCACAATGTCCTTTTGATTTTGATGGACTGCATCGATTTTACTTATTAATCTTTTTTATCCTGACTGTTTGTAGTCACCTTTTAACCCAGGCTGGCAGCATACCTAGTGGTTAGAGTAACAAGCTTGGTACATCCAATAAGCCAGACCTTGGTTTGATTCTCACAATTTCTGCTTGCATACTATGTGACTCTGAGCAAGTCACTTAATCACCTAGTGTTCCTAGGTCACCCCTGAAAACTGACACTTGTGCCTAGTGGGCCTTACCTGGTTACCAAAGACTAAAAAAAAAAAAAACAGATAGGTTGTACTTTTGATTATGAAATGGGTAGAAAGAATGATGGCTCCTGATTGGCCGAGAGATACTTTCAGCTGGGCCATTATCCCAGAAACGCCCAGCTGAAAGTAGCTCAACAAAGATATGAAAAATGCATCCAGTTTACTAAAAGGATCCTTTTCATATCTATAATAGGGCACTCAGGGAGCGATTATGGAGGGCTAACGTCCCTTCTTGGGTGGTGGAAGCACTCTGCTTCACCTCGGGCTTCAACCCACCCGAGGTGGGCCATTATCCTACCATAACACACCCCCTGTCATGCCTTATTGCTTAATTAATGCACCCCCCCCCAGGTCATGTATATCATATGTTAATGAAGTCCCATGTGATGGGGAGCTGACCAATGCGGAAGTAGAACTGGTCCAACCTTTACTTTATAATTTCTATTTAGCTGCACAGGTAATATTATTAATTACAATTTACATAAAAATAACCTCAAAAAAGAAAAGGAGCCTGGGATCCTTACCTTGCACATGGACAACACCTGGAAGTGGGCAGAAGGGACTAGGTTTTACTTCTAGTCAAAGGACAGCACTTACAACAGAACTGCACTCTTAGTACAGTACTGCAGTGTTGGCCAGCCTTAGATATACCAAGCATGGGACTTGAACCCATGACCTCTTGCTAAAGAGATGAGAGCGCTCCCATTAAGCCACACTGCCAGCCAGTCAGACTACACAAATTAAAAACCTGTTTTATAACTACAAAATGGTTGTGGGGTTCTCCTTTAGGAAATACCACAATTATCTTCTGACATATCATGCAGAAACACATGTATTTCTCTCTACACTTAGATAAGGGATATGTAATGGTCTGACTCAAAATACGCAATTTATCTTCAAATTCGTCAAGTGTGAGGGTCAGAACCAAAACTCATGAGTGCCAATGTCACAAGTGAGTTATAAAAGTCCTGACCCTTCACAAGAAATGATAACCTGCTGTTGTGTATTCAATAAAAAAAACAAAACAGTTTACTAGTTTAGTTCTTAAATCTGCTGTTTGTTTCTCTTTTATTTTAAAAAGCTGGTGTACTGCCTTAAACTAATACTAGTTTTTAAATGCAGTCAACTATAATTTTTTTTTATATCTAAGGTGCTTTATTTTTTCTCTTTGGTTAATTAGATTTTGTTTACCTGATGTTAGTAGGTGTGATGTGTGGAGCAGCATTCTGCCTGGCAGCGGACATACATTAACTAGCTCTGTTCCTCCTATTACATCATCAGCACTGTGGCATCACAGCTGCCCCAGAAGATCCACTCCATAGCTGCAAGGTCAGTTACATGTGATGTCACATCAGTGATGTCAAAGTACAGATGATGTAGTGGGAGGAATAGAATTAGATATGTCAGCTACCAGGCAGAGTGCATTTCATATGTCCAGCATAATACTATTACAAACAAAACTTTCTGATGAGCATGAGAAAAAAACAAAAGTAATTCAGAAAAAAAAAGTTACAACTGACTACGTCTTAAAATTTGTAACAATTTCTTGTCTGCTATTTTTGGTTCTACTAGCTCTTTCCCTGCTAGTCTTAGTGTTACACTAGGCAACTGTGATGTCATCAGCATTGTGAAAGCTGCTCTCTAATTGGTTCAGCATTGCTTTGCGATGATACCAGCTATGGTTGCTTGGAATCCACAGTATGGAGTCGGATTAATCAGAATCTGAGCTTTTTTCAGAATTTGTAATTTCACATTTAAAAAGGTCCCTATACAAGCCTGTGGAGTACATCCCCATGCTCTCCGTGTTATCACATCTTAAAACGTGACAGCGCAGGGGGCAGAGCTCAGGACCAGGAAGTGGAAGGTATCAGGCTCTGAGCCCCATGGAGCCAATGTACGATCCCTTTACTCCCGAAATACAGGTACGCAAAAATTCTAATTTATACAGCATTGCACTTGGGGGCAAGTAAGGGTCCTTATATGGTATTGGGGGAGGATTAGAAAAGGTGCCTTTTAAAGCTGAAATTCCAAATCTGAAAATGCTTTTGGATGTGGAATCAGAAACCAATTCCAAATCCACATGTGAGGGTAGCAGAAAAAAAGCCCTTCCTCCCCTTACCCACTGCAGCTATTGTCCTGGAGAAGGCTCAGGCTTCAGCAGTCTGTTCTTCTTGGTGTGTCAGACTCACAAATTCACTGCTGAAGGGAAAAAGACCCACTCCCCAAGTCCCGCAGTAACCACCCAGTGCTGTAGTGGTCCTCCTAGTCTAGATTTAGCAGTGTCCTCCCACACTCTCTGTCCCTTTAGATTGCGTCTCCCCCTTCTCCTCATCCGAATCCCTGCCCTCTCGGTCCTTTAAAAATGAATCCCCCCTGCTGCTCTTAGTCTGACCACTGACCCTGATCACTTCCACTGCCTCCATTTAAAAAGCACACTAGTTTGTAACCAGTCCACAATTCCATGCACTCTCCCTGCTTTGACCTGCTTTACTGTTGAATAGCTCAGTTGCTTGTAGTTCTCTTAGAGTTACCAGGGATGTGGCCAGCTAAGCAAAACCCCAGAAGCATTTGCTGCCGGTTGCCTTTTACTATATGCATCTGACAGAACCTGCCCCCAGGGATTTGTTTCAGTCAGCCACCTCCCAGGAGGTAACTCTGGGAGAACCATAAACAACTGGGGTATTCAACAATAATGCAGGTTGGAGCAGGGAGAGCATGTGAAGTCTGGTCCAGGGGACAAAAACATTTAGATTTTCTACATTCTGTGCATTTTCGGGAAACAGAGCACAGCAGGAACCGGACCGAGGACAGTAAACACATTATGGATTAAAGGGACACCGTCAAACCCCTTAGGCCTCAAATTGTTCCTAGTTTAGAAAACACATTCCATGAATGCTCACATTCTATAGAATTTGCTGATGTAACTGGCAGATTGAGTCCAATTCCCTTTTTCTTTTTAAAGAGGACAGGAAATGATTTCTACCTGGCATCTGTTTATAATGTTCCCATTTACAGAAATTATATCCATAAGGCTAAAAGGTCCATATGTAACTATACCTGAATAAAAAGTGATGTAAAAAAGATGTAAAACATATTTTGTATTGTTTTGTTTTTATGGGCAGCATTCTGCTACAGTTCTCTTCATGGGACCAGTGATCAAGAGTTTTAAATATATCACCATTTGTGCAAAGAACTCTGAGCACGGTTCTGATAGGACAATATTTGGGCAAAGAACTCTGAGCATGGCTCTGAATGGACAATATCTCATGTTTAGCATTCTGTACGCAAACCGTGACAGAGTTAAAAACTCCATTTTACAGCTTCCATGAAGAGAACTATGCAGAATGCTGTCCATCAAAAGAAAACACTTGCAAACTTAGTTTCCCACATCTGTGTTTATTAAGGTACAGCTGAATATGACTCATTTTGAGGCAAGTCTTTCATTTCTCTTACTAGGACATTACTAACTGCTACCAACTAGCACAAATTTCCTGTCCCCTTTAAAAGAGGAAAACAGACTGCCCAGCACACTAGTGTTACCACACAAAAAACGTGTTTGTTTTACAGTCTTGGATCAAAGGCACAGGCATTAGGTACATGCTGTTTATGGCACATTTGTATCCGTGGGCAGCTGAGTGAAGACATTTCTGGTCAAAACGTTTAAATCCAAATGAAGGCCTAGGCCTTCAGGCTACGGTCTGACTACTCCCTTGTGGATCAAATCCCACTGCACTTTCCTGAAACAGAGAACACTCCATCATGGTCTAGACACTCAAGATGCAATGGAAAGAGAGAAGACTATTGCATTGCCAGTGGCTGTGCTGTTTGGGGGTGTTCCTAATGTTCAGGAGGTATGCAATTAGAGTAGATTAAGGATCTAAAACAAAACAAGGTTGGGAGTGATTACACCATCAGCATGCATTTCAGTTCAACAAAGAAAGCAATCAGATAAAACAGTCAATCATATCAATGACTTTTAGAGTAGATAAGCAATCATAACATGTGGGTTTTCAACAAGAAATAATGTGGTGCAAGAAGGGTAGACAGTGTCCCTTTAAATGTCAGGTGGAACAACATAACAACTGAACATGGTGAGGGTGGTCTTGGGAAGTTAGGCTACAGGTGTGGGTGGGGGGAAGGGGGTTCTTAAGAGAAGAAGAAGACCAGGCTGGCATTTCATAATAGATCCATACCACAGCACAAGCATTGAGGGTATGCATCGCAGCAGTGCAGCATCTGTGCAAGGACAAGGTAAGGAAGGTGGAAGAGGGAGGGAGACAGATGCAGGACCAATAACAGACGCTCGGAGATGGAGATGGATTTGGAACTTCGGATTCTGTTTCTGATTCCATTCCTGCATTCACAGTCAGAACACAATCAAAATTAGCAAAATTCTAGCTTGTTGCCCATGGAACAGATTGCAGAGAATTCGAGGAGCCCTAATACTACCCTTCAAAATATCCATTGTGACAACAGTAACAGAAACATATTTTGCCGTTACCGTATCCATCAGTCATTATATCACTTTTATCTTGTCAGTTTTACTCCCCACGCTTGTTGTTGAACTGCTGATAGGCATATCTTACTATGTGTGCATAATCACCAAAGAATTCTTTGATAACAGTATTTAGTGTTTTACAACACATTCCTTTACTGATATACAGTACAGAGTGTGCATAATGGTCTTGAATTTCATTTGTTCTTTGCGTCAAAACTTAACTGTTCATAAAACTGTGACAGATAGTAACCAGAAGGGTAAAGTCCTCTGGGAGGAACCCTTGCAAGTCATAGATGCCAAGAAAGACAGCTGGCGATTCAGAAGCTGGATTCTTTAGTTTTTGTGGCTTTGCAAGGTCTAGATGGAACCAATCTATTTTAGCACATCAATACAGTGTAAATATACTTATACAGTACTGAAATACTAATAATGCAAGATCACTATAATGATGCAAAATGGTTTAAAAATATATTTTTAAGACACGCTTTAAACAGTTTCTAGTTTTTTATTCATATGAATGCACTATGAATAGCAATGGGATAATTTCTGTTATGAAAATATGTTTCTAAAGGGGTCTTAATCCAATTACATGAAATCATCATTCTAAGCTTAGTAACCCCAAATCTTCCATCATTTGCCAAAGCCTCAAAAGATAATAAATCAAAGTATAATAACAAATCTTACTTTTAAAGGGGTTTTGCAAATGTCAGGGTTTTTTTTTTTAGTGGGTGAGCCCTCATTGTGCTCAGACAGCTGAGATGCACTGTGTAAAATGTAAAGAGCTTGTGTATCTTGTTCAAAGATTTGGCAGATGGTTATTATTTTGGGGTATGCGGTGATGGGAGTGATGTGTTTGAAACCACTGTTTTAAAAAGTTATTAAATAATGCCCTCTTCATTCACCAGGAGATATCACTATTGGCAACCCTGTAACCCTTACTGTAAAGCTGGGTTGTAGTTGACTGCCTCAGCTGATACTAGTGAACAGGGGAGTTTAAGGTGTGTGGGAGCTGGGGAGTGGAAGCACTTACTAGAGTAGTATGTACTGTACCGGTGGTAGTTCCCGTAGACAGTAGGGTTCAGACAACTGAGTTAGCTGTACAGCACACAGCAGTGGGTCCTTGAGTCAATTTCAAGGGCAAACCTGCACAGCTTTGTTTTCTGTAATTTACGTTTTATTGATTTCTTCAGTATACAAGAGACAATACAGAGAGTAGAGACAGGAATAAAGGACATGCACAACGTACAATGCAACATAGTCATCCATAGTCAGAATATCAACTGTTAAATACAGTTTACATTGTGTTTACACTGGTTTATTATTAAAGTAACAGGCACACCTTGGAAATCACTCAATTGTGTAGGGGAGGTGGCCAGGAATCACCACGCGGGCTATGGCACAAAAGAAGAGTTTATATCTACAGTGTGTAATAAAGTATGCATCTTTACCTCAATGGATCAAAGGCTGTTTGTGTGCTATTTTTGTTTTTTTTTACCACTCTATTTATCGTCCCCCAGCCCGGAACTGTCTCGGGTCACTTCACTCACCAACTTCGCTCTACCGTCCGCTGTGTTCCCTGCCATCTTCAGGGACATTACATGGCCTCACCGGGGCCCCGGGGAGTAACAACCCGGGGAGAATGAAGGGCAGTGTCAGGGAACTGGCATTGGATGTGTGGCGGTCGCACTGGAAGGGCTGTCGCCTATCCAGGTGGGAGGGTATTTTTTTCTTGTATAGCCCCAAGATCCCACACCCCTCCCCCATGTGTGGTGCCCGTCTGACGCTGTGGCACATGACAACCCTGCCTGCATCAGCCACGCAGTGTACGTGCGAGCCAGTGCTGCTATATCACCCCTGGTCTTCACTAGGGGCCACTGGCATGCCAGACAATCCCATGCCCTCTACTGGGGAGAGGAGAGCAGCCCCATGGGCGCTCAATCCTCTCCCTCCCCTGCCGACCCCTGGTTCCTGAGCTCACTCCCGAACTTGGGTCGCCAGTGCAGCGCAAGGTGTGGTGTCCAGCATCTCAACCCTCAGCGCCACTGGGCTGGCTGTTTGTGTGTTATTAAATGTCACTGTTTGTTGTTCTAGTCAATACACAAACACTATCAGATAATACCAATGTGTATGAAAAGCGCTATATAAATCTTGATTCTTCTTCTTCTCTTTCTACATTTCCCACATTGGGACCATGGTCCTCAACCATAATCTGGTTATTACCTTTTCTGCGGTTGTTATTAACACTTACAGTAACCAAAGTGTTTTACCTCTATATTTATGTTCTGGAGCAAGGATAGACAGTACCACCAAGGAGGGGGTCACCAAGTTGTTTACTCCAAAAACCTCATCCAGGTCCCACTGAATATTTTGCCACTATGATACTAATACTGAGCAATCCCAAAATTTGTGGGTTTGTGGACTTGGTGTGCATGCACACCCCTGGAGCTCCTCCAGCATTTCTCCTTGGCTGGGCCCATAAATTTAGTTTGAACTGCCGGGATTCTAAAATATCTGGTACTAAATTTTCAGGTGATCTCCTGGTGATAAGAAACTGAAATGACCCTGAATACTGATAATGCACACTTTAGCTGTTCCCAAGCGAATTGGTAAATAATGAATCATTTTTTTTGAAGGTTAGTCATGAATGATCATTGTTGATCATTAAATGTTACCATTTCATCATCAAGGGAGACCATGATCTAAGATAATTACCTAGATCATGATTTAACCATCAAATACATAACTTTCAAATCACCAGTTGATGATTATTGATTATTTTTGTAAGCTTAAATCAGCATACTGGATTTTTCATGTTCTGTGCATGATCAAGTGATGATCATTGATGATTTATTTATTTATTTTAGTCTTTGGTAACCGGGTATGGCATACTAGACTCCAGTGCCTGTTTTCAGGGGTGACCTGGGAGCACTGGGGAAGTTAAGTGACTTGCTCAGAGTCACACAGTATGCAAGTGGAAGTTGCTGGACTCAAACCCAGGCCTGTTAGGATGTACCAAGCTCATTCACAGCTCATTGCTTTTATCTCTAGGCTATACTGCCAGCCCCAAGATCACTGGTGATTATATTAGTTCTGTACTGTAAGAATGTAAGTCGTGTGAGTAATATTTGACATAGATTTCTTTGTTACTAATATGAAAATATGAAAGTCAAATATCAGCAAAAGCAAATTAATTATAATGTAAATTATATAAACTCAAGTTTTAATCCTTTTAGGAAGTGTACAGGTAATGTTAGGAATTGTATACACATTTGCATAAATAAGCGGCATATTTCAAAGGCACAATTTATGGACCAAAGCGATGATAATTTATGTATTTATTTTTTACTTTCTATTTTCTGCACCTCTACTGTCTCCTAACCTCCACTCTTTCAGGCCTCCAAGGTGCTCTGCTTCCCGACCTTACTGACTGTCCCAGAGTCTGCTCCTAGAGTGCCACACTCTCTAATCCTCTGGGTCCTTTGATGGCCTGGATTACCCCCCGGGTGGGGTGAGGATGGAACCTCCTCTATCCCCCAAGTGATCGAGCTGCACAGCAGAGTCTGCCCCTTCCCAGTCGGCGGGTGGTGAAGCAGGCAATGGCAGTCATCATCTAGGAGGATTTGGAGATGTTTTTCCTCCTTTCCTCTAGAGAGCCCAACGTGCAATGACGTCAATGCACTGATGTGCAGTGGTCCGCCGGCTCTCCCCCCCATGTTGATGCCCACACCTGCCAAACACCCAGCCTCCGCTGGATGTCACTGCAGTGCGGCGCATATCCCTAACCCACCCTGAAGGAAGGAGAGCTGTCACAGGATGCTCAATCCTTCCTTCCCCCTGCCAGCACCCGGTGACCTAAGTCTATTCTTGAACCCAGGTCGCCGGTGCAGTGCAAGGTGTGGCATCCAGCTCCTCAACCCTCAGCGCCACCAGGCCGGTGCATAATTTATATTTTTGAAATAATTTTACCTTGACAGTATTAGTTTGCAGACAGTTAGGAAAGGTTTTGAGCACAAACCAGGTACCTGTAGGAACTAATCATCACCATAAAATGAACCACTGAATGGAGTTATATAAATCAATTGGAGCCTTTATAACACTAGTAAGAAGTGAGGTGTCACAGTAAGTATAACTGAAAGCAGTGTGTTGTTATAGAATATGTATCAGAGCTGATAAGTTCACTAAAGATCTAAATAGAAGATGAGATAAAATCCAGAGTCAAAGCCATGCTTTGGTGCAACTGCACCAAACTCCTTTGCTACAACAACACCCAATTTCTGAAAATCGAGCCCAGAAGTATAGAAAAAAAACTGAAAGCAGTGTGTTTGTATAGAAGATCTATTATAGCTGATAATTTCACTAAAGATTTAAACAGAAGAAAAATATGAAGTCCAGAAGTATAGAAAAAAGTACACTTTTATGAATTTATTGTAGTAATCTTGATCATGGGCAATGATAAAAAATTATGATGATATGAGATCATTGTGGCAAGCTAGTCAACTGTCAGTCATTATTTGCAGATATAATTTTTTTATATATATATATATATATATATATATATATATATATATGTATGTGCTTTTGTGTATGTGTACGGTACATGCCACAAGAATGTCAGTGTTCATGGGGAGAGAGGTAGAGAGAGAGACTGATTTCTTTTAAACATGTTTGCCCTTCCTCTGACCTGAGGGGCAGCTGCTTGCCAGGAAGCTAAGGTTGCATTACTAGGTCTCTTAATGGAGATTTGCCAACATTCATTTACCTGTCACAGACCATGCATTTTAGAGCCCAGGATGTGTTTAACAGGAATTTGGGAAATAGTTATTCTTGACAGGACACTATGAATTAGCTTACAGGGTGTTATACTGAGACATGAAAGTTTTAACTCTGAAGTCATGTTCATGATTATTATATGTACCAGGAAGTTGTGATGTCAGAACCTTAATAAGATAATTTTGGGAAAGCACAATGGTGACAACTACTGGCCTAAAAGAGAAGGCCACCCTTTTAGGACAAGACAGAGATCTCGCAGGGTGCCTCCGGCTATATAAGGAATTGAGCCAGAGCCACTCTCTCTCATTTTTGCTGAGCATCTACAAGGACACTCTTCTTCTAACAATACAAGAAGCAAGACTGCCAGTACAGAGGAAACTGAATCTTTCATTTTCTTTTTTTGGACTTCAATTTACTATGGACTTAAGATTGACTTTAAATAATAGTTATAGTGCGTTTTTTCATTTATAGTTTTCCACTTTTATTTCTGTTATTCTGTGGCCAAATTAGTACATCTTTTAGTTGTAACTGTATGATTATTATTGAAGTATTTTAGTAAAAACATTTATTTTTTAAGAAATCTGCCAGATCGAGATTCTTTTTAAATTGTGTATGCGTATTGTGGGTCAGTTTTTAATAATCTGTGATAAACTGTTATTGCTAAGGGGTGCCTCCATAAGCAAACAATCAAGCAAGGGTCTGGAAGGGGTATCTGGGTAAAGATAAGGAGAATACCAAAGACTCAAAGAAGAGTCTGTAGCTATTTTGAACCAGGTTGTTGCATGTCCTGTTGGAGAAGACAAAATCAAGAAGACACTGCTACCCCAAAGAGAGTGTGATATTTGGATCTTCTCCATTTGTGTAACAACCAAGAAGGGTTCATATCTGGCTACAAGACTCGAGACTGGTATTGTGCCCTTATCCAAAGTTTAGAAGGATGCCCTGGGTCCTCGTGGTGAGTGTTCAATCATGACCTCAGTGAACATTCTAAAAGGACAAGAGGAGGGTATCCCTGTCCCCCATCACAGATTACACTTAGGGATTGGCACTGTGAGCTCAGTGGACCTGACCTGCAGGAATGGTTTCATGACAATCATCATTAATCACAATCACTATTTCCATAACATCATGCTTCTTGATTGGTGGCTATTTAATGTTCATGTTTAATCACTGTTAGTCATGATCACAATAATGGTTTTGGAACTTCAACATGATCATTGTACATAATTGATAATGATTATTTATGATATATCATTATAAAATCATCACCTTTTCAGTCTGGCCGTTCCTTGATGTACTTCATACCCATGTCTATAGTAAGTTCCATCTGTCAAGAATTTGACCCATGGAGTCCATGCTGAGGTCCAACAAACCTTTGTAAAGGTGGCCTATGAGATGTTGCCAATGACCCCCCTTTTCTGCCCCTGTAATAATACCATACAGGTACCCAGCCTTTGTTGGCAGCTTTAACCTTCAAGATGTGAGTGAGGTCTGTACAGAGCTACAAGTATCGAAAATGATCCAAGAATGGGAGTGAAAAAGTTCTCTGAGAGTTTACAAATGGAACTACCCCATGGCTGTCTAGAAGTTGATGAAGGCAGATCAAACCCAGCCTATTCCATCAATGGACAGAAACATCCATTTTACTCAGTGGTTGTCTTGGATGTAGGATAGTATCGGGTCCATAGGTGGACAGATGCCATGACTGAAATCTGAAGTTCCCTATGCCAAACCTTAAGAATTACAGCTATAAATGTCAAGCAATTTGAAAAAGGGTGATAACCTGGGGAGTAAAATAGAAGTATTTCTCCATGGCATATTGATCATTAAGATTAAATTCTATGTTTTTCCAATGTGGTGTATGAGACCTTCTACTCCAAACACATATAGTATGAAGATGTGATGCTTTAGCATAATAGTAAAGATTAGGGAGGTTTACCTCTCCTTTCTCTTTAGATATGAGTAATTGTACAAATGTATACAGTATGTTGCACTAGGAAGTTTGCCCCTATATAAATTGAAAAATGTATTTGCCCTATGATTAAAAATATATTTTATCTGGCAAAAGAGGTAAAGTTTGCAAAAAACAGTGCAGGTAAGGAAGTATGCTCTGGCGAATCACTTTAATTTGGTTCAAAAAGCCAAATGATACCTGGAACCAGTTTAGTAAATCTGTTCACATGGCATTGGTAATTGGTTCAAAAGTGAACAAGTCTTAATGATCCAACTGCTTTGTTAAGGTTACCCTTAAATACCTTATCGCAGTCTGGGTCCCTCAAAATGGGAAGAGTGCTGTCAGTGCTTGGGAGGGGTTACAGCTAAAGGGGAGTACCTTGGTCTCAACGCACCCAGATGAAACCTCACAAGAGATTCAAAAAAGTGGCACTATCTCCCAGATCTTGAGAAGGGAGCTCTTGGGGTAAAGAAGAGGGAGCAGTATGCCATCAGCAAATAAGGCTGTTTTATATTCCCTTCCTCAGATCAGAATGCCTTTAACAACTGTTTTGTTCCTGATTTCTTTTGCCAGGGACTCTATGTATAAAGGGGGGTGGGAAGGGGTAACCCTGTTGAGTACCTTTTTCCAGAGTAATAGGTTCTGACAGGGAGCCATTTATTCTGATATAGGCTTGTGGCGATTGATTAATCCCATTCAGTATCTCAGCCCATTCTTCTGGAAAAACCAAAGCGCAACAAAGCTTTCCACGAAAAGGTGCAAGAGACTTAGTTGAATGCCTTCTCCATATTGAGACTGGGGAGGACCAAGGGGGAAGAAATGAAAAAAGGCATATTCTAGAAGCAATAGCATGTGTTGCACATTATTGTGCACCTACCAGTGCTAAAAAAAATCCCTCCTGGTCCCTATCCAGCAACAACAGAAGAAGGACATCTAGCCTTGCTGCCCATATGGCCATAATGAACTTATAGTCACAATTAAGGATAGAGATAAATCTGTATAATGACTGGGTATGATCATGCTTGGTTTAACCTGCAGAATGAAGGTGGGGCTCCTCCTTGTCGTTTTGACTGGTGGGCTCGAAGGAGTAAGGGTGAGACTCTTGAAATGTTTTTTTAAATTCTGCTGGGTACCCATCTGGTCCTGAGCATTTTCCCATCTTGGAGTCTCGAAGAACTATCTCTACCTCCTCCATGGTGATGGGGTGAACCAAGGAGGAAACCTGCTCTTGTGAGATGGTCGGGAGTAGAGTGTTAGGATAAAAAAGATGTGATCTGGGTTGGGGAGCCTGCAGGACCTGTTATATAAAGCTGCTGTTATAAACCCTTATTATATCCTGAATGTCTCCCTGCAAAGATCTATATTTTTTTAATATCTTAAATATATACTAGTGTCCTTAAATATATCTCAAATACATGTCAGATATTAGTCATAGTTTTCAGATATATTTTCAGATATATTCAAGATATTCACAGAATGATTCAAACAAGTCAGATATTATTCATAGTTTTTCAGATATATTTTCAGATATATTTAAGATATTCACAGAATGATTCAAGATGTATCATAATTTGGAAACATCTTTTATACCTTTTTTGGTTGTCAAAGGCCCAATTGGCTCTGCCTCATGCCCAATAATATGCACATTCTTTTCATAATCTATGTTATCATTTGTCTCTTGTGGATCACCAGAAGTTGTTTTATATCAGCCCACATGGAAAAGATCTACTGTATATTTTTTTAATATCTGAAATACATCTTTGTATCCCCAAATATATTTCAAATATATGTCAGGATCATTAACACTTTTCAGATATATTTCAAGCTTTGTTCTAGATATTTGCAGATTGATCCAAGATGTATCATATTTGGGATACATCTTTGATATATACTGTATATTTGAAACATATTTTTGCTGTATTATTTCGAAATTAAAGTTTTTGTTCTTTCAATTTTATGTCCTTGAATAAAATCAAAAATACTTATTTGTGCATACATATTATTGCAGTTTCTACATGTTTTGCATTTTAGGTAAACATATATTTTGAATCTATCCAACATATGTATATACTCTAAGTTACTTATACATTTACTTTTGCGATTTCCCTTGTATATATATATATATATATATATATATATATATATATATATACATACATACACACACACGCATATATTAATAACATAGTTTTAAATTATACCCATATGGAAAAGAACTATACTGTATTTTGTTAATATCTAGATTATATTTGAATATGCCTAAATACATCACATATTTTTGATATCTGTACATTTTTCCAGTTATACTTTAGATATTTGCAGAATTCAGTGAGGTATGTCTTATAGTTGGCACTGATATTCTAAATGTATATGTTTTGTTATACTGTTAAAGAAAATATTTTGTTTTACTTTTTAATGCTTTTATGGACTCTATAATAAAACATCATTACAGTTTTATACAAACATAATTTTATCTTGGAAATTCTACAATAAGTGTATGTTAGCAAACATATATCTTCAATATATTAGAGATTTATATTCTAAGATATATTTCATATATGTTAAAATAGGTTCTGCCTGATATACATCTGGAACGTATCTGTAATATGTGTAGTATATATACTGATAATACGTTTTGAATATATGTTTCACATAGCAAATAAATATGTTTTATAGTTTATAAATATGACTGGAATATATATTACATATACATTTAAAATATAAATAGGCTACATTCTGTAAATATATGTTGAATGTACTATTTCTATATAAAAAAATTAAATGTAAAACCAAAGCAAAAAAATAGCAATACACATAGTAAAAGTCAAACCTCCCCACAGGACTGGCATTTTGTGCTGTTCTCATGCTTTTTCAAGAACAGTGTGAAATATTTGTTCTGTGGGAGGATCTGTTTTTCACTATTGCTACTTTTGGCTTTAGTTTAACAATTTTTCTCTTACTGTACAAATACACTTTGTGATAGAAAATCCAAGAAGTGCCTTCTGGAGCTTCTGCTGTCAGTAAAATATGAATCTTGTTTGCTTGCAAGATACAATGGACCACATATTCAAAACTTTGTGCTGGGTGCAAACCGTTTGCACAGGTTTAGCGCAGGATTAGAGTGGGTCCGCTATATTCAAAAGGCCAAAAAGCTCACGTAAACTGCATTAGCGCCGGGCAAAATCATAATGTATTCAAGGGGCAAACGGAGGGGGCGTGTACATGAATACAGGTGCAATGCTATATTCAGCAACTAGCGATGTGCAAAGTGGTTTTGCACAACATAGCGCAACACTTTGCGTGATGCAAATTAACGCCCAGGAAAAGGTAGTCTTAACCCTGGGCAATCAAGCTTTGTGCGACACTGTGACTTTGTGTGGTGTTTGCGCGGCTTTTGCATGGCTTTGCGCGACCCTAACCAATAAGTATGACACATAGAAAAAGCCAGACATAGAGGAAACATGCTGCTCACTGATGGCATCACAATGATGCCATCATCTGCCTCCAGTCCCAGCCATGCCAGGCGGTAAGTGGTAACCAGGCCCCCAGTGGACACCATGGCAGTGTGACCATACAGCACACACCTGCAGACCACCCTTCTGTGGATACCAACAGATGCCAGCACACACATGGAGCACTGTGGGCATGGAGGGTGTTGAGGGGAGGGTGTATGAGTGGCCAAGCTGTGCCACAGACCAGGTGTGGCCACAAGGCTGGGATGCATCATGCAGTGCACAGGGGCCAGTAGTGGGAATACCACAACACCAGTGTGCCTGTCTGATCATACGTGCCTCCCCAGCCACATACCACACAGCTGTACAAGCACCGCAGCACACAGAGCCAGCCATGTATATGTCACTGTGAGCATCCTATGCCAGAGGTGCAGCATCTGGGTCACACAACAGCATAACAGTAATGTCCACTGTCAATAAATACCTGCAAGTTGGGCCTGTTACTGTGTACAGTGCAGTTGTCATCCCTGCCCTACACACCATAGGCATCGCTGCGTCCCTGGGACCCCTGGACCCCTTGCTACTGCAGTGTCTGATGTGCACTGTAGCATGACCTACATTGTGACAGTTGCATGCAGCACCACCACCACCACCTGTGCCTGTGCTGTGTTGTTCACTGGGGCACAATATGCTATGCTGTACTGTATACATGTAGCCTGCAGCTACCATCAAGCACCACCAGACTGACCAACAGGAGGAGCTGCAGGCAGACCCAGCCAGCACCTGTACTTCCAGACTGATCTACAGGTGGAGCTGTGGGACCCTGCAGTAACGCTGGGCAAACTGCATGCAAATCAGGGCATAATGAGATGCTAATCTGAATGTTTGCCCAAAGGCTACCTAAGTAGGCTCATTTGCATGTCACTTTTGAATATGGCAAAGTTTAGCCCCGGGCAAATGTGTTTGCACCGGGCAAACGGCTTAGCTCTGTGTTAAACCCACACAAATGTGTTAGTGACACAAAAACTGTTCAGGGAATATTATGAAAGTAGACCACGAAAAGAAATAGCACCCACATAGCAATGTAAACACTGCAAATGCTGTTAGCATGTTTAAAACATAACATTTATATAAAGCAGACGTGCATACAAAAATTATGGTGGCTAATACACAAGAACGAATGTTTCGCCTGGTACTCTGCCAGGCTTCATCAGTGACAAACATTCTTATTAGTAAGTGCCCATTAAATACATTTTAAAATTGATCATGTGATACAGGCAAACCAATCACCATTTTGAAGAGTTTTCTACACATATTTAACCATTTCAAACAACATGAAGTCTTGCTATATTATGACAATTGCAGTTTGTCCCACCATTAGACCTGCTCCGGAGGTGAAAGAGTTAACTTCCATGCCAGGCATGGAGCTTAGAGCGCGAGCTCGGTTAGAGAAGCTCTGTCTGGATAATTTCAAACTGAAACTGTCAGATTCTTTACTCCGCCTCACTGAACAGTCGCTCCGGAGATTTCTCCTACTGCTCGGCTCATTTCTTGGTTTAAACAGTATTTTCTCAGTTAAATTCAACCGCGAGTATTATTATTTTAACCGCAAACCAATCGGTTCAAGCTCTGTCTGTGGTATTGTAAGTAACAGACAGGTTTATTTCTGTGTGGAACTTGTAAATGTTTATCGGTTCGGTTCAAACCGATCAGGTTGTTTTAAAACTTTAAAAATCAAGCATTTAAAAGCTTTTAGAGTGCGGTTCCCGGTTCTTATCGGTTCTAAAAAAAACGGATTTCATTACGGTTTTTTCCACGACCCGTGACACATTTGGGAACCAATAAGGGTGTCTTGCCTGGCACTGCCGTTAAAAGGGCAAGTTTTTTGGTTAGGCTGGCATCATGTCTGAGAAACCCAAAAGAAAAACCGGGCCCACTGGGTTTCAACACTGTAGTGTCTGTGGAGAAGCCTTTGCCAAGGCTGACCCACACACCACATGTGTATATTGTCTGGGGTTTGACCACCTCAATTCAGACTGCCAGATTTGTAAGAATTTCCCTGCAGCCACCCTGGATAAAAGAGTTGGCAGGCTCAGGGAACGAGAGGCCAAAAAGTCTGCTGACCTGATGGCCAGCCCGGTTCGGTGCCAACCGAACCGGAGGGAGTGCCCTCTGACCAGGGCGAGACTTCCTCGGGCAAACGTAAGGCTGACTCTGAGGAGCCAGTTCCAGCAAAGAAAACTAGAAAATCAGCAGGTGTGGAGTCTAAAATCCCTTCTCCAACTGCTGCAGAGATAGCAAAAGCTATACAAATTGTCCAGTCACTTTCTCCGGTTCCGTCCGAACCGCCACTGTCTGGCAAAAGGTCGGTTCGGCCGGTTCCACCGGTTCAAGAATATGATATAGAAGAGTTTTATGAACCAGAGGAGGGGGAGGATGATTATGAACAGTGTGAATGTGACTTTGAGAGTCTGGATGTGCCCATTGAACCGGACATCTCCCCAGACAGACCTTTAGAATCTCCCCCTACGCTTTCTGAGTCCCCTTCTCACTTTCTGTTTTATAAAAAGGTTGTTGAAACCCTCCAGCTCCCATTGGAGGAAGCTGTGGATGAGCAAGAGGAACCTGATTTTGTGGAAATGATGGATATCCCAGAGTCTAGGAGATTGTCTATCCCTTTACATAAATCATTTAGGAAACAAACAATAAAAATTTTAAAAGCTCCTAATTCTGTGCCTCCTGTGGACAAGAAGATGGACAGGAGGTACACTTTGTCAGGTCCTGATACAGAATTCCTTTCACAGCAATGCAGTCATGTTGGAGTAGTTCAGGCTGCAGCCTGTGATAAGGCTAATATTCCCCTGGCTTCACATCCTCCTGACAAGGACTCCAGGAAGATTGATGCCATGGCTAAAAAACAATACATGGCAGCGTCCTTGGGACTCAGACAAGCAAATTACGTGGCTTATGTGGCAAGAAACCAAAAATCTAGATGGGACACTGTCATGGCTTTGGCCAAACAGGCCCCTGGCCAGCTTGCTAAGGAGCTGGAGCAGGTGGCTGCTGCTGGTATTGAGGCATCCAAGGTGCAGTTCCATGCTGCTGTGGATTCTAATGATGTATCCTCTAGAGTCATGGCTACATCTGTGGCCTTTCATAGGTTGGCTTGGCTCAGGTGTACTAGTTTGTCACAGGATACCCAGACTAAGGCTATGGATTTTCCTGTGGTAGGAAATTCTCTGTTTGGGGAGCAGACAGAGAATTACATGAAGAAAATGGATGAATATAGGACAACTTATAGGAGTGCACAAGCCAAGGAGCGGCAAGCCACTCCTCAGAGGCAGACCCCCAGGGGTAGAGGTAGGCCTTTTCACAGGCCTTTTTACCAAACCCAGGCATCCTCTGCTTATGCTCAGAGGGGGTTCTTCAGAGGGAGAGGCAGACGGGGTGCAAGCAGGTCTGCTCCCACCCCTCAGCCTAAAGCCCTTGCCAAACAGGCACCCTGATGGGGTGCCCAGGGCTGGTTCTCCATTACCTGTAGGGGGCAGGTTGGCTTACTTCGTTCAGGACTTGGAGTCTCTAACATCAGACAAGTGGGTCCTGGAAGTAGTAAGCCAGGGTCTGGTTCTCAGCTTCAAAAAATTTCCAAAGATGAGAATCAGATCTTTTCCACCTGCAAACCCTCTAGAGACCTTTGCCTTAGAAACAGAAGTCTCAACCCTCCTGGCTCTCAGAGCTGTAGAAAGGGTTTCTCCCCTACACCAGGGCAAGGGTCTGTACTCCAGGTACTTCCTTACCCCAAAAAAGACAGGAGAATGGCGGCCCATTTTGGACCTAAGATATCTGAACAAGCACCTTTGAAACCAAAATTCAAAATGGTGACTCTGGCAATGATTTTACCTTCTCTAAGGCCAGGGGACTGGCTAGCTTCCCTGGACCTCAAGGATGCCTATTTCCATGTTCTCATCAGAAGCTCCCACCGAAAGTACCTCAGATTCGAACTGCCCCTCAGGCCATTACCAGTTCAGAGCAATGCCCTTCGGCCTTACCTCTGCCCCAAGGGTATTCACAAAATGTCTAGCAGTAGCAGTTGCTCATTTAAGGAGGCAAAAGATTGCCATCTTTCCCTACCTAGACGACTGGCTCATTGTAGGTCAGTCTCCAGACCAGGTCAAATCACACCTGCAAGTTACCCAGCAGCTGCTCACCTCTCTGGGCTTCTTGCTCAATCTTCCAAAGTCAGTTCTGGAACCTGTCCAGGTACTCACCTTTATAGGTGCAGAATTGGACACAAAGCAGGCCAGAGCCTTCCTGCCCATAGAAAGGGTAAGGAACCTAGTGGCCCTGGCCTCCTCCTTCACTCTGCAGGTCTCTCGACCAGCAAGGCACTTCTTACAGCTACTAGGACACATGGCTGCCTCCACAGCTGTAGTGCAAGGAGCAAGGTTTCAGATGAGGGACATTCAGTTTCACTTGAGAGCCTTTTGGTCTCAAAGAAAAGATCCCCTTTCCAGGTTGATCCCAGTGACTCAAACCCTGATCCAGGCCCTTCAGTGGTGGCAGGATCAGAGCAATTTGAGACTAGGGGTCCCCTTCATCCCTCTATCTCACTCCTTGACCCTTACTACAGATGCGTCCCTTCTGGGATGGGGAGCTCACATGGGCAACCTCTCCACCCAGGGAGTGTGGTCCCCTCAGGAATCTCTGCTCCACATCAATTTGCTGGAACTCAGAGCTGTTTTTCTAGCACTTCAGGTGTTTTCTGCATCTGTTCAGAACAAAGTGGTACAAGTCAGAACAGACAACACCACTACAATGTGGTACATCAACAAACAAGGGGGCACTTGGTCTTCGGCCTTGTGCACCGAGGCAATGAAGTTGTGGTCTCTGGCTTATTCCCTGAACACTTCCCTCATAGCAGTTCACCTCCCAGGAAAGGACAATGTCCTGGCAGATGCTCTCAGCAGGATTTCCCAGGGCCATCACGAATGGTCACTGGATCCCCGAGTACTGGGGATAGTTTTTGCCAGATGGGGCACCCCTCAGATAGATCTTTTCGCAGCCCCAGACAATCACCAACTTCCACTGTTTTGTTGCAGGCTCCCAGTGATGGGCTCAGTCCCCCTGGATGCCTTTCTCCTAGATTGGGAAGGGAAGTTTCTATATGCCTTTCCCCCCTTTCCTCTCCTATTCAAGGTGCTAGTCAAAATCAGATCCCAGCCTTGCAAGATGATTCTGATTGCTCCAGATTGGGCCAGGCAGCCCTGGTACCCACTCCTTCTGTCCTTAGCAGTCCATCTTCCCCTGTGTCTCCCCAGGAATCACAACCTGTTAACTTGTGCCCAGGGGAGAGTTTGGTATCCGAATCTCAAATCCCTCAACCTCAAGGCCTGGCTCTTGAGGAGTTAGAATTTGCTGACCTACACCTTTCTCAAGGTGTTCTTGAAATCCTGAAGGCTTCTAGGAAGCCTTCCACTAGGGCTACTTATAACTCTAAATGGAAAAGCTTTTCCATCTGGTGTTCTGGGAAACATATTTCCCCGGAATCTGCTGATTTGCCCATTGTTTTGGACTATATGGTCCATCTTAATTCTTTGGGTCTGAGACCAGCTACCCTGAAAGTACATTTGGCAGCTGTCTCTGCTTTTATTTCAGCAGGAAAGCCCTCCTCTCTTTCCACTCACCCTGTATTTTCCAAGTTTTTCAAAGGATTACTTCATACTAATCCACCTTTCAGGGACCCGGCCCCTGCCTGGGATCTTAATGTTTGCATTGCTCAGTTGATGCAACCCCCCTTTGAACCTCTGTCTTCTGCAGAGCTTAAGTACTTGACTTGGAAAACTGTTTTTCTAGTAGCTATCACTTCTGCCAGGCGCATAAGCGAGTTACAAGCTTTGTTAGTGGAGACTGACTTTATTTCCTTTCACAGGGATAAGGTAGTCCTTAGGACTAACAGGAAGTTTTTGCCTAAGGTGGTTTCAGACTTTCATCTTAACCAATCTATCTCCCTTCCAGTGTTCTTCACTGACCATTCCTCCTCTGGTGAGAGGAGGTTGCACAGCTTAGATGTTAAGAGGGCCCTAAGTTACTATATAGAGCGTACCAAGGGTCACAGGTTCGAATCCCTCCAACTTTTTTTCACTTATGGTGAGGTTGGGAAAGGGAAACCTGCCACTAAGAGATCCATTGCCAGGTGGATTGTCTCTTGTATCCAATTTTGTTATCAAAAACTGGGAAAAGTTCCCCCTTCAGGCCTGAGGGCTCACTCTACCAGAGGTACAGCTGCGTCTCTAGCTGCTGCCAGAGACATCCCTATCTTAGAGATATGTCAAGCAGCTGCTTGGAAAACAGTACACACTTTCACCAAGCATTACTCCCTGGATGTCCAGGCCAGGAGGGATGCTCGGTTTGGCACAGCCGTGCTTCAGAGCCTATTCCCTAAGCAGGTTCTGTCCCTCCTCCATGGAGGTACTGCTGTGTAGTCTGCATTGTCATAATATAGCAAGACTTCATGTTGTTTGAAGAAAAAATTACTCACCTTAGTAATGTTGTTTCTTCTAATGGAGTCTTGCTATATTACGACCTCCCCCCCAGCCTGCCCCTCTCAGAACTTCTACTTGGGTATGGGGTGGGCAGTCCAGTGTTGGCACTTGTTTATGCCCATTTTATGTTTACCACCCCTTCTTTTTGGGTTTTTGGGGTGTTGTGTTTTATTTTATCTTATCTTATCTTACTTTCTGGTCCCCTGACTTGAGTCTTGGTGTTGGGGCCAGGAATATGTGTTAATATTTAAGTAGCCAGTTGGCTAGTGTAGGTTACAGCTTCCACACAGAACCTTAGTGAGTTTTGCTCGTAAAGATCTGACGGTTTCAGTTTGAAATTATCCAGACAGAGCTTTTCTAACCGAGCTCGTGCTCTAAGCTCCATGCCTGGCATGGAAGTTAACTCTTTCACCTCCGGAGCAGTTCTAATGGTGGGACAAACTGCAATTGTCATAATATAGCAAGACTCCATTAGAAGAAACAACATTACTAAGGTGAGTAATTTTTTCTTCATGGCCACCCTTGCAAAAACATAATTGTTCAGCATAGTTTATATTTCTGGCCCTTCAGATCAAACATGATTTAGATCAATCAAAAAAAATATATATGCTCTTGGAAATCATGGTATTTTTATAGCCCAAACTTAGTGAAATTTTGCATATATTTTCTGCAAACTGGAGTAAAAAATCATTTTAATGCACCATGTTATTCACAACATGTCATGCACTTTATGTGCTCCATATTCGGCCAGCCCCTGTACTTCCAGACTGATCTACAAGTGGAGCTGTGGGACTGTGCAGTAACGCTGAGTAAACTGCATGCAAATCAGGGCATAATGAGATGCTAATCTGAATGTTTGCCCAGAGGCTACCTAAATAGGCTCATTTGCATGACACTTTTGAATATGGCAAAGTTTAGCCCCGGGTAAACGTGTTTGTATTGGGCAAATGGCTTAGCTTTGTGCTAAACCCACACAAATGTGTTAGCGCCACGCAAACAGTTCGGGGAATATTATACAGTTTTGCACACTGTACTTTCATATGCGCTGCTGCCTGCAGCTGTACTGAGTCCACGCATTTGCTGGTACACACATTGGCCACATAGTTCACCTCTACCTACCTTCATGTCACCGTGCACTTGGCTGCTGTTGTGGTGTGCACTTCCTGGTTGCTATTTTCAGAACTGTCTTATTCCCGGGCTATGTTTGCACTGCACTCCCAGTCCAGATTGTCCGGCTTCCTTAGCATGCTATATTCAGCAGGGTTAGCACTGGGGCTATCCCTTTTGAGTACAACGGGCTATTGAGTCCGGGCTAATTTAGCACGCCGGGCAGTGCTAATTTAGCCCTGTGGCAAAGTTTTGAATATCTGGCCCAGTATGTGTAGAATATATGCACAATATATTTTTGTGTATATGTATATGTAAGCAATAAGCCATGACAGGGTGTGCGTTAGACACTTTAACACACGGCTAGGAGGCGTAGTGAGGCACAAGGCCACCGGCCGAGTGCGTCCAGCCTCCTAGCCATGTGTTAAAGTGTCTAACGCACACCCTGGAGTGGCTTATTGCGCTTATGAAATGGCCATCTTTAATGCAAATTGCATTTGGTAGGTTAAATTTCCAATTTAAAGTAGGAAAAAACATGTATGTTTGTGTCATTTTTAATAAAATAGTTCCTCCGCCTAAGTGTCCTGTGGGTTTTTTTTTTGCACTTAAGGACTTTTGTCCTAGAAAGGCTTCTGTACTTTAGGTCTGGTTGTCATGGCAGTATTCACCTCACCCCCCACACACATGTTGTGTGGAGACAAGAAAAAAAAAAAGAGTAAAATGCATCTGGTTTGTTTTTTTCATAATTAAAAGTTCAAACTTCAAGATCAGGTGGGCTGGTAGAGAGAGACACAGAGCGAGCAGGAGGGCAGGTACAGAGATAGAGTGAGCAGGCGGGTAGCGAGATCGCGGTTCCGTTTTAAAAAAAAATAGATGGACGAGCAGGCAGGTTGGGAGAGACATCGCGGCTGTATTTTACAAATAAAAATGAGAATTTCAACAGCGAGTGGGCTGGCTCGAAGAGAATTGAGAGGAGCAGATGGCTGGTGTACAGATTGCGGGCTGTTCTGTTCCATTCCCCACCCCCGAGGAACAGAGCGTGTATGCAGTTCATTTCATGCTATATTAAAACACTGGGGCAATCTGAACAGGAGGACACTGGGGCAATCTGAACAGGAGGTCAGAGGTATTTATTTTATTTGTTACAGTTCGGCTGGCACCACTTATGGCACAAACAGGATGGCTGCTTTTTTTTTTATTAAGGTTCTGAGTGGGTAGCATCACCTATATCAATGCCCACTGCCCAGTGTTGGACCTTTTTCCTGTGCATCAGACTGAATATCACATCCCTAGCAGCCAATCATAGCTCCTATTTTATGATGCACATTTCATAAATATATATATCAAATATATTTTTGCAAATGCTTGCTATGGTACTGTGTACGTATTTGTATAACTAATTTGCATATTTCAAAAGTTCATTTTATCAACCAAAAGCATGGTAATTTCTATTTTTAAAATAGTTTTGAATTGACAGCATTAGCTTACAAACCAGAGGGAAAGGTAAAGAGCAGAAAATAAGTACATGCTGGAATTCACCCCAAACATAAAAAGAAACCAAACAGTGGTGGTATAAATAACAATTTGAGTCTTACAAAATAATGAGATCAAGGGGTAAGTTCTGTGTATAAATATAAACATGTAATCTGTAAATTTGTAGTAATGGTGTATTATTAAATTATGTGTTCTATACTGTAGTTATCTAAGTGGTTGTTAGTAATAAGAATTCCAAATACACAGTTGTGGATATGCAGCATCAAGATTAATCTATTGTTTGGGCATTTTAAGATATTTTTTACAATGCATATATTTAAAAAAAACTATTTTAGGACTATGTCGAATATATAAAAAGCATATCTATTAAATATTCAAAATATATACACAGATGGTATGCCCTCTCGTACGGTGACACCAACACAGCGAACTACGCTCCTGTCGGCAAAATCGACACTTTGCCGACAGGTCGCTGTGTTGGTGTGCCTGAGACAGAGGCATGCTGTCTCCTAGTCCTGCTGTCCCACTCCCCAGTTAACTCCGACTGAGCAATAATCCTGTAGTTGGCGGGTAAGGGAAGTGGAGTCCCCCATGGGGGTTCGGGAGGCAAAGCCCTTGATAGAAAAAACAGGACCGGGAGTCTGCAAGGAATCATGCCGACCGCGATTTGTGGTCAACATGATTCTTGTTGCTGTAACAACGGTCAACATTAGAGATGTCGAACCGGCGTGGTAGAGCCTACACAGATATATAAAATATATATCATGCACCTATTATAACGATATCATGGAAATATATTTATGATATATCTGATATATATCTGTCACATATATTCTGCAAATAAATACACTTTTATAAATATATCTAAAATATATTTCTTTTCCATATGGGTGAATAAAAATTCACAGAATATGTATTTATTTATTTTGTTTTTGTTTACCGGATGAGTACCATAGCCAAAACATGACTATTTTCAGGCATGACCCGGGAGGTTACAAAGACACAGGAAATACAGTAGTTTCAGGGTAAGACATAGGAAACCAATTTACAGTACATGAGTGAAATAAAAACAAGATAGGACAAGGGTTCAATAATACAATGACAGTGATTCATAAAAACACAACCAGTTAGAGGAATCTGGTTAGGGGTGAGGATGAAACTAACAGCAGTGAGACATAAGTGCAAGTACAAAGGACTAAATGACAGAATAGGTGGGGACAGAAGCAGGGAGAAAAACTGCGGAAAATTCAGGGGGGGTTGAAGCAAGAGCAGGAGGCCTGGCTAAAGAGGGAAGTGCGATATTTGTTTTTGAATTGAGCATGACTGGAAGCAAGGTGAACATCAAGAGGCAGGGAGTTCCAAAGTTTGGTCGCTGAGTGGGAGAAGGCTAGGTTTAACAAGATATTTTGATGAAATATACAAAAATAGTATCTAAGATATATCTGAAATATATGCATCAGATATATCTCAAATATTACAAAACCAGCCAATCTGAGATATAATGCATATATTTGGAAACTACTATGAACATACATATATATATATATATATTTTTTTTTTCACATTTTGTTCTCCCCACCTACGTCCCTGCCAGAGCCGTCCCTTCAGGAGTTGCCAATGAAACCCATCCCTGCCACCAACTTACCTGCTGCTTGGGTCCCTCCATCCTACTGTGGATTACCCCCCGGGTGGGGTTCAGGGTGGGGCAGAATACCCTTATACCTTGTATCTTTATCAGGTCCCAGAGACAGCGGCAGTCAGTGACATATCAGGACTGGGCTCGGCGCTCCATCTACCAATCTCTGAGGTGATTTGCCCTTTTTCTGTGCGACGCTGTGTGCCCGGCGAGCATCAAGTGCACACCGTCATAACACCCCCCTCCTCCTTCCACGAAGGAGCTGCCCCAGAGCTGATTGGCCCCGGACCTTCGGCCCTGACCAATCACGCCCCAGTGACTCGGTGTGCTGTCATGCCCCCAGCCTCCACTAGGGGTCACTGCTTGCTGACTAGGAAGCCCTCGCTCCTCCCGGAGAAGGTGAGCTGTCATCGGATGCTCCAACCTTTCTCCCACCAGCCAACCCTCGGCGGCCCGAATTCACTCCCGAACCCAGGTCACCGGCGTAGTGCGAGGTGTGACGTCCAGTGCCTTAACCCTCAGCACCACTGGGCCGGCTATGAACAAAAATTTATGGATGAAATTCAAAAGCTATTTCAAATATATTTTACAACATATAGTCAAAATATATTTCTTTTCCATATGGGTGATAATGCTTCAGGGCATGGGTCCAGCAGTCTCTAAGCTGCATAATGCAAGCTTGAATTTTCTGGCCCACAAGCACCTAGCTAACATTTGATCCTCTGGTCCCTCCCTCATAATACTTGTGCCTTAAGCAAAATAAGACCTGCTCCACCCAGAGGTCTTATATCTCCAGAATCTCCTTTTTAATACACGCACCTGTGGAGTAACCAAAATATCCTCTTGAAATTGTTGCAGGGTTTGAAGGGTCTGCTGCAATTGGTGCAATTTAGCCTCCCTTGTTTTATAGTGGTGTGGGGCATACACCACTAGTTTTCCCTGAGTACAACTTTCAATGTGTCCATAGTGTGGCAGGATCCACACCCTGGGTTGTATTATTGTAGAGTATCTGTGGTATCCAGGTTTCAACATCCTCAAGGAATGCAACATTAATGAATTATGACAAATTATATCACCAGTGTGTGTTCTTAATGGTTTTGCCACATGCAGCTCCGCTAGGACTGGGGCTTGATCAGAGCAATGGATTGTGCCATGGTGCACTGAATGAGTCTACCATTTTGGTAGGCAGAAATAAACAGTCCAATCTAGCATTGGTGTGGAAATGGACTGAATAGTCAGTATTGTATAACAGGTAGGAGTTTAAGTGCTGCCATACATCCACTAGCCCCAGTTGTTTCACGGTGGCCTTAAGGTATTTTTGGAGCTGTGTTTACCTGTAGAAACATGGATTGGAAGCATCCTGGTCTGGATGCATTGTAGTACTGAAAGTCCCCATCTAATAGAAGCTGTCCATTTAAAAGAGGGAGCAATTTATTTAACAATGGTTGAGCCATACATTTAGTAGATTCCGGGGCAAATAGACATTGCCTAATGTAATAGGGCTTCCAAATAAGGAACCTGTCACAATCCCATAACAACCTTCACTATCTTGCTGAATCTGATCAGTCTGTATAGGAATGTGTGCACAGGCTAATATCAACACTCCTCTCCACCTGCCTGCATTATACAAGGAAGAGGCCAGCACTGTATACCCATACTTTCCAAATTTGAGGTGTTCAACCTGAGAAAGATGAGTTTCCTTTAGAAAAATAATTTCTGCCAGTTCTCAGCATAAACAGAAATAAGAAACATAGAATTTGATGGCAGACAAGGACCACTTGATCCATCTAGTCTGCCAATTTCTCCCTTCCTACACTATTACCACAGACCATGCCTGATCTATAGCTGTTTCTTCCTCTCCCTTCCATTCCACTGTGATTCCCTTGTGCTTATCCCATGCATTCTTGCACCCCACCACCTCTGCTGGAAGGCTGTTCCAGGAATCCACCACTCTTTCTGTGAAGAAGTACTTCCTCACATCTTTCCTGAATCTACCCCCACCAGCTTCTTGAGATGTCCCCTGGTTCTTGAACACTTTTCTTCTGAAAAATACTGCCCTCCTATACCTTATTTACTGCTGTGAGGTATTTAAAGGCCTTTGTCATATCCCCTCTCTCCCTCCTCTGTTCCAGGTGTATATATTGAGGTCCTTTAGTCTCTCCTTATAGGGCTATTCAATGTTACAAATAACATTTGTTTTCTAAACCTTTTGATTGGATTATGGACTCTGTTAACATTAAAGGACAGAACTTTAGTTGTCTGTGCCATAAGGAATCTTAGGATACACAACTTTTGGCTGAAGATATTTCCCAGCTGTCACAAGTAATTTAGGTTGTTGCCCCCATATACAGCATGTGCAAAACTCTGGCATTAAGGAACAGTAACAGCAAGAATATTATTAACAACACACAGAGATAACATACAGTACACAGTGGGGTGTGAACTGGGTGCCTTGCAGAAAAACAAAAAAACATACCAACCATAAAAAGTCAGCAGGGCTCCTTATTGTAAATGTAACCCTTTTCCTTCCTAGGTAGGGGGCTTGAAACAATTGAGCCCCTTGGCAGAGCAAAGCCAGATGGACGGACGGCTCCACTTGGGAGGAAAGCAGGTAATGGTATCCAGCTCCCTCTGCATAAAGTCTTGCATTATGAATTTGTTTGTAGATGTTCACTGGCAAGAGGGTTTTGTTTGTTCAAGAGTTTCATCTATGCCACTCTAAAGTCCACCCCTACAGAAATGAAATAAGTCTCAGATGAGATGCGGCATGTGGATAAAGGAGAAAGACAAATAAAACAACAAATATATTAGTCTCGTTGATTAGAGTGCTTCCAGATTGAGATCAGTTGAGGCTGGGGAGAGGAAGCAAGGAGCCACATTCCCCATAAAGAGAGCAGGAGGAGGGGCAGAAGTCTTCATGGAACCACATCTACCAGACCTCCAGGCATCTATTATGCCTTGGTGCTGCTTAGCTGTTTCTTTGTTAAAGTGGCATATGTTAAGAGAACCAAGGCAACTCACAACCACATAAGATGATGGTGGCTTCAGCTGAGAATAGGCCCTTTATCTTTAAAAACAATATCCACAAGCTTGCGACTCACTCAAAGTTGTGGCGGTTTATTTGAGTGGGAGAGCAGAAAGGGGACACCGGGCAAGGCTGACCCTCGAAGAAAGCATGGATCCAAACATTACTTACCACAATGGTTCTGTCGTTATGTTCGGGCTGCTGGCTCCAGAGCTGCCTGAGGCCTCTGTGGTCTTGCTGGTACTTAGAAACTAGAAATTTGCTGGCAGAAAAGGACCCTTTGGCCTATCCAATCTGCCTGATATACCCGCCTCTACCTAGTTTATCTTACTCCCTCTGTTACATACCCTCCCACTTCTATTTAGCCCCATGTAGGTGTCCCAAGCTCTCTTGAATTTGTCCACTGAATCCACCCTCACAATCCATTCTGGCAGCCTGTTCCATGGACCCACAACCCTCTCAGTGAAAAACTTCCCCCTTACATCTCCTCTACATCTACCTCCCTCCAGTTTAAACGCAAACTGGAGGATACTTGGTGGCAGATCTTTTTTGTAGTTTATATCTTTATTAACTTTTTCAACATTAATACATACAGCGGCAACAGGTTCAAGTTCCATGAAAAATATTACATTGTGAGTTAGATAATTGACATCAGTTAAGGATTAATCATCAAATATGTGCTTCAGAAGACATTAGAACACATATTGTAGCTTTGTATACAGCAATTAAAACCTAGATGTACATTCTGGTGAAACAGGACTGGTCTATCTGATAAAGATAGAAGTAGAAAAGAAAAAAAAAAGCGTAACAAGAACCAATAGTAACACTCAAAAAAAACCACACTGGACTGTCTGTCTAGGTTATTACACAACAAATGCAAGGACCAACTTACATATCAAAGAAGAGTGAAATAGCTGGATACTCTTTTGTGCTGAGTGTACTATGATAAGGCCCGACAGTATCAGTTACTACCCTGAACCCGGAAGCCTAAGTCATTGGATGGCCAAGAGCAAAGCTGTCACAGGTTCGGTAATTGCTCCTGAGACATACAACAAGAAGGAGGACCAGGTACTGTGGTGTGCAGGAGAAAGCTAAGTCTCTCATTGTGGGCTAATATGCCCACTACCTGCTTCCATATGTGTAACGATGGGACTCTGTCCTCCATCTCTGTAGCAGGAAATGTTTGGCCTCTATGGACACAGGGGCGAGCCAGTGGATTTGCTACTTTCTCAAGTGGAGAACACCCAAGGTGGAGCCAAGAAGGAAAAGCTGTAGAGAATGAGGGATTGGGCAATGTAGCACCCCTGGCACATGAGGTGAACCCCTCGCCAAAAGTCTGCTACCACAGGGCAAGTCCACAGAATGAGATACAGAGAAGCCCCCAGAGCATGACATCTCCAACAGGTATCATTCAGTAACACCCCAAGGGAACGGAGGACTTTAGGAGTATGGTACCAATAATGCAAAATTGTATTTTGTATAAGATGACTCCAAGAGTCTTTCACTACCATATGAGCTAGTGTCCAGCAGTCATACCATTCCTCTTGGGAAATAGTGCAATCCATATCAGATTCCCAGTGGCATTTGGCTATGAAAGTAGGATTAGGTCGGGCATCCATAATCACCCTGTAAATATGAACATCCTTACCCATAACTCTCTGAAGTCAGGCATGGGTTGGTGGGGTATTGATTGCCTCTAGATCTCTAAGGTGGGGTCTCAGCAATGGGAGGATAGCATTTCAAATTTGCAGAAATCTCCAGTGGTCTTTGGGGGGGAATATCCTTTGATATGTGAAGCTGCTTGAAAGACTGCAGATGTCCGGACTTGGGGAGTAGTAAGTCTTTCAGGCAGCAAATACCCCGATTCAAGAATAGGGGTTTGCTTCCCATGGTAATCAACATGTTTCCCCAAAGAGGAATGTATTCTATAGGGTAATGGTCCTGGTGCAACAGTTTACCAAGAAACTTCCAACTTGTCACCAAGGCCGACATAGTGGGCATCAACCGGACCCTTTTGGGAATAGTACTGTACAGGGTCACTACAGGGTCATATTGGGGAGGCGCCTGAGAGAGAAAGGATGTTTCTATCTGAAGCCATAAGGGGGGGCATTCTGCATCATCCAGGAACCATTGCAAGGTCTGCTTTGCCATGAATGCTATATAATAACCTCTACACCACAGCAGTCCCCATCCCTCTGAATGCCAGTATGCCATCAACTTATTTATTTATTTATTTTTTGTTGACCGGGTAAGTGCACTAGACAAATCCTGCCTATTTTCAGGCACAACCCGGGGTAAGGGGATACAGATGAATGCCAACTGACCTTGAACCAGATTAAGCTGTTGGTGGTATTTTTAGTGAATGAGGGAAATTTGGCCAGAACACTGGGAAAATTCCCTTACTCTTCAGCAGGGGTGCTGCAGAGAGTCAGTGCGTGTTTGGAAATCAGATGGCTGCAGAGAGCAGCAGAGGATGGACAGCTGCGTGTCTGCTCTTCACTCCTTCTTGCGAGGACAGTGGTTTGGCTGGGATGCACCTGAGCGGTGGACAGCACATCGTACTGGAATCCCCGCAGCAGGCAATCCCGTAGCACGATGCAGAAGACATAGGGAGTTATGCGTCAGGGGAAAGCCCGGTACTTTGGGCAGAGCCTGCAATATTGGTCGAGATAGCGAGTGATGGTGATGTGGAAAAGTATGTAGACCAGGCCTCGTTGCAGGGGTCTGATGCAATGAATGCTTTGTTAGAACGGAAACGTTGGATTTTAGAGGAAGCGATAGAGGAGTTCAAAAAAGTGCAATTACAGGCTGAAGAAGAGCAAAAGAGAAAGCGACCCGCTTTGGATTCTCCTTCAGACCTACCAGGTACTGCTTCAAAAGTGTTGAGAGGTCTGGTAGTTTCTGATCTGGGGAACGAAGGAGCCCTGCCCCAGGATCCTAACCCCCATGGTTGTTGAGTCCTGGTCCCCACAACGAGCTCTTCAGGGGGCGGGCTGGATACAAACCGAGAAGGGAGACTGGATAGCCGACCCAGTAATTCCTCTTCCTGGAGTGATCGAGGAGGGTGGGGGTAAGGCTGAAACAAGTATTGTGGATGGGGTATCTAACTCTATGCCTGACTGTGCTGGAATTTCCCCTGTTGATGCTTCAAACAGTCCATTAGAGCAGGCCCCTCCACTTGTTGTTATCTCCACAAAAAACCTACAGGCTGATATTTCCTTGTCTCCTATACTTATGATATCACAGCATGAGGTTCCTGAGATGTCTGGTAATATGAGCGATGTGCGCTCTGATTTAAATACAGTACAGGACCAGCCTGTCCTTACTGAACCTCCTGCTACGTTTGCTAGCTTGTTTAAAAAAACCTGTCACCCTGGCTAAACGCAGGAATGCAGTACGTTTAAGATTTCTGGGTCCTATGGATGCTATGCCGGATCGTTTTTATATTGGAAAAGTTTTGATTAAACAACTGCTGGGTTTTTCGCCTAGTGAGGTGTATGCCCTTATACATAGCCCAGGTGACAATACATATGACATCAGCTACTGCACTCCAGATTTGCTTAATAAACTCTGGATGAGATATGCAGTTTTGAAAACAAATACGGCCTGGTCCCATTTTCAAGCCATCCCTCTCACAAAACAGTCATTTAAAGTAATAACTGTGCTTTTTCAAAATGAGGGAGTAAATGTTGAAGATATCACATATTGGTTGGAAAAAAAATTTACTATTCAGGGGAATCCAGAACCTATATTGGACAATGAGGGATTTTTTGAATGGAGGGTGGAGATATAAGGTTAACTTATTACAGACGGATGAGGGATTACAGCACTTACCCAGTTGTGTTTATTTGGGACGTGATAAAAGGTTTATTTTTTAACCGGGTCAACGCAGACATTGCTATAAGTGTGGTTCTCCTAGATATCTTAGTAGAATGTGTGAGATAATTAAATGTGCTCAGTGTGGTGAATTGGGTCACGTTTTTTCTGATTGTCATCATCCTATTAAATGTTCTCTTTGTGAGGAAGCACAATCATTTGTTGAGTGCCCTTGGGCTGCTCAAAACAAATCTGGAGATTAAAATATTCAAGATTTTTATATTAATACAGCAGTTAAAGCAGCATTGAGACAATGGCCTCCCCTCCCCTCCCTAGAAATGTACAAATACCCATTATGGTCGCTCGAGAAACTGCTTTACTTCAAAAAGACCCTGGGACCCAGTTGGGTTGCTATACTTCTGTACCTAGTACAGTGACAGTGGAACCTATTCCCCAGGTGGTTGTTTCTGGTACCACACCGGTCTCAATGCCTCCATCCCTTCCACCTGAAGAGGCTTTTATACTGGTGTCTACCAGAAGACGTAGCCTTAGATCTGGAAAAACAAGAACAGTTGTTCTTGACCCTTCTATGACATCTATTCGCAATCCCTCCCATGTACTACAGGATGATGCACGTATAGAATCTAATTCAGCCTCAGTACATTCCTCGCAACATAATGGTACATCTGATGAGGAGCAAAACTTGCCACACTCAGATTCTGTTAAAAAGGAAAAGAATAAATTAGGAATGAGGAAAGGGAGTAGGAAGAAATATTATTATTATTTTTTTTTGCTGATGGTATGAGATGCAACTTAGATTTTGGCACGGTTTATATTTATTTCAGATGTTAAAGATCTATAAAATTTCAGTTGCTTCTTTGAATGTGAATAGTATACATTCTGATAGGAAATGTTTGTTGATCCTTTCCCTTTTTGAAAAGATGGACTATGATGTTGTACTTTTGCAAGATACCAGACTACATTCTAAAGTTTATGTTGAGTTAGCAACTGCTGGCTGGAGATGGGGTGTCACTTACTGATCGGTTGGTGATGATCTCTGTAGTGGTGTGGGCATTGCCCTTAATAATTCCACAGTACGAGTATTACAATTAGTTGATATTTTTCCTGGTTGAGTTTTACTGTTGGATGCAGTGATTAGTAGCCTGCAGTGTCGCCTTATAAATGTATACCTCAGACAAAATTTGCGAGAGTTGAAATGTTTCGACTAATTCAACCGTATTTAGTTACATCTAAGTATGTATTCTTGGGAGGCGATTTTAATTGTAGTAGGTATAAGATGAATAGAGGACTTCGTACTACTAAGATGTTCTGTGATGCTACTTGCCTTAACGGTTTAATATTTCAAATAGGTCTTAGTGATGCTATGGCCCTTAATGGAACCCTGCAAAAACATATTTTCAAGGTAGTAAAGCTACACGCATAGATTTTTGGTTTCTTTCTAACTCTTTGCAGATTGTAGAGACCAAAACTCTGCCAGTTGCTTCCTCTGACCATGTAATTATTGAAGCCATGGTTGCAAGCCATACATCTATGCATCGGGGACCAGGGTATTGGAGATTGAATTTGGCTTTGTTGCTCCTTACTACAATAGAAGAAGGCTTTCTAGCTCTATTGCAGGCCAGAAAATCTGTTGTGTTGTCTTTATGATACATACCGAGAATGGTGGTTAGATACTAAAACTGATATCAGGCGTTTTTTTCAAATTATTGGCAGACTCCATGGTAAATATAAAACTGATGCATATTTAAATTGTAGAAAGCAATTCCTGGACTTGCATTTTCAGGCAGCTAATGGTGACGTTTCTATTCTTCCCATGTTACACAAAATTAGAGAGCAAATGAATAAATTACAATATGATCGTTCCAAATCTTTGGACAATGAATGCCGTTTTGGGACTCAGGGTACTAAAGCCTTTATGAATTCATTTCAAGTTAGCGCTGCTCAAAGACAAAAGAAACACATGATGGGACTTTCTGACCAGACAGGGAATTGGTGTACAGACCCCAGAGATATTATGCATATTGTTGACCTGCATGTCCAATCCCTTTTTGGTATCACTGAACCTTCACTTCAAACACATAGGACATGGTTGGGACAGTGTAATTTGCCCCAACTGTTGGAATCTGGGACATCCATGTTGGTAGCAAACATTATATCACTAGAGGTCTCTGCTGCGCTTACACAAAGTAAGACAGGTACGGCCCTGGGAAATTATGGTATCCCTTATGAAATATATAAAATAATTTTTCAGTACCTAGAAAAAGAATTTACTGGAGTTCTGAATGAAATATTAAGGACGGGAGTGTTACCTGAAAGTATGAATGAGGGTTTAGTAATTTTCATGTACAAGAAAGGGGACAGAGGGGATTTGTCAAACTGGAAAGCCATAACTTTACTAAACACTGATTTCAAGTTGTTGAGCAAAATATTGAATAATAGATTGTTAAATCAAGCGCATTCCTGTCTACACCCCGCACAGACCTGTTCTATTCCTAATAGGAATATAACAGATAGTCTGATACTCTTACGTGAAATTTTTCACAGGGGAGCTACGGGAGAACTTACAGGCCTGATCATAAGCTTGGACCAGGCCAAAGCCTTTGACACTGTGAGACACGAGTATTTGTGGGATTGTTTGGCCTGGTATGGAATACCTCATACCTTTATTGTATGGATTCAGACCTGTTATGCCAAAGCTACTGCACAAGCATACTGTAATGGCTGGTTAGGTACCACATGTCCCATATTAAGGAGAGTTCATCAGGGAAGTCCATTTAGTGCACTTTTGTATCTATTTACAATAGATCCATTGATTAGATGAGTTTACGGTCATAATACCATTCAGGGACTCTCCTTTTCAAGTAATGACCCTGAGGTGAAATGTATAGCATATGCAGATGATTTGTGTTTTCTGATTGGAGATTTATCTTCTGCACTGTGTCTTAAAAAGATTTTGCAAGGTTTTTTGTAATTTACTGGAGCAAAGATTAACTATGATAAATGTAACTGTATACCACTTAGGGTAGAGGACATTCAATTTACACAGGTAATAGGCATACCAGTGATTAAGGATACGTGCAAAATTTTGGGCCTCTTGTTCGGGAAAGGAGACTTAGCATATTTAAATTGGAAATATAAATTGCAAGCAGCACAAAATATAGTAAATCTATGGAATACATGGAGGCTGTCTAAACTGAAACAGATTCAAATGGTTAAAACCTTTTTATTGCCCATATTTTTATATTTGAGTGCAGTTTTTAGTCTCCCTTCGACCCTGGAAACACAAATATATAGTTGTTTCTTTTCTTGTATCTGGGGTAGTCGATTGAACCCCATAAAGAGATGTTTGTTATTTCGCGAGAAAAAGTATGGTGGTTTAAAAATGTTACATCCTATAGTTTTCTTTTTCACTATGTTTTTCTGCTCAAATTTGAAACAATTATTTACGGATAGAGACACTCAATGAAAACCATGGCTTCTGGATACTATGGGTGATTTATTTTTATTATGGCCCGAACATGATATAATCCCAAGGCAATGGTCTATAACCCATCTCCCACAATCACTTAGATCATGTTTTGGAAAGATTAAAATGTGGGGGATTTCGAAGCACACTATTTTATATCTTAGTAGGAAGGAACTATATGCCTATATTTTACAAAAGTATTTTCAAGACGCTGCACCATTTGATTCCTACTCATCACAAAATAAATTTTTGATAGGCACTATGTTAACTTCTTCCTGAATACCACCCCACGTGTGGGATGTACTATGGTTATCCTTATATGGTAAATTAAATGTCTGGGCTAATTTAAAGCATAAGCCGATCACTGACCGTTATTGCCTTAGAGATACTTGTCCTGAAATACTTGAAACCATGGCACATTTGTTTTTGGAATGTCCCTTTATATCAGATTTTTGGAAACTTGTTAAACACAAGTGGCCTACATTTCCATTATTTCCCTTATCTTTGGAAATATTATGTATAGGTATACTGCCATCCTTATTGATTTAATATGATAATAGTGACACTGTAGTTAATTCTGCTCTGTTCTAAGTTTTATATAAGGCATGTGAGGTGTCGATTTACCATCCAACAGCAATATTTTACACAGGATGAACTGTTTTGTATGGTTGTTAATTCCATCTTTAGGCTGAAAATGCAAGACTATGTCAACTTTTCTCTTTCCATCTGTAAATCTAGATGGGGCTCCATAGATTGGATACAACATCTCTTGTTGGCCTTGGTCTGACCCACTTTTTCGTTATACTTTAAACAGATTTGCGATTCCAGAATTTACTGACTGTTACGTAATAAGAGAAAGTGTGTATTCTCTTTGTATTTATTATATGATATAGTTCTGTATATGATACATTTCTAATGATGGACTGATGTGCTTTTCCATATAATTTCTTACATTTAAATTTTGATTTCTAGTATGCTTATTTTCAGATTCCCTTAAGTATATTTAACATTTTTTGGTTTTGATTTCAGAATTTTCTAAATTTTTCCCCCTGAGGTGATGTACTGTTTTCTTTATGTTTTATTCCATTTTTTTGTACGTGCTATGACTCTGTATGACATATAACTGTTTATTTTCTATGTTCTTCTGCTGATATGAATAAAAATTCCCCTACTCTTTTCGATAAATGCCATGGGATCTTTAACATCCACCTGAACTACCACCAATCCAGGCTGATGAGACCTCAGTTTAATGTCTCATCCGAAAGATGACACCTCAGAAGTGCAGCACTCCTCCCATGCTGCACTACAGTGTCAGTACTGGGACATTAACCCAAGTGCTAGATGTGGGAACTGAACCCACAGTCCTCTGATCTCCCGGCTCCAGAGGCAAGAGTGCTACCTACTGAGCCATAGCGTGGAGGTTTCCCCTCCCAGAGAAAAGAACCCATGGGCTTGTCAATTTTTGAAAAACAGGTACCAGGAATGAATAATGGAAGATTACATAGCAGATAAAAGGATTTTGGGGAACTGGACCATGTGCATTGTTTCAACTTTACCAACTAATGATACACGTAGTGACTTCCTACGATCCCAGTCCATACAAAAAGACTGCAGGCGGAGGGTCTAAGTTGGCTTGCAGTATAGAATGTAGGTAAGGTTTGGTACTGATTCTAAGATATGGGATTCCCTGTGGCACCCATCTGAGGCCAGCGTGTGTAAAGGGAGCTGGCTCCAAAAAAACAGTAGTGCTGGAGTGGGTATTGGGGGTGCTCCTAAGGGGTTGTCTACCCCCAACTAGCATCAGATCCAAAAGATAGGAGCACATCACACAGCACTGAGAGAAAATATGGACTCAGAGATTTCAAAGTTCAATAGCTAAATGAGCTTTATTGCAGAGTAAATCCAGAGTTTCAATCACCATAACCTAAAGCAGTATCACCTCAGCGCTTCGCCCACAAAAAGGCTTTGTCAGGAGAGGGAGACAATTACAACAGGCTTTAAATACCATGTCATACATTGAAATCACCAATAAAAATTAGACCGAGTAAACTCAAACAAGGACTGAAGAAAAATACTGATAAACATATATAGAAACATAGTAGCAGTCACAAAACAGTAGTGTAGTGAACAAACATTATTACAAATAATGCAGAATCAGTCACTAGAGAGTATCTTATTTTATCTATCCCAAGTAAGCTGTGCTAATATATTGTGAACTCCAATGTAGTATCTTGGGCTGTAAGCCGTGTGATCACCCATACAAAAGAATGTAGTAGAGTGATTCCCTGGGATCCACATGAACTCAGCGGAGAATCCAACCTCTCATAAATCTTTTGCACAGTGCATGAAAAGAATAGAGTTCCTAAAATGAGAGCGAAAACAACAAAAAGGCAATTGACAACTTAGAACTACACTATCATAACCATAACCATAACACTGGTTCAATTATCAAATGCAGTTACAATTACATCAGTATCTACATTGGAGGGGGAAGGGGGCAGGGCCGCTGGGGAAGGATTATGTTTATTTAAACACAGGTTGGATACCAAGTAGGAAAGATGGTGGGCAGGAGTGGAGGTGGGTGGATGGGGGTTTAGCAACTAAAATATCATTATGTAGAGAATGCAAAAGGTTCCTATTTAGAATGCGGTTAATTTTCTATCTATCCAGCGAAAATGATTTTCAATCCAAAACCTCATTCAGGCCATTGGTATCCATTGTATTTAGCTTAAATATCTAGAAACTTACTCTTCTGAGAAGCAAATTCATTCTGCTCCCTCCTCTAGTAGGTGGTTTTATTAACTCAAGTGCCACAAATTTAAGACAGGCTATGTCACTGTTATTGTAGGTGCCGGAACAGGGGTCCACTAGGGCCATAGCCTTCCCACTTTCATAAGTGGCCCTATCAGTTTTTGCAATCATGTTAATGTATTTAATAGGGGAGAATTTACCCCTTCCATCCTTGGCCCTACCACTTTTCAAAATGTTCCGGCACCAATGACTGTTGTATGTCTCCCAAAAGTGCCGCCCCATTGGGATAGCGAATCTTCCATTGAAGATGGACCTGACATGCTCCTGCAGGTGTTCTTTGGCCATTCATATCATCCTACCAACATAATATAGGCCACAAGAGCACCATAACACAAATTTAGTGGTACATGTTATGAAATACTTAATTTGCATAATACGGTTGGGATGATTCACAGATTTTGTTGGCACTGTGTAGGCACATACGTTGCAGCGATGGCACTTAAAGAAGCTATTTAGTTTATTTCAAAGCCAAGCAGAATTATCCTAAATTTTTTCAGAGAAATGGCTTCTCACTAGAGTATCCAAAAGGCTGATGCCTTTCCTAAATGTAACTCTGGGGGATGTTCCAGTTGTTTCAGCTAGCCTGTCATCCGATAACAGAATGGGCCAGTTTTTCCATATTATATAACCTATTTGACCTGCTAAGACAATGATACTCGGTGGAGAAAGTGACTGGCTCTAATCTCTTATTTGCCACCCCTTTGTGTTTGGTGATAATAACCTCTCACCACAGCAGTCCACATCCCTCTGAATGCCAATGTGCTCTCAACTTAGCCCCGCTATAGTGTGGAGATTTCCCCTTCCAAAGAAAAGAACCTATGAGCTTGTCAGTTTTTGAAAACCAGGTACCAGAAATGGATAATGGAAGATTACATAGCAGAAACCGGATTTTGGGGAACATGACCATGTACATTGCTTCAACTTTACCGACTAGTAATAAACGAAGCGACTTCCAACAATCCCAGTCTATATGTAAGGACTGCAGGAGGGAGTCTAAGCTGGCTCATGGTACCAATCAATCAATCAATCAAAATCTTTATTTAACCAGGCAATCAGTGTTGAGCATAAATCGTTTTCGAGGTGGACCTGGGGTATACAGGATACAAACAGGTCAGAAGGTATACTGAATAATATACAATGCAGAAAATAAATGCGACACTAGAAAAATATGAACAGGTATTCACAACCAAAAGCATGTACAGAAAAGACAGTTGGAATTTGGGTCAGGGAAATAAACTGGTGACAGATCAAGCAAAGTATATACATATACCAACATATAAAATAATATAGCAGTCAATGAGTACAGCAGAATAATAAGTGCTCAATAAACACTAAAGTAAAGGTCTGGGGTAAGGATGAGGGTTAATAGGCTATTCCGGAGGTATTTCAGAGGAGGTAACAACAACAGAGTAAAAGGAAGGGTCTGGAATAGGGACATAGTGGAATTGAATGGAGAGAAGAAAAGGAACAAAAATATGAAGATGATAATGGACCGCAGCAATAGCAGGGAAACTAAGTTCGGCTGACAAGAGGGTTCCGGACGAGAAGAGAGAGAGAGAGGGGGCTACTGAGAAACAAGCCAGAGATGACAGAAGGGGCAAAAGCTAGGGCATGGGAAGGGGAAGGCAGAGGAGGGGGCCCAAAATGATAAATATCAAACACAGTGTAATTGTAGAGGCAAGGCTCAAGCTAGGCTAGAGTTATGGAATTAACGGCATCAAGTGAAACAGGTGCACGGCTCTTTATTATGACTTAGGTAAAGGGATTTGAAGTTAGAAAGGGAGATAGGATGGGTTAGTTTCAAGGTTTTTTGCAGCTTATTCCACATCTGAGGTAGTACATAGCATAATGCTGCTCTGCCAAAATGTGATTTTGCCTTATAAACATACAGCGCAATGAAGGAAGCGCTTCTCATGGCATACTTGCCGAGAGAACATATCGGGAGGCAGACGGAGATGTAATGATGTAGCATTCCTATGATCGCTTTGTATGTCCAAAAAGCAGCATTCCTCTTTTGTCTGTAGCTGAGGGATGTCCATCCTACTGCCGAGTACAGAAAGCAGTGATGGGTAGAATACGGTAAACCTGTAACAAATCTTAAGGCATGGTGATAGAGTGTGCCTAGCTTTGCTAGAGTACCAGCAGTACCCTGGCCATATAGGAAGTCAATATAGTCCAGTAGAGAGAGAAAGGTGGTTTGAACCAACTTCAGCTAGGCATCTCTAGTGAGTAAGTTATTTATCCTAAAGAAAAGACCAAGTCTCTGCCTAAGTTTCTTTAGCAGCTCTTCAATGTGATCAGTGAAAGTGAGTTTATTGTCCATCTAGACTTCCAAGTACTTGAATTTAGATACATAGTCCAATGGCTCCCCAAGGATGGTGGTGATAGGTAGAAGTGTTCTGTCGACAGAAGGATTTGATGCATGAAAAAGGGGTGATAGGAGCAGTGCTTTAGTTTTGTTAGCATTAAGCATTAACTTTTGGTTTAGTAGTTGAAGCTGCAACAAGTTAAATTCGCTTTGAATGGTTTTCTGTGCAGTTACAGGGGAAGGGCTGCTGACATAAATTACTGTATCGTCCACAAATAGATGTATTTTTGCTTCATTTATGGTCGCGTCAATATTGTTGATGTAGATAGCAAACAGTAAGGGTCCCATAATGGAACCTTGAGGTACTCCCCTCAGCAGAGGTTTTAAAGGAGAGACTTCTCCCTCAGCCTTTACTTGTTGAAATCGATCAGAGAGATAGTTTGAGAACCATCTTAAAGAGAGGACATCTAGGCCCATATTCCAAAGGGATGAGAGAAGCAGGCTATGGTCTACAGTATCAAATGCCTTGCTTAAATCCAAAAACACTGCACTGATAAAATTCTTATTATCCAGCTCTGTTAGCCAGTCGTTGTTCACTTTAGCAAGGGCAGATATTGTACTATGCTGAGCGCTGAAGCCAGACTGTAAGGGATTAAGCAGGTTTTCAGATTCCAGATACTTTCATAGCTGGACACTCACTATTTTCTCCAGCATCTTGGACAGAATTGGGAGTAACGAGATTGGTCTGTAACTGTTAAGATCCCTAGGGTCACCTGATTTAAACAACGGGACCACAAGTGCAGTCTTCCAAATAGGCAGGAGTTCACCCTGAGTCAGAGACAGATTAAAGAGGTGTGTAACTGAAACTGCAAGGACCCGATAACCGACCTTTAAGAAGTAGCGGTCAATAAGGTCAGCCCCAGCGCTTTTTTTGGAGTCTAGCTGTAGGAGGAGGTCTTCGTCTTCTTTCAGGGATGTTGGCTGGAGTGAGAATGATGGGCTGCAGATAAGTGTTTCTACAGTATCCTCTGCCAGTTGGTGATGGAGAGAGCAGGCAGGAGAAGAGTCAAAGGCCAGACCAGCAGTAGCAAAATGATTATTAAATGCATCAAGCATGGAAAGCCTATCGGAGACTACAGAGTCGCCAACTATAATATTGGCAGGAAGATGGTTTCCAGAAGAACGTCCTTCAATCACTTTGATTGTGTTCCAGAATTTAGAGGAACAACTGGGAGCTAGCTCTAGCTGTGTACGGTAAAAATGTACTTTTGCATCTCTAATCAACTTGGTGCAATGATTCCTTGCCCTTCTGAATAGAACCCAATCATTAGGGATATTGGATTTCCTGGCAATTTTCCAAAGCATATCTCTACTCCTTGGGGCACTCTTCAAATCCTCTGTGAACCATCGGAAATTTTTTTCCCTGGTACGGGCTTTCACCAATGGAGCAAATTTGTTTATGGCTCCTAACACAATTTCAGACAAAACGTCATATGCTGCAGTCAATGACTTAGCTAAATAAAAATCCTGCCATTGCAGAGAGTCCCTTAGCTCTGAAATATACCCTCAAGAATCAAAGTTACGAATACGTCTTTTAATAGTAAAATTGGGAATCACTGTAGTTTTGCTGGTGGACCTTACACATGCAATGACGCAGTGGTCATTGATATCTGTGAAGAAGACGCCAGCATGAGAAAATAGTTGAGGTTTGCTAACTAAAATAACATATAACAATGTGCTTTTGATAGGACATTTTTATTAGGCCGAGTAGCCTCGTTAATCAGCTGGGACAGTCCGAAGGAGTCACAGAATGTTTTTAGGGGAGTAGAGGCATTAGTAAACCAATCTAAGTTGAAGTCACCTAGTATAATGTGGTGTAGAATGTAAGTTAGGCTTGATAGTGATTCCCAGATATGAAATCCCCCTGTGGCACCCATCTGAGGCCAGCCTGCGTAAAGGGAGCCATCGGGTCAGGAATCTGTAATGGGGAGAACCTGTGTCTTCCCTGTGTTGACTTGGAGATCAGACAGGGACAAGAACCAGTGAGGAGTTTGCATCAGGGCTGGAAGGGATGCATCCAGGGAAGTGATTAAGACTAAAAGGTCACCAACGTAAAGCAGTGCAAAGTACATCTCTGGGCACACCGAGATGCCCTGTATATGAGGGTACAATCGATTGGCAACTACTAAAGGCTCTATGACCAGAAGAAAGGGAAGGGGCTGGAGGGGAAGGCCCTGCCTTGTACTCTTTTGCAAGGGAAGGAGGCAGCCAGCCAGCCACTGGTGGAAACTCAGGCCAATGGAGATTTGTACAGCACTTGTAACCATTTCAGAAACTGTGGACCACAGCCAAAGTGTGATAGTGCTGCATAGAGAAAAGGCCAGAGGACTGAATGAAAGGCTTTCTCAAAGTCAATCGAGACTGCCATTGCTGGGGGTGGGGGTGGCAGACTCTGCATCTGTCTTTATAGAATACCACTGTTGAAATTGGATCCTATGTCCATATAGGACCACCTTGTAAACAGGACCCTTGGTCCTAATGGTGTGAATTTCCAGTAATTTTCCTGTATAAAAATAAAGATTTTACTACTACCCTGTCATTAGATTAAAGAGGGAATGCAGATGATTAGAACCCAGTCTACTTCTTACGAAACCAGCTTGCGATGAATGCACTAGTCCCGGCAGGAATTTCTCCAGACAAGAGGCTAAAATCTTGGCCAGAACCTTGAAGTCAGCATTAATGAGGGAGATATGATGGTAACTGGTGCAGAGGGAAGTATCCTTGTCCTTCTTTGGACAAACTGTAATTACCACACCTCTAAGTGTTCAGGGAGCTTCCCAGACTCTTATGCCAGGTCATAGACCCCTTTCCTATATGGTACAACCGTGTCAGGGAGAAGCTGATAAAGATCAGCCAGAATGCCAGCATCTCCTGGTGCTTTGGAGGATGAAAGGGATTTAATAGTTAGTGACACCTTCTGAAATGTAGGAGATTTGCCCCAAAACAGCTGGTCCTCAGCCAAGAGCTGAGGGAGGTTGAGGCCCCCTAAGAAATGATGTATGTCCTCCTCAGAGAGAATTTCACCAGTCTTATACAAGTTCTCATAAACCTGTTAAAATAATGGTGCTGACCTCAGGGCGGTTTAGGCTGGATCTGCCCCACTGAGTCGCATAGGGAACATAAGTCCCGACTCACATGTTGAACCCTCAAGCAGTGGGCAAGCAATTTCCTGGCCTGCTCACTCCCTTACCAGTATCACTACTTAGTCTGTACCAAGGCTAGTTCCACCCTACAGAAAATAAGGATATTGTGTCTATATTTTAAAAAGGTGAGAGCATTTAGATTTTACTCTGACATTTCCTGACCTTGTTTAAAGTTATTTTCCCTGGCCTGTACCTCTTTAATTAAGTCCCTCTCTTCCTTCTCACACTGTTTCTTCCTGTGGGCCACAAAAACAATTATAGCCCCTCATAGGTAGGCCTTATAGGCCTCCCAGAGCGTGGCTAGACCGATCTCATGACTGGTGTTTAGGCTGAAATAATTCTGAGTTTCTCTGTGAACTAAATCCTGGAATGCTGAGTCATGCAGTAGCAGGGGGGGTCTAATCACCACTGTCTTGGTCTGGGATAAGGAGGGGATAATTGCAGCCAAATGGAGACAGGGGCATGGTCAGAGAGAATGATGGCCCCAATTTCTGCTTTATGCATAGATTGTGTAAGGGAAAGTGAATGAAGCCAAAAGTCAATATGGCTGTAAGTTTTAGGGGCCAAAGAGAAGAAGGAGTAATCCCGTGCAGTGGGGTGAAGGAGTCTCCACCCATGTGCGAGGCCATATGCTCTCACCAGGGCTTACAATGCTCTGGCAGACATGTTAGGCTGTTGAAGCACGGCTGACCTTCTGTCTGACAGCCCATCCAAAGGAAGATTGAAGTCTTCTCCTAGTAGAAGTAGTAGGCTATCTGGATTAAGTTCACCTATAACGTGGGTTAACTTAGTAAAGAAACCCATGTCATGGTTATTAGGCCCATAAACCCTTAAAAGTGGCATGTACCTCCAAACCCACCCAGTCATGTTTTAGTTTCAGGGCTTCAGTACATATCAAATGAGCTTCTTGTAAAATGGCCACATCAGTGTTCAGCTTTTCAGTTGAGTGAGAACTGCCTTCCTCTTTATGGGGTGGTTTAGGCCCTTCATGTTCCAGGTAATCAAGTCCCTCACTGTATGAGCCATTATGGAGTGAAATGGCATTAAAGGGGAGCTGGGTAGAAGCTCAGGGTAAATAGGATGCAGAATGACCCCCGTGGCCTATTTTGCATAGCCTATGAATACCAATTACAGAACACCTTAGTGTGGGTAATAGCAGTCGGTCCAGTGTAAGAATATGAACAACATGCCCTAACAACCATAACAAACAGGAACAATGTATGTACAAGTGTGGGTATAACCCCCCCACCAAACCCCAGTGTCTACAAATGCAAAAACTAACAGCATTAGAACAAACAGAACATCACCCAAGATAATTTTGGTGTTCATTTCCAAAGCCACAGAGAACTCACTGGTCCTCCAAGTGGCAGAGAAAAAAAAACAGAGGCTGAGTGGCATGGAGCAATACTCACAGCTTACCTCAACTAGGAGAAAGAAATCTCCTAACAAAGCTGACCCCGTGCAAGCCAAAGGTGGGCAGTACTCAATGTGAACACTGGAACATGCAGCACCTCACAATCCTTAATAATGATTCCCCAGCGGGTTGGCACAGCCAGCCTGCTGAGAGTTTTATTTTCTCAGAAGAAGCCAGAAGGGGAAGGAAGGAAACATATTCAATTCAGTGCTTTAGAGTAACTGGTAATTGCTATTTTTCTTTTAAACTTAGATTGTGGGCTTTTAGTGATACTATACTTTCTTTGTTGTCTTTACTTATAATTGTTTTTGGGCTGTTGAAAATGTAAAACATAGTGGTGGTGTAATTCTGTGCTGTCTTTAATTGCTGCAAATTTTATCTTGGCTTGTCTGACTGCCCTGTAGTTGGGTGAAGGGTGTTAATTGTCTGGCCTCTGACCTCAGCTACGTGATAACTGGAGGTGGGGCTTAGTCAGAGTTAAAGTAGCAAGCAGAGTTTATTTTCTCAGAAGAAGCCAGAAGGGGAGGGAAGGAAACATATTCAATTCAGTGCTTTAGAGTAGCTGGTAATTGCTATTTTTCTTTTAAACTTAGATTGTGGGCTTTTAGTGACACTATACTTTCTTTGTTGTCTTTACTTATAATTGTTTTTAGGCTGTTGAAAATTTAAAACATAGTGGTGGTGTAATTCTGTGCTGTCTTTAATTGCTGCAAATTTTATCTTGGCTTGTCTGACTGCCCTGTAGTTGGGTGAAGGGTGTTAATTGTCTGGCCTCTGACCTCAGCTACGTGATAACTGGAGGTGGGGCTTAGTCAGAGTTAAAGTAGCAAGCAGAGTTTTATTTTCTCAGAAGAAGCCAGAAGGGGAAGGAACGAAACATATTCAATTCAGTGCTTTAGAGTAACTGGTAATTGCTATTTTTCTTTTAAACTTAGATTGTGGGCTTTTAGTGACACTATACTTTCTTTGTTGTCTTTACTTATAATTGTTTTTGGGCTGTTGAAAATTTAAAACATAGTGGTGGTGTAATTCTGTGCTGTCTTTAATTGCTGCAAATTTTATCTTGGCTTGTCTGACTGCCCTGTAGTTGGGTGATGGGTGTTAATTGTCTGGCCTCTGACCTCAGCTACGTGATAACTGGAGGTGGGGCTTAGTCAGAGTTGAAGTAGCAAGCAGAGTTTATTTTCTCAGAAGAGGCCAGAAGGGAAGGAAGGAAACATATTCAATTCAGTGCTTTAGAGTAGCTGGTAATTGCTATTTTTCTTTTAAACTTAGATTGTGGGCTTTTAGTGACACTATACTTTCTTTGTTGTCTTTACTTATAATTGTTTTTAGGCTGTTGAAAATTTAAAACATAGTGGTGGTGTAATTCTGTGCTGTCTTTAATTGCTGCAAATTTTATCTTGGCTTGTCTGACTGCCCTGTAGTTGGGTGAAGGGTGTTAATTGTCTGGCCTCTGACCTCAGCTACGTGATAACTGGAGGTGGGGCTTAGTCAGAGTTAAAGTAGCAAGCAGAGTTTATTTTCTCAGAAGAAGCCAGAAGGGGAAGGAAGGAAACATATTCAATTCAGTGCTTTAGAGTAACTGGTAATTGCTAGTTTTCTTTTAAACTTAGATTGTGGGCTTTTAGTGACACTATACTTTCTTTGTTGTCTTTACTTATAATTGTTTTTGGGCTGTTGAACATTTAAAACATAGTGGTGGTGTAATTCTGTGCTGTCTTTAATTGCTGCAAATTTTATCTTGGCTTGTCTGACTGCCCTGTAGTTGGGTGAAGGGTGTTAATTGTCTGGCCTCTGACCTCAGCTACGTGATAACTGTAATTCTGTGCTGTCTTTAATTGCTGCAAATTTTCACCCTGTTAAATCTGATTGACAGGAGCTAAACACAGGGTATAGTAAGGAGTGTGAAGTAGGAGGGGCATAAGGGGAAGAAGCCACCCTCAGCACACAAGTGTTTTGACTCATTTATTTATTTATTGGTTTCTTTTCTTTAAAAAAAAATATCTGAGGATCAGGGCAGGATTTTAGTACAGTAAATTAATAAAAGGGAACTAGGAGAGCTTCAGTAGCAGACAAGTAGTGGAATTGCAGTATAATGTGGGGGTGGTGAATGCAGTGGCTGTGGGGCAGCCATATTCAGGCAGACCTTCTGGACACTGAGGTGCTGCCCTATCTGCATGCATCTCTGGACTGCGGATGAGGTAGCCAGACTCAGAGCGGAAGTAAACTGGGTCAGAGTACCATCACCCCTATCCAGGGTCCACCCAGTCCAATGCAACTGCCTCAAAAGATGCCGAGAACGAGGAGCACTTGGATGACAGTGGGCTCAGGGAGGGTTAGAGCAGTTAGGCAGAGGCACATCCCAGATCCTATTCCACTCAAGAACTCATATGCCACACTGGCAAATGAAGACAACCAAATAGAGGTACCCAGAGAAGTGGAAGGAAAGGATGTGGAGGTTAGCCAAGGAGGTGACCTCAGCAGGGAAAGCAGTGGACCCCAGAGGAGGAGGAAGCAATCCTGGTGGGGACTCCATCATAAGAGGGATCCAGCTAGGAACACAGGAGGGGAGGACAGGGAGGTGATACCAGGTGCCACGGCATGGAGGGATGGAAGGAAGATCCTGGGGATCACTGGGAAGGCAAGACGGAGGGTGAGCTGGATGTCATTATCCACCTAGGTACTAATGACCTGGCAAATGGAGCCAAAGGAAGTTCAGGAAGAGTTTAGGAAACTGGGAGGGTCTCAAGCAAATAGCTACTTCTGTCACTTTCTCAGAAGTACTACCTGTGAGAGGCAAGGAGAGCATAGGAGTGCATGCACCAGGAACTTTAACTCATGGTTGAAGAACTGGTGCTGTGAGGAAGGGTTTGGATTCATTGGTGACTGGGGACCCACCTGAGGGATGGAGGTTTGTTCAAGCCTGACGGCCTGCATCCATCCTGGAGGGGAATCCAAGCACTCAATGATAAGTTTAAATGCTACATTGACAAGCATTTAAACTAGCAAAGGGTGGTGGCAGGCCAGCAAGGAGGGTACCTACTTGCTCACCCCCCACAGCTAGCAGTGGAACCAGTGAACCAGAGGAGTGGCTATCTCTGCAAAGCAGTGTGCAAAAGATGGAGATTAGTGCCCAAGAGTTGGATAAGCAGAAAAGGGCAAAATTCAGCAGAAGGGCAGACAGCAAGGAGAACCAGGGATAAATGACAACCAAGGAAGGGGCTGGAGTAGAACAGTGAAACAGTCTAGGGAGGTCAAATCATGGAAAGCCATGTGTGCAAATGCCAGGAGCCTTAGCAACAAGATGGAAGATCTGGAGGCTGTCATGGTACAGTCAGACCTGGACATTGTGGCCATCACTGAAACCTGGTGTAATGATAACCACGACTGGGAGATGGCCATGCCTGGCTACAACATATTCAGAAGAGACAGAGCAGGCAGGAAGGGAGGAGGAGTGGCACTGTATGTGAAAAATGACATAAGGGCCACAGAGATCCAGGAGGAACAAATGGGGAGAGATACTGTGGGTTAAGCTGGAAAGGAAAATGGGGACAGCCATCCGCACAGGTGTGGTCTATAGACCACCAGCCCAGGAGGAAGAAACAGATAGGAGTTGATGCTAGCCATCCAAAGGATGGCAGACAAGGGTGAGGTAGTACTGGTTGGAGACTTCAATATTCCAGACGTGACTGGAGCATCCCAGCAGCAGCATCAACTAGGAGCAGATTTATCCTGACTCTTCAGGGTGCCTCCTCAAGCAACTGGTCATGGAACCAACTCGGCAGAAGGCAATACTGGACCTTGTGCTCACAAACAGGGACAGTGTGATGGGGGTAACAGGAGGAGCACCTGGGAAACAGTGACCACCAGTCATTGTGGTTTGAAATCACAGAAAGAGCAGAACCAAACCACACAAAAACACGTATCCTGGATTTTAGGGGGGCAGACTTTGGTAAAATGGGGAGATACTTGAAAGAGGCATTAAGGGGAATGGGACAGAAATCAGGGGTTGAGGAACAGTGGGCAGTATTTAAAATGGGGATTACAAGAACAACAGAATTATGCATTAAGCAGGTTAGCAAGAGGAAAAGGAAGAGGAGACCATTATGGTTTTCCAAAGAGGTAGCAAAGAAAGTGAAAGACAAAAAGATTGCATTCAGGCAATACAAAAAGACACAGGCAGAAGGGGATAGGGAGAAGTACCAGGAGAAGCAAAGGGAGGCAGGGAGGTCAGTAAGGAAGCCAAAGCTCAGACAGAAGAACACATTGCAAAATCAGTGGGTAGAGGGGACAAAACCTTTTACAGGTACATAAGTGAAAAAAGAAAGACAAAGGGAGGATAGTGAGACTGAAGGGGAGGATGGGGGCGCATGGAGGATGACAACAGTAAAGCTGACATATTGAACAGGTATTTCTGCTCAGTCTTTACTGAGGAAGAGGAGGGTAATGGGTCTGAAGGGAGTACAAGGGTGAGAATGGTGCAGAAATGGACACAAGTCCCTTTACACAGAAAGGGTCCTGAAGGAACTGGAAGTAATAAGAGTTGATAAAGCAATGGGGCCAGATGGGTGCACCCAGGTCCTTAAAGAACTAAGAGAGGTGGTGGCTGAACCTCTGGCTATCCTGTTTAGCCGATCACTGGAAACAGGGAGGTACCCAAAGACTGGAGGACAGCAGATGTAGTCCCTTATACAAAAGTGGGAACAAAGAGGAAGCAGGGAACTACAGACCAGTCAGCCTCACCTTGGTAGTGGGGAAGATCATGGAAGCACTACTGAAGGAGAGATTGGTGGAACATCTGGTTGTCAATGGACTACAGGACCCAAGGCAGCATGGTTTCACCAGGGGAGGTCATGTCAGACCAACCTCGTGAATTTTGACTGGGTGACTAGGGAGGTGGATCAGGGAGGGCAGTGGACATGGCCTACCCTGGACTTCAGCAAGGCCTTTGACACTGTGCCACATAGAAGACTATTACACAAACTGGGGAATATGGGTGGGCAGGACAGTAGTGTGGTGGGTAGGTAACTGGCTGGGTGGCAGGACACAGAGGGTGGTGGTAAATGACTGTCACCCACAGAGGGAAGAGTGACCAGTGGGGTACCACAGGGATCAGTGCTGGACCGGTCCTATTCAACATCTTCATCAGTGACATTATGCAGGACCTAGAAGGCAGAATTTCACTGTTCGCTGATGACACAAGCTTTGTAACAGAGTAGACACACCAGAGGGTGTAGACAGAATGAGAAGCGACCTGCAGAAACTTGAAGAATGGTTAGGGGTTTGGCAGTTGAAATTCAATGCAAAGAAGTGCAAGATAATGCATATGGGGCACAAAAACCCTGGCACAATATATCAGTTGGGGGGTGAGGATATAGCATGCACCAAGCTGGAAAGGGATCTTGGGGTTGTCATCTCTGATGACCTCAAGGTAGGGAAACAGTGTGACAAGGCAGCAGGTAAAGTAAATAGGATGCTGGGATGTATAGGCAGGGGCATCACCAGCAGGAAAAAGGAGGTCATAATTCTGCTATACAAGACACTAGTGAGGCCCCACCTGGAGTACAGTGTACAGTTCTGGAGACCATACCTACGTAAGGACATAGACAGGGTAGAGAAGGTTCAGAGGAGGGTGGGGCAACAAAGATGGTGCATGGATTGCATCACAAGTCCTATGAAGACAGGTTGAAGGAACTGAACATGTACTCCTGGAAGAGGAGGAGAGGGATATGATAGAGACATACAAGTATCTTACAGGGAGGAACAGGGTGCAGGAAAACACTATTTTTAAGTGAAAAGATGTTCCAGGACAAGAGGGCATGGGATGAAGTTGGAGGGAGGACGATTCAGAGGAAACATGAGAAAGAATTTCTTCACAGAACGGGTGGTGGATAAGTGGAACACCCTGCCAGAGGAAGTGGTGGGGGCTGAAACAATCACGGGATTTCAGAATGCATGAGATAGACATAAAGGAATTCTGGAGGTCAGGGGTAAGGGGAAACAGGCTTCTAGGAAAAGAAACTGAACTTACAAGCTCAAATGGGCAGACTGGGTGGGCCATAGGCCTTTATCTGCCGACACTGTCTATGTATCTATGTATAAGGTGGCCAGACAAGGTAGCCATAGGTAGTAAAAGCTGGAAAAAGCAGCCATGTATCATATGCAGCTGAAGACCCTGATGGAGTAGCGATATGAAGCAAGCTGCTCCCTCCTGCCAGAGTTCGGATGCTCAAGGGAAGGAGAAGGGTTCCAAAAGAGTTGAAATAGAAGGAGAAGAGGAGAGTTAGACAAACAGTTGAAACATCACATGGGAGAGCATAGGCAGAGGACGGAGATTTAGTAGTTACCAAGGGCAGTCTACTTTGGTCTCAACCTATTTGGTAGGGGTGAAGGGGGCAAACTTAGCAACACCAACATAGCCTGGCTCTTGAAGGGGGTGGGTGGGGGAGATGTGGGCTGGAATGAATGATGTGTACCTGATTCAGGAAGCTTTAACTACACCCTCTGGGAGTAAAGGGGATTAAAGGTCTGTAGGATGAGGTGTGGGGATAATGGAGACAACATAGGAAAGCACTAAGGATGCAGACAGAGTCAGACTCTGAGCACAGTAAAGGGAGCTGCAAACTGTGCTCCTCATTGTAACACTTCTGTGGTGCCAATGGCTGCTGAAAAGAAGAAAAAAAAGCTTACACTAACTGCACAGTATTATTTAGGAGGGATGGGGGTGTCACTTTCACAGTGGCTTTGGTCTGGTAGATCTGACCCTTAATAGTGCCAGCTGCTCACTGGAAGGGGTGTTGAGTGGGAGTTCCCAACAGAAAGGAGTACACCTACCCTAGAGTACCAGGGATCCCTGCTCCCTCCATCTCAGTACCAGCGGCACCTCTCCCATGGTACACTACCCACAATGCAGGACCAGCAAAAACATGGAAACATCTGCAGGAGAACGGGATCCCTACTTGTAGAGTTCTAGATGGATCATCAAAGAGAAAAGGGAGGGTGGCAGAGAGACAGCTATGCTGAGCCCAAAAGGAGCATGAAGAACGGAGCACATAGAGGAAAGGCACAACTGCACAGTCAGAATCCTGTGCTGGGGAAGCACACTGCTCTCCAGAGGGGAAGGTCTGCTGCACTGTAGAGAGGGAAAAAGGATCAAGCAATTGATCAGCAGGCTTGCCACTCATAACCAAGAATAACTGCTTGGCAGGGCACCAGGAGTTCGCACAGCAAAAAGCACAGGGGCCATGGAAGTGCAGCCCTGAATGATTGCACTGCGAGGTTCCAGGGGTGGCCGCAGCAAGCATAGGAGCACAGGAGGGGGTGGAGTAGAGCCCCAAATGGCTACCAAAGGTATCACCCACAGTTTAAAAAACAGCTATAACCTGTGATGCCATGTCCCATTACAACATATGAACCTCAGACTGGATAGCACAGTTTAAACCAAAGGGGTTGGCCTGTTGATCTATCAAGAGGAAGCTGCTCGAACATATGAGCAGTGGGTTTTCCACTCGCATCCCAAAGTGAAGGATTCACAGGGTATCAGGTATGGCCACAACAAAATGAAGGGAACAGGGAGATACGGTAGAATAGAATCCCCCCCAAACAACATCCATAGAAACATACCGTTAGGCAAAATACGATTATAGACGGTACCACCTCATCTCCCTTGAACCAACAAAACACATGACCCCCCCAATCTCTCAGCCTGTTACTGTATTCATCATAGCATGTACAAATAAAATAAAATGCCCAACATACAGTCTTACCCCTGGGAGCCTTCTGGTGTAGAATCAACAGCTAAAGTGGTTGGAAGAAAAAAAGGAAAACCAATGCACAAGTAAGGCCTTGAATCTGTGCATTGGAAGATCGGTTAAAACATCAAAAGTAGTTAGAATAGTGTTATTAGAACCCACTACAGTTCTGTGTCCCTATGTCTGTCACCCATTGGCCACAGTCATGGTGTTGTCGATAGTCAAAGGAGGAATGGGTCAGCTTCCCTGGACTGGTGATCCTCTTCCGGGCCTAAAGAATTGCTTGCAAGGAGAGAAGTGCAGGCTGCAACCTCTACCCAAGAAACCACAGGCAGGCATGGAGGCTTGATGTAGACCACTGCAGGGGAGAGAGAGGAGGGAAGTCCACTAGCAGGGAGGGTGATTGGCTCTAGAGAACAGTGAATTTGTTGGATTCAGAGATGAAGGGTGAGCCTCAGAGGATAGCCTGGAGTCTTTGCTGTGAATGCGGCTATGGATCTGAGCCGCCTTAGGAGCTTGATCTTTCAATCCCTAACTTCTTGATTTAGGGTGGTCCTTGGGTCTCTGCTTGTGACTCGGGCCTTGGATTACCAGCTGTCACTCATCTTCTGATTCAAGAGGCTGGCTGTGTGGGTCCTCTAGTTTTTGCGCCAGCTCAGAAATGTCCATAAAGGCTGGCAGGGCTCCCTGTTGTGCTGGGAGGTATTGAGCGGTGACAGGCCAGAGGAAATCTATATATTCTTCCACTGCTTCAGGAGTGCTAAAGGGGACCCCATTGATCATTACTCTAAGGATGTCTGGATTGCAAAGGCTGTACTCGAGCCCCAGGTTATGCAGCCTTTTCTTCATGCCTGTGTAAGCCCTTTGCTTTCTGGATAGCTCCTGCAAGAAATTGTGAAAAAGCTGTATAAGATGGCCCAAACACCTGAGAGGGCCTCCTTCACTGGCCAGCAGCAGGATGAAAATTTGAGCAGTGAATCTGAGGAATCATGCCAGAATAGGGAATGGATGATCACCAGGCCGGTTCTGGTGCCGAGTGGTGGGACCACTCAGTCTCATATGGGGCACTTCCTTGCATGTTTAAGAGGATGGGCAGCATCTGTTGTAGAAAGCCTGTACAGTCTTGATCCTCACACCCCTCTGGGAAGCCGACGAAATGAAAATTGTTTTGTCAGCTCCTGTTCTCCAAGTCCTCCACCTTATCCCAGAGGTAGTGTAGCATCCGGTCTTGCTCCCTAAGACAGCCGTTGACTGAGGTGAGCTTATCATCCACTTGTTGTAACTTGTGCTCCATTGTGGAGACCCAGGTACTAAGCGCTGTTAGTTCTTTGTTATTCTTTAGCATCACAAACGTTCCTGATTTCAGCCATTTTGGCAAGTAACTGTGTGAAAATACTTTGATTTTCGCCATCTCCCAAGATGAAGCAGCTGGGGATGACACCACTGGAGCAGGGGTCAGCGCACAAACTGGTAAGTTGAAAACCTTCATGGCAGCTGTACTGTAAAACTGAGCAGGCTAGGAAGTTGGTACTGCCGACACTAGGCATGGAAGTTCACACTGTTATGACGGATGCTAACAGGAGATCATACTGGGGTGGCTAAGGAGACAGATCAAGTCGGAGTCTCATGAGGTAGCTCAGAGCTGGAAAACTATGCAGCCATCTTCTCTGGTGTCTAAGCCTTGAAGGTGGATCTTTCAAGGGTCCCTGCTGTTGCACTTTCAGGCAACCCATAGCAAGTGTGGTATCAAGTTAATCATCAAGTTGTCCTGAACTGAGTTCTGGTATCAGATTTTCAAAATACTGTCTTTTTTTTTGCAGTTTATCTCAGTTATTGCATCCTCGTCGAAGAGAGATCCTGTGAAGTGCTTCCAACCTGGAAAATGTCTCTTAAGTGCCCCCTGCAACAGTCCCTTTACTTGTGCTAAGGCTGCTTGGGAGAGCCGTGTTCGGTCATCTGTGGCCACCGAGCTAGTAAGCTTATTTAGGGGTGTCACTCTGGGAAGACTTGCAACACAGTTATCTTTGTGAGTCAATCAGGCCCAAGAGGAAGGACATGGTGGGAACCACTGCAATGCCCTGGCATTCAACATCCACTTTTGCCTCTTCAGGTGTGTGGTATATTATGTCCCCATCTGAATACACCAGTTTTAACCTAGCCAGAAAAGGTGTTGGAAATTTGATGTTGGCTTGTTTTAGAGCTCTAAGATAGGTTGCATAGAACTACCTTTTTAGTTGGAGTACAGACATGTAATCATTGTCCAAGTATATCTGGTGATCTTAGTATAACACTTTTCTTCATCTCCATGCTTGGGTAAGGACCTGTTTCTTTATAGAATACCATAGAAATTTTAATATTGTTGAATGTGGCCATTCACTTAGACTTGATTTCAGGCCTAATGCCCAATGTACTTGCTCCAGTTCTAGGTTGAGTTCTGGGGGATGCTGTAGGCTGTTTTTAATGATTGTACCATAAAGTCTGTTATTTTAGGGCCCTTCACTCCTTTAGGAACTCCATATGTTTGGAGATTCTTTCTTCATGCCTGACCTTGCATATCCTGAAGTTTCAATTCCATCTGCACCTGGCAGTGGTGTAGATGGGGCAGAAGATCCACCAGTGGTCTGCTTTTATCACATCCAGCTCTTGTCAGATTCCCACCAGGGAATCTCTTACCTCCATTCTAAGTGCTAGCAATTCAGTGAGAATCCTCTCATTTCTAATGTTCAGAGGGGAGTTGCTGTTCTGCAGCTGTGGAGAGGAGGGTGCACCACTTCCCATTGTGGAGGACATGTTGTGTGCTGGCAAGGTCAGTGATACTTGGTTAGCTGCTGTTTTTTGTTTTTTTAGTTCCCTCCATCTTGAGCTGTGCCTATTATTCAGATCTGTAGTGGTAAAAAAGATCTACTTGTAACAGTTCTGGCACATCACAAGTTGGTGGTAGAGCACAGCTGTTAGCTCAGGTGGTCATTCCCCTGCATGACATCACCAGAAGTTCACCTGAAGAGCTTCTGGTACAGGACACACAACCTCTACATTGTGACTTATGAGGCTGAGTGGTACACCACATCTCCATAGCCTAGCAGAGGGAATAGGTATTGGCCATGTTTACTCTGACCAAGCTGTTACACACTGGTGTGGCTCACACCAGTGTGAGTCATGAATCAGTGGAGTACACCACTTTAGCACATCAGCTTCTACACTGGTATCTTAGTGACTGTGTGTGGGACCCATCCTGCAAGGAGTTCCCTGTGTGTTGTGATGCAAACAAATTACGCTTAGGCAGTGAGGTGAAAAGTGGCCACTGTTTACACAGCACTTGAAACCACCTATACCAGTTCAGCTCCTCCATCTAGGAGAGAAGCAGATGAGCCACAGTTGTTTGATGCCTGTGCAGTTTATACATGCAACTGTACACCGGTGTAGAAATGACCAGTGTAAACAGGACTATTATCTCATTACCTGCATTGTCATGAAAGAACTACAAATGTCCCTAATCCTGCAGCGGACTCCTAGCCTAGGAGCCATCGAAGCAGTGACTGCTATCAGCATGCCTGTTGTGGATAAACTGGAAGGGAGTCATTCAACACATCCCAGGGTATATGAAGGACAGGAGCTGCTTGACAGCAAGGCTGCCCTCAGTGTGCCTGGGGGTCTCCCATTTTCAGATTTGTGTGTGGGTGGGTATGAAACCCAATAACTGTCATTACTGAACTTCACTGCTTTTACTCCCCACACCTATTTAATTGTAATCATTGTTCCTCTCAGATTATAGATCTGATGTGTGGTTTGCCAATATCTAAAATGCTGAAACTGAATTTTAGATCTTCTTCACAACCTTAGTTGTAAAACCTTTATGTGTATAGGCAGTAATGTATAATATGAAAGGAGAACTGCGCTTTCTTCATATATTTGATCCCTTTCTATCATTGTTCCATCTTTACTGGCCTTTTAGTAAACACAGTGGGTGCTTCTGACTAGCACACTGCTGGTAAGTGCCATTTTAGAACTGCATGATGTAGTTTATCTGACTGTACCATTTGGGCCACAGAGCAGAACATGAACTCATTGAGAAAACAGTGAAAGTTCTTTAATGAGGACATAAAATACAGCACACAGTTCTAAAATGGTATTGCCCACCAGAGTGTAATGCAGAAATGCTCAGAGAATTTACTAAAAGGCCCATATAGATGGGGAAAAAAACAGAATGTGCATCAGTATTAGAAACACACCTTCTACAGAAAACACAGGCATGCAGATTCAAGTTCTCCTTTAACTTGTTTGTTTTATAAAAAGTCAATTCTAGACACTACAGTTATTCTTTTACATCGCCATGAGAAATGGCTAAGGCCTATGCATGCAGTTAGTTCAGTGATGCACCACTAAAGATAAAATTCACATCTTCAGATTATATTACACATGTTTTCATTTAGAATGCAAGAGAATGCCAATCAGTGCCATCAGCAATAAAGACAGCTTTGTTCCAGTTATGTTCCCATGCAAACATTTCAACAGGATTAGTAAGAAGTTACTGGTAGAAAATGTCACACAGCCAAACCGGGCCAAAATGTTTGAAAAACAAAGTAGCAAACACCTGTCACCGACACCCATCCAAGGAAGAATTGGCAACCTGTTGTACCCAAGTTGCTAAATCTTGCCTGAGTATTCATTTAATTTTTTTTCAGTTTCTGTACTGAGAAGGTGACTTCACAGGGCCATGTTTTACATCTTCACAGGAAGTTCTCACCTCCCACAATCTCTTAAGGTTTACTTCCTATTGTAGGGCTCCTGTGCAAACAGACAGAGCGACAGAGAGAGAGAGAGAGAGAGAGAGAGAGCCAAATGTAGGCTGCTGCTTGTAAAGCTGGTGACCCAGGTTCACTCCCTGAGCATGGACTGGGGGGCTGGCAGGGAGCAAAAGGATCCAGCATCCCAGCGGACACTTTCCTTCCCTAGGAAGGATGGAAGTCAGGCTCTGCCTCAGCACTGCCACCTGGGTGACCACAGGTGGAAGTACAGTTGGAACAGTCATGGAGGGTGGATGCATGACAACTCCATGTGGCATAATGCAGCTGCCTGTCCGTGCATGTATTGGACCCTAATGTATAGACTTCGGTTCCATGTCATAATAGCAATCGCAAAACAGTGATTGCTATGGTGAGTGTATATTGCCAAAAAGCAAATCGGCGATATATACTTCCAGGTAACCCGACAACCAGAACACTAAAAAATGTTTTTGCAGAAGGGCTGCACCCCCACACCCCCCGCCTCATGAGTGGCAAAGCCCCCCACACTTTCTGAATTTAGATTCTCAACTCCATGGGGGTGCATGTCGGGAAGGGGACAAAGTCTGTATTCTGCAAATAAATTAAGTCCTGCAGCCACAGGCAGCGGCAAAATTTCCACATTCCCGGCCCCAGCCCCGAACCCAGTACCTGTTGCACCAGAACTAGCCACCCACACCACCGCACCGCACTGTACCACACCACACCACACCACACCACACCACATGGCTAGCTTGGCAGCAGCAGGCACACCAGTCCCCTTAAACCCCTTCCTGTCCCTCCCCTTCCCCTTGCTATCCCCCCTTCCCATCACCCTTCCCTACACTTGCTTTTGCATAGGGTCACTACCCTTGCAGGGTAGCCCATGGGGAAAGTGCTGAATATGACTCACTGTTTTGATGGTCTCCCATATTCAGTCATTGTCCTCACTAGATACCGAGGAGGGATAAAAGAGGATAAAATTCCCTAGCAATCAGCATGATGCCAATACACTCGGGCACTCCACAGCTCACTGTTCCCCTCATTACCTTTAGGCGCTCCAGTGAGGAGTGAAGCTGCCCTAATCTGGCCCACAGGGTAAACCAGGTGGGTTGGAAATAGGGCTGCAGATGGGGGTGATGGGGCCAAGTGGTCACCTGGGGCAGCTGGGAAGACAGTACCAGGATGGAAAAAGTACAAATTAAAAAAAAATGTGATTAGCCAGTATGGTTCTCTGTAGAAATAATCTCCTTTGACAGGAACAACCCACAGTTAAAACACAGACAACATAAAACTAAGAAAATACATTAGGAAGAACAGAAAAAACATATGACAATTATGCTTCATAGCAAGTGCACTGTGAGTTAAGCAGCGATTATTCTTTCAATCTAGTTTTAAACAACCTATGTGACTTAACCTACTTCAGTTCTTTTAGACTTTCTTTTTTACGTGATTTGATGTTTAGTGATAATTTAGAGAAAACTGAATTTAGCAGCTCCTCTGATGATTATTCCTTAGTAACAGAACAGACACATAGGCAGCTATTTAAAACCTTTGCATGTGCAGTTTGGTTTCCTCTACAAAGTTTAAAACACTTCTTTTGGGACCGGTGGTACTGAGGGCTGAGGCACTGGTGCCACACCTCGTGCCACGCTGGTGACCCGGGTTCGGGAAGAAGCCTGCATCAGCGGGGGTCGGACGGGGGGAATGGAGCTGGATTGAGCAGCCGAAAGGCAGCTCTTCTATCCTGGGGAGGGACCTTGTCATTCCAGCACTTCAACTGCCCCCAGGTGTAGGCCTGAGGGTAGTGTAGGCGAGCAGGCAGCAAGAACAGGGAGGGGGCTTCAGTACCATGGCATGCATGTGCCTCCACATGTGTATTTGAGGCCGAGGCATGGGAAGGGAAGAAAATCAGAATAAATGGAGCTGGCAGGCTCCTTGAAGTCCCAGCTGTGATCCTGGTGATGGGGTCGCTGGTCCAGGAACAGATGCAAGCTCCCCTGTTGGGGGGGGGGGGCGAGCCTGCCTGTCAGCTCCCAGAGGATAAAATGTAGATTTAAAAAAACCCAAACACTTTTTTTTGGTTAAAGAAGCCCTAACATTTCTAGGGGCAGCCTCAGCAACTGCATTAGGTATAAATTCTGGTGATGTCACTAGAAATTGTAGAAAGGCATTTTAAAGAGCTAGTATACTAGCCATCTCATTGGCCCAGTGGCAGGGCTGTTACTTCCGATGCTGGTGACCCAGGTTTGTAAGCAAGCCTGGGACATTGGGGGCTGGCTGTAGTTAGGAGGAGAGCATGGAAGGGACTGCTGTCCTTGTCCAAGGTGGGAGGCAGCCAGTATCCGCTGCTCTAACACCAGCTGAGTGACCACAGGTGGTACTGCAGCTGGAACTGTTACACAGGAAGGGGGGGCACTGACAGGCACCAACAGGCTCCGACATGCAAGGCAGATGTTTTGCATGCGTATGCCTCTGAGACACTTCATTGACCTCCTGAGAGTGGGGAACAGTAAGCACGGAGAATCCCACAGTGAGGCAGCATAACGCCAGCACTCTCAGGCCCCACCAAAGCCAACTGCACATCACACAACCCAGAATATGCCAGTCTTGCCAGGGGGGGTATAGTCGGACCCCCAAAGGCCCCCCACAGAGGGGTAATTCTGGGGTTAGAGATGTTGGGGAGTAAGTGGCAGAAAGGCAGGATAGTGCTGGGAGGTCACCTGGTGAAGATGGGGCCACTCTGGAGTCAGGAGGAAAAAAAAAAAGCAGTGCCCTGTTTTCATTCGATGTGCTAGCTGGGATTAGTGCGATTGGATGGGATGGGATAGTAGAGTGGTGATATTCCGTGACCCCTGGTGTACAGCGCTATGCTGACAACACATACACACAAAATATTCAGCTGTTTTGAATACCCTAAACAGCTGCTGTCACTGAGCTGAACTAGTTTTTCCATTTATTTATTTTTCTTTCAGCTGTTTTCAGCCCATGTTTTGTGACTATCCTTGAATACAGCTCAAGATGCGTTGCATTTTAAGCAGTAACTGTGCCGACAATTTATTTATTTATTTAGGGATTTGGATCATACCTTTGAGCTCAGAGCTCTTTTACAAAGGTTCCACGTCAAACAGTGACAATGACAACAATAACAAACAGTTTATATACAATACTTGAATAGTAGGTAGCTAGTATACAATAAGGTTACAATGTCATTCATAGTACCAATGGTGATAGTACCATTGATGGTCAAGTTCTTTGATAACATAAACATTAATCAGTAGGCTGGTCATGCCAATGAGGAACTGGCTAACAATTGCCTTTCCACACTGAACCGAACATTTTGCTTAGAATATACATAGAAGCTGTAACAGTTTTCTAAGCTTTGTCTAGACAGTGTATCGTGTAATGAGACAATGTCCTGTACTGTGTTTGTATGTTGCTGCTCTCCTAATAAACTAAGTTTAAAAAAAAGTTTAAAAGTGGTCAACTGTTACTTTTATATCTGAAGCTTTTCTCTTATATTAATTTGAAAACTGAACCTGACAGTACTAGCTGTGATGCGTATAGTAGTATTTCACCTGAATACTGACAAATGTAGTTATATTCCCCTTCATACAGTAGCTCTTCAGTATTGTGACTTCGTTCTTTTGTGACATCACAACTTACCAAGAAGAGCCACTCACCTGTTGACAGATCGACCAACTGTGATATCATAACAAGTGAGGTCACAGTGCTGATGAGGTATGACGGAACAGAAGTAGATATATCCACCTCTGAGGAAAGTACAGCTCCTAACATCACATCTAATAGTCTCCAAAAGAAAACCACCTAATAAGCAAAAGGAGACAGATAAATACTTCAAAATTAAAAAGTAACATCTGGATACTTGCAAAAAATTATCAAAATTTCAGTCTGCAATTTTTGGCACAACTAAGGCTTTAATACTTGTTGAAGCAATCAACCACATACATATGCAGGGGTTCTGAATAGCTGGCCAGTGTTCTTTCCAACACAAGAAATTAACAGTGTGCAATGACTGCCACTACTTATCACCACAGAACACAGGCATTAAACACGTTTAGGTATGGCCTGTAGAAAGATGGCTCTCAGAACACAGGCATTAAGCACGTTTGGTTATGGCCTGTAGAAGGATGGCTCTCAGAACACAGGCATTAAACGCGTTTGGTTATGGCCTGTAGAAAGATGAGCTCTTCTGCATCCTCAGTAATCCTTACTGTCATTTCAACCCTCAGCGCATTTCATTTACAAATGCAAAATGTTGATTTGGAATACTGTAACAATGATTTTAACTCGGTGTTCTATAACTGGTGCTCGATGGGTGGAAGTGTGCCTGCTGATCTACACTTAAGTCACTCAGATTAGCATGTGCTGTACCAAAGACACGGTTTATTATCCTGGGTTTTTGCAAGGCACTGAGTTTCAAACATTTTATTTCAAAATAGCACTGCAATTTGTACCCTGTTGTTAGAGCTGAATGGGGGGGGGGGCAATCTTTAGTAACTTCAGAATAATTGTAGGGCAGGTCTGCCCAATAACTCACAGTAATTGTGTTGTCAAGTGAGCATCCAGAATTTTGTGGCACACTGTAGATGCTGGCACCTGGGCAGCTAGCTGGGAAGAGACAAGGGACGTGAACCCCAACCTAGGGAAGGCTGTTGATGTGTCCTGCTGCTGCAGGGATCCCCGATGGGGGACCTGGCAGCTTGCTCCTCTGTTGGGGGCAATGCTGTGAGCATGTCAATCAATCAATCAATCAAAATCTTTATTTATTCAGGCGGGCACTATTGAGCAAGGCTCATTTGCAAGGTGGACCTGGTCATGAATACATCAAAGTACAGTACAGAAGCAGGTATACAAAAAGCAATAATATACAAGGAAGAAAAAGTGTATAGAGTGTATACAGTACAGTACAAGGTTGAAATAAATAAAAAAAACAGCATTATTTTACAATTGAAGAAGTCAGCAGATGTACAATCAACCATAGGCATACAGGGGTTATAAGCAGAGATCTTTTGAGTGAGGCAGCTGGCAATTACACATATAGGGGAAAGAGGCCATGTGTGGGGTGGCAGGTTAGAGAGGTAAAGAAGAGGAAGGATATATTAACGACAACTGGGGGAAAAATTGAGCTAAAACCACAGAAAGTGACGATGGCTGTCGTGTACTTGTTTATTATGATAATGATGGAGGAGGGGTAGATAATTGGGACACTGCTATGGATGGGGTGGGACTTTAGCCAGGCTGGAGTGGACAGGGAAGGGTGGGTGCAGCAGGAAGAGTTAATAGGAAAAGAGTGAGAGCCAGGGGTAGAAACATGGCGAGCATCAGGATGGAAAGGGGGAGTTGTGGAATTAGTGGGCTAGCGGTGAGGAAAACATTTGCAAGTTGCTTTCATGTAGCGATCATAGAGTGCCTTGAAGATATTCAGGCTAACAGGGCAGCTTGGCTTCAAGTTCCTTTGTAAACCATTTCACAATGTGGGTAAAGAGAAGCTTAGAGCAGCTTTGCTGAAAACAAGTTTTGACCCTTGGAAGTTGGAGGGCAATTAGGGAATAGCTCATTAGAGCATAGGTGCCTAACACACTCCGGGGAATACAATCTGAGACATACGAGGGGAGCTTGTTGGTCACCGTTCTGAAGGCCCATAGAACAGCATTTCTATTCCTTCTACAGTGAAGGGAAGTCCAGCCTAATGATGAGTACAGGGAGCAGTGGTGTGTGGAAAGTGGAAGGCCAGTAATGAACCTGATAGCTCTGTGGTAGAGGGTGTCCAGCTTAGCCAATGCAGAGGCAGTGCAGTGGCTGTAGAGCAGGTCCGCGTAATCTATTAATGATAGGAAGGTAGCTTGAACCAGTTGAATCTTGGCCTCCTTTGTGAGCAGGTGGTTAATTCTGTAGAATAGTCCTAATCTTTGCCTTAGTTTCTTCTGTAGTTCTTTGAGATGGTCGGCGGACAGGGGTGTTGGCAGGCATACGCACTGTACTCAGCAGAGTACAGTAAAAAAAATCAGGAAGGGGCAACAAATCAGACAGTGGCAACAAAAAGAGGAAAGCAAGGACATTGTGAGTCACATTGTGTGTGTGTCATGCTAAGCCCTTTTGCCTTTGTTGTTCACTATGGGGCACTGATGCCTCCAACTGAATACACAAATGAGAATAACTTACCAGGAAAACAGAAAAACAAAGGAAGGAGAAATACAGGAAGAACCTGATTACTTGAATTCACACATGGCAAAAGGTGGGGAGGGGCCTATTGTTAGTGTGGTGAGGCAGTGCAATGAGCGCATATTTTGTTTATGTTTACATAATGGGGGGGGCAACAGTGCATCAGTACTGAGAACAAGTTTAAAATTCCTGGCTACACCCCTGTCAGCGAAGGAAAGTTTATGATCGAGCCAAACTCCTAGATATTTGAATTTAGCTACATACTCTAGTGTTTCTCCAAGAACAGTGGTAATTTGTGGGATAGCTCCCCCTCCAGCAGGAGTTGCCGCATGCAAGGAGTGGGAGAAGAGCATGGCTTTTGTCTTTTTCGCATTGAGCAAAAGCTTTTTGTTTATAAGCTGGTATTGTAGAAGGTTAAATTCAGCTTGGAGGTCTTCATAGGCTGCTTCCGGCGTGGGACGACTGAAGTACAGTACAGTGTCCTCCGCGAATAAGTGGATGTTGGCTTTTTTGATGGGGTCATTGATGTTGTTAATGTAGACTGCAAAGAGGAGAGGACCAAGGATAGAGCTCTGGGGCATGCCCCTCATTATAGGTTTTAATGGAGAAAGATCACCTTCAGCGTTAACCTGCTGTTTCCATTCTCTGAGGTAGTCTGCAATCCAGCACATAGATTTATGGTCCAGGCCTAAGGTGCTTAGGGAGGAAAGAAGCAGGCTGTGATCGACTGTGTCGAATGCCTTACTAAGATCCAAGAAAATGGCACAGACATGCTTCTTGTTGTCAAGGTCCAGGAGCCAATCATTGGTCACCTTAGCTAGGGCTGTTATGGTGCTGTGCTTTGCTCTGAATCCAGACTGAACTGGGTTTAATAGGCTTCTGGATTCTAAGTATACCCCTAGCTGGCCACACACTATTTTTTCTAGTAATTTAGACAGGATGGGGAGGAGGGAGATCGGTCTGTAATTATTTAGATCGCAGGGGTCACCTGCTTTTAATAGAGGGATGACATGGGCTATTTTCCATTGAGGGGGAGGCTACCCTGGGAGAGTGACATGTTGAATAGGTGGGTGATTGGCACCGTAGGCACATGGTAGGCACATATTTCAGATAGTATGGCTTTGGAAGTCGGAGCCTGCTCCCTTCCTGGTGTCTAGTTGCAGCAGTAGGTCTTCCACCTCTTTTAGAGAAACAGGCAGGAGGGAGAAAGCCTCCTCGGTAGAGGTGGACTCGTGGGTTGGTGGGCCCTGAGCTGTGCGGAGGTCATTGGCAGGAGAAGTATTAAATGCTAGCCCTGCCATTGCAAAATGGTTATTGAGGGCTTCCAATATCTCTGATCAGTTAGAGATAATATTGCCACCGGACTTAATTTTTGCTGGAATGGAATTACCAGGTACATGTCCAGACATGTCTTTTAATGTTTTCCAGAGCTTTGAAGGATTTCTTGAGGCAGAGGCTAGCTCCGAACGATAACAGGCAGCCTTGGCTGCTCTGACCAACTTGGTGCACTTGTTACGTGCTTTCTTAAAAAGACACCAATTCAAGTCGTTCTTGCTTCTTCGGGCTTTTTTCCATAAAGTATCCCTTTCTAACAGGGAAGCTTTGAGCTCGGGTGACAACCAATGGCAGGTGCTGCTCCTGACCCGAACCTTAACCAAGGGTGCATGCTTATTTAAAGCCTCACTTAAAATATCGTAAAAAATAGTATCTGCCCTGTTAACCGTTTTGGTTAGGAAGAATTCCTGCCATCACAGTGAATGTTTCAAGTCATGGACATAAGCAAACAAATCAAAGTTGCGTTTGCACCTCTTGATAGAGAACTTTGCCACAAACTGTGGGTTGTGCATGGATCTAATGGTGGTGATTATACAATGATCGCTAATGTCTGAGAAAAATGTTCCTACATGAGAGAACAGGTGTGGCTTGCTAACCAAAATTACATCTAAGACGGAGCTGTTGTTAAGGTTCTTTTTATTTGGGCGAGCAGGCTCGCCAATGAGTTGCACCAGCCCTAGAGTGTCACAAAAGGATTTCAAGGGAGCTGATGCACTTGATAGCCAATCATAGTTCAGGTCACCAAGAATAATGGTTTCCAAGGAACTGAGTCCCAGTACGGAACTGAGGTGAGACAGGAGATGCGGCCCGGCAGAAGGGGGCCTGTAGCAGCCTATTACACAGAGTGCACTGGAAGGAGAAAGTTCGATCTTTAGGGTCAAGCACTCAAATTCTTTGGGGGAGGATGATGCATCTATGCATGTGGCTGAGTATTTGTCCCTTACATAAATTGCCACCTCACCTCCTCTTGATTGCCTATCCACTCGGAAGAGTAAATAATTTGGGATATTGATTTCATTGTCTGGGGTGGCTGGCCTAAGCCAGGTCTCAGTGATCACTAGGACGTCAGGTAGGGTGTGGCTCACCCAAGCCTGGATGAGGGTGAACTTTTTCAGCAAACTACAGGCATTAAGATGCATAAAAGACATTCCTTTGACACCTGCCAGGTCTGATGGAGAAGCAAGGGTGTCTAATAGTCCTGGGTTGAGTTCGACATTGCCTGAGCACAACAATAAAAGAAGCAGAATTCTTTTTAAGGCAGCAAACTGTAATTTGTAAACACTACTTTTTGGGTGATAGGGGAGGCAGTGTTAATGGGTAGGCCTGTACCCACTCCTGGTGTTATACTGGCCTAGTGTTGCAGCCACTAGCGTCCTGGCAGAAATTTGCCATGAGTAGGAAGTCTCAAGTCTGGATGGCAGAGTAATCTGCAGAGGCAGATTGGGAGATGTCCCACTCCCCGGCAGAGAAAGCTGAGAAGCCCAACAGTCCAGAATGGCTACCTGAAAGGAGCAATTGGATGCAGGACAGGGAGAAGCGCAAGGGTCATTCCACTTTAGGGAGGGATGAGGGTTCCAAAGAATTGAGCTGAGCATTAGTGACACACCGAGGAACCAGCTGTAATTTCCCATGGTAGATCTAAACGCCACAACAGCCGGCAGTAAAAGCCACTAGAAGCCTAGCCCAATCGGCGATCAGGTGTCATAAGTTCAAAATCCTTTTGTTGGCTGGGAGGCGGTTTTGGCGCTGAATGTGTGAGTCCAACAATGGGCTATGCATTCCGCAGCTGCAGAGAACAAGGAAGGACAAGGGTCAAGACAGAGAGAAAATGAAGGGGGCTAAATAACAGTCACTGGGACACTCAGGCCTGCTCCACAGAGACCCTGCAGGGCAGCGGTTCTCAGTGCTGGGAGACTGGTGGAGGGCAAGACCTGAGGATCTGCTGGACAGTACATAGAAGGGAAAAAGCATGCTTAAAAAAAAATCGTTGTATAGCCACTGATTTTCTGTTTTGAAGTATTCTTTATTGAATGGTATTTCTGTCTTCTCAGTGCATTAGATTGTATTCAAACAAATAAAAAACAAAAACTCAGCCTTTTTAGCTACATCCACATTATACACTGCAATGTTTTTTCCTTAGCTGTTGTGCTTTATGTGCAAACACCAGAAGGTTTTTCAGCAGTTTGCCTCGATATGACAATATATCCTTTGTTTTTAATGGGACACTGTCAACCCCCTTACGCCTCAGAGTGTCTCTAGTTTAAAAAACACATTTAATGATTCCTCACATTCTGTATAATTTGCTGATGTAGCTGGCAGTTTGATTTGGGTGCCTTTCTCTTTTTAACAGTGAAAAACAGACTGCCCACGATATTAGTGTTACCACACAGAAACATGTTTGTTTATAGTCTTTGATCAACCTCCACCGCATCTTCTCTGGACCCAGGAACATCCCCAACACAATACAGACACTCAAAATGCAGTGGGAGAAGAGGAGACTATTGCACCATGAGTGGCTGCACTGTTTGGGTACTGTATGTTACTAATGCTTAGGAAGGATTCAATAAGAGCAGATCAAGGATCTGAAACGAAACATGGTTGGGTATAATTACACCATTAGCATGCATTTTACTTCTAAGAAAGAAAGCAAATAAAACAACCTTTAGCATCAATGAATTTTAGAGATGGAAAGTAATCATAAGAGGTGGTTTTCAACAAGAAATAGGGTTGACAGTGTCTCTTTAAGAACTTATCCATTACCTTCCATTGGTTAACAATTAATATAACCATTCACTCTTAATTCGCATAATGGTCAATCAAATAAAGAATGTTCCAGATTTTCCCATTCTGTTTATCAAAAATAAACAAATCAACTTATTTCATAGTAACAGAATTTGATGGCAGATAAGAACTGCTTGGCTCGCCCACTCTGCCAGTTTGTCCCTATCTATACTGTCACTGCAGACCCTACTTGATCGCTGACTCTCTCCCCACCACTTCCAAACTAAGATTTCCTTGTGCATATCCCATGCATGCTTGAAGTCCACCAATGTTTTCACATACCCCCACTACCTTCACTGGCATCCGCCATTCATTCAGTGAAAAAGTACTTCCTCACATCTCTCCTAAATTCCCCCTTCCAGCTTCATTGCATGTCCCCTTGTTTTCATGCACCTTTTCCTCTAAAAATACTCCCCTCCTGTACCTTGTTCAACCCTGTGAGGTATTTATAGGTCTCTATCATGTCCCCCCTTTTCTCTTCCAGGGTATACCTATCGAAGTCCTTCAGTCTCTCCCTGTAGGGCTTCTGATGCAGTCCATGCACCATTTTAGTTGCACAGAAACAAAACCGTGCTCCAAAACTGAAAAGTCGAACAGCAAGTTACAGGTAAGAGTGGCTGGTACTTTATTAGCAACACAGACCACACAAGAAAACAGTGGACACCCCTGCTCCTCCAGCCCCCATTTGCCAGCTGTGGCACTCCAATGGCGGCCTAGTCCCATCGTCCATCGGGTATGACCCGACTCCACGCTCTGCCCTGGGGGACAAGCCAGGGAGGCAATGCCGATAGGCGATCTCTGACGGTAACCTTGTACCAACTTCATGAGGGTTCATGTCTGCATGACAGCCCACCCTGGGGGGTAAGCCAAGGGGATCATCGAAAGAGGTAAGTCCCAAGGGTGAGGTGGGGGGATCAGGGAGAGTGGGGGCTGAGCCTTTAAGTGACTCGCACAAAAAGCATACTAAATTAAAAAACACCATGGCGCTTCGAACCACACCAGTTCTTCCTCTGGTTGCAGAGCTACAGCCATCAGGCCCTTCTAAAATAGTGGGTGCTTAAAGAGACAGTGGCCCACCAGTATCTAAATATCAATTCATTATAGATGATGCAATGAAATATATCCCACATGTTAAATAATTTAAGTAATTTATTTATTTATTTAAAAAGTTTCACCAGGAAAGACATACTGAGCTAATAACAACTCGTTTGCAGATGCGTCCTGGGGGGAAGGGGACGGGGAGATTACAGAAAGACAAATAGCACTGAATATATAGCAAGTAAAAAACATATTACCAGCAACATATAAAACAAACAAAATCAAGGTAAAAAACAAGTTACGTACATTGGATAGATATAGCACAGAAACAGAAACATGGGGCCAGATCCTAGAAAAGTTATGCCTGGCGAAACAGCACTTGCACCAAGTAGAATGGCGCAAGTAGCAACTTACGCCAGCAGTTGTGACTTGCGCTATTCTACAGAGTGGCTTGCGACATGTTGCAGGCACTTGCACCGAACAGCTGTTATGCCGGCAGTTGGACCATAAACCCCCTGCGACATGGCGCTAGGGGGTTTATGGCAGCAGTTGTGCCCCATTCCAGAAGGGCAGCAACAATTGTTGGGATTCTACAAGAACCCCTGGAGGAGAACCGGCAATGTAAGTTACACCTGCAATTAGCTGGTGTAACTTACATCCATCCTCCAAAGGTCCTGTAGAATCCGGTCCATATGCCCTTCCCCACCATGCCCAGACTCTATTGTTGCCCCAGTGGTGCCAGCACACCACATCCCATCCCCCTTCTGTACATACCCCCATACCCCACACGGTACCAACCCCCCAGTGCATTCCATTCCGCACGTGAGGCCCACACAATGTCCCAACTCCATCCTTCCGATAAGCCCGCAGAATAAGCAGAATCAACCCCTCCACCAGTGCCCCGACCCTCGGGTCTTACCCGGCCTGACTGACGGCAAATACCCTGCCCTGGCAGCCTAGTAGCCCCCCACCTATCATGCTAACCCACCCAGCACCCCCATCCGTCCCCAGCTGGTGACTGGCTCAGTTCAGTATGAGCGCTTTCTGAAAAGACGCACTCATAAATTAATTTCTGAGCGCGTCTTTACAATATGCACTCATACTGAACTCAGGCGGCAGCTGGTTGTGGTGGTGAGAGGTGGGCTGTGAGAGTTGCCGGCTGGGGATGGGTGGAGGGGTGCTGGGTTGGCTGGCACAGCTGGGTGGGAGGCCACTAGACTACCAGGGCATGTCAGGGCAATTGCTGCATTCGTGGCGGGTGACTCAGGGACGGGGCATGGGTGGGGAGGTTGACTGCGCCACCCTGCGGGGCATTCCTATGGGTGTTTCAGGGGCCAGTTGGTGTGGCCAGCCCTGTGGAGCACTGTGAGGATATTTCGGGGACCTGGTGTGGCCAACCCTGTGGGGCACTGTGAGGATGTTTCAGGGACCAGTTGGTGTGGCCAGCCCTGCAGGGCAATTGCTGGAGGCTTGGGGGGGCAGGGGGTGTGGGCAGCCCTGCGGAACGGCTGTTGTGTCTTGCTGGGGGGGGTGCACTTGTGACCTGCGGCTGCGGGTTGCGACATGCTGGCCAGGTAAGCCCTCTGTGCGGCGTACCTAGCCACATGTTGCAAGTCGCAGGACTTTGCTGCGGAGACCCTGCCCCTTCTAGAATAGGGCGCAGGGTCATTGTCACAGTTGCGGGTGGCGCAAGTTGCATTTGGCGGCAGCTTGCACCACCCTTCTAGAATCGGGCCCATAGACTTTGATGGCAGATAAGGAGATGGCAGATAAGGACCGCTTGGCCCACCCAGTCTGCTGATTTCCCTACCTATTGGATAAGCTGCAGATCCTAGTTAACCAACAGCTTACTTCTTCCCTCCCCCTACCAGAATTGCCTTATGTCTTTCCCATGCATTCTTGAATTCCCCCACTGTTTTTGATCCCACGACCTCCTCAGGAATGCTGTTCCATGTGTTCACCACCCTCTCCGTGAAAAAATACTTCCTCACATTGCCCTTGAGTCGTTTGCCCTTTGTCTTCAAATTGTGCCCTCTTGTTCTTGCACATCTCTCTTTCTGAAAGATGCTACCCTCCTGGACTTTGCTGATTCCCTTGAGATACTTCACAATTTCTGTTTATTTATTTTTTTATTTTATTTTAAATTTGTTAACTGCATGAGGACACTGGGCAAAGCCCTTTTTCAGGTCCAACCCGGATATCAAACAATTAAACAACCAATATACAGACAATACAGTATCGGGCTACCAACATTAAATATTACAATGACATAACAGTCATAGACAACAAAAAACTTTTAAACTGAGTTTTAAAACTTTGCAATGAAGTTGCAGAACATAAAGCAAGGACATAGTGTATTCCATAACGACGGAGCCATAATTGTAATGGAGCGAGCATGTCCCCCCTCTCCCTCCTTTCCTTGAGGATATACATATTAATCTCCTTTAGAGTCTCTTCATATGGTTTCTGGTGCAGACCCTGAACCATTTTAGTTGCCCTCCTCTGGACTGCCTCCATCCTGTCTATGACCTTGTGGAGATGGGGTCTCCAGAATTGCACGCAGTACTCCAAATGGGGTCTCACCAATTGTCTGTACAGAGGGATAACAACTTCTTGTATTCTACTGGTGATGCCTCTTCCTATCCATCCCAGCATCCCCCCAGCCATCCTTACTGCCTTCTCACATTGCTTGGTTACCTTTAGGTCATCTGATATGACTACCCCCAGGTACCTCCCCACCCATAAGTAATTTTTTTTTTAATAATACATCCCTGTTCCAAATTAAACTCTTTTTTTCCCTTATCTAAATGAGTTGGCAGATACATGTCTTCCCTGGGAATCAAACCTGTAACTCTTTGCTTGTAAGGTGAGGACATATCCAGTGTACCACCTGAGATGGCAGTAAGCATATAGAATATAAGAAAGAGGCAGCAGTTAAGTTCACTGAACAGAAATGCAGACAGATAGAAGCTAAACCAAACCAGTATATAATTAGGAGAGTCTATGTGGAGATGGGTTGGGAGTCGGATATAAGGTGAGGAGATAAGAGTACAGAGGGTAAAAGACAAGGTGAGGATACAGAGAAAGGGGTAGAAAGATGGGAAGATAGGTACAGAAGGGGATCAAGGGCAGGTATGGGGCGAAAATAAAATGTGAGGAGAAGAGAGGGGAGAAAGCGTAAGGAAGAGGCAAAATGGATACAGAGGGGAAGAGAATTCCAGAGTTTGTGTAAGCAATAGGAGAAGGCAGCCTGACCAGCTGAGGAAGTCTTAATAAGGAGTGCAACAAAACCAGAGTTATGAAGGTTGTAGTGAGAAGGAGGTGGGGAGGTGAGAAGCGAGGTGAAATAAGTGAACCTGGACCTAAACCTGGACATAAAGGCTGAGAAATTAGAAGCAAGTGAGTGTGTGATATGCTAGAAATAAAAAGAAGTGGGGGGATAAGGATCAAAGAAATTATTATACTGTCTTGAGAATGTTTTGGTCAAATCTGTAATTAATTGCAAACCTATTTTATTCTATGTAATTATGGAATTGTTGTGTATATTACCTCTGCTGTACCACACTTGTATCGTCCTCTTTGTCTTCCACTGTCATATGTTGTCTACCCTCCCTGCGACGAGGTGCCTTTGTAAATGAGTCTCTGACTCAAAGGTTGTAAATCCGATTTATAAATAAATAAATAAAAAATAAATAAATAAAATGGGGGGAGAAGGGAAGGAACAGCAGAAGAGGGAAAGATAAAAAAGGAAAACGGAGACATGCCACCATAACTAATCAATCTGTAAACAATGCAAAAGGCAAATATCTGAACGATGTATCGCATAAAAAGTCCAGTCCATGAAATAGTAGATTCCTCCTGGTTTCTGAAACCTGTGAAAGGAACATAAAATAAATTAACAACCGTGCAAATTGATAATAAAAAGCAATACAGAAGTCTAAATGTCTGAACTATTTTAAACTCTAACAACAGAGCCCCCCTGGTCATGCAACTGTTTTGGCAACTGGTTCCCTTAATAAAAACTTGTCTATATTTATGGACAGTTTTCTACAGGATATGGTACTCACTTTGCCATCCTAATTGCTGGATACCATGGCAGTTCTGGAGGTCATGAGCAACTTGAAATGGGATGTGACCTGATGATGTTGCCAATGAAACAACTTTAAGTAGAAAAGGTGCCGGGGAAGGGGGGAGCCAACCAAGACCTGAGTATAGCATGCAGTGGTGGGTCAGCCTGCATTCATTGTTGCAGGAGATGTTCCATTTGGATAGGTTGCATGCGCTAGCTTGGTGAAAAGAGGTGAGTCTGTATGAGAGGTTAGTAAGCAGGACTCCCTGGGCAATTGCTACCCTTGCAGCAGGAGTCAGGGCACAATTGATCCTGTAGGTAAACCCAAGGTTGGAATTCACAGCCTTAATATTCAAGATATGCAGCGAAAAGTCCAGGGTGGGATTGAAGGTAATGCCAAGGTATTTGAAAGAGTCAGACATAGAGACAGTGGCCATCTAAACAGTGGATAGCTAAATAAGAAATACAGGTCTGTCATTTAAGTGTGGGCCCAAAGAGCATGGCCTGAGACTTGCTAGAGTTTAGGACAAGGTGGTTTTGGATAAGCCAAGTCTGAACACTGCCTTTTGCATTGATGTCAGTCAGGGCCTTGGAGCTGGAGAAGAATGCCAAGTCATCATCACAAAGTGGGATATTGCAGTGGTAAGGGGTGTTAGGGGTGTCATTAATGAAAACTGAAAATAGCAATGGGGCCCTGGAGAGAGCCTAGGGGAACTCAATTAGAGCAGAGTCGACCTTACTAAATCTGACAAATTGTTGTCTGTTGTCAAGATAACTGGGAACTAGCTGCTGGCAGTGGATGAGACCCCAAGGGATGACAGTTTGATGTTTAGTATTGTGTGACTAACCAGGTTGAATGCCTTAGTAAGTTCTATGAATATGGCACCAGTTCACATCACCTTGTCCATGGCAGTTTTAACGTCATTGGTAAGTTGGACAAATGCAGTGGAAGTGCTGTGACTTGTGCTGAAACCATGCTAAGCAGGAGACAGCAGGTTATGCTTGTGGAGGTAGTCTGTGACCTGGGAGGCAACAGGTTTTCCAGCAGTTTGTGAGCAGGCACTGTGATAATCTTGGCCACCTTCCAGCTTTTCAGAACAGTGGCAGTGGAGAGACACATTGAATAATCTGGTGATAGGGGAGGCCAGAAATGGGGCAGCCATCCTAAGAAGTTTAGGCTTCAAACCCTCTCTAGGCCAATGCTCTGACATGACGGGATGGATTTTAGAAGTTGCAGGATCTAAGGCGGTCCACCGGTGCAGCAGTTGGATTTCTGCTTGCGACGCCAACGCACCGGGTTCAGGAATGAGCCCGGGTCGTTGGAGGGCTGGCCGGGAGGAGAAGGATTGAGCATCCCTAGGACTGCTCCTTCTCCGGGGGGGTTGGGGGTTCCTCCACTCAGTGCAGGAGTGATGCCTAGCGGCAGCTGGGTGCATCACCCCGAGCATCGGCGCATAGTCAAGGGGCACTGGTGTGGGACAGACGCCGGCATCATTGCACGTCTCCACCCCAGCCTATAGGGATAAAAATCCCTCTCTGTTGGACATCTGTATGACGCCCAGCCCCCGAGACTAGATCAGCTGCCTGGCCGAGGGCTCCCCTACCCAGATACAGTCCCATGGCACTGGTGCCTCCTACGGTGCCATGCCCCACCTCCTGGGGGGTTAGCCAGGAGTGATCAGGGGAGTAAGGGTCTCATTAGGCGGTGGAATCTCGGGGGCACCGTGACCAGGGCGGAGCTGTGACGGACAATGGAGGGGCAAAAAAGCAAGGTAAATATAAAAAAAAAAGAAGTTGCAGGACCTCACTGCAGAAACACCTGCAGAGTACACACAGTCCAGACTGGCAAAGACTTTGGGCAACTTGGGGGTGGGCTTTGGATAGTACTCTGTCCCTGTGCAGTCAGTCTGTCAGTTTGGGACAATGTGTACTGCATGTTGATTGCTTGTCTAGTCAGCCAACACCCACTAGGCATGGTCCTCTGGTGCATCCCATGTTGTTGTCATACAAACTGGCAGATGCACACATGTTAGGCACACATGACTGCTGTAATGCGTTCTACAACAGCATACCTTGTAGCTAGATTGGATGTTTGCAGCTGGTTCAAAATGTGGAAGTGTAGATTCAGAGGTCAGAACAAAATCATGGCAATGCTACATGAATTGTACTGGCTGCAAGTTAAGCAAAGAATCGGCTATAAGATTATTAGTCTGACGTTAAACTTCACAGTCTGGGTTCCACCTACCTGCATGGGCTGCTTACCTTCCAGTCACAGAGAAAGCCCTTTGCTCTGGGGACCTGGGGCTGTTGGATATTCCCACTCCAAGTTAAAAATATGTGGGGCACAGGCATCCTCAGGGGTGGCCTTAGTCCTTTGGAACTATCTCCCCCCTACGTCTGGCACATTACATCTGAAAATCATTTCATGAAGAAAGTTCAGAAGTGGAGTTTCCCTCAGTCCTACCCTGGTCAAACTAGCAGAGCCCCTGTGTATATCATTTTTGTCTGTACTCCTTTATTTATGTTCTAATATTTTATGTATTATATAATTTATTGATTTGTTTATTTTTTTATTACTTGCTTTTATGTAAAGTGCTTTCAGTTATTGAAAGACACTATATTAAAAAAACTACCTACCATATTGTTACACGGTACTGTTACTACCGACCCATTACTTCTCAACAGATAGGCTACATGCACTATTAGAATGCACCTAGGGACCAATTCACAAAGTGAACCAGGCTATGCTCAGTTCAAGTGTATCCCAGTTGTAGCACTCAGCACCCTGAGGCCCATCCACACTGGACAGCATCCACAACCCCTGACCTCTGCCTTCTACTAGTGGGGAGCCATGCATAGGGGCAGGGGGTGGCAGGAGGGACAGAGCAGTGTCAGACACTGGACATTCAATTGTATGCCCATGCTGGCTTACTGGTGAATCCCTGACTCCATGTAGAGCAGGGGATGACAGGAAATGGCAGTTTTCCCAAGGGCTGCTGTATCCCTGTCGGCACCAGTAAATGTCTTCATTTGGCACTGGTTGATGGTGACACAGTCTCCAGTCCACTGTAGAAGATCTGAGGACTGGTGGAGGGGGCCAATCAGGCCCCAAGGACTGATCGGAGGCTATGGTGCATAGCCTCTAATGCCACCCTTAAGGCATACAGCCTTCACCCTCGCTGCTAGTGCTTCGCACTAGGGAAATTGTTTATGTAATGGGGTGCCTGCCCAACCTTGCTCCTTGCCTGCCCCATTCCGGAAGCCCACGTAGCCTCACAAAGTGGCTCGGGATTAGGTACAGTGTTTAATTATTCTGCTTTGCGGAAGCTCCAAAGTGCCCCTCAGGTTACAGCATGCATAAAAGGGGTACTCTGTGGCTTTTCCTTGCCCCCCTCACATGCAGAAGGGCTGGGAGCCTTCTGTGGATCAGGCCCTCACTGAGCTGGAGATATGAGGGTTCTACCTTTAATTTCATAATGTGGGAAGTTATTGTTTCATTATTTTGTTTTGCCAGGAAGGTGGTCTGGATCAATTACCAAAATTTCAGCCATACCTGGGGAAAACAGAGTTCACAATAAGAAGAAACAATACATTTCTACAACATAAATCACACATAAGTAAAAATCATACAGTAAACAAAACAGCATACATATATACACATTCATTGCGAAAAACATTGTTAGTGCATCAACTTATGGTTAAAGCGACAAAAGTGGGGAAATGATACATTGGAGTTGAACCCATAACCCCCCACCATACCACCCCACCCCCCATCCTCCACACACCAACAGGCATTGGGGTGTGCTATGGGTTCGTTAGACCCAACTCCCACCCCATTCCATGTGTAAAGAGGCTGACATGATACAGCATAGGAGAATGGGGTGAGTAGGCCTAATCTAATTCTGGGCGGCACACCCTCGATGCCTGTTGCGCGTGGAGGATGGGGAGTGGGGTGATAGGATGGGGAGGTTAGGGGCTTAACCCTAATATATCATTTCCCCACTTTTGTCTCTTTAACCCTAACTGATGCATTAACAATGTTTTCTGCAATGAATTTCCTTACTTTTTGAGAAAGTGTAATGTAACTGGTAAATACAAACATGCAAAGAAGCCAGCAGAAGAAGGCCATTTGGTCTATCAAGTCTGCTTATATTGCAGGGTCCACAGCTTGAGCTAATGTCCCTGCCCCTTATCCCCACTCCTCCCATCATCCCTACCCATGATCCTTACCTTCCCCCTATGCCTATCTCAGCCTTTCTTAAAGCTGCCAACTGTCTTCAATGAGATCACCTCTTCTGGCAGTGCATTCCAAGTGTCCACCACCCTCTCTGTGAAGAAATGCTTCCTGACCTCCCTCCTAAACCTTCCACTCTCCAGCTTAAGACTGTGCCCCCTCGTGTTATGGTTGCCACTCAGCTTAAAGAGACTCTCCTTATCAACCTTATTTATCCCTTTCAAATACTTGAAGGTCCCAATCATGTCCCCTCTCTCTCTCTCTCTCTCTCTCTCCTGTCTTCCAGGGAGTACATCTTCAGTGCCCTCAACCTCTCCTCGTATGCCTTATCCTGCTGACCATCTATCATCTTTGTAGCCCTCCTCTGGACCTTCTCCAACAGGTTAATGTCTTTTTTGAGGTGTGAGCACCAGTACTGAACTCCATACTCTAGATGTGGCCTTACCAGTGACCTGTACAAGGGCAGTATAACCTTCTCTCTCCTATTACTGATACCTCTAGATATGCATCCCAGCATCGTTTGCCTTTGCTGCTGCTTTCTTGCACTGCGTGGAGTGCTTCAGGTCACTAGTGATCATCTTTCCCAGGTCCTTCTCCTCCTCTGATGCAGATACTCGGACTCTACCCAGGTAGTACTCTGTTCTGGAATTCTTGGCTCCAATATGCATAACTTTGCATTTTTTGGCATTGAAGCCAAGCTGCCAGATCCTGGACCACCTCCCCAGCTTTTCTAGATCTTCCTGTAGGTCCTGTATCCCTTCAGCTGTGTCCACTCTCCCACAGAGCTTGGTGTCATCTGCGAATAGGCATATTTTGCCCTTAATGCCATCCCCAATGTTATTGATGAAAACATTGAACAATACTGGCCCCAGCACCAAGCCCTTTGGGATCCCACTACTTACCTCTCTGGTGCCAGATAACTCTCCCCCAAAAACCACCCTCTGGGTTCTGTATTTCAGCCAGTTTTCCACCCATCTGGCCATCTTTTCTCCAGCCCCAAGATCCACCAATTTCCTGATCAACCTTTTGTGGGGCACTGAGTCAAAGGCCTTGCTGAAATCAAGATAGAGGATGTCTGCCACTTGGCCCCTGTCTACTGTCTTAGTGACACAGTCAAAGAAGTCAATCAGATTAGTTTGACACAATCTCCCCCCCCCCCATAAACCCATGCTGCCTATCATCCTGGAGACCATGCTCCTCTAGATATTCCACCAACCTTTCCTTTAGTATGGTCTCCATGAGCTTGTCCACAATGGAGGTCAGACTGACTGGTCTGTAATTCTCTGGGTGATCCTTGGGACCACTTTTGTGTAGGGGCACTACATGTGCTGTTCTCCAGTCCTGCGGTACCACGTCTGACTATAGTGAACTATTAAATAGGTCTGCCAGTGGCCCTGCCAGCTCCTTAGCCAGTTCCTTTAGTACCTTTGGATGTACACTGTCTGGGCCTGGTGATTTGTCCATCTTCAATGCTAGCAGCCCTTCCCTCATGCTATCTTCCTCTATCACTACATCTGTGTTCCCCTCCTCCCTGCTCCTCTTTTCCCTCCTGAAGGCACTGGTCCATCCTTTTCCCTGGTAAAGACAGAACAGAAGTATTCATTTAGTATCTCTGCTTTTCCCCCATTATCCTCCACCCACTCCACCCCTTTCTTGAGCCTAACAATCCCTTGTTTCTTGTCCCTTTTTTCACTTATATAGTAAAAGAAAGCCTTCTCCCCCTTCTTAATTCCTTCAGCCTTCTGTAGCTCCTTCTGTGCCCTTGCTCGCCAGATTTCCTTACTTGCCTCACTAGCCAAGCTTAGGTAATGTTCCCTATCCACCTCTCTCTTGGTCTTCCTGAACTTTCTATAGGCCAACCTCATTTCCCTTACTGCCTTGGCAACCCCAGAACTGAACTAGCTGGGCGCATTGGCCCTTGTGTTCTTCCCTAATGCACTCATCCGTGGCAACCAGTATTCCTTTCTTAATGATGGACCACCTTTGGTACACCCCTATATCTGCTCTGATGCCCTCTGGGCCCCGTGCATCTACCAAGCTGCCCATTTGCACATAACGATATGCGTGTGTGGGAGCGCAGGGCCCCACTTACACATAACAACGGAGCCATTCAGTAGCCTTATAGGGCTGAAAAGGAACTCTTGTAACACTAATTTGCCAATATCTCAGTAACCATACAAGCTATGAAAAAAATTCCACTACAGTTGTAATCATGACTTCAAAATCTCCATGCTTGCTGAGTCCCCTAAAGGTGGACTTAGATGCAGGAAGCGAAAAATCTATATCTTGCATCGTTTCCGAGATATGGGCACTGAAAGTCACTGTGGGTGTCGCAATGTTATCCTATGGGTAAAATTTCAAATTCGTGATTGCATATCTATGGAACCGATTAACTGTCTTACACCTAAACAGCATAATTCACATCTCTGGGACACCTCCTTTATACCCTGCACATTTAAGCCAAAAGATCAAACCGTTTATTTACAGTGCACTGGCAAGGTTTTCTTAAATCCTAGTTTGTGAGGTGGCAAAATCCCCATTTGTGAGGTCAGTCCTCATTTGTGAGCTGTCAAAATCCCCATTCATGAGGAATCCTTGATCGTCAGATTTTGGCCATCTGGTCTGGAAGTCGCGAAAGGGGATTTTGACAGCTTTAAATGAATAAAGTTTGGTAATTAAAAGAACAATCCCCTTTGCGAAGCTGACAAAACCCTCTTTTGTGAGTTGATCCCCTTTGTGAGGTGTCAAAATCCTCGTTCGTGAGCCAATCCTCATTCATGAGAAAGGGCCGTCTAGTCGTGAAACGACCATCAAGGATTTTGTCAGCTCACAAAAGGGAATCGGCTCACGAAAGGGGATTCTAACACCTCGCGAAAGGGGATTTTCTCAGCTCATGAAAGGGGAATCAAAAACCCGATCACCTTTCATGAGCTGTCAAAATCCCCTTTCACGAGCCAATCCCTGCTCGAGAGATAAGGCCATCTGGTCCCTAAGTTGCAATCAAGGATTTTGTTGCCTCATGAAAGGGGATCACCTCGTGAATGAGGATCGGAAGCGAGTCGCGAATAAAGAATTTATAAATCTAAAACGGATGTTTTTTGGCCAGAATGAAGAAAACCAAAGGCATGGGTTTGTAGGGAGTGTTACCCTGTACAAAATCCATTCCTCATTTGTTAAAAAAGTCTGCCGTGGGGCAAGCTACAACATTTTGTTTGGGGGGGAAATGAAAACAAGATGGCGGCTTGCAAATGAGGAATTTTTTCTCTCGAACAGGGATTTTATAAATCCCCTTTCACAAGGTGACAGAATCCTAGACTGCAAGCCCAATCCCCTTTTGCAGAACATACATATAAATCTTGGAGTGAACTGAGCATGATCAGAACTAAAAAATTCAAAATTAAATAACTTTGGAATGTATTATTATTTTTTCACCAAATTAGTGCTGGATTGTTCTTTGACCAAACCTCTTTCCACCCTGAACATTTCGGACCAAAATACCATTCAGTGTGGCCGCAGCGCAATGGGCAAAAATCAGCAAACAAAAGGCAAAAAATTTGTTTTTGCCACTTCGCTGCATGGAAATTGCAAGTCCGATCAAAAATGCAACTTGGTAGATCAAGAGATCTACCATGCAAGACAACAGATTCCAAATTTCATGCAAATTCGTTGAACAGTTGCAAAGTTATTAAGGTGCAAAATATGGGGTTTAACATTAAACTGCTTACTCAACCCTAACTAACTGGTCTGACCACGCCAGTATAATAACACATGTATAACATTAGTAGACTGTCAAATGATCATATTTCAGGTGTCATCAAAACAACTGCATGATGTCAGTACCTTTAAAGGAAAAATTAACAGACATTTTTATTCAATGTGTATTTGACTCACCTTTGTGTATAAATGTACGGATCTATGTGATAACGACGAACACCTAAAGGCGATTGCTGTTATCACTCAGTCCGAGTGCCGAACACATTTTCGGCACTCTGACAACCCTGGCGCACCAGCACAATGGTGCCAGGACATATTTTTACTACTTTCTGTGGGGGGGGCTGAACCCACCCACACACCCCCACTTAAGGATTCTCAACTCCAGGGGGGTGCATGTCAGGGGGGTGGTGAAAGTAGTAAACATAAAAAGGTTTGGGCTGGGAGCAATAAAAATCGCACCAGTGCCCAGACTCAGTACCTCAGCCACCCCAGCCATTGCCCAATCCCCGATGCCACAATGCAGCTCAACCGACAACCCCAGCGCCACCCCTACAGCCTCTCCACCCCCTTCCAGCCCATGCTTGCCGTGCTCGCTCCCACCCCCCACGCTCATACGTATAGCGGCATCCTGTCACCTAGTTTGCCCACCCCCTCATCCAGTCACCCTACCTGTCAGTCGCCATGAGTGGATTGCGCGAGGAAGGTGTTGCCTTAATGGACGGTGCCCTTCCTCATACGCCCACTTCACGGGTTACCTAAATGTACAGCGTTTGCTGTTGTTGATGCTGTTTGGAGTCCAAATTTGTTAATTTCTTTTTTTTTAAATTATGCTTTGTATTTTATTGTTGTTGGGCACCTGTCTACAACTCCGCTCTAATGAGGAATCTCCAGTCACGAGTCCCACGCATGTGCTTTGCGAGACAATGACGTAATTGTAGCGTGACTTGAATGGGAGGAAGCAGTGCAAGCATGGACGAGATGGATCTTCCCGGCCTTAGTGAGGAATTTGATTTGTTAGCTGTTGCTCAACCATACATGTTTGAGCCCCTGCGGTCTGAAGTTTCAGCAGATGCTGCTGCTGCCAATGAAAGTACCTCCAAAGAGGAAACAGACAGCTCTGAAGTAGCTGCGGGTGGCCGGACTATTGAAGAACCAAGCCAATGGTGGGTGAATTGACTGCTTCTGCTATCCATGCCTTACTGTTCATGGCAGTACACATTTTTTTATTCATCTGAATGATTAGGGTTTGTGATGTTATGTGCAAGCATGTATTTCAGTGATGGTAGAGGTTTTTGAGAAAGCAGCTGTAATGGCAACCATGTGGGCTGCAATGGCTATAGGCCCCCTTATGCGTCTCCTTATGTTCCAGTTTCCCATAGGTGCTAATTCACATCAGGAATGACATTCTTTCACATCCCACCTCACAGCAATACCCTCACATATGCAGTACATGTTTTGATTATGGTGAAGAATGCATGTAGACTTTATTTGTGTTGGTGTACTGCATAGCATAGGGACACAAAGCCAACATATTTGATTAATATTCATGGTACGTGTGCAATGATTTCTGCAGTGCCTATGATTTGTATAGGCATCCTGTTAATTTTTTTTCTGTTAGGATGTACTGTGTACAGTTTCATAATAAGTGCTAATTCCACAAATTACGTAGCTTGTGTTTCTCTTTCCATTTAATTATGTAAAGAAACACCTGATACAAAGTATTGTAGTTGTTGTTTCTTATTGTGGCACCCCTGTGTTTTCATTGCACACCGACAATTCGCATTCATTTGCATGTATTCACATTGTTTACCTATGGAATACAATGCTGTCACCTAACAGTGCCTTGATGTTCATAATGTTAGTAAGTACTCTATATTTACCACGCGCCCCTGTTACATATATGTGAGAATTCTAAAATGAGACGCGCTCGTTGCATCTCATCTGCAATGGGCCCCTGAGATGTGCCTAGACAAAAGTGTGGTATTCACAGAACATGGTCCAGAAGATGCCCCCTGGTGCATAGACACTGTGCATACCACAACTGCGCCCATCCCAAGATGCGACGGTGCATCCCCAGTCATGTTGGGAAGATGTTTGTATTCACAGCCCCCGACATGCAAATGGACCAATTAGGCATGCAAGGCTCAATGTGGCCATTTGCATGTTATTATGGTCCCATTTGCATTCCCCTAGCAGGGATGTGCCTGGCCAAATGTGTCGTGCTCCCTGCAAGGGCTGAATGCACAAAACATCCCCCTTCCTGCCTGTATTCCATTTGGTGATACACAACCACAAACCATTCTCTGGTAGTGTACTGGTCACCCCTCCCTGCCCGTATCCTGTTCTGTGATAAATCCACCACACCTAACCAGTACCTTGTAGTCTACTGCCCTTCCCTGCCTGCATCCTGTTGTGTGATAACTACATGACTACAAACCATTCCCTGGTAGTCTAGTGGTCGAAGCACCGGGGAGTCATTATATGTGTGTTTGAATAAATTGTTCATCGCGTTTTTTCATTTGCTTTGTGTGAATCGCCTTTTTTTGTGTTCTTTAGTCTGCTGGTCCCCCCTTCCTGCTCATATTCCCATCTGTAATAAATTAAGAACACCTAACCCATACCTGGTAGTCTAGTGGCCCCCCTCCCTGCCCGTAGTCAGTAATAATAATATACCGTAAATACTCCATGGTATAGTAGTTCCCCACCCCACCATAGGCCAGTTCACCCACACATGTAGGCAACACAAAGTCATTCACAAAGATGTGAATGACAGCTTACAGTACGCATTGACAGCCCATTGGTTGACAGCCGTACTATATGCTGTCATTCACTGACAGCTTAGTCGGCGGGCAGCTGAGGATGACTGAGAGTGGGTTTTGCTGGCCGCCTACAGACATCCACTGCTGGGACATGGAAGTGGGGTGGGGTTGGGTTGCCTACATGGGTGGGGTAGTGGGGGTGGGCACTTGACCATCAGGGATTGTGTGTTGTAATTGTAGCAGTGATGTGGTATGGACAGGGAGGGGGCACTGATGAGGACCGTTGCTGTTGAGTTATGTGAAGCAGGATACGGCACTGGGGGGGCATCTTTAGTTTGTTGCTACGGGCGGGACTGGACACTGTACTGCCATGGTAACCAGGCAGCCATACTGCTGTCTCCAATACATCAGCCACCTGTGGCAGTCAAGACAGTTAAGTCTACATTTGTAGACTTATGTTTTTGAGGTGCATCTTTGCACTTGCTCTGGAGATGCACCTTCATGGTGGGTCGTGAATTGTGGTGCGCCTCCAAAAGTAATCGGCATCTGTTAATCCTGTCCATCACATGTATAAATCCATCCAGTTTTCTCTATAATACCACCATATCATTCCATTCTTCCTCCAACCTCGATTTGAATAAACCCTTGACACAGCTTCATATCAATCATCTGCACATTTATGCCATGGGGGCTATTGAAATGTTATATCATGGCACCCATCGGACACAGTGATCTAAGTAGTCCATATTACTGTGTCCACCATTGACATTGTGTGCAATGTCACTACCATGTGTGTTCGATTTGTCATGAGAGTTTTTTCGAACTGAATGTCTCTGCTCAGGTGTAACAGTATGAATGGCACATACAGTATCATTTGAGGTCTCAGTAACATTTTTTATATAATGTCTTCATGGTCTATCACATTCTGCTATTGATACCTTAGTCTATACACACCTTGCCCATTGTATGTCACATGGCCTACATTCACTCCAAATGTTTCAGTTTGTCATGGTCAAGTGTGGCAGCAGCAATGATCATGCATTACAATGGCACGTATGTCATTCTTGTTTAGATGTGGTGCTAATGCCCACAACACTTCTATATCCGGTTTACAGTTATATGTTGTGTGTACCTAGAACAGTGCTTAGTGCAATACTACATTTTGACGCAGTAATTGGACACTGAAATATGATGTCATTAATTTTGACTATCAGTACTGTGCCCTAAAACATTTCACCTTTGGTTTTGCAGGTGCCAGTGTGGCAGCTGTACTAGAATGGAGATGCTGGTGGAGTGCATTTGCTGCCATGAGGTGACTGCTGTGATGGCCAAATGTGAAGAGGAAGAGGTTTCCTGTATCACTGAACTGAATTGCTTCAGGGAGAACTGTCTCAGCCGAAACATGATTCTGGTATCAAATTATGAATATGAATTTATGGAGTGGCCTCTAGACGATGCCATTCCTCTGAACGAGTGAATATAAGAATTTATTAAATTTTTACTTTTTTCCCCTCTATATATTTTGTAAGCAATAACCCATGACAGGGTGTGTGGTTACTGGGGATTAATCAACACCTCAGGTGTGTTGTGAGGCACGAGGCTGTAGACTGAGTGTCCTCACAACACCCGAGGTGTTGATTAATCCCCTCTAACGGCACGCTCTGTCATGGGTTATTGCGTGAATATCATGGGCTATATGTGGAGAGAAACTGAACAAAAATCGTGGAATTATGGTCAGAAAACGTGGGAACTATTTAGTGTTCTTCCACTGTTTCTGGCTGCAGTACCACAGTTTTTGGTGTTCTGCCACAGTAAAACCACCTAAAATAGCTATACTAACATTACTTAATTGTAAAATGGCCTACTACTGTAAATCAAGCAACAGGTCGATCTTGTTATTGAGGTTTTTATTGTGTTTCTGTTGTCTCTAGTCCTTGTTTTTATCTCCCTGTGCTTCTTACAGGTTCAGGAACACTGCACATACCCACAGTCTCTCTACAGAGGGAAGGGGGGACAGAAACACACATACAAAGCTGCATGATGCCCTTTCATGCTCTGGGTTGCTTCAGGCACAGTACTGGTAACCTGTAAGACTGATATCTCTTTCTCAGTCTCCCTTGCTGCAATTGGCAATTTGGTGTTTGTGTCTCTTTAACATTGGATCGTTCTTTCCTGCTGACTGGCCCGGACTTCCGTCAACTCCACACACACTCACTTATTTCAACATGGCTTCATATATTGTCACACAGTGACTCACCATTTCTGCCACACGCTTGCTCTTGTTCGTCGTTGCCGCCACGGAGAACAGCATGTTGCACATACCGGACCTCTGCACGCCAGGTGACTGGGAAAAACACATGGCAATACATAACATTGCAGCACTTCATGATCCTGCACCTCCTATAAGCAGGAAACAGCTTATCTCTGTTGCGCTCTCTGTGGGTCATGATCCCTAAGCTACGGAGATGCACTGACACACTCTGTCTATTTCTCTCTGTGTCACACGGGTGTGAGCAGGATCACTGACTCACCAGGACTACGGGGTACTTCATGCTGTGTTTTGGGACTTATCTGTATCTACTAACATTCTCAGGCACAGTTTCCTGTGCGGAACAGAATGTGTCTTTCTCACTCTGTGAAAAGCGGGATATGCTAGGACCTTCAAGGTCCATTGCGTGGGTTGGTGACAACACTTGCTTAGCAGTCAAAAAAAATAGCTGCCTTTCAGACTGAGTCAGAGCCTGAAATAATTAGTTCAGTTTGCTGCTTGATTTTTGTATTTTGGGACTGCTCACCACAAACAGATACTGTTTGTGTATCAGATATTAATGAATGGTCACCTACTGTGTCTCCACCAATCACCTCATAGACAGCTAGATGCCCATGTTATGAATAGTTTTAACGTGTTGTCTCTCAACCCCTACACAGGTTCCAGGCCTTGAGGTTTGGTGCACCATGCATGGGCAGGTGCCCCTCACTTCAGTCCTCGTGCCACCAGCCATACAAACATACATTAGATATATTGGTAATACAGGCGGGTGACGCACCCCACGGGAGGGACCACTCCTCTACCATTACCACACCTAATATCATTCTACCCATGACTAGGTTGTTCGAACCGGTTGACAGTGGTGTGCGGTGAAGCATCATTCACTAGACCCTTTGTGATATTATACTGCTGCACTTTGTATTTATGACCAGGAGCCGCTGACCTCCATCAACAAAGCGTGTCCCTCAATACAACCTCACCACAGCAACCACCATTTAACCTCAGTTACCAGACCACCTGTTGTTACTGTTTATGTACTGTAATCACAGCAGCCAGTTTTGTTTTGTCAGAACCTTGTTTGAGTTCTCTGCATTACTCAATGCCTTCTAGTGATCACCGCCTCTTTACTGTGTCAGTTTGGTGTTGCTTGATCTTCCACCCATGGTCACTACAGCACTGTTGAAAAGATGACCTTCACTGGAACAGTATGCAAGCTGCCCATTGGAATGTGAAGCATCCCTTACATGTCCTTCAGTTTTGTTACCCCTTGTCAGTAGATAACACTTGTAGTTCATTACTAGGCGGGCTTATTCTGCAGTTGTTTATTCCTTGCCAACATCATTATAATTTTCAGTCCTTTGTGGGTCTACTCACCCGAATGTGAAATCGATATGTTGGAAAAAATTTACTCATATCTTCAACAACGCCATATTTTTTAATTAGTTGTTCTTAGTAATACCGATGTATACTTTATGAAGACTGTGAATTATGAACACTGTTGCCAATATTCTAACAAGATAGAACTCATATGAACAAATAAGCACACAATTGCCAGCAAATAAAAGTCATTGAATTAACCTGCTGGAGAAGGTCAGAGAGGCTACAAAAGATGCTAGTGGGTCAGCAGGGTAAGGCATATGAGGAGAGGTTGAGGGCACTGAACATGTACTCAATTGGAAGACAGGAGAGAGAGAGAGAGGGAGAGGGAGAGGGAGAGAAAACATGATTGGGGCCTTCAGGTACTTGAAAGGGATAAATAAGGTGGATAAGAAGGGTCTCTTTAAGCTGAGTGTCAATCATAACATGAGGGGGCACAGTCTTAAGCTAGAGGGTGGGAGGTTTAGGAGGAAGGTCAGGCAGCACTTCTTCACAGAGGGTGGTGGACACTTGGAATGCACTGCTGGAAGAGTGATCTCATTGAAGAACAGTGTGAGACTTTAACAGAGACTGTGTTAGCGTAGGGAAAAGCAAGGATCATGGGTAGGCCGGATGGGGAGGGTGGGGAAGGAGGCAGGGACAGTAGTTCAAACTGTGAGACCCTGCAATAGGAGAAGACTCAGATAGACCAAATTGCCTTCTTCTGCTGGCTTTTCATATGTTCATATTAATGTTCATTCTAGTATTGCCCTATTGAGGGCTTGTAATATATACTATAAGCTTGCAATTCCCTAAAATCCCAATCACCCTATATTATCTCTTAACCCCAATTTGGAAACTGCCCCATGTCATAATGAATAGCACTTATAGATGCAACAGGTACCACATAATCACCACTCCTTATGTAAGAAAGTGGATTATCATTTGCCTCTGAAACTTTCACCTTTATGATCACAGATGTGTTCAAAAGTGCTTCCTGACCTTCCTCCTAAACCTCCTGGCCTCTTGCTGAACACTTTGCCCCCATCGTGTTAGGGTTGTAACTCAAGTTTCACCAGTGTCAGTATCTCAGCCGGTAGCAACCTCGCCTCTGAGGCTGGTTGAGCAGAGTCTTGTCAGAGGGCCGTGAGTTCAATTCCTACACATGACACTTGGGTTGTGAGATTTCTGTGGGTTCCATTCCCATACATCCCAATATTCACACTGTAGTGCAGCATGAGTGTGATGCTGCACTTCTGTTGTGCCATCTTTAGAAACATAGAAACATAGAATTTAATGGCAGATAAGGACTGCTTGGCCCACCTAGTCTGCCCATTTTCCTACCTAACAGATAAGCTGCAGATCCTAGTTAACCAACAGCTTACTTCCTCCTACCTCAACCTAGGACTGCCTTATGTCTGTCCCATGCATTCTGAATTCCCCACTGTTCTTGACTCACGACCTCCTCAGGGAGGCTGTTCCATGCATCCACAACCCTGTCTGTGAAAAATACTTCCTCACATTACCTCAGAGCCATCCCCTCTATCTTCAAATTGTGTCCCTTGTTCTTGCACATCTTTTTCTGAAAGATGCTACCTCTTGGACTTTGTTGACTCCTTGAGGTACTTGAAAGTTTCTATCATGTCCCCTCTCTCCCTTCTTTCCTCAGGGTATACATATTAAGCTCCTTTAGTCTTTCTTTGTATGTCTTCTGGTGCAGACCCTGCACCATTTTGTTACCCTCAGCTGGACAGCCTCCTCTGTCTATCTCTGCGCTGAGATGGGGTCTCAGGCAACTGCACAAAGTACTCAGATGGGGTCTCACCAACTGGCTGTGCAGAGGGATAACAACTTCCTGTTTTCTACGAGTGCCTCTTCTATGCATCCCAGTACCCCCCAACCTTCCTGCCTTCTCATTGCTTGCCCCACCTTTAGATCATCTGATATAGTACCCCCAGGTCCCTTTCCATTTTACTGTTGTCAGTATCTCACCCTCCCCATTGTGTACTCTTCTCCTGGGTTTTGTTTCCATTGCATTACTTGCACTTCTTTGCATTGAATCTGAGCTGCCATACATTTGACCATTCCTCCAACCTTGCCAAGTCCTTCTCATCCTTTCCACTCCATCTTGTGTATCAACCCTGTTGCAGATCTTTGTGTCATCTGCAAAGAGACATACTTTTCCTTCCAGTTCCTCTGCAATGTCACTTATAAAGACAGTAAAAAGGACCGGTCTCAGTACTGAACCCTGTGGTACCCCATTAGTAACCCTCCTTTCTTCACTGTGTACTCCATTTACTACTACTCTTTGCGTCCTGTTGTCTAGCCAATTTTTTATCCTGGCTACCACCTTGGGACCCACTCCAAGGCTGGCTAACTTGTGTATTAATCTCTTGTGTGGGACAGTATCAAATGCCTTGCTAAAATCTAGGTAGGCCATGTCCACAGCCCCTCCCTGGTCTACTACTCTGATCACCCAGTCAAAGAAATCTATTAGATTCATCTGACATGACCTTCCCATCATGAATCCATGCTACCTTGGGTCCTGTGCCCCACTGGCCTCTAGGTACTCAACGATTCTTTCCTTCAGAAGTGATTCCATCATCTTCCCTACCACTGAGGTCAAAGTAACTGGTCTGTAGTTTCCTGCCTCTGTCCTGCTCCCACTTTTGTGAAGAGGAATCACATCTGCCCTCCTCCAGTCCTCAGGTACCACCCCATCCTCCCATGATTTGTTAAAGAGAGTAGTCAGCGGTGTCACTAGTTCTACCCTTAGTTCTTTTAGAATTCTTGGGTGAATCCCATCAGACCCCATTGCTTTGTCCACCTTCAATTTTATTAGTTCCTTCAGAACCCTTTCTTCTGTAAATGGACTGGTATTGACCCCTGTCTTCAGAGTGTTTCACTTGTTTGGTTTAGGTACCACCTCCTCCTCTTCCTTTGTGAATACTGAGCAGAAATATTTGTTCAGTATCCCTGCTTTTTTCACTGTCACCCTCTACCCACATTCCTCCCCTTTATTAAGTCTCAGTATCCCTCCTTTGGTCTTTCTTCCGCTCACAAATGTACCTATAAAATTTCTTATCTCCCTTCTTAACAGAACTGGCAATCCTTTCTTCAGTTTGGGCCTTTGCTATTCTGACTGCCTTCCCAGCCTCTTTCTGCTTTAACTGATAAAGTTCTCTGTCCTGCTCCTTCTGTGTTTCCTTATATTTCCTGAATGCTATCCTTTTCTCCTTAACCTTCCCTGCCACCTCTTTTGAGAACCACAGCGTTTTTTTTTTTTGGATGACACGATAAACCGAGGTCCCATATGCATGTTCTGGTGGTAGTTCAGGTGGGTGTTAAAGATACCATGGCACTTGCTGAAAATAATTTGATAACTTCCCCGGTGTCATGGCCAAATATCCCCAATTCACTAACAGCTTCATCTGGTTCAAGGCCAGTCGGCAATCATCGGGGGTAATTGTGAAGGGGAGCAGTTACTGAAAAAAGGCAGGTGGTAGCTGCACACTCCAGCAGATTTGATAGACCGTGTGGCCTGTTTCTTGCTGGCAAATAGTAAGTTATGTAACAGGATTGTCGTTATCCACCTTTGTTATCCCTTTCAAGTACTTGAAGGACCCAATCATGTCCCCTCTGTGTTTCTCTCTATTCCCTCACAAGTCATGACTATCCTTTATTGGTAGTTCTTCGTCGTTCAACTGCTGTAGTCCAGTCTCCATGTGTCATGTTCACTCAGTGTATGTTTCTTATTTACGGTGTACAGGTCTTTTCACTTTGTGGCATATCACAAATTTGTTTGGTGGATCTGGCGCAGGCTCGGAAGACATAATTGAAAAGAATCCTGCCTTCCTGTGTCGTGTCTGCAATTAGGGCTGCGTTCCCATCAGAAGAGTATACAGGGTTCAAAGAACCACGTCATGCTTCTGAGGACTAACTTTTATCAAAATACATTTTATTAGTTTGTTATAAATTGTAATGTAATGTTCAGTTTATTGTTAAACTTGGGTCAAGTGCTAATGATCAAGGTCACTGATTTACGGTGATTAAAACAATGAAATTCCTTGTTGAAGACTTCAGATTCCAGAACTGCACCAGTGATTGTTACTGTAATTTCTGGACTTTACCAGGATTCTGCTATCATTCTTTTAGCATGTGCATAAATATTCAGAATAAAAGAAGGCTTAATGTACAGAGCATTAAATAAAGCAAATTGAAAATAATACAGGAAGGAATTATAAGAAAAATACAAGTTTTGTAGAGTTACTGATCTGATATAAAATGCCAGATTCCATGAAATCTTTGTTTTTACCGGTGCTCAGGCAGCCCTAATTCAGGAATTTTACCGGGTTTTCCGGTAAAAACCGAAAACCAGTGACCTTGCTAATGATAATATGTGTTGTGCAGCATAGCAGACCAAATTACACTACTGTGAGATTTTTAATCCCACTGTTTTGTTGTAGACAACATATTTATTTTATAAGGTTAGTGATCACAAAGAAGGCCACAGCCACTGTTTCAGTGATGAGTTGTATTAACCTTCAACAGTCCTTGAGGAAAATGAAAGTCAGTATTGACGCCTTTAATTGTGTTAGCTGACTGATTCAATGTACTAAAAAACAGGCCTTTTACAAACTACCCATGTATCTGTATGTGACTCTCCACTGCACCACAAATGGCCACACCGCCAAACCTGGGTACCAACAACAGTAGACAGTACTGATACAAAGTGCCACTGCCACGCCATCAATGATTGTGTATCTACCACCCACCAGCACCTCTGTCACAGTAGGTAGTACACTGCAAAATATCCCTGTTGTGTACTGGCCAACCCCCACCACACCCATGGTAGCCTCACAACACCACAATGACCCCTAGCAGTCGCCCAGCACATCCCTCCACTCACCACCACTGCCAGCTGCCCTAGTTAGCTACAGTGAATGAGCACATACCCTGAGCTTGGGAACACGCTTATTCATGGCAGCTCTGTTGTGCAGGCAGCTGTTGAGGATTGTTGAGTGCTGTGCTGTTTGGCCAGTACTGGTCACAGTGGTGGTTTGAGTGAGGTGTTGGGGGACTACCTGGAGGAGGTACCAATACATCCAAGGGTTATGTTGCACTGTACAGTATATTGTGTGAGTGGTGGCGGATGGCATAAGATCAGTGATTGTGGATGTTGGGGAGGACCACCTCAGAACAGAAACCGCTGTACCGTTGCTGGTACCGGAACTCAGCTGGTGAGCTGTGGGACACAGGACACCATGTTGTCCATACCTCATACTGCATGCTGCCTGTCTGCGTGATTCTGAGGGGTTTTTTTGCAAGCTGTCTTTGTAGACTTCTATGTTAGCCCAGCTTTGTTTCGTGGCCCAGTGTTTTTTTTCACACCATGTTACTTGCCAGATCTGATGACTGTTGTAATAGTTACTTGTACCACAGAATCTGGGCATATTCTGCTGGCCATCCTATTATGACAGTTACATACAGTTAGCCTAATGATTTTCATTTCATTTTACACAGATTACACAGAATTCTGATGGCAGAAAATGACCACATTGGCCCATCTAGTCTGCCCTATTACATACTCCCTTACCCCCTCCCCCTTTTTCTGGCTCTGGACTTTCTCCCCTCCTCCCAACCACGTGTTTGTCTTATGCTCTCTTGAATCCCTCCACCATTGCGGATCCCATCACCTCCTCTGGCAGTCTGTTCCAGGCCTCCACCACTCTCTCCGTGAAGAACTGCCCTCTGACATTGCCTCTGTATTTCCCACCTTCCTATTTGATGCTATGCCCCCTCGTGTTTGCTCCATCTGTCTTTTTGGAAAAGCTCCCCTCCTTAACCTTATTTATCACTTTTAAGTACTTAAAAGTCTCAATCATGTCCCCCCCCACCTCCTAGGCTCTAATGGGTACAGATTCAGCTTCCTCCACCTCTGCTCATATGGTTTCCCTTGCATCCCTCGTACCATCTTAGTTGCTCTTCTCTGAATCCACTCCATCATCTCAACGTCCCTCCATAAATGTGGTCTACAGAACTGCACCCCGTACACCAGGTGCGGCCTCACCATAGTTCTGTACAGTGGCAGTAGCACCTCCCTCCTTCTGCAGGTAAAGCCCCTTGCAATGCAGGCAAGCATAACATTTCCCTTCCCCACTGCCTTACTACACTGGTTCCCTATCCTCCCCATTTGAATCCTCCCCGTTGTCTCTAGGTTCCCTCATTTCTACTTTGTCCTGGGGGGAGGGAGTCTGATAGCCTATAAAATTTTTACCCTGTTTTGGTAGCTGTGTCATAATCCTCCCCCATGATTTAGTTTAAATGTAACTTCCTTACTATGAAGTCCTCCATTTTACTCTTCAGTACAACTGCCTCTTCTTGGCTCAGATGCAGTCTATCAGGGGCAAACAACCCCTCTTCTTCCCATGTTGAACCGCAGTTACCTATCAAACCGAACCCCATCTGCCCACTCCTCCCATCCTCCTTTTTCCAAACCCCTGTGTCCTCCATATGTGCACCTAATCCCCTGGTGGAACCCTCCAATTCCTCTCTCTCCTTTCCCAGCTGGTACTGTCCAAGCCGCTCCACCTCATTGGCTGGCAGATTCCTTCGACCTCCTCTGCTTCCAATCAGGGCATCCTTACTCCCTCAGCGCTCTTCCGTACTGTTTTCACCACCGACACTGGTGGACCGCCTTCCGCTGTACTGCGCCTCCATCCACACTTCTCTACCCTCCAGTCGTGCTGCTCTTGCCGCCGATATGGCTGAACTCTCCTGCCTTGCCACCAACAGCGGCCTGAAAACGGCTCCACATTCAGCCCACCAGCCGCCAGTGCAGCCGATGTCCTCTTCTTGCCGCTGACTGTAGCATGAAAAACCAGCCAGCAGCATGCCCAAAAGTGATTTGTAGAGACATGGTTACCAGTTACATAATATTTACTGATCACATATAAAGTGATGATCATTTATTATACTAACATACTATTTGCCAGCAGATTAGGCCTTATGGTCTATCGAGTCTGCTCGAACCTCAGATCCCTAGTTGGGTGCCGAGGCCCTCCCCTCCCTTGTGTTCCAGAAACCCCTATCATCCATCCCCACCCCCCTGGGACAGGCCATCATCTGATACATCCACTTTCTGTGTCTGTCCCACCCTTTCTTGAAGCACTCCATTGTGGATCTCTGAACCAGCTCGCCAGGCAGTGCATTTCAGTGCCACCACCCCTCAGTGAAAACCTCCTCCTCTTCCCCCTCACCCTTCACCTTCCAACTTCAAACCATGCCTCTGGTGATACCTCCCTGCTTTAGTCTAAAGATCCCCTCCATGTTTACCCTATTTATTCCCTTGAGGTACTTGAAGACCTCAATCATGTCCCCCCTGTCTCTCCTCTCCTCCAATGAAAACAGGCAGAGGTCCTCAAGTCTGTCCTCATACATCAAATCCCCTAGCCCTCGTATCATCTTAGTTGCCCTCCTCTGTACCCTCTCCAGGAGCTGTATGTCCCTCTTCAAGTGTGATCTCCAGTACTGTACACAGTGCTCAAGGTGGCTCTAACCAGTCCATTGTACAGCGTGCAGAATCACTTCCTTGCTCCTAGAGGTGATCCCCTTACGGCGCATCCCAACATCCTGTTTGCTTTGCTAGCTGCCTCCTGCTCTGTTCAGAGTTATTCATACATGCATCCACCATGACCCCTAGGTCTTTTTCCCCTATTGAGGCCTCCAGCGCCTCTCCTCCCAGGGTGTACCTGTGTTTAGGGTTTCCCTGCACAAGATGCAACACCTTGCACTTGGTGATATTGAAATTTAATTTCCATGTGTTAGCTCAGCTTTCCAGGGTGTCCAGGTCCCCTTGCAGGGCCAACCTCCCCTCTTCTCCCTCAACTATTGCTCCCATCTTGGAGTCATCAGCGAAGAGACTCATTTCACACCCTATACCCTCCCTGATGTCTGATATGTATGCATTAAACAGGATCGGACCCAGGACCCGAGCCCTCACGTGCCCCCACTACCAACCTCTCTAGGGTTCGAGAGCTCCCCACAGACCACCACCCTCTGGGTGCATCCAGCTAGCCAGTTTTCAATCCATCTGACCATCAAAGGGCCTACTCCTAACCCCATCAGTTTCTCCTCCAGACCATTGTGGGGGACAGAGTCAAACGCCTTGCTGAAGTCTAAGAATAATACATCCACAGGCTTTCCCCTGTCCAGTTCTAATGTTACCCATTCATAGAACTCCACAAGATTGGTTTGACATGATCTACCTGGCACAAACCCATGTTGTGACTATCCAGACCTCCCACCTCCTCCAAGTACACCCCCAATCGTTCCTTTAGTATACTCTCCATTAATTTTCCCACCACCGAGGTCAAACTGATGGGTCTACAGTTACCTGGTACTTCCCTCGACCGCCCTTTATGGATTGGCACCACATGTGCCTCTCGCCAATCCCTAGGTACCCTCTCTGTCTCAAGTGACCTGTTGAAGAGCTCCGTCAGGGGTGCAGCCAGTATGTCCACTAATTCCCACAGTACTCTCGGATGAATGCCATCTGGCCCAGGAGATTTGTCTTTCTTTAGGGCCTTGAGGGCTAACCACACCCTTTTGGTGGAGATAGCATCATCCGTCCCCTCCACCTTACTGGCCTTTTTATCCTTATCCAGATGTGACACCCCTGGGATACCTCTCCCTCCTCTTGCTCCATTTCTGTTGCTCCCCTGATCCCACTCACTACCGCTTCTATCCCCATTGTGCCTTGCTTTGTAGATATCCCATCCCCCTCCCTAGTGAACACAGAGGCAAAGTACTCGTTAAATACCTCTGCCTGGTCCCTCGCCTCTTCCACCCACCCTCCTTCTGATCTCAATCTGCTGAGATGGCCCATAGTTTTTCTCCGCTCCCCAATGTACCAGAAGAACCCCTTTTCCCCTCCATGTATCCCCTGTGCCAGCCACTGCTCTTTACTGGACTTTGCTCCCCTCACCATCCGGGTGACTTTTCTAGATGCAAGATGGTACATTTCCTTATCCCTATCCCCTCTTGTTGTTTTATATTTTTTGTAGTCCGCCTTCTTTTCTCTGACCGCTACCTGTACCTCACTGGACCACCAGCATGGTTTATGTGACCTTACTCCCTTACGTTTCAACTTAGCGCAGATCCTGACTGCCTCATGAAGTCCCCGTTTTATGACCTCCCATCTCCTTTCCACACTTGTCATTGATGTAATCCCCTTCAAGTGATCCTTGAGAATATTTCCCATGCCCACAAAGTCTGCCTCCTGAAGTCCACTGCCAGTGTCCTAGATTATCTTTATAGTTACTAGACAGACATAGTGAGTTGATTTTCAATGAAAAAAATTGCACTAATCACACTTACCTTCTAAAATTGTATGTTGTTAACAGGCACTGTAATCGCTGAACTGTCTTTGTTACTATTGTATTGTTCCACTGTGTGATTTGACTTTGAACATAAGACATGTTGATTATCTTGTCCCTTTAATGATCAAGTGTACAGTTTTGTGCATTAATTGTCAACAAATAATACAGTTGCTGTACTCAACTGCATCTAAATCAGCATAAGTACTAATTCTAATAAACTGTATCAGTGACAAGTGTAATCGTATTTTAATGTGCCTTTAGAAAGAATAAAAAGTTAGTACAATGGTTTTGGCCACACTCAAAAAACACTGTAAAGAGTCTGGCCCAGTGGCGCTGAGGGTTGAGGTGCTGGACCCCACACCTCACGCCATGCTGGCGACCCGGGTTCGGGAATGAGCCTGGGCTGCCGGGGGTCAGCAGGGGAGGGAGAGGATTGAGGACTGCTCTTCTCTCTCGGGGAGGGTTCCAGGGTCAGCCCAGCATCGCAATGGCCCCCCAGTAGAGACCGGAGGCACTGCAACACGCAGGGCTCACACGTAGGGGAAGACCTCGGACAGCTGCCTTCCGGATGTGGGTGGGAGCATCCACGCCATGGGCTGGGCGGCATTGCATGTCCAATGTCTGGGGCATATGTCAAGAAACACCCTGGCTCACCAAGGAGACGACGAGGGTCTCAGGGATCTCCCTCTCATCCCCAATACCCAGCTAGACCATGCCGGGCATCCATGGCCAACTTCCCGAGAGGGATGGACCCTCTAATCTCAGAAAGATGCCGCCAAGGGAGGGTGGGCCCTGCCCTGGGGGTGATCTGTGCACTGGGAAGTCCCTCGATGGAAGGGTGATCGGGTGTGGTCAGCCACGGTGGGGAGTAGAAGGTGTAAGATAGAGTAGGCACCTCTGAGGGATGCCACGGTGTAGCCAGCGAATAAACAGAGTTTGAAAAAAAAAAAAAGAACACTGTGCTTGATGTGTATCCCCCATCTGGGATGTCTGCCTACCAGCTGTAAACTAGCCCACACCGTTCCTATTTTCAAATTCACCTTTGCAGGCTGACCAACACATACAGATCACTGTTGTCCGAGGTTCAGCAGCAGTCACCCACTAAACCTTATCCCCTTTGATCATGAATAATGCCTCAACCAACTGTTGATTCCAAAAATACTACCTTACCTTGGCATGCTTGCACATGGTAATGGGAGCACCTCTGAAAATGCAACGGATACAACCATCTATTCACACTGCCTACCAAGCTCCACGAACATGTCACGCAATACTTTGACTGACTCCACCCCCAACTCATTCATGCACACGTGTACTGCTAGATGTGTGGTCTTCCTACCCCTCCATGCACATTGCAAAATTGACTGCATGGGCCTTCACACTCTTAATCCACGTATGGACTGTGGCCATACACAACTATACCCTTCCACCTTACTTCCCATTCTGATCCCCTTTAATATGTAAAACATGTAAAAATAATTTAATATGTAAAAGTAGTAGACCAGGGAGGGCCTGTTGACGTGCCCTACCTACCCTTTAGCAAGGCATTTTACACTATCCCACACAAAAGATCAATAAACAAGTTAGCCAGTCTGTGAGTGGGTCTGAGCATGGTAGCCTGGGTAAGAAACTGGCTGGACAACAGGATGCGGAGGGTAACAGTCAACGGAGTCCAATACGAAGAAAGGGAAGTTATTAGTGGGGTACCGCAGGGTTCCGCACTGGGAAATGGTCCTCTTTAATGTCTTTATAAGTGACATTGTGGAGGGAATGGAATGAAAAGTATGCAAGAAATAGCCAAAATAACACCGGGTCCAGCACTAACCCATGCAGAACAGTCAGCAGATCCTGCCAGACCAACCTACTTGAATACTATGACTGGGTAATCAGGGAACTGGATAAAGGCCGTGCAGTGGATGTGCTGTATTTACACTTCAGCAAGGTCTTTGATTCAGTGCCTTGTGGGAGGATAGGGGTAAGTTGCAAAATGTGGAGGCAGGGACAAAGATGGTAAACTGTATTGTGAATTGGCTGAAGGGGAGGCAGCAATGGGTGGTGGGGCACTCTCTTTCCCAAGGGTGGTGACAAGCAGGGTGCCGCATGTGCCAGTGTTTTTTGGAGTTATTCATAACGGATATCTCACATGGCGTTAGGATCAAGATCAGTCTGTTCACAGATGATACCAAGATAGGGGCAGTGGTGGATGACAGAGGGGTGGCAGGGTCTACAGGAGGACTTGATCAAGCTGGAAGGGTGGTTGGAAAAGTGGCAATTGAGTTTCAAGGCAAAGAAGTGCAAGGTTATGCACTTCGGAGCAAGGAAACCAGGGAGGAGCCACCAGTTGGGTGGGGTTCAGATAGAGGTCACAAAGGAGTAGAAGGGCCTAGGGGTGATCATAACGGGTAACATGAACAACTCAGCTCAGTGCAGGAATGCAAACAAGATGGTGAGATGTATTGCTAGAGGAATCTCGTCCAGAAACAGTAATGCAATCCTGCCTCATTTGGAGTACTGCGTGCAGTTCAGGTGTCCCTTTCTGAAGGCTATCAGATTGCTGGAGGGCATAAACAGTATTATTGATTACCCACTGACAATGTGAAGTGCTACAGAAAACACTGATGATGGGTGTGGTTAGTATCCAGTGGAACCTGTGGAAGCACGATACTGTATCTGGAAGTCCACTGTGACAGGTGAAATGGAGTATCTCAGTTGCCCCTCCCAGAGCCCTGGGCCCAAAAGGGACCATAGCATTGTCACTACTGGGTACACCTAGGAGTCCCAGTGACAAGGCAAAAGGATCATGGCTAAAAAGGCATGGGATGCTAATTGCTTCCATCACCTCCCCCACAAATCGCTGATACATTTCATATTCAGCAACAGTAGAGAGCACCACAGACGATATCACGTTCCCAATCGGGGGGGGGGAGAGACATGCACATTGCTAACAGCTGCACCCCCTACTGGCAACAGCAGCACCCTATACTGACAACTATGCCAGAGGAACTACTTTACAACAAAACTGACTTGTAAGTCCTTTTTAACTTTTTTTTTTTTTTTTTAAATATAACATAAAACTGTTAACTATAGCCTATTTTCTAACTGCAATAATACCCTCCAGGGTGGGCGTTACGGGATATAGTGGACCTCTCAGGGTCTATAAGTCCCTCTGCCTGTGGCGTTGGGCTTCATTCTGCCCCTGGGTGGTCCATTATATCCCAATAACACCCACCCTGTTGGGTATTATTGCTTACATCAATGATATAGCGGAAGATCTGGAGGAAAGGGTGTGCCTATTTGTGTATGATGTGAAAATCTGCACTAGGGTGGACACCCCAGGGGGAGGGGGGGTTGAGGCCATGAGGCATGACCTGGAGATTTTGGCGGGATGGTCTAAAGCATGACAACTAAAATTTAATACCACAAAGTGTGCTGTGATGCACCTGTGGCATAAAAACCAGAGAACAGCTTACACCCTAGTAGGGAAGGAATTAAAAACAAAACAGCAGGAGAGGGACCTTGGGATTATAATATCAAGCAACCTCAAGGTGGGTAGTCAGTGCAGCAAGGCAGTGGGGAAGGCAAATGGAATGTTGGCATGCATTGGGTGGGGCATAACTAGCAGGAGGAGTGAGGTGATGATGCCATTTTACAAGGCCATGGTGAGGACGCACCTGTAGTATGGGGTCCAGTTCTGGAGACCGCACCTATGAAAGGACATTGAGTGGATGAAGAGGGTTCACAGAACAGAGAAACCAAGATGGTGATGGTATGCAGGAGAAACCGTACAAACAGAGGTGTAGGGAATTGGATCTGTACCCATTGGAGACTAGAAGGGAGAGACCAGACATGATCGAAATGTTTAAGTATGTGAAGGGGATCAATAAGGTGAACGAGGGGAGCTTCTTCAGAAGGAAGGTGGGGGCTAAAACTAGAGGGCATAGCCTAAGATTGGAAGGAGGGAGATACAGAGGCAATGTGAGGGAGTGATTCTTCTGGTGCACCCCTTCAGCTCGACACTCTGACAGTGTAACATGAAAAAAGACCATTATGGCATCAGTCGCTGTAATGGTCCTTTTTCGTGTTACGCTTTCCCCCAATGTTCTTCCCCCTTCCCGGACCAACTGCGACCTGGAGTTGAGATTCCTAAAGTCTGAGGGACAGAACCCCCCGCATGGGGGGTGTGGGGGGCACAGCCCCCCAGAGACACTCCTCGATCGGGCGGCACAATACCTGCATCGGTATTGTGCCATCGCTGTGCAGGAGGTCGGCATTTTCACTGTTGACCTCCCTTGGTGCTTCCAATTCTTCACAGAGTGGGTGTTGGAGGCCTGGAATATACTACTAGAAGAGGTGTTTGGGGCCAAAATGGTGGAGGGATTCAAGAGGGCATGGGGCAGACATATGGGGTTGAGAATTGGGAAGCAGGGGAAGGCTCGTAAAAGTGACGATGAGTAGGGGAGAGGGAAAGAGGCAGACTAGATGGGCCAGTTAGGTCCTTTTCTGCCATCAGATTTCTGTGATTTGACCCCCAAAAGTAACCATGCAGTAGAACATGTCTCTTCACCATCCCACAGATACAGGGACCCATCTGAAAACAGGAGGTACCCATGCAGCAGGACATGAGTCTCTCCCTGTCCCCGAAGGCCATGCTCTCTACCCCTCCAAGAACTGGAAGACCATCTAACCAAAGGAGGTGCCTGTGTAGTGGAATGAGTGTGTCTCCCCCTCCCAGAGAAGAAAATACAGATTTCAGCACAGAAAGTCCATGTGAAGCAAGACTTGTTTGTATTACCTTTCTGAGAAACATAGAATGAGTCAACAGAAAAGGACCACCAGGCCCACCCAGTCTGCCCTGTATGCCTAGTGAGCTGCTAGGACTTTTTTTTTTAGTTTCTTTATTTTTGCCTTACCTCCTCGGCTGGGGTGGTCCTATTGTCCCCCAATCCAGTCCCCCTGGTGGCTCCGGCACCGGGCGCCGCCCCAAGCCACAACCTCCTTATGTCTCCCTCTCTAAGGCCACTTTGCAGACCCCAGCGCAGAAGACCAAGGGGTCAGGGCCAGAGGGAGCTCCTGGAGCATCTGGTGCAGCACCACAGGGACACCATTATGAGCGACAGAGGATTCAGCAGATTTTTCCTCTTAGGGCCCCCCTTGACATAAGCATGCAGGGACGCCAAGGATCCTGCAGCATGCACTTCAGCATGCGCCACGCCAGACATCCACTGGCGCCGACCCTTTCACTGCTCCTTGAACTGCATTACCCCTAGCCTCTGCCAGAAGCCAGCACCTACACCGTACTCCCTCCCCACCCTCCCCGGAGGAGAGCAGTCCCAGAGACGCTCAATCCTCCTCCCCCTGGCCGACCCCAATGACCCAAATCCGCATTCGAACCTGGGCCTCCAGTGTGGCATGAGGTGTGGCATCCAGTGCCTCAACCCTCAGTGCCACTAGGCCTGCATGCTGCTAGGACTTTGACACTTTGCTTGAGAGCTGGCATGCCCCATTTGATCAGAGGAGGTGACCATATACAGGCATGCATCTCTGCTCCCCCAAACAAGAACTACAGAGCACTATCTGAATATGGGAACTAACCATACAGCAGGACATGTAACAACAGAAAGCCTGGTCAGGTCTGAGATAAGTGGGGTCAGGGTGCATCTTTGCACTAGTGACTCAAGAGTTATAGATTTACTATACCATTAAAGGATGAAGTAATCTAGTGACAATTAGATGTTACATCACAAATTGCAGTGAAAAGGAAATAAAGTGACCTACTGGGAACTGAAGCCAGGCCCCTGGAATACCATCCTGGTGTTCTAACCACTGAGTTACAGGCTCAAATGATTGGTTGGACCTGAGGTTCCCAGACACACTTCCTTTCTCTGGTACTGCAATATTGTAATAAATATAGTAATAGTTCACCACAGTGCAGTATTGCAATACCAGAGAAAGGAAGCCTGTAACTCAGTGTTTAGAGCACCGGGACATATTCTGGGGACCTGGGTTCAGTTCCTAGTAGGTCACATTATTTCTTTTTCACTACAATTTGTGAGGTCACAGAGTAAGATAACTTCAATATTACCAACACAGGAGGCAGTGGCTGAGATACTCAAAGGGGTTGTGCCTGGCGCAACCCTGCAATGTGTCCCGGCGCGATATTCAAAGGGATGCCTTGCGCAGTGGAAGTCCCAATGCACCGGGGTGCATTGCTAATGTATGCAGTGCATCTGAAGGGGGTGTGCCCATGAATATGCAGCACATCCCAACATTCAGCCTGGGATGTGCGGCCCATCTGCTGGCACAACCCCCTCAAATGCTAGCCACCCACAGGCAGGCTGCTGTATTATAGGGTGCAACACAGCACCCGCCAGCCATGGGTGGCCACCCACCCAGCAGGGACACTGTCCACGAGCACTCAAACCCCCCCAGGTGATCCAGTGGATCCCTCCTCCCTTCTGTATGCCCTATCGCGGGCATTAGTATGAGAAAAGAAAAACCTGGTGGTCTAGTGGTTCCCCTCTCCCTCCAGTATGCCTGATGGCGGGCTTTTGAGATAAAAATTTAAAACCTGGTGGTCTAGTGGTTCCCCCTCCCTCCACCCACAGAGGACCCCTGGCCACCCAGCAATCCCCCCATCATCCGGCAGGCAGCAGTACTCCACCCGCATACCACCCAGCCGCATGACAGCTTACAGTATGATCTGTAAGCCTATTGGTCCACAGTGTGGACCAATGAGCTTGCAGACCATACTGTACAACACAGGCACAAATATGTTAATGACCACATTCATTCACAGATTTGTGCCTGTGTAGTACAGTATGGTCTGCATTGTAGACCAATAGGCTTACAGATCATACTGTAAAGCTGTCATTCGGTGGGCGGCTAGGCAGTATGCGGGCGGGGTGCTGCCACCCGCCGATGATGGGGGGGGGCTGGATGGCCGGGGAGGGGGAACCACTAGACCACCAGGTTTTACATTTGTATGTCAAAAGCCCATGATCGGGCATACAGGAGGGAAGGGGGAGCCACTAGACCACCAGATTTTTCTTTTTTCATACTAATGCCCGCGATCGGGCATACGGGAGGGTGGGGGAATGCTAGGCTGCCAGGGTGGCACTGCATGGTGACAGCGGCTGTGCAGGACACCAGGTGCATTTCACAGGACTGCCATGCGAAACACATGCTAATGGGGCCATAATGACATGCAAATGGCCCCATTTGTGCCATGCATACATTATGGCCCCATCTGCATGCCCAAGTCTGAATATCGCAGGTGCTGAGCCCAGCGCAACTACAGTTGCACTAGCGCATTCCCAGCCCTCCCTGTTTGGGGAATGCGCCAGTGCATTGTCACTGCACCATGCTCATTCCGTCCCATATTCAACAGTGATGCACCTTGGCGCATCATCTTTGAATATCACCCTGTCCTGGCCCTGCCGCATCTTGGATGCACTGCGCCCCCATTTGCGCCATTGCCCGGCACAGTCTGAATATCTGGCCAGTATGTTTAAGGAGATCAGTTAGGCAAGTCACTGCACTGTTGAGAGGGTTATAGACGCATATAATGTGAAGCTTCTTTGTATCCTCCAGCAGTAAAACAGAGTGCGGTGCTTCACACAGGGGCAGTTCAGTGATAGGTACTGCTGAGAGATTCAAGGTGCTCCTTACAATAGATTACATTATACCATCTCCCATTTTAGAAGAGGGGTGATCACACCTCAATAGTCTGTCATTTGTCAAGGAACTAGCACAATCAGGTGTAGAAGGCTTGAGCCAGGATTTGAAATATGTAGTATATCCAGTTTGTACTGGGGAACTCAAGCCTTTAACTCAGGATAGTTACTAGTAGAATTCGGACAACAAGGTGGACAATTTTTAGTCCCTTAAAGACAGCACTGCCTGATAAGTTCAAGGTAATAAAGATATGAGACCACATGCCACTAATGTCAGCTGTAATGGGGCAGTTATACCGGGTATAGAAGTTGTACTTATTCACAAGACTAAGTACAGTAGTAAGTATAAATATCTTCATTTTAAGAGTGGAGTCAGGTTAGGATGAGACACCCAAACTACTGTAAATTCATAGCAGTCCAATAAGACAGCAGCCTTAGGCAGTTGGGAGGGATACTGTCTGACAAGTGGAGCAGGAATAGCAACACACTGCTGCACAGGACTAGAAATGAGAAGGATGCCATTTGGGAGGCAGAATAAATCAGTTGCTGGGAAATAATCACCAAGAGGCAACCAAAGCGACTAAGCAACAGCTGTAGACAGGGACTGCAGTCACCAGACTTAGTCACTGTGACACATAGTACCCCCCCCTCCAATACACACACACACACACAGACCTGAGATACCCAGGCAGAGAAAAAATCACAAAAGACCTGTGCCTAGGAGGCCATGGCAAGGATCTTAATGCTAATATGGTCCACAATTCTGTCTGAGAGAGAGAGAAAGAGAGAAACATATTGAGCCCAGCAGGCCAAAGCAAAGACCCTTGTCCTAATAAGGTCCAAAATTCGGTGTCAGTGTGTAGTGTAGTGTAGGCGGGGGTTGAATCGGAGCATGCTGAAAAAAATTAAACAAAATTCCCAAAATGTCTTTAGTAGGAGTTCAGAAACAGACTGGGCAATACAACTTTACATTTATCTCAGATTCCTGCTGTCCAAATCGAGTGCATCGCAAGGTGAAATGCAGTGAAGTGTTGCGACTGCATGTTTGAGACTTCTGATGACTCGCTACACTGATGTCATCGCGTAAGACGTCAGGAACACCGAGACACGTGAGTGGGATAAGCAGACCAGCAATATGAATATAGAACACACTAAAATTACAAGTGTGATTAAAAAATATCGACGCAACAAACTTTCTTCAGACTTGGCAGACAGAGAGTCGCTGGCATTAACTACCGATCGATGAAGAGCAACATCAGCTAGAAGGTACCAAAAAAGTGGGATTTATTTGTCCTTTAAGTTTCTGTTACAAATATCTACTTTGGAATGAGCCTCATCTCAATTGGCTTATTGATCCTCTGTGTATTTCTTCTTAATAAACTTAAATACAGAAGGAGACCTCTCCCCATTATTTATTAATGGCAGCGTTCTGTTAGGAACAGGGACATCAGAGCTAAGAAAACCAAGCCCCTGTGGACCACCCTCTAATTCCAGCACTGTAAGGGCACCTTGCTGATGGCACCTTCAAGTACTGGGGCATCAAATCATCCTACAGTTCAGGATGTCCATGTACAATACACATACCATTACATCTGGAAACGTGTACAGGGCTGCTCAGACTAAGGAAAAGCACAGCTGTCGTACGACTGTCCGAACTGCTGGCCAGCCTATAGCCAGCCTGTAACTTCTCATGCACTGTTGGTTAGCCCGTAAACTCAGCTATGACTGCATCTGATCATCGAATTGGAGTTTGGCAGAGGTGATGAGGCAGAGGCTGATTTGACAGTATTCTGAGCACATTTGTGAGTTAAAGAGTGTTTTAGGGCTATGGTTAATTTATTTTTTAAACAAGAACTGGGAAAGGGACCTTTGTCTAAAAGCAAGGTAGCAGGGGGACTGGTTTCAATCATGCAGCAGTTACAGTAGGGATTATTGGGTATTGTAGTCTTCAATTCTCAAAGGGCCACTGACAGAAGTAGAAGGCAGCGTGAGCCATCCAAGCAGTGGCATGCTGTCCCATCGGTGTGGTGGCAGAGCCGTACCTTCTGACATCAGTGACCCAGGTTTCAGAACAATCCTCAACCTCTCCGAGGAAGAGAGCATCTTCTGTGGTGCTTAAACCTTCCTACTAGCCCTCCTGGGAACCATGTTCGGGGCATAAACCGAGGTCACTTCTCCTAACAGCGACAGAGCTACTGCTGCCCCATTGTGCCGACTCACTGTTTTTATTTTTAATAGAGGGAATCCATTGTTCTGGCTAGCAGGATTTTTGAGAGTTTCAGTTGGAAGGCAAACTGGCTACCTGAAAAAAATGCCTTAACATAGAGCACAGGAGACCAGACAGACTACCTTGAATTTTTCAGTCATAGCTGAGGTCTTTCTGCTTGAAGCAGTTTGACTATGATCTTCACTTATTCCCAAACAAAAAGCACGGTCTGCTGATGCTCTTTATTCAATCCCAAACAGACTGCAAATTCTGCTGGTGCTCTCTAGTGATCTTTATGTATTCCAATGTAAACCGAACACTCTGCTGCTGATCTGTAACCTTGCCCAAAGGAACAGTACATTCTGTGGGCTATCTTTCATAATTTCCAAACAAACAGCACACTCTGCTGGAGATCTTTAGTCTTCCACACAGAAACTGCACACTCTACTGGTCATCTTTAATTATGTGACAGGTATCTATTGTAAGCCAATTAGAACAGAGAAAAACTGTCATGAAAGCCCCAAAAACTATTACAACCACGTTTCAGTAGTAAGTCTTTTTACTGAAATTCAAGAACATAAATACAAAATAAACAGTCTATTAACACACCTTATACTGTTACTGTAAAGGTTCCACATATATCATAATCTCAGGAGTATAAAAGAGTTAAAAAAAAATATCTGAAAAGCCTCACAAACCATTTGAGAGAAAAATTAAAACAGTGACAAATTACAAAAACAAACCATGTTAATGCATGGGAGCAATATTGCCTCTATGTTAAGAACAAGAGAATACAAAACCTAATAACAGAAATAAAATGATGTACCTCTTAGCTATCAACTTCTATAAAGGATTTTATCAGACAATATTACACAGTCTTCCAAGTGCATGACTCATCCAAGGGTGCGCAATCATAGGATATCTGCATTGTCGAGCATGAGAGCCTTTGAATCAACCCGAGCTCTGAGGCTGTTATATGGCAGGGAGATAAGGGATTTCAGTCATCACATGTGTGTTTTAGCCAACACCCTGGTTTGTTGGTGATTATAGAAATTAACGGCAGATAAGGACTGCTAGGCCCATCCAATCTGCTTATTTTCCCTACCTACTGTGAAAGCCACAGACCCTACCTGATCTCCAGCCTTACCTTCTCCTTCCTCCTATTGCTAGGGTTCCCCTATGCCTGTCCCATGTATTTCTGAATTCCCCCACTGTGTCTGCCCCCACCACCTCTGCTGGGAGTCTATTCTGTGCATCCACCATCCTACCCATGAAGAAATACTTCCTCACGTTACCCCTTAGCCTACCCCCTTCTAACCTCATGTCATGCCCCCTCATTCCTGAACATCTTCTTTTCTGAAAGATCTTACCCCCCAGTACCATATTTGTGCCCTTTAGACATCTGTAGGTTTCTATCAAATCTCTCCTGTCTCTCCTCTCCTCTCCTCTCCTCCAGGGTATACATATTAAGGTCTCCCAGTCTCTCCTCATATGACATTTGGTGCAGGCCCTGCACCATCTTTGTTGCCCTTCTTTGAGCTGCCTCCACCTTGTCTCTGTTCTTATGGAGATGCGGCCTCCAGAACTGGACACAGTACTTCAAATGAGGCCTCAGATGATTCAGAAGATGGTTGCCACGCTGGGTATGCCTTAAAGAGTGCAGCAGTAGCACAGTCTCCTATTTTACTTGTTTTTGTTTGCGTAGTGTTTAAAGGGGACAGGAAATGTGTGCTAATTGGCAGCTATTTATAAAGTTCTTATTCTCAGAAATGAAATGCATTCCTCTAAGTTATCCATATTTAACTGTACATGAATACAAAGTGATAAGAAAAAGTGTCTTTTTCATTGTTTTGTTTTTATAGGCAGCATTCTGTTACAAGGAACCCATAATCTGGAGTGTTTACTACGTCCCAGTTTGTGTACAGAATTCTAAACATGAACCGTTGTCCTATCAGAACCATGCTTAGAATTCTATACACAAATTGTGACATGGTAAAAATTACAAATTACTGGTTCTATGAAGAGAACTGTAACAGAATGCTGCCCATAAAAACAAAACAATGCAAAATACAGTTTTTCTTATCACTTTTTATTCAGGTACAGTTAAATATGGATAATTTAGGGAAGCGCATATTATTTATTAGAATAAAAACTTTATAAACAGCTGCCAATTATAAATGATTTCCTGTTCTCTTTAAATAAGAATTTAACAGAGTAGTAGGACAGAAAGATAAGGACTTACAGTGAGGTAGAAAGTGTTCTGAGCGTCATCAGGAGTGATATACACCCGAGTGTTCACAAGAGTAGTAGGGCTTGCCCTGAGGATGCCCAGACTGTGGGCTGCTAGGGGAGCCAAGTAGCTGTAGTATCCCTGGTTACTTGAACTGTTAATCCTACCTCTGTTATTGTGCCACACAATTCTCTGGAGGAACTTTTTCCAAGTTGTTTCAAGTAGTCGTAAGGAAATATTGTGGGGCTTTGTAGAAGTAGGAGCCAAGATCTCAGTGGAATGGACACTGTGGTGACTGTGGATCCGTAACTTGAGATCGGAGTGGAGAAAAACCTGAAGGTGGAATAGTTGATGTGGTGGTAGTAGCCAGCAGGGGTGAGAGACCAGCCGGACAGGAGAGAGGAAGGGACTCGATGGAGTACACGAGTGAACCAGATGGAGGAGTAAAGAAGGAAAAAGATGCAAGTAGCATCTGTCGAACAGGAAGGATATCTGGAGCACTGGCTGCCAGGATGCCGAGGAGGTACGGGAAGCTGTGAGGGACCTATGGTCCTGACAGAGGGAGGGTCTCTGCCGTTGCTGGAGGATGAGGTAGAGACTTTTTTCCTTAGGTGGAGTGGGCGGGGGGTTTCCGAAGGGGGGGACCCATCTGAACTTCCAAGATGAGGGACTGGGGGAACCTCACAACTAAGGGGCGGCCTCCTGAACACTGTGGAGCCTTTTTGAGTGTGGATATTGGGACTGAAACATCATAATCCGGTTGGAAAGTGCTGAACAGTGCATGAGGGAAACTAAAGAAGGGGATTGCTTGTGCAAAGCTCCGTGGGACTACAGAGGTGGTGATGTAGAGAAGTTTTGTCAATAATTGTGTGGTACCTAAAAGGAATCTGTTATACTATTGACCATACCAGGAGAATCGCTTTTAAAATTATTCTGTATTGATACAAATAAGACCAGTGAGAGGGGGCTGAAGGTACTTAGGCTTGAGTTTGTAGTGATGAGAGCACTACAGAGGAACATAAGAGACTATTTGGAGACTTTTAAAATATCATAAAGAAAGAAATTACATTTAAAATTATCTGCTGCTACTTGGATTAGGCTGTTGTAAAGAGGTGGAAAAAGAGTAGCAGGAATTTTATAATCGCTGAAGATTGATATTGAGTGGATGTGTGTGCGAGTGAGGTAGAGAGACTTGGATTAGGAATTTGTGAGAGGAAGGAAGTTTAGTGGGTTGATTTAGGAAATACTGTAGTAAGAAGGCTTTTAGTTTTATAGAACTGAGTTTTATAGTGTAGTTATAGTGAGTGAGTGAGTGAATACGTGTTGGGGTAAGACTGGGATGGTCAAGCAGTACTCCTCGAGACTCCAGGACCTCCGCCCTTTTGACTGCTCCCACTTCCCCCAGAAGTATACAGTAGATGTAGAGCACTGGGTATAATGAGGGGGTGGAGGGGTGGGGTTCTGGGGGTTTAGAGGGGGCAGGGAAAGGAGTGGGTGGATAGGGACCGTAGGGACCAGAAGGTGCCCTGGGACGAAATGGGTACATTTGCGAGGTTTGCCTTGTCTTATGCCCATACAATAGGGCTGTGATTATTGCAGGCAATGAGGTCATCTTCGGTTTCTCATCCTTCTTGGGTGGTGTTATGCAATGCCAGGTCTGTTGAGAACAAGACCACAATAATTGTGGATCTTGTGGCCTCTGTGGACCTGGCGTGTATCACCAAGGCCTGGTTCGATAAAAATATGGGGCCCATTTTGGCTGCTGCAGTTCTGCCCGGGTTCTCGGTGATACACTGCCTGAGAGAGGATCAAAGGGGCCGGGAGGTCATAATCTGTTTTAGATCGAAGCTGGGACTCATTTGAGTGTATTGTGGGAGCAGGTGCAGGCTGTAGGATCCTTCTCATATACCATCCACCAGGTGATGGAAGGGCTTTCCTGCAAGAGGTGGCGGACTTCATCGCTGACATGGTGTTGGAGTCCCCAAGATGGATGATTCTTGGGGACTTCAATGCCTGAGACAATGATGAACTCTTGCCATTTGGACAAAATCTGCTTCAACTGATGAGTCATTGGGCCTGACATGGGTAGTTACCTCTGCAACCTACGGGGGGGGCACTCCTTGGACTTAGTGTTCCTCCTGGGGATGGAAATCTCCGAGATGGAGATGGATCCTATCAGTTGGTTGGACCATCATGCCCTAAGATTCAGTTTCATGACCCCCCCAGATTAGGCCTGCCCTGATGGAAATGGTAAAGTACCATCCTTTAAGATGAGTCACCTCAGAAAGCCTAATGATGGTGCTCGACCTTTCAGGAATTCCGACTAATAGCGATGACCCAGAGAGTCTCTTTGTAGCCTATAACAAGGCAATATCGGGAGCCCTGGATGTCATTGCTCCGGTACGTGTTCATCCTCTAACTCTCTGCCTGGGTACTCCCTGGTATGATAGGACACCAAGGGTGATGAAGAGGTTAGGACAAAAGTTGGAGAGACATTGAAGGAAGACAGGCTTAGATTGTTAGACCATTATGAGGTCTACCAATCGGCAATTTCCCATAAGAAGGGAGTGTTCCTGTCCAGGGAAATTGCTGCAGCTAAAACCAGACCAGCTCAGCTCTTCCAGACTGTGGACAGACTGTGCAATCCAGTCTGTCTGCAGTCTGGTCGAGCATTGTCACAAGCTAAGTGTGATGAGTTTGTGCAGTTTTTTGCTGATAAGGTGGCCTCCATTAGGACCTTGCAGTGGATACCGTATAGTGAGGATCATCCAGACTCTGCAGCCAACTTGCTGTAGTCTGGACCCTGGCCCAACTCACCTTCTAGTAGGGTGTGTTGAGATGATTGCCCCGGTCCTTGATGAAATAGTAAGGGTCTCTTTGGAGAGAGGGACTTTTCTGGATCCCTTAAAGGAAGCGGTGGTAAGGCCTCTCCTGAAAAAGCCCACCCTGGACCCAGACTGTCCAGTAAACTACAGACCAGTCTCTCACTTACCTTTTGTAGGTAAAGTTATCAAGAAAGCGGTCACTCTGCAGCTCAAAGATCATTTAACAATCCACTGGAATAAAACTTGGGGGCTGAATAAGGGGTAATGTGAGGAAGTTCTTTTTCACAGAAAGGGTGGTGGAAGCATGGAATGGCCCACCTCAGGAAGTTGTGGATATGAATACAGTGCAGGGCTTCAAACAGGCATTGGATAGGCATAAGGGAGCAATACAGATTAGTATGAATAGATATCTGATGACCTAAAGGCAACCAAACAATGTGCCCAAGTCTTTTTCTTTCCTTGTAACTGCCAGCAACTCCCCTCCCAACCTATAGGTGGCTTCAGGGTTTCTCTTCCCTATGTGCATGATCTTGCACTTTTTTGTATTAAACCCCAGTTTATGTGATGGGTCGCAGAGGTAATTACATGCAACAGGCCCAATGATGACATCAACTGGAGGAGGTGAGAGCCCAACTGTGAAGATTCGTCATTAACCCAGGCGTTAATATCCCCCAGAACTAAACATCTGGGGGACTCCAACACTGCATTGATGAACACTGCATTGATGATGCAGGAATTCTTCCCCCAAACCAGGAGGCTGTAAATAAGGAGAATCATGCAACCTGTGCCCGGACCCCCACGCATAGCCACACACTCAAAAGACCTGGTTGTCCCTACCGGGTACACAGTAAAACCCAGGTCAGATCTAAAGCAGATGGCCACTCCCCCACCCCGCGTTCCCGCCACGGGCAGTAAACCATAGAGTACCCAGTGGGGATAGCTGCCTCCAAAATCGGCCCAGCATCATCACCCAGCTAGGTCTCCAGGATGCAAGCCAGATCGACCGAGGAAATCAAGTCTGCCATAATTGTGAACTTGTTCCTCATTGATCTGGCATTGCACAACACCACCCACATAGGAATGGTAGACATTGCCTCCCCTCTGGCTACCAGCCCACTGGGTCTGGTGGGAACCCTGGGATAGAGACCAAACACATCTGGCCTCTCTCTAGGCTCCATCTAAACCCAGGGCGTCTCCTGCATCTAATCACCCCAATATGGCTCACCTCCGCTGAGCCTACAGCATCCCATCATCGCTGATCTCCATATACCCTAGTAACGCCGACCTCTCAACAGCACCTCGCTATCATAGTTGACACAGGGAGGTCAGGAAAGGGCCAGACATCACGTAGCTAAGAAGCACTGTAGGTAGTTATCGAGGGTTCAAGGCCTCGGCACATCCTGAAAAACTAGCTCCACTACTACTACATTCTAGCTACATTCCAGACAAACTGGGTTTTCCACCACTCTTTAAAAAACTACATTATACAATGGCAAGAAAGATTCCTGGTCTCTGATTGGTCAGTCTGGAACTGGACCCATGATGTTATCCCAGCACAACATCACAGGTCTAGTCTCAGCACTGTGAACCAATGCAGATGAGCTCTATGAGCTAGATATCTTTTTTTGCATCTCCTCTTAAGAAACAAAAATATTTTTCCACACTAATAAAAACATTCTTTAAAATATTTTTTTTATTTTATATGTAACAACGAGCCATTGTATAATAGCAATAATGCCCTCCAGGGTGTGTGTCGTTTGGGATAACGTCACTCCTCAGGTATTGGATGCATGAGGCATGACGTTATCCCAGCACGACACACACCCTGTTGGGCATTATTGCTTAAATAAAACACAATCACACCCCACAAACAAGCAAACTAATACAAGCTAAAACTAACTAACCACTCACTCCACACTCTCACATCCACCCAACGAACAACCCCTAAAAACCCTTCAACCTCCTCCCCACTCACCCTCTCCTGAAACCACCAACTTCTCACCCAAACACCAACCCCCACAAGTACTCAACATAAAATAAATAAATAAATAAATAAGGGAGAGCCTAATAAAGTGCAATGTGCTGTGCAAAGCAGTGCTAATCCACTAAGGAATTAAAATCAGATACAGTCGGAAGTAATGCAGAAACCAAAGAAACACCAGCAATCTGTCCAGTGTTGGCTCTAGACTCCAGCAGCAACCAGTTCCAAAGTCACAGGAAAAGGGAAAAATGGCACTCACACTTCCATCACAGATAGATTTATGGACTGCTGGGACCAGTGAACAGTGTCATGAAGGGCCAACTTTAGCAAGCATGATCTGGCACTTCTCTCACAAGAGCAAAATATGGGCTCAGTTCGATCATTCACCAAAGCACTCCTACCTTCGCAGGGCCAAAGAGAATCCTTAAGCAAGAAAAGAGCTCCGCTCTCACCAGTGCTCATATGATGAACCAGAATGCTGCCAGAACAAGGGAGGATGAACAGATAGCTGCTACTGAACCCCAAACTTGTGGAGATACCAAAGTGCAGTTCACAAATTGGCAATATTCCAAATGCCAAGTTCTCCAGTGGGGGATAGATGATCCAATAAATGCTGCCACAAGAAGACCGCAACCCTTAGAGAAGGGAGACAGTTTCTCGGCTTACACCGAGCTGGCAGAAGAAGCCAGGCCAAAGGAGGGCCACTCCTCTCTGACCCAGCACATGCCTCCACTCTAGGTGAGGCAGTGGCAGGCCAGCAGGATTCTCCCAGGAGGCAGTGGTGCTCTCACCTTCACGACACACCGGTTACCCTCACCTCTCACCACTGCTCCAGCTCCTCTTTCATTGTCCGTGAACAGTAAGGAATGGCCAGATTCTACTCTCCTCCTCTGTGCACGATTGAATTCTTCTGATCTGCCACTTCACCCCTGGGCTTCAGAGAGTGCTCTCAGTGTTCAAAACCTCTGCAAAGATTCCAGGAACTCCTTGATCTGCATCTGGCAGGATTCGTACAATTTTTTTTTTTTTTTATAAAGTTCGCTCTTCACTCTTTACACGTCACTATTTTGCAGTATAGTATGAAAGTTTATAGCACAGCACAATGCACTCCGACCCTATCTAAAAAATAAACTCTATTCTCCTGATCTAGCTCCTGCTTCAACCCTGCCTGTAACTCGGTCCCTATACTTAATACTAGCTATCAGCTACCAGCAAAATTCTAAAAAACTTCACTTGAAAACTCAGCTCTCCTGAAATAAGTTAGTAGAAACAAAATGGCTATTAAAGGAGGACAGGCACAAGCTCATATCAGAGTTCATGCAGACAGCAGCCCAGCATTGCTGCCAGATAGCCAAAGTTTAACCGCCTGCTGTGCCTTCAAGTGAGGTTCTGCCCTGCTGTGGCTATGATCCATGGCATGATCCAGTACCGTATTAAAGTCACCCCCTGCCAGCACAGGAGCGCCCCATCACTGAAGTTTAGCAGTTTGACACCAAGCTGATGAAAAAAGGAAAGGAAAATCATTGGAAGCATACAGGTTACCTAAAAGTAGGTGGCCTGAACCTGCATCAATCATAAGCAGCACCCACCTACCATCTGAATCCCATTCTGTTTTAAGGACATTCCAGTGCAAGGACTTATGAAAGAGCATAGACACTCCCCCTTTTTTTTTTTTTTTTTTTGAATGCTCTGTTTATTAGAAGTTTTCTATTACAGAAATATACACATACAACATATGGCAATGGACAGCTACTAACACAGACACACTAATATCCCAGTTATACCATTGATATCTATCACATTCCATCACAAAGATGCAGTCGAGTATGTATTACAATCCGTATATTTAGACATATTCAAGTATCCACAGTTGATCATATAATATTAATTACAGAACATTCAGGTGATCCCCTACAATTCATACTGTGCAGGGCAAACAGAACCATAAGTACCTGATAGGCCATGGGTAGGCCACTGACATTAACACTAGCAAGAGGGGCATTCCCCCTTTACCTAACAGTCAATCTGGGACTTAGATGTTCAACCCTGTATGGAGCATTAGGTTTTCAGACATGCTCAAGGATGCCATAAAAGGAGGCCAGTCCCTCAAAAACACCTCCCCCCTATCTCTTACGATCCATGTAAGCCTCTCCAGAGCCAAGGAGCGTATAACCATTCTTCACCACTCAGTCAGCGTAGGCCCATTTCCAGTGACTCAGGTGTTCTGAATGCAGTGCCTGGCCAGCACAAACAACACCCTCACTCATCTAGGTAGTGGCTGCCACTCTTCCTCCCCTTCCACTACCTCTACCCCAAATAGGCAGACCAAAGAGTCACGAGACAGTCGGCCCCCATCCTCTTATTCACCTCCTGGGCTATCCCCCCCAAAACTTAATCAAGACTGGGCATGTCCAGAAGCAATGAAAAAAGGTACCCAACCCTCTGCTGCACCTTCGACAATTCGGTGACACTGCAGGATGAGCCCGATGCACTGCCACTGGGGGCCAATATACTCTATGCAAAAATTTATAGAAGGCCTCCTTAAACTTATTGCATACCATAATTCCCTCCGGCATACCTAACACTAACTTCCAGTTCCTATCTGATATTTTCAGCCCTAAATCCCTCTCCCAAAGAGCCTTTGTGGGGCCCGTTAAGTCTGGAAGGCTCTGCTTATCCTGTTTGGCCACTTTCCCAATAAATCCTTTCGGATCTTTCCTGGCCTGACATACCTTCTGCTCTATTCGATTCTGGTGCAGCCCACCCCTTCCCCCCACACCCAGTCTTCCTACGAATGCTTTCACTTGCAGGTACCGAAATAATTGGGAAGTCCCTAACCTCATCTCTCGCCTAATCTTATTAAACTCACTCAGCTCCCCTTTCTCCAGTAACATCCTTACATATACCACCCCTCCTCTCTCCCATTCTAAAACCTCCCTATCTTCCATCCCAGGTACAAAGAAGGGATTCTTCACAATTGGGAGTAACACAGTCTCCCTCTGGGCCAATCCCTTCCGCCGCCACAGATGATCCCAGGCCTCCAATGTTTCCCAAACTAACGGGTTGCTACTTCCCAAATCTCTGTATGCTCGTAATCCCTTACTATGAAGGTAGGCTGTAAGCCTCCCTAGAGTTCCCTCTTGTTCCAGTCCTACCCAGCTAGCGACTTCTGGCCTATGTACCCAGTCAGCCGCACCTCTAAGCTGCACCGCCGTATAATACGTACCCAGATCTGGGAAATTAAGCCCTCCCCTGTTTCTATCCGCCTTAAGCCTTGCTAAGCTTATTCTAGGCTTTTTTCCCTGCCAAATGAAACCCGTGAACCCTTTCTCCAACCATTTCACATCTCCCAGTGTTAGCCTTATCTGTAGCATCTGCATGGGCTATAGGGTGCAGGGGATAATATTCATTTTGATGAGATTGATCCTCCCAATCCAAGACATAGGGAGTTGCATCCATCTCTTAAGGTCTGCCAACACCAGTTTGATCAAGGAATGATAATTCAGCTTATACAAGTCTTCCCACCTCCGCCCTATTCAGACCCCAAGATATTTAAAGTCCGTCTGGACCACCCTGAATCCCCTCTGCTGTACCTCTGGGCCAGCGTCCGGGAACCCCATAACTTCAGATTTCCTGACATTAATCTTATACCCAGAGAAACCTGAAAACTTCTCAATAATGTCCATCAGGTGTCCCATAGAGTTACGTATATCCCCTAGGAATAACAGCATATCATCAGCATAAAGCGCCACCTTATGCTCTCTCCCCTCCACATCACCTACTCCCACTACGCCCTCATGCTGGCGTATCGCCAACGCCAGGGGTTCGATCACCAGGGCAAACAACAGAGGGGACAGAGGGCATCCCTGTCTCGTACCCCTACCCAACTTGAATTTCCCAGAAAGACACCCGTTCGCCATCACCTGCGCGCTCGGCCTTAGGTACATAGCCCTGACCCAGCCTATAAACGGATCCCCCAGACCAAACCGGGTCATCACTTCAAAAAGGTACTCCCATTCCACCCTATCAAATGCTTTTTCGGCATCCAAGGAGATCACCCCCATCTTACCTCTGGTCTGGCCAGCCTGCCATATGACATTTAACAATCTACGTACATTGTGGTAGGACTGGCGCCCCTTGATAAACCCGGTCTGGTCTGGGTGGATCACCTCCGATAGAATGTTCTCCAACCTAGTGGCTAGGACCTTGGCTAGAATTTTCATATCAACGTTAAGGAGGGAAATAGGTCGATAAGCTAAACACGCGAGCTCGTCCTGTCCCCCCTTATGTATTAAGCAAATGTTAGCCTCATAACATGAGTTAGGTAGTTCTGGGATCTGTCCCTCCTCCCCTCTCTCAAATACCTTCCTCAGCGCTTCAGCCATTTCCCCCCAAAATCCTATAATACTCGACAGGAAACCCGTCTGGCCCACTGGCCTTACCCTCCTGCAGCTTCTGTATGGCACTTAGGATTTCCGTTCTTGAGATGGGCTGACCCAGCACCTCCCTCTGCTCATCTGTGACCTTCTGCAAAGGCACCCCATCAAGAAACTCCCGGATGCACTCTTCCTTTCCCACATATTCTGCCCTATACAACTTTTCATAAAAACTCCTGAAGCGGTCTGCTATTTCCCTTGAACTTGTAACAGCTTGCCCCTTCGCCCCCCTAATCCTCAGTATCCATTTTGGACATCTGTCCCCCCCCCCATCAGCCTCACCAACATGGGCCCGGGCTTATTGCCCCACTCGAACACCCTTCTTTGACGGAAGAACCATGCTTTTCCTGCTTCTTCTCTTAATAAAGAATTAAGGGCTTCCCTCGCCGTTGTTAACAATTTGGTGGCTTCTCCCCTTTCTCCTCCCCCTACCCGCTTCTCCAGCTCTTTCACTTGCCTCTCTAGTTCTTCCCTCTTGCCCCTTCTCTGTTTTTTAATTTTAGCTACATAGGCTATTATAGCCTCCCTCATATAGACCTTACCTGCCTCCCAGAAAGTGGCACTAGAGACCTCATCCGTGGCATTCGTCTCTTCATAGAACTTCCATTGTTCCACTAAATACTCCCTAAATGTTTGATCCTTAGCCAGATATGTAGGAAATCTCCAGGTTGCAGGTCTACTGTCAATACCACCACCACCCCCCCATGATCCTCAGCACCACCATAGCATGGTCCAAAATGAAGATGGGGCTGTGGCTTATCTCCTTTATCCTTCCCACCCAACATCTAGGCAGAAAAATATAATTCAAGTGGGACCAGGTCTTATGGGGATTAGACTAGAACGTGTACTTCTGCCCAGTGGGGTTAACCGCTCTCCAGCTATCCACCATATCTAAGTCTGTTATCCCGATTTGCCACTGACACATAACCTTCGTCACTCGCCCCTTACACGCAGAGTGGTCCACATTTGCATCCATAATCCAATTAAAGTCCCCTCCCATAATAAGCCCGGGAAATTGCTCTCTGACAAGCAGGCCCAGCAAAGAGGAATAGAATTGTGGGTCATACACTGCCGGTGCGTAAACACAACCAAATGTAAGTACCTCCCCTCGCCACATCCCAGTAACAAAAATATATCTGCCCTCCTTTGGGTCTCTCACTACTCTTTTCACCTCAAACAGCAGGTTCTTATGCAGGAGTATTGCTACCCCTCTTTTATGAGAGGAATAAGAGGCTGCCAGGCACTTCCCAACCCAGTTACGTACCAGTTTGGTATGCTCCAAATCTGTCAGGTGTGTCTCTTGCAGCAATGCCACCTGTGCCCCCTTTCGCCTAAGCACAGTTAAAAGTGCGGTCCTCTTTACTGAGCTCGCTATACCTTTTACATTCCAAGACATAACATTGAGATTCGCTGGATCACCCATCCCACCCTATAGAGCTTTCCAATTTCCAAGCCGTTTCCACTTGATATTGCTCTGCACACATCCAAGTTGTCATAGCACTTTCAGGAATACTCGTACATTGTCTTTGATTTCTGCACAATCAACTACATCCATAAAGATATAACCAGGTAACTGCAACAGCAATGAAAACAGTAGTAAACCTATCTAACACAACATTTATATCTTCATAGCCCTGTAACCATCCCCCCACCCCATCACCCCCTCCTCCCCTCCCTCCACTCTCCTTACACACTCTACTCTTCCACACCCCCACTACACTAATTGCTAACATAGCACAAGTGTATATTTTAAGACAAGAAGAAACAAACAATCAGCAATTCTCCTCCACAACTGAGATGCACATCCCGCTGCCCCCTCCATCAGCCAAGTTCCCTCCTTCCGGAAAAATCCCACCCCCGGAGTCCCCAATGGGACCAATCCAAAGCCCAAGAAATACCATACTGTCCCATCTTTTACCTCTGGGGTCCCCTCCACCGTCCCCCCTTCCTCTACCTACATCTGCTTCTCATCCATCCATCTCTCTCTCTCTCCTTCCCTACCCACTCTAGCAGTTCATCTTTATGTCTCCCCGATCCTTCTGGGCCTCTTTTCTTTAAATTTTAACCATAAAAACCTTCCGCCTGTCGTAATACCCTCCCATCCAAATTTTCTATCTGCCAGGCAGCCTGCCTTCACCTGGAGGGTTCGCCACCCTCAAGCTCTGCCCCCCCCCCGGGTGGAATCGACAGCCCATCATCGCAACTTCTATCATCTCCTCAGCACCATCCTGCCCACAACCTGCTCCCCTTCCCCTAGTGCCATCCCGCCCCGAAGGGAGCAGTACCTAACCACTCCTCCCCCACCCCATCTCCTCGAACTAGTACAGCACACCAGGGCAGCCGCCCCACGCCAACCCAGGGAAGAACAATAGCGCAGCCGTAAGTCACAACCCACTTATCCCACTCTACAACCCCCCCATGCCCACGAACAAGGGCACACCGCAGTGCAGGACACTTAGGAGTGCAAAGTACAGGAAGGGACCGAACTGCAATGTGCACCGGAGTATGCCTAGTTCACTCTCGCTCCCCCTCCTATAATGGTCCCAACATCAGCTTCTCGCTCCAGGCTCCACGGCCTCCCTCCCCTGAAGCACCCTGAGGGTATGCCTACTAGCACAAACAAGAAAAAGGAAAAAATACACGAGGTGGACCTCGGTAACATCCCCGAACCCCACTGCCTTAAGCTGCCCTACTAAACCTGCTCTCCCTAGGTAAATCCTTCACCACACGGATTCGAGCATGCCTACCCAGGCCCCCCCCAGCATCTCCCCTCATCACCCCAATCTTACTAAACGGTTCTAACCTCCCCCAGCACTTCCCACTCTATTACGTTGCCACCCCCCCATCTTCCTCCCTCAGTCCATATTAATGACAGCAGATGCAGGTATAAGGTGCCAGACAGTATCGGGGGGCACAGGGGCCAGGCTGCGCCATCAAAAAACATGCGCTAGGCCCCGCCCCCACTCCTACCTTACAGGCACCAAGAATGCGATCCAGTGGCCGCTCCCTTCACATTCGCCGCCTTCAGATGCACTCCCAAAGTCCAGAATTCCAGAGAAAGTCCCCCAGGGAGGCAAAGAGAGACACATCAGGGCCCAATCTCCAAACTTCTCGGCCCCACCAGTCCAATGCATATCAGTGTCGACTAGGCCAACATCCAACCCTTCTATAATACGGACTCCTCGCATGAATGGGGTGCAACAGCGCCAACAGGAACACTTTAAACAAAATTCAGTCCACAATTCATACGGACAGGAACGGAGCACATCAGAAAGAAAGAAATACAGGCTCCTTTCAGCTCAGCCTTCTAGCTCTTTCCGACTCTCTCAAAGTCGTTCAGCTCACTCTTCTCTTTAAGGCCTTTACAAACTCCTCTGCCTTCTCGAGCTCCCAGAAGGAGTAGGTCACCCCTTCGTGCTTAATTCTGAGTGTAGCAGGGTAGACCAAGAAATTTTCCACCTTTAGGCTCCTCAGTTGAGCCATAAGCCCGTTGAAAGCCTTTCTCTTTTTCCGCAAACGCGCCGAATAGTCCTGCGAGAGGAACAATCTGTGCCCTACGAAACTCAGGGAGCCCTGGGATCGGTACATCTTCAGGATCATCTCCCAATCCTGGAAATTATGAAATCACATGATTATCTGATGGGGAGGCTGATCCGCCAGCAGCCGTGGCATAACCGCTCGATGCGCTCGCCCCAGCTTAACCTTGCCATTTTTCATGTTAAGGCCCTGCAGCTCAGGTAGCACTCTGCTACAAAAATCAAGGGCATCGTTCCCCTCTTACCCCTCTGGAAGCCCCCCAAGACGCAGTTTTAGCCGCCTGTGGTAATTTCCTTAATAATCGTATGCCTCCTTGAACTCCTCCAGCTCCATCTGGAGAGCTCGAACTTGCCCTGGCACCATCAACACCTCGTTCTCCAATCTGGAAATTCTTTCCTCGGCTTCTGTCAATCTAGTGCCTTGTTGCGCCTGCTGCTCCAGGACCTCCTGTAGTCTACCATCCAGCTTGTCCTCCAGCTTCATCAAACGTGGCTCCAGGGCTGCAATTACTTGGCCAGTCAGCTCCTTCCCTAGGGCCGCAACCTCAGCAGCCAAGAGTGAGACTAGGCCTACATTCTCCCCTCCAGGGCCTGACGTTCCCTTCTTTCCGTTTTTTCCGCTCGCCCGCTGGCTTTTAGAAGGCATGGGGGTTAGATACTCTTCCATCGCTCCTTCCACCACCCGACGACACCGTTCTGCCCGCTTCGGAGTAGAAAATTCCGTACTTTTAATACTTATTTAACGGCTGTCTCGACGGAGCTAGCGAGAAACGCGGCCACTCAGTTAGCTGCTCATTAGCGCCCCCCCACTCCCCTTTTTTTAACCGGGGCCAAAGTATGTAATTCCACCCCTCCCCACTCTTGTTGCATCTTCCGAGCATCCGGGGAAAGCAATTTAGTTTCCTGCAGTAAGGCCACCTGTGCTTGGGAATGCTTCAAATGGGAGAGAACTTGCTTTGCTTCTGCTTCACCTGGAAATTAATTCCTCTGACGTTCCAGCTAACAAATCTTATGTCTTCCATTGTGTTTCAACCATCAGGGACAAAAGTTTGGATGAAATCTCGGTGAAGCACAAGCAAGCACCCTTAATGACCCATATTGGTGTAATAAGAGTAACAAAATGAGTGTCTAGACTGCAGTAGTAGGGAGGTTAACCCTTGCATGGAAGGCCCTCAGTTTAAAGGAGTACAAGTGCTTGTAGCAAGTAAAGTTGATAAGAGGTACAGTTAGAAACATAATCAGAAATAATACATAATACAAAAACTATTAAAACTATGAACAGTGACACTATGGTCTGAAGCAGTAGGGAAATTATTGGGCGCCTCCCGGAGTCCCATGGTTGCCTACTTGCTCTCATGGGCAAAAGCCCTGGTGACATGCATAGCCAATGAAATACAGTTTAATCCACTGTCACTGGATATATAATGACTGGAAGACTGCGTGTCCCATATGTCATAAGAGTCTTTTGTCATTTTAATCACCAGGGTCATAAGGGGAAGAAGAGAAAGGGGCCTGTATATCAGGTCTCAGTGCAGGCTTCCTGCTTAGTTAAAAAAGAGGGGCATGGGAATAGGTGAACCTTGGATTCTCTGGGCTAGCTAAGGTGTGAAAGTTGCACATCCCATAGGTGGTGGTAATACATATCTGCCTCTTGAGAGGAGGTTTACACCGTAAACTACAGTAGTACTAGCAAAAAGACTTTTATCCTCAAAAAAGGGGGGAGAGGAGTGGCAGAGGTGAGCCGCTTTCAGGAGCCTCCTTTGCTGAGATCATTTGCTGGGAGCCCAGCAGTCAGTACTGCTCATCGCAAGCGCTAGCCCCATGCATAGGGTCCCCTAGGCATATCGAGGTGAGGGCTGGCTGGGCCTTTAGAGCAGTACTTGTGGTATGGCGAGCACCATTGTTGCATCATCTGATACAGCTCTTCAAAGCTACTTTGCACCCCTCCTCCCTATGAGAGCGCCTAGTTTCCTATTTTGCAATGCATCTAAGTACCAACATAAACAGGTCATGTGCCGAAAGCCTTTTACTTGCACCGCCTTGAGAGGGTGAAAGTTTAAAAGCCATCTTATGTCTGAAAAAAAGGGAGATGGAACTATAATATATGTCTTGGTCATATTAATATCCCAGCACAACAACACTTGAAAGAGATCTGTGACCTCACAGACCTGTTTACAGTAGGCACTAAGCAGGCACAGTTGTAGCAATACACCTCAATTCACTGGCTTGGATTTACAAAACAAAATGCTGCACCTGCCATCTACTGGCCAAACAGCAAAATTACAATGGCTACAGGGGGTACTTTGTGATAATGGTGATTCTCGGTGGAAGCACTTGACCTATGGCTTAGTGCTTCAACCCACCCAGAGTTTACCATCATCCTAGCATAAAGCACACCCTTATTGCTTTACTATTTATTAATAATAATATAAAGCAAAAAAGAACTTGAGAGTTTACAATCGCCATATTATGTCATGACTGAAAATAGTCATGTCTTGGCTATGGTACTTACCCGGTAAACAAAAACTAAATATATAAATGCCCTAAGTTAATGCAAGTGGACACCATTACTGGGGTCCCGTTCTCCATTTCTTTGTTTATGGGCAGTATGTATGTATGTACAGTATGTACAGTATGTATGTATGTACAGTATGTATGTACAGTATGCATGTATGTATGTACAGTATGTATGTGCAGTATGCATAGTGTGCATGTACAGTATGTACAGTATGTATGTATGTACAGTATGTGTGTAGGTATGTACAGTATGTGTGTATGTACAGTATGTATGTACAGTATGCATGTATGTATATATGTACAGTATGTATGCATAGTATGTACAGTATGTATGTACAGTATGCACGTATGTACAGTATGTATGTACGGATGTGTATTTATGTATTTATTTAGTTATGTTATTTAGTTTTTGTTAACCAGGTAGGTACACTAAACAAATACATGCCTATTTTCATGTATGGCCCAGAAGTATCAGTATTTATTAATATAACCTATTTAATGCAATTTCACAATGTTATTTATTTAACTTATATAAGAATTACCTTCATTTTAAAATACAAGAACTGTTCCCAGCAGATATGCCACCATAATTCTGATTTGCATCTCACACGACTTAATTCATACTACACCCCATACCAGATGTTTGCAATAGGTCTTAGAGCCCCCCCAGTTGTTACAAATGCAGTGCTGAGACTGGTACTCTGATACACATGTTTTTGGAATGCCCACCTGTGAAAGATCTGTGGAGGGACATAAAGGAAGTGTTCAGACATGTATTCCTTCCATTGCAAATCATTTTAACATACAGACTTGTGTTGTAGGTCACTTTAATGAACTACATAACTGGTGCCAAGAACAGAAATATTCCATGATGTTACTTGGAGCTTCAATCAGAAATCAAAAACATCATTCTTAAATGCTGGTTAGAAGATAAAATGTCCTCAGTTCATGAATGGAGATCTAATTTCATAGAAATTATAAGAACAGAAAAGCTGGTGCTTTACTTAAAAGAACAGAAAAAGAAATTTAACAAAGGTGAGGGTAATAGTTACAAACTTGTCTATAAAGCTGACAGAATGGCCCACTGGCACAGTGGTAGCACTACCACTTGCAACACCATCTACCCAGTTTGAGAACAAGCCCGGGAGGACAGAGGGCCGGCCAGGGGGAGCAAGCTTGAGTGTTCAGTGGACTGCTTGCCTCCTCCGGGAGGGAGGGGGGTTGAGGCCTGGTGCATGGCTGATCTCTGGTGGAGGCCAGGGGAGTAGCATACACCAGAGCCAAGAACGAATGGGTTGGGGCATGAAGGACACTGGTGGTTGCACCTTGATGTCAAGGCACACATCACTCCCTCCAGAAAATGGGAAAATGGGCTCTCATGGCACCGGGGAGACGGAGCGGTGGTGCAGACCCAGTAACTCACACCTGCCTTTCCTGTCCTTGGGGGACCAACAAGACAAGAAGGACTTCAGGGTGAAGGGCCCCACCTCGTACCCACCTGGGGGTATAACCATGGCTTCATGAGGTTCCCCACAGATACAGGTATGTGAAGGAAGTTGGGCAGACACCATTGGTGACTCCCGATGGTGCGATGCTCCGGGAGCTTGGGGGAGGAAAAATAGCAAAAGTTAAAAAAAAAAAAAGTAAAGCTGACAGAAACAATGCTATCAACTAGTTTATTTGGAAAGTGTATTGTTTTTGATTATTCTCCTGACAAATTAAATACCATTAATTTAATTTCCAATTCTGGCTCTTTTTTTCCCTTACCGATTTTTGGTAAAATTTGAGTATTTATGGAACTACCACATAGCTTAGTTCTTATACTCCATGCCTTCTTTGTTTCTTGTTTCTTTTCAACATATAGCATATACTACAGAAATATCAATCAATCAATCAAAATCTTTATCCAGGCGAACATCATTGAGCAGAACTCTTTTACAAGATGGACCTGGTTAGAACAGGGTCGGGTAACATCCATCATAAAAACATATAAATACATGTAAATAAGTATACAAACAAAACACAATGGTGCAGTAATAGGGGAGTCAAATGATAAAAGGAAGACAAGGCAAGCTATAACAGAGGAGGATTCAAATACAAGGGGGCAAGTCCACCATTGAACCATGCAACTGTATATAAACCATGTTCTCTGTATAGAAGTACCAGTTAGTTCATTTACCAAGGGCAGTCACTAGTACTAACCATGAAAATGGCTTGGAGAACCACCAGCTAACGGCAGATGGGGTACCAGGAGGGGTATGTAATATGTAAGCGAAGGATAAACATTGTTAGAAGTGAAGTCCCAAGGATAGGTCGGTAGAACTGATGTGGTGGTGGGGGCCTACGGGGAGAGGGAAAGGGGAGTTAGGACTTTCATAGTATGATTGCGTGTAGATTGTGGATGAGTGCAGTATAGAGTTGTGAAAAGAAGGCTGGAGAAAGTGGGAAGATAGACCAGTATCAAAGGGAGGACAGAGGCATCAAGGTGTCACATGAAAACATGATGACAGACCAGGGCCAAGGAGGAGACAAGCACTAGAAGTAATTCGTTCATGGTTAAATGGTACAGGTTAGCATGATGACAATTCATGGTCATGGGAAACAATTGCACTGATCATTTCTGAGACATGAATACGAGAGCTTGAAAGATGAGATGCCGATGGGTGACCTCAGTTTCATTTTTTTTCGCAATTTATTCCACAAGGACAGTGTAAAGCTTATAGCAGCCCTGCCAAAGTGAGAGTTAACTTTGGGAACCATCAGTAGGAGAGATTTGCAACTTCTCAGGGCGTAATTGCCTATTGGTTTTATAGGAAGACAGTCTATAATGTATTGGGGCAGTTTTTTGGAGATGGCTTTCACGGTCCATAAGGCTGCATTTTTATCACGCCTGAATTGAAGAGAACTCCACCCTACTGATTAATACAGGGAGCAGTGGTGAGTGGAATAAGGCAGGCCTGTGATGAACCTCAAAGCTCTATGATATAATGTGTCAAGTTTGGTGAGGTAGGAAATGGGACAGTGACTGTAGAGGATGTCAGCATAATCTATCAAGGATAGAAAGGTTGATTGTACCAGCTGTAGTTTGGCATCTCTAGTTAAGAAGCGGGCTCTCCTAAAGAACGGGCCAAGTCTCTGTCGTAATTTTGTGAGTAATTCTTCAACGTGCTCTATAAAGGAGAGCTTATGGTCCAGCCATACTCCCAGGTATTTGAATTTAGGGACAAATTCCAGCTTCTCACCAAGAATTGTAGTAATCTGCGGCATTGGATCTGATAGGGCTGAATTTACCATTTGGGCAGAGGGAGAAAAGAGCATTGCTTTTGTTTTCTTGGCTATAAGTAATAGCTTTTTGTTTAGGAGTTGGTGTTGCAGCAGGTTGAACTCAGATTGAAGGTCATTACATGCAGATTGTAATGACGGGCGGCTTACGTAAAGAATTGTGTCATCAGCAAACAGATGAATGTTGGCCTTAGTTATGCTTTCATCAATAAATCACAGTTTCAGATTATTCTGTTGCATGATTCTGGAACTTGGTTCTGGGCTCTTAAACTGATTTTCTTTCTTTCTTTCTTTCTTTCTTTCTTTCCCTTGCTCTTTCTGTAATGTTGCAGCAGAAGATGTTATACGAGATATATGTATATATATATATATATCTACAGTATGTTAAGAAGCAGGCTACTGTAAATTTTCATTCTTGAATATTTACAATGCTATGTTAATTGAATTGTTTGTTTAGATCTATAGTGTGTAATTAATGCATTTGTGTAATTCTTTTTATTTATCTCTTCAATTAAAATTTTATTGATAAAAACAACAGTGCATCTCTGTAAATATACAAAATGGTAGAGCTAATCGGTTATGTAGGTGGTCACAGAGTTGGGGTGTTACCCCAACATTTTTGTATGGGTAGTACAAGGGGCAATATCTCAGTAATGTAATAATTTATATAAGTGACCCCTGGTACTCGAGTACTGTGGCATCCTCCAGCTGATGGGCAGGAGCTGGCCAGGACTATTTTTAGTCAGTTTGAGATCACAGACTGAGGTGTAATTGAGCACCTTAAATAACACTCCTCTTGATGAGTTCACTGTTACCAGTCCAGTGTCCAAAGTCTGTCCCGAATGCTAGCCTCAGCCTGCCTCTCAGACTATTCTTAGTTATCATAGGTATAGTGAAATACTGAGCTGAAAAGACTTGCATCCATGGTGCTCGGCAATTACTTTAAACTGAAACTGGTTTCTTAAAAGTATCTAGGTTTAGTTTGAAACTTTCCATTGAGGCGATAGCTACCACATCTTGAGGTAGTTCATTCCAGGATGTCACCACCCCTTGACTACACCACATTTCCGTTCTCCAAGTTCTACAGTTTTTACTTTTTAATTGTAATGTATGTGCCCTAGATGAATATTGTTGGTCCCGGAATGCCAAACTAAGTCTCTCCCATAGGTCATGATCAGTAAGTGATCTATACAATAAGCACATATCCACCCTCCATCTCCTGTACTCCAGAGTGTATAACCCTAATTCATCGAGTCTCTGATGGTACTCCTTGTTCTCCATGTCCCTTATCGATCTAGTTGCTCTCCTTTGTATCTTCTCTATTCTGTCAATCTCATTTATATGGAAAGGAGACCAGACTTGTGTCCCATATTCCAGAATGGGTCTCACCAGAGAACTAAACAGCAATATCAGAACCCCCCTATCCCTGCTGGCAATGTGTCTCAATATTCCTCCTCCTCCCTCACTTGACAGCCTTCAGTGGTGGTGGTTTGTGCATTTGCCGAGTCAATTCTCTCTCTCCTGCTCCTATTCCCCATCTCCCCAAACAACAAGTACAACTTGGCATTCTGCTCTGAAGTGAAAGTAGCCAGAAAATTAGAAAAAAAAACACAGACGTAAGGTCAGGTGAGGCGGGCTTATATAGGACGCATATAGTTTGTGCCACAAAGAACACAGGCAAGCTGTTCTGAATGCATGTCAATTTGGACACATGGTCTCAGCGTGAGTCCCTCTTAAAGTAAATTAATGTTTTTTTCCCCTTTTGGTGTGTGTTACTGTGGTCATTGCCACCCCATTGCTGGCTGGTCTGCGAAGAGTTCCTCCTGGGGATGGGAGGCAATCCCAGAGACCAGCCTATGCAGCAGTAATGCACCTGAAGAAGTCAGGTAAGGCATCTGGAGAACCACAAATGGCCAGACAAGTTAGAAGATTCATTTCCAGGACACATGGAGGGATGAAAGAATGTAAGTCCCCCAGAACTGGTACCTTTAACCTGACCCAAGGGAAAAGGAGTCTACACTGGTGGGTCAACAGTCACCAAGTGAGTGCACGTGACTTTGTAAAGATCTACATAAGTGGACCCTTGCTTACATTTAGATACGTGGAGAGTTGATGGGTGACTGTGCAAAGAAAGGCACTGGACCTCCAGTGGTCTCCCCTGGTGGATATCAAGCTCAACAGTGGAATATACACCCTCACACTGTGGCTGCTAGTACATGAAGAAAAAATGATTCACCATAGTAATGTTGTTTCTTCTAATGGAGTCTTGCTGTATTCTGACTATAAGCAGTTAGCCCCAGGACATGAACTGCTCCAGAGAGGAAAGAGTTAACTCTATGCAAAAGCATAGAACGTTGGGGCTCGAGCTCAGTTTTCAAACCTCTGACCCTGGTACATGCTAATGTAACAGTCAGATTCTTACAAGCACTATACTAACTAACTAATAGCTATAGAAATTGTTTTGAATTTTAGTCATAGGCAACAAAAAATATTGGGTCCAGAAGACTCAAGTCGAGAACCCAAAAGGAACCTTATGTAGATAGTGATAATACTAAGACAATTAACAACAAATCAAGATAACCCAGCCTGAACAGAAGGGTAAGAGAGGTGCACCCCTGGGGTGAAACACTATACCTGCCAACTCACATCCCAAAAAACACAGAGGTTCTCAGAGGGGAGGCAGGGAGGGAGGGAGGTCAGAATACAGCAAGACTCCATTAGAAGAAACAACATTACTATGGCGAGTAATTTTTTCTTCAAACAACATGAAGTCTTGCTGTATTCTGACTATATGCAGACTACCAAGCAGTTTCCCACTGGAGGAGGGAATACAGAACCTGCTTTGGGAATAGGCTCTGCAGTACTGCTGTGCCAAACCTAGCATCACTTCTAGACTGAGTGTCCAATAGGTAATGCTTGGTGAATGTGTGAACTGTTTTCCAGGTGGCTGCCTTACAGATTTCCAACAGAGGAATATCCCTAGCAGCTGCCAAGGAGGCAGCTGTACCCCTGGTCGAGTGTGTCCTCAGGCCTGAGGGAGATTCCTTCCCCAGTTTTAGAAACAATCCACCTGGCAATAGATCTTTTAGTGGCAGGTCTACCTTTTCCCACTTCACCAAAAGTGAGAAATAACTGGGTACAGTCCTTTCTGTGGGCCTTAGTATGCTCTGTGTAATAGCTAAGTGCCCTTTTCACATCCAGACTGTGCATTCTTCGCTCACCTGAAGAAGAATGGTCAGTGAAAAACACAGGCAGAGTCATGGATTGGTTGAAATGAAAATCTGAAACCACTTTAGGGAGAAATTCTCTATTTGTTCTCAGGACCACCTTATCCTTGTGAAAGGAAATAAAGTCAGATTCCACTGACAAGGCCTGCAATTCACTAATCCTCCTGGCAGAAGTAATGGCTACCAGGAAGACAGTCTTCCAAGGCAAGTATTTTAGCTCAGCTGAAGATAAGGGTTCAAAAGGGGGCTGCATAAGCTGTGCAACACAGATATTCAGATCCCAGGCTGGTATAGGCTCCCTGAAGGGAGGGTTGATATGAACCAGACCCTTGAAGAATTTACTGAACACAGGATGAGATACCAGGGAAGGCACAATCCCTGCTGAGAGAAAAGCAGACACAGCTGCCAAATTAACTTTAAGGGTAGCAGGCCTGAGGCCTAAGCTATTCAAATGAACCAGATAGTCCAAGGCTATAGCAATACCAGCTGTATCTGGTTGACTATCCTTCTGAGAACACCAAATAGTAAATCTTTTCCATTTGGAGTTATAAGTCTTTCTCGTGGAAGGCTTTCTGGAAACTCTGAGAATATCCAAAACACCTTGAGAAAGGTGTAAGCCTGCATATTCTAACTCTTCAAGAGCCAAGCTTTGACTCTGAGAGACTGGAGACTGGGGTACCAAATCCTCCCCTGAAAGGAGGTCAAGAGGTCATGCTTCCTGGGAAGAAACAGAGGAAGTGTTACTGAAAGAGATAACATTAGTGGATACCATGGTTGTCTGGTCCAGTCCGGGGCCACCAGAATCACTGTGCAGGGCTGAGACCTGATTTTAATCAGTACTCTGAAAATTAGAGGAAAGGGGGAAAGGCATAAAGGAACCTGCCTGTCCAGTTTAACAGGACAGCATCTAGAGGCACAGACCCCAGGACTGGGGGCCAGCAACAGAACAGAGGAAGTTGATGATTGTCTGGGGCTGCAAAGAGATCCATCTCTGGAGTGCTCCACCTCCTGAAAATGATCTGAAGAACATGCTGATTCAGAGCCCATTCATGGTGACCCTGTGAAATCCTGCTCAGGACATCTGCCAGCACATTGTCCTTCCCTGGAACATGCACTGCTACCAGAGAAGTCTGAAGGAAGTAGGCCAATGACCACACCTTCATGGCTTCCATGCACAAGGCCATGGACCGAGTGCCTCTTGCTTGTTTATGTACCACATGGTGATGGTGTTGTCTGTTCTGACTTGCACCACCTTCCCCTGAACTGATACTGAAAATGCTTGAAGAGCTAGGAACGCAGCTCTGAGCTCCAGAAGATTGATATGAAGAAGAGACTCCTGTTGAGACCAAGTGCCCTGTGCAGTGAGGTCTCCCAGATGGGCTCCCCAACCTAGGAGAGAAGCATCTGTGGTGAGAACAACAGAGGGTGTCTGATGCAGAAAGGGGACATCCTGCCTGAGATTGTCCTCCTCCAGCCACCATTGGAGAGCCTGGACAAGGGTCTGAGACACTGGAACTAACTCGGTGAGAGGATCCTTCCTCTGAGACCAGAAGGACCTGAGGTGAAATTAAATGTCCCTCATCTGGAATCTGGCTCCTTGGACCACTGCAGTGGAAGCTGCCATGTGGCCTAGAAGTTGAAGAAAGTGCCTGGCTGGATGAGAAACCAAAGGTCTGAAGGAAGAAGCCAGATCTGTGAGCACCTTTACCCTTGAGGGAGGTAGAAAGGCCCTTGCCTGAATGGTATCCAGCTCTACCCCTATAAAGGTGAGAAGCTGAACAGGTTCCAGAACTGATTTTGCCAGACTGAGAAGAAATCCTAGAGAACCCATAAGCCTCTGGGTAACAGCCAGAGCTGACTTGATTTGGACTGATGACTGGCCTACAATGAGCCATTCATCTAGGTAAGGAAACACTGAAATGACCTGCCTTCTGAGGAAGGCTACCACTACTGCCAGACATTTTGTGAACACCCTGGGTGCAGATGTCAGGCTAAAGGGCATTGCTCTGAACTGGTAGTGACCTGAGGGCAACTCGAACCTAAGGTACTTTCTGTGAGAGGCCCTGATGGGGATGTGAAAACAGGCATCCTTGAGGTCCAGGGAGGCTAGCCAGTCTCCTGGCCTCAGAGAGGGAAGAATGATTCCCAGAGTCACCATTTTAAATTTTGGTTTTATGATATGCTTGTTCAGATATCTTAGATCTAGGATGGGTTGCCACTTCCCTGTCTTTTTTGGGGTTAGGAAGTATCTTGAATACAAGTCTTTCCCTCTGTGAGGCAGAGGTACCTACTCCACGGCCTTTAGGAGCAGCAACTGAGACACCTCTGCCTCTAGAGCAATTGTTTCCAATGGGGAGGTAGGTTTGAAAGACCTTGCTCTGATTTTGGGAAATCTTCTAAAACTGAGAGCAAGTCCCTGGCTTATTACTTCCAGAACCCACTTGTCCGGAGTGACAGACTTCCAAGCCTGGAAGAAATAAGCCAGCCTGCCCACTACTGGAAGAGAGGAGGTGACCCGGTCTGACACATCAGAGTGTCTGTTTGGCAGGAGCCCTAGGCTGAGAAGAGGATGCAGCCCTGCTCATCCCCCTTCTGCCTCTCCCTCTGAAACATGCACTCTTCTGAAAAGAACAGAAAGCCTGGGCTTGGTAAAAAGGCCTCTGAAAAAGCCTGCCCCCTGCCAGCCCTAGACTGCTGCTTTTGAGGAGTGGCCTGCTTCTCCTTGGCCACTGCACTCCTGTAGGTGGTCCTGTATTCATCCATCTTCTTCATGTAAGACTCTGTTTGCTCCCCAAACAAAGAATTATCTGTGACAAGAAAATCCATGGCCTTAGCCTGGGTATCCTGTGAAAGGCTAGTACATCTGAGCCAAACAAACCTCCGCAAGGAGACAGATTAGCCATGACTCTTGATGCCACATCACTGGAGTCCACAGCAGCATGAAACTGTACTTTAGATGCCTCTATGCCATCTGTAGCCACCTCCTCTAGCTCCTTGGCCAGCTGGCGGGGGGGGGGGGCATTTTTAGCTAGCTCCAGAATTGTATCCCACCTAGATTTCTGGTACTTAGCAGCATAAGCCATATAAGAGGCCTGTCTGAGTTCCAAGGAAGATGGCATGTACTGTTTCTTTGCCATGGCATCCACCTTCCTGGAATCCTTATCTGGTGTGTGTGAAGACAAGGGGATGTTAGCCTTGTCACAGGCTTCAGCCTGCACTACCCCAACATGGCTGCAAATGAGAATATAGAAATTCTGTCCCAGAACCTGACAACATATACCTCCTGTCCATTTTCTTGTCCATAGGCGGTATGGAGACTGGCATCTGTAACAATTTTTTAGTCTGTTTCCTCAAAGATTTATGTAGGGGAATAGACAGCCTCTTTGACTCTGGGACATCCATCATCTCCACAAGGTCAGGTTCTTCTGCCTCCTCCACAGCTTCCACTGCCGGTAGCTGGAGAATTTCTGCCACCTTTTTATAAAATAAAAAGTGTGAAGGGGACTCAGAAAGTCTGGGAGGAGAAACATTGGTAGGCCTGTCTGGGGAGATGTCAGGCTCTACTGGCTCATCTAGGCCTTCATAATCATCATTTTCACCTTCATAGTCAGGATCCCCCTCCCAATCCAACTCATAATACTCCTCCAGTTCATAGTCTGAAGGAGCTGGAACTGACCGAATCGATCGTCTGCCAGGCAGTGTCGGTTCGGTCGGAACCTGGCGGAGCAATTGCACTATGTTTATCGCTCTCGTAATCTCTTCCACGATTGGGATCTGAGGAGAAAGATCTGAACCGGACGATTTCTTTTTTTTTCCCTGGAACCGATCCCTCTGAATCCAATTTCCATTTGCCCAAGGAGGTATCGCTCGGGTCAGCAAGCACCTCCTCAGGTTCAGTGGGAACCGAACCAGGCTGGCCATCCGGGTCAGCGGATTTTTCGGCCTGCTTTTCCTTTAGCCTAGCTAATCTTTTTTCTAAAGTGGCTTTAGGAAAATTTGCACGTAGTTGGCAGTCTGATTTGAGGTGGTCAAACCCCAGACAATAAACACAAATGGTGTGGGGATCAGCTTTAGCAAAAGCCTCCCCACACTCAGTACAGTGTTGAAACCCAGTGGGACCGGTTTTCCTTTTGGGTTTCTCAGACATGGCCTTTACTACAAAATTACCCTTTACAGCTTTCACACTAGGTAATACAAAACTTTTTCGGTTCCAACCGTGTCACGGGTTATTTTTAAAAAAACGGACTAAATCGTCAGTTTTTTGAAACCAAAAAGTTACAGGCCCACACTTTACCAGAACACTTCAAACTAAAATACCAAATGTTTCAGTTCCCAACTGGACCGACCGGTGAAGAACTAAAGAAAAACAAATTCTATCACTGTCTACCTAAATTACACTACCTGTACCGTAGACAGAGATTTGATGACCGAAAAACTAATGAAACGGTTGAAAAACCGATCGATTTTATTGTAACCAAACCGAAGCAGCAAGGCGAAAATCTCCGGAGCATCTTTACGGTTAGGCGAAGTAAAGAATCTGACTGTTACATTAGAATGTACCAGGGACAGAGGTTTGAAAACCTAGCTCGAGCTCAACGTTCTATGCTTTTGCATAGAGTTAAATCTTTCCTCTCCAGAGCAGTTCAAGTGCTGGGGCTAACTGCATATAGTCAGAATACAGCAAGACTTCATGTTGTTTGAATCTCAAGACATAGCATGAGGATAGCTTCTAGAATTAGAAATGGAGGTCACAAAGGGAAATGTGCCAATGTGCCATGCTGCTGCCATACCTCTGTTCCCCATGGGTACTTAAGAGTTATAAATAATTAACTATGCATTACGCATGTGAATAATGTGATTTCCCTCTTCCACCTTCACCATCAGTGACAAAGGTAGAAAGGCTAAATGCATACATTGTGGGATGATTAAATGAAGAAATGTGGTGCAAAATCAGGGACAGTTAGGCACCCCTGATGGATATCAAGAGGAATGAAGAGAACACCTCCATTAATTTAGCACTTTAAATCTCTCCGTGCAAACTAGATGAGTGTATCAGCTTCCTGTTGACTGATCTTTACATTATGTTTTTTTTCAGTTCATATCAGCAGCCAGTAAATCAATGTAATAATGGTAAACGTATGTGTGTAGTAGTAGCAGCAGCAGCAGCGTATATTGAAAAGTTATCAGACATTGATGAAAAAAATTTCTAATGCCATATTATGCACAGTGTGCATCACAGATGAACTGAAAAAGTGCACCAACTAACATGCACCAGGTGGTTGCTCTGGTTGGTTGGGGGTGTGTGGTCGTGGAGACTGTTCTAGTTTTGCTAAAAAGGAGGCAGTATAGCGCAGTGGTTTAAGGCTCTGAGCTTCAAATCTGGAGACCTGGGTTTGAATCCCACAACTCCCACTTGCATACTGTGTAACCCTGAGCAAGTCACCTAACTTCCTTGTGCTCCCAGGTTGCACCTGTAAACAAGCTTTCAGCTTAGTGGGTCTCACCTGGTTAAACAATTGAAAAAACAAACAAAAAAAAAATTGGGCTAAGTACAAACGTTTAATGAATCCAGCTGCCTGGTGGTGGCTCAGATTACATATCCACAGAGTAAGCAGAACACAGTCACAGCAGAAAAAGACTGAAGTTCCATCTGGTCTACCCATGGTTCCCTTTCAAACCCCAGGACCTATCTTCCATACTGGGTTCTAGCCCTATCCACCCCCCTATTCCCTTCCCTGCTAGTGTCGCCCTGAGTAATCACTATACCCTTCTGTCTATACCAACTGTGCTTGAAACTATTAATGGTTTTGGTGCCTATCACCTCGGCTGTTACACTGTTCCATAGTTCTACCACCCTTTCTGTAAAATGATACTTCCTCATATCCCTCTTGAACCTCCTTCCTTTCAGTTTCCAGTCATGCTCTCATTGCCTCAAACTGTTACTCATGCTAAATAATTCTCCGCAGTTCACCTTGTTTGTTCCTTTCAGGAACTTGAAGATCCCTGTCATATCTCCCTTCTCCCATCTGGTCTCCAGCAAGTACATCTTCAGTGCCTTGAGGGACTCCTTGTAAAACCCACCCTGTTGGCTCTGAATCATCTTTGTCACCCTTTTCTACACTATCTCCAGCCTTTCCTTATCTTTCCTGAGGTATGGACTCCAGAACTGGGCACAGTATTCCAAGTGTGGCCTCATCAAAGATCTTTAAAGAGGTAGTATTACCTCTTTTCTTCTGCTGTCGGTACCCCTCACGATAAATCCCAGCATCCTGTTTGCCTTACCATAGGCCTTTTTGCAATGGCTCGGTTGTTTGAGGGAGTCACTAATGATAATGCCTAGGTCCCATTCATCAGCCATAGTGCTAAGTCTTACCTCACCATTCCAGTACTCTGTCCTTGGATTCTTGTTCCAGAGGTGCATCACCTTGCACTTTTTGGTGCTGAATTTCAACTGCCAAACCTCAGACCATCTCTGAAACCTTTGCAGGTTACTCTGCATTTCCCTGATCCCCTCGTCACTATCTACCCTCCCACAGAGCTTAGTGACATCTACAAAGAGACACAACTTGTCCTGGATTCCTTCTCCAATGTCACGGATGAACATATTGATGAGGACTGGACCCAGGACAGATCTCTGTGGTACCCCATTTGTGACCTCCCTCTCTTCTGATTTGACCCTGTTAACCACAACGCTCTGCTGCCTCCCTTTTAGCCAGTTACCTACTCATCTTACTATATCCCTGGTTGCACCCAGATCCCCTACCTTCTTCAGCAATCATCTGTGAGGCACCAAGTTGAAAACCTTGCTGAAGTTGAAGTAGAGTAAATCCACAGCATGGCCCATATCCAATGCCCTTGTCACCTAGTCAAAGAAAAGTATTAGGTTAGTCTGACATGATCTCACTGCCAGGAACCAGTGCTGTTTACTATCCTGAAGACCATTACTGTCCAAGTAGTCCTCAGGGTCCTCTTTGACCAGTGACTCCAACAGCTTTCCTACAACAGAGTTAAGACTGACAGGTCTGTAGTTCCCCGCTTGTTCCTTGTCCCTTCCCTATCATGGAGAGGAACTACGTCCTTCACCCTGCAGTCCTTCAGAACCACACTCATCTGAAGTGAGCTACTGAACAGTCCTACCTGGGGTTCAGCTAGTTCCACTGCCAGTTTCCTGAGCACCCTCAGAATTTTTCCATCCAGTCCAAGGGCATTACCTATCTTTAGTGCTGCCATCCCTTTCTGGAACCATTGGCATGTAAATACTGGCTACCTCATCTCCGGGAGTCCCTTTGTAGCCACTTTGATGCCACTCTCTGGCCAGGGCCCACTCTCCTCTCTTGTTAAGACAGAGCAAAAGTTGTCATTAAGGATGGCAGCCTTTGCTGCCCAGTGACATGGAGGACTGAGGCACTGCACGAGCTTACCTCCTGCCATGCGGTGACCCGGATAAAGGAGGCATTACCTGAGTCGGGGGTGGGGAGGTTGGCCGGGGGGGAGGCTAGGAGCTGGATTGTGCTGCCCATGAGCTCTCTCTCAGGGAGGGATGTGGGCTTCCTGGCTCCTGGCTGTCACCCAGTGGAGGCTAGGTGGCAGTGCCAAGCTGATAAGGGAGCCAGGCATTAGGCTGGGTGGGAGGAAGGAGCTGTCACCGGAGCCATGGAGTGCATACATGACCATGTTCTGGGGTCCAGGGATATCAGGGGAAGAAAACAGAAAAGGGGACACCAGGGCAGGTGCAATGAAGCCCTGTGAGATCAGGGTGGATTAAGATCCTCTGTGGGAGGACCACAGCTTGCCTGCCCCAGAGCCCCGATGGTAAAAAGCAATATAGAAAAAGAAAAAAAGAATGGCAGCCTTTTGAACATCCTCCTCTATCAACCTACCCCCTCTGAGAATGGGAAGACTGTAAGCCTGAGGTTCGACTGGGTAGAGCAACTATGTCACTCCCCCATCAGGCTTTATAAGGTAACTCACCCTGGGCCTTCCCAGGATTCGTTTCTCTTTGCAGCCGGAGGCACTGCTCTTCTGTCCTCCGTCTGGTTTCCTGCATCGTTTACTTTCACCTTGCTTTGGCAGCTGCCTCCAATGGCAGATTCATTTCACCCCCCCTTGATCATTTCACTTTACTTCCCCCTGCATGTTGTACCCCGTCGTTTGATTCTAGCCATTTCTCCCGTGTCCGTCCATTTGTTTCTCCCTAGCTTGTTGCCTCAGCGGCTTTCCACCACTCATCTCTGGCATCTGCCTTGCTCTCTGCTCATTTTTCCCTCCTTTCCATCCTGTTCCTACCTTCTGCACATCTCCTTTCCTCATCATGCTGCTCTCACAGCCACCCAGTCCTGTCGCTCATTGCCTCCTCCCTTCCGCATCTCCCACTTTCCCGTCCATCTCCAAAAACCAGGTGCTGCCTACCATAATTGCTTTACTGCTCAAACCTTATTTTTCATGTCTCCTCTTCAGATTCATCTCCTCTTTCCCTCACTCTAGCAGCAGTTGTGCATTCTCAGCCTCTTTTCATATAAGTGGATAGGCCGCTCGGGCTGCCCTGAGGATCACATCTCGAACCTCCGCACAGGTGGTACGGTGCAGACCAGTACGGGGATTGGTGGTATTTTGTGGCCATATCTGAGGGTTCACCCTATCTGCATACCTCAAAGAGGACCACTGGAACTCTTCTAGCATGCAAGTGATGTTTGGAGCCTTCTCCTCCTTCTGGGACTCCGACCAAATGCAGATTTTCCAACAGGTACCTTGTTTTGCATTGCCTCGAGTCTGCTCCATACCTATTCTCACGGGCCAGTGTAGTTACTACTGCCTGCATCAATACCGTTCTCTTACCTTGTTCTGCCAGAGACCCATTGCAGGGTTTGATCATAACATCATGGGTCTCCAACTTTGTTAGGGTCCGTTATGGTTTGGCGTCCATGGCCCTCATGATTTCCCCCATGGCATGTCAGGGTGGTTCGGTTCCTCCTCCTCTGCTGCTCGTGGCTTCTGCTTATTTTCCGCCAGGCTGGGAATGCTTTTGCTGACCTGTCTGATTCTTTTGTCAGCTCATCAGGGCCTTCATGGTCTACTTGTTATCATTCAGTATGGTGTTTTTACCGTATACATTGTGATCTAATTTCTGTCCTAATTTAAATAACTGCACTTGCATTTCACCTGGATCTGGCTTTGCAGCAGGTACAGACACGAGTCCCCTGGGCAGCAGCTTTACTGTCCTGGATGGTACTGGGTTCCACTGCTGAACTGTCCGCACCTACAGATTTCATTCTGTTTCTTCGATGCTTCGCTGACTGCCTCACGGTCTGCTGATTGGCACTTATGTTTGTTAACCTGGCAGTTTTCCTCCTTCTCTTCCTTTTCCCAGGGTTGCTGTACTGACGCTTGGCTCTCCAGTTCTTTTGGGATTTCCTGCCCTATCAGCCATCTGTCCCTATTCTGATCATTTGATGATGGTGCTGCCTGGGACTCCTGGGCACTGGTTATATTAGTGCTTTTGCAGTCTCATTCCCTATGTTCCAGCCTGGCCTCAGCAGGTGCCTCTCATGATTCTCTGGAGCACTTTCATGCCTTTTTGACTCGGTATAGGCCCTCCAAGTCTACTTACTCTCATCAATCTCTCAAGCTTTCCTCTCCTTGATGCCTCGTCCTGCTCATCTATTTCAATCACTCACTCTGTATGTCTCAGCCGACTCCGTCTGGCCTGCAATCAATATTTCTTTTGGGCATACCTATCATTAATCACATGTCACCTCATCAATCCGAGGAACTCCTGCTGCATGTATCAGGTTCCTGACTCTGGTCATCGTTAACCATTTCTTATCTCATCGGGCCTCCAGTTATGGCTTCAACTCCTCATCAGCCGTCAAGGATTCACTCCACTCATGGCTTCACTCCTCATCGTCCATTGTCCAGTTTTGCTCCTCTCGATTGCTCGACCTGAGTAAACCCTCTGGTTCCAGGCCTGCCTTCTTGGCATTGGGGTCTACTTAATCACATCACTCTATCGAGCATACCTCTCACTGGATCTTAAGCTACCTCATTGAACTACTGCACTCCTGTGGCGATCATCATCATCAGTCTTTATCATCCTCAGTCTTCTCATGAGTGCATCTGGATTCCCCTTGCTCCTCTGACTTCTACATGGATCTACTCCTTCCTATTGACTACTCAAGCATTCCCCTCTCGGGTCCATGCTGCCTCCTGTTCCTTCTTCAATCTGTGCTGCTGTCCACCATTGTTCATGTTCAATTTCAGATTCACTTCCTGCCTCATCTTCAACCTTTAAAGCCTTCCAGGCTTCTCTCCATCATCGTCCGTGCTTTCGTTTTGGGAGTTTTTTCCTATCTCATCATCATCTTCCCTACTCATATCCTTCCCTTTAGCAACATATATCCTTAAATCAAACATTGTCAGCCTGGAGGAAAGGCGATCTAGGCCTTGGATCCCCAGAGATTTCCTCCTCAAAGGGTTTTTTTCCTCTCCTCCGTGCCAGTGGTCATAATATTAGTTAAGGTTAGTTCTTTCTTAGGTTATTTAGTTACGTTCCGCTGTTGGATGGAGGTGGATGGTGGACCCAGCTTTCCCCTCTCTCCTTAGGAAGTCTGCCCTTAATCATCTTCTCAGAATTCATTCATTCATCATCCTTGCCTCTTCGATGCCCTACACCCAATTGGGTATTCTTTTTGGGCTTCTTCCTAAGCTACCTTTAGCTGATGGAATCATTCCCGTGGCACCTATGGGGGGATCCCTCCTCTAGGGTTACTTGTGTCATACCCCTAACAGGGTGGTATATCCCATGGATAGAGAGGTGAAAAGGCGCAATGTAAATCAAATCCACAATGTAAATCAAGTCACACAAGCATCATCTCATCCAGTTGCGTAAGCACAATCGAATGAGAAGGCTGTAAGCCTGAAGTTCAATTGGGCAGAGCAATTACGTCACTCCCCATCAGGCTTTATAAGGTAACTCACCCTGGGCCTTCCCAGGATTCATTTCTCTTTGTCCCACTATCCACCCCTCCTCCTCCTGCGGCTCGTCTCTCTTACCCGTGGGCTTCTTCCTAAGCTACCTTTAGCTGATGGAATCATTCCTGCAGCACCTATGGGGGGGCACCCTCCTCTAGGGTTCCCTGCATCATACCCCTAATAGGGTGGTATATCCCATGGATAGAGAGGTAGAAAGCCACAATGTAAATCAAATCCATAACGTAAATCAAGTCACACAAGCATCATCTCATACAGTTGCATAAGCACAATCGAACTTAACAATTCCCCCAGCTTTTGTCCTTTTTCCCCCAATATACCACAAGAATTGTTTTTCTTTGCTCTTGACCCACTCCACAGTACATAGCTCTGTGTCTGCTTCTACCTCCCTCATTGCCCTCTTTGCCTCCTTGTTTCTCAGTAAGTATTCTCCCCATTCTTCCTTCCTCTGCTTTTTTTGTACCTAGAGAAGGCCTTTTTTTCCTGCCCTCACTGCTTTCCTGACCATTACCAAGAACCAGCTTGTTACTTTTGGTTACTGCTCTTATGCATAACTTACATGCCTCATGAATGGCACCCTTTATTACCTCCCATATCTCTTCCACACCTCCTATGCTGCCTGTCTACCCTGACTAACTTCACCAACTCCCTCAACCTGTTGAAGTCCACTCTTCTGAAATCAAGGACCTCAGCTCTCAACTGGGGTTTTCCAGTCCCAAGGACCAGTTCAAACCAAATGGAGATGTGGTAGTTGTTCTCTAGTGGCTCCCCTACTGTCACAGCTTCTATCGCCTCTGAAACGATGAGCACCATATTGAGAACGGCATCCTGCCTAGGGGGTTCCTTAACCAGCTGTACCAGAAGACAGTCCTGGAATGTATCCAGCAAGGCTTGACTTCTGGTGCTCCTGACCGGGGGACTATCCCAATCGATATCTGGCAGATTCAGATCACCCACTACCACTACTTCCTCCTTTGCAACTCCCCTTTCTAGTTGTTCCCAGAGCTCCTTTCCCTCTCTTACTCTTGTCCTAGTGGTCTATAGCTAGAGACCCATGTTTTTCTTAAATAAGAAATAACAAGAATTCAAGGTATAAAAAGAAATAACAAGAAATTCAAGGTAGAACAAGAAATAACAAGAAACAACTTCAACACAAAAAGGATAAAACAAAAAAAAAAAACACATGAATAAAGTGACAAAATTGCTTTTTGGTGGGCAAAACCTAAATTAATGCTTGCAGAAGTTGTTTAGGCTCCATTGTTACCACAGAGATGGTCAACAAGGAAGCGACAGCGGAATTGTTTAATTCACAAAACCTTTCAAGACCATAGCATAATGCTGCTTAATACAATGTAGTATACTAGGAATGTGATTTCTAGTGTCTATAAGGTTATTTTGAGGTAGTTTATGAATGCAAATGTGATAACAAGAAATAAAACTAAATTTTCAATGAATAAAAAGAAATTCCAGAAAAATAAAAGGAAAAAATTATAAAAAATGAAAAGAATTTCATGGGTCTGTATCTGTAGCCTGCCTCCAAGCATAGTTCCTGACTTGAGGCAGTCATGAGCTACACCCACAGTGGCTCTGTCTTCTCATTACTACCCTGATGCACCATCTTCCACAGCCTCAATTCCATCCCTGACATAAAGGGAGACCCCTCCCCCTCTACCTTTTCCTCTATCACTCCTGAACATTGAGTGCCCAGGGACTGTCAGGTCTCAGCCACCCTCTAGTCATTGCTTTCTGAGGCCCAGGTTTCTGTGATGACCAAAAGGTCCATCTCATTATCAAGTAATAGCAAGAAACCAAGCACTGACCACCACAAATGAAAATTACGTACCTACCGTAATTCTTGATCTTCTTGGACGAGTCTCCACCACTCATTCACACTATTGGGATCTGTGCCGGAGGCACTAGGACCCATCGGGAGCAAACTTTTTGCTGGAGGGTCGGCGCCAGAGATGGCGCCGCGAGGAACGGTGCTGCGAGCCCTAGCTCGTGCGGTAACGACTATCTCGGCATCGACCTCCAACCGCCAGTACCTTTTTACCAAGGAGGTGCAGCCGTAGTAACCTAGAAGGGTAGCTCTAACTCAAAAACCGGACATAAGATAGTCCGGGCAACCCGTGTAAGAAGGGTCAATAAAGAAGTCTTCACAGCCTAAAGATTTGAGGGAGTGAAGATCAACAAGAAAGGTGAGCTCGGGGGATGGAGGGTGGGCATGTGAATGAGTGGTGGAGACTTGTCCAAGAAGATCAAGAATTACGGTAGGTACGTAATTTTCATATCTTCCTGGACATAAGTCTCCACCACTCATTCACACTATTGGGAGAGTACCGAGCTAATAATCCCCCCGAGAGGGCAGCAGGAGAGACCAAGAGCTCATGTTTTTAGGACAGAAGTCCATTGAGGATGGCTCTGCCAAAGGAAGAATGTCGTTTGGCATGGACATCTAGTGCATAATGTTTAACGAAAGTATGCACCGAGCTCCAGGTGGCTGCATTGCAGATGTCTGCAATGGGCACGTTGCGGATTTCCACTAGGGATGCTGCGACCGCTCTGGTAGAGTGAGTGTAAACTCTACCCTCCAACTTAACCTGCGCCATAGAACAGCAGTGACGAAGGCACGCCACTAGCCATGATGAGATACATCTGATAGTGACAGGTTGACCCAGACGGGTCTCACTGAAGGAAACGAACAGTTGCTGAGCTTTGCGAAAATCCTTGGTTCTATCTAGATAGAAACACAAGGCCCTCTTAACATCCAAAGAATGAAGAGAACGTCCCTTCATTTTGGAAGTCCATAAAATAAGAGAAGGACCAAAGGTTGGTTTAGATGAAATTCTGACACAACTTAGGAAGAAATTTAGGATGAGTACAAGAACTACTTTGTCCTTATGGAACACAGTATACGGAGGTCTGTGACCAGGGCATGTATCTCAGAGACCCTGGGCTGAGGTAATGGCCACTAGGAAGGCAGCCTTCCAAGTGAGAAATTTTAGCTCACAGGTAGCCAGAGGTTCTAAAGGTTTCCGAGTGAGCATGTCTAGCACAAGATTAATGTCCCAGGCTGCGACTGGACGTCTTGTAGGAGGTCTGGTATGCAGAATCCTCTTAAGAAACCTCTTAACCATAGGTAACTAAGCTAGAGTTAGGGAAATAATGGGCTCATGATACGCTGAAATGGCACTAAGATGAACTTTGACTGTAGAGTACTGCAGACCCAAATTCGAGAGGTCCAAAAGGTACTCCAAAACCTTATCTGGTGGACAGGAAAAGGGATTCAAAGAGGACTTTGCACACCAGAGTAAAACGCTCCACTTGGCTGTAAGTTTTCAGTGGCTGGCTTCCGTGCAGCCAGAAGAATATCTGAAACTCTTCGAGAGACATTGAACCAGTTTACTTTGACCTCTTCAGGAGCCAAGCGTGACGGTGAAGTGATCTCAGGTTGGGATGGACCACCGTCCCTGAGTCAAAAGGTTCATCTGCAGGAAGTGGTCTCGAGGAACTGCCAACATATTGTTGAGAGTGGAAACCACAGTTGCCGAGGCCAAAGGGAGCAAGAGAGAATCATTTTGTCTCCTAGGTTCGAACTTGAGGTACCCTCTGAATTAGAGGAAGAGGCGTAAAGAAAGCGCTTTGTCCACCGTGGCCTGAACGCATCCTGACAGAAGATGCCAGGCCCTGGATTTCTGGAGCAGAAGAGAGGCAGTTTTGCGTTGAGTGGGGATGCAAAAAGGTCCAGGTCTGGAGTTCTCCACTCTTCGAATAGTGACTGAACTATGGTTGAGTCGAGAGACCACTTGTGAGGGTCTGTCTGTTCTGCTGAGACGGTCTGCCAGTTTGTTCTGAACACCTGGCAGATACACCACTTGAATTAGAGCCTCGTGCTCCAAGCACCATTCCCATACCCTCATTGCTTCTCTGCATAAGGGGTAAGAGGGAGCCCCGCCCTGCTTGTTGATGTAATACATCACTGCTTTGTTGTCCGTTTGAAGGAGAATGTTCTCGTGACACAGAATGTCCTTCAAAGCTCAGACCGCATAAAGGACGGCTCTCACTTCCAAGACATTTATGTGAAGCTGGGACTCGACTTGAGTCCACGCACCTTGAGTGTGGAGAGCCTGACAGTGGCTCCCCACCCCATTAGGGATGCATCCATGGTAATGGATATCTGATGGTCCAGAGGAGCAAAGGGATACCCCTCCAGGAGATTGCTCTCTTGAGACCACCAGGTGAGTGACCTCCTTAAAGGTTCTGTCACCTTGATGAGATAGGACTGCGGGTGAGTGGTTGGGGACCACTGAGTACTAAGCATCCACTGGGTGGTTCTCATGTGCAGATGTGCTAGGGGTACAGTGAAGACTGAGGATGCCATGAGGCCTAGCATCCTTTGCATCGAGAGAGCTGTGACTGAGCTGTTTTCCTCGATGTGACGGGCCATCTGAAGGATATCGTTCCACCTATCTTCTGGAAGAAAAGCCTTCACACAGGAGGTGTCCAGAAGAGTCCCTATAAAAAGGAGCCTCTGGGAGGGCTGCAGTTGTGATTTCTTGAGGTTGAGCAGCACTCCCATGGACATAAGGAAGCGCGAGGCCGTCTCCACAGCGTCCAGAGTCCCTTGCCTGGAAGGACTTGCTAGAAGCCAATTGTCCAGACAAGGAAACACCTGAATTCCAACCTTTCTGAGGTGCGCTGTGAGAACTGCACAACATTTTGTAAAAACTCGCGAAGCCGAGGATAGCCCAAAGGGCAGGACTCTGAACTGATAGTGCTGTCCCAGAGCCACAAACCTCAGGAATTTGTTATGCCTCGGGTGAACAGGAATGTGCTGGTAAGCGTCCTGCATATCTAGGGAGGCTAACCAGTCGTGTTGGTGGAGCAGAGGTAACAGGGTTCCCAGAGAAATCATTTTGAATTTCTCCTTGGGGAGAAATTTGTTTAGCTTTCTGAGATCTAGAATGGGCATTCCATCCGGACTTCTTTGGAACCAGAAAGTAATGGGAGAAACCCGTGTTTCACTGGTGCAGTGGCACCACTTCTACTGCCCTGTTGTTCAGAAGGCCCTGAATCTCGGCGGCGAGAAGGTCTGACTGAAGTGTTGACTGCCTGGGCTGTCGTTTGGGGGGATGATCCAGAAGGGTCTCCACAAGATTGAGTGAATACCCCTCGCGAATTATCCGAAGGACCCATTTGTCTGAGGTTATGGACTTCCACTGGTTGTAGAAGTGCATCAGATGACCTCTCACCAGAGAGGAAAAGTCCACCTCGGGCAGCTGAGATGGAACTTGGGCCGGCAATTCATAAGGTAGCGCTGGGCACTTTGGGCCCTTGCGCTTTATGTTGCGCCTTCTTTTGAGGTTGGGCAGGTTGGTTCTTATGGAAACTTCCTCTGCCTCTGCCTCGAAAGGCTGGCAATTATGAAATTGTCGTTTACTGGCATGCCCTCGAGAGGGGGCAGGAGGGGGCCGAGCCAACTTAATGGCTGACCTAGTCTTTTGTGTAGCTTCTAGAGCTTGCTCTACCTGAGGACCAAAAAGATATGCACCGTCAAAGACAATGCCATCACCTGCTGCTGCTGGCGTCATTCGTAAAGCCCAGTGCGCAGCCAGGAATGACGCCGGTGCAAATACCAGCAGCCATGAACAGGAAGCAGTGTCAAAAGCATCCATGGCTGCTTTAACCTGCTGGTTATTAGATTCAATACCTCTGGTAATGGTTTGAAGAAGCTCTGGCTTTGAATCCGACTCGGCAGGGCTTCAACCATCTGTTTAATAGAATGCCACAGGATATACTCATACTGAGAAAAATAGCCTTGGTAACTGGCAATACGCATACCTAGAGTAGAGGCAGCAAAGACTCTCTTACCTAAGGTGTCTGTCTTACGAGATTCTTTCTTAATAGGTCGAGCTGTAGTAGCTTGAGGAAGAACGACCTTATCATTCTCTTCCAGGACTACAATAGGATCCACAAAGGCTTGAGATGCCAAAATGGGACGATCCTTGGGGGCTGAATATTTCCTATCAATGGATTTAGCCACCGAAGGGGTAAGAGCAGGATTATTCCAAACCATTTGAGACAGCGTCTCGAATGAAGGCTGAATCGGAGGAGTCAAATCCGTAGGGATCTCCGAGGCATGAAGATATTGGAGTCTCAACAATTTCCCAGGATCGATGTCTGTAGTCTGGAGAGAAAGTGTGGAACTCAGATTTTTCAACAGAGACTTAAAGGATAGGTCCTCGACCACAGGCTCTGTAGCAGTAATAGATCCTGCTTCGTCCACTTCATCACCCAACCGAAGGTCTGGGTCAGGCTCAACATCATCTCCTGACAGTCCAGGAGGGACTGTATGGACAGGAAAGGAATGAAATTCAGAAGAAGTAAGAAGGAAACAAGTGAAAAGGGTCCCGAGGCGCTACGGCGTAAGGCGCGGCACTGAGACGGCATGCAGTACACACTGCGCCAAAAATGGCGCCGAGAAGCTGCACGGTGCTGAGGATGGTGCCGAGAAGCTGCACGGCACTGAGGATGGCGCCGAGAAGCCGCACAGTGCCGAGGACAGCGCTGAGAAGCTGCACGGCGCCGAGGACGGTGCCAAACGCAGCATCGATGCTGAGGACGGCGCCGAGAGGCCACATGACACCGAGGGCACCAAAAACACTACCAGACTCTGAAAAACAGGTTTTGAAGGAAGAAGAGCAGGAGATAAGGGCATCGGTGTGGCCCCCTGTGCCGCAGCCATGTGAGGGGGGGGAACACCTAAGCGCGGAGTCGACGGCACCAAAGAAGGTGCCGCGTGACCAGGAAGGTCCAACCGCCCTACCTGGTCGCCCAGAGAGCCCGAAGGCCCATGAGTGACCGAGCCAGGTAGCCGAACCAACCTCCGAGCCCATTGCTCCATAAGAGCGGCCCACTGATGAAACTGCTCATCTGAAAACCTACCTGTGGGGGGGGTAGGGCTCCGATGTCGAAGCCGTCAGCTACCAGGAGCAGAGGTTGGCGACTCCAAAGGAGGAGACCAGCAACTAGCCCTGATAACCGAGTGTCTACGCGCAGACATATCAGAGGGCGACCTCGAGTGATGCCTTCTCTTTTTAGACCTGCGGGCCGTAGAAGAGCTCGAGGCGAGCGGTGCGAAGTCGCGACCGTTTATTTTATCTTCCAGAGGGACGCCCATCCATGGGCATTGGACTGACCATTTCAGACCCTCCTCTGGAGGCGGGCGGACGGACCCAGCCCACTGACTGAACAGCTTTCATACGAAGTCTCCCTACCGTCGCCTGACCTGCTCATGGTCGACTCCGTCAAGGTAGACTGAGACTTCTTTATTGTATTTATTTTAAAAGAAGAATAAATTTAAGTGATACTGTATCGAGATAATACTACAAAATAATAAAAACTGAAAACTATGCTGCTAGTTTGAAGTTTGACTCCCGACAGACGAGCGACATTGTCACTGAAGTGCACTCGACAGCGGGAAAAAAGGAACTAAGGTAGTTGGAGGGTCAGCGCCAAGATAGTCGTTACCACACGAGCTAGGGCTCGTGGCGCCATTCCTCGCGGCGCCATCTCTGGCGCCGACCCTCCAGCAAAAAGTTTGCTCCCGATGGGTCCTAGTGCCTCTGGCGCAGATCCCAATAGTGTGAATGAGTGGTGGAGACTTATGTCCAGGAAGATCAATAATTAGCTGCATTTTAAGGTGAAGTACAGAAACAAAAAAACAATATACAAACAGTGCCATACAGTGTGTGACCCCTGCGTACTAGGCCTGACTGGTTTCAAGCGTGCACGCTTCCTCAGTGTCAGCCATCATTGCCTGGAGAGCGCTGATTTTATTACTTAGGATTCTGGCGTTAAGGCAGACCCCTTTCCCTCTAACTTCAGAACCCTTTTGTTATTTACCTGTCTTTCTCCCTTATACAGTACTTCCCTGGTCTTCTTAGTTTCTTGTTTTGTTTTGGTGGTGATTGCACACTTTGTGTTCCCCGTCTCTACTGTCCCTTCTCCTAGCCCAGTTTGGACCACAACCCTATTTTTACCCACTGTGCTGCTACAGACCCCCAGATATCAAGGAGTACTAGCTAGGTTTCCCTTCCTCTCTCCTATCACTGTGGTTTCTCTAGTCTCAGTCTCCCCTGCTGTCAGTTTAACTGTCCAGTATAAACATAAAACTTCTGACCCAGCACACTGGCCACTTCTTTTGTCAGGTAGAGTCTGTCACCTTTGAAGAGCCTCCTGACCCAGATGTACCCCCGGCCCCCCACAAAGTGGTATCCCTTCTCCTGACACCATCCCTTAAGTCACACATTAAACTCCTCTATTTCAACCCCCTTTATTCTATCCACTCCCCCCCCCCCACACATGCAGGACCACGGAAAAAGCCAGCGAGGTTGAGTGTGCCATCAATCTGTCCCCCAGTCTGCAAAAGTTCTGCTTCACCATCTCCACTGACTGGTTCATCAGATCATTGGTGCCCAGGTGTACCAACACCCCCAGCCCCCCCACCATCCTCCTTACCCTATCAGTGTCAGTGGCTCAGCAGGTGCCCACTTGCCTCTGAGGCCAGAAGATCAGAACGTTGTGGGTTCTAGCCCCACACCAGGAACTTGAGGTAAAATCTTAATATTGAGACTGTAGTGCAGCATGAGGTGGTTGCTGCACTCCTGTTGTGCCGTATTTTGTGAGAGATGTTAAAAAAAGGTCTTCTGTACCTGTTCAAGTGGATGGAAGATCTATGGCACTTCTTGAAAAGAGTAGGATAATTTTTTGTTAATAAAAATAATCAAACAACCAAACAAAACTAAATACAAATATCTATAGGGTCATGAAAACAGAAAGGAAAAATAACACAGTAAATACAAAGTACTGTACGCAGTAAAGTTACATTCTGCAAACTCACCAAAACATACTGAAATTCATATTTGTCCCTTCAAAAGGTACTAGAAGAGATCCAGGTGGTGTGTTTCCACAATTTGTTCAATATAGGCAGGGGCAATGAATTTAGCTCACTAGGATAACCTGACACTAGTTCTTTAGTAATTGTTTCAATTAAAACCTGATGCAGGGCACGCTGCTGTTGAAACACAAACCAACATCTGCTTTGCCAGATGCACCATTTCGGTACAGACAATATTACCTTCAGATTTCCCAGGTGAAATGTAGCCCACTGCCCCTGCAAATCTCTGTATACTAATTTATTTTATTTTTGATAACCAGGTAAGTGCACTAGACATAGAAATGCCTATTTTCAGGCACGACTCGGGGGAGTACAAATGAGATCAGTCAAAAATGCAATATAATAAGTATGAGCAGCAGCAGCTCATTACATTCATCAAAACATTTACAGAGATAAGGTCAAAAACAAAACAGGTCATTTCTTTTTAACAAATCACACTTCCATACCTTAGCTATTTTAATCCAAAAGGAGCTAATATATTCAGACGTGAAGAATAAATGGTGCATGGTTTCTAATATCAAATGGCAGTCTGGCCAAAAGCCACCATGGCCAGCCATGCTTTTATGATGGTGATTTTCCCAGACATTTAATTTCCCATGGCAACACACACAGATCATGTCCCACATCTTTTTGTGGGATTCTGAGTTCCTGCAGTTGGCTTATTAAGCAAGATTCTTGTATCCTGGGAGGACAATTGAAAACTGATTGTGGAGTAAAGGATTTGTCCAGGATTATGTTATATAATTGTTTTCTTCTGTGACATCTGTGGTGACTAACTTCCTCTGGTTGAATTTTCCACTATTTTATCTTCTTAATAGTTCAATCACATCAAATGGCAGTGCTGCTGGAACATGTCGAAATACCCTTAAAGTCCCGGTGTACCATTCTTCAAAGAAATAAGCACATCAGGTTTGAAAGGGAAGTAATCACGATTTAGACAGTTACTGCAATACTGGAAAAGAATATAAAATAGAGTAAAACATATCCAAGCTGCCCTTCTTTACTGGTTGATATGATATGTTCCGTTTGACAGGATTCAGTCTACTGCCCCATAGCATTTTAAACAGCACAGTCTGTAATTTTGCTTCCATATTCTGAGGTAGTGGAAAAACATAACTCAGAAAGTGAAAAATTTGGTACAATAAAAGTTTTTAACATAAAAACTAATTTTTTTCCTTGTCATAGTCTATGATTTCCATCTCTCTATCTTCCCCTCTGCTATCTCCATTTTCTCTTTCCAACTATATTCTGCTACATTTGGAAATCCAAAGGTAACACTGACTATTTTTACAAGTCCTTGACTTATAGGAATACTCCCTACTTCCATATTTGTGGGTGCCTAAAGTCCACCAGCCTGTAATGCTAGACCTTTATTAACATTAATGTGAGCCCCTGACACAAGGGAGAAATCTTGTATCATGTGCATCGCTGCCGCTCCAGACTGTGCGTCTGTATCATAAGGCAGGGAACATCAGCATAAGCAAAAGTACAGGGAAATTCAAAACCATTTGGGCCTTGTAGCCTGAAAATCAAATTGTCTTGATCCAGTTTTCGCAAAATGGGGTCCAAACAAAACACAAGCAATATGGGGCTTAATGGGCATCCTTGTCTAACAACCTTTTGTTATTTCCAATTGAGAACCTATGACAGCATTAACAATATGGAATATTGACGCAGAAGTATATAATAATTCTGTCCATTTGATAAACACCTCTGGAATACTAAAGTGCAAAGAGAAAATCATGTAGTACCGAGTCAAAGGCCTTTTCCTGGTCCAATGACAGGAGAAACCCTGGGCCGTGCTATTGTCCCCACATGCAAACAACTCTCTTCAAGGGGAACTATCAGCAATAAGAGCCTCACTCCTAAGTGTGAGGCAGATTCCAATTTGCACTTTGTGTAAAAAAACATTTTTTTACTTATTGTTTACTGCAAAGTAGTAGAATGTATTGGGCTAATTTTGCTGCCATCTAAGATTTCATTTCCTGTAACCAAAAATCCCAGAATCCCCTGTAACTGACATCAGAGGAGAACTGCAGAGGTGGGAGATTCAATAGCTGGCAGTATACATGTTAAAAGATTTTGAAAGCTAAAATCAGATGCCTGCTGATCCTGCTATGCTCACGGGGCTTAGTACAGTCCTCTGTGTCTATAGCCGTGTTGACTTCGCTCCTTCTGTGGAGCATTGAAGTGCTGCGCTGATGCAAGAAGATGCTTGGTTTCTGTGTCTACACAGCCCCTCTCAGTGCTGATGCAAGATGTGTTGGAGAGGGTCTGGGAGTCAAGCAGCAGTCGGCTAAAAACAGCCAAAAGATGTCTGCAGGATCTGGCATGTGGGAGCAAACGGTGCAGCCTGTCTACATGGTCGCTTAAACCGCTCAATCTGGAATGCATTCCCTAGACTTTCTGGGACTGCGAGTGGAGTAAGGACCAATTTACCATAATCCGGTAGTGTCCAATGAGGGGGATTTGCACCGCAACAACCCAAGCACTCGGGTTGCTGCAGTGCAAATGCCGCTGTGTAAACAGAGCTTCTATCTAGCCCCAGAAGAACAGCAGACCAGCAAATAAAAGATTACAACTTATAAAAAACTCTGACATTCACTGTAGGCTACTGAGTCTCCCACTGCTGCAGTCCTCCTCTGATGTCAGCTGGAGGGGAGTCTGGCATATCTGGTGTCAGGAAATGTCAGTTTACAAGTCAATAAAATTAGCTTGATACAATCTACTGCACTGCAGTAATCAGTAGGTTAAAAAAGTGTTCTGCACACAAAGGGCTAATTGGGATCAGCTTCACACTTGGGTGTGAGGCTCTTATTGCTGACAGTTCCCCTAAGTTATATTGAATTGAACAGCTCAGTACATTACAGGTCTGTGAAGGTGAAATTAAGGACTTAGCTGCCCTTGTTAATCTTTTCCTCAAAATGTTTGCCATCAGTTTCCAATATGTATTCAATAACCTTATTGGTCTCCAATTTTTAAAGTCAGATTTCATTCCATTTTTGTACAAATAAATGAGTAATCCTTCAGAGATTTCCTGGGGTGTGCTTTTTTGCTGTAAGATGTGATTGAATACTGCTGTAAATTCATTTATAAGAGGTGGCACTAGAATTTTATACAATTCACTGGGCAGTCCATCTGGCCCTGGAGCCACCCCTGTATGTAAATCACTAACTGCTTTTAAAAGTTGTGGTGTAGAGACTGATGCAGACTGCTCTGTACAGTCAAACAGGGAAGGGCTAGGAGGGCTAGGAAGCTAAACAGGATGGGCTAGGAAGCTAAAGACTAAGAATAAGTTCTCCCTAGAACAGAGAATTTGCCTGTTCGCTGATGACACAAAGCTCTGCAACAGTGTGGACATGCTGGAGGGTGTGGATAGAACGAGGAGAGAGATCTGCAGAAGCTTGAGAACTGGTCAAGGGAGTGACAGTTGAGATTTAACGTAAAGAAATGAAAAATAATGCACATGGGGCACAAAAACCCAGGAACAACATATCAGCCTGGGGGCAGGATATAGAATGCTCCAAGCAGGAAAAGGACCTAGGGGTTATCATCTCTGATGACCTCAATGTAGGGAGTCAGTGCAGCATGGCAGCAGGAAAAGCAAACCGGATGCTGGTATGCCTAGGCAGGGGTATCACCAGCAAGAAAAGGGAGGTTATAATTCCACTGTAATAACTGGCTTATGTTTTTTTCTATGGGAAGGAGCAGGTTATAATTTGCCGTTATAACTCGCGGTTTATAATGGTGAGCACACACCACATGCTCCTTCTCTTGGCTCACATTGCACCTCAGTGCTCCACTAACAGTGACCACAAAACCTTGCTCACAGACACTTTCACGGGTACCCAGACTAGCGGCTCACCCCACCAAAAACAAAAAAGTAAAAAAATGGCATGCATAAAATAAACCAGTACTTAACAGCGCTTTTTTTTTTTCTGTGAGACCGCATCAACTTTCATCCAGTATGACAGCCAAGTTCCACTTCTCAAACCTCAACAAAAGAGAACAGTTCGTCAGTGAGCAGGAAAGCCGGAACACTTTCCTAAAAACACAAAGTGACTTAAGACTGTTTACATGAATGGGTGGGGGCTAAGGTTGCCCTTCTTCTAGTAGAGGTCAGTCCTTTCTGTGTTTGGGTCATCCAATGAAAACCAAGAATCACGTTCAATACTGACATATTGAATCAACTCCACTCTCACACAAACTTGCTTGTAGCAATTATTCCTTTTTTATTCATTTCAAAAAACACACATCAAAGGGGAACTTATCGTGGAATATCCACTTCCTCAGCCCCTCGTGTTTTACCTAAATAAATCATATAAATACAAATTGCCATCCCATTTAATACTGGTGTTCATACAATTTCTCTGACAAAACACCAATCAAGAAACCACAGTTCTTCTTTCTATTATCCATTATGGACCATTTTTCAATAATCACCGTTATCATTTATCTATAGAAATAAATCCGATATTAGTGCCATATTATCTGTATTATATCTTCACTATACGTTTTTTAGAAACTCAGTTATTATGTTTTACAGTGCCAGACACTTATTGGACTTCTATTTCGCATGAATATTCCCATTTTATATCTCTCACCTTATTCTTAGAACTCCTTTGCCCCTGTGTTTTATTTAAATAGATTTTAATGTGCCAGTTTGCTTCCATATGTGTAAAAAATACAGCCAGCATGTTTTAAAAAAGTCTTAATAAATTTCATTCTATAACTAATGCTAATAATGGTATCTCCTTACCTATCCTACGGTAGTGTTAATTTCTTTCACCGTCTGTACAGGTGTATATTACAATTCCATTTTCATTTATGTAAAAATTTTTAAAGATATGAGTGTCTATCCTTTCACTTATATTCTAGTTCTGAATATATTAATCTTCTCTCACCTCTTAAATTACCTTTATAAACTACTTTATTCCAGTTCTCCTATTTTCACCTCATTTAATCACCATTACACCCTTGTGTGTCTAATTAAAATATTTCCTGTCTACAACAGGTTTCTCACCATTTCCAGAGCGCTTCTTTGTAAAATGTTTTTCTTTTGTGGTTTACTGCAACAGTGCTTTTCTGAAACAGTGAAACAGAATCCTAAGTATCTGTGCACGTTCATGTTTTGAAATATAAACTGCTATTTAACAGAACATAGCAAACAGGACTTACTTCCAGTAGTTCTCATGCGGTGTGGCTTTCCAGTGGCTCTCCAAATGTAAGGCCACCGCCGCTCATTGTTCCATAGTTTAAATACTGCTTGGGGGTGGGGGGAACCAGACGTCACAAGTGACATCTCTGCACCTTCAGTGTAGGCTATCTGTGTGGCGCAGCCGCATGAACAAACCAGTACTATGGTGCTGTGGGTTGTTGGAAGGGTGGAAATAGACAGCACCACGTACGTCTGTAAGATAACGGTTTGCCACCCACCCAGGGTTAGAAACCCTAATCAATATTTTAGTTTGAAATTTTCTTCAAATATTAAATCCCTAAATTGTAAAGCAATCCTATGGCCCAATATAGATATAAAAGAGCATAGAGGTGGGGCCATCAGATGGACGTAGATGACATCAAGTAAAAATGCTTCTATACAATTTTTTTTTTTTTAACCAATTCACATAAATATACTTCTGAATACCACCAAATGTACATGAAGAATATATGTCTCATAAGTCTTTGTTAATATCCTACTGGTATAAATGTCAGTCGCATTCCTCATTTAAACCAAATCTATGGCTCATACTGTCCAAAGTTAAGATCCAAAAGACTTGTCTTTTGCATGGGATGTCATCTCATTTGATGTTCTTTTGTTGTGGTTCGTAAACATATTCTAGTCCCCAAAATCTGAGGCTCGATACTGAATGTCCTGCAGAAACAAAATGTCTCACTACCAATGAGCCTTCATCATGAGTTCGGATCTTACTCTTATGTTCACTTATTCTGGTCCTCAAGTCTCTGGATGTTTGCTCACATAAATTCTGTCACACGGGAAAAGGATGAAGTAGACCGCATGATCTGTTGAGCATGTAGTATATTGTTTGATATAGTATTTTCTTGTCCGTGAAGGGATGTTCAAAAAAGTTTTATTTCTTGTATTTCCACACTGTAAACTGTGACCACATTGGAAGCTTCCATTCTGTAAGGGTCCCAAAAATAAATGTTTTGATTGCTTGGTTACTATTCTATGTTCAGTGTGTACTAACTGATCTCTTATGGTCTTGTTTTTCTTAGATGCTATAAGGGGAAACTCCCTTAATCTGTGGTTCTCAGTGTTATTTGCCTGGATAATATGCCAATTGCCACTTATGATGATACTTATTTTTCTTTTCAAATGAGTATAATTTGTGGAAAACACAATCCTACCCCCATATCCTGTTTGTTGCCTCCTGAGAGTAAATCTCTCTGCACATTTTCCACTTCTTCTCGTGCTTTATTTATTAGAGGTATTTTATATCCCTTATTAACAAATATGTGGGCCATGTCTCCTGCGACCCTTTGGTATTCTACATCCACACTGCAATTATGTTTGGCTCTCGTGATTTGTGCCTTTGGAATACTATTTTTCAAAGTCGGTTCATGGAAACTGGTAAAATGTAATGTCGTATTCCTATCAGTTGGTTTCCTATACAATGTAGTAACTAATCCTGACTCTGTCTTATAAATATCTAAATCCAAAAATGGAATTCTAGTATTGTTAGCTGTCATAGTGAACACTAAAGTTCTGTTTCTATTGTTTAAATATCTTTCAAATCTGTCTAAGTCTTCCCTTCTTCCTCTCCATTGAAAGGAAAAATAAGTAACATCATAAGGGGCAATTGGCATATTATCCAGGCAAATGACATGGAGAACCACAGATTAAGGGAGAATTGCTTTATGTCTGTCCCATACATTCTTGAATTCCCCTACTGTTTTTGACTCCACTACCTCCTCAGGAAGGCCATTCCATGTATCCACAACCCTCTCCATGAAAAAATACTTCCTCACATTACCTCTGAGCCATCTCCCCCTCTTTGTCCCCCCCCCCCTTTCCTCGGGGTATACGTATTAAACTCCTTTAATCTCTCTTCATATGTCTTCTGGTGCAGACCCTGAATCTTTTTAGTTGCCCTCCTCTAGACAGCCTCCATCCTGTCTATGTCCTTGCGGAGATGGGGTCTCCAGAACTGCATGCAGCACTCTAGATGGGGTCTCACCAACTGTCTGTACAGAGGGATAACAACTTCCTGTTTTCTACTGGTGATGCCTCTCCCTGTGCATCCCAGTATCCTGCCAGCCCTCCTTATTGCCTTCTGATATTGCTTGCCCACTTTTGGGTCATCTGATATGACTACCCCAGGTCCCTTTCAATTTTTGTTGTTGTCAGTATCTCACCCCCCATTGTGTACTCTTCCCCTGGGTTTTTGTTTCCCAGGTGCATTACTTTGCACTTCCTTGCATTGAATCTAAGCTACCATACATTTGGCCATTCCTCCAACCTTGCCAAGTCCCTTCTCATCCTTTCCACCCCACCTTCCGTATCGATCCCGTTGCAGATCTTTGTGCCATCTGCAAAGAGAGATACTTTTCCTTCCAGTCCCTCTGCAATGTCACTAATAAAGGCATTAAAGAGGACCAGTCCCAGTACTGAACCCTATGATACTCCACTAGTAACCCCTCTTTCATCAGAGTGGACTCTGTTTACTATTACCCTCTGCATCCTGTGGTCCAGCCAATTTTTTATCCAGGCTACCACTTTGGGACCCACTCCAAGGCTGGCTAACTTGTATAATAATCTTTTGTGTGGGACTGTGTCAAATACCTTGCTAAAGTCTAGGTAGGCCATGTCCACAGCCCCTCCCTGGTCTACTACTTTGGTCACCCAGTCAAAGAAATCAATTAGATTCGTCTGACACAACCTCCCACTGTGAATCCATGCTACATCATCCTTTGCCCATGTGACAGAATTTATGTGAGCAAAACATCCAGAGACTTGAGGACCAGAATAAGTGAACATAACAGTAAGATCCGAACTCATGATGAAGGCTCATCGGTAGCAAGACATTTTGTTTCTGCTGGACATTTAGTATCGAGCCTCAGATTTTGGGGACTAGAATATGTTTATGAACCACAACAAAAGAACATCAAATGGAATGACATCCCATGCAAAAGGCAAGTCTTTTGGATCTTAACTTTGGACAGTATGAGCCATGGATTTGGCTTAAATGAGTAATGCATCTGGCATTTATACCAGTAGGACATTAACAAAGACTTTTGAGACATATGTTCTTCATGTACATTTGGTGATATTCAGAAATAAAATGTGTTTATATTTTTAGACATTAAGACACTCAACCTTATCTTTATTGTAATAACTCTCCCTCATTTATGGGAATTGGTAAAGAGATTTTTTTTGTATAAGAGCATTTTTAATTGATGTCCTCTATGTCCTTCTGATGGCTCCACCTCTGTGTTCTTTTATATCCATATTGGGCCATAGGATTGCTTTACAATTTAGGGATTTAATATTTGAAGAAAATTTGAAAATAAAATATTGATTATGGTTTCTAACCCTGGGTGGGGGGTGAACCACTATCTTACAGACCTACATGCTGCTGTCAATTTCCACCCTTCCAACAACCCACAGCACCATAGGATTGGTTTGTTCATGCGGCTGTGCTGCACAGATAGCCTACACTGGAGATGGAATCAATGCAGAGACGTCACTCATGACGTCTGGTTTTCCCCAGCCCAAGCAGTATTTAAACTGTGTAGCAATGAGCGGCAGTGGCCTTACATTTGGAGAGCCGCTGGAAAGCCACACCACATGAGCACTACTGGAAGCAAGTCCTGTTTGCTATGTTCTGTTGAATAGCAGTTTATATCTCAAAACATGAACGTGCAGAGATACTTAGGATTCTGTTTCACTGTTTCAGAAAAGCGCTGTTGCAGTAAACCACAAAAGAAAAACATTTTACAAAGAAGCGCTCTGGAAATGGTGAGAAACCTGTTGTAGACAGGAAATATTTTAATTAGACACACAAGGGTGTAATGGTGATTAATTGAGGTGAAAATAGGAGAACTGGAACAAAGTAGCTTATAAAGGTAATTTTAAGAGGTGAGAGAAGATTAATATATTTGGAACTAGAATATAAATGAAAGGATAGACACTCGTATCTTTAAAATATTTTTACATAGATGAAAATGGAATTGTAATATACACCTGTACAGACAGTGAAAGAAATTAACACCACTGTAGGATAGGTAAGAAGATGCATTATTAGCATTAGTTATAGAATGAAATTTAATAAGAATTTTTTGAAACATGCTGGTTGTATTTTTATACAGATGGAAACAAAGTGGCACATTAAAATCTATTTAAATAAAATGCAGGGCAAAGGAGTTCCAAGAATAAGGTGAGAGACATAAAATGGGAATATTCATGTGAAATAGAAGTCCAATAAGTGTCTGGTACTGTAAAACATAATAACTGAGTTTCTAAAAAACATATAGTGAAGATATAATACAGATAATATGGCACTAATATCGGATTTATTTCTATAGATAAATGATAAAGTTGATTATTGAAAAATGGCCCATAATGGATAATAGAAAAAAGAGCTGTGGTTTCTTGATGTGTTTTGTCAGAGAAATTGTATGAACACCAGTATTAAATGTGATGGTAATCTGTATTTATTTATTTATTTATTTATTCATTCTGCATTACAATTACCTTTGAGCACTGGACAGCTCATTTACAAAGGTTCCACGTCAAACATGGGGAGGGGTAAGACAAAGACCGACAGAGGATAACAAAATAACTTATTACAGAAATTAGTGTAACACCATTGTACATAATTGATACAACATGCTCAGTTTCTTTGCAATACAGTACTGGAGGTTTAAAATAGGTGGAGTAAGGGGAGGTAAACATTGAGGAAAGGTCAAACGTTGGGTGGGAAGAGTAGCAGCCAGGTGGCCTTGTAAAGAGGAATAGTGCAGTAGGTGGAGCATGAGGTGAAAGTAGAGAGAGTGGGGGAGTAGAATGAGAAAAATGGGCATTTGGAGTGGAAAAAGGAGGGGAGAGTGAAATGGGAGAGAAGTGCCAAGGGAAAGTGTGATGCCCGAGGTTTAAACAAGGCTCTTAAAATGATTTGTTGGTAAAGGGGAGTGAAATATGGTTGTGGGTGTGAGGTGGAGATCAAGGCGAGAAGGCCCTGTCAAGCTGCGGTGGGAAGGCTAGATTCACTAGAGGGAAAATGCTGAAAAATTAATTAGGGCAATCACAGGTGCTTTCATTCATGATATGCTGGTGTAGGATGCATTTGAACTGGGTCATAGAAGTTAGGCTAGTAAGTTCACATCCTAGTCCATTTAGCCAGTTTGGTGCTCTGTAGAGGAAAGACTGTTGGCACTGTGTGGTCCAGAACCTTGGTACGAGCAGGAGCTCAGTATCAGAGGTCCGAGTATGGTGAGCCTTGTGGGATCTGAGCAGAAGGCAGGAAATACCAGTTGACAGAGCAACAAGGAGCACCTTTTTCGCTAGTATACATGATTGGTATTTGATCCATCCAAGGAGATTTAGCCAGCCAGTTTGTGCATAAAGATCACGAGTGTGGGTAAGGGGGTCAGAATTTGTGATGAGCCTACAAGCTTTAGTTAGTGTTATGCTTAGCCTTATTAGGGATGTAGTGGAAGCTGCGCCATAGAACACCAAGCCGTACTCAATGGTGGATAGTACCAAACTGTAGACAGCGAGTTTAAGTGCTTCCAAGGTTAGATTCATTTTATGCCTAAATAACAAGCCTAATTTCACATTCACAGACTTGGCAATGGTCTCAATGTGAGGCACGTAGGTGAGATGACTATCTAAGGTTACCCCAAGATATTTGAAATGTTGAACTTGTTTGAGGGGGGCTCCAATATCATTTTTTGCTGTCAGGGGTGTGACCTATGCTTATAGCGGGAGGAAGAGAACAATAGGAGCATAATTTTTTTGTAGTTTAAGACAGGTTTGTGCGATGGAAACCATTTTTCGACTTCAAGGAAACCAAGTTGAGGTTGTCCTCTAGCATAGAGGGAACAGAGTTGCTTGTAAAGATGACAGCATCATCTACATATAGAAGCATTCTTAGTTGGCAGGCATGTGGTAAGTTGTTTAGGAAGATACTAAACAGGAGAGGACCAAGAATGGACCCTTGTGGGACACTGGATTGGACGTTTTGCAGCTCTGAGACGACACTGGATATCTTCACCCGTTGAGTCCTATCCACAAGGTAGCTTCCAAACCATTTCAGTGTATTTGGTGAGAGACCAATTGTTGTGAGTTGATCGAGGAGTAGATTGTGATTCATGGTGTCAAAAGCTTTCCTGAGGTCGATAAAAGCTGCGCCAACTAATTTGTTTTGGTCGAAGGACTGATAGATGAAGCTGGTAAATTCTAACAGAGCAGTGGTAGTGCTGTGTTTTTTTCTGAAGCCATATTGCTGTGGACATTGTAAGATGTACTTCTCAAGGTAGTCAACCAGTTGCTTGGTAACTATACGTTCGAGAACTTTCGATAACAGGGGGAGAACTGCTAACAACATACACCTGTTCATATCCTTAAAGGCACAGCACACTGAATAGGGGGTAGAGACACTCACAAGCTTGCACACACTAAAACAAGAACAAAAAATTAAAAAGCATCTGTAACTGGAAGGGACACCGACATGTGGGGAGTGGTGCAATGCACTGGCTGTGGAGCAGCAGTATTCTGGGAGATATTCTGGAGACTGTGTTGCTGCCTATTTGCAGGCACCTCTCTGGTCTGAGGGAGGAGGTTGTTCATCTCCTTGCTGACCTGGCAAGGATTCGGGAAACCTGCTCCCCCACCTAGAGACCACCCAGGCCACTGACACCACCTCAGAGGTTGCCAAGAAAGAGGAGTGGTTGGACCATGGTGGGCTCAGGGAAGGTGAGGGTGGTGGAATAGAGGCGCATCCCTCCAGTTGTGCCTCTCCACAATTCATTCGCCACTCTGGTGAAGCATGGTTCCTCTATGGAGACACCTGCAGTGGAGACCAAGGAGGATGCTGGGAACCTCCACAATGGAGACCCACAGGAGGGTGGCCCAGAACCCCACAGTGGAAGGAAACAACTCCTGGTGGGGGACTCAATTATTAGGAGGGTAGAACTGGGGGAGGGAGGGGAAAAGGAGGTAAGGTGCCTGCCCAGCACCAAGGCTTGGAGGGACAGAAAATGAATCCTCAGGATCGTGGGAGCAGCGGCAAGGGGGAGGGAGCTGGATGTCATTATCCACCTAGAGACAAATGATCTGGCTGAGAAAGGGATCAGAGCAGTGCAACAGGAGTTTGTGGAGTTGGGGAAGGGCCTTAAACAAGTAGCACACACGGTAACTTTCTCAGAAGTGCTACCTGTCTATGGCATAGATAAGGCTAGGGCATTCTGCACCATGGGATTCAATGACTGGTTGAAAAGCTGGTGCAGAGCTCAGGGATTTGGCTTCATTGGGGACTGGGGCTCCACCTAGAGGGATGCAGGCCTATACAGGCGTGATGGTCTGCATCTGTCCAGGAGGGGAACCAGGATCCTAGGTGATAGGTTTAAATGCTTCAATGGCAAACACTTAAACTAGCCAAGGGGTGAGGCACTGAAGAGGATAAGGGAAATCCTATCCCCCAAAAAATCAGGGTAATTAGTGAGGTAAACACCTAGATAGAGCAGTCGATAGGGAGAAGGGCAGGGGTAAATGGAGAAAAAGACAAAGGCAGTAGGGACAGGGATGGGGCAAAAACAAATAAAGCCATAAAAAAATGGAAGGTAATGAGTACCAATGCCCATAGTCTAGGTAAAAAGCTCCCTGAAATGGTGGCTTTGATGGAAGAGGGATGCCTGGATATTGTGGCAGTCACAGAAACATGGTACACAGAGAACCATAACTGGGATGTCAACATACCAGGGTACACAATCTACAGGAGGGACAGGGAGGAAAGAAGAAGAGGAGGAGGAGTAGCACTCTATGAGGGAAGGATCAAAGCAACAGAGCTAAGGGTAAACAGGGGAGAGGAGGCACTGTGGGTCACCCTGGAGACTGGAAATGGCTCACGATCCACACAGGGGTTGTATACAGACCCCCATCTCAGGAGGAGAAAATGGACAAAGAAATGATAGAAGACATCCTTGGGATGGCAGAGAAAGGGGAGATATTGCTGATGGGGGACCTGAATATGCCAGATGTTTACTGGAGCACCTTTGCTGCAGCCACATCCAAGAGCAGGGCCATTCTCAATGCCCTACAAGGGGCATGCCTCAGACATTCTAGTTTTGGAACCCACTCGGGAGAGAGCAATATTAGACCTAGTACTCTCAAATGGGGACGGAGAGAGGATCTCTGATCTTGAAGTGGGTAGCCATCTGGGAACAAGCGTCCACCAAAACAGTGTGGTTCACGATAAACTTAGCTGTAGAGTCAAGCCACACAAAAGTGAAGGTACTGGACTTCGGGAGGGCTTAATTTGTCAAAATGGGAGAATGCCTCAGAAAAGCACTGGCAAACAGGCAAGAAGGTGGGATGGAGCAACAATGGGGAAACATCAAAACCGCCATCACAGAGGCAACAAACCTTTGTGAGAAGCAAATAAACAAATCAAAATGAAAGAAAAAACCACTATGGTTCTCAAAAAAAGTGGCGGGGAAAGTAAGGGAGAAAAAGATAGCATTCAGGAAGTATAAGGAAACAGAAGGAGCAGGACAGAGAACTGTACCAGTTAAAACAGAAGGAAGCGGTAAGGCAGTCAGAATAGCAAAGGCCCAAACCAAGGAAAAGATAGCTAACTTGGTTAAGAAGGGGAATGAAACCTTTTATAAGTACATTAGGGAGCAAAGAAAGACTAAGGCAGGGATACTGAGGCTGAACAAAGAGAAAGGTGGTTGGGCAGAGAGCGACAGTGAAAAAGCAGGAATACTGAACGAATACTTCTGCTCAGTATTCACAATGGAAAAGCAGTGGGAAATACCTAATCTGGTCAATAAAAGCACTCTGGATAGGGGGTTGATATTAGTCCTTTCACAGAAGAAAGCGTTCTGAAAGAACTCTTGAAAATGAAGGTGGATAAAGCAATGGGGCCTGATGGGATTCACCCCAGAATTCTAAAAGAACTAAGGGAAGGACTAGTAACACCACTGACTACCCTTTTTAATAAATCATGGGAGGATGGTGTGGTACCTGAGGACTGGAGGAGGGTGGATGTGAGTCCCCTTCACAAAAATGGGAGCAAGACAGAGGCAGGAAACTACAGACCTGTCAGTTTGACCTCAGTGGTAGGGAAAATGATGGAATCACTTCTGAAGGAAAGAATTGTTGAGTACCTAGAGGCCAGTGGGACACAGGACCCAAGGCAGCATGGATTCACAGCGGGAAGGTCATGTCAGACAAATCTAATCGATTTCTTTTACTGGGTGACCAAAGCAGTAGACCAGGGAAGGGCTGTGGACATGGCCTACCTAGACTTTAGCAAGGCATTAGACACAGTCTCGCACAAAAGATTAATAAACAAATTAGCCATCCTGGGAGTGGGTCCCAGGGTGGTAGCCTGGGTAAAACACTGGTTGGACAACAGAACACAGTGGGTAATAGTAAATGGAGTCCACAGTGAAGAAAGGAGGGTTATTAGTGGGGTACTGCAGGGTTCAGTACTGGGGCCAGTCCTTTTTAACTTCTTTATAAGTGACATTGCAGAGGGACTAGAAGGGAAAGTACGTCTCTTTGCAGATGACACAAAGATCTGCAACAGGGTAGATACACAAGGTGGGGTGGAAAGGATGAAAAGGGACTTGGCAAGGTTGGAGGAAAGGTAAAATGAATGGCAGCTTAGATTCAATGCAAAGAAGTGCAAAGTAATGCACCTGGGAAACAAAAACCCAGGGGAAGAGTACACAATGGGGGTGAAATACTGACAACAACAAAAATGGAAAGGAACCTTGGGGTAGTCAAATCAGATGACCTAAAGGTGGGCCAGCAATGTGAGAAGGCAGTAAGGAGGGCTAGGGGGGTACTGGGATGCATAGGGAGAGGCATCACCAGTATAAAACAAGAAGTTGTTGGCCCTCTGTACAGACAGTTGGTAAGACCACATCTGGAGTACTATATACAGTTCTGGAGACCCCACCTCCATAAAGACATAGACAGAGTGGAGGTTGTCCAGAGGAGAGAACAAAATGATGCAGGGTCTGCATCAGAAGACATATGAAGAAAGACTAAAGGAACTAAAGATGTATAGCCTTGAGGAAAAGAGGAGAGGGCGCATGATAGAAACTTTCAAATACCTCAAGGGAATCAACAAAGTCCAAGAGGGTAGCATCTTTCAGAAAAAGAGATGTGCAAAAACAAGGGGGCACAATTTGAAGATGGGGGGGGGGATGGCTCAGAGGTAATGTGAGGAAGTATTTCTTCACAGAGAGGGTTGTGGATACATGAAACAGCCTTCCTGAGGAGGTCGTAGAGTCAAAAACAGTGAGGGAATAGAATGCATGGGACAGACATAAGGCAATTCTAGTGGGGGGGTAGGAGGAAGTAGGCTGTTGGTTAACTAGGATCTGTAGCTTATCCGTTAGGTAGGGAAATGGGCAGACTAGGTGGGCCAAGCAGTCCTTATCTGCCATCAAATTCTATGTTTCTACATTTCTAGAATTGATATCGGCCTGTAGTTACAGTGCCGTGTATGATCACCGGATTTATGCACAGGGGTGACCAGCGCAGTTTTCCATACTTCAGGGAACTGTGATAGAGAGAGAGAGAGAGAGAGAGATTTAGTATCTTGGTTATTGGCAGGAGAACTTCTTCTAGGGCAAGTGCAATGAGTTTGAGGTTGAACGAGTATCTACTATGTCTGGATTTGCCCAGGACTTTTGTTAGGAGCTTTCTGACTTGTGTTGGGGAAACCTTTTTGAAATAGAACAGAGGGTGTTTGGGTCTATTGGTTTCCATGTACGCAACTAATGGGGCAGGAGCATTGTCAAATAAGTCCTTTGGGAGGACACCTGACAGACTGGTGAAAGCTGTGTTGAAAGCATTTGCGATTTGGAGTGGGTCAGTGATAGGATTGCCATCCTATATTAGTACTGTTGGAGAGGTGTTTTGTTCTTTGTCTGTAATGTATTTTATGTTAGACCAAAATTTCCTACTGTCACCCCATGAGTTTGACAGCAGTTCTCTGTGGTGCCCACTTTTAGCCTGACTCATTTCCCTGGTACAGGCATTTCCAGCAGCTTTGTATGCCTGCAGATCATGTTGCTTCAATGATGATTTAATCAGTTGCCATGGATGGTCCCGTTGTATCATGCTATTTACTAGTTCAGGTGAGATCCAGGAGTTAACCGTGCCTCGAACCTTCAGTTTCCTAGGAGGGGCATGGATATGCAGGCCGCATTGAAAACCCTGATGAAATGTTCAAGGGCGGCATTGATATGATCAGCCGAGTCCAGTAAGAACCAGTCCTGGGAATGTAGTTGGTTTTTAAAGAGCTCCAGGTGCCCATGCTTTAGTATGCGGTTGAAGATAGTTTGAGGCAGGGGGTTATTGAATTTATTAGACCAGTGACAAGTGATGGGGGAGTGGTCGCTGACAGAGTCTTGGTGAACTGTTACATTAGTGATATGATCCGGGTGATTTAAGATAATCCAGTCAATGGTGGTACTAGTCCCGGATTTGTAATTTATTCTGGTCAGTGGGTCTACAAGTTGTGTGAGGTGCAGAGAGGCTAATGTGTCCTTTATAACCCCACTTGCTTAAAATGGCCATTTTATATTGAAGTCTCCCATTAAAATTGTTTTGGAGAGATGTCTTTGCGATCGCAGATGGTCCAGAATACATAGTAAGCCAGGGGATTGGTCCTTATATGATTTATTTAGGTAAAACACATGGGGCTGAGGAAGTGGATATTCCAGAAAACGTTCCCCTTTGATGTGTGTTTTTTGAAATGAATAAAAAAGGAATTCATCCGATATGTCAATATTGAACCTAAGACTGTTTACAACCTTTCTCACAGAAACAGGTACAAATATTGAATTCACAGACCTACCCTTGCAAGAGCTTGACAACAAAAATTGCTAGCTTCATTTTTTGTTTAAAATGGCAGGACGGCACAGAGTATGAGCCGGGGACAGTGCAAGGGATAGTAGGAAGTATTGATAGGCACCCAGTCCAAAAGAAGTACCCAGATTCAATATTTAATCACGTTAATTCTTTACTGTTACTGGTACCTACTATTAACTAATACAATTCCTATAAGTTTTTTCAAGTTACAACAGTTAAAGAATCTCAGTGTTAATAAATGTATTCACATAAAGCATGTGCACAGAATTTTTTTTTTCTCTAGGTAGAGAAAAAAATGTAAGACAGCAATTACATAAAACAATGCATGGGGTGGAGTGCATAAACAAGAATTTAATGCCAACCCTCGGTGTGGGATGCTTTAATAAACCTCTCAGGCTTCGCCCTTGGGGATTATGTAACATTCCACACCTCGGGTGGACATTAAATTCTCGTTATGCACTCCACCCCATGCATTTTTCTATATATACACAAGACATTAGTGAGGCCACACCTTGAGTACAGTGTCCAGTTCTGGAGGCCTTACTTACATAAGGACATAGACAGGGTGGAGGCAGTTCATAGGAGGGCAAAGGATTACATCACTAAACCTATAAGGACAGGCTAAAAGACTTAAATATGTACTCCCTGGAGGAGAGGAGGAAGAGGGGGGGATATGATTGAGACATATAAGTACCTCACAGGGAGGAACAAGGTGCAGGAAAACACAATTTTTCATAGAAAAAGATGTTCCAGGACTAAGGGACAAGGGATGAAACATGAGGGAGGGAGGTTCAGAGGGAACATGAGGAAGCATTTCTTCATGGAGAGGGTAGTGAACAAATGGAACACCCTGCCAGAGGAGGCAGTGGGGCTGAAATGAGTACAGGATTTAAGACTGCATGGGATAAGCATCAGGGGATCCTGGTAGTCGAGGGGGCAATCTAGTTCTAGAGAATCTTGAAGAAGCAAAGTTACATGTGCAAATGGGCAGACTGGGTGGGCCATAGGCCCTTATCTGCTATCAACATCTATCTATGGTCCCCAGCAAATTCCTAGTATAACTGTGTGCAATAATTTGAAGACATATCCCATTAGAATGGAGGTTTCCTGTCCTATCCATCGGTTGATCTATATTTTCATTTATTTATTTATTTATTTATTAAGAGTATCGGAATTATAATCTTTTGAGTCGGGAACTCATTTACAAAGGCTCCACGTCAACTGGTACATGTAATAAAACAAAACGTGGATGCAATCAGGGTACAATAAAGAGAGACAGCAACAGTTTACAGTTACTACATCACAAGGTTAATAACAGGCATTATACAATGGCAAGAAAAAATCCTGGACTCTGATTGGTCAGTCTTGGACTGGACCCGTGATGTTATCCGGCATAACATCACGGGTCTAGTCTCAGCCTCACTGTGAACCTGCAGATGAGCATTTGATGGAGCATTTTATGAAGCCAAGCTGCCAGATCCTAGACTACTTCCCCAGCTTTTCCAGATCATCCTGTAGGTCCTATATCCCTTCAGCTGTATCCACTCTCCCACAGAGCTTGGTGTCATCTGCAAATAGGCACATTTTGCCCTTAATGCCATCCCCAATGTCACTGATGAAGATAACTCTCCCCACACCACCACCCTCTGGATTCTGTCCCTCAGCCAGTTTTCCACCCATCTGGCCATCTTTTCCCCAATCCCAAGATCCATCAACTTCCTGATCAACCTTTTATGGGGCACCAAGTCAAAGATCTTGCTGAAATCAAGATAGAGGATGTCTACCGCTTGGCCCCTGTCTACTGTCTTAGTTACAGAGTCAAAGTCAATCAGATTTGTTTGACACAATCTCCCCCCATGAACCAATGCTGCCTCGCCTCCTGGAGACCATTCTCCTCTAACTCTACCGGTATTGCTACTGTGTGGTGTGGGATGATAGTTTTAATTACAAATACATAACTCTATTTTTGTACAAAAAGAGCTCCTAACAAAAGTAAATTTAATTTCTGGATTAGCACCTTTGGAAACATTCAGTAACTCAGTCACTGCTAGAAATTTTTTAAAGGCATTTCAATCACTATATACCTTTTTACCATTTTCCTTGCATTCCTGAAAATCCATTGTACAATTGAAACCCCCCTCCCATGTACACATGTTTTGCCATCATTAAATAGGGCTGCACAAGTTCAAACAACTCCACCCTTTCAGTTTTGACCTGTGGTCCATAAACTACAATAAAACGACTCAGGTGAAAATGCCATAAGCCATCTACTATCAACACCCTCCCAGATCAGATCAACCAGTTTTTGAAACCTGAAAGCAGAGCCTGAAAACAACACCCAAACCCCATCTGTTCTGTCTGGGCTGATAGACGAGTATGAAGGCCCCCAAGTCCAGTTATTCCAGACCACATTCAATAATGAAATAGAATCCAGCCATGTTTCCTGTAAAACATAACATCTGCTTTTAAATCATATAAATAAGAAAACAGGCTAGAATGTTTGTGAGCTTTCTTAATGCTGCAGGTGTTTAAAGAAACTAGACAAAAATTGTCCATTCAAAAGTCAGGAAAGAAAAGATAATTAAGTCTTTTTCTTCTTCCCTCTTACTTTTGGTTGAACCTTAGGAACATCCTCCAGTTCCTGTTGCTCAGTGACAGAGAGTGTGTCTGAGATAGGATCATTAGAAGGGTCTTCCATGTCCACATCCAACCCTGCATACTTGTTACTGCATTCCAACATGTAAGGTGCCAGTTCTGCTTTGGCACTGCGTAAACTTCTCTGCCTATCTGCTGGTTGAGACCAGTTGGGGGCATATCCATTCTTTGCTCTGCAGGCTGTGTCATTTGTTCAAGTACAGGTGAGATAACCTCCTCAGGATCCTGCACCCTCTCCATACCTTCCTCTGGTGGGGGGAGGGGGGTTCCTCATTACTGCTCTGGGCTGGGTTCCCATCGCACTCAGGACATGGAGGAGGGGGTTGGGGCTGTGCCTCATGGCTAAAAACTGTGGCCACCTCTTGTTCAGGCAGTTTTTGTTGTACAGACCTGATCAGATCATCAGGGTTGATCGTGCGCCACTTGTTATGGACTGTCCATGGATAGTGTCTAAAAACATGGCCATGATCCTCGCACAGGTTACACTTTAGCATGGTTTGTGCATTGCATGCTAATGTGATCACACTCCCCACAGATGCTACACCTTATTTTATCACACATATTTGAGAGATGAGTCCAGGCTCCGCACTTATAACAGGCCATGGGTTGGCCTGGGTAGAAACAAACCCCTCTGTCCTTTCTGAGGAGAAAACTGTTAGGGATATGTACTACTTCCTCAGGAACCAGGTGGAGATGGACTTTAAATTTCCATCCACCTGTCCAAAAATGCTTAGAGTCCATAATAGCTTCAGGTGCGCTGAGCACCTCACATTTCTATTGAAGCCAATGTGTTATTTTTGAGACGTTAAGCCGAGGTCCCATCTGCCTGGATTGGTGGTGGTTCAGGTGGATGTTAAAGATCCCATGGCACTTATCGAAAAGAGTAGGGGAAATTTTTATTCAAAACTTAAACCACAATATACGACAATATATCACATCATACAAAACATAATACAGGAATACAAGAAAAGAACACAAAATAAATACAGTATACCGAACTGCAACCGAAATATTTGGTATATGCACATAACCCCAGCTTATCCCCAATCAGAGTAGGGAATTTGCTATTCAAAATGGAACTCAAAACTCTATGTACAAAACTGCATTACTTCATACAAAATTAAAAAAAAAAAAAAAAAAAATATGTATTATAGCCTGCATGTAAGAAAACTAAAAAAGTAAGGGGATGTGCACTCAAAACTTAAAAACAATGGTACACATGTATACAAAATCATAATAACTGCAGTCACAAACATAAAAAGCAGTACAACCTACATAATTGACATCCTAAATATTCCATGTATATACCTTACCCTTGTCCCTATCCCTACCACAAAGAGTAAGGAAATTGATAATTTCATACTTAAACCTTAGATTATTTCATTCAAATTTATAATGAAACTAAAAAAATCTCCCACTTATTGAGACCACTTTGTACAGTCTATAAAAGTCCTCCATAATTGTCCATAACTCCTGTCTAATCACCCCCTTACCCTGTGTCTAACCATGTCATTTTCTTCCACCATACCTATACAAATCCTGATGCACCCTCTCCTTTTCTAACAATTGCCACTTTACTATCGCCTTTTTAATACTTTGTACAATCTGAGCTTCTGTTTTCAACTGTTTTCTTATCGTTAAACTACAACGTGCCTGCCAGAGCTGATACCCTATAAATCCCATCAAAAGTCTGATAGTGATGTTATCATAAATCACCCATGCCCCAGGTAACACTCCTTCAGTCCAAATCTCAACAGGCTTCCCCTTAAAGGGATTCAAGGGCCATGCCATATGAAAGGCAGCCCAAAAGGATTTAACAAAGAGACATTCATAAAAAAAATGATCTAAAGTTTCAATCAAACCCAAACAGGTTTCTTCCCTGGGACAAAATCTCTCAGTCAGTTGTTTATGCTTCCAGTTCCCTTTTACACCTAATTTTTTATGCATACAAAGCCACATAAAATCCCATATATATTTAGGGACCCTATTACTTGATAATACTTGTAATTTTGCCTGTTGTACAGCCAAAGGCAGGTCTACAAACCAATAATGATCATAAAAAAACCTGAAGTATCCCAAAATATAAATTTTTCCGTGATGTAATACATATGGCCTGTTTAGTGAGTTTCCAAACTTTCAATTTCCCGATCACTTCTCTAAAATATCCAGGAAGCTGTGATACCTTAGTTTGACGGGGCAAGATTTCCAAAAAAGCCCATCTTTCTACTATACCCCCTATCACATCAGCTACCCATGGGGACCATACCCTTGACTCTTCTTTCAAAAGGGAGGTTATATTATAAAATAGAAATGTAACATAAAAAAACACTACTGGATTCATCATTTCCACTCCACCCTCTTTAATTGGTAAATATGTAATACCCTTTTTCACTGGGTTCAATCTGCTCCCCCACAGGCAGGAAAAAAAAAACGCATACAAAGAGGTTTCCAAATTTAGTGGGGGAGGGTAGACTGCTGCCAAAAACAAGAAATAAGGTACCAAATTAAGTTTTTATCAGGTAAACCCACTTAGCCTTAGTCATTTGCCACCTGTTCTACTTACTCACTCTATCCTTAGCTGCACCTAACTGTATTTCCCAGTTATACCTAGGAGCTTCCTGCCCCCCGAAATAAATCCCTAAAATCCGTCTATATCAAGTTTCAATAGGAATCTGCCAGACCAAGGCAACATCAACGGCATCATATCCCACCGGCAGTATGCCACTCTTTAATGGATTAATCAAAGAGCCTGAAATTCTTGGAAAAATATTTAGCTCTGCTGGGCTGCCCTTGCCGAAGACCTATCTGCCAAAACCAGGACCAAGTCATCCGCATATGCTATTGTAATAATGGGATTATCCTCACATCCTATATATAGCCTAAGAATCTGTGGGTTCCTATTAAGAGCATATAATAAGGGGTCTAATGACAACACATATGACAATGGACTCAGAGGGCATCCCTGACGTACCCCCCTATGTACCATTATCCCGTTCCCTTGCCAGCCGTTTATATTGGGCACTAAACTTATATTTCTATAACAAGTCTTTAACCATACTATATACTGTTCAGGGAACCCATAACTCAGCATCACTTCCCAAAGATAAGCATACTCAATATGATCAAATGCTTTATGTTGGTCCAAGCATACTAAATGACCATACATTTCATTTGAGGCACCTTTTGTAGAATCTCTCTTACCAAAATTACCAAAATTGTGCACCCGCCTCTGAGGAACTCCACAGTATTGGGAAGGATGAATCAGTGTATCCAAAACCCCTCAATCTATTCCCCAGAATTTTCATTAATATTTTATAATCAGTATTCAATAATGTTAAGGGTCTCCAATTTTCCAGATCCCCTTTCTCCCCGGTTTTATACAGTAATAACAAAAGACCTATCTGTATACTTTCAGGGAGTTCCCCAGATTGTAAACCCTCATTAAGTATGTCCCGTAATTCTATTCCCAAAACTTCCCAAATGATTTTATATATTTCATGAGGTAAGCCATCTGAACCTGGTGCCGTCCCTGCCTTTAATGCCCAAATAACTGATTTTAATTCCTCCAAGGATATAGGCACCATCAATAAATTACTCAAAATTGGGGACAACTGAGGTAGTTTACACTCCTTTAACCAAGACTGTATTGTAGTAAGTGACAAGGGTATACTTTCAAAAGCTTTAGATGTATAAGTATGTATTTCTGACAGAATACCTTCACTAGAAATAGTTCTGCCCCCCTGAGCAGTGTTCAAATATAACATTCCGTGAGACTCTCTAGCATTTTCAAATGGCAAAGTCTCCCCTTTTTTTCCAGAAATCCCGTATTTCTGTTTTTTCTCTAGTTCAGTCACCATGTTTTTTTGTAAATGGGCCAGTTCGTCCTTTAATTCTGCTATCCGATCTTTATGGTCCCCACCCCTTTGTCTTAAAGTGGACAAGTAGCAATATAGTGCCTTAGATACCTTAATTTGTCATATTTCAAGTTTCCATTTATATGCCCTACTTTCTTAAAATACCTTGAATCTCTTCTTTAGTATCCTCCCACCATTCATTCAGATTATCATATAAACAACAAACAGACTGCCGGGCATCCAACAAAGCACACAACCCCTCCCTTATACTAGGTATATCCAATAATAAAACATTTAGTCTCCAAACCCCTGGGCCTCTTTGTGCCTCCGGCCCGTCTCCTACCTTAATTTTTAACATTAGATGATCAGAAGTGGACATCTCCTGCAGATGTTTAGATTGAACTACTAACTCAGGGGAAAGAAAAAAATAATCAATTCTTGAGGCCCTAGGTCCACAGTAATAAGCATTCTGATTGCCCTCCAAGGAGGCTCCAAACACATCTACCAACCCAGCCTCCCGTATACCCTGTGCCAAACATAAAGTATCTCAGTATATTTTTTTCCCCCTTTTCATCAATAACCCTAAGGGTAATTTACAATTAAAATCAGCCCCTAAGATAAGAGGAAATGATATATATAATAAGGGAAAAATAGCCTTAAATAAAGCCACCCTATCACTTTTAGTCTGAGGAGCATATATGTTCAATAACATATGCATTTATCCCCCCATTTAATGTCCAAAAGCAAGGCCCTACCTTCCACTATTTCAAGATGATGTATCACCTTAACATGAGATACAAAAAAAACCAAATTCTGACCCCACTACACAAATTTTGTCCCTGTGACCAAAAGCAGTCTCCCCACACCCAACCCTTCGTTGCAGCATCTAAGTCTTCCGAGGAATGCAAACGAATATCTTGCAAAAACACACAGTCCAAATTTTCATGCATGAATTGAAAAAAGGTGTTCCTCCTTTTCTCAGGAGATTTAATACTATTAGCATTTAATGATGCTACCCGAAATTGTAAAGGCTCCACCATCAAAACCAAGTACCTCACTTAACCTTACTCGAGGCTCTTGTCACCCTACCACTGGTAATATCCTGAGGTCTTACATCAGTTTGGCCCTCCATCACAGTCTGCGTAGGTGGTTGCGTATGGGGTGCTGCCTGTTCCTCCCCTAATGTCTCTACCAAAAGTACTTCAAAAGGATTTGGGTCTACCAGAGTGGGGGAGGGTTGAAGTAATAGATTTCTTAGCTCCCTTTGTTTTTCCCTTTACCTGTCTACCTTTCTTCCTGCTTACCATAGTGAAATCCTCCACCCTAGACTGCGGGATCAAGGGACAGAGGTTTCCAGTTTGCACCTCTGCTAAATCTCCTGTTACCTTAGGTAAAGATGACGAAGCTAAGGGGTCAGGTACACCATCCACAACAAGAGTCTTGGTGGCCTCAATGGCCTGATTCCCCACCACGTTTCACCCCAAATCTCCCTTCCCAGGTTGCCCTCTAGGACTCTTGACCCTGTTTTATGGCTGTTCTAATAAAATGGTCTTGCACCCCAAAATCTGCCTCCTCTGTGTTTTGTGCTGCCACAGGGCAGGATGTAAAGTCATGACCAACCACCTCGCACAAATTACATTTTGCTTGCTGAAAACAGTGAGCACTAGGGTGCCCTGTCTCCCCACAGTGAACACATTTCAATACATCACAATTCGTACTTACATGTTTTTTAGAGCCACACTTAAAACACACCCTGGGCTGTCCCGGGTAAAACAAAAAAACCCTTATCTCTCCCCCCAAAAAAAATATTTGGTAAATGAATCAAATCAGTATCAGTAGAGTGTAACTTAACCCTAAATTTCCAGCCCCATTCCAAAATCCCTCATCATCTAAAATAGGGACTGGATTTCCTTGTATGTCACACCTGCTTCCCAACCAATGCATTATGTCTACTATATTTACCCCTCATTTCAAAACAGAATGGTAATAACCCAAAAAGGTTGCTTGGTGAGGGGGATTACAATAAAGTCAGACCAAAGAGGATTTGTCTTTAAATTTAAATAGCGACACCAAAATGTCTCTAGCAAGGTAGGTGTCTGAAAACTAATGTCAAAAGAGACTTCCCCCGAATGTGAATCAGAGCATATATTTCTGCTGGGGTAAACCCCATGCTTTGCTTCAGTAATATCTTCCCCACAAAAAAATGATCTTGGGGATTGTCCCTCAGTCCCACATATTGTAGTCTGATGGTGTTACGCCGTTTTGCTTGTTCTACAGTTTGATGAAAGTGGCTGGCATAAGTGGGCCTAGACCGGGCCGCTGAAACTGGGGGCTCTTCTGTAACTTTCTCCCCAACCTGCTCTTCTTCCCCTGGGAGACCACAGGGAGAGGGATCTAAGGAGGAGGAGGACTCTTGGGGGGTAAATCACCACCACCTACTACCTCATCTTGTGGAAAAACAGAAGAAACAGTACTTATCTTCTTTTTGGTAAATAAACCTCTGGTCTCCTCCTCCGCTGGCTTCCACTTGCCTCCTGATATAGGGACCCAACCTGCCTTGTGCAGGGCCCGCTCCGGGGACCATGAAGCATCCATTATGTCCCCCCAGGACTCTCCTGCCGTCGGCTGATTTGAATGCACTTTCTCCATCGGCGAATGCAGCTTTTGTGATCCTTCCGTAAACACAGCACTAGGGGAAGTTGCATCACGTTTCCGCTTCCGATCCTCCTCGTTCTTCTGATTCCATCCGTCCGTCGCCAACAATTCACTAACTCGTAACAATTCCTCTTCCAAGCAGCAACGCTGCTCTTCCAAACTCAAGGGCTGAATTGTAAAACGGGACCGCTGTCTTTGGCGATATGCTGGCCACCCACAAGGTGTATCTTAGCCGCCTCTGCAGCGGATCCCGGCTGCTGTACACTTTCTGGCCACTCAAGCTCCTGGGCCACCGCAGTTCTCTCCAGCACTCCTTCCCCTTCCATAGCTGTCCTCCACCTGACCACCAGACATGGTGTCAGGGGCCCTCTACCATCCGAGTAGGGGAATTTCCCCGGTGTCCTGGCCAAATTTCCCTCATTCACTTAAAATACCACCAACAGCTTAATCTGGTTTAAGGTCAGTTGGCATTCATCTGTATCCCCCTCCCCCGGGTCATGCCTGAAAATAGGCAGGATTTGTCTAGTGCACTTACCCGGTCAACAAAAACTAAATAAATAAATTATATCAGACACATGTATGTTCTCATTTCTGAACATCACCATTACAGATCTTAAAAGGGGTTTTGATAAAGGTATGGATATGAAGGGGGACCACAATGGAGAAAACGTTGGTTATACAAGGACCAAAATCTGTCCAGGCTGTGTGGTTGTTGACAACTAATATCAAAAGTATCTTCACCGGATATGTGTATGAGAGCATATACTTCCGACGCCATGAACCTCATACCATCCTGACATGGAGCCTTTGTAAAAGAGTCTCTGACTCAAAGGTTTGTAATTCCGATACTATTAATAAATAAATAAATAAATAAAACCTTATGTAGTATCAAAAAAGGCACCAAAATTAAGAGACAAACTAGTGCATGCAGAATATGCACTGAGACAGCCCCTCAAAGGAGGGCAACTACTATTAGGGCCACTGAAGAATGGTATGACACCATGTGATAGGTGTGTGGCTTGTGGGCACACCATGAAATAAGACTGCTTCAAACATCCACACACTGGTGTTGAGTACAAAATAAAGTCACACATAAACTGTAATTCAATGGGGGTAGTACAGTATATGTGCTACAGTGCCCCTGTGACTGCCTCCTTGTTGCAAAAACCCTTAGGCAGTGCCAAATTAACAAGTAATGGGGCCCCTGGGCTATATGAAATAGTGGGCCCCCTGTGAATTCATTAATAGGCCAGGGGTTTACAGGCCACCTAGGTTCCTGAAAGCTGAATGGCTTTTAATGCCTAAAATGCATTTGGAGGGATTTCCAGGCACTCTGAATGCCCTGTCTTGCCGTGGGGAAAGGAAGGTTAGAATGTCTGAAATTGTATGATTACAGTACATTTACACCGGGTGTCCGTGGTTGGACCATAATTGATGGCATCCATTATGGTCCATCCACGGACACTCAGTGTAAATGTACTGTAATTATGCAATATTCAATGGCAAGTTAGAGATGGAGTACAGCTGAGGAGCACGCACACAGAGGACCTTTTTAGACCTCAAAGGGGGGAAACTGTTTAACCAGGAAAGGCACACTAAGCCTAGCTGGGATGAGAAATTCAGTATCAAGCTTGGTGTGAAGCAATGACTAAAACAGGCAAGGCAACAGTGTCAATTTACTGAACTGGACAGAAGCAATACTGGTATTGAGTCACAGGGCACAATTTACAAATATACCACAAACAGTCACAGTCTGTGGCATATTTGTAAGTTGTGCCCTGGGACTCAGGAGTAGTAATAAAGCTGACTGTGAAAAATCAACTTTGTCAATCTGTAATCTGGTTCTTTTGAGTTAAATTGCATGACCAAGATCATGAGCATGACATCTCTGCATGAAGTAATGAATGAAACTCATACACAACAGAAGCCAACCTCCTTTGTCAAATGATTTTAATAAAGAATATTTTTAACATTGGTGCACACACAAATTGCCATACTGTATGTCGCCGCCATAAAACGTTTATGTCAGTCTTTCACAAGCTTGACCTGCATGGTTACTCCATCTCATGTCAGAGAGACATTTGAGTGTCAAAAATATCTGGCTTTCATCAGATCTGCCAACAATTTGCTTCCAGCGATATGTTGACATTGAGCAGAAAGCATATAGCGACTGCAGAAACCCAAAGAAATTAATTACATGGGTGAAGCTGTTGTTAACACTGTTGACTCCCACTAAAGTTCAATGAATGTGCAGCATGTGGAACATAGTGCATAAGTGGGTTTACTTGCATTAAGTGTGCCTGCAGTCCATTGTATAATCCTGACATATTGCTGGCATTATCATATGATTGTCTGTGGCAATTAGAGATGTCCAAACCCAAGTTATTTACCATAGCAAGCACAGTGTTGGCCAGACTTGCACCTGGGTGTATAGTTCTACAGTGGCTCAAATCCAGTGACTCATTCCACAACATGTCCATCTGAACTGACAGATCGGAATACTAGAGTCAACTGATCCACATGAGAGATCTGGTGTTGAATCGACAATCACTGAAAAATACTTGGCTTGTTGCAGTTCTCTGGTTATTGAGTTTTTAACTTTCTGCCCCATCAAATCAATGAATTCATCACAAATAGTTGATGACAGATAGGAGATATTACATCTATCCTTGTGTCCAAACTTAGCCATATGATCAGCCAAAAATGGATCAAACTGAACGATCAGCTCCAAAATCCCCAAATAGTTTCCATTATGTGGTGACCCTAACAGCTCATCTTCACCATGGAATGCAAGTCCACGCTCACTTAAAAACTTGATAACTGCCGCAACACATATAAGAACATCTCTCCAGTATTGGCATTCTGACTGAAACTGCCGAGTTAGATCTGCATCTACTGTATCTGTCACCTTTACATGCCCTTCCATGCTAGCATACAGTTTCGATGTTCCAGGCTTTTTTCATGTTCAGAAATGCACTTGGGCGTTTCCAGTTGCTGAGCCCTTTAGTAAAGGTATGCAATCTTGTTGATAAAAGTTTGCAGACAAAGCAGTAAACATTTCCAGCAAATGGCAAGTAAATAAGCTATTCCCGCATAACCACTTCACCGTTGTGCAGCCAACATGAAAACAGATCTCTGAACAGTATCCGAATCTTCCTAGCAATCACCCAAGCAGAAGCAGAGAAATTTGATACGTTTTTATTCGGACAAGCAGCTGAAACCTTAGCAATCCAAAAACTCCTGAGACTATCGTCAATGTTACTCCACAATGCAGGATCACTAGTAAATTGATCTGCTTCAATAATATTAATGTTTTTCTTGCCTTCACTCAAGCCTGACCCTGAGTCATGATCCTCTTCCTGAGGGTTATCTGTACCTAGTGCCACCACCCCATCCACATCTTGTACATTTGGACTACTAGTAGGCATGTTAACTTCTACAATACCTCCTTGTGGCTGCACATTGTCAGACTCAGAAGCAGCACTGGCTGGGCCGGGTTCATTGCTGATGCTGGCATTATCAAATAATTGTTGTTTCTCAGAGTTCTCTGGCTCCTTGAAGAATTGATTTATTTTTGGGATCTTCCCCAGCAAAGTCACTCCCTTCATCTCCCTTTCTTTTTTCCGCGTTCTCTTAGCACTTCCACTTAGATAACGGCGGCTGCTAGAGGAATCCATAGCATTTAATTTACCACAATGACCAGTGGAGATATAGCAGTGTCAGGAGGTGGATGATGGAACTGCTGTCGAGCTCCTGTTGGTTCCTCACTGCCCAAATTAACAACACAACCTGACAATGACCAGTAGTAGTAGTCTACAGAACTGTTCTTTGCTGTCACTCAGTTCTTTGTCACTGTCACACACTACAGAAGAATCTGATCATCTGCTGAACAGAATAATCATAAACCAAGCGAAACACTTGACACACAGACACACACTCAGGTCTCTGGGCTGCCTGGGTGCCTGCTGCTGCCCACTGGCTGCTGGCTGTACAGTACAGCAAAAAAACACACAAATGGTACCACCACCTTCTGACAGCTAGCATAAACTTGCCTTCAAGCTGCAAGGTTCAAGCTTCCCGCCTTCTGCCCTGCATGTAACCGTGACATGAAGTGAACCTGTTGAATGTGTCAGTTAACTCAGGCTGCCCCCTCTGCACTGCAGCCTGCTGCGCTGCTGCCCTGTGTATTAACTAAGTCTGTCTAATAAAAAACATTAAAAAAATATTACCAAATTCACCAGAAACGGAACCGGTAACCCGGCCCTCCCTGTTGCTACAAGACTTGCCAGGACCATCATGGCTATGGCTACTGAAGCCTGCTGCCCCCCCGAGACACTGTGCCAGGAGTGAGGTCTGAGTCCCATACAATAATAAAATCACCCCCCCCCCGTGTTCCAACTCTGTACCATCTCAAGCTCAAGACAAGTTTGATTGAAACTGTAAGATCACTCACTGCATGCGTGCTGCTGGCTGCTGTCAGTGCTGTGGCTTACCTTACTTTTGATCTTGACATTGAAGTCTTTTTCTTTGCTGCACACTTGTTTCTTTGACTGCTGCCAGCATGCCCTGCCCCATAGTGCGTGGCTACCACTACCAGACTGGCCCCGGCCCCCAAGCCCAACCAACGGGACAGCCGAGAGAGCTCGCTCGTACACTCGCACAGCGGTGCAGTAGAGACTCTGACTGATGTGCTGCTGGCAGTATAATACTTGGTCAGTTGGCAGTCGCACGGCGCTGGTAAAACTTACAGTGGTGATTTCCATGCTGGCTGCCGGCTCTCTAGTGAGACCCACCCCTGTTCATCTCATTAACACCTCCAGCTTGACCTGCCGACCCTGTCGCGACCCGGCTGAACAACTGACTCAGTCAGTCAGTGTTGACGACTGCACAGCACAGCAGCAGCTAGTCACTCGGGGCCCATTACTTAAAGGGGCCTCGTCTCCTCCCTCCTCTGGCTCCCAGCATTTCCAGTACTTGCCGCCTGGGCTGAGTCATGGGCCCTAGTTTTCCTAAGGATCCTGGGCCCGGGCCCCCTAGGCCCATGTGTTAATTCAGCCCTGCCCTTAGGGAACTAAAAACCAGAATTTTGGAGCATAAAAGCAAAATTAGGAACAGAGATGAGAAGTCATCCTTAGTGAGACGTTACATAAACAAGGGACTCACTGCAGTTCAGATTCGATTCTAGAGCCTTGAGCAAGTCTCAGAACCACCCAGAGGGGGTGATTACAAAAAATTAGTAGAAAAACAAGAAATGTGGTGGATTCTTGAACTGGGAACATATACAGAAACTTGGGGTCTGAATGAGGAAGTTAACTAGCAGATATGCTGGTAAAAATAGAACATCATTAGAATAGATTAACAAAAACAAAAAAATATAGGAAGGTCAAACACTTGACCTCCTAATAACAACACAAATAATAGGATGAAAATCAGGGAAAGCAGTGAATCGCCAACATTATCTAATACACAGTCAGTTTGACAAAACCAGCCAACCTGAAACCAGTATTGAAATTACAGAAAAATTGATACAAGGAGGTCAAATAGGTTGATCTCTGAATAATAATAACAGGAATATACAAATGGTTGAGGTTGACATAGGGTGCAGCATAAGGGTGAGATACTAACAACAACAAAAATGGAAAGGGACCTGGGGGTAGTTATATCAGATGACCTAAAGGTGGGCAAGCAACGTGAGAGGGCAGCAAGGAGAGCTGGGGGGATATTGAAATGCATAGGGAGAGGCATCACTAGTTGAAAACAGGAAGTTGTTATCCCTCTGTACAGACAGCTGGTGAGACCCCATCTGGAGTACTGCATGCAGTTCTGGAGACCCAGTCTCCACAAAGACACAGACAGGATGGAGGTGGTCCAGAGGAGGGCAACTAAAATGGGGCAGGGTCTGCACCAGAAGACATATGAAGAGAGACTTAAGGAGCTTAATATATATAGCCTCGAGGAAAGGAGGGAGAGGGAGGACATGATAGAAACTTTCAAGTACCTCAAGGGAATAACAAAGTCCAAGAGGGTAGCATCTTTCAGAAAAAGAGGTGCGTAAGAACAAGGGGCATAATCTGAAGATAGAGGGGGGGGTGGCTCAGAGGTAATGTGAGAAAGTATTTTTTTCACAGAGAGGGTTGTGGATGCATGGAACAGCCTTCCTAAGAAGGTTGTGGAGTCAAAAACAGTAGTGGAATTCAAGAATGCATGGGGCAGTTATAAGGCAATTCTAGGGGGTGGGGTAGGAGGAAGTGGGCTGTTGGTTAACTAGGATCTGCATCTTATCTATTAGGTAGCGAAATGGGCAGACTGGGTGGGCCAAGCTGTCCTTATCTGCCATCGTATTCTATGTTTCTATGTTGAAATTGGTTTATGACTGAATGTAACAGCACTAAGTTCTGAGCTAAAACATATATCCAATAAGCAGGAAGCATTTTCACATGTATATAGAATAGCTATGGACCCAACAGAATTGATTCTGCCTCCTCGAAATAAAAAGTGGTTGCATAACAGTAAACACTGGACACAGTCCCCCACTAGATGGTGCTTATAACAAGCATTTGTCAATGCCGAATGTTGCTTACTTGTTATGTGCTGTTTAGGTATTTGGAAGTCATTGGAGTGCAAATATTGAAAATTCGTGAACTTACGAGCATGCGTAGGAACTGCGCAACGCACGCTCGTAAAACAGTCATTTTTAGGAATTTTTTCTCCAAATTTTCAACATAGCCATTTTAAGACCTCTGCTCATAAACAGTGTCACTGTGATTTTCTTAATGTGTCCCATACATTGATTTTGCACACCGACCTCTGCCATTAATACTTAACATAAATGACTCACATTTTGGGCAGATAAAAAATAATGCTATACTGCTCATAAGGAGATGTGGTAAAATGGCAATGTTGAAAATCTGGGTAAAATATTGAAAATTAGCAAACTTATGACGTGCGGTAAAGGAACTGCGCAATGCAGCTCGTAAAACAATCATATTTAGAATTTTTCACCAAATTTTTCAACATAGGCTTTGAGAGCCCACCTTACGAACACTAGCACTTGTCTTTGTTAATTGACCTAAAAGGTGATTTCACGCAGTGACCGCAAAAATCACCCTTCGGGCCCGATTAACGCCATGGCAGTGAAAGAATTCATGAGGAGGGGTCTCAAAAACTCCATGTTGAAAATTTGGACCCAGAATTCCCCAAAATACCTGAGATATGCAACAAAGCTGAAAAAAACCTATTTATTCCATTACAGCTTACGGCAATTCCTCAGTTATGATCGGCTTTGAAAATGTAAGGCGTGTTCCAGTCCACCGATGATCGTCGCGAGCTCCGGAGGTAGTATGGGGAGGGTGTGGGGGAGGTAGGTGCGCAGTGGGTGGGTCGGGTTTTGGGGAGCAGACAGGCGGCGAGGAGCGTTTTCTTGGTTGCAGGTTTTTGTTTTTGTAATTCAGGCGACCACGGGACATTTGCCACGCTGGGTGGGCTCCCAGCATGGAAGCTGGAAAGGCTGTTTGGGGGCTGGAGCTGGCCAAGTTAGGCACCCCGTCGGCTGCTAGACCTGCCACGCTGGGGTGGGCTCCCAGCGTGGCACCTGAAAGGTTTTTAGGGGCGTAGGCAGTGGAGCCAACGGGAATTGGGCACCCCCGTGGGCTATAACATTTTTTTTGCCACGATAGGGTGGCTTCATAGAAACATAGACTTTGACGGCAGATAAGGACCACTTGGCCTATCCAGTCTGCCCATTTCCCTACCTACTGGATAAGCTGCAGATTCTAGTTAACCAACAGCCTACTTCCTGCTACCCCCCACTACAATTGCCTTGTGTCTGTCCCATGCATGTTTGAATTCCCCCACTGTTTTAGCCCCAACAACCTCCCCAGGAAGGCAGTTCCACGCATCCACCACTCTCTCCGTGAAAAAAGATTTCCTCACATTACCCCTGAGCCGTCCCCCCATTATCTTTAAATTGTGTCCCCTTGTTCTTACACATCTCTTTTCTGAAAGATGCTACCCTCCTGTACTTTGTTGATTCCCTTGAGTACTTGAACATTTCTATCATGTCCCCTGTCCCTCCTTTCATCAAGGGTATACATATTAAGCTCTCTCAGTCTCTCTCTTCATATGATTTCTGATGCAGACCCTGCACCATTTTAGTTGCCCTCCTCTGGACTGCTTCCATCCTGTCTATGTCCTTGCAGTGAGATGAGGTCTCCAAAACTGCACACAGTACTCCAGATGGGGTCTCACCAACTGTCTGTACAGAGGGATAACCACTTCGCTTTCTCTACTTGTGATGCCCCTCCCTATGCATCCCAGTATCCCCCTGGCTCTCCTCACTGACTTCACACATTGTTACCCACCTTTAGATCATCCGATATGACTACCCCCAAGTCCCATTCCATTTTTGTTGTTGTTAGTACCTCCCCTGCTATTGTGTACTCTTCTCCTGGATTTTTGTTTCCCAGGTGCATTACTTTGCAATTCTTTGCATTGAATCTAAGTTGCCATATATCTGACCATTCCTCCAACCTTGCCAAGTCCTTTCTCATCCTTTCTACCCCCCTTGTGTATCAACTCTGTTACAGATCTTTGTATCATCTGCAAAGAGGCACACCTTTCCCTCCAGACCCTCTGCAATGTCACCTATAAAGATGTTAAAGAGGACTGGACCTAGTACTGAGCCCTGAGGTACTCCACTAGTGACCCCCCTTTCTTCGGTATGTGTGCCACTCACTATTACCTTCTGTGTCCTGTTGTGCAGCCAGTTTGCAACCCAGGCTACTACCCTGGGACCCATTCCCAAGCTGACTAACTTGATAATTAATCTTTTGTGCGGGACTGTGTCAAATACCTTGCTAAAGTCTAGGTAGGCCATATCCACAGCCCCTCCCTGGTCTATTACTTTGGTCACCCAGTCAAAGAAATCTATTAGATTTACATCTGGTAAACTGAAGTCACAAACTAGCAGCACCTCGACTTTTTATTCATTCATTTTATTTTACGTTTACCAGTATCATGCCGCACTCCCCCCTCCCCATTTTAATACATGTCATCTAGTTCTGATTGCACTCAGTGTATATTCACCTTATCTAGCCCCTTTAGTATTCAAACTACCATGATCATGTTCCCCATCAGCCTTCTCTTCTCTAAATTAAATAATCTGAATATGTCCAATTTCTCCCCATACCTCTTACTCCCCAAGCCATGTGTCAGCTTGGTGGCCCTGTGCCCTCTCAGTCTCTTTACTGTTCCTGCTGCACGAATCAAATAAGGATCGGTCAACATCAGAGGATAATGCTATTTAATGCTGCCCAGAAGTAAAGCAGGACTAACATGAATTTTTAAATGTGAGAGCATCAACTAGTCTAACTCGGCAGCACACTTTCAATACTGTGGCAAGACCAGAAACTGAGCCAAAAATGACTTATAGATGTCAACAGGTTCAAAGCAAGGACACAACTGAGACAATGTACTACCTTCCCTGCCTTTTCCAGGAATGAAAGGATGGATATGGGTATGTGATAATGCTAGGATCTCAGGCATCATATTCAGATGGTCAGGTCAGCACCAGCTTAACCAGGAATAGACGCGTGATGGGGGCCATATGCAGCATCCCCAGTGTGGTGTGCTAACCCATAATTTATTTAAAGATATCGGAATTACAATCCTTTGAGTCATCGACTCCTTTGCAAAGGCTCCACGTCAATAAGAACATACACTAAGGATCACAAACTTAAACATTGGGTACAACTGTTATACATTTGGAAACAGTACAAACTTAAAACATATGGCACAGAAGCAAACTTAAAAACACTGACAGAGGATTTAAACATTTGGTGCTGCGTAAATGTAGGGTTACATCATCTGGGATCTTTAAAAGAGGTCCCTGGTCTACACTTTTAATTCACATGACAGCACTACAGTTTCGGAGGGTCTTACAAAATAGGCCCTGAGTCAGAATATGACTAAAGTGAGATTGAGGATCCTAGCTTAGGGGACTTGACGAGAGTCCTGAGTGGGGGGCCCCCATCTATGCGGCATTGGAATCCGGTATTAACGTTATCTACAGCCACAGGTTGCCAAATTGAGGAGTGTCCTAAGACCAGCTTTAAATTGACTGAAACTGGATGCAAGGGTGATTGTGGATGGTAGGTTGTTTATGGTTGTTTAGCCACAGTGGGGCACGATAACAGAAGGACCATTGCCCAAGGGAGGTTCTACAGTGTGGTACTAGTAAGGGAATGTTTGCAGAGTGTCTTAATGCACACAAGCAGCTTATACCTGAAGGAGAGGATGTGCTCTCAAATTCTTGGGGTGACAGCAGGTAGTTTTCGGATACCCTTAAAACTTACTGGTAAACCCAGCAACCCCCCCCCATGCTTTGTGTTGATGGGGCAATCATCCAAGACCTACTGCAAATAGACAGCCAACAACTTTAACACTGCATTCACAGACCTCAGTGGAATACATCTGACTTCTTTGACCCCCTTACCCCCCCAACCGACCCAAAGGACGTGAGCCCATTGTCAACTAACTCACCCTTCTACTTTAAAACAGTCTCCCCTATATCAGCTAAAAAAATTCCTTGATAAATCCCGCTACAGCAGTGACCCACTCAATCTCAAATGCTAGATGAGGTCCTCTTGCCCCTCACAAAAATACTGAACCAGTCACTCTGTCTTGGGCGATTTCCTTCACAGTGGAAAGCCGCAGTAGTGACCCCAATACATAAGAGTGGAGACCAAGCCCTTCACTCCAAGTGCTGCCCAATCACTATCCTCCCTCCCCTCTCGAAAGCTCTGGAACGGATAGTGGCTGATCAGCTCTCAGAGTACCTGTCCAAACACATCATCCAATGCCCTGAGCAACATGGCTTCAGGAAGTCACAGCACTACCTCTGCTCTACTAGATTATACCAACTTTATCCACAAAGTCCTGGACTGTGGTTACTTAGTGAGGTCAATGTATACGGACCTCACTAAGGCCTTTGACATGGTAAATCATTCCCTCCTAACTGACTCACTCAGTACCATTACGTCCTCCTCCAGGACAGTGGATTGGTTCAAAACCTACCTAGAGGATAGATCCCCAACAGGTTAAATAAATAAATAAATAAATAAAAATTCCTCTAGTCAACCGGTCCGCTCAGGAGTCCCCCAAGGCTCCATTCTGGGCCCCTTATTATTCAGCCTCTTTTTAACTCCCTCAAGCCTGCCCTGGTGATCTACTCCTATATGCAGATGATGTGGTGTTATTCACCAGTCTCTCAGATCCTCATTCGCTAGCCAGAAGTCTACAAGACTATTTCACTGCTGTTGAAGAATGGTTCGCACAACACAAACTGATCATGAACTATAAAAATGAAAAAAAAAAAAAAAAATTAAGTCCATGCTCTTCGCTAACCCCCCCAGACTAAAATCAGCCCTGCTCACCACACTCATCAATCTCAGTGCCCCTATCGAGCAAGTTCAGACCTTTAAATACCTCAGCGTCACCCTCGACAGCACTCTGTCCTTCATCGACCACCATCAACATAATCTCCAAAGCAGTTAACTGTAGATTAGGGATCTTCTACAGGCACAGAAGCAGCATGACCCAAGATACACTCCTAACTGCAGTTACCAGCTCCATACTCTTAACTGTGGACTATGGTCTAGACATTTATGGCACTGCCGCTAACACAACCCTTAAAAGAGTTAGCACCGCCCTAAACAAAGCCTGTTGCCTGGTCTCGGGTGCTCACAACCGCACACATAAGTGCGAGTTGTATGCCAGGTCAAAATGGCTGAACCTCAGTGACAGGATAAAGTATCACACCTGTTCATACACGAAGAAAAATCAGCTTGGGCCAAACTCCTCCAAACTCCAAGCACCTTCTCACGCGTGCCCCCTGCTCACATAGCACTAAAAGTGTATCAAGACATGCCTTACAAGTCCCTTTCTGTTGCACCACACAAGCCCAATGATCCTTTAGCTACTGGGCTCCCAGTTGGCTAAATGGTTTACCAATAGATACACTAGAGGTACCCATGTTTGGTCCTTTAAAGCTTCTCCTTAGACAACATCTGGCAGAGCGCAGCTGCTGTGACTGCCCTGCTTAGCCCTCCGACTAACCTATCTGTACCTCCCCTTGCCCTCCTACAATCTCTCTCCCCTTTCCTGCCACAGCCTGACTGCACATTTCTGTCATCCATGCCTGCCCTGCATTACCACAGACTCCCTCCATCCTCGGAGTCTTCGAACTGCGCCCTTCCCGATGAAGCCAACCACTGGCTGATCATACTAGCCAACAAGGTCACCCTCTGGCTGCCCATCCTAGCCTACAGTTCAGCTGGTCTCGCTTATGTATGTAATTAGTGACACAGGTTAGTTCTTGTATACTGTACCTGTATAACCCTCTAACTGCAACATTGAGGCTTGTAACTCTTACGTGATCTCTTTTCGTTCTCTGTATGTATTTGTTGCGGTTCACAGTTGATGTGAAACCTGTGTAAGAGAGTCTCTGACTCATAGGTATTGTAATCCTAGAATTCAATAAATAAAATACCTGAGCTCATGCAAATGTGGGATCCCTCTTGCATGCCAGACACAGTGGTATATTCCTAGGTTTTGAAAGCACTCACCGCTACATGACAGCTAAAATATTACTCTTATCACAGTGGCACACGAACACCCATCCCACATACCCTCCCTGGTGAAGTGCCAGGTAGCGAACTGACAGCAGCAGCTGTCAGTCCCTGCTAGTGTCCCACAACCCCCAATCACCATCCAGATGCCAGGCACTGCTGACTAAACAGCTCCATGGAGTTTAGTGGTCCCCCAACCCGTATCACTATGTAGACATTCCAGTCCCTATCATAATGCAATCCTTAGCATCTAGCTAGTTGGCATGGATTTTGGAAAAAAACATAGCACCAATACAGTACTAATTGAGTATTCTTTGTCCTTGAGGCCCCTGACTGTGGAGACAAGGCTGGCACCATCTACATCCACTAGACAAAAGCCTCTGACTTGGTCAAACACAAGCTCCTTCTCTACAAACTCCATGACCTAGGCCTGTCACAGACAGTCACCTGGTTCCAGAGTGGGCTCACTGATCACACTCAATGCATTAAGATAGATGGCTCCTTGTCAGATATTAGAAATCTGTATCCATTGGTGCTCCCCAGGACTCCATTCTGGGCCCCCTTCTATTTGGCTTATTCATAAACCACCTTCCTGATGCCTATCAGTCTGCAAATGTTCTTCTCCATGCAGACAATGCTGTCATCTATTCCAAGAACCCTAATCTTGACAGCCTTACTTCCATCCTCCAGGGTAATGCTGAGGCCCTTGAAAAATGGTTCTCTCAAAACAAACTGGTTCTAAATTACAAAAAAAAAAAAAACACTAAGACAATGCTCCTCAGAAGCTCACAAATGGAAAAAAAGGTATCCCCTCCCCAAATCAGCTGCTATGACCTGGCAGGGACATCCACTTGGAACAGGTGGAAACCTTTAAATACCTCGAGATGATCCAGGACACTGCCTTATCTTTTGCTCCCCACACTGACCACCTTGTGTCCATGGTAAACAGATTGGGAGCCCTGCACCGATCGTAACGGAGTCAGCCTCACTGCTGATGCCAGACACCTCACAGTAGCAAGCTCAGTAGTACTGTCACTAATTGACTATGGCATCCCTGTCTACACAACTGCCTACGACTCCATTCTCGGCAGAATAAACCTGATCTGTAATAAGGCTAGTTACTTTGTGCCTGGGGCTGACAAGCACACCCACAGCTGCACCCTCTACACCCAAACTGGTTACCCCTGCCTAGAAGAATCAAGTTCCAGACATGTCTGCTACCCAAGAAGGCACTATTGAGCCTAAACACCCAGTCCGAACTCACTGATTTCGCTCTATCGCCAATCTCTAGAAAACCAGCAGCATGGCTCAGAATGCCCCTGAATTACCTTTTTGTCATACTCAACTGGGCAAACATTCATTCACAATTAAGGCCGCTGGCTGGTTAAATGAGCTGCCCGATACCTTGCTCAATCTACCCAAGCTTGACCAGTTTAAGCTAGCACTATGCTCAATGCTAGCAGTTCAGTGCTACTGTAACTGCTAATTTTCCTAACTAAAGTCCCTCCTGGTATACTCTGAACTGTGTCAGACTCTGGCTCTGAGGCCATGTCCCATTACTACAGTTGTTCTACCTTTGTTTTGTCTCCCAGCCTTACTGTAAAACTGCATGCAATTGATTCCAACTTATTTGTACTTGTTCAACTATACAGTATTTGTACTTGTTTTATTTTATTTCACTGGAGAAATAGGATGACTGATGGGGAAGGTTAAAACCCTGCATAGACACTAAGTCATGGGGTTAGAGAGTGCCCAATGGGCAGACTTGGTGGACCTTTGGTCTTTTCTGCTGTCACTGTCCGTTTCTATGGAACCACTCACTGTGTTTATGTTGCTTTGTAATCTCAGTCATTGATGTGGAACCTTTGTGATAAAGCTCTTGTGCTCAAAAGGTATTCTCCGAACTTTTTAATAAATACACTAGTGCCCCCCCAATCGCAGGTTCTCACCCCCCTTCCCCCAAGTTTGTGCTCCGAGCCCAGAACAAAAGAAGTGAAGTCAGCAGGGACAAAAAGAGTGTCTATGAGCATGCTCTCCTCCTTGGGAAAGGCAAAGTTGTGCACCACTCAAAGAGTGGTACCTGATGGCAGCACAGCACCACTACCAGTGGACCTTCCCTCCAAGATGCCAATGCAGACACACTCCTAAGAAGGGGGAAATGCACTTGTCTTGGCACCACCCCACCACCCCTAACTGGTTCCAGCTCTACAAAGTCCCTTGCTTCTCCTGGCTCAGCTCTAAACAGGGAGGCACCCCCACCAGCAGTGATAAGCTGACCTTCTAGAGCACAACAGAGCACCTGGGAAGCCAGGAGATATAATTCAATGGCGGGGTGGTGGGTGTGCATAAGGCATGGAGTGGGAGCACAGAGGTACAAGGACAAAACAAAGTGGAACATTTAGGCAAAGACTGGTACTCCCATTAAAAATAAATACATCTGGATCTAACCCATTTCTAACTAGCTCAAAGCAGAGAATTACCATTATTATTGGGGCATCACACATAGATTCCAATCTGTTGTTATGTTTGCCCACAAAATGGTGACACTTAGGCATGACTTGTACTGCGCTCTTCTCTTTTTATTGTTCACCCCATTTCTTTATACAATTCCTTTAACTTTTCTTTTTCGCTCTGTATGTTTCTGTAGCTGTAGGTCACATTTCCTTCACTATGTTCCCTTGGGTCCCCAAAATGCTGTAATTGCAATAATACAGGGCACCAGGGCTCTTCTTTAAATGTGGGGCTATTGCAAATGGATGGGGATTCGAAAAACAAAAAGTATGCCACTCCCATGCATAAGTCTTTTAGAGGGAAACGTTCTTACAAGAGGAAAAAAACAAATAAACCGAGACATGTGACTAGGCTGAGAAAATAAGGTCAGGTGGCAAATAGTATCAACACCTGATATGCTTTCTGCCCAATGCAAACAGCTGGAATGACACTTTACTGTACGATTTTGGTTCAATCCCCAGCCGAGTTAGCTACTGTCGTGTGCCTTCTAGGAAGTATATACCCCGACCCCCAGGACTGGCCCCAAAGAGTCATAGTATGTGACAACTGTCTCCCCCCGAAAGAAGGCCCTGTATCCGACTTGTATTTCCTAATCGAGTTTCCACCAACCGAGGCGACCGAAATGCGAAGGTGGAAAACAAATTTTTTTTATTTTTCTTCATGAGGGCGAGGGCGAAACTGGGGAGGAGGGGCAGATCTCCCCAGACAGTTAGCCACACGGGTCCCTCACGGACAGCTCACCACCACCAGCGGCTATACTAGTAGGGACAGGGCGAGTGAATGGGGCATCCAATACAGGCTACAACAATAACGATTACATCACTTAGCAATATTTTAATAAAAAAAACGGGAAATAATCTCAAGTATTGCTAGTCAGGCAGCTCCAGTGGAAAAATCTGAAAAGACAAAATGTTTCGGTACTCACCTCCGCCTCGCTCGCTGCCTTTTTGATGTCTCTCGGCCACTCGCTCTCCCCGTATAACTTCTTTAGTATTGGTTTATCCCTTACTATATACACTATACAAAAATATATACACTCTAAACTCCGCTCTCCGAGACGGCGGTTACATTGCAGGTGGCTGGGGGCCAAGGTGCATCATGTCGCTCGGCTCCTCAGTCTTTCACAGCAGCTGTCGAGAGGGAAGACGCTGTTATTTGAGATAACATTAACTAAAGGAAACAAAAAAAAATAGAAAGTAAAGAAAAAAACTCCTGGCTATAAAAAAATAAATACAGAAAAAAAGGGGAAGGAGCCCAACAACCCCACAGCAGCAGCACCTGGCACCTGGACAGCTTTTTGTTGGAGGCTGTGCCGGCGGGATTGGGCATCCCCGTCAGCCATACAGTGTGTGTGTGGAGGGGGGAGGGAGCGCATCAGCATGCAATATGCATGCTTGCATGTGTGTGTGTGGTGGGGAGAGCTCTGCTCACTGAAGCGGAGCTCTCCCTTTCAACTGTATGCCACTGCATTTTCCTGCTGTGATAGACAGCTGCAGCAGTCACTGGAGAACTGCGGCCGCGCCTGCAAACTCACTGACTGAATTAGAGGACGGGGTGCCACACCTCTGAAAACTCAGATGATGGCACTGTTTCTTACACATGCGTGCAAGCAACAAAAAAAGGAAAAAGAAAAAAAAATGCTGTGAAACTTAAACACCATGGAAGCTTCAGAATGCATCCCATGTCTGTTCTCAGGAGCTGTACACAAAACAGCCAGATGTACCCGTAAGAAAGCTGCTTCTGCAGACAGCAGAAACATTGCCAAGGTAACAGGTGACATCAACACATCACATGGCTCCATACGGGTACAAGAGGATGGTCAGACGAGACACCCTCCAGTGCTAAAGTCACACTATCAGACATGGACCGGGAATAAAAGCAGCTTAATATTCTGTAAGTAGAACTCTGAAACGTATGGTTTACAAAAGGAAAAGCTTAAACAAAAGGAACAACTTAGTCAAGTTACAACAGGCATAAGAAAAAAGAGAGAAAATCGGGGAAGCTGTGACACAGCAAACAATGTGATAAATGCAAAAAAAAGTTTTTGGAAGACTAGCTTAACACACTGACTACCGCGAGCAAGCACTAGCAGAGCACAGCACAGGGTTTTTTTTTTTCTTCTGTTTCTGCACCAGAGGGTCAGGGCATCTCTCAGGTGTACTCTCTCAGCCTCAGCCTCTACTCCCTACCTGAGACCTCTTCCACCAGGAGTACAAGGGCTGAGCTATTCCCCTTCCCATGTCCATGAACCCAGCCAGTCCTCCCCCAGATCTAAGCCCCCCTGGGGTGGGACCGTCTTCACCTACCTGGCAACCTTTCTGCACATCTAGATGGCCGGTCCATGGCTGGTTTGAGGGGTTCGGGAGAGCCAGTGGAAGTTGGTCCAACACTGGGATGTGGGCATCAGCTACTGGAGTCACCATCACCTCCCTGAATCCCTCTGGGGTTTTTCTCTTGATGTTTTCCTCCCGAAACGCAATAAATGTATGTAACAGAAAGCATGAAAATGCACATGTAACTGTGACAAAGTAAAAAAAAAAAACATTTCAAAAGAACTGTTAGAAGGAAGTCAGGCTGTTAAAATGATTTGGAAACAGGGTAAGATGCTTTTAAATGTAACAGCAACAGCAACAGACGGTGGTGTTTAACAAGAACAGAATAAAACACACAGCAAATTATTTATGCAAAAATTCTGAACAGCATTTTATCTTCTACAGTTCAAGGCGAACAAACCTGCCACTGAAAGTATGTATGTAACTGATATTAACATTAAGCATATAAAAGGATAAATGACTAAAATATGTCCATGTTATTAACTTTAGGGTATTAACCACTTGGAAACCAGAAACAGAATACTTTTCAACACAAGAGTAAAAAAAAAATAAATATAAAGGCATTAGAAAATTGTTGAAAGATAGACGTGCTGGCTCTTCAAGCGATATTTACATATTTTATGAACCAATAACAGCTAAAAAATGAATCATTGTTTTACAAGGCTGCAAGTGAATATCAGAAAGTGATAGATAATTTACAGCCCACTTGGGAGAACTCTGCCAGTTAAAGTGCCAGTCGGTATAAATATACGAACATAAGAAAAGGAGGCTGTTTTAAAAAGTATGTTGAATGATATTTTTATTAAGTAAAAACATGAATGCATTAGTTAATATGTATTAAAGCAGTAAATAAATGGTATAATGAAAAAACTCTATGTATATTTATTAGCTTTTGTTGACCAGGTAAGCACACTAGACAAAACAATTGCTTATTTCCAGGTGTGACCCGGGAGAGTACAAAGAAGAACAAAGTCCATACAAAGAACAATGAGATACAGTTAAGCATAACACCAGATCAAGTAGAAACAGGTGACATCACATTACATAAGGAGTACGGATATAACACATTTGGGTAGGAAGAGAGCATACATAGGATATCAGTTAGGAGTTGATGACATTGATAAAAATGATCAAATCTTAAAAGACAAGGTCTAAATAAAAGTATTTGTATTTATATAAAAAAGTTGACATATGAATGTACTGTTTAAAAAAAAAAAAAACATTTTTGATTTTTATTTATAGCCCCTTAGAAGAAGCCAGTAGGCGAAACATTAAGGTTAGCCACAAAAAAAATCAAAGAATAAAAGATTTTCAAAGAACATTTTTTGGTGTACAGAACAATTCATTTGGAATCAGCGCGACCACACCTTTCCTTTCTTTGAAGGAAAGACTGTGACTTCATTCAAACTGGGGTGGGAAAGAGCAAAAATGAGAACAAAATCTGTGAGAGCAAATGTGGGCAAAAAGCAGAAGGGGGGCTAGGTCCAGATACTTTAAATACAGAAACCCCACCCCCCTACCCTCGGCACCCAGATCTCACCCTCCCCTTCCCCAGCAGCTACATTTTGATAAACTTCAATTCCAACGATGGGCAACTGGCACAACCCACCCACCTCCACAGCTGGCTAGCAACCTGCATCAGTGCTTTGCAACACACTGTAACAGCTGGTATTCCTTGATTGTTCCCCGCTCCTTACCCTGGTAGCAGTACCCACACGCAACTCAGAAGGGAAGAAGACAACTGACACAGCCTGCCCTCCTCCATGGTCAGCCTACTTCTTCTAAATGAAGGCATTCACGTGATTGCTCATGTAGTAAAACCAACTGGTTCTCACTATCGAGCAAAGCGCACCAGTGCCTTCATTCAGAAAGACAGCCAACCCGTGGATGTGTCAGTCACCTTCTGCCTTCACAGATTGTCTGCTACCTGGCAGAGTGCTGCTACAAGGGTTCTGCTATGAGGGTCCTGCTATCAGTGTGCTGCTACCAGATTGGGGGAGAAGAGACGATCAATGAATACTAGTTGTTACAGTGCACTGCAAAGCCCTGATGAAAGTCGGTGGCCGGCCATGGAGGTGAGTAGGTTGTGCTCTTTGGAGTTGAATTTTATGAAAGTGTGTGTGGTGATCTTATCAACTGGGTGCTGACCACGAAGATCACCTGTCCCAGGTGCACACCCAGCATCGCGTCAAGCAGATGAATTGGTGAGACAACGCTGTGGTTCAAATGGGGTAGTGTGGCTGGAAACACCCGATAAGAAGAGGCAGAAGACAATCTGAAAGTTTGATACCAGACGGGCTTTATTCATACACAGGGAAGGTAGACATGGTCACAAGGGAAGAAAGGGAACCAAACCTCAGAAACAATAAGTGATACTCTACTCACTCTAAAAGGTGCACCTTGGTTTAAGGCCACTGCTTCTAATACTCTCTGATATTCTTCTCTATAAGGCCTACAAACAAATGTGAGCTTCTACAACTTTATCAGAAGATGGAACAAATATACAGTGTACAATGAACACCAGGAATTATCCTGGGTAAAGTGGTATAACCTCAGAGTCTATAAAATCAAAGAAGTCTAAATGTTCTTGTTGTCTTTGTGCACAGCTGAGGAATGGAAAGCAAAGGGAAAGGGGAATTCCTGCTTGGCACCAAGCTACACCAGTGGTATCCATAAGAGGTTGAATGGGAAGCAGAGAGATTTGTAAACAGACCTTGGTTCTTCAACCAACCCACTCTCCAAAGTTGCCAGAATAATCGAGATACAAAAGGACTAAACTGGGCTTACCCTTAACAAGGGCTGCCAAGGATGAAGAAACACGGAACGTGGCAAGGAATCCACCTGAAGGATTGCCACAAAGGAAGATTCTGCTGCTGTTTCCCCGGCACAATCCCTCGACCAGGGCTGCCAAGGATGAAGAATACAAACTGCTGAGATTTCCTGGCACCAACCCTTGACCAGCACCCCACTGCCACGACTAATACCAACATAGAATGTGATGGCAGATAAGGACCGCTTGGCCCACTCAGTCTGCCCATTTCCCTACCTGATGGATAAGCTGCAGATTCTAGTTAATCAACAGCTTACTTCCTCCTGCCCCCCACTAGAACTGCCTTATGCCTGTCCCATGCATTCTTGAATTCTCCCACTGTTCCTGACTCCACAACCTCCTCAGAAAGGCTGTTCCATGCATCAACTCCGTGAAAAAATACTACCTCTGAGCCGTCCCCCCTCCATCTTCAAATTGTACCCCCTTGTTCTTGCACATCTCTTCTTCTGAAAGATACTACCCTGTTGTACCTTAATTCCCTTGAGATACTTGAAGGTTTCTATCATGTCCCTCCTTTCCTCAAGGGTATACATATTAAGCTGCTTTAGTCTCTCCTCGTATGTCTTCTGGTGCAGACCTTGCACCATTTTGGTTGCCCTCCTCTGAACAGCCTCCACTCTGTCCATATCTTTGCGGAGATGCGAGTCTCCAGAATTGCACGCAATACTCCAGATGGGGTCTCACTGTCTGTAGACAGGGATAACAACTTCCTGTTTTCTACTTCTGATGCCTCTCCCTATGCATCCCAGTATCCCCCCAGCCCTCCTTGCTACCCTCTCACATTGCTTGCCCACCTTTAGGTCATCCGATATGACTACCCCCAGGTCCCTTTCCATTTTTGCTGTTGTTAGTATATCACCCCCCATTGTGTACTCTTCCCGTGGGTTTTTGTTTCCCAGGTGCATTACCTTGCACTTCTTAGCATTGAATCTAAGCTGCCATACATTTGACCATTCCTCTAACCTTGCCAAGTCCCTTCTCATCCTTTCCACCCCACCTAGTGCATCAACTCTGTTGCAGATCTGTGTGTCATCTACAAAGAGACATACTTTTCCTTCCAGTCCCTCTGCAATGTCGCTTATAAAGACATTTAAGAGGACCGGTCCTAATACTGAACCCTGCGGTACCCCACTAGTAACCCCCCCTTCTTCAGAGTGGACTCTATTTACTATTACTCTCTGTATACTATTCTCCAGCCAATTCTTTTCCCAGGCTGGCTAACTTATATATTAATCTTTTGTGTGGGACTGTGTCAAATGCCTTGCTAAAGTCTAGGTAGGCTATGTCCACAGCCCCTCCCTGATCTACTACTTTGGTCACCCAGTCAAAGAAATCTATCAGATTTGTCTGGCATGACCTTCCTGCTGTGAATCCATGCTGCCTTGGGTCCTGTGCCCCTCTGTCCTCTAGATACTCGACAATTCTTTCCTTCAGAAGTGATTCCATCATTTTCCCTACCACTGAGGTTAAACTAACAGGTCTGTAGTTTCCTGCTTCTGCCTTGCTCCCACTTCTGTGAAGGAATCACATCTGCCCTCCTCCAGTCTCGGGTACCACCCCATCCTCCCATGATTTGTTAAAGAGGGTAGTCAGTGGTGTCACTAGTTCTACCCTTAGTTCTTTTAGAATTCTGGGATGAATCCCATTAGGCCCCATTGCTTTATCCACCTTCAGTTTTAAGAGTTCTTTCAGAACCCTTTCTTCTGTAAATGGGCTGGTATCAACTTCTGTATCCAGTGTTTTCTACTGTTTGTTTTAGGTACCTCCCCTCTTCCTTTGTAAATACTGAGCAAAAACATTTGTTTAGTATCTCTGCCTTTCACAGTCACCCTCTGCCCACCCTCCCTGCCCTTTATTAAGCCTCACTATCCCTCCCTTGGTCTTCCTTCTCCTGATGTCCTATAAAGGTTTATCCCCTTCTTAACTGAGTTGGCTATCTTTTCCTCGGTTTGGGCCTTTGCTGTTCTGACTGCCTTCCCAGCTTCCTTTTGCTTTAACTGATAGTTCTCTGTCCTGCTCCTTCTGCGATTCATTGTACTTCCTGAATGCTTTCTTTTTCTCTTGAACCTTCACTGCCACTTCCTTTGAGAACCATAGTGGCTTCTTACATCGTTTTGTTTATTTGCTTCACACAAAGGCTTGTTACCTCTGTGATGGCAGTTTTTATTATTTCCCATTGTTCTTCCACCACTCCTTCCTGCCCATTTGCTAGTGCATTCCTTAGGCACTCACCCATTTTGGCAAAGTCAGCCCTCCTAAAGTCCAGTACTTTTGCCTTTGTATGGCTTGATTCTATTGCTGTGTTTATTGTGAAGCATACTGTTAGATGGTCGCTAGTTCCCAGATGGCTACCCAGTTCTACATCTGTGATCCTCTCCATCTCCATTTGAGAGAACCAGGTCTAAGATTGCGCCCTCTCAAGTGGGCTCCAATACTAGTTGTCTAAGGTATGCCCCCTGTAGGGCATCTAGAATAACCCCACTCTTCAAAGTGGCTGCTGCAACTGCACGCCAGTTAACATCTGGATAACATACAGATCCCTACCCCAATATTGTTTAACCAGGTGAGACACACCAAGCTGAAAGCTTGTTTACTGGTGCAACCTGGGAGCACAGGGAAGTTAAGTGACTTGCTCAGGATCACACAGTATGCAAGTGGGGGCTGTGGGATTCAAACCCAAGTCTCCAGATTTGCAGCTCAGAGTCTTAAACCACTGTGCTATACTGCCTCCAGGCATAGGTCAACACAGTATACAAAATCATACAATCAACAGTAAAATATAATTCATACAGAATATAGATAAAATACCATTATAAAATAAAGGCATATGCAGTGAATGGTGTTGAAGAACCCAAGAGAGGCAAGTCATCTAGTAACAAGCACCCCGAGAATGAACTCAAGTAATACACACTGGTCAGTAGTAAAAGCCAGTGTTGTAGTAGCTCTTAAACGAGGCAGGGGGGAGTAAAAGGAACCCAGCTGGCTCATCAGGAGGGGAACCATAAGGGTAGAAGGAAGTGGGAGAGCTAGGGGGTGGACACAGAGAAAGGCTTAGCCGCAGGTACAATTTATGAGAGGAAACTGAATTGTGTAGGGCTGTAGAGACGGAGTAGGGAGAGGATGAGTGGCTGATTTGGTGGGGGAAGAGAAAGAGAGAAAGAGTTCCATAGTTTAAGGAAGCGGTGCAAGAAGGCCATTTGACCTGCAGTGGTCTGCCGGCGAGAGACTAGCATTTGGCAGGAGTCAAAGGATCTAAAGGCATGAGCTGGGGGGGGGGGGGGAAAAGAAGAGAAGAGGCCAGATAGGACAGGACGACACCAAACCATAATTCAGATGCAAAATTTTGCACAGTGGAGGAGACATCAGTTTTCTAGTGATAGAAAAGCCAAGGAGTAGTAGAGGTTGCAGTGGTCAGTGAGAGGTGGAGTGTCCAAGGCAAAGTGGCAGAAGGAATTAAAGAGTCCAATCTGGATAAGGTAGACTTGGGAGCAGCACTGTGGACTATGTCACAGTAGTCAAAAATAGGTAGAATCATCTTCTGGACAATTTCACATCTGGCCAGTAGTAGGAGGTTACTATGGTTCCTGTATAATGCGCTGAGCATGGGGCGCAGCTTTTTCAGGATTGCATCAACATGACTAGAGAAGCCAAGGTGTTGGTCCAGCCACACCCCAAGGTACCTAAAGGAAGTGGTGTCCTCAAGGACCATCCTGTCAAGGGTATGGAAGGATGGGAGAGAGGGGAGCCTGGAAAGTATTTGTCTAGTGCCAAAAAGTCATCGAGACTGTCTTCTTGGAGTTAAGCAAGAGCTGATGGGAGCTGAACCTTACTGAAGTCAGGCTGGAGTCTGGCAGCTTCATCAGCAGGGGACTGGCCAGTGGTGAAGAGTATCATGTCATCCGCGTACATGTGTAAGGAGGTGGATGTGCAGACTGAGGGAAGGTCATTGAGAAATATGGAGAAAACGACAGGGCCCAACAATGACCTCTGCGGTACCCAAGTGCTAATACGAGCGGGTGGGGGAGAGAAGAGTGGAGTCAGCTATTCTGACTGGGTCTCTATGTACCTAAACAGGTAGACGCTGAATCATTAGGAGGTGTATTTTGCATTCTTGTACCAGGGAGGAAAGCCAGTATGTCCTCGTTGGTGGGGGGGGGCTAGGAGGGAGGGGATTGACATTTTAGTAAGTGGTGTAGGGTGTAATAAGCAGACAAGGGGACGAGGGTGGCGCAAGGCCGGACTGGGTAGAGAGTCCAACTAATGGAGACTGGAGTAGGAGTTGAGAGGGCGGTTGCTTGGATGTGGGGCATGAATGGGCATAACAGGTCAGGGGTTGGAAGAGATGGTTAAGGTGCGACGGCAAGGAGAGGGAGATAAAGTACTAGAAGGAGAGTGCAGAGTGACCTAAATATGGGAGGAGACAGTCGTGGGCAAGAGAGAATTTGTGTGGGCTGTTCAGGCGGGACAGCAAGTAACAGGAACAGTAACGGAGTAACAGTAGAAAGAAGGGAGGGAAGGTACTGCAGGTAATGGTGCTGATTACCATAGACAGAGGAGAAACAGCGCAGGTAGCGAAGATGAAATAGGGGGGAGGTGGAGGAGGATTGTACTAGTAGAGTTTAGTACTGAAGTTGGCACCAGTGTTAATAGTGTTAAAGCACAGGAGAATGGCAGCAGAGAGGCAGAGCGAGCTGTAGTCCAGGGATTGGAGCCAATCCATTGTGGTTCACCGCAATGCTTCTGCCAATCGGAGTCTGCTTCCCACCAGCACCAAACACTGGAGGAGTGGAGATATTGGGACCATACCTGCTGGAGATTCTTGTGAGCAGCTGGCTTGGAGGTGCGAGCAGCAGCTTCTTACATATCAGGGCTTAAAGCTCAGAAACTCTCCAAGCGGAGGTCACAGCAACTAAAAATAATGCTTTCAAGAAAGAAAACAAAGTTTGCATTCCACAGCAGGCTTGAACAGGAGGGGGTAAGCTTCTCAAGCATAAATGAGATCCCAGGGTGGTACGGATCGCTGATGGGAGGCTTAATGTGCAGTATGCTCCTGAGAAAGTTGCGGGACAAGTCTGGCTGAGCGAGGGTTTTCCCTTCCACAGGTGCGTGATAAATAGAGATTGCAGGGAGATGCACCTTAATGGAGAAGTAGCTCAAGCTCTGGATCGAAAAGGAGAGGAAATACTTTAAAATAGAGTTCACTGGCCAGGTAAATGGGTCCAAGTGATTGGTAGAAGCCCACAAACAGAATTTTTTCCACTTCATAGCGTAAGTGGACCTAGTCGAGGGCTTTCTTGCTGCAATAAGAACATCTGCCACCTCTTGGGAGACTCTGTACTTCGATTTTGACTAAGTCTGCAGGAGCCGCCCATGAAGATGCAGGGACTTAAGGTCTGGATGGACCAAGGTGCCCTGATCCTGCAAAAGCAAGTGCGAGCTCAATGGCAGCTGTATCGGAGGCTCCACCGCCAGCTATTGAAGTGGGACCCAAATCTGCGGAGGCCAATTGGGGGGGGTATAGAGATGATTAGGATCATCTCTGCCCCTTTGGCCTTTAACTTCAGGAGAAGTCTCTGAAAAATAAGGGGGGGAGGTGTAAAGAAACCTCCTTGACCAACAGAGGGACAAAGTGTCAGGTCAGAAAACACCAGGCCTGGGCTCTAGCACGCATAATCTGGGAAGTTTGGCGTTGACTGGTGATGCAAAGAGGTTCAATTCTGGATGGCCCCAATCGGTCAAGTAGCTGGTCTGCTACTGACTGAAAAAGCTCCCACTCGTGGGCCTTGGATAGAGACCTGCTTAGGCTGCCGGCCAAGGTGTTTTGGACACCTGGAATATGAACAGCGGTGAGGTCTAGGGGTGATCCAGGGCTCAATACCAGACCCTCATCGCCTCCTGGCAAAGGAGGCAAGAATGTGTGCCCCCTTGCTAACGGACATAAAACAATCAACATGTTGTGCACCTGGATGAAAAGAGGGCCTGGTGAAAGGTCAGACAATTGTCTGCAGAGCGTTCAGGATCACTCGCATTCTTAGCACATTGATGTGGAGTGTCTGCTTGTCTGGAAACCAGTTCCCTTGGGTCTGTCTGTTCTCCAGGTGAGCACCCCAACCAAAACCAGAAGTGGCTGTGGTCAGAACCAGTCTTGGGGGCTCCTGCCAGAAGGGGGATCCCTCTGCCCAGGTTGGAGGGGTCTAGCCACCAGGACAGTATCCTTCGAACTAGGTTGGAGATAATTATCTGCTGATCTAGGTCAGACCTCTGGTCCCACTGTACCTTGAGCATCTACTGAGGGACCCTCGTATGGAGGCAGGTCAAGGGAACTATAGGAATGGCTGCCACCATGTACCTCAGAAGCCTGAGGAAAGTCCTGGCTGGGACCTGTGCAGCCATGGACACCACTTGAGCCAAATTCCTTAGGTGATCTCCCCAGTCTTCTGGGAGAAAGGTAATGACCTGAACCGTGTCCAGGATTCTTCGATGAATTGGAGTAGTTGACTGGGCCATAGGGATGACTTTGGAAGGTTCAGGGTGATACCCAACTCTCGGAAGAGTGTAAAGGTGTCTCCTTGAGTGCGAAGAAGTTGAGCTCTGGAAGGAGCTGCCAGAAGCCAGTCATCCAGGTAAGGGAAACACATAATGGCCCTGGCGTCGCAAGGCCGCAGCCACCACCACTAGGCACTTGGTGAAGATTCGAGGAGCAGAGGAGAAGCTGAACGGCAAGGCTCAAAACGGATAATGCCTCCCCTGGAAGTGGAACCTCAAACTTCCGATAGGGAGAAAAACCAGAATGTGCAGGCAGGCATCCTGCATGTCCAGGGAGCAGAGCCAGTCCCCTTTGTGCAAGAAGGGGGAGAGACCTGGAAGCGTGACCATCCTGAGCCTTTTGTACTCGATAGAGATTTAATGAGTTCAGGTCCAGAATGGGCCAGAGGTTTCCGGTCTTTTTTGGGACTGTAAAGAAATAGGATTAAATAACACTGTCCCAGTTTCAGGGCAACCAGCTCTACTGCCCTCTTCCACAGAAAGGCCTGAATCTCTTCTATAAGGGGTATGTGAGAAGAATGATAATGGAAGGACCCTGGTGGCTGGTCTGGAGAAACTCTACAGCATGTCTGCTCCTGATAAGATCCAACACCCAGAGGTCTGTGATAATGTTGCTCCATCTCTCTTGGATGAGGGAGAAGCGAGCAACCCCCTACTGCCTCCCCCATGGCCTCCACTGGAGGGGGAGGCAGGTAGTTAGTCAATGGGCAGATCCGGGAACCAGCAGAGAAGACTGGAGGGCTTGGGGTCTCAAGGTAGATCTCCAAGGAGTTTGGGTTGTAACCTTCCTCTTGAAGCCTCCTCTCTGCTGGGACTGATTGTGGGAATTCTGCCCTGAGGACTTGTGAAAGAGCCATTTATGAAAAGGCCCCTGGTCCCCCTTGTGGACTGACCAGATAGCCAGACTCCTGGAGATAAGTTCATATTTCTCCTTCTCCTCCCCCTCCCTGAACAGCACAGAACCTTGGAAGGAAAGTCCAGGATACCGGACTGCAGATCCTGGGAGAATCCAGAGACTAAGCCAGGCATGGCACCTAAGGCACATTAAGAGGCCCTCAGAACATGAGTGCCACATCCGATCCAGACTTGAGAATTTCAAGGAGCTCAGTCTTCTGAGTCGAGTCTGGCAAGGCTTGAGCAACCTCTAATCCTTTCTCCCACAATGCATTCTGGTACTGAACCATGTGTGTATGAGAAAGTTTGGAGGTAGAATATATTTTCTTGCCCACCTGCTCTAGAAACCTGGACTCTGGGTCAGGAGGCTGTGAACTAGGCATTTCAGCTTCTTGTCGTGAGCAGTCACAATTACCATAGAGTCCACCTGAAGGTGTTCTGCCAGAAAAGGCTCCTCCCTCGGCGCTCCATACAGCCTGTCCGGCTTTTTAGAGACCGCCAGAATGGTACTGGGATGCTTCCATGCAATCCTGATAAGATCCTGGAATGTATCCACTAGAGGAGGAATGAACAAGGGCTTTGGCTCCTTCTGCCTCAGGTACTTGGCTAACCTCCGTTGCTCTGGATCCAGATCCTCAGTCTCCCATCCACTGGAGGTCTGGATATGCCTCATGATGTCCATAAAGGTTGGATCGTCAGGAGGTGATCTGGGGGGTATCCTTCCTATCTGGCGAGATGTACCTATCCCGAGATAGAGCTACCAGAGCCGGACATGGTAGAAGCAGACATCAAGGCTCCAGAAGAATGGTATCCCAATCTAGTAGATCTATGCCCTTTGAGCGCTGCCCACTGGATGACAGATGCCAGCTATCGGACCGGTGACAGCTATGGGACTGGTGATGGCTGGTGGAGTGCAGATGACGGCTATCAGACCATCTACGGCTGTCAGACCACCCACGGCTAGAGGAGCGGTGGTAGCAGGGGCTGTGAAAGTGACGTCTGTGTCACTGTCCCCTGTGCATAGTCCTGCCAGAGAGTCAGTCGGGCTGCGAGATTGTGACTTGGGCTTAAGAGTGGGTGAAGACGGGATGTCCCCCCCCCCAGTCCCAATCCTTCTCCACATCCAGATTCAGAGCACCAGTCAGCTGCAGAGGAAGCAGATCTCGTTTAACCTGGCTCCACCAGAATTGGAAGACTTCGGTTAGTTCCTCCTTAGAGGACTGGGGAACCAGATGCAAGGTCAACCAGTGAAGGTGGAGCGACAGAGGCAGTAGGGAGATCCGACTGGTCCTGAGGCGAAGGGGTAGCCCGATCCCCTTGATCATCAGGGTTAGAGGGCTCTTGGACTGGCAAGACAGTCAGGTCCAGAGAGGCCACCCCCGACATAGGTCCCGAGGTCTTACCCGGTGACTGTCTGGAACCGTTTTGTGGACTGTTGTCGGCTGGGACATGGTCTTGAAAAAGACTGAGGTACAGTGAGCCGAAGTCGGCTTGAGGACAGACTCCTGACCCTGGTGTTCATGGGTCTTACCTGGAGCCCCAGGAAAGACAGTCAAGACCTTGCGCGAAGGGACCAAAGTCCCCACACCAGAAGAAGTGGTTCCAAACCCCCAAGGCAGAGGGTGACCACAAAAGGTGTGGCCCTCACTTTCAGGATGACCAAGGCCGGGGTAGAACAGCCCGAGCCTTGCTTTCCACTCGGAGTTTTGGCAGGAGTCCTACTTTCTAGAAGAGTGGCAGGAGTGATCCGAGCCCCTGGAGTTGGAATATGAGAATGTGGAACCTGGAGTGAGAGTGCCCCTTACACCTACTCTGGTCCTTCTCATAGGACTTACGGTGGCCCAAATCCTTCTCCTCCTCGTGTTTAGGTGGTTGAGAAGAAGAGTAAGACTTCTCCGCTGGTGAGCCTTGCATGGCGGCCAGCTGCTGTTCCTTGAAAAAAATAAGTATTACACTGAAAATGCTTGTTTGAGCACTAGAAGGCGACCAGAGAGCGCCGAAGCAACAGGTTGACGGCAGGAAAAGAATGCAGGTGGGGCTGGGGATCGCCCCCTTATGTATCAGACAGCATCTGGGGTGGTCCCAGCTGAAAACTGCTAGCTAGATTTCTGTGGGGTTCTAGTGCTTGGCGGCCTAGTCCTTATGGTGATAGCTTGCTGAAAGAGCTCCCACTCGAAGAAAGATAGACAGCGTTGTTTCCCTGCAGGTCTGGACGAGTGGTCAGCGGAATAAAAAAAAACTGGGGAATAAAGAAAGCTGCCCACATTTTATAGGCGATACTGTAAGTCACTGTGGGTGGCTCCAGCTAGCAAAATGTTTCCAAGTGGTCCTAAAGCAGATGGTTTACAGTTCAAAGGTGTCGCCCACTACAGGCATTCTCCTCGAAGATCACCCACTTACGGCTCAAATTTTTTTATTTATATAAATACATTAGATCTTACTGTATTGCTTAAGGACTGTGCTGACAAGTCACGTCAGTAGACACACCAGTGGCCATCTTGTGCATAGGAAGTCACCAGGTGTGCATGAGATGGCCACGGGCAGGTCTGCAGACATGACAGTCGATGCAATCTTTGTGCATTAACCACCGTTTTCCCTTTTGTTCGGTAACTTGATGAAATCCAGTCCTCTCATATCTTCTTCCATAGATTCTCATGGAAGTGGGTGCAGATGGAAATAGCCAGAAAAGAAAGAAAATAAAACACAAGAAAAACACACTCGCTGCACATCAAGTTTGTTCTTTTATTTAGCAGCCACTGAAATCCCTCTCCAAGAGGGTAGAAAACTTTAGGTACACCTCTGAAATACTCTCACCAGCTGCTAAAGCACTGCGACAGAAGCTGGACATTTTCAATCTCTATTGAAAAGGACAGGACACGACAAAACCTTTCAAAGGCAAAAATATTAAAATATATACTCTAGACTCACAACACAAGGACTTTTTTCGTTCCATAAACTACAGTATTTAGGTGACATGTTTTCTGAACAAAGAGCAAGTCCCAAAATGGTAAACCGTGGTATCAAACAACTTGCCCCTAAAGACCATCAGTAGTTTTTACTGGGCCAATTAATGGCCATTTACATTTTGGGACCCATCTATTGCACAGGGTAAGTACTAAAGCATTGCAGTGTCATCCGGAGAAGCTGTGTGAGGGGTGGAAAACTTGTACCACAAAAGGACTCTTCCTTTAGACATTGCTCAAGGCCTCCACTCCAGGAAGAACTTTGCCTACAGGGGAAGAAAAATAAAAGGTTACAGAACTAATCCACAGTTGCTTATTGCGTTTGCTTAGAAATAGTTGGTATACAATCTCACAATTATTGTCATGGTGCAGGGATCATAAGCAGACAAACTGGGCAGTTTTACAGACAGTTGTGAACAAGTGCTCCATAATGATTATAAGAATATAAATTTGAGTGGGTGACGTACTGCGAACATTAACAGTGAGGCTGCTGATAAACTGACAAGTGACTAAGATGAAAATTAAAGAGACTGTTGGATATTGATTCAAAGGCAAAATTGGGTCTTCAAGTTGCTACAAACCACTAATGTGGTATTCAGAAGTTAATGGTTTTTGAAAAACAATAGCTTGTAGTAATAAGTAACTCATAAGACTGTATAAAACCTATGTTAGGCCAAGTGTTATTGTATTGCCAGTGCTGGCAAGATGCAGGGCCACCAACAATTCAGTCTCAGAATTGGTTTTCATACAGATTTTGATTCTCTTTGGAAAAAGGTCAGAATCAAAAGTAGTTCTTAATTTGAAGACAGGCAGGTTCATGTCAAGTTTATGCATCTTTTTTCACTTTGCCAACATGAAATAAAACTGAGACTTGCTGGTGGAGAGTTCCTCTCTTTGAGAACAGAATCTGAACTTGCGAGTTATGAGAGAGATTACACACAGACACACACACACACACACACACACACACACACACACACACACACACACACATTATATAATATATACAAACACACACACACACACACACACACACACACACACACACACACACACACACACACACACACACACAGAAATGCCAAGCAATCATACATAAGGCTGGGCGCCCGTCGTGCGCAGCAGTTGGATTTCCGCTGACGCACTGGCAACCGGGTTCGGGAACGACTCGGGTCATCAGAGGGCTGGCCGGGGAGAAGGATCGAGCGCCCCACGGACTGCTCTCCTCTCCGGGGAGGGCTGGGGTGGCAGTCGGCGCCAAAGGGACCTAGCGGAGGCTGAGGATCACCCTCACCAGCAGTGCCCTGCGATCCAGGGGGTGGGGGAGGCAGGGCAGATGCTTAGCGTCATTGCATCCCGCCTCCCTCAGGGTGTGGGCTAATGGGGTAAAAGCCACGCGAAGCGTCTATATGACGCTTTACTCCGGGATACCCTGATTGGCCACCAGGGCCGTTCCCCGACCAGTTAATAGTTCATGGGTCCGATGATCGGGGTGGAACGCGCCCTACTCTCTGGGGCAAGCCAGGGGATGACTGGGGAGTCGGCAATGTCCGGTGGCCGGGGATCCCGGAGTTCCGTGACCAAGCTGAGGACGGACGTGGGGCATGGAAATAAAGAGCAGAATTTAAAAAAAAAAAAAAAATACATAAGGCTGTTTTTCAATAGCAAGGTTTTTGTGGTAACAGACCTCAAGAGTACAGCACGAGAGGTCTCATTACCACAGAAACACTGAGATCGAAAAACAGCTTTGCTGTGTATGGTTGGTAACACAAAATATTTTATAGTGTATAGGAAACCAGTAATGTAATCCTGTGTCCTTACTGTGACAGTTTTTCTCCAGTACCACCGCAGCAGCCACTTTAAGAAGGTCGGAGGTTTCAGGAACGCACATGCGCAAAATCGTTCTATCATGTTGTGCTGCAGTAGTGACGTCGCTAGTGCAGCACAACTTCGTGCCGTTGCTACTGCAGTACAACAATCCCATTCTTGGGATGGAATTCCATCCAGAACATTCCACACACTATAAATGCTCTTGTGCAATGCATGTTACCATACAAGAGCAGAGTCCCAGGTATCCTGTATCTTACCAAATAAGATTTTTTCCCCCTCATGAGGGCAAACAGGGTCATAGACATGAATATTTAAAGACAGATATGTCTTGCATCCAGTTTTGGATTCTCCTGCACTATAAGAGGTCCATCTACATGCCTGTGTGTGAAAGAAATTGTTACAGACCTCAGCCACTTACATACTTATCCCTTCTCATTTTCTTCCCCTCACTTACGTAACTTAAGAAAATCTTATCCCCTTTAGCTACCCCTTTGGTTATCCTTTCCTCTGTGCTTTGGCTCCCTTCACTGCTTTTCCTGCTTCCCTCTGTTTTACTTGATATACCTCCCTATCCCACTCACTAGGGAGTTTCCTTATACCTCCTTAATGCCACCTTTCCTTCTCGCCACCTTGGCCACGTCCCTAGAGAACCTTAACAGTCTTTTCCATCTACTTTTACTTGCCTTATGCAGAGGCTGGCTGCTTTAATCATGACTTCACTTATTTTGTGCCTCCCCCACCCCGGCAGTTTGAGAGTCTTCCATTTTTCTTTAAAATCTGTCCCCTAAAGTCCAGGGCCCTCATCCTCATGTGGTCAGCCTCTGTCCCCATCTTAATGTTAAACCACACTCTACGGTCATCACTGGTACCTACGGGACTGCCCACTGCAACGTCTACAATGCTGTCCCCATTTGTAAGCACCAGGTTTGGCACTGCCTTGGCCCTAATGTGTTTTTAACTAGCTGCCCGAGAAAAGCCTCCACCTTGTAGCGAGTCAAGGATGGCCCAGCTCCTTACCAAAGCTGCAGCTGGAAGGCTCCACATCGGACAGATTGAAGTCGCACACTAGCAGCGCCTCCCACTTACTTGCTATCCTGATTGAGGTTTCCCCTAGTGCCTTATCCAACTCCTCTCCCTGTGCTGGAGGTCTGTATACCACTCCTGTCCAGACAGCAGCCCCAGAGCCATCTCTGAGCCGTCTCCAGGATGACCCACAGTACCTGCAGCCCTTCATTTTCCTCCTGGTGCCCCGGTACCTTCATGGCCTTAATTCCCTCCCTCACAAAAAGTACAATCCCTCCTCCCCTCCCCTCCATGGCTCTCCTGAACAGAGTAGCCCAGTATGGTCATGTCCCAATCATGGCAGTCTGTGCACCATGATACTATTATGGCTACCAAATCCAGGATTGCCTCTGCCACAATGGCTTCCAGGTCAGAATTTTTTGTCCCAGGCCCCTTGCATAGGTGCACATGGCTCTTCATAATTTACTCTGCCCCCTCTATGTGTGCTGTTCCCTGAAGCTCCCCCTGACCCAAACTCTTCCTTTTACTTTGTCCATCACCCGTTTCCTTTATTCCCCCTTCCTCCCATTTATACCCACTTTGTCCCCAACCCCAGACTTCTTGCACCCCTGCCTTAGAGGAGTTTACTCCCCTTGGGCCCAAAATGTTCTACTCTGGGGACTGAATACAGGCCCTGTACCCTTTACTGCATGGTAGCCTGTAGCTCTATCATTGCCATGCATGGTCCTGTGTTATTCTTCACGTGTGTCCCTCTCCCTCCCTCTCTCTCTCTCTCTCCCCCCATATCTCCCCTGCCCCCCGCCCCAAAAGAAAACAAACAAAAAAAAAACTCAAACAGGCATTTTATGGAACCAAAATAATGTCGGTCTGAGCTAAGAGAAGATTCAGCCAATTACCTTCCAAGAGCTCCAAGCTAGCTCCACCTCCAGTGCTGACATGGCTGACTTTGTCCTCTGTATCCCATTTGACGCAGCAGGTGGCTGTATCCCCACCACCTGTAGAGCAAGACAAAATTAAGAGAAGGCTGTAATGTAGAACAATTACATAAAGTGTAGTAGTGCGTTTAATAACAGATTGCAAAATAAGTATACATCTTTTGTGCGACCCAAAACGTACTGTAACGTTTTATACACAACTAGGATAATTTATTTAAACATTTGGTGACTGCGAAATGCACACTAAGCCAAGGCTCGTTTCCAGGTGCAACCCAGGGAACAGGGAACAAGGGACTCAGTTTACAAATCCAACAGAACATACAGGAAGCATATAAGACATACAAGATTAGGACTTAGTACTGTACACCAAACATTGTTTGTTCACCGTTAATAAATATAAAACACAATAATATAAGTTTTAAAATTCAGGGAATCTAAATATTGAGGTTTGAAGTAGGTGTTTTAAGTTGTCTGCCTGAATCAACATATACAAGAAGTGCTTTAAGTGGGTCTAACTTTACTTTGGTGAACATAATCACAGCATCACAATGGCTGACGTTAATGTATCCGATATTATTGCCTTGATGGTCCAGGAAGGATCCGTTGTAAAATTCTCAGTATGCCAAATGTTTGATCCAAAAACAGTTCTGTCATTGCTGCAGAAGTGTGTAATAAATATCAACTTCTTATCACCTTGCAAACCGAGAATACAAGGCTGAGCGAAGAGCTTAAGCAGGCTAATGAAACTGTCAAAATACGGCAATTTATGAACTCCGTGAATACTGAGGAGTCACACATTAACAGTACTAATATTGTACAAAAGAAAAGAACTAGGGGCATCAGAGGATAATACGGATCCCACTGACTCAAGAGGTAGAAAAAAAAAAAAAAAAAAAAGCCAAACCTCCCTCTCAGACCCCTACTCCTCACAATAGGTTCTTGTGCTCAACAAACCAGGAAACTACCACTGAGAATTCAGATACAATTTCCCTAACCGAAAGGCTAGTCATAGGGAATTCTATTATTAGACTAACTGATAGTCATATCTATGGAAACGCTGAAGAAAGTACAGTGCCACGTCTCCCTGGTGCAAAAATACAAGACGTAGCTGATGTGCTGGGCAATATTAATTTGCCAGATAAAGGTCATTACCCTTCATGGTGGTACTAACAAAGTGGGATATATGCACAAGAAGGATATTTGTACAGAACTATTGGAACTAGGGGGGGGGGAAAAAAATGAAACCTAGGGGACACCAGATTGCAATCTTGGGCATCCTTCTCATTCCAAAAGCTCATCCTGGGAAAAAAACAAACCATGACACTATTCAACGAATACACACAAGAATTCAACACTGGTGCAGTAATAGTGGTTTAACCTTTATTGATAATTGGGAACCACTTTATAAGAAACAAGTGGTTTTCAAAAGATGGGCTGCATCTTAATAAAATTGGGGCAAGATTAGCAGAAAATTTGGAGGAAACTCTGAACCATCTCAGCCTTAACTGACTAGCTGAGTCCACTGACAAAAACGATACTGCAAGGATAACAAAACAAAAACACTATCCAAAAAACAAAAACAAACCCAAAATCAAATCAGTCTCATCATTCAATGCCAGAAGTATTAGTAACAAACTTGAATTGCGTGCACTAATCGCTGATAATCCATTCGGCATTATTTCTATTACAGAAACCTGGTGGCCGGACAAATGTGAAAAATGGGATGCAAAACTGGATGGCTACACACTATATACCCAGAATAGATTTGACAAAAAGGGAGAGAGGGTCTCTGTACGTAAAAAAATACCTTAAATTCAATTAATATATCCCATAAATCATGGGTCCTTAACTGTGACACAGAATCTTTATGGATAAGAATATGTGGGGAAAGGTCTCAGTCTATTATAATAGGCACTATATACCGTGCCCTTGCATCAACGATAGAGGTTACTGAAAGCATTATTACAGAAACCTAAACAGCTGGAGAAATATCTGAATTGGTGATATTAAGAGATTTCAATATGCCTGATATTGCTTGGCAAAATAACCATGCAACTGGATCCTCTGCAAAATGATTTGACTGATGCAATAAAAATAATTTGCCACAACATATGACTTCACCAACTAGAGGGCACAGCGTACAAGACCTAGTCCTAAGTTCTGAGCAAATACAAAGAAAAGACTGTAAAACTAGTTCCCCCATTGGCAACAGTGACTATGATTCGATAATGTCTGCAATCAAATATGAACATGTTGCACTACGTGGACACAGTGAAATATTGCTTTATGACAAGGCAGATAAAAAAAAAAAAAAAAAAATACAGAGTCTGGAATGATTGGATTGGGCATCCTTGCTCAATAAATGTGGATCTGATGTGAGATACAATTAAAAATATTATTTTAGGCCTGAGTGAACAGTATATTCCCCAAATAAAAACAGGAACACTGCCAAACGCCCTATGTGGCTAAGAACATAAAAAAAGCTAATAAAAATATAAAAATCACTTAAAAAAAAAAAAAATGAAACACTATTCTTTAAAAACTGCACAAAGAGCTTGTAAAAAGGCAATTAGAAAGGCAAACAAGCATTTGTCAATGCCGAATGTTTGCTTGCTGGCATTAGCAGTTGAAGTGCAGGAGTTAGACAGATGCAGTATAGGAATGGCATTGAAGTACTGAACTGACGCCAACTCCACCCTCACCCTGCAGAGATGGACAGGCATTGGGGTGTGCCTCTGGGCTGTCGCCCATGATGTCATGACATTTCACCTCACTCTACCCTTCAGACACTGACAAGTGTCGAGGGATGCCTTGGGGTGTTTGGGCTTTACATTCACCTCATTCCATAAGAAAATACACTGAAATGGGTGCAGTATAGGAGAATGGGGTGAAATCTGGGAGCAAATGGTCCCATGCACACCTCGATGCCTATCACCGGCTGCACGGTGGGGGTGGAATGGCATGAGTATTACTGTCGACAATCCTAAGTCACACTCCTGATGCCCGTCAGTCCCTACAGGGTAGGGCGCTATGGTCAAAAACTCTTAACACCCTGGGCGTTTCTTGTTTTTTTCCTCCAAGTTTTCCACATGAGCTTTTTGTGACCTCATTGCATGAACAGTGACACTATCAGTTCTTCAGGCGAAAGGTGATTTTGCACAGCAACTGTGCCACTGGGCACCACAGGTGCGAAGACACATTTCGAACAGGATGTGAAAAGTGACAGGTGTACTGTTCATGAGGAGGTGTAAAAAAAATGGCACAGTTGAAAATCTGGAGTGAAAATAAACAAACGCTGGTAAAGCCATGAGCACGCGTAGAAAATACAGGTTACTCACCTGTAACAGGAGTTCTAGGAATGGTATATGTTGTTCATCCACACTCATTGGCAGTATCCTTGCCGCTTTAAATCTTGCCGGAAGGTCTTCAAGCTTGCTCCTCCCACCACCGGGTGGTATAACTCGCTCCGCCCATGGCGTAGATCTGGCCGCTGGAAGCTCAGGTTGTCTTAGTCGCCGGGGGAGGTCGGGTGGTCGTGGTGGATGAACAACATATACCATTCTAGAACTCCTGTTACAGGTGAGTAACCTGTATTTAGGACATGGATATGTTGTTCATCCACACTCATTGGCAGACTCTAGTGTTCTCCGGGAGGAGGGAGGCAAGACGCACACCCCATATACTTACTTGGGAAAGAGAGACTGAGAACGAGGGCCCAAAACCAGCATCCCGGCGTGACTCAAGGTCGATGGTAGTGGGTAATGAAGGTGTTTGCTGACTTCCAGGTAGCAGCCCTGCAGATTTCCTGGATAGGGACGCCCCTGGAAGCAGCCACCGTTGCAAAAGTATGGGTAGAATGAGCTCTTATCCTCTGGAGGCTCCATGCCCGCTAACTTATAGCAGAGATCTATGCAGGAGGTTACCCACTGCCTATATCGCTTGGCTGCAGGTCTGCCAGATGCTGACTTCAGCGTGGGTGACAAACAGCTGGCGAACCTCCCGAATTTCCAGCCGCGCCTATAACAAGCGAGCGCCTTCTAGGATCCAGAGTATGGAGCCTATATTCGGCCTCCGAGGTGTGATTGGGGTAGAACACCGCAGAGTCACACCTGGTTAAGGTGAAACTCACACCACCTTCGAAGGAATTTCGGTGGGGTGAGGACAACCCTTGTCCCTGTGGAAGACCAGGTAAGGAGACTCATGGAAAGCCCTGGAGCCTCCCATCCTTCTGGCTGACGGATAGCCACCAAGAAGGCGGTCTTCCACGACAGGTGAGAGAGAGCACACCTGTGCATAGGTTCGAATGGCTTGCCCATGAGCTTCTGGCCAGTACCAGCAGTAGATCCCACGGAGGTGGGGGTTCAGACTGGAGGAAATGTGATCAAGGCCTTTGAAAAAGCGCCAGACCACCTTCTCTCTATGCCACTTCGACTGCTTCCCGCCCGCGCCTGTAAGCAGAGATGGCTGCTAGGTGCACCCTTAGGGTGCACTGACCTAAGCCCTTGACTTGAAAGGACCATAAGCAGTCCAAGATGCTTGCTAGGAACAGGAGGAAGGGTCCAAGCCTCTGTTCTGACACCAAATGGAAAACTTTTTCCATTTGAAGGCATAGCATTTTCTGGTCGACTCTACGGGACGCCTCAACTACATTGAGAGGGACCGTCGAAAGACCCAAAGCCTGGAACTCTAGCCGCTCAGGAACCAGGCGCAGGTGCAGGGATTGAAGGTCCGGATGGAACACCTTCCCTGATTGACTGAGAGCAGGTCCGGGCGAGCTGGAAGCTGTCGTGAGTCCTGGAGCTGAGACTGAGGAGATCTGGTACCGAACTGGCGAGGCCAGTCTGGGGCTATCAGAATCACCTCGCGCCTTGTCCCTCCTCGCTTTGAGAAGCACCTTGTGGATCAAGGGAAATGGGGGAAGGGCGAAAGAGGCCCGGGGTCCATTGCCCGAGAAGGCATCCCCTGCAGCGAGCCCCTGCTGAGGGGGGCGGCATGGAACAGACTCAGCTTCGCTCTCCGTGGAGGCAAACAGGTCCACCTGAGGTGTGCCCCAAAGGGAGAACAGATGCTGTACTACCTCCGCGAGGGAGAGACCACTGTGGGATGCAGCCCTCATCCGCCCAGGGCATCGGCCAGGGTGTTGGAGGTCCCTGCCACGTGAAAGGCTAGAGATCCGCCCAGGCTGCGCACGAGTGACTAAAGGAGAGCTTCCTTGCATAGAAGCATGGAGTTGGTTCCGTTCCTGGCGGTTTAGATAGTACATGGTCGTGGTATTGTCCGGCCTGACTGGACCACTTGACCCCGGAGGAACGGAGCAAAGGCGGTGAGAGCTAGGGCGGACCGCCTGAGCTCCAGCAGGTTGATGTGGCATCGGACCTCTGCTGGGACCAGAGGCCATGAGCCCTGTTACCCCCAGATGGGCACCCCAACCCATCAGAGAGGCATCGTCGACAGAGAGACCGCTGGCTCGGGCGGACGAACGGGATGCCCTCCTGCAATTGATCTGAACGGTCCACCACTGGAGAGCATTCCACATCCCCTGTGTCACCGCGCTGCTGGTCCAAGGGATCGTGAAAGGCCATGACCACTGGGCTGGCCAGTCTCCACTGAAGGGGACGTATGTTCCAGCGGGCCCAACGGACCACGCTGGTACAGGCCGCCATGAGACCCAGGAGGCGAGGAAGTCCCGGCAGGGATGCAATTGCCCAACCAGAAATGATCGGGCAAAGGAGGAAAGAACGGCCCTGTCCGCGGAGCCGCGGCTTGCTCAAGAGAGTCGAGCTGCGCCTCATGAATAAAATCACCTGCTTCGCCCGAGTTCGACTTGGCCTCGCTGACAAGGAGGCTCCAGTTGAGAGCAGACCTGAGGGCCAGATTCTGACCACTCCGCCCCTTCCTGAGGGAGCTGGCACAGCCAGTCGTCCAGGTAAGGTACTACCCGACTCTCGCCAAGAGGAATGCTGTCACCACTGCTATGCATTTGGTGAAGACCGAGCTGGATACGTCAGGGCATGGCTTGAATCAAGAGAGATCCTTCCGCTGGAAGCGAAGGAATCTCGGTGAGACGGACGGATAGGGACGTGGAAAAACGTGCCCTGCAAGTCCAGAGAGCAGAACCACACGCCTGCTCCAAGGGATGGTATTATCTGGAGCCAGAGTGACCATCCTGAAGGTTCGGGACCTTAGGGAACTTGTTTAGGTCGTAGGTCGCAGAATGGGGGCGCCAGCCCCCGTCTGCTTCGGAACCAGGAAGTACCTGGACACAAACCCTGGGTCTGAAGGAGGGTCCACCACCTTCTCTTACCACCTCCTTCCTGGAGGAGGAGAGTGGATGTCGGCTCGGACGAGCCAGTGAGGCTGGGATCCGGTGCTCGAGGGCCACGGCCTGAAGGGTGGTGCCTGCTCGATTCCAGAGGCAGGGCCTCTTCCCACCACCTCCAAGACCCACCTGTCCGTGGTAACAGCGGACCAGGCGGAACGGAAGTGGGGCCGGAGCCGTCTCTACCGGGGACCCAGGGTGGCAGGACGGGGATGGGGGCGACACCCCTCAGCCCGCCACTGGGCAGGCTTGGAGTGAGGGACCGCCGAGGGACCCTCCTGTGCCCCTTTCTCCTGCCCTCCTGTTAGAGGAAGCCGCTGTCTTGGGTTTGGGATGCCAAGGTCGAGCCTGCTGGCCCTGACGTCGTGGTCCGGGCGCTACCGGGGCACACAGTGAAGGACTAAAGGGCTTAGGCTGTGGTTTGCGGTCTTTGGTCCTTCTGAGCCGGAAGAAGAGACCGGTCCAAGGTGGCATTGGACTTCTCGATCCTCTGCAGGTGACCTTCCACCCCAGGGTCAAGAGGTCAGTCCCAAAAGGGAACACTCCGCCAACTTGTGCTGGGTATCCCAAGAGGGTCGGGATATCCTCAGCCAAGCCCGCCGGACGATAGCCACGCGGTCACCACCGATCTGGCACATGAGTCCCTACATCCAAAGCAGTCTGGAGCTGCTGTTTGCCACTGCTCCTGTCCTGGTCCCGCACCTGCTTAACCGTAGTCTGCAGATCGGGCGGGAAGATGAGGGATGACCTCATCCAGGGAGCCCAACAGGCGAGAGAAAAATGTGCCATGAGGACGGGTCAACTGGCCTGGATTTAAGGCCGAGAGAGGACGAGTCGAGACTTTTCTACTCGACATAGTCCAATTTCTTGACTCCTTGTCAGGAGGTTTGTCCACATCCCTACAAGTACAAGGCCTGAAAACGCTTGTCGGTAACCAACCCTCAGCCGAGGGGTGTTCCAAAACCGGACAAGGAACCGTAGGGATCGTGATACTTCTGGCCATATCCTGGCCGAGGCTTGGGCAGGGAAGCAGGGAAGGCTACCGCCAAAGTTCCAGTGCTGGACCCACTATGGCCTCGCCACTGAAAGGCCTCCGCTGGAGAATCCCCTCGGTCCAGAATCGTGAGGGATACCTGGGCCCGCTTGGAACGTGGGTTCAGCCCATCCCCGGTAGACTCCAGATGAGCCGGGCAGGTCCTAGAAGGACGACATTATCGGGCCCATTGGCTGACTTCTGAAGACTCCAAGTCCAGTCGCTTGGAGAAGAAGGAGGAATCATTCGGACCTCGAAGAGTCCTCAAGAGCTGCTTCTGGCCTTCGAGCCACCCTTCACCTGCCGAGGTCGGTCGGAGTGAGGGTAACTGACAGCCGATGGGTAAACCCTGGGCCGACCGAGAATCCTTGCCGGAGCCCCAATTGTGGCTTGGAGGCGGAGGTTCCACCGCTAACGGGTGGAGAAGTTGGCTTTTACCGAACAACCGCCTGGCATAGGCTCGGCAAGTCAGGGGCCAGTCGGCCGCCCGGTGACAGCTACTTAATGGCCGGGCAGGCGCCTGAGTCGCTTTATTCTTTGCCAGAGGAGTTGCCAGAACATATGTCCTCGCACCGCCGACGACTTGATGCCGAAGCCTCATCCGGAGGAGGAGGACGAGGACGAGCGGCGACGCCGGGCTGTCACGAAACAGACCGACCGCCTTGACGGTGGGAACGGGCTGGACCGCTAAGAGGTCCGGAAGACCGGACCGAGAGTCTCGAATTTCGGTCGGTGCAGGAGGTGTCGGCCGGAACCGACACTCCTTCGCCCGGAAGGTCCATCCGAGGGCCCTGGAACCGGAGGCACAGGCGAGCCCCGGGATCCTCAACTTCTCCGGGGAACTGGGAGAGGGGATCTCGGCTGCTAAAGGCTACAGCCTTGCTCTAATGGGTCGAGAGAAAATCTCGACTTCATCAGTGGAGTCTCGGTCAACTGACCTGACGGGGACACCGGTGAGGCCAGTGGTCGAAGCCGAGCGTTTCGACCGGAAGCCGACGGTCACACGGCCCGGGAGAGGGACTTTCCCCGCCCCCAAGAGCCGTCGACGGAGGGAATTTCCAATTTCTTGTCCCTCTTTTGACCGAAAAGGTCCAGCAGACGCAGGCCCCCTTCTCCTTAGTGGAGAGGGACAGACAAAGCCCTCAAAGGAAGCCGTGTAGGAAGAACCCAGAGAGAGCGGATAAATGTCGCGTCGGGAGGAAGATACGGCTCAGCCACCGCCCTTCTCGAGGGCGCACCATCCGCCGAGCTGATCCGCCGAGCCCCCGCCGACACCGCCAATCGGGCCTCCTTGGACTTCACCGAGGGAAACGCTCGGGACGCCCAGTTGCACCGGGCAGCACGGCCTCGCAGGACGAGGTCGGTGAAAGATGAGCACAGGTCGCAGCCCGCGGGTCGTGCCCGCGCCTAAGTGCAGTAGACACACGTGGAGTGTGGATCCGTCTGAGACATCACCGCATGGGCATCTCCGAAACCGGGAGTCGACGGTCCATCGCAGTCACGAGGGATCGAAGACTGAAGTCTTTTGCAAATTTTATTTTTAACCAAGAACGGAGAAATAGGAACTGAAGTCAAGAACGAGCGTTAAGGGAGGGAAACCTGAGCCTCCAAGCGTAAGGAAGATCTGGCGCCATGGGCGGAGCCGAGTTATACCACCCGGTGGGTGGGAGGGAGCAAGTTTGAAGACCTTCCGCAAGATTTAAAGCGGCAAGGATACTGCCAATGAGTGTGGATGAACAACATATCCATGTCCCTAGAACTGAACAATGTACACCGATAAGTAATTAGTTTTTGGATTTTTTTTTTTTTTTTTTTACCAGCAGATTTTCAGAGGCACTTGGGGACCTCCGCTTATGAACAGTGTCACTGTGATTTTCTTAATCTGTCCTGAACACTAATTTCCTACAGCAAATGTGCTATTCTGCACCAGAAGTGCAGAAGACACCTTTCTGCCAGGTGTGAAAAATGATTGCTGTACTGTTCATAAGTTCGTGAACTTACGAGGGTGTGTGGAAATTGCACAATGGATGCGCGCAAGAGCAATTTTTATGGACTTTTGTCATCAAATTTTAAACAGCCATTTTAACACCTCTGCTCATGAACAGTGTCACCGTGATCTTCGTAATGTGTCCAAAATATTGATTTTGCACACAGACCGCAGTCCACCTGCCCCAAACAGGGCTTGCACCTGCAATGCACTGCGGCATGGTGGTAGGGGGACTGCAGCCGATGCAAGCTGCATCCTGCAATTCACAGGCATCACCTGGCAGGAGAAATTCTAAGTATCCCTAGACCAGCCAGGGCAGCCATAAGGGGACTTATATTCTCCCCTGGGTGACATGCCTGTGTGCAGCATACCATGGGTGATGGTCCACCCATTATACACCCCAGAGTGTGGCCTTGTATGTGTGGCCCCCATCCCAGTGGTCCAATGGCACCCCTCACCGATGCCACCCATGTACCATGCTGGTACCCCCGTCCTGATGCGGCTCTCCTGATCCCTGCCCTACTGGTGCTACTGCAGCACCAACGTATGGTGGTACAGTGCCCACCCATGCCTCAGCAGGTGGTGCCCAAACCCCCCCCCGTACACCAGTGCAGACTGCTCCGCAGTGCTCAGTACATCCCACCACTCACCTCTATGGCCAGGCGCCAACTACACCAAACACTGTGGGGGCATCGACCCATCAGGTTGGGTCCATATGCTCATTACCCCGTGGGACAGGGGGTCCTGTGTTAGTTTCTGGTGGCGTGCGGTGGACCTGTGCAGTGCACCAGGGGTTTGCCACAGGGTTCTGGTCAGTGCTAGCATGGGGACTTAGCCAGTGGGACCCCTCCTGTACCTGAATCAGGTGCAGGATCCCTGGTGCACCAGGCATTGGTGCAAGATGCTGCTTGCCAAGCTTGTGCCAGACGCAGGCCCCTATGAGAATCGTGCCCATGCAGTATAGGAATGGCAGTGAAGTACTGAACCAACGCCAACCCCACCCTGCAGAGACAGGCAGGCACTGGGGTGTGCCTTGGGTCGTTGCCCATAACGGTCACAACATTTCCCCTCATTCTACCCTGCAGACACTGACAAGTGTCAAGGTGTGCCTTGGGTGTTCGGGCTTTACACATCTCATTCCGCAAGGAAATATGCTGAAATGGGTGCAGTATAGGAGAATGGGATGGATTCCTGGGCCAAAGAGTCCAAGGCGCACCGCAAAGCCTGTCACTGGCTGCAGGGTGCAAGTGGGGGGGGAATGGCATGAGCATTACTGTTGACAATCCCAAGTCATATCCCTGATGGCTGTAGGGCATTATGGTTGAAACCCTCAACACCCTGGCCATTTCTTGGTATTTTTACTCCAAGTTTTCAACATGGGCTTTTTGTGATCCCACCACATGAACAGCGACACTACCAGTTTGTTAGCTGAAAGGTGATTTTGCACAGTGAACGCAGCATTTGGCACTACAGGTGTGAAAACACATTTCAGCCAGGTTGTGAAAAAATGACAGCTGTACTGTTCATAAAGAGGTGTGAAAAAATGCCGATGTTGAAAATCTGGACTGAAAAGATTATGAATTTGTGAACGTACAAGGGTGCATGGAAACTGCACAATGTACACTCGTAACAGTCATTTTGTGGACTTTTGTCACCAAATTTTCAACATAGCCATTTTAAGACCTCTGCTCATGAACAGCGTCACTGTGATTTTCTCAATCTGTCCCGAACATTGATTTTGCACACCGACCACACCACTGTATGCTACATGTCTGAAAACACATATCTGGTGAAATGTGAAAAAATAACAGCTTTACTGATCATAAGGAGGTGCGAAAAAATGGCAATGCTGACAATGTGGAGTGAAAATATTGCAATGTGCAAGTTAGCAGGGCGGGAACGTGCAACGATATCAGAATAGTCATTTTTGTAGTATTGTTTACTAAATTTTCAACATAGGCATTTTAGGACCTCTGCTAATGAACAGTGTCACTGTAGCTTTCGTAATCTGTCCCGAACACTGATTTCCCACAGCGACCGTGCTATTCTGTGACAGAAGTGCAAAAACGCATTTTGGCCAGGATGTGAAAAATGAAACTGTACTGTTCACAAGAAGGTGTAGAAAAATGCCAATATTGAAAATGTGGCATGAAAATATTACAAATTTGTGAAGTTACGAGCATGCGTAGCAACTGTGCAACGCATGCTTGTAAAACCGTCATTTTGGGATTTTTTCCACCAAATTTGCAACATAGGCTTTTTGACAGCCCACCTCATGAACACTGGCACTGTCGTTTTGCTAACTGGTCCCGAAAGGTGACTCTGCGCAGTGACCACAAGATCACCTTTCGGGGCCGATTAACACCATGACAGTGGCAGAATTCATGAGGAGGGGGTCCCAAAAAAAATATGGTGCCAAAATTCCAAAAAATGCCTGAGATATGCATTAAAGTTGAAAAAACTATCTATCCCATTATACAGCTTACCGGCATTTCCTCAGTTCGCGGTCGGCTTTGAAGAGTGCAGACATGTTCCCGGTCCACCGAAGACTGTCGCACCAGACTCCGCAGGCAAGTATGGGGAGGTGGGGTATGCAGAGGGTGGACGCGGGTCGGGGGAGGAATCAATGAGGGACCGTTTTCTACTTTACAGATTTATTTAAAAAAATAAAAAAAACATTGCGGGAAGGTTTTCTTTTTTACAGGGACATTTTGTTTGGGCACGCTGGGTGGGCTCCTGTGTGCCACCTGGATTGGCACCCCCCACAGGCACCTATCGGGGGGCCGTGGGAGACAAGAGGCGAGGGGGATTGGGCACCCCCTTGGCAGACAAGACACTGGGGGGACATGACCATTATGCTGACATGGAGAATGGGCATCCCTGTTGGCACACAGAGGTGCGGGGCAGCAGGGGCTGGTGGAAAGAGCCAAGGGGGATTAGGCACCCTCCTCGGCACAGGACAATTTTGTATAGGGGAGGATTGTGCCAACGGGGAGCTACACCAGTTTTATTTATGCGCTTCACCAGGAAGGCACACGGCGGGGCGGGCGCAGCTTGCACTCTAACTGGCTACTGCAGTCAGGAGCTGCATCGAATTGCTGATTACGACTGACGGGGCACTCCCCAATTGCAGTGGTTCAATTCCTTTGATGTTGTGGCCCGCTTGTTTAACTGTGGTGATCCAGGGCATGCTAGTCTATTGGCTCGGCAGAGACCAGCCCCTCAATGGGCTGCTGCCATTCGGCACAACACTGCCGTGCCTCCACAACCCCTTTGTGAAGAAAGCTTACGCAATGTGTTTCTTGCACATGCATGCAAGCAAAACACAAAAAGGAGGCAGAATTGAAACTAGCTAAAAATGCCAAAAAGGACAACTATAAAGCCTTCCATACTTAAATCAATTCTCTCAAGAAACCTCGGAATAAAGTGGGACCACTTATAAACGACAATATCACAATATCTACTGATGTAGAAATAGCATCCATTTCTAAAAAATATTTGTGAATTGTATGGACCAAAAACCCCAACCGTTTATGATACAACTAGTCCAATTAAAAATCACATTGAAAAACTAAACTTGAAATCAGGCAACGTATTTGTAAACTGAAGCCAAATGCATCACCAGGCCCAGACAATCTCTGCTCAAATGCTACAAATTATGTTTGACCATATAATATACCCTCTTAAAACATTTGAGACATTTATGAACACAGGAAAGATACCATTTGATTGGAAGATGGCACATGAAGTGCCCACGTATAAAAAAGGGGGAAAAAGCCAGTGCCAAAAATTACCGTCCAATTAGTCTGACTAGTGTCTGCAAAACATTGGAAGGTTTAGTTAAGGATAAACTGACAACTTTGATTCAAAGGATCTAGATCAGTATGACTTTAAAGCCCTGTTCACACTGTGGGATGCTGGGAAAACTGTTCTTTAACCCGTTCTTAGAAATGGATTAAGCTTACCATTTCAAAGCGTCCACACTGTAAAGAGTTTGAAAACATGTTGGTGCCTTAACAACTGTGTCAGCATGTTCTCACTGCAGTGGTACTGGTGTCTATTCATCAGTTTTCTGGCACTTGCAGCACCCAAAAAGCTGCTTACCATCATGCTTTGTGGCGACACAAAGCTGCAGAATCGTGCTCTGGAAACAGTGTCATCCTGCTCTCACCGATGGTAAATCCGAATTACAACCTGAACCATTTTGGAAGCCGTGCTCAAGCCTACCTCTTAGCAGGGTTTGAGCATGGTACACTAAAATGGTTCACAAGTCCTGCTAAGTGAGAACGCAGACTGTGCTAGCAGCTATTTAGAACGTTTTACCACTGATAAAACGCTTTAAACAGCACAGTGTGAACAAGGCATAAGAAAGGCAGGAGTTGCACAACTAACCCGCTGTGTTTTTATGAAAACATTAGCAAGGCATTAGATAAGGAGGAAACCATGTGATATGGTCTTTTTGGATTTTAGTAAAGCGTTTGATTTGACCCCTCACTGGGCATTGGAGAAATTAAGGTTACTCCAAACTGAGATAATAAATTGGATCGCCGAATGGCTGAACAACAGGAAACAAAGTCTTGGTTAATGGCCATCAGATATTTTTGGGGGTGGGGGGGGTGTAAAGTGGCATCCCTCAGGGATTAGTGCTGGGCCCCATCTTGTTTCAGATTTTTATATTAGAACTTACCAAGAACCTTAATTGCTGGGTGACAAAATATGCAGATGACACCAAGATTGGTGGCCCTTGTAGTACTAAAGAGGAAACTGACATGGTGTCGGCTTGGGAAAACAACGGAATATGTTATTTAACTTGGAAAAATGTAAAGTAATGCATTTAGGCAGAGCAAATAAAAAAGCTAAATATACTCCATGTGGCACTAATTTATTGACTTGCTCCACCGAAAGAGATCTAGGATTTCCTGTATCTGAAACATTTGGTATAGATGAAAAAAACAAGCAGACATAAAAAAAGAAAAACGCAACAATATCACATGGTCACACCATAACCACTAGAGATTGCTCTGTAATGCTTCCATTATACCCCAGCTTGAGTACGCATCCCAGATTTGGTTCCCATTTAGAAAAACTGAAAGAATAAATTTAAAGTGTGCAAAGAATATATATACATATATATATATACATACATATATACATATATATACACATATATATACATATATATATATATATATATATATATATATATACACACATCACACACACACACACACACACACACACACACACACACACACATATATATATATATATACACACACACACACACATATATATATATATATATATATACACACACACACACACACACACACACACACACACACACATACATATATATATATATATATATATACATACATACACACACAAATTTTATTTTATTTAAACTTTCAGAATTACAATCCTTTGTGCCACAGACTCCTTTACAAAGGCTCCAAGTCAGAAACCAACGTGGGTATTTACAAACAATAATACAATAGAGAGACCAGGTTAGGGAACAATGGAGGGTTACAGATAGGAGAAACAAAAAATATTCTTAGGGTAGGGAAACCCAGTGTTACACATATTAGCATAGTAAATGTCACAGTAGTTTCAAAGGTATAGTACAGTTACGCAAGAACTTACCGTAACAGTAGATCTTAAACAGCTCTTGCAGCAGGTTACACCATTAGGACTGAAGCCGACAGGCGCTAGGACCCCATGGAAATTTTCTAGCTAGCAGTCTTCAGCTGGGACCGCCCCGGCGATCGAGCGTAGTACATAAGGAGGCAGTCCCCCCCATAAACCTCAGTTCTTCCGCTGGAGACTCCCGGCCGCTGGATGACATCAGAAGGGGAGACTGAGGATCCGCCATCAGATGGCAACACAAGGCAATAGGAAATGTCCCACCTTATGAGATGGAAGCCTGACTACGACCTACCTCCAGTGGGGATGGTGGAAGGGAAAGTACCTGCTACAAGAGCTGTTCTCGAAGATCTATTGTTAGGGTAAGTTCTTGCATAACTGTACCATCTTATTTCGAGATACAGCTCTTGCAGCAGGTTACACCATTAGGACTGATTTCCAAGCAGTAATGGCAATCATGCACCATCGGGAGGAGGAAGGTAGAGACCGAGATATCGAGCCTAGGACAGAAGTTCCTGAAGGACAGCTACACCGAACCCCGCTCTTCGCCTCAATGCAATGTCCAGACTGTAATGTCTAATAAAGGTATGCACAGAGCTCCAAGTAGCTGCAGCACAAATAGCCGAGGTGGAGACGTTCACCGCCGCAAAGGAAGTAGCCACCCCTCTAGTGGAATGACCCTTGACCGTGCTCAGTAAGGGTTTGTTGCGCTTTTGGTAACAGAAAGTAATGCACTGAATTAGCCACCTAGATAGTGACTAATTAGAGACAGGAGCTCCCATCATCCTGTGGGCAAAGTAGGCGAAAAGTTGGCCCGACTTTCGGTGCTGTTTGGTTCTGATCAGGTAGCATCCGAGGCATCTATGCACATCTAAGATGTACAGAAGGGCTTCTCCTCGATTAGAGTATTTTGGAAAATACACTGGTAGATCGATGTCCTGATTAAGGGCGAGAGTTGAGACCACCTTAGGCAAAAATTCTGGGTTAGCCCTGAGAGATACCCTGTCCTGGAGGAAAACCAAACAAGGTTCTTTGCACATAAGAGCGTGCATTTCCAAAATTCTTCTGGCAGAAGTAACTGCAACTAAAAATAACGTTTTTCCAAGAGAGAAAACTTACCTCGCAATCCGCGGCTGGTTCAAAAGGTGACAGCGTGAGCTGCTCCAGGACAAAGGGCAAGTCCCATGGAGGGATTGGATCCTCAATTGGAGGCCTAAGATGTAGGACACCCCTCAGAAAGGCACAAGTCATGTCCAGCTGGGCCACAGTGCATTGGCCTACGGGGGCATGCTAGGCTGAAATGGCACAAAGGTGCACTTTAATCGGGGAGTAAGCCAGGCCGGAGTGGAAAAGGGAAAGCAAGTAGTCCAGTACCAGCTTCTCTGGACAGTCTAAAGGCAGAAAGCCGAGCGCTTGAGCCCACAAGCAGAACCTGCGCCATTTCATGGCGTGGGTAGCCGGTTTTCTGACGGCAGAAAGCACATCTGCCACTTCTTGCGAGACCCCATACCACATCATGGCTATGTCTCTAGGAGCCAAGCGTGCATGTTCAGTGAACGTAGGTCCTAATGGACTAAGGAACCCGCCTCCTGAGACAGTAGATGGGAGCCGATTGGCAAAGGCACTGGAGGTTCCTGGGATAGCTGGTGCAAGAGAGGGAACCAAATCTGTCTGGGCCAGAAGGGTGCAGATCAGGTTAAGCATTGCTTGCTCCCTGCGAAGTTTTAAAATAACTCTCCGGATCAACGAGAAAGGTGGAAAGGCATAGAGGAATCTGCCTGCCCAGGAGAGGGACAACACGTCTCGCCAGAAAACACCAGGCCCTGGATCTAGCGAGCAAAAATTGGGCAGTTTTGCATTGTATGGGGCCACGAAGAGGTCCAACTCTTGAGTACCCCATCCGCGAAACAGATCTTCTGCCACCTCCTGGAGTAGTTCCCATTCGTGGACTCTGGCATGAGTGCGGCTCAGGCAGTCTACGATGACGTTGTCCACTCCGGGAACATGAACTGCAATAAGGTTTGCGCTGTGCTGCAAGACCCAAGCCCACACTCTCATGGCCTCCCTGAAAAGCGGGTAGGAGTGGGTGCCTCCTTGTTTGTTGAGGTAATACATCACCGCGGAATTGTCTGTTTGTAACAGAAGTGTGGCCTGTGGAATCTCAGACTGGAAGGCCTGCAGAGCGTAAAAGGACTGCCCTCATCTCTAGTACGTTTATTTGGAGTTGAGACTCCTGGGCTCTCCACAGGCCCAGAGACCGAACACCATCAAGGTGTGCTCCCCACCCGAGCCCTGAGGAGTCTGTGGAGAGTCAGTCGGGGACGGCGCTGTAAAGGGGACTCCCGCCAAGAGGTTCCCTGGATGAAGCCACCATTGCCAATCTCGAATTACGGTCCTTGCAATTCAGATTGGGTGCTGCAGATGGTCTTTCCTTTGGTCCCATTGTACCCGTAACATCCACTGGGTTATCTGCATGTGGAGACGGGCTACCGGGACTGTTGCAATGGCCGCAGCCATGTGTCTCTGAGCAGGCAAAGGACCAGTCTGGCTGGGACAGTCTTCTTCGCCGATAACTCCCTGATGAGGGATCTGATGTGTTCCGCTCTGTCCATGGGAAGGAAAGCTTTCCCTCTGACGGTGTCCAGAACTGCTCCGATGAACTGCAGTGTCTGGGACGGAACCAGGCGTGACTCCTCGTAATTGATGAGAATGCCCAAAGTCTCGAACACAGACTGGGTGCAGTGGATGGAACACATCAAGGCCTCCCGGGAGGGCACCATGAGAAGCCAATCATCCAGGTAGGGGAACACATAGTGGCCCTGTCTCCTCAGAGACATGGCTACGACTGCCATACACTTCGTGAATACCAGAGGTGCTGATGACAGCCCAAAGGGAAGAGCTCGGAACTGATAATGGCGGCCCCGAAACTCGAAACGCAGGAACCTCTGGTGCGCCTGAGTGATAGGAATGTGCAGGTAGGCGTTCTGCATGTCCAGGGACGCCAGAAAGGTGCCCTGCTTCAGCATGGGAATTAGGCCCGGGAGCGTCACCATGCGGAAGCGCTTGAAAGCGACCGAAAGATTGAGGTTGCCGAGGTCCAGTATTGGATGGAGGTCCCCTGTTTTCTTTGGAACCAGGAAGAAGTGAGAATAGTACCCTAGTCCTCTCTGGTTCCCTGGTACGCGCTCTAAGGCTTCCTTTTCCAGAAGCGCGAGCACTTCCTGCTGTATGAGCAGGGCATGCTGACCCGAATAACGGGAAAGCAGGGGAGGTCTTGTAGGTGGACTGCCTACAAACTCTATGCAATGGCCCTTTTTGACCAGCTGTAGAACCCACCTGTCAGTGGTGATAGACTGCCATCCTGGAAGGTGGTGTGCGATGCGACCCCCGACTTTCTTTGCCCGTTGATCCTGAGGGGCGAGGGCTGGGAAGGAATCATGCTGTGGCAGCGTCTGTCCCTGCGGGCTAGGCCGACTTTGAGAATCGTTGGACTCTGTCTGGGGACGACTTGGCCTGGGCCTTGCGTGAGAATGTGCCCCTCTGCTGCTGGTCGGAACGTTGCTGTTGTCTTTGTAGCCGGCCACGAAAATGGCTCTGGTTCCTATGAAATGAACTGGGCCTTGATCTGTACATAGCTTGTACCGATCACACTGCCTTCTCTGTGTCCTGGAGTTTGGTGGTAACTCTCAGAGACTTCACCAAACAAGACCTCGCCATTATATGGGACGTCTAGAATGTTTTTCTGGACGTCTGGGGTAAATACAGGGACATGGAGCCAAGAGTGTCTCCAGAGACACACGCCTGAGGCTGCAGCTCTGGCTGAAGAGTCCGCAGAATCATATGCTGCTCTGAGCACTTGGGTCCCCACATCTGACCCAGTGCGGAGGAGGTTTAAGAGCTCTGCTTTTTGGTCGCCATCAGGAAGCTTTTCAATCAGGTCCTGGCCCTGTTCCCACAGGGTGTTCTGGAACTGAACCATATGGGTCAGACAGTTCAGTGACCTGATGGCGCAAGTAGCAGCCGCGTACGTGCGCCTTCCCAGGGCATCCAACTGCTTGGATTCCTGGTCCGGTGGCTGGGTGCTCATATGCTGTGGTTTCCGAGACCGGTCATGTGAAGCAGTGATAACCAGGGAATCAGCCAGAGGGTGGTTCGCCAAATACTGGTCCTCCCTAGGGGCCTTGTATAGGCGGTCAGCCTTCTTCGGCACCGCGGGAGTGGAATGCGGACATTTCCATGCAGCCTTGGTGAGGTCCGCGAAGGTATCCACCAAGGGCGGCACTACCACAGGCTTCGGGTCTTTTTGCCGAGGGTAGCAGGCAAGGCGTTGTCGCTTGGGGTCAAGCTCCTCAGCATCCCACCCCATGTTCTCCTGGATGTGCCTCATGATCTCAGCAAAGGAGGGATCATCCGGAGGAGACCTGGGCAGGTTGTGTGGGTCACGAGAGAGAATGCTGAGAGAAGGTGATCTGATGTACTCCAACGTATCCAACCTGGACTCCTCCCCCGGAGTGTACCGGCGTCTGGGTCTTTTGGGACAGGGTGACCCTTGAGGGGATATGGAGGGAGGTCTTCTGTCGGAAGATCTACCCCTAGGAGGTGAGTTTGCTCCTTGGGGGATGGAGGTGGTCCTACAGACCCCTTAGGTGGAGGAGGGGGCATAGGCGGTGAAGGAGTATGATTAGTAGTAGTAGTAGTAGACGCGGGGACCACATCCTTCTTGATGATGTCCCACCAAAAGGTAAAGAGCTCCTTTACCTCCACAAGGTTCATGCCCGACGGACCTGGCGCCGGTGGCCTGTCGCCTGGGTCGGGCGTCGGTTCCCCGGGGGTCTCCCGCTCCGGGGAGGGTTCCCGTGAGAGCCCGGCATCCTCGATGTTGCCCGCCTGGTCTTCAGGCTGTGTGGCATCCTCCTCTGTACAGTCTCTTCAACCAGCGCCCGCCCGGCGATGGAGGTGTGGTCCTCCGCCTGGCGAGCGGACGCCGGGTCCCCTGGCAAATGTCTTCGGACCTGGCGAACGCCTGGCCGGGTTATGGGGAGTCTGTCGTCAGCTCCTGTGAGCGCCGAGGGTGCTTGACCGATGTCGGGTGGTGGGCCGACGGGTCCGATGTCCGTTTGAGGGACGTCAGGTCCTTAGTTTTGTGGGGCGCCGGATCCAGACCGCAGGGTGGTTGGGAGACTGACCTGGAGTCGGTATCCCAGTGACGGGAGGAGGATTTGTGGTGCTCACCAGACTTTGAAGAGGTCTTGTAAGGTGTTGAAGAAGCAGAGGGCCTCGAAGTCTTCAGAGGCTGGAGCGATGAACTGCTGGAGGACCCGACCTGGACCGGGGGAGGCTGCGAACGAGCCCTGGAGGGAGATCGGTCCGATTTAGAGCCGGAGCTTCGGGAGTCCGAGGCCCGTGTAGGAGACCTGGACCTCGCCTTTTCCTGGTGCTTGTCCCGGTGTTTATGGGATTTGCTTGAAGATTCTCCCCGGGAGGAAGGTTCCTGGTCCATGCTTTTCAGCTTCTCTTCTAAGAGAAATGCCTGAAGTGCTTTCTGATGGCGGATCCTGGTGCGACTGTTAAAACCCTGGCAAAAGCAGCAGGCCTTGGTGTCGTGGTCCGGGCCTAAGCAGCACATGCAGGACAAATGGGGATCCTTGAAGGGGATCCGTTTGCTGCAGGCGAACTTCGAGTGGTGACCCTCTAAAGATGGTGTTGGAGAGGACATCAGTTGAGTAGAGCCAAAAAAAGAGAAAATTCTTCGTAGTTCTGATAGTCATCGTATGCTAGAAAGGAGACAGAGGCTGATACTGGAAGGGTCACTGATGGGAAAAGAACTGAGGATTATTGGGGAACCGCCTCCTTTGTACTACGCCTGATGTCGGGGGCAAGACAGACGGAGGCGGTCCCCGCTGAAGACCGCTAGCTAGAAAATTTCCGTGGGGTCCTGGCACCTGCCGGCCTCAGTCCTAATGGTGTAACCTGCTGCAAGAGTTGTATCTCAAAGTAAGATCAGTTATGGTATACAGGTATACCTCTGACAGGTAGGCATGACCAGAGAGGCAGGAGAGGGTAATGGGTCAAGCCCAGTGGGTGGGGGCAGTGGGGTGGGCAGGGGGAGGGACGGTTATAGGCAGTTACAGTCAGAGGATTCTGGTAGGAGAGAATTGAGTTTTGCCTTAAAAAGGGCAATTTTTTGTTCCAGGGAAATAGAGGGGAGCTCTGTAGCGAAAGGCTCTTTGGCCAAGGGTGGTGAAACAATGGGGAATTAGGAGGAGAGCGCACCTAGAGATGCTACGGAACACCCTGGAATTCTGGGTAGGACGGATGAGGGTATTCAGGTAGGGTGGGGCCAAATGCATCGCTGGTTTAGAAGGGATAGAATAAGAGAAGGTGAGTAAAGGTTAAAAGAACTAAACCTGATGTCCACAGAAACAAGGAGGACAAGATCTGACCTCCTATTTATGTATGATGTAATGCAGGATCCCATCTTATGTGACCTAGGAATTTCATTTAAACAAGATGTGAAACTTACCAGAGGACACCCATTACAAATAAAAGGCGATAGAGTCAGACATAATCATAGAAAATATTTTTACACATCAAGGATTGCAAACCCATGGAACTCCTTATCTGATGATATTATACCAAGTAAGAATAAAAAGGAATTAAACTTAGATTGGATAAATATCTTACCTGGGGTAGCCATCAACTACTCTGAATCTACTGGAGCAACTATGGGCTTCGCCTACTAGCTCCACACAAACCTCAGTGTGAACCTCAGTATGCAGCCATAACATACTAACTAAAACAAAACAGGCCGAACTAGTACTTGGGATACAGGGTGATAGAAGAAAAAGGAAACAACAAAAAAATAGAGTATCAAACAATACGACACATTTCTAGTGCTATGTGATGCTAAGGGAGCAGAAACAATTCAAGTGCTAAGTGATGTTATGGGAGTAAGAAGGGAGGGGTTGGAAGCATAGCAGTGATTTGACAGAAGTGAGACGGTAAGTTGCGTAGGAGAGGAGTCAGAGAGTTCCACAGAAAGTACGCGATAGCTGAACGCAGATTTGCCCATGTTGGACGTTGGAGTGGAGAGTGACAAGGAGTGCGAGTCCCTAGAGTGTAGGGGGTATGTCGATGCAGATGCAGGTAAGAGAAGGGAAGAGATGTAGGAGGGAAGTAGGTTAAACCAGAATTTGGAGAGAAAGGATATACAGTGGATGAGACGCCGGTGAGAGAGGGGAGGGAGGTCCAGGCAGGAGAGTAAAGAATGGTGGCAAGTCCTCAAAAACAGAGTGAGGCGAGATGACAAAGCATAACAGAGGGAGTCCAGATGAGACAGAGGTGGAGGATGCAGTGCAGTATACAATGTCAGCATAGTCAAAGACTGGCATAATCATTTTTGTCAGAATAACCTGTCTTACGGGGAGGGGGAGAAAGTCTCTGTTTTGGTAGAGGATACAGAGTTTTGGGCAACGTTCTGTGGTCATGTCGTCAATATGACTAGAGAAGTTTAACTGGGGGTCCAACCAGATGCCAAGGTACTTGTAGGAACTGACTTAACGAGAGGGGTGCTGTCGAGGAAGGTGATGGGTGGGGTGTTTGCTTTGGCCAATATCAGAGCTGTTCCGAAAAAAAAAAAAAAAAATCAGTTTTAGATGCATTTAGTTTGAGGTGTTTTGATTGGAACCAAGATTTAACAGGGTGGAAGTCGTGTTGCAGTATAGAATGAAAAGTAGCTGTGTCTGGACCGGTGGTTTACAATATGGTGTCATTCGCATACATGTGGATGAGGGAGGAGGAGCAGGCAGAAAAAAAAAAAACACATAACTCACCTGTAACAGTAGTTCTAGGAGTGGCATATGTTGTTCATCCACATAGACCCATCCAACCTCCCTGGCTTCAATGCACAACTTAAGCTTCCAGCGGGCAAAATCTGTTGTCAAGGGGCACAGCCAGCTTTTAGACCTTCCAGCAAGAATCTTAAAGGGAAAGGACATGCCAACAAGTGTGGATGAACAACATATACCACTCCTAAAAAGATCAGTTACGCAAAGATTTTTGTCGTAACATTAGATCTTCTAGAAATGTCTCTTGCAGCAAGTTATTACTTCTGAGAGTTGCCGATATGGGGTGCTCCAGCACAGAAGTTTCTTCCAGCAGTCTCCACACCAGCAACCACACACACGACCTCACTTCCCAGGCTGTACCTATAAAAGTGGGTGGTCCCTGGTAATCTCCGTTCCCCACCAGTTTCAGCTTGGGAAAGCGAGAGACCGAGAAGAACAGAGGTATCAAAGCATCCCAATCCTACATTGTTTTTCCCGTTGCAGAATGGCAGGGGGTTGGAGGGAGGGAAGCTACTTACTGCAAGAGACGCTCCAGAAGACAGTACAGTTAACATAAGAACTTGGTATCGTGGAATAACAGATCTTCAGGAGAGGCTCTGCAGTAGGTAATTATATAGGACTGACGCCGCAGGCAGCAGGACCCCACGGAAAAATTTCTAGCTAGCAGTCCCTGGCGAGGGACCACCCCATCAGATGACCGGCTTCAGGAGATGTCAGTATAAAGGGGCGGTCCCGGACACCTGCCTTCCAGTTCTTTCCCTCCACAGGCCAAAAGAGGCCAGATGAGAGAGAGAAGTGGATATTTCCCTCAATGGAAAAGGAGCTGAAAAGCCTAGGGGATGGAGGGCGAGAGAGTTACTCTACTGCAAGAGCCTCTAAGATCTACTGTTATAGTAAGTTCTTAATATAACTGTACTATCTTACTAGAGGGCTTTTTGCAGTAGGTAATTACATATAGGACTGGAATCCCAAGCAGTCTGGAACAAAGAGGCACCAGGAGAAGGGAAAACTACTCCAAAAGGTAGTTCTGGTTGGCATGCAAGTCTTAAGACAGGAGGCCTTGCAAAACAGCCAGCCTGAAGTCTGCTCTATGCTAGAGAAACTCCAAACTGTAGTGTTTCTCAGAAGGTATGGACGGAAGTCCAGGTGGCGGCAGTGCAGATGTCTGCCGTAGAACACATTCTTGAAACAAGCCTGAGGCAGCTACCCTATTGTGGAGTGGTTCGACTTGACCCAGGAGGGTCTTGTTGTATTTGTCATAACAGAAAGTGATGCAATGAGCCAACCACTTAGACAGGCATTGCTTGGAAACAGCATTGCCTTCCCTTTTGTGAGCAAAAGAGACGAACAATTGATCAGTCTGAGATCCTTCGTCCTATTGCTGTAGTAACTCAGAATCCGGTGAACATCCATAGTATGGAGTAAATATTCCCCTTGATTAGAGTACTGGGTAAAAAAGGCAGGCAACTATGGACTGATTTAGAGTAGACTCTGCTACTACTTTAGGGAGAAACTTAGGATTCGTGCGAAGAGCAACTCGTTCCTTGTGAAACATCAAGTACGGGATTTTACACATCAGGGCCTGGAGCTCGGAGATTCTCAGAGCAGAAGTAATGGCCACCAAGAAGAGAGTCTTCCATGAAAGGAACTTCAAATCCGCAGAAACTGCAGGTTCAAAGGGAGGGAGAGTAAGTTTCTCGAGAACAAAATTCAAGTCCCAAGGGGGAGCAGGAGTACAGATGGGGGGCCTCAGGTGGAGGACCCCTCTGAGAAAGGTCTTGGAGACCTCCAGTTGAGCGAAAGCCTTGTCTGCGAAGGGAACATGATAGGCCGAAATGGCCATGTGTACCTTCAGAGAGGAATGACCGAGACCCAGGTCAGACAGATGACATAGATACTCCAGCAGAAGCCCCGCTGAACAGGAAAAGGTTCCACATTCTTGGAAGCGGCCCAAATAGTGAATCTTTTCCACTTCATGGCATAAGTGGATCTGGTGGAGGGTTTTCTGGCTTCCACTAAAATCTCCGCCACTTTGGGAGACACTCCAAAACGGGATTGGGCTAAGTCTGCAGGAGCCATGCATGCAGTTGAAGGGATCTGAGGCTCGGATGGACCAGGGTCCCCTGATCCTGGGTCAACAAACCTCGAGATAGAGGAAGAGGAGGATCCTCTGAATATTGTTGTAGAAGAGAGAACCAGACTTGCCTGGGCCAGAAAGGAGCGATCAGAATCATTTGCGCTCCTTCTGAAGCTAGTTTCTGCAAGACTCGTGGGATTAGTGGAACTGGGGAAGGCATAGACTTAATCTGTCCTTCCAGTCTAGAGACAGAGCGCCGCTTCCAAAGCGCCTCGCTCTGGAACAAGCGAGCAGAAGACAGGAAGTTTTGCGTTTTGGGGGGGGGAGGAGAGAATGTGAACAGGTTAACCTGTGGTGTTCCCCAAAGTTGGAAGATACGGTCTAGGACCCCTTGGTCCAGTTCCCACTCATGAGTCAGAGTAGAAAAATGACAGCTTGTCTGCCAGGGTGTTGTCGACTCCCGGAACTCGAATTGCCGTGAGGTGAAGGTCGTGCTGTGTTGCCCAATCCCAAACCCTCATTGCCTCCCTGCATAGAGGGTAGGACCAAGTCCCTCCCAGTTTGTTGATGTACCACACCACGCACATGTTGTCTGTCTGGACGGACAGGTGGCCGGGAAGGATGTATTGGTGAAGGGCTTGGAGAGCATACAACACTGCCTGAAACTCGAGCACACTGATGTGGAGAGCTTGTTCTAGCTTGGAACAGGAGCCCTGGGTCCGATGAGGGCCTAGATGGGCTCCCCAACCTTCGCCTGAGGCGTCTGTGGTTAGAGTCTGGGGAGGGGGGGGGGAGAAGAGGATGAAAGAAAGGAAGGAACTCCCCGAAATAGGTTCTCTCGAACCATCCACCATTGCAAGTCTCAAATCATCGGCGAGGAGATCAGAACTGGGTGATCTAGGTCGTCCACTAGCCGATTCCATTGAGATCATAGAGTCCACTGAGAAATCCTCATGTGGAGTCCAGCATGAGGCACCGTCAGGATAGCAGCCACCATGAGCCCGAGAAGGCGAAGGACCGACATCGCAGAGACCATCCTGTGGTCGGACAGACTTATTTGGGTCTGAAGGGTGGACGCCCTGTCCAGAGGCAAGAAGGCCTTGCCCATGGTCGTATCAAGAATCGCCCCAATAAACTGTAGCCTCTGGGATGGGTCCAGATGAGACTTGGAATGGTTGATGGTAGTACCCAGGCAGGCAAAACCTGCTGGGTAAGGGAGAGGTAACGCAGGAGTTCCTCCCTGACGAGCAGCCAGGTGCCAGTTGTCCAAGTATGGAAAACCTGCACTCCTCATATCAAGAGGTGGGCTACCAATTATCGCCAGGCATTTGGTAAACACTGGGGCGGCCCCCGAGGATAGACCAAATGGGGAGCGCCTTTGAACTGGTAAGTGGTCCTCTGGAACGCAAAACGTAGGTATTTAGTGGCGAGACAGGCGAATGGAATGTGCGATAAGCATCCTGCATATGCAGAGCACAAAGCCATTGACCCGCCAGAGGAGGGCGAAGGCTCTGCAAAGACAGCATCCTGAACCTATTGTATTCTACATAAAGATTCAGGAACTGAGATCCAAAATTGGTCTGAGATCTCCTGTCTCTTTGGGACCAAGAAGAAATGGAATAGTAACCCCGCCCCTCGAGATGAAGGGGACGGGCTCCTATTGCTTGTTCAGCAGAAGAGCCAAATTTCCTCCTGGACCAAGAGAAGATGTTCCGTGAATACGACGACTTCAGAGGGGGTGGCAGGGTGGTTTCTGAAGAAACTCTATGGAGTGTCCTCCGCTATGAGCTGGAGCACCCAAGAATTGAGGTTATCCTCTCCCATCCCGGAAGGTGGAGGGAAACCCTCCTACCAGTGTCCTCCGGGAATCCGGAGGCAGTGGGAGAGGAAAGGAGTCTGGTGTGGTGGGGCAGCGGCGCAGTTGAAGCACCCGCTGCTCTTTTGGGCGGGGGGGGGGCCTTGGCAGCTGTGGGGGCCCAGCGTCTTGTGGCCCACCTTCCCTGGGGTTTCGCCTTTGGCCGATTCAGTCTGCAAAAGGGACGGCGCTGCTACTGATGGGGACGGTACATGGTATCAACTGACTTCAGTGCCATCCCCTTCTCCTGCAAATCGGTGACGACGTCCTTGACGTCACCCCTGAAAAGCACCGACACCCGGAAAGGTGCTTCCTGGATAGCAGATTGCACCTCCGGGACCAACCCTGACACACGGAGCCAAGCATGACGCTGTAGGCCTACAGCGTAAGCTGAGCTCTGCCCAGCAGTGTCCACTGCGTCATATGTCGCACGTAGCATGTGTAGACTGGCCGAATGAGCAGAGCGGACGAGATCAGCCAACTCCTGCTTGATTTGGGAGTCAGGCAAGGAGTCCAGTTTGGCTTCTGCCCGAGTCAGGATGGCCTTCTGGTAGTCCCCCATATGGGAGACATAGTTCAGGGCCCTGATCCCCAGCGTGGAGGAAGCGTAAATCTTTCTCCCATACTGGTCCAGAAGGCGTGATTCCTTATCTGGTGGTGATAAGCCAAGATGTTTGAGGTTCGCCAACCAGCCGTGAGCGGCGCTAATCACAACCGAGTCGGCACGAGGGTGAGAATCCAGAAAATCAACACCCTCTGGAACCTGTTATAGCCGGTTCGACTTCCTAGAAAGTGGGGCTAAGGCTGATGTCTGTTTCCATATTGTGGTAACGAGGTCGGTGTGAGGCTCTATCCAGGGTGGCACCAAGGTAGGAGCTGTCACGGGCAGATCCAGATGTTCAGCGAGTTTCTGACGCAGAGGATCTGGTTCCAGGGAGTGCCACTGATGAACCTCCTGGATTTTCCTAAGCAACTCCGTAAAAGAAGGATCCTGGAGGAGACTTCGAGGAGTTCTTGGCCTGGGCTTCACCGAGCGTGTTCGCCGCTCCTCTCGAGCAACCGTCGGAAGAGTCAGAGGATGAAGAGGAGAAAGACTCCCTTTCCCGACCCGGTGGGAGGAACGGACCCCTTGGCAAGTCCCCGGGGAAGCGTGTCCTGCCCTTCTCTGGATCCAGACGGAAGAACCCTGGAGTCCGGAGGTGGTGAGGGAGTGTGCCGCCACAGACGTATGGGAAACTGGGACGGCACCATCGCCGGAAGGTGGCTCTCAACCTCTTTGGTGAGCCAAGCCTTGGCCTCAGCCCACCAGGAGGCCAGAGTCTCCTGCAGGTCCACCGGCAGCTGCAAAGGCAGTGGAGGAGGAGGAGGCGGGGGATAAGGATACGGGTTGTAACCGTATGGAGCGTATCCAAAACCCGGCTGCGGGTAGCCCGACGTCGGGTATTGTGGCGTTGAGTACTGCAGCGCCGGGTACTGTGGCACCGGATACTGGGGTCCCGGGTACACCAAGGCCGAATAGGATGGAAGGTACCCCAGCAGCCGGGGCTGCCGGAGAAGACGGCCCAATCGGTGGTCTCACGGGCGGGTCCATAGTGGATAGCCCGGAGGACGGAGGGCCCAGTGGGAGCGGAATGTCTCCCGGAGTCGGTAAGGCAGACGTCAGGGCTGACGGCAGAGGTACCAATGGAGGGAACAGCATCCGGTCCGGTGCACCAGGTGGAGGAAGGACTGACTGAGGCAAAAGATCCCCAGCTTCGCCCGGGGACAGAGGGGAAAAGTCCCCGGGGTTGAGTTGGGGAGACTCTAGTTCCCCAGACGGCAGCGAAGGCTTGCAGCGAACTCTCGTATGACAGAACTGGGGGCCGTTGTCTGTTCCTTTGCCAGCCGGATGTTGACAAGCTGACGGAGGCTTAGTGGCGAGCTCTTGGCGGCATCGGAGGAGCCGCGTCCCGACTTGTGAGAGCTATCACCGAGGCGAACCGAGTACAGTGATCAGCCTGGTCCGGTGGAGTGGAAGCCGCGCGTCGCCCCAGAGGGTCGGACGTCTTACCGGCCCTCTCCAGGCGGACATCAGAGGAGCCGAACCCCAGCTTACCGGAGTCGCCCACAGTGGTAGGCCATGAGCCTGCGGCCGAACTAGGGGCGGAGACTCCAACTGCCCGGCGGCGCCTGCAAGGCCCGAGCGCGAGCCAGACAGGCGGGCCGACGCCCCCTCGGAAACCTCAGAGGCGGCCATCGAGGAGCAATCTCCTGGAGGGGATGTTACCTGCGTCCCAGTGACTCCCGAGGGAGATGTAGTGGAGGAGCCCTTGTCCCGGTGCCTCTCCTTCTTCAGATGGCTTTCGAAGGACGTGGACGCCTGCCTCAGTTTTTTTGAGCTCCTTCTCCATAGAACTCATTTTCTTTAGAATATGGGCTTCCAGGGATTGCTGCCGCCTTTTCCAGGTAGCCTGTTGAAACTGAGGCAGTGCTGACACTTCTCGACTGGGTGATCGGGGCCCAGGCAGAACAGGCACAGGGAGTGGCCGTCCTCGTGCGGTAGTTGGGCGCCGGACGAATCGCACTTATTCTTGTGCTTGGAGGGTGTAGGGGACGACATACACTGATGACAGTACTGACGTTTAGTCTGAAAAAAAAAAATAATGATTTTTCGGTAAAAACGAAAAAGGTAGGGCTGGATTTGGAAGCACGAACTCTTCCGCTAAGTGCTGCATGAGCCAACAGCAGGAAAGAGCTGGAAGGCGGGCGTCCGGGACCACCCCTTTATACAGACGTCGCCTGATGCCGGTCACCTGACATGGGGCGGTCCCTCGCCAGGGACTGCTAGCTAGAAATTTTTCCATGGGGTCCTGCCGCCTGCTGGCATCAGTCCTATATGTAGTTACCTACTGCAAGAGCCCTCTCGAAGCAAGATCTACTGTAACGACAAAAATCTTTGCGCAACTGATCTTCCATGGAATGGTCTCTTGCAGTATGTCATTACTTCTGGGAAATTCCCAAGCAGTTATATGGCAGTGGGGTGGCCAAATATGGCATTCTGCCGAGGCTATAATGTGGTCACAGGACCAATAAATGCTGAGAGTAGCATATCAGTATACAAAGGAATTTTTGTATTCTATTTGCAAATGTTTCATTATCTTATTCGTTATAGGGTTATGGCTAAAATACATGCCAGACCTGCTATTAGGTGTTTCAGATACGTTAAGAAGATGACAGCCTGATCAGGGTGAGCCATGTCAATTATATAAAAAATCCGAAGGAATTCTGCCATATCACTGAGTGAATAGTTGATCTCAGTGGACTGCAGTGAAAAGAGTCTCTGCCAAAGGCTACTGTGCCCAAAGTTGTAACAGTAGCTCAAATAATATAATGTTATGCTTTAGAAATGCTGCAGTGTAGCTAGTTAAGACTTTTTATGCCATGTCTGTCAAGACAGTAGAAAATCTATCCACTTGGCATAAATAGAATACTGAAGTAGCAGATAATGTTGCAAATGAAACAATGCATCTGTGAGAGAAAAATCAGTGGTTCTTAGAAATCGGTAGCTATAGTCAATTTTGCATTTGGGTTTAAGCAACATGTGAAGAGTGATGTTGACGTATCCATCTTGAATTAGTGATCTTACTTGCAAGGGGGTCCCAGGTATTTCAGGGCCTGCAACCTTGTTAGGAGTACATCTGAAATGTTCATATGGCGAGTTCATTATGTGTACTGTTTGAAAAACAAAAGCTAAATTAATGAATATAATTGAAATCATAAGGCACTGGATCTCATTCTTGAGATTACATAAACACAAGAGTGTGTGTATATATTTTTTTCTGTATAGAAACTCAACCTTGTTTACGTTATCTTTGTTCATGATCAAGTGAAAGCTGCTTATAGCAGTAGGACTGAAATTAATATAATCCATACCAGGATATACTGATGGAGTCTCAGCATGCAAGTAGTAGGTGGACCTGTTCATGGCAGGGACATGGAGTCCGGCGCACAACAGGCAGAGAGGCATCCTGATGGAATGGCCATGATGGTCTAGGACAGTGATGCCTCCAAAAAAAAAATGGCTAGATGTATAGAGCCTTTTGGAAAAAGGCCTCAGTTTTTAGTTGATGTCTTTAGTGAGAGGAAGAGGTGTCCAGCTGGCCAGAGGGACAGCCACGGGTCGGCTTCGCTGTGTTTCTCATCACTTGTTCTCTGCCCTTAAAGGTTTGTAGTACATGTACTGTACTGTCTTTAGTTTGCCTGAGGCTTGTAGGTTATCCAGTATCATTTGAGCCCGAGGGCAAAAAAAAATGGTCACCTGACAAAGGGGGCATTAGCCATGTGTTGTTGAATATCAGGTGCTAGCCCCAAGAGTCGGAGCCATGCCTGAAGGCGTATAATACAGACTGCAGAGGCTCTAGCTGAAGCATCGGCAGTGTCGCATCCTGAGCTGCTTAAACATCAGGAAAGGGAAGTGAATATATTTATTAATGATGCGAGTTGTTCTTTTTCAGGGGATGCAGATAGTCTGCTTATAAAGTCCCCAGCAGAGGTACTTCTCCTACGCTGGTATGTCGGTATATGTTCCATATAATCAAGTATTCTGATATTTTAGTGTGTTTGGAGCAAACATGTTCTTTCCCATGTAATCAAAATGTTTCGAGCATCTCTCTGGTAGATATTGTACTTGTATGTTGAGGCTTGCCAGTGTGGTCGTGAGCAGCTGCAATGACCATAGAATCCACAGTGGCCATATTTGTTAAAATGGCTAGTCAAAGAGAAGCCTTAGAGCCTGTGTGCTTTTCTAGGTAACTCCTGTGCCATTATGGTTAAATCCATGCTTCAGTAATCACATTTCTGAACGCTGGTATAAAGGGAGGAACTGTCCGGATAGGTTCTCCCGGAACGTCCAGATATGTTGCCATATTCTTTAATCTGTTATGGTAAACTCCATTGTTTTTTGTATTTATAACATTTCGGGGAACGAGGGATCATCCTGTGGAGAAATGACCTTTAGTGGTTGCAGTAGCCTTTCATCCCAATAAGATGGTACACCATAAGGGGACTCGAACCCTCTTGTATTAGAGGAATCAGTTTGCGGGATGTTCCGAATTTTTATAATAATCTGAAGAATATTCTTCTGTATATTCAGGAGGACGCAGGACTGGTGAGCATTCTAGCTCTGTGCGTGCCTGTTTTGATGGAGGCGGAGACAGTTTGTGATTGAGAGTGGTCTCAGGGTGTGTTTATGGTCAAAACCCATAGAATCTAACAATATTTACTATTTCTTCAATATTTGGAACTTGAGGATGGAATTGCCATGTAAATTGGTTCAGAGTCCAGTGTATGTGGTGACGGGGGATCAATTTGTGCCTCCTGGTAGAGTGATCCAGTGCTTCTCTGGCGTCTGTTCACAACCAACTGGTGTGTGGGTACAATGCCCGAGTGCAAAGGAGGCTGGTTTGCCTCTGCGTTCCGTAGTATACAATTCTTTATTTTGTGGTAATGCAGCCCCATATGTATCTTTTAATACATGTTTGACAATATTTATGGCTTTTCATGATATACTTTCTATAAGGATCCTTCATTAATTGTTTTACATGCAGGTAAAGGTGCTGTTCTATGATGCAGGGGCTGCTCAGTCGACGGTGGTATCATCCTTGTCGACGGAAGAGGAAGAGAAGCATGCCTAGTCGACGATGTACTGTGTCTTATAGATGAAGTAAAAGCATGCTCCATCAACGGTGGAATACATTCCATCAGGCAGTACGTGTGCCGTCGACAGTGGGATGCTCGCAGTCGATGGAAATGTCGTCAATGATGAGAAGGGGAGTGCTCGTCTCATTGACGGTGAAAGGCTTCCCTTCGATGGAGCATAGGGAGCATGTCCCATCGACGGGGGAGGCAGCCCTGTTGAAGCATGTAGTGTGCGCTCCATCGAAGGAGGAGGTGTTCTCAATGAGGATGTCTTGTAGAGCCCTCTAGTCGACGCGGAAAGTGGCAGGACCTCAGTCGTCGACGGTGAATGTTCCTTTCTTTTGAAGTGCCTGCCGTTGATGGGATGTATTGCCAGTCGACGAGGAATGTTCCTTTCTAATGAAGTGCCTGCCATCAACAGGGGTGTATTGCCCGTCCAGCTGCTGTCGACAGGGGTGTATTGCCCATCAATGATAAATGTCTTCTTGATGATCCGTGTTTCGGAGATATGACAGTTGAAATGCGGTCAGGCAGGACTTTAGGTGAAGGCGTTTCCTTCCCTATTTTATCTCTTGAAGAGGACTCAGTTTTTTGAGCCCTATGATTGAGTACCTTGCATGTATGACAAGGAAATGTCCATTGTAGCATTCTTATTGCTTACAGGAATATGGTGCCTTTATGAAGTCCAGGCACCCCAGGCTATGGGTTCAATCCACATCTTAGACTGCTGCTAGAAGAGTTTCTACCAGAGCTGAAGTCAGCAGGAAAATGAATGGAGATTGCTAGGGACCACCCACTTTTATAGTTACAGCCCAGGAAGTGAGGTCGTGTGGGTGGTCCCTGGTGTGGAGACTGCTGGAAGAAACTCCCGTGCTGGAGCGCCACCTATCGGGAACTCCCAGAAGTAATGACTTACTGCAAGAGACCATTCCACGGAAGATCTACTGTTACAGGTGAGTAACCCGTTTTTGCTAGGATCGTGGATATGTTGTTCTATTCACACTTGTTGGCACACTCCTAGCAGTTCGGGAGGAGTGAGGGAAGGCACCCCCCACCCCCAATACTTACTTGGGGAACAGAGATTGGAGAACTGAGGCTCCAAAACAACGCATCCTGGCGTGACTCTAGGTCGATGTGGTAGTGGGTGATGAAGGTGTTTGTCGACTTCAAGGTAGCAGCCTTGCAGATTTCCTGGATAGGGATATCCCTGGAAGCAACCACCGACGCAGCAGTATGGCAGGTGGTGTGAGCTTTTATCCCTACAGGAGGCTCCCTGCCCACCAGCCTATAGCAGAGATCAATGCATGATGTAATCCATCTGCCAACTGTCTGCTTGGCTGCTGGTCTCCCAGGTGCGGCTTCAGACTAGGTGACAGATAGCTGGCGAACCTCGCCCCGAACTTCAGCCGTCCACTCCTTATAATAAGAGACTGCTCATCTCAGGTCTAAAGTATGGAGCCTATACTTGGCCTCCAAGGTATAATTAGGGTAAGTACACCGGCAGAGTCAACACCTGGTTAAGGTGCAACTCCGACACCACCATCGGAAGGAATTTCGGGTTGGGGCACAGGACAACCTTATCCCTGTGGAAGACCAGGTCAGAAGACTCAGAGAGCACCTGTAGCTCCCCATTCCTTCTGGCCAACACGATAACCACCAAGAAGGCGGTCTTTCACGACAGATGTGACATCTCACACTTGTGCACTGGTTCGAATGGCTTGCCAATGAGCTTTGCCAATACCAGCAGTAGATCCCACAGTGGTGGTGGTTCACACAGCGAAGGGAAAATATATAGTCGAGGCCTTTAAAGAAGCACAAGACCACTTTCTCCTGTGCCACCATCTGCAGACCGGCCTATGCCCAGTAAGCAGAGATGGCCGCCAGGTGCACCGTAAGGGTTGTAGACCGAAGACCCCCTTTGGGCAGAGAACAAGGGTACTCTGGGACACTAGCCACCAGACAGGACAAAGGGTCCAAGCATTTGCACTGACACCAAATGGAAGACCTTTTCCATTTGAAGGCATAGCACCTCCTGGTAGACTCCTTTCTGGATGCTCTCACAACTGTGAGTACATCCTCAGAGAGGCCCAAAGCCTGGAACTCTAGCCGTTCAGGAACCAGGCAGTCAGGTGCAGAGATTGAAGGTCAGGATGGCATACTTTCACCTGACTGACCGATATCACGTCCAGGCATACTGGAAGGTGCCTCAGAGACAGATGAGGCTGAGGAGATCTGGATACCAGAACTTGTGAGACCAGTCTGAGACTACCAGGATCACCTGTACCTTGTCCCTCTTGACCTCGAGGATCACCTAGTGAACCGAGGGAAGGCACAGAAGAGGCCTGGGGTCCACAGCCTCGAGAAGACATCCCTCTGCAGTGAGCCCTGTTGAGGGGGTGGGCATGAAACAGCCTCAGCTTCGTATTCTCCCTGGAGGCAAACAGATCCATCTGAGGTTTGCTCCAGTGGGAGAACAGGTTGTGTACTACCTCTGGATGGACAGACCACTTGTGGGATGTCTTGCCCACACGGCTGAGTGCATCAGCCAGTTGGTTCAAGGCTCCTGCCACATGGATGGCTAGGAGATCTGCCTCCAGTCAGCACACAAGGGTCCAGATGCGGAGCGCTTCCCTGCACAGAGGCTGGGAATGTGTGCCGCCCTGCTTGTTGAAAGAGTACATGGTCATGGTCTTGTCCGTCTGGACTTGCACCACTGGACCCCGAAGGAATGGAGCAAATGCTGACAATGCCAGTCTGACTGCTGAGCTCCAGCAGGTTGATAGGACATCGGGATTCCTAGGGGTCCAGAGCCTGTAGACCGATTTACCATATGGGCACCACAGCCCGAGAGAGAGGCATTGGTCGTGAGGAGGACTGGCTGCTCGGGAAAGAACTGGATCCCTTCCTGCAAATGTGCTAGGATGGTCCACCACTGGAGAACGTCCCACATCTTCTGGGTCACCGCGACCAGCTGACTGAAATGACTGTGGTGCCCAGTCCACTGGCTGGCCAGCTCCCACTGAAGGGGGCACATATGCCACCAGGCCCATCGGACCACAGCACTGCAGGCCACCATGTACCCCAGAAGTTGCAGGAAGTCCCAGGCAGGGTGCAAGTGCCCAACCAGAAATGATTGGGCAAAGGAGGAGAGAGCCCCTGCCCTGTCCGTGGGAGCCAGACTGGCTCAGCAAGAGTCGAGCTCTGCCCCAATGAAGCAGATCACCTGTAACAGCACAAGTTCTGACTTGGTCCTCTCCACCTCCTGTCTGCAGGAACCTGCTATGAGCCAGTCGTCAAGATAGGGGTACACCCTGACCCCTCAACGCCGAAGATGGGCCGCCACCACTACAATACATCTGGTGAAGACCCTGGGGGCCAATGATAAGCCAAATGGCATGGCTCGGAACGCGAAGAGGGCTCCCTCCACCTGAAAGCAAAGAAGCCTCTGGTGAGATGGGCAGATCAGGACGTGAAAGAATGCGTTCTGGAGATCCAAGAGATGGTATGGCCTTTGACACAGTTATCATCCTTAATGTGTGGGACCTGAGAAACTGTTCAGGTCATGCAGATCTAGAATGAGGCACCAGCCACCCAGTCTGTTTTGGGACCAGAAGTACCTGGAAACGAACCCTGAGTTGATTGGGGGGCTGTGACTCTGGCCACCACCTCCTTATGGAAGAGCTGGGCGATCTCGGAGAGCCAACTGAGTGTTTACGCACACCATTTCCTCCCATGGGCTGCGGGCTCTGCTTGGTGGGTACTGCTCGAACTCCAGAGGCAGTCCCTAGCCTACCACTTCTAAAACCCACCTGTCCACTGTAACAGCGGCCCAGGCAGAAAGGAAGTGGCAGAGCCAGCCCCCCCAAGGGAGGACCCGGTGCTTGTGTGATGCGTTTGAGGGAGGCCACCCTCATCCAGTCACTGGGCAGGCTTGAGGAGGGGGGTCCAGCTTGGAGACCACCTGAACCCTGTCCAGGTTTACGGGCCACCAGGGGCCCGGACTTGGGCAGAGGGTGCCAAGGTTGAGCCTGCTGCTGATGATGCTGTCCTGACTGGAAATGGGACTGCTTTGCTGCAAGGGCAGAATGCCGAAAAGGCTTTTTCTTCTGGTTTTTTGGAACACTGGGATTCCTTCGGAGCAGCGGTCAGAGTCCAAGGTGGCATTAGACTTTGATACACTGGAGGTGGCCGTCCACACCTGGGCCGAAAAAGGTCAGTACTCAGGAAAAGGGACATCCGTCAGCTTGTGCTGGGTGTCCCCTGTAATGGTGGAGACCCGCAACCAAGCCCTACAGCGCATGGCAACCGCAGCCGCCACCAAATGGGTGGAGTCAGAGGTCCAAGGCAGTCTGGAGCTGCTGTTTTGCAACCGCCTGACCTTGGTCATGGACCTGCTTGACCAAGGTCTGGAGGTCTGTGGGGAGGTGAGATAGAACCTCATTGAGAGAGCCCAGCAGGGCATGAGTGAAGTGAATCATGATGACAGCAGAACTTGCCTGACGAGGGCCCAGCAAAGAGCATAGACTTTCCGGGTCGAATGGTCCAGTTTTTTGGACTCTTTGTCCAGGGGTCTATCGGTGTCTCCCAAATTACCCCGAGTACCTGAACACAAACTCAGTCACCAGTCCCTCGGCCGAGGGGTGCTCTGTGAATTTTGAAAGGGACCCAATGGGCACTGCATACTTGTGGGCCATTTAGGCTGAAGGTGCGGGGCAGGGTGTTGACACAGCTCCTAGACCAGACAGACAATGACCTCAGCCACTGGGAAGGCCTCCATCGGTGAATCCCCTCGTTTAAGTACATCAGTGAGGGGGTATTCAGCCCGTTTCTGAACAGGCTCTAAGGGCATCCCCATGGATTCAGAGATGAGGTGAAGGATGCCTATGAAAGAAGGGCCTTCCTCTGTTGAGACTACCAATGGATTCCTTGTCCAAGGGGTGAGAATGTAGGTTGAAATCTTTGGACTCTGAAGAATCCAGATAGATCGGCCAGCCATCAGAGTCGCCCTGTACCCGCCTAGCACGGTTAGGCATGAGGGTGACCGACAACCTAAGCGGTAGGTCCGGAATGGGCCAAGACTCCTTGGAAGAAGCCCCCAAAGGAGGCTGCTTTGGTGGCAGCTCCACCACAAATTGGTGGAGAGACTGGTTTTGGCCGAGCTGGGAAGGTCTTGACCGGCTTCTGGGGAGTAGACGTCGGCCTAGAGGGAGACAGCCAAGTAATGGCTGGGGTAGCAGCCAAGGCCAACTTCTGGCCAGACATAATTAGCTGCTGCCACATTAAATCCTCGTACTGCCAGTGTTTCTGTTGACGCCTCTCATTCGAGGAGGAGGAGACGAAGAAGAGTGATGCGCACTTAAGAGCGCTTTATGCACCTTTTCAGTCGGCTGTGCTGCTCTAGACCTTGACTTGAACCATCAGGGTCGCTCTGAAGGAGCTAGGGAGAAGGGCGGCTCTTCCTGATCAAGGATCTGGACCATTGGGGGGGGGGGGGATTCCCAGTGAGCTGGGTCTCCTCCTCTGTGGCCGGTAGGATCGGGGTCCTGAATAAGGAGATGTCAGCCTCACTGAGTGACAACGGGGTCGAGGATAATCTCAACCGGATTGTCGTCCCGCATCTTAGTCGGCTGGCCTAACGGGGGTACAATGAAGCCAGCGGCCAATGCTGCAACCTCGACCGAAGTCAAGACAGAAGATTCCTGGGACAGAGATCTCACGGTTCCAGGAGCGTCATTGGCAGAAAGAAGGTTCTTTAGGCTCCTTGTCCTTTTTATGGGACCAAGAGATGTGTGTGCCTGAGGGTCCCTCTCCCTTGTTAGGGAGGGACTGGCACAACTCAAATGGAGCCCAAGAAGGTGGAGCCCAGATTGAGAGGGATGAAGATGGACATGGAAGAGGACTGATTCGCAGCCCAAGCTGCCTCCTCTTCGAAGGTCTTCATCTGTTCGAGCTGCTCGGTGGACCCCGCAGCCCTGGAGATTGCCATCGGACTCCTTGGATTTGACGATTGGATCAGTTTTCCGGCCTGCCCAGTTGTAGTCACGCGAGATGATCGTCCAAGACGTTTGGATGAAAAGCGCGAGACATTCCGCACGCCTGGGTGTCATGACAGAGACCCAGGCAATAAACACATGAGGAATGCGAGTCGGTGCAAGACATCTTTTGTCCACACTGGCAGCAGCAGAAATGGGGTGAGGACTTGTCCTCCATCGAGGTCAAGATCGCAAAGCGATTGGGAGAAACTAACGAGTTGGAGTTTGGGTAAATCCAAAGATTTAAGCACCAGGGCCTAAAGTAACACGCGAGTGATAAGGCAGGAACCTAAATCTTCCAGCAGAAAGGAAGATCTGACTTCAAGGGCGAGTAGAGGGATATACCACCGGTGGGTGGGAGGGAGGAGCCAACTTTAGACCTTCTGGCTAGAAACTTAAAAGGGAAAGGACATGCCAAGTGTGGCTAGAACATCATATCCACGATCTTAGAAAGGAGTTCATTTATGAATACTGAAAACAGGATAGGGCAGAGTACAGAACCTTAAGGGACACCTGATAGGATAGGCCAGGATAGGGAGGGGAAGAGTTAGCGATTTTGCCCGACTGATACCCATCACTCGGATATGAACTGAACCACCGTAAGGCAGAAGGGGCGCTCTGCATCCTTGAGTGAGTTTAGACGAGGAGGAGGACGAGATACAGAGTCGAAGGCTTTCGCCAAATCAATGAAGACCGTGGCAGTTAGGTGGCCTTTAAACAGCAGCTGATTAAACATGACCAATGGCATGGAGGGAGGATATGGTGGAGTGATTTTTTCTGAAGCCAGACTGGTAGGGAGATAGGGAGTTGGTGTCAGTTAGTCTGGATTGTACGAGGCGTTTTTAGTTTGGCCAAGGCAGGGAGGAGGGAGATAGGGCAGTGGTTACCTGGTGAGGTGGGATCACAACCTTTTTGAAGGGGGAATAACACGCTCATTTCCAGTATTTGGAACCATTAGGTGATTTAGAATTACATATTTATGATAAAGGTGGGGGGTGCAATGGTGGGGTAGACAGGCGAGAAGACTAGGATGTGCCATCCGGCTAGATTTTGGTGAGTTGAGGGACAGAAGGGCGAGCAGTAATTAGTTTATGGAAGCAGGGGCTAACCAAGAAATTGTTTGGCAAAGGCTGAAGAGCGTGTTTGGTGGGTTGGGGTGGGGGTGGTAGGGTCCGGGGAAGCACAGGTAGTGAAGAAGGTGTTTAGGGTATCCGCGACTTGTACAGGGTCCGTAAGTTCAGTGCCATTGAGTTTAAGCATGGGGTGCCAGAACATGGTGGTTTGTTGAGCTGGTGTTTAAAGTAGTCTGCTTTAGCACGACAGATGGCTTTAGTGCAGGCATTCCTTGTGGTGTTATGCTTGTCTAGCATGTATAGTTATGGAGGCTTTGAAGGTGGACCAGGCTTTACTGCAGGTTTTGCAGAGAGCGATTATAGGGGTAGTAATCCAGGAGTGGTGGCGTTTCCCCAACTCTGGTTTTCTAAGGTGGGGAGGGGAGTCTATATATTAGACTGCTTCGCACAGGCCACAGCTGGCACCTACACCTTAAGAAGCTACAATTTCATTATACTCAAAGTGCCTAAAGTCAACACCCGGCATGGGAGATCTGCTATCAGCTATAATCTAGCTATATCATGGAACACGATTCAAAAGTCCTTGAAGCTGATCAACCGGGTATCCTTAGCATCCTTCAAGCATCTATACCTCAGTCTCTTCCCTGAAAAATGCAATTGCTTCCACAAGTTCTAGTTTATTCGCAGTTCTTTCCTTCCCCTCTCAGGCTACCATCATATCATGGCAATTCCACTTCCCTAGAATTCATCTCCACAGATACCTCACCCCTGGCTATAATCTTCTCCCATTAACCCAGGCTCCTACCTTAGCCCTTATCACTGCCTTTCACCTCCCAGTTCTAGCACCAGCCCTGCTCTAGTCATGCACTCTTCCTACCATGTCACTTGTCTCAGTCTATGACCACCTCTTTCAGTCATCCAATCACTATTTCTCTTTGTCCACATTGACTTCCTTGGATCTTTGGAATCTTGGGTATATCATGTTGAATGTATGCCATGTTTACTGCCAATGTTGATATGTATATACTGGTTTACCTAGAGTGCATCTCATATGTCCCTTCAATATCCTGTTATGTTTAAACAATTTCTGTTCTTGATTTCTGTAAATAAGTGTTTTAATTATTCATGTACATATACCAATTATTGAACCTTGATCACTGTATATAAGTATATACGCGTTTTAAATCTTCCTATACATGTACCAATTATTGAACCTTGACCTTATCAGGTCTATCTTGCAAATGAGCAGTGCTCAATGATGTTCGCCTAAATAAATAAAGATTTGATTGATTGATTGATTGAGTTAATGGAAATCCCATACACTAATGAAAATTTGTATTAACCAGCTTAGGGCAGTATCAGCATGGGCTACACAGCAAACTAGGGTCCAGTTGGCATTGTGCAAGTCAGAGTGGACGGAGTACGTGTCTAGCGAGTTTAGTGGGACAGTTTCTATGTACTCTGGCGCAGATTTGTGTAGGTGTGTTTTCCTTGTATAGTATGTGATGCAGTGGTCACTTAGGGCAGGGACAAGGACAACAGCTGCAGAGATTTGGTGGGGATGGGATGAGAGCACCCAATCTAGGAGGGAGTATTTATTGAATTTTGATGACCTGGTTGGCCCACTGGGTCCCAAGGGTCCCTTTTTCAGGAGCGGGGTTGTAGCGTGTATGTTCCGTAATTAGTCGAGTGAGGTTTAGGGAGTCTGATTTGGCTGCTGTGGACTTTAACCATGATTGGCTATCCCCTTAAAGTCCCCGAGCAGTATAAGTTTGCCAGAGTGAGCTAGCAGTGGGAAGGTGGAAATGCACTCAGTAAGAGCATCTTGATTGAGATGGGGAATTAAACACTTAAATATAACAAGTGATAAAAAAATAACATTGTGTTTCACTGACAGCACTGGAAACTGAAGTCCTCCATTCATTAGCAGATCCACAGGCCAGGTACAGAACCTGTTGACACTACCCATGTATCTCAACCCTACCCTCAAAATGACGACAGCTGTGCCAGGGGTGATGGCGTGTGTGCGTGTTGCGAACACCTGTCCACTAGAGCATGCAGAGAGATCACTGTAGCGCAGTCACAGCAGCCTTTAAAACAACCAACAGATAATTATGTCTGAACCAGTGATCCAAATAGGGCTAGCACTATTTAAGAAGCCCGAAGCAGGACATTTCATACTAAAACTGACTTTTCACATGACAATATGCAACCTCAGCCAATACAACAGACTTTAACACAAGCAGTCAGGACCAAGACTTTACTGTAGTTGTACATATTTTATTGTTTCCGATCATTTTCAAGCAATTTAATACTGATATTTTCAGCAACTTAAGTAATAAAAAGATTTCAGTTTAAGATTAGAGCATTTCACATTTCTTCTGTTTTTTTTTCCTTTTTGGCAGGACACGGCCCCCTGAACCAGGACAATCCTGACAAATCAGGATAGGTAGTTACCCTAGACCTAGGGGCCCTCCGACCTACACAGATATCCAGTCCATTGACGTTTACATATAGATTAACATATAACCTAATACAGACTGGTTTGTTAGCTTTGCAACAATTATCTTAAGATACTGTTAAATTGGTTGGAGCACAGATTTCAGACTTCCAGTCAGAAGAGAAGTTAAGATAGGCCAGAGACTCTGGTTCACTGTGTGGACTAGAAGGAGGAGGAGGAGGATGAGCATCATCAAGTGTCTCATAAGAGGGCCTGTTCTTCTGCGAAGGGAATACTGCCACCTGGGTAACCACAGGGTGCTGTTGGTAGTGCTTACATGGCAGGGAGAATGAGGATGCACTTCAGTATCACTGGATGCTCAAAGTGCCACTGTGATGTCCCCAGAGGTAGTTGAAGGGTGGAATTCAGGCAGAAATGAGGAAGGCTGTGGACAGACTGTGCTCAGATGTTCACAGTGGCGATTCACCCTCTCCATGGGAAGTGCTCCAACCAGTCTTACCAGACCCTGATCTGAACAAAGTTACCCTGGACAGGAATGGACATACACAAGTCACAGTCAAGCAGCCAGCATGCACTGTTTAACCCCCTCCCCGCCCCGGGAGAAGAGCTGCCTCTGGACACTCAATCCTCTTTCCCTCGCTGCCCCCCCCTCCCCACCATCCTGGACAGTTCCCAAAGCCAGGTCACCAGTGTGGCAGGTAGTGTGGCACTCTGTGCTCTAGCCCACTGTGCCATTCACATCCTTTCCTCCCATCTCTGTTTGGGGGTGCCCCCCCCCCCCATCTGCCACAATACTGCCACCTGGGTAACCACTGGTACTGCTTAAAGGGGCAGCGAGAGTAAAGATGCAGAGTCCCATTGGAGGTTCAATCGCCCACTGTGACATCCGACAGGCAAAGGGTGGAACTCTGGCGGAAATAAGGAGAGGTATGGGCAGATAATGCTCCCATGTTCACAGATGCTTATCCACCCTCTCTGTGGGTGGCACTCCACCTAGTCTCTTACCAGATCCTGGTTGGGGGCGCGGGGGAAAGAGTAGCACAGGACTGTTACTTATGCTGGCGGACGACATCGGTTGTGCCCGAGCTGTAAGAGAATGGCTCAGGCATGTGCTCTCCTATGCTGTGGCATCCCACCCTGCATTAGGAGGAAGCAGCAAGAGGGAACAATTCAGCAATAGAGGGTGTGGTGCAGAAAATCGCCATCACTCCATGCAGCACAACCGCAACAATTTAGGACATTGAGGGTGGGAGAAAAAGGCTGTCCCCTCTCAATCAGATGACAGCTACCCTTCTAGCCTTAACCATTTCATAAATAAACCCTCATGAGCCCTTTTCCAATGTCTTGCCTCATCACCTAGTCCATCAAAGTCAGCTTCTTGCCTTCTTTTAGGAGACATTAGGTATAGAAACAGAGCCTGGGGTACAAGACCATTTGAAGGTCATGAAGGAGGCAGCCACAGATATATCCATGGTGAAAGATGGGGTGCTGGCAAACCTGAAGCAAAGTTCTTCAATAAAAGCTATGTGGAGGAGAAAGGGAGGACAATGTTCTCTTTGGCTTATCCCCAGATTTCTTTTTATCCACCCGGACAAGTAGGTAGGTTAAAAATTTTTTTTTTTTTTTTTTTTTAAATACAGGAGTACATGCCATAAGGGATAAAACCACGATGGCAAGACAGCCATGTATGAGATATTACATAAGTTACAGTTTGAACATCGCATCACACTTTACACTGTCAAACATACAAATTCATAAAGACATCACACACAATTACACCAAATTACAAAACTCTTGTTACTTGTAAAGGAACAGTTAAACTATGGGGAAAGTACAGTTATGCAAGAACTTAATGTAACAGTAGATCTTCGAGAGGCGCTCCTGCAGTAGGTATTCACATATAGGACTGACCCACCAGGCGTCAGGACCACACAAAAAAATTTCTAGCTAGCAGTCTCTGGCAGGGGACCGCCCCTACATCAAGTGACCAGTGTCATTTGACATCGGTATAAAAGGGGCAGTCCCCCACGCCCACTTCCAGTTCTTTCCCGCTAAGGGCCAAAAAGAGGCAAGACAAGAGAGGATATTTCCCCCCTTGGAAATGGAGCCAAAAATGCTAAGGGGGATGGAGGGCATAAGACAATACCTATGGCAAGAGCCTCTCTTGAAGATCTGCTGTTACGGTAAGTTCTTACGCAACTGTACTGTCTTACTTTAAGAGGGCTCTTGCAGTAGGTATTCACATACAGGACCGAGTCCCAAGCAGTCTGGAACAAGGAAAAGCACTCAGGAGGAGGATTGTTATCCACAGCATGTAACCTCAGGCTGAACAGGTCTCATGAAAGGAGACCTTGTAGCACAGCCAACCCAAAGCCTGCTCTACAGCAAGAGGCAATGTCCAAACTGTAGTGTTTTGTAAAGGTTTGGACAGAAGTCCAAGTTGCGGCTGCACAGATGTCTGCCGCTGACATTCTTGAAACAAGCCGCAGAGGCAGCTACTCCTCTGGTGGAGTGACCTCTGACTTGATCCGGCAGGGTCTTGTACTGTCATAAAGTGATACAATGAGCCAACCATTTCGATAGGCATGGCTTTGCGACAGCATTGCCTTCCCTTTTGTAAGCAAGAGTGGTGTAGTATCGCAGTATTCTGTGAACATACAAAGTATGCAAGAGGTATTCCCCTTGATGGGAGTGTTGTGTAAAGAAACCGGGTAGATCGCTTGATCGATTCAGCCACCATCTTAGGGAGAAACTTACGACTGGTGCGCAGAGCCACACGTTCCTTGTGAAAAATCAAGCATGGGATTTTACAAATCAAGGCCTGAAGTCTGGAAATTATTCGAGCAAAAGTAATGGCCACTAGGAAGAGAGTCTTCCAAGAAAGGAACTTTATTTAAATCTGCTATAGCTGCTGGCTCGAAGGAATGCAGGGTAAGCATCTCCCGAATGAAATTCCCCTCCCAAGGAGGGGCAGGAATGCGGATGCAGGGGGTCTCAAATGGAGTACCCCTCTGAGGAAGGTCTTGGAGGCTTCCAACTGAGCAAAAGTCCTGTCCCTGAAAGCAATATGGTAGGCTGAAAACACTGGCCATATGGTCCTTTAATGAGGAATGGCCGAGACCCAGGTCGAAAAGGTGACTCATGTAGTCCAGGACTTTGTTGGCTGGGCATGAGAAAGGTTCGAAGTCTTTCAAAGAGGCCCAAATTGAAAACAGTTTCCATTTAATGGCGTAGGTGGACCTGGTGATAGGCTTTCTGGCCTCTACCAAGATGTCCACTACGAGCAGAGAAACTCCGAAGCGGGCTTCTGCCATGTCTGCAGGAGCCACGCACGTAAATGAAGGGATTTGAGTCCTGGATGAACAAGGGTCCCCAGATCCTGGGTCAACAATTGTTGCGACAGAGAAAGAAGTGGAGGTTCCTCTGAAAACTGTTGCAGAAGACAGAACCAAACTTGCCTGAGCCAGAAGGGAGCGATGAGAATCATTAGAGCTCCCTCCGACATGAGTTTGTTCAGTACCCTCAAAATTAAAGGAAGAAGAGGGAAGGTATAAACGAATCGGTCCCTCCAAGGAGAGAGAGAGCGTCCCGCCAAAAAATGCCTTTCCCTGGAGTGAGCGAGCAGAAGGTGGGAAGATTTGCATTTTGGGGAGAAGCGAAGGTCTTTTTTGGAGGTGTGCCCCATCACTGAAAGATGACGTTTACAACTTCTTGATCCAATTCCCATTCGTGGTACCTGGCTGAGGACCGACTGAGTCAATCCGCAAGCGTGTTTTCCACTCCCAGAACGTGAACTGCGGTCAAGTGAAGGTGATGCTGGGTTGCCCAAAGCCGGACCCTCATTGCTTCCCGGCACAGAGGGTAGGAACATGTTCCTCCCTGCTTGCTGAGATACCAGACTATGCACATGTTGTCCGATTGTATGAGGAGATGACCGGGAAGGAAAACAGAGTGAAGAGCGTAAAGGACTGCTCTGTTAGAGCACATTTATGTGCAGGTTTTGTTCGAACTTGGACCAGCTGCCCAGAGTCCTGTGAGACCAGAGATGGGCTCCCCAGCCTTCTCCTGATGCATCTGTCATCAACATCTGGGAGGGGGGTTCAATACTGAAGTGAACTCCCAGGCATAGGTTCTCCTGTACCATCCCCCATTGTAAGTCCCTGATCATGGGATTGGAAACTAGCACCTATTGGACTAGATTGTCCAGGGTTTGGTCCCATTGAGACTGAAGCATCCACCGAGAGATCCTCATACGGAGCGGAGCACGTGAGACCGCCATTAGCCCAAGGAGGCAAAGGACTGACCTAGCTCAGACCCTCCTGCGACTGGACAGAAGATGGGGGGGGACAGAAGATGGGGGGCCCCCCGCCCCCCCCCCAGTCTGAAGGGTGTCCACCCTGTGGAGAGGCAAAAAGGCTTTGCTGATGGTCGTGTCAGGATCGCCACCAATAAACTGGAGGCGTTGGTATAGGACCAAATGGGACTTTGCCTGGTTGATGGTTATACCCAGGCTGCTGAAATCCTGCAAGGGAAAGAGTGCAGGAGTTCCTCCCTGGACGGGGCCGCCAGGAGCCAATCGTCCATGTACAGGAATACCTGAACTCCCTGGGTACGCAGGTGGGCCGCTACCACAGATAGGCATTTGATAAATACTCACGCGCCCCCAAAGGAAAGACCAAATGGGAGGGTATTGAATTGGTAGTGGTCCCCTGAAATTAGAAGAGAAAATCTGGTGGGAAGGGCATATTGGGATATGCAGGTAGGCATCCTGCGTGTCCAAAGCACACAGCCACTGTCCCTGCCGAAGAAGCTGTAGAAGGCTCTGCAAAGAGAGCATGCTGAAACATTTGTACTCCACGAACATGTTCAGGGAACTGAGATCTAAGATAGGCCTCACATCTCCAGTCTTCTTTGGAACTAGGAATAGTAACCTGTCCCCCAAAGATGGTTGGGAACTGGTTCCATCACTGCCTTCGAAAGAAGGAAGGCAATTTCCTCTAGGACCAGAGGAAGATGTTGCAGGGAGTAGGATGACTTGGTGGTGGTCTTTGGGGTGGTTTCTGTAGAAACTCTATTGAGTGTCCTGCTGATATCAACTGGAGCACACAAGCATCTGATGTTATCCTCTTTCAACCCGGCAGATGGAAAGAGAATCTCCCCCTTACCGGTTCCTCTGGAACCTCCAAAGGCAGTGGGAGAGGCAGGGAGTCAGGAGGTCTGGGGCAGCGCATGCAGACTCCATGCTTTTGCTAGGGGAAGTCTTGGTTGCTGGAGGTCCCTCCCCCATGCTTGCTGGCCCATTTGGTTCTGTGGTTTAGTCTATGAAAAGGACGCTGCTGCCTTTGAGGGGGTCTGTACATAGAGTCGACAGACTTTAGTGCAGTGCCCTTCTCCTGCAGGTCGGTAATGATGTCCTTGACATCACCCCCAAACCCCTGAAGAAAACATCCTGGACAGCAGATTGCACTTCAGGGACCATTCCCGACACTCTAAGCCAGGCATGACACCGTAAGCCTACAGCGGAAGCTGAGCTCCTTCCAGCTGTGTCCACTGTGTCGTAAGTGGCACGAAGCATGCACCGACTGTCCGAGCGAGCAGAATGGACCAAATGTGCCACTTCCTGCTTAGTCAGAGACTCAAGAAGGGAGTCCAATTTCGATTCCACCTGAATAAGGATGGTCTTCTGGAAATCCCCCATATGTGCCACATAGTTCAGGGCCCCAACACCCAGGGTAGAAGAGGAATAGATCTTCCCGTATTGGTCCAGAAGCCAGGATTCCTTGTCAGGCGGGAACGAGCTGAGGAGATGTTTTGGGTTAGTGGAACGGCCGTGAGCGGTGCGGATGATGACCGAATCCGCCTTGGGGATTAGATTCAGGACATCTACACCCTCGGGAGCCTGATCTAGCCGGTCCGCCTTCCTCAGAAGGTGGGCCAGCGCTTAAGGTAGTTTCCAAACAGTGGAAACGAGGTCCCGTGAGGCTCTATCCAGGGTGGAATCAGTGTAGGAACAGTCTTGGGCAGATACAAATGAACAGCGAACACTCACACTCACACTCTGTGGGTCTGGCTCCAGTGATTGCCACTGATGGACTTCCTGGATTTTCCTCAGTAACTCCAGAATGGAGGGATTCTCCGGAGGGTGCCTTGGCTTGGGGTGATCTGGAGTAACTGGCTCATCATCAGGGTCTGAGAGTCCTGTCTCAGAGTCAGACGCATCAGACGATGAAGAGGAAGACTCCTCCCTGTGAGGGGGAGGAACTGCACCTTTGGCGAGTTCCCATGGATGCATGTTATCCTCTCCCCAGGTACCAGAGGGCTCTTCTGTGGTGTCGGGTAAGGGGGAGGGAGTCTGTCTGACGTAGGGGATCCTGTATAGGTTCCAGTGTCTAGACTACTTTCGACCTCCCTAGTGAGTTAAGCCTTGGCCTCAGCCCACCAGGAGGCCAGTGTCTCCTTCAAGTCCGCCGGCTGGGGTGGGTGGAGGATATTGAGGATATCTGTAAAAGGAGTATCCATAACCTGACGGCAGGTAACCTGGTGTCTGGTACTGCGGTGCCAGATACTGCAGAGCCAGGTATTGTGGCACCAGATATTGTGGTGTCGAATACCCGGGAGCCAGGGGCTCAGACAGGGCAGAGGGACCTGGCAGAGACCCAGATGGCAGGCCACGCAGTGGTAATGCTGGCCCGTGGGCGTCCGGCTCGGCATGCGTATGCAGTCGACTGGGTCCGAAGGACCTGACGGTGAGGAGACTTTGGCTGGTGGGTAAGCCGGCATCGGGATCGGCGTCTAAGGGTCCAGTGTCAGGGTATCAGGTCCCAAAGGGTGGCACCGGCGTCTGACTTACCAGACCTGCTCTGATCTGAAGACCACGTGGTGGAAGCGGCCTTCCTGGGAGCGGAGGCCCCCCACCCCGGAGGCTCCCGAAGGGCCCGAGCCAGACAAGAAGGGCGACGCCTTCTTGGTTACCCCAAGACTGCCGTCATGGAACAGTCCCCAGAGGGACGTTATCTTAAGTGCCACAACTCTGGCCAGAGTCGTGGCTGCCATGGAAGCAGTTTCCTGCTCCCGGTGCTTCTCCTTGTCATGCTTCTTCTTGGGACCCTCAGAAGAAGTGGGGAAGTTAGTTTCTTTAGCTCCTTTTCCATGGATGCCATTCTTTTCTTGAGGGTATGGGCTTCCAGCAACTGCTGCCTTCTTTTCCCGGTAGCAGAGTTAAATTTCTGGCAGTGCTGGCACTTCTCTCTGGGCCCAGACCACCCCATGGAGAAGAGGCACAAGGAGTGGTTGTCCTTGTGTAGAAGTTGGGAACCACGAGTCACACTTGTGCGATTTGGAGGGCGTTGGGGGCGACATAACACAGCGTATCGATGAGGAAACTCGAAAAAGAGAAAATAGGGCAAAAAGTTTGAAAACTAAAGGACTGACAAAAGACTGACGAGTGTTAAACTACCACGAGGAACTTTCACAAGCCGATGGCGGAAAGAACTGAAAGGCAGGCGGAGGACCGCCCTTTATACCGACAGCCAATTCGCCAGTCACCTGACATAGGTGGTCCCATAATGACGCTAGCTAGAAATTCTTCCTGGTGTCCCGACGCCTGATGGTCAGTCCTTTGTGAATACCTACTGCAAGAGCCCTCTCGAAGTAAGATCATATATTTTAGTTCATTTTAAAATTTACAAGTAAAGTTGTTCTCATTGAATGAGGAAGTTTATTCCAGAGTTTGGCAACTTGATAATTTGAAGTTTTCACTCCTTGTTTGTGATTAAATTGTCAATTCAAGTGAGGTAGTCACAGCTTCACCCTTCCTCCTGCTTGGAAGGCAAGCAAGTGGTTGCAGTCACAGCAAAATCCAATGGCACTCAGTCAGAGGACAGGGGCTACATGAATGCCAGGTGGCCTACAACCTTCCCAAAAGCCAAGTCACTCCCATCTGCACAAAGAGCTACCACTTATGGCGGACTACCTGGATTCAGAAACAAGCCTGGAGCATCCGGGGCATGCATTGGTACTTGCCACTCAAGTAGCTGAGTGTACACACCAGGCCAGGACCCCTCTGGTGGGGTGGAGGCAGTGCTGGACATCTGTGGGCAACCAGAAGAGAAAACCCCAACCTGCAGCCGCAGCGACTCTCCTCCTGCTCCTCAACCCAAATGACGTCCCCATCCCAAGTCTCGGATGGAACTTGGGTGGATCTCTATCTCTTCTTAGGGAGGTCTGCTGTAGAGGTAAGCTACAGGGCCTCCGTTCTGAGTAACTGGTGGAGATGCTGGGTGGGGGGGGGGTTAGGAGGTCCGATATGGGCAGATTCTGCCTGGCAGCATGGCAATATATAGAATTTAAAAGAAAAGAAATCTGCACAAAGCACGGCCTCCAGCCGACTCCAGTCAGATTCTGGGGCTCACCTAAGAACCTGGTCTCCAGCAAGATGCACTGCTGCTGGGTCACTGTTCCTCCACACCTCAGCATTTGACATGACAGTTACGTCTCAGTCCATACTGATGAAATCCACAGTAGCCTCCTTCCCAAGCTTGGTACATTATGTAAGCAATAACCTAGAACAGGTCATGCGTTTCTGTAGAATTCATGCACACCCCAGCTGAGCTGGACGGCACAAGGTCTTTTAATGCACCTGGGAAGTGCATTAACTCTCAAGAAACTCCTGCCCTGGAGTGGGTTTTTGAGCAGATAAAATGGAAAAAGGGTTAGCTACCTACAGTTATGTTGCTGCTAGACAGAGTATGTGAACTGTAACAAAGCTGGATGCCTTTGAATGAACCCAGGAAGTATTTAGAAGAAACCTATGCCCTGCTGTGGGACGGTGCGATAATGGTTAAATTACTGGAATACAAAACTGGTTTAGTGCTGGTTAGTTAAAAACCATGCATATATCCAGAGATTACTTAATTTTTATTTATTGAAGTCTTGGATGCTCGCTGGGAGGTTCCACGTCAGATACATTAACACAAGACGCAATATAATTGTAGTAAATTAGACAGATTACTTAAGAATAATTAATGGTCAAGTGTTGTGTTTAGAAGTTGCTAGGATTCTGAAGTCCATTTTATAAAAACACTTTACCAATATCCCTGCCCTGGCCAGGACAGAGACTGTTATAACAAGCATCTGTCAATGCCGAATGTCTGCTTGCTGGCATTAGCAGTGGAAGTGCAGGAGTTAGATGCAGTACAGAAATGGCAGTGATGTACTGAACCGACGCAAACTCCACCCCCACCCTGTAGAGATGGACATGCATTGGGGTGTACCATTGGGTCATCGCCCATAACAGTCACGACATTTCACCTCACCCTACTGACACCGACAAGTAGTGAGGTGTGCCTTGGGGGGTGTTCGGGCTTTACACTCACCTCATTCCATAAGGAAATACGCTGAAATGGGTGCAGTATAAGAGAATGGGGGGACTCTGGGACCAAAGAGTCCAAGGCGACCTCGATGCTCGTCACTGGCTACAGGGTGGAATGGCGTGAGCATTACTGTCGACAATCCCAAGTCACACCCTGATGCTTGTCAATAACTACAGGGTAGGGCGTTATGGCCGGAAACCCTAACGCCCTGGGCATTTCTTGGTATTTTTATTTCCAAGTTTTCAACATGAGTAGCACACTAAGCTGATTTTTAAAAACACACACACACACACACACACACACACACACACACAACCTGGGAGCACAGGGAAATTAAGTGACTTGCTCAGGGTCACACACTATGCAAGTGGAAGCTGTGGGATTCAAACCCAGGTCTGGTCTGCTGTATGTTACCAGATTTACAGCTCAGAGCCTTAAACCACTGCGCTACACTCCCTCGTGAGCCCACCGCATGAACAGTGACACTATCAGTTTGTTAGCTGAAAGACGATTTTGCACAGTGACTGCGACATTTGGCGCCACAGGTGCAAAAACACATTTCGAACAATGTGCAGAACTTCCACTGTACTGTTCATGAGGAGGCTAATAAAAAATAAAATGTGAAATCACGGAAGCATAGAAACTGCGCAGTACACCCGTAATGCAATTTGGGGTTGCACCAGATTTTCAATATAGGCATTTTGGGACCTAAGCTCATGAACAGTGTTACTGCGATTTTCTTAATCTGCCCCAAACACTGATTTCCCTCAGTGAGCCACGCTATCCTGTGCCGGAAGTGCAAAAACATGTTTCGCCAGGATGTGAAAATTACAGCTGTACCTTTAATAAGGATGTGTGGAAAAATAGCAACGTTGAAAATCTGGAGTGAAAAAATATTTAAAAAGTTTGTGAAGTTATGATGGTGCACAGAAACTGCACAATGCATGCTCGTAGTAGTCATTTTAAGGACTTTTGTCAAATTGTCAACATAGGCATTTTAGGACCTCTGCTCACGAACAGTGTCACCGATTTTCTTAAAAAAAAAAAAAAAAAACGGTCCCGAACACTGATTTCCCACAGTGACCACTCTATTCTGCGCCGAAGTGCGAAAACACATTTTGGCCAGGATGTGACAAAAAAAAAAAAAAAAGACAGCTGTACTGTCAATAAGGAGGTGTGAAGAAAAAAAAAATTGTGAAAATATTACAAATTAGCAGAACTTATGAAAAGCGCGGAAACTGCGCAATGCACGCCTGTAACAGTCATTTTGGGGAATTTTGCCACCAAATTTGCAACACAGGTATTTTGAGAGCCCACCTCATGAACAGTGACACTGTCGTTTCATTAATCAGTCCCAAAAGTTGATTACACAGTGACCGTGAAATCACCTTTCAGGACCGAAGAACCAGACGACAAGTCACTGAATTCATGAGATGGGGTCCCAAGAACCCCATGTTGAAAATTTGGTGGGAGAGGAGAAAAAAAACAAACAAAAAAAAAAAAACACGAACACATTTACACCATTACACAGCTTACCGGCATGTCTTCAGTTCGCGGTACGCTTTTAAGAGTGCAGACATGTTCTCGGTCCACCTAAGATAGTCATGCCAGCCTCCGGAGGTAAGTATAGGGTCAGGGGGGTGTGTGTGTGTGTGTGGTGAGGTGGGGTACGCAGAAGGTGGGTACAGGTTGGGCAAGAGACTCAACGAGGGACTTTTGTTTTTTTTTTTTTGTTTTTTTTTTAAACAAAACACGACGCAGACTTTTGCATGCTGGGGTGGGATCCCAGCATGGCACCTGGAAGTTGTTGGGGGAGGCGTGAGCGGGCGGGGGAGACTAAGCACCCCATTGGCCACACAGGTGTTGGTATCATGACAACACAGGACTTTTGTCATGCTGGGTGGCTCCCAGCGTGGCACTGCCAAGTTTTCTTTGGGGCGCACTGGAGCAAATGGGGACTGGGCACCCTGCACATAGTGCATGAGCCCGGTGGGATTGGGCACCCACCGGCACACAAATTGGGGCGGGACATTATGTTAACGGAGATGCAGTGGTGTACAGTTGAAAGAAAATTATTCTGCAATCAGCAGTGGTGATAGTGTGCAATTGCACACTGCTGACGGCACGGCAGTATGCAAATTGCCTACATGTTACCACTGCTGACTGTGGCGGTCATTCTCTCAGCAGTATGCCACTGCATCTGAACCGCTATCCTAAACAGCTTGGACATTCATTGGCGCAGCGCGGCCACACCTGCAAAAAGGATCAGGGCACTGGAAGTGGGGGTGCCACACCTACGAAAACTTGTATGGTGGCACTATGTTTCTTGCACATGCGTGCAAGCAAACAAAAATGAGCCTGCCAGCCTTCAACTATGAAATGTGGTACATTTTATACAGCACACCTCCAAATCCACCCTAGCCAGACTGGACATCCTGTATCATTCTTTCTGCTGCCTTTTCCTTTACCACTTCAACAACATTCCACACAGGTGGCTAGTAAACAAGCAGGATAGCTTTGGAGTGGGTCCAAAGGTAGTGAACTGGGTAAGACACTGGTTAGGGGGTAAGGCAGCAGAGGGTATTGGTAAAACAGTTCCCTTGTTTTTCTGCAGAGGAGCTGAAAGGGAAGGTCTGCTTCTTTGTGGACACTGGGAGGAAAGGGGGGAGGGTGAGACCTGAGAAAACTATGAATGCACAAGGGTATGGCAGCTGGGTTTCAACGTGAAAAAGTGCAAGGTAATGCACTCTGAGCACAGAAACCCAAGGGCAGAATACAAAATAGGAGGAGTTGTACTGACTACCACCAATCAGGAAAGATACCTGGGGTAATTATCATATCAGATGAACTAAAGCTGGCCAGGCAGTGCGACAAGGCAGTTGGAAGGGCTAGTGGGATACTAGGGAGCACAGGGAGAGGATATCACCAGCACAGAGAGGTGGTATTACCCCTTTATAAATCACTAGTAAGATCCTACCCAGAGTACCATGTCCAGTTCTGGATACCACATCTCCAGAAGGACACAAAGTGGAGGCAGTCCAGAGGAGGACAGCTAAACTGGTACAGGGTCTGCATCAAGAGCCTTATGAAGAGAGACTAAAGGACCTAAATATGTACAAGACAGCAAGGAGAAAAGGGATAGGATAGAGACCTTTAAATACCTCAGGAGGCTGAATGAGGTACAGGAGGGCAGTAGTTTTCAGAAAAAGAGGTGCTCAAGGACAAGGGGCCCAATAAGAAGGTGGAGGGGGTAGATTCAGGGGAGATGAGAGGAAGTACTTCACAAAAAGAGTGGTGGATTCTTGGAACAGTCTTCCAGCAGAGGTAGTGAGAGCTAAACAGTGGTTTGGTTTAGGACTGTATGAGATATGCATAATCTTAAGGGAAGCTGGGAGTGAAAGGGATGGAGATCAAGCAGGATCTGCGGTGATACTACTGACAAGGAATAATGAGCAGACTAGGTGGGCCAAGCAGTCATTATCTGCCAGCAAATTAAATCGCTGATCCCTGTACTCCACTTTCCCTTCTCTTAAAGGCCGAAGCATCTCCCTGGGCCTCCCTCATGTCCATGTTCTGGTTTGGTAAGATTGCAAATGCTACCTCTAGCACTCCCTCGCCCTTGGCCCAAGACTTGCAGGTCAGTTTGCCTTCTCTTAGAAACTATTTTGTCTCTGGTCTAACCTTCCCCACCAATCTGTTACTCTTCCTCCCCCTCTTCCCTGAAAGCAATGCTCCAGGCCCCCCACACCCATTTGTGCTCTATACCTACTCTTCCCCCCAATCATGTGCTTGATCACTCCTGTTTACCCATCTCCCAGCTGGACATCTGCTCCAGCTGCAATCCCTGCCAATAGCCATCTGAACCAAGAACTGTACAATGTACCCTTCTGTACATCCCTGTGCTACACTGTATGCATTATTGCTGCACTAGTTTATTTTATGTTATTGGCTTTGTCACATTATCAGTTTTATATACTGTATTACTACTCAAATTATGCCATGTCAGTTTAAAAATCATCTGGCTATCTGCAACAGACCTCAGAAATGCAGTGTATGACATCAGTTGATTGTTAGGATACGCATGGCAAGGTCTTAAATGCACTATAAAGTTTGGAAATTCAGATGAAAAGCATTTTATATGGATTTCACAGATTGAACAGCAAAAGTACACTGCAAATCTGGTGAAAGAATGGAAATAGCGGAACTGAGTTGGTTATGAAGTTGTGTACTGAAGTGGATACCTGCTTTTTTAAACAGACTGTGCCTACCACACATCCATGATAATATGGTGCCATTATCCAAAATGTTATGTCACAAGCAGACAATGACACCAGGGCCAGTATACACAACTGGAAAGAACAGTTATGCAAGACCTTACAGTAACAACAGATCTTAGAATCTTTCAGCAGGTCACACCTTTGGAGCCATGTGGTCCAAGTGCCTGGCTGCTACAGTTCCAAAGGTGTGACCTGCTGAAAGAGATATCCTCCGAGAAGATCAGACGATACTGAAGGGAAGGGATCACACGTATGCATATTTAATAAAGAACAGAATGTCTGGAAATTCTTATTTTGGGGGAAATGTATTGTGTCCTGTGGACGCCAACGGCCAGTGTTTTGCAGAAAGCTAAAAAAAAAAAAAAAAAAAAAATTGTTCATTAGGTGGCAACTATTCTGGAAAAAAAAAAAATCTGGAGAGGATTATTTTCGATCAAATAATTGCCTATTTGGAAAAATGATTTAATGACAAGTTCACAACATGGTTTTAGATCAAAGCATAAACATGGACACGGCCTTGGTGAGGTTCACAAGTTGTGTGCAGCGTGCCCTTGATAAGGGGCACTCCACCACAGCAGTATTTGGAGAGCTCACCAAGGCCTTAGACCTTGGAGATCATGGCCTATTGTTAGACTCTTTTGGAATTACATTTTTTGAATTATGTTACAGAACAAAATCTTAGATAGCATCTCAGATTCCTTGCAGATTAAATGTGGGGTGCCACAGGGTTCAATTTTGGATCCTCTTTTCACGATTTATTAATTCTGTCCCCCTTACTTCTAAAGGATCCAAGATGACCCTATATGCAGATGATGCAGTCATTTGTAATGCTGTGACACAGCCCGAGGATGCTCAGAGGACTGTGCAAAATGATTTCAATTATTTTCAGGAACGGCTTCTGTCAAGACGTATGGTGCTAAACCAAAAAACACAAAGGTCCATGGGTCTTTTCTGGACCCATGTTAAACAAAAAAAAAATCCCTGGATGATAGATTTAAAAGGAGAACCTATTAAAATAGCTGAACGTTTTAAATATTCGGGGATTGTTCTGGACAATAACCTATCATCTGAACATAAAGTCAAAAGTGTATCAAATTGGTTCAGAGATTAGGGCTTTTGTTTAGAGTATGACTCCATCTTGTACCAGAGTCTTAGACTATAAGCACACAGTCCCCACCCCCACCTTTAGTGTTTGATTATGGGTTGAATGTGTATTCGCCACAAGCAACAAAATGTTTTAACAAGTTAAAAGTTGCATACAACAGTGCTCTAAGATTTGACTAATTTGTCAAGTAGGACCATCATTGTTATTTGTTAAAGGATGCTTGTTTATCACATGAAAAAAACAATTTAAAGATGGGTACGTTACATAAAGGAACGTTAGGGCTGTCTAAGGTAACTTGACCTATCATTGTATCCTAGAGCTATGAATTCGCAAGGGACTATATCCCAGAGTAAATATGTACATAACATTCCCTCCCCCCCCCATCATTATTAAAGTGATAGGGCAAAAGTCAGTATTATATAGGGCAACTAGATTTTGTTACTCTATACCCAATGAAATTGGCAATTGCACAAACATTAGAACGGTCAATACTAAACGTAAACATTGGTTGTTAAGGAATGTAATGTTTGTTTCATTAGTATTGGCATAATTTTATACTGTGTATGGGTCTGTATTGTATTCATGTTACATTTTTTTGTTTTGTTTTTGTAACTTGTCACTGGAGCAATCAGTTAACAAGTATAAAACAAAACAAAACAAAACTGAAATGAACTATAAGATGCTATTCTTCAGACTGTAAGACAGAACTAGAACAAGACAACCAGGACAGTCTACTTGCAATCAGATCACCTGCAGACTGATCAGCTTACCAATAATAGTGATACAGCCCTTCTGTGTAGCTGCTACTACGTTGTCCATGAGATCCTTGGTTCCCTTGGCAAATTTCTCAAACTCAAACACGCCAACTGGTCCGTTCCACACAATCTGCTTGGCCCTGCCAACAGCTTCAGCAAATTTCTTTGAACTCAAGGGGCCGCAGTCCAAGCCCTAAAAGGGTGGGGAAAATGAAAACAAAAAACAAATAAAAAAACAAAAACAAGCAGCATTAGAAATCAGGGCTCATCCACTGTAAAGTTTTACTTTAAACCTTCCAGATCATGTTTAAATAGATTGGGGCGCACCACTACACTCCTAGTTTTGATCCTTACTGTTCCTAACATATGTTACAAGTAAATATTTGATTTCCAGTCTTAATGTAGCTCCCAGTCTTTTCAAATCTTAAAAAGCTCTACAGAAGAGCAGGTCTTGAGAAAAAAAAACAAGTAAATAAAAATATACATGTTGGGTACAAAATTATATCACCTGTGGAGGAATTTCATATATATATATATATATATATAATCTTTCTTTTATGCATACATATAGAGTGGATTACATATAAAGTAAAGTGTAATATATATATATATATATATATATATATATATATATATATATATATATATATATATATATATATATATATATATATATATATATATATATATATATATATATATTTATTATGATTATAATATAAAAGCTGCTAACATACATATATATTATGATTATAATATATAAGCTGCTAGTGTAATTGAATATGGCCAGGTCTGAGTAGAAGCTAAGGGTCATTATAAGTTTGTAAGAATTGCAAGGCAAGCAGAAGGCAATAGCTCATGCTGGCTGAAACCAGTTACTTAAAGTTGTGAAAAATAGCAGTTTAGATAAAGCTGAACAGAACTGATGGTACCAGCCTGAATAGCAAGCTTGGGCAGGGTTGGGCAAGAAGCAGAGATAAGAACATGTAGTCACATTAAAATCAAGCTGTACGGTACCATGGAGTGAGTGAAACTCATTGTTTCTATTAGGTCAGCTTGACCCAGGTGTATGTATTAGGCAGTGATGAATAAGCCAGTGGAAAACACCTGATCCATATGAAACTGTTTTTCTGTTATTGCTAAGAAACTATGATTACTTTACACTGAAATGTTAGTGTGTTTTCAAGATAAGAAATGCTATAAAATACTGTGTAAAACTTAGTTCGGGGAGCTCTTGCCTTTAGCCGAGGCTCCCACACATGTGTGTACAGACAATAAACTGAGTTTATTGGAATAACCATTGAGTGTGGTTATTGAATATATAGAATTTAAGGTAAAGTATATACAGTAATAAGAATCTGCGACCACACACCTTAGTATAAATTTAAAGTTTAACAACGATTGTAACAAGTTATTTCTTATTTAAATAATGAAAGCATTTTACAAATGCAAAATACACTTCCAGATTCTGGGTGTAGTTGTGTGTAAATTCAGCACCAGTTCAGCTGAATGCAGTATAGCCTTGTGGTTAGGGTGCAGTACTGTGAAACAGGAGACACCAGGGGCCCCAGAAACAGTTGTGTTGGTGGTTGTACAAACTCTGGGTGCATTCATGCTCCTTGTTGCACCATCAAAATCTGCCACACTCTTGGAGACCTGTCACGGGGGGCGCAGAGCAATTAAGAAAAATTATGGTCAGATGAGTTTAGAAACAGTTCTGGACCACTAATCTTAACCAAGGACACCACCAAGTTTTACACATGGCACTAGGCACCGTGCCATGCACATCTCTGTAGTCTTCCCCAAACCCAAACTTTTAGACCAGCTTCTAGGCAGATGAAACTTTTGTTTCCATCTTCCATCAATCTCTGGTGGTCCAGTGGCCCACTCCTATTTCTTGAGCCATTGTTCTTTCCTTGGCAACTAGCAGTACTCCCATTTTTCTGTGTTGGCCATGTTCCATATAGGTTTCTCGCTCAAGTACAGTTACGCAAGAACTTACTGTAACAGTAGATCTTAGAGAGAGGCTCTTGCAGTAGGTAATTGCTTGTAGGACTGGCATCTCCTGGCATCAGGACCGCACGGAAACTTTTGCTAGCACTGACTGATGGGGAACCACCCACCAGACATCACGTGACTGACATCAGCATGCCCCTATATAGTGGATGGCCCCCATGTTCACCCTCCAGTTCTCCCACTGGAGACCAAAAAAGGTGGCTCCTGGATCCAAGAAAGAAATGGCTTTCAGGAAAGAGCATGTAACCAGCCAAATAAGGAAAGGTGAAAGATGGGTGGGAAAAAGTTTACCTACTGCAAGAGCCTCTCTCAAAGGTCTACTGTTACGGTAAGTTGACGCAACTGCACAATCTTACTTCCAGAGGGCTCTTGCACTAGGTAATCACTTGTAGGACCAAATCCCAAGCAGTAAAGGGTCTAAGGGACATAGAACAAGGGAGGCTGGAACGTAATCCCAGAATAAGTTAGGACAAGAGTCCCTGGAGGACTGCTAGTCCGAAACCAGCCCTATGCCTCGAGGCAATGTCCAGACTAATGTTTCGTGAAAGTGTGGACAGAACTCCATGTAGCTGCCATGCAGATATCTGCTGCAGACACATTTCTGAAACAGGCTGTGGAAGCAGCCATTCCCCTGGTAGAATGTCTTTTTACCCGACCTGGAAGGACATTACCATACTTCTGGTAACAAAAAGTAATGCAGTTTGCAAGCCATTTCGACAGACACTGCCTGGAAACTGCTGCACCCTCCTGTTTTGGTGCAAAAGAAACGAAAAGTTGCTGTGTCTTGTGGACATCTTTAGTCCTGTTCGTGTAAGAACATAAAGTCCTATGAGCATCTAATGTATGCAGGATGGCTTCCCCTCGATTCAAATGCTCGGAATATACCGGCAATTCCAAGGACTGATTGAAAGTAGTTTCAGACACGACTTTAGGAAGAAAATTAGGATTTGTATGCAGAACCACCTTGTGTCGGGGGGGGGGGGGGAATTCAAATAAGGCTCCTTACACATCAGGGCATGAAGCTCAGAAATTCTACGAGCTGAGGTAACTGCAAATAAAAAGAATGCTTTCCAGGACAAAAAGCGCAACTCACAGGAACTTGCTGGCTCAAAGGGAGGTAAAGTCAGTTCTCCAACAGAAAATTAAGGTCCCACGGTGGAGCAGGGTTATGCACCAGAGGTTTCAGATGCAGGATACTTTTCAGAAAGGTTATGAAGACCTCTAACTGAGCCATTGTCCTGCCCCCAACCAGATCATGGTAGGCAGAGATGGCTGCTAAATGCACCTTTAGGGATGAATAACTTAGGCCCAAGTCTGAGAGATGAAGAAGGTAATCCATGACCTGGGGAGCAGTACACGTGAAAGTGTCCAAATATTTTGCAATGGCCCAAATTTTTTTATTATTATTGTTTTATTTTAGTCTTTGGTAACCGGGTAAGGCCCACTAGGCACAAGTGCCCGTTTTCAGGGACGACCTGGGAGCACTGGGCAGTTAAGTGACTTGCTCAGAGTCACACAGTATGCAAGTGGAGGTTGTGAGCTTCAAACCCAGGTCTTGTTTGCTGGATGTACCAAGCTCGTTCACAGCTTGTTTCTAACCTCTAGGCTATACTGCAAGCCCAAATGGAGAAACGCTCCCACTTCATGGCGTAGGTGGTTCTGGTGGACGGTTTTCGTGCGTCCACCAGAATTTGTGCTACCCCTAGGGAAATCCCATACCTAGAAGCAGCTATGCCCTGAGGAGCTACGCATGAAGATTGAGGGTCTTTAGCCCAGAGCGTACCAACATGCCCTGTTCCTGAGTGAGAAGGTCGTAGGAGAGAGGAAGAGGGATTGGAGGTTCCACCGACAACCGCTGAAGTAGAGGGAACCAGATCTGTCGAGGCCAAAACGGAGCCATCAAAATCATTTGTGCTCCTTCCACTTTGAGCTTGGTCAACATCCTCTGTAGGATTGGAAAGTGAGGGAATGCATACAGAAATCTCCCTGTCCAAGAACGTGACAGTGCGTCTAGCCAGAAAACACCATGCCCGGGATCGAGTGAGCAAAACTTGGGAAGCTCTGCGTTTGATGGGGCTGCAAACAGATCCAGTTGTGGATGACCCCACAGGTCGAAGATGTGATCTATTACTTCTCGCTTTAGTTCCTATTCGTGGGCCCTTACCCTGGTGCGGCTGAAACTGTCTGCAAGAACATTCTGCACTCCTGGGACATGAATCTCAGACATAATCTGTGCAGAATTGCCTAGTTACAGACCTGCATTGCTCCTCTGCGAAGAGGATACGAGCGGCTGCCACCCTGCTTGTTGATGTACCACACTACGCACACGTTGTCTACCTGACTCAGGAGTACTTCGTGAAGAGGTATGTGCTGAAAAGCCTGAAGAGCATAAGCCACTGTTCTTATCTCCAGTATGTTTATGTGTAAGTGAGATTCCACAGGGGACCACAGACCCTGGGTTCTGTGGGATCCGAGATGGGCATCCCAACCTTGTCCTGACACATCTGTAGTCAGAACTAGGGAGTGGGGAGGGGTCTGAAAAGGGGCTCCCAACAAAAGATTGCTGGGGTCCTGCCACGTCAGGGTGGAAATGAGGATCAGGCAATCTAAATGGTCTTCCCTCTGATCCCATTGAGAGCTCAAGAGTCCACTGTGAAATCCGCATGTGAAGTCTGGCCAAAGGGACCGTCGCTGCCATGAGTCCAAGAAGGCGGAGGACTGCTCTGGCAGATATGACAGCTGGAAGAAACCATCTTGGCCTGACCCCATCAGGGTGTCTACCCTGTTCAAGGGGGCCATGCCCTGCACTTGTCCAAAACCACCACAAATAAACTGGAGGCACTGGGATGGAGCAAGCTGTGACTTGGGGTAATTGACTGTGATACCCAAGTGCTCGAATAGCTGCAGAGTAGTAGGCAGGGAAGCTTCCAACTCCTCCCTCGATGGGGCCGCTATGAGCCAATCGTCGAGGTAGGGGAAAATGGCGTGCCCAACACCGCAAGGTCCCTGCCACAACCGCCAGGCATTTGGTAAAAATCTGCGGGGTGCAGGACAGACCAAAAGGGAGATCCCTGAACTATTAGTGCTCCTCTTGGAAACAAAATCTGAGGAATCTGCGGTGAGGACGGAAGACTAGGATGTGAAGATACACATCCTTCATGTCCAGAGCACAGAGCCATTGGCCCTTGGATAGCAGAGGCAGAAGGCTTTGCAATGATAGCATCCGAAACCTCTTATATTCTATGAAAAGGTTCAGGTCGCTTAGATCCAATATTGGGTGAAAATCCAGTCTTTTTGGGTACCAGAAAGAAGTGGGAATAGAATCCCTTCCCTAACTAGTTTGCCAGCACTGGCTCTACTGCTTCCTTCAGAAGAGATGCGATTTCCTCCCTTAAGAGGGGAACATGCGTCTTTGGATAATGAGAAACCCTTCGTGGATTGTCTGGAGATTCTCAAAATTCTAGGATGTGACCAAGCTTCATGAGCTGAAGCACCCAAGCATCTGACATGGACTCCCAGCCTCCCAGATACCTTGAGAATCTTCTGCCCGCTTGCTTCTCCGATGGAAGGGGGGGCGGTCACCTAGTCAGGAGTGGGAGGGAGGGCCGCTCCCGCAGCTCTTTGGGTTTTGGCTTTGGGGCCAGCGGCAGAGTTGGGAGCCTTACACTTGGAACTGGTGTTTGGGTGCTTGCAGATTCTTTGTCTGGCATTTGTTTTGTAGATGAAAAGGACGCTTTTGCTGCTGTGTCTTTGGTCAGCTCATGCCATGTACTGTCCAAAGTGCTGTGCCCTTATCGTGCAGGCTAGTTAGGATGTCCTGGGCGTCACTGCCGAACAGGACGGACCCCTAAATGGGGAATCCTGGACAGCCGACTGAACGTCAGGGGCTAGACCAGATACCTCTTAACCAAGAGTACCTTAAGGTGCACAGCAGTGGCCACACCCAGAGCATAGGAGTCCACCACATTGTAGGTGGCCTGTAAAGAATGGCATCCAGACACCCTGGCCATTTTTAAAGTGGTTGCCAAGGAAGACCGACTAAGAGTCCGGTAAGGCCTAGAAAACAGGTTCGAGCTGGTGGAACAAGGTCTTCTGGAACTCCAGCACATGCGAGACATGGCTCAAAGCACGAATTTCTAGAGTTTCCTCCCAAACTGGTCCATTTGTATGCACTTCTTATCAGGGGGAGAGAGGTGCGGAGGTGCTATGGCTTGGCAGATCCATCATGGGCTACTGTTATGACCACCGAGTCTGCTTTAGGATGTGCACTCAGGTGGTCTTTCCCTCTCAGGCGTCCTGTAGGCACAGTTGGCTTTTTTGGCCATGGCTGGGATAGAGGAAGGTCTCTGCCAGATGGGGGAGGCCAAGTCCTCATGTGGTTCCAGCTAGGGTGGCATAAGTACCGGACTCTTATCAGGGAAGCCCAGGTTCTCTGCCAATCTTCGTCTTTTGGGATCCAGAGCCCCAGACTTCCACCCTTGTGGCTCCGTCATCTATTTGAGGAGGTCCACAAAGGAGGGATCGTCTGGTGGGGACTTGGGGGATTCCCGAGGGACCAGGTCCTCGTGGGGAGGGGTTACTAATCCTGAGCTGGCATCTGAGGAGTCCGAATCCGGTTCCAAATCCCCTGGAATTTCTGAAATAGAAGGATGTGGCTCCCTGGTGACATTCTCCGGTGTCAGATGAGTCATAGGCTCAGACAGATGATCAGACGTTGAAGGAGGAGTGCTCACAGGCGAAGGTGCCCTAGGCAGAGGAACTGGGCAACCAATGGCCGGTGGGGCAGGATGCCTGTTGTCAAGTTTGGAGACCAAACTGGCTCTTGGTCACCATCCACCAAGAACAGAGAATTTCCCTAAAGTCCACCTGAGGCTGAGGTGGACTGGGAGGAGGTGGTGATTGCCTAAAACCCAGATACAGGCCCATATCCCCCAAAACTGTGGGTAGGGTGTTAGTGAGGACAGCCCGGCGAAGGGTACCAGGGCAGCCTTGATAAAGGTAGGCTGACGAAAAAGGGTACTGCTTCAGGGCTGACGGAGGATACCCTGGAGGATAAGCAGACATCTGAAAGCCCGAAGTCGGACCGTATTGTGGGCAAGATGAAAGGCCTGACAGAGGGTAACCAGACAGCTGCCCTGATGGAGGGAGAGCAGAAAGTCCTGACAGAAGGAGGAGGCCTCACTGGGAGATAGCCAGATGATGGCAGCCCCGGAGGCAAGTCTGAAGGACCAACTGGGGTTCCTGAAGGACAAGCAATCCCTGACAGAAGATATCCCGAGGGGTGCCCCTAATGAAGGAATGATAGGAAGTGCGCCCAATGGCGGTCCCGGTGGAGGCAAGGGAGCCTGTGGGTGCTTTTTGGTGGTGGTGGTGGGGGGGTCTGGCCTCACTGGAGGTGGCGTAGGAGCCACCGTAAGGCCCAGTGGCCCCATGCTGTTGGGAAACTCCTGCGAAGGGTGGTAGGTAGTTGGGGCTTGCGGCCCTGGTGATAGCAGGGGAAGCTCAGACAGGTCAGGCAATGGGGGTTCGTTCAGAGAACCCCATGGAGACCCTAGTCCTCCAGCCTAGATGGTACTGTCATCCGGCAACATCACATCAGAGCCAGACAGTCACAAAGTGGTCGGGAGATCGTCTGAGGGCCCGACGATTGGCTGATTGACCTGGGTTGTGCAGGAGTTTGAGGAGCCAGCTTCTGACTTACCAATCCCAGCCGGATGCTCATCGGAGAATCCGATGCACAACTTATTGGCTGCGCCTGCCATCTTAGAGCCCAGGGTGGAGATGGGCCTAAGAGCTGCGGCAGCCTCGGATGAATCTGAGGGCCCTGCCACCACCATTATCAGTAGCGATGGGGGGGAACCAAGGCCTACCCCAAAGATGGGAGCGCAGACTTGGTCATGGTGCTTACCTTCCTCGGAAGAATGGGGCAGATTCTCCGATGAAGGACCCGAGAGCGTCTTCGTTGGAGGGAAGGAATGCTCCTGTTCCCTGTGTTTCTCCTCTTCCCTTCTCTTTTTCTTGTGGGGATCCCCGGGTGAGGACAACGCGCTCTTCAGTTTCTTCAATTCTTGCTCCATTGAAGCCTTTTTTCCTTCAGGATATGGGCCTCCAGAGCCTGCTGGCATCATTTCTGCATGGCCTGGATAAAGTGGGTGCAGGCCTCGCACTCCGACCTTGTGGCTAGGCCCGAGAGAGAAGAGACAAAGAGAATGTTGGTCTTTGTGCAGCAGTTGGACTCTGCACGAACAGCACTGGTTTTTATGCTGCTCTGGAGAGGATGACATACAAACAACTCTTAGATAAAATAAGAAAACTAATACTTCATTGGATGGACATTCAAACTGTGGTGACAAGCCAGAGTCGGTCCAACGTGTGCAGGCAGACTGTGGGAAAGAACTGGAGGGCGGACATGGGGACCGCCCACTATATAGGGTCATGCCGACCCAAGTCATGTGACGTCTGGTCGGCGTTCCCCTGTCAGTCAATGCTAGCAAAATTTTCCATGCAGTCCTGACACCAGAGGGTGCCAGTCCTACAACTGATTACTTACTGCAAGAGACAAGAGCCTCTCAGGTAAGATTAGCTTCTCCAAAAAATCTGCCTGGGAAGTACAATGACATCCAGCTGAGCTTTTGTTTTTGGGTGGGGAGGGCGACGGGAAAGAGAAGTGTGTGAAAATTGCACAGTTCAATGTTTCATTAATTATTCTGGCTCCACCCTTTCCTTTACTGTTCACCAACCCGAGAGAGCACAGGGCTAGCTTCCGACCAGAGTTGGTCTAACAGACACAGTGGGACTGTGACATCTCTTTGTGGCACAGTATTGCAAGTGTATATGGACCCCCAAGGCCAAATCCCCACCAGCCACACTTCACTCTGCAACCCTGAGCAAGTCCCTTAACCTCCAAGCTGTAAAAAGTGGATATTAGAACCTGAAGCTCTCATTCTCTATTTGGAGTGAACAGGATTAAAAAAAAAAAAAAAAATGCTACATTACTGGCATTTTCACTCAGGTTAAAAATACATCTCTTACATTTTCAGCTCGGAGAGAAATGCTGTGGGGGCGCATCAGTACAGACTCAAATGGTCCAATAGGTCTTGCTTGGTCATCAAGACCTTCAACGATGCATATATAAATGTTCTTGTTTGTTACTGCCACCTGGTCTTGTAGCCCCAGTCTGAAAAGGGACTATGCAGGTGAGCCACAAATTGAGGGGACTATTTTTCATGGTGCATCATTTGGAGTTCTCTCCACCCCTAGCAAAGCAGTGCCACTGCCAGTCCATGCCATTGATATACATTCAAGACTGATCCCAAGGAGGTTACACACACACACACACACACACACACACACACACACACACACACACACACACACACACACACACACACACCCCACCATGACACAGCGGTGACCCAATTTGTTTGCTACACAGGGGGATACATTAACCCATCCATTTCAGAAGATACCCTGCACACAGAGTAAACATCTTAAACTGAATGTGTTGTGTCCAGTCAAGCTCCCCCAGCCATATACTCATCCCATCCACTCCCACCCTGCACCCCCAAGTGCGACAGACACACAGAGGGTGACCTACACGTCTTGTCACTCACATCTGACAAGATGCAATAGGGTGAAGTGCAACAAGCCCTGTACATGTAACAAGCATGCACAGGGGACATATTTCAGAATGTAGTCTCAAATGTGTACTGCAGCATTAAAAAGGCAAAGTCCATTCTGTGGTGGTGTCCCCATTGTCCGAAAATAAATGTTAAGAGTCAATAATGGATTCCTGAAAGCAGTAAAGGCACATTTTTTTGTCCAAATCATTCCTCTCTGTTGCACTAGTCCCAATCACATACTTGCTTTGTGGAGTTTTCTTACCATCCAGCCAGCAGGGATTCCACTTTCCACAGTGGCTTCGCCAGTATTGGCATTCTCATCAAATTTATCAGCTGTGACAAAGTCAATGGGCAGGCTGATTATCACCGAATTCTTTTCTGCCTTGGCCATCAGGTCCTTAACAATCTTAGCACCCTCAGCATCATACAGGGAGTTGCCAATCTCCATGTAGTGAAACATCAGAAAAAGCAGTGCGAGAATTTACGAATGGAGGATTTAGTAGAAAAAAAAAAATTCATAGAAATTTACAACAAAACTGGACAAAAGGACAGTTCATCCAGCCAGACTTAGATTCTCTACTCAAAGATGCTCTGGTCTCCATCCTCACTCAGTTAACCCATCCCCATCCGATAAACAGTTATGTAAGAACCTACCTTAACAATAGAGCATCAACAATCACCTCCATTGGGCTACACCTTTGGAACTGTAAGCTATCAGTGTCAGGATCACTTGGAAATGTGACGAAGTACCTTTGGAAACGAGCCTCTGACTCAAAGGTTGTAAACCGATTTTACAAATAAATAAATGTTTTGCTAGCCGGGGGCCAACCACAATGACGTGCAGCATTGCCACCTAGATAATGTGGCAGCCTCAACACTCCTTAGTTCCCTGTTGGAGACAAGCCTCAGAGTGCCTCTTACCGTGAGGACCCAGGAGAGCAAAAACAGTACCAGGCAAACAAGGACAGTCATGGTACTGAAAGAGTACATGTAATAAGGCCTCGGGCGTGGCATCTGCGTCATCCCTCAGCAGAAAAGTGGGAAAGTACATTACAGCCCAATGGAGGAGATTCTCTCAAAGAGCTACTGTTACGGTAAGTTCTTACATTAACTTTTCTGTCTTCACTGAGACCTCCTCTATTGGGCCACACCTTTGGAACAAGTAGCACTGAGGGAGGATGGCACAGTCTGGTATATAAATCAGGACAGAAGGCATTGCTGTACAGCAAGACCAAAGCCAGCGTATCTGCAAAAGACTATGTCTAGACTGTAGAGTTTAGTACAAGTCTGTACAGTGCTCCACGTGCCTGCAGCATGTCAGCAGCAGAGACATTCTGGAATCAAGGAACAGAAGTGGCCACACCCCATCTGAAGAGATCACAAACAGCACACGTGAAGTTCATTGCTGTACTTACTATAAACAGACTATACAGTTAGCCAGCCATTTGGCCAAGCATTGTTTGGATACAGGGGCACACTCTTTCCCAGGGGTGAATTAAAGCCGAGAAGAATTTATTCAGCTCCAAGTCCACTAGGCCTTTATCTGCTGGCAAATTCTGTTTGTTCATATGATTAACAGTATCGCAGTCTTCTGTGTACAGCAAGAGTATGGAGCAATGCCTCACCCTTACCGGCATGCGGAGGGTAAATAAACAGAAAGTTGTATTTGATCCTATGTAAATTCTGATACAACCTTCTGTAGGAACCTAGAACTGGTATATAATGAGACTTGCTGTGAAAACCCAAATACGAAGGCTCAGTCAGAGCCTGAAGCTTGGAAATTCTAAGGTTACTCACCTGGAAGTGTCCTTCCAGGAGTGGTATACGGTGTACATCTACACTTCTGGCAGTATTGCATTCCCATTAAATCTTGCCGGAAGGTCTTCAAGCTGGCTCCCCTCACCCATCTGGGTGGTAACTCCCTTGGCACCACCTTGTGACTTCAGAGCTTACCCACTGGAAGTAAGAATCTGTGTGCCACTTGCCAGGGGAGGTTGGGTGGGTCAGTGTGGATTTACACCACATACCCCTCCTAGAACTACTGTTGCAGGTGAGTAATCAGTTTTGCAGGGATGTGGATATGGTGTACAAATCCACACTTCTGGCAAACTCCTAGCAGTTCTCTAGGAGGAGGGGGCAAGGCGCACACCCCTTATTTAGGGAACAGAGACTGGAGAACCAAAGACCTCAAACCAGCATCTCAACATAATTCCAGGTTGATGTGGTAAAAGGAAATGAAGAGTGCAACTTCCAGAAAGCAGCCCTGCAGATTTCCTGGACAGAGATATCCCTTGAAGCAGCCACTGAAGCAGTGGTATGACTGGTGGAATGAGCCCTCAGCCTTACGGGAGGCTCCCTACCCACCAACCTACAGCAGAGGTCAATGAAGGATACAATCCACCTGCCAATCATTCGTTTAGTTGCTGGTCTGCCAGGCGCGGCTTCAGTGTAGGTGACACATTGCTGGCAAACTTCTCCCTGAACTCCAGCCGTGTGGCTCCTTTTAATAGGCACGCGCTCGCCGGAGATCCATAGTATGAAGCCTGTGCTCGGCCTCAGAGGTGCGACTGGTGAAGAACACTGGAAGATTCATCACCTGGTTAAGGTGAAACTGACAACCTTTGGAAGGAACTTCGGACTGGAGCAAAGGACAATCTTGTCCTTGTGGAAGAGCAAATAAGACTCCACCAAGAGCACCTTGAGCTCACTGATCCTTCTGGCAGATGCGATAGCCACCAAGAAAGAGGTCTTCCATGACAGGTGAGATATTTCACATCTGTGCATCGGTTTGAATGGCTTGTCCATGAGCTTTGCCAACACCAGCAACAAGTCTCAAGTTGGTGGTGGTTCATGCACTGGAGGGGAAATGTGGTCAAGGCCTTTGAAAAGTGCCAGACCACCTTCTCCTGTGCCACCGATGGCATACCATCCCATGCAGAGATGGCTACTAGGTGCACCTTAAGAGTCGTCAACCGAAGGCCCAACAGAAAGGGACCAAAGGTAGAGGAGAATGCTAGTCACTGGGCAAGATAAGGGATCAAGCCCCTTTGTCCTGGTACCAAATGGAGACCCTCTTCCATTTGAAGACATAGCATTTTCATTTCTGAGCCTCAGTGGTGAGGACACCTTTGGAAACAAAGTCTGGGACTCTAGCCGCTCAGGAGCCAGGCTGTCAGGTGCAGGGATTGAAGGTCTGGATGGAGTACCTTCCCCTCAGTGAAAGAGAGCGGGTCTGGGTGGAGAGGAAGACACCATGGGAGCCTGCAGCCGAGACCGAGGAGATTGGGGTACCAGAAGTGGCAGGGCCAGTACAGAGCCACCAGGATCATCCGTGCTTTGTAAGAGTGGAGATAAACTTGAGACGGTGCATCTCAGGGATTCCTAACGGGTGTCATACGAAGAGGGGGCTCGCTTTCCAGAGATTCACAACTCCAGTGATGCAATGATTTTCCAGACTCCAATCAATGTACTATAAAAGACTTATTCCATATAAAGTTCAGCATCAAAAAGCTACAAATACAAAGCTGCAGAGGATATATAGTACAGGTGTTTCAATCCCACAATACGGGTCTCTAAGGGATAAGGAGAGTGGGGAAAAGTGGAGAGAAATAAAAAAGGGGGGGGAATACAGGGTGGGGTAGGTTTGTTGGGAGGGAGGATGGTGGAATTGTCCGTTCGAGACCATTGGCTTAATATAAAACTTGTTAACCAAGAGGAATCTGTACTAGGCATTTAATAGTTTTTTTTTTTGTACACGCACACACACACACACACACACACACACACACACACACACACACGAACAAAATGATTTTGAAAAATGTTTAACAATATTAACATGATCTCTCTCTTGGTGGTATCTCTTTAAATGTGTACCTTATAATGGGTGGTGGCAGCAATATGGACACACCACATGATGAAGGCCCTACTGTAGGACCAAAGTGTTGGGACAAAGTCCTCTGCAGCTTTGTAAGAGCTGAACTTTATATAGAATAAATCTTTTGCAATACACTGGAGTTGAAGAATCACTGTATCACTAGAGTGCCAACTTCTCAGCCAGTCATCCATGCCTTGTAACTCCTGGCCTTCAGCAGTCCCTTGTGGATCAGCAGAAATAGAGGGAAGGCACACATGAAGCCCAGGGTCCAGGGCCTCAATAAGACATCCCCCTGCATCGTTCCCTGATGAGGGGAGCTGGCACAATACAGCCGCAGCTTGGCGTCCTACCTGGAGGCAAACAGGTCTACCAGAAGGGTACCCCAGTGGGAGAACAGACTGTACTACCTCCTGATGGAGAAACCACTCATGAGACACCTCACCCACTCGGCTGAGAGTGTCCACAAGCTGGTTGGATATGCTGGCCACATGGATGGCCAGGAGATCAACATTCAGGCTGAGCAGGAGGGTCCAGATGCCGAGAGCTTCCCTGCAGAGAGGAAGGGAGCACGTCCCACCCAGTTTGTTGAGGTTGTATGTGGTCGTGGTGTTGTCTGTCTGGACCTGAACGACCCGACCCTGAATGTATGGGGCAAAGGCTGTCATTGCCAGCCGAACTGCCCAAAGCGCCAGCAGGTTGATACGGCATTGGGACTTCAGGGGTCCGGAGTCTGTGGACTCTGCTCCCCCAGGTGGGCACCCCAGCCAATCAAGGAAACAAACAAACAAACAAACAAACAAACAAACAAACAAACAAACAAACAAACAATCGGTCGTGATGGTGACCACTGCCTCCAGGCAGACAAAAGGGATTTCTTCCCGCAGATGTTACAGGACTAACCACTGGAGGGCATCCTACAACTGGGTCAGAGAGACTGAAGTGGCCCTGGCACTGAGACCACTGACAGGCAATTCCCACTGCACAGACAGCACATTCTCCACCAGGCTCAAAGGACCACACTGGTGCGTGCCACCATGAATTCCAGGTGGCGCAGGAAATCCTGAGCAGGACACAACTGCCCAACCTGAAATGACTGGGCAAAGAAGGAGAACCTCCACCCGATCCGCTGGGAGATGATATCTAGCTCCGCAAGATACCTCTGTCCCGATGAATATCACTTGAGAAGGGACGAGCTCTGACATGGCCTTGTTCACCAGGAGCCCAAGGAACGAGCAGGTCTGAAGGACCAGCTCCATGGACCGCTTCACCTCCTCCCTGGAGGGACCTGCCATCAGCCAATCATCCAGGTAGGGGTACACCCGGACCCCTCGATGTCTCAAGTAGGCTGCCACCACCGCAAAATACTTGGTGGTAAAGATCCTGGGAGCCGAGGAGAGGCCAAAAGGCATGACCTAGAACTCTTTAAGAGATTCCCCTCCGCACAGAACCGAAGGAACCAGTAGTGGGATGGACTTATGGGAACGTGGAAGAACGTGTCCCAAAGATCCAGAAAGCAGAACCACATGCTCTGCTCCAGTAATGGATAATCTGAGACAGAATGACCATCCTTAAGGTGCGCAACCAAAGAATTTGTTGCGGTCATGCAAATCTAAGATGGGGTACCAGCCCCCCCATCCACTTTGGGACCAGAAAGTACCTGGAGACGAACTTTGGGCTTACTGGAAGGTATGGGACTTTGGCCACTACCTCCTTCTGGAGGAGCTGGGCAATGTCTTCCCAAAGGGCTGACAGCATATTGGCTGACTATGTCCTCTTCATGTCCGCGTGGCAGAAAGAATATTAGCGAGCTGGCACCATCTTAATTACTGGACTACCCGGCCGTGCTGCCATGAGTTTGCGAGCAAACCCAACTTACTTCACTGGGAGGCAGGCCACACTGAGGTAGCCGCCATGCAGCTTTCCTCAGCTGAGGAAGCTAGACCGCGCGCTCCTGTGCTGCAGCGGCTAGAGAACTTGCTCCTGCTGTTCGGGATGCACTGCGTGTGTGCAAGGCTGGCATGTGTTCATGTACAATTAGGGTTGGTCAGCAAGTACTGCTCTTGCATACATACCTCCATGTTGTTGAGAACTTTGAGGAATGTGAAAGCCATGCCTCCTCCAATAATCATCTCGTTGACTTGATCCAACATGTTGTTGATCAGCTGAATCTTATCCTGGACTTTGGCGCTGGAGGAAAGAAAGACACCACAAGTTACACCAGCACTTTGTGCACAAGCATGCAGAACTTCAGGAGCCAAAACAGGCAACACTCCACCAACAACTTTCAGTTTCTTTGTTTTATATCCACCCTACACCCCCTTCCTGTAAAAACCAGTCTACTCTACTGGGTGCGGCTACCAATCCTCCCCCAACTTTTTAGCTGCATTTCCAAATTACATTTTATCTGTATGACAAAAGGTAGTCGTTTATACATAGAACAATGCATGGCAAGTGGGAGCATGAGACTTTATGTATTTAAGGTGTGTGATGCCCATAAAAGAGGGATTTATCTGGGCATCACACACAGAGGGTGTGCATAAAAATCAGAGTTTCCAAACTTCCGTGTTTTATTTTTTATCTTTACTGATTAATAGGAAATAGAGAGATTACATCTGTATCCATGGGCAACAAGAATGTTTAAGTTGAATTTTTGCCTTTCCAATTCATTCGGAGGCGTGAAACGAGATTCAGATGCCATTCCGAAATAAACTATATATAGCGGTATAGCGTAGTGGTCTAAGGTTCTGAGCTGCAAATCTGGTGAAATCCAGCAGACCAGACCTGGGTTTGAATCCCACAGCTTCCACTTGCATACTGTGTGACCCTGAGCAAGTCACTTAACTACCTGGTGCTCCCAGGTCGCTCCTGTAAAAAAGCTTTCAGCTTAGTGTGCTATACCTGGTCAAACAACTAAAAAAAAAAAAAAGCGCCCAACTTTTTTCTGCTACTTCTTCTAGAAGGCTGTTTTTCATGCTGTTGGTTCAGTCAGCAGCATGAGCGGACCACTAGCACAAGGACAGTTTCTCCGAGAGGTGCTCAGGGACACTCGCAGCTATTTTGGAACCCATGGTTTATGCAGATCCGTAATTCACAAGTGTAAATTACGGAGTTTGTAAGGTTCTGCCAGCATTGGTTAATTGACCCTAACCAATATAAAAATATTTAGCAGTAAATTACTAGAGTACCTCTTGTGTGGGCCAAAAATAAAATGCTTAACCATATCTGCTTCCCCGCCCCCAAATTTCTAATATAGGCTCTCAAATCCCCTCAGCTAGATACCGACTGTGGAATTCAGAAGTTACCCCCCCCAAAACCCAAATGCTATCCACCAGTGCCCACTCCTGAGGCAGCAGGGTACTTCGATTCAACTTTGGCTTTTAGTTTGCTGAAAGGAATGCAGAGCTGTGTAATGTAACTTTTCGTAAAGCCAAATTCCTGTGATGCTAATACATGCCTATTGTCTGAAAAGTAACCACTAGAGGGAATGCTACAGTAGTAACAGCACAAAAGGCTAGCAAACTGGCTCAACATGGCATTTACTGAAGAAATGGTGCATCCTTACAGTTTATAAAAGCAAGTGACTTTAAAAACTTAAGGTTTTACTTCTGTAGCCTCTGCTGTAACAAGAACCGATATAAAAACATAACTCTGGTATTGTTTGCATCAATCCTACCTGTACCAGCTTGTTTGTATCTATGTCTCAAGTTACTGTTATACTGTGTATTTTCGTTTGTCTTACTGTGACAAGGTACCTTTGTAAATGAGCCTATGGCTCAAAGGTTTTCCAAACTGCTGTCTAAATAAAAAAAAAAAAAAAAAAAAAAATAAAATAAAATAATTAGGGAAGCACCATTAATGAGCCCATTTTTAAGATCTCAACCATTTGATCTGTAATGTAGTTAACCCACGTTAAAAACTCTGACCATGGACCAAAACTGTGTCAGACCCCTCTACCAGTCTTCTCTAGGAAGAGGCCAGAGGGTAGGACACTAGGGAGAAACAAAGAGCACTGCTCCCAAATTATCGAAGCAGCACTTTCAACACACTCTACAATGAGCCCATCTGGGTAACAGAAATTGTAATACAAAAAGATAAATTTTTTTTTTTTTTACAAATTAAACCATCTGATGGTAGTCCACACTCACTGTAAATCTGTGTTTAGTGATGCTGTCCCAGTGCCTAAATCTTTCTCCATTTAAGATACCTGGTGCAATTAGTCACAACTGTGTTAGAAACCTACTTTAAGAATAAAGTTTTAACTTTTCATATTGAAACAAATACTCTGATGCCATACTAGTGTATACCACAACACTTGCTGCTGGGGAAATAAAAAAATTACAGAAGTAAGGTAGAGTGCAGGCTTTCCTGCATGCAGCACTCTTGTCTATGTCTACACTTCAGAGTTTAGCAATGCCACAAAGCATTTTTCTGCTGTATTCTTGTAATGCATCGGATGTCACACAACCACCACAGTTGGGTTCAGCGATTATTTTTTTTTGGGCGCTCTGGTGGGTTCGGACATATTCCCTCCATTGTGCACATCAGTATATCCAATTCAACTTTATAAAGTGCTCATCCAAAATGCTGAGCACGGCACAAAGGACAAATTAAAGAATCTGCTGCAAAATTCCAAAGCACCCCCCTCAAAACAAAAAAAAAAGGACACACACACACACACACACACACACACACACACACACACACACACACTCTCCACCCCCCATATGTGGAATTAAGGAAATAGCAATATTTATGCCAAAATTCCGTTGGAGGTGCGTCTACATTGAGAGTTCTCATTAAAAAAGCCTTGCAGTGTTTACAGAACACTATCATGCAGCGGCATGAAAGGCTATGTGGAGTAACCAGGCAGTTTCAGCTTACACAGCCATGCTGAGCAGGCAGTACTGTAGTCCTAAGTACCTCAGCAGAAAGGTCAGACATCAAGAGCTCAAGCAAGTAGAGGGTCCATTTGCAGTGTACAATGACTGCTCCCAACCACTTCTGAAAGGGAATGCCAGGTGGCACACACTAAGGTGCACAGGATGAACCTTTACGGACTGAGCCTGAAGACACCTCACACACCTCTCAACCTCTTGCCTCCTGAATCAGGGACAAGGCTTGGGGGAAAAAAAAAATCAGGGACACATCTTAAGAATTGATACTATTCATTCAGAATGCTGATAGAGTAAGAGGATTTGTGTTAAGATGCATTTTGTAAAGAAGAAGTTTGAATCTTTGATGTTTGACATTATTTTGTGATTTTAATCCCCACTTTTCTGTCACAAAAACAACTTTTACGAGGGACAGAGGGAACTTTTGAGGCAAAATCAGGGACATCCCTGAAAATCAGGGACAGTTGAGAGGTATGCCAGCACACACACACACACACACACACACACACACACACACACACACACACACACACAACTCTTCCACTTAGGATTATCAACTAACTGACTGTGACAACAGGACACGTGCAGAGCAGTGCGATAGCCAGAGCTGACAAGAGCCATACTCCAGAGGACAGTGATCCCTTTTGCTATTAAAAGTGGGAACTAGATATAAATACAAAAGCAAAGATGCTATCCTAAACTGCAGTTGCGGGGGAGAAAGACACACAAATGCATGTTTTTTCAACTATACCGCCACCCCACCGACAGTGCCATTTTCAAAGCTGGCCACATACTGCATCATGACAATGGCACAATGCAACGTGCCACACAGATGTGAGCAGGTGCAGCTGGGGTTTAAACCTTCAAACACCTGGAGAGAGATGGCTGCAAGGTATTGTTCCAGGCAAATGTCATGCTGTGACAGCACTCTGGCACCTTCTGCCAGGAAGTGCACCCCCCTTGCCAGTTATGGTTGTCCCTGGTCGTCCAGTGGACCCATCTGTGCCCCCAGTAAATTGCTCCTCAACACCACCAGTGTTACTATCTAGTGGTTTAGACCCCCCCTCCCCAACATGATCCAACCACAGGGCTTCTGCACCAAGTCACTGAGAAGCAGGGCAGGCCCCCCACCCCCCACAAACTCAATCGCTCCATGACCCTGACCTTTAGCTACTACTAGTACACTGCAAACACAAAAAAAAAAAAAAAAAATAAAAAATCCTTTTAAGGGTTTTGATAAAATGCATGCTGAAAAAACAGAACAAAGTTAAATTCAATGTTTAAATCCTGGGGGCAGGATTCACAAAAGGGATGCGCCCAGTGCATCAGAGATGTGCCAGCGCAACCCCATGCACCGTAGCGTGAATAAGGGAGGGGGCGCCGATGCGCTGGTGCAACCCTGATGCACCACATACTGCCCATAATGATATACAGCACATCTGGAGGGGCTGTGAAGGGGGCGTGCCCATGCATACGGAGTGCAGCCCCATTCACAGCCCAACATGGAGGCACATCCCTGGGACCTCTCCGGGGATGCGGCTCCTAAAGTCAAGTCTAAAAATAGTACACTCGAGTGTCAGGCAGGCTGCTGTACTGCAGACAGCGGCACAGCAGCCTGCACAGCCTGGCAGTCCAACATGCAGCTCCAAATCCCCACACATATCCCTGAAAGGTCCCCCGGTGGCATAGTGCCCCCCCAAACCTCCGGAAATACCTTTGGATTGTGCACTGGTGATATAGTGGAACCCCTCCCCCCCCACTCGTAGCGAAATCCCCTTAAAAAGTGCACTGGTAGTGCCTGGTGGCATCCTGGATCCCGCCCTGGCTGCAATGAGGAACGCGCCCTCCCATGCACCCTAGTGGTCCTACCACCCACACCCACTCAGGCACCCCCACAGCCCACTCCCCAAGTAGTAATAGTATCGGTATGGCGGACAGCACAACCCACCCGCACACCGCCATGGCTGCTCACCGACTGTGCTGTCTGTGATCGATAGCATACTGTACAGCCGGAAGCTCACTGGTGGACCATGTCGATCAATGAGCTTGCAGTCTGTATAGTTGTACAGTATGCTGTCAGTCGCAGACAGCACAGTTGGTGGGCAGCCATGGTGGTGTGTGGGTGGGTTGAGCTGCCAGCAGCACTGATACTAATACTACTTGGAAGCGAGAGCAGGCTGGGGGGTGCCCGAGTGGGTGGGAGGGGTCCACTGGACCACCAGGGTGCATGGGAGGGCGTGTTCATCGCCAGGAACATCCTGTGAGGCATTTCCGGGGTGGGGAAAGAGATCCACTATGCCACCAGGGCACAGACCGTGCACTTTACGGGGGATTTCTCACTACGGGCAGGGCCACGAAACCACCAGTTGGGCATTGGGCTCTGGCTGTCCTAAAAGCCCTGCAGGACGCCCTGCGTAATCCGCCAGGTGCAGCCCTGTAGCACACATGCAAATGGGGTCATAATGACATGCAAATGGCCCCATTTACATGTTCGTGGCTGTGAATGGCGATTTTGGGCGCAGCGCATCTTGAGATGCGCTGCTCCATTGGAGTCCCAGCCTGACGTGGGGGATGCGCTAGTGCATCCAGGGCTGCGCAACTATGGTATTCACAGAGGGGATGCGCCGGGGGCATTCCCCTGCGCATGTTCTGTGAATACCAAAGTTTGTGCTCAGCGCATCTCCTCTGCGCCGGGGCAGCCAAGATGTGCAGAGTGCATCTCCTTTGTGAATCCTGCCCTTGGTGTTCAAGAGTTATCTAGAAAGAAAAAGAACTACACTTATTTTTCTTTCTAGGCAATTCTTTAAGACCCATGATTGAAATGCAGCACTCATTCATACAGAATATTTTATGTATGAAATTGTTTAAACAACAAAAGGAAAAAAAAAAAAGTACAAAACAAATGTACTTACCCTCCGAGGATGGCCAGGAAGGGTCTTTCTGGATTCTCCAGTGCCTTAGCAAAATAATCCAGCTCCTTCTTCATAAGAAACCCAGCAGCTCTCTGAGGCAGATTCACTCCAACCATGGAGCTACAAGGTAGGACAAGTAATGTCACAATTCAAAACAAAACACTGTATAAAAACCTAATCACACAGGACTCAACTTTCAATTCCCAAGCAATGTCAGTGAGGTATAACAGGTGGGAGAGGTCACATCAAATGCTGCATTCAACGTAAACACAACATTTGCTAGAGTTGCGCCCCTTCCCCACAACTCCCTCACCGCCAGTCACACCGGCCACCTGGGTAAATCGGGGGTTGGGGGAAGAGAAGAGAGAGACAAGTCCCACGGCTTCGACTGCAACCAAGAAGAATCCACATGGCTGTGTCATGAGACAATAAGGGAGGGGGATTCCTGCACAGATGCAAGGGAGTCTCCATGAAGTGGAGCACACACACACACACACACACACACACACACACACACACACACCCACCAGGAAGAAAACTAAGGATAAACCCCAAAGACCATGACATGGTGACAGCCTGGACCCTCACGGGCAACTGGGCACTTCTGGCCAGGACAACTGGAGAGAAGGTAGCCCCAGGAAGCAGGGTGATGGGGCGGGGGAGAGAAGAGAAGAGAAGGAGAGGACCGGTCAGAGTGGAGTGACTAGCTGACAAACAAAGTGCGCCCTGGGGGGAAGAGGTGAAGCCTGTGCTGACAAAGGTCTCAATACATAGATATGCTTATCAGCTCCTTTTATTGTTCTAAACAGACCAGTTACCATGGTAAAGGGAGGAGGACCAAAACTGCAGGTTAAATGGCACCAAATGTACAATACAGGCCGTCCCACGGTGCAGCAGAAAAGATTCACTGCTGCGAAGCCGGCTAACTAGGTTCAGGAATGGGTCTGGCGTCCGGGGGCCAGCCGTGGGGAGAAAGCTTGAACATCCGACTGCTTGACTTCTCCTGGGAGGGCGCTGGGTCTGCATCCCAGCACGTGGACTCCTGGCAGAGGCTGTGAGAACAGCAATGTGTCGGGCCCCATTTCTTAGGGAAGCGCAATGGACATCGGAGTATGCCCAGATGTCAGTGGCATGTCATGCTCCCACGAGGAGAAGAAGGAAAAAAAAAAAAAAAGGAAAACATGCTCTCCAGCCAACTGGATGACAGCTGCTTGTCCCCGCCACCACAAAAAGCCCTGGACAGCCGAACCACCTCGGCAGCACCCAGGACCAATAGTAGAGTGCGCTGGCCAGTCCTCTGCTGGCACCTTCTCCCAATGGGGAGAAGAAATGGACCCAGGAGGGCTGTGATGTGAGGTGATGGCTGGTGGCAGGGATGAGTGCCAGCAGGGTCCATGGTGACACGAAGGAGTGGCCAGTCGGGGAGCAAGGAGGAGAAAAAATAAAAAGCACAATACTTCAGTAAGCTGAAACACCCCACCCCTAAAGGGAGGTAACATCCTAAGTACGTCGGCAGTACGCCACCATGTTTTGTTTTTTGTTGTTTTAAAAACCACTTTACCCAAGAAAAGCCAGCAGAGATGTACCATCTTGTTTACAGTGTGGTCCAGCTACTTTTTAGCACTGTGTGAAATGTCCGAGGATAAGGACTATGAAATTTGGATTTGGGGTGCATTAAAGGTGAAGATGAATGGTCACAAAGGCCGGAGACCTCCATTCTGCGGACAATGTACAGCATGGGGATGCATAGTGATCTGCCTCTCACACCACAGAACCTCAACCCCCACTTTCAAGATCCAACCACTTAAGGTCTTTTTGTCTCCTCTGATGTCATCCTCCCAATCATCCGTTCCCTGTCAGAAACCTCCAAATTCTGCTACTCCAGTGGGGTCACTGCAGTACAGGGCTGAGTGCTGGCGACTGTCAAAGATATTGCGCGTTTCCTCCCTCAAGGCCTCACTTCCAATAAAACCTCACCGACATCAGCCACCACTGTGAAGGAGATTACTCTTGCTCATTGTGAATACAGACAGCACCAAGCCCTCCATGGTAGGAGTGTGGCCATCGGTGGCAGTCAGCCTTGGACTGCCCACCCAAGCTTCTTGGGCTCTGGGTTGCCTGTGTGGTAGCGTGATGAGCTACTGCTGCTCTGCCAAGCAGTTCCTGCTGTAACATTTTCAACATGACTTTCTCTACCCTCACACAAAGTGCAAGGCAGCCACTGCACCCTTCAGCAAGTGTTGACCAATGCAAAAAATGAAGTCTCAAAGTGGTGTACTAGAGGTGGAGCCACGGACCCCACATTATGAGCAAGGGTCCTACAGCCAAGCAAAAAAGCTACCCAACAGCTCACCCTGTTAGTTGGGGTTTGGGCACACATCCAGTGTGTTACCACTATCCAGATTTACAGCTTTGGGGGGCGGGGGGGAGAGAGACGAACTGAAGCACAGGGAAATCCTGCGACTCAAGATCATCCAGTAGCAGTGGTGGGATTCAAACGGGACCTGCCGCTTCTAATCGCAAGCCCAAGTTGCATTTACAGACTGAACAACTGACCAAGATTTGTGGCTTCTCACTCTATATCAACAGTATCACAATTTGAGCTCCAAAAAATGTCCATGAATGAGCAGCACAGTACTCTACGTGCTAGACTGCTACCTCCCCACACCCACCGGACACCGTTTCAGCAACAGTAAAACCCTAAAAGTAGGAGGACATACTTTGGGGCGGAAGGAGTGCAAGCTTTAGTTATCACTACCTGATCCCACAGTATACATTGCTGGACTAAAAAGTCAGACTGAAGTACCAAGCAAGAACCTGAAGGGAGAAGAATCCAGGGTGCAAGTTAATAAAGGAAGCAGGGTGGTAGAGACAGAGGGGAAGCAACAGCATTAAAAAGAAGGGGAGGGAAGCAAGCAAGCAGAGTGGAAACAAAAGCAGGAGGGCCGTATGTGCAGATGCTAAAGGTTTAGGAAAACAGGATTCGAGACCTGGAGGCCACTGTGGCAGAGGCCGACCTGGATGTTGTGGCCATTACAGATTCATGGTGCACTGAAAACTGGGACTGGTACAGGGACAGACCAGGCTGTACTCTGTTTGGGAGTGAAAAGGGTGTGGTGCTTTACGTGAGGGAGCACAGAAAGGTGACAGAAATGCAGAGGTGCTGTGGGTCACCTTGGAGATGGAGAATGGAGCCACTATTCGCACATCTCTGCACTGGGGGTGGAATTAGATAAGGTGCTAGTGGAAGCCACTGGCAAGAAGGGGGAAAGAGAGGGTGCTGCTGATGGGGGACTTCAACCCACTGGCTGTCAAATGAAGCCTCCCGGCAGCAGCTTTGACTGGAGGTGGGGACATCCTGGGCTCTCTGCAGGGGATGTTCCTGGGAAACTAGTTAGAAAACCCACTCGTGATGGTGCCTGGAGCACAGGGACAGTGTTGCAGACATCCGGGTGGGGGGAGCATGCACACTGGAAGACCAGCGATTATGGTCTGGTGTGTTTAACAGAAGTGCAGATGCGGACACAAAGGAGGGCAGATTTTATAAAGATGGGTGAATGCCTCAGGGAACACCTGGTGGGGTGGCCAGAGTAGGGTGGAGGAGCAGTGGTTGAAGCTAAAGGGAATACAGTAAAGACAAACCTCTGTCAACAAGTGGACAAGGAGGGGAGACTGCTGGGCTTCACAAGAAGTGGTTGAGAGGAATGTCTGGGTGAAGAGGGGAGCACAGAGGCATAGAAAGAAGAAAGAATAGCCCAGGAGACAAAGGGTGACAAAGTGTTCCTGTTCTTTCGTGGGTTAAGGGAGAAGACTACCAGAGGTGGGACTGTGGGAGACCAGAAAAGGGCCAACAGACATCCTGAACAAATGCTTTTGTTCAGTGTTCACACAAGGAGTGGTAGGGGCCAAGAAGGTGTAGCAGAGGATTTGGAGGTAGGTAGGTGGGCACTGGTCCATTTTCAGGGGAAGAGAGTCCTGAAGAGACTTGGTCTGGGGGTGGACGGGGCAACGGGGCCTGACAGGGAGCATCCAGGGGTGTGGGAGCTGCTAGCTGCACCTCTGGCAGTCCTATTTAGCAGCTCACTGGAGGAGGGCAAATGTAGTCCCCATTTCATAGGGGAGGAGGCTGACAACTCTGGGACAGTCAGCCTGACATCGGTAGTGGGAAAACTAATAGAATCACTGCAGTAGAAAAGGACTGTGGAACCTTTTGAATCCGGTGGTTACAAGACCCGAGACAGCATGGTTTCACATGGGGAAGGTCATGTCTAATGAATCTGGTAATTTCTTTAGGTAAAAAAAAAAAGAAAAAAAAAAAATCCATCAGGGTGGAGCGGTGGACGTGGCCTACCTAGCCTTCAATAAGGCCTTGGACACCATACCACACAGGAGACTAGTAAGCAAGCTGGGTGGCTTAGGGGTGGGTCCATGGGTAATAAACTGGATGGAAAATTGGTAGAAGGATGGGTAGTCAGTGATGTTCATTCCGAGGAAGGGACAGTGGCCAATGGAGTGCCTCAGGGATTAGTGCTGGGACCAGTCCTTGGTTTTTGTGGGAGACACTGCAGAGGAGCTGGAAGGGAACCTCTGTGGATAACACCAAAATCTACAACAGCACTGACATTCCGGGGGAGGGGGGTGGAAAGGAAGATCAGACCCACGAAAACACGGGAGGAGTGGTCAAGGGTATGGCAGCTGGGTTTTAATTGAGAAAGTGCAAAATAATGCACTTAGGGCACAGAAGCCCAGCAGCAGACCACAAAATGGGTGGACTGGTACCGATTACTATCAAGCAAAAGACTTGGGGGTATTCATATCTGATGACCGAAAGGTGACAAGGCAGTTAGGAGGGCTAGTGGGATGCCATAGTGCATAGGGAGGTGCATCACCAGCAGAAAAGGGTGAGGTGGTGGTGTCTCTGTAGAGATCGCTGATAAGACACCAACCAGAATACTGCTGTCCAGTTCTGGAAACCAGATCTCCAGAGGTAAAAAGACAGTGGAGGGCAACTGATATGGTGCAGGCTCTGCATCAAAAGGCCTACAAGGAGATGCTCTATATTTTCATTCATGGCAAAAAAACTCCATTTAAATACATCAGTTAGGGTTACTCCACAGCAACAAAAGCGAGGAAATTTGATGTTAGGGTTCCCATCCCCTTGCACCTCACCTCATAATACAACAGCATCGGAGTGCTGCCAGTCGCCTGTCCCAACCTCGCCCATCCCATGTGCAAACAAGCTGAGGTGGTGCAGTATAGGAGAATGGGGTGAGAGTTAGTACCGATGACCCCAACGCACACCCGATGCCTGTTGGTGGGTGCAGGGTGGGGTGCAAAGGGGGGATGGGAACCCTAATATCGAATTTCCTCGCCATGACTGACAAAGAATTACTGTTATTTTGGCCATAATGTCGCAAATCACGACACTTTCACAAATGAAATTACGAAAGTGTCGTGAGGTCGACACTACTTTTTTACAAAAAGTTCAAACAACATTTCTGGGGTGATTAACCCCCCAAAAAAAATAAAAATAAAAAACAAACACACATGGCTAGCATCCTCAGGGTCCAACTAGGTGAACACAAAGAATAGTGTCCCTAGAGGATACCAAATTTAAATGCCAAGCATATATGTGACTACTAACTGGGAAAGAAAAAAAAAATTTGCTGACTCGTGACACTACAGGGGTCATTTGCGTCACTAAAAATTGCATTTGCAACACTGTTGAAATTTTTGTTTACAATTTTCCCATTACAGTCAATGGGAAGAGTTTTTTTTGAATAACTTTTTAGCCGTATATTTTTTCATGAAATCTTTGAAAGGCACACTGGGGACCCCGGCTGCATGTTTCCTGAAGTTTTCGGACCAGTTGCGCAAGTCATGCGACCTGTAGGCGCGAGCAAAGAATGTGCAAAAAAGCGTAAATGTGCTACAGAATGTCGCTTTGTAACTCCGCAACTGTATAGCCGACTGTTACGAAACCTGGCAGATCTAGAGATCTATGGTACCACTCTGTAGGCAAATCCGTTATATGGTGGAAAAGTTACTAAGATGCAAAATTTCACACTACCCTAACCACAGTGGCACTACCGTGCCTCTATCTATATAAAGACAGACACACACACACACACACACACACACACACACACACACACACACACACCTCTGGGGACAGGTTACTCACCCGTAACAGTAGTTCCAGGAGTGGTATGTTGTTCATCCACACTCTTTGGCAGACTCCTAGCAGTTCTCCGGGAGGAGGGAGGGAGGGAGGCAAGGCGCACACCCCCTACTTAGGAAACAGACTGGAGAACAGAGGCCCCGAAACCAGCATCCCCGATGTGACTCAAGGTCGATGTGGTAATGGGTAATGAAGGTGTTTGCTGTCTTCCAGGTACCAGCCCAACAGATTTTCTGGATAGGGATGTCCCTGGAAGCAGCCACCGATGCAGCAGTATGGCGGGTAGAATGAGCTCTTATCCCTCTGGGAGGCTCCTTGCCCGCCAACTCACAACACAGACCTATGCATGATGTAATCCATCTTGCAATAGTCCGTTTGGCTGCAGGTCTGCCAGAAGCGACTTCAGCATAGGTGACAAACAGCTGGCGAACCCCTTCCTGAATTTCCACCGTCCTCTCCTTGTAGTAGGAGGGCAAGTCTAAGGTCCAGGGTATGGAGCCTGTACTCGGCATCCGAGGTGTAGTTAGGGTAATATACCGTCACAGTCAACACCTGGTTAAGGTGAAACTCTGACACCACCTTCGGAAATAATTTCGGGTGGGGTGCAGGACAACTTTGTCCCTGTGAAAGACCAGATAAGGGGAGTCCGAGAGCACCTGGAGCTCCCCTGTCGTCCTGGCCGACGTGACAGCCACCAGGAAGGCAGTCTTCCACGACAAATGTGAGAGCTCACACTTGTGCAAGGGTTCGAATGGCTTGCCCATGAGCTTTGCCAAAACCAGCAAGTGATCCAAGGGAGGTGGAGGTTCATGCACCCAAGGGGGTATGTGATCCAGGTCTTTGAAAAAAGTGCCCAACCATTGTCTCCTGTGCCAATGTCGACCGACAGGCCCGCGCCCGGTAAACAGAGATGGCTGCCAGGTGCACCCTATAGGTCAATGATCGAAGACCCCCCTTTGGAGAGAGACCATAGGTAGTCTAAAATGTTACCCACAGAGCAGGATAAGGGGTCCAGACTCAGACACCAAATGGAAAACCTTTTCCATTTGAAGGCATAACATTTCCTGGTCAAAATCCTTACGAGATGCCTCCACCACAGTGTAGGCATTCTTGGAAAGACCCAGAGCCTGGAACGCTAGCCGCTCCAGTACCAGGCTGTGCGGTGCACGGATTGAAGGTCCAGGTGGAATACCTTCCCCTGGTTCAGTGATGTCAGGTCCGGGCGTGTACAAAGCCGCTCCGGGGCCCTGCAGCTGAGGAGATCTGGATACCAGAACTGGCGGGGCCAATCTGGGGCTACCAGGATCACCTTCGCCTTGTCCCTCCCTCACCTTGAGTAACACCTTGTGGATCAAGGGAAATGGAGGAAAGGCATAGAGGAGGCCTCGGGGTCCCACTGACCTCGAAAGGCATCCTTGCAGCCCGAGCCTGCTGGGGGGGCGGGCATGGTACAGCCTCAGCTTGGTGTTCTCCTGAGGCAAACGGGTCCACCAACGGAAGAACAGATTGTAAGCTACCTCTGGATGAAGAGAGACCACTGTGGGATGTCTGGCCTATGCGGCTGAGAGCATCCGCCCAGTTGGTTGAGACTCACCTGCCACATGGATGGCAAGGAGATCCGACTCCAAACTGGCCAACGAAGGTCCAGATCCGCAGCGCCTCCTTGCATAGCAGACGGGAGTGCGTGACACCCTGTTTGAGGAAGTACATGGTTGTGGTATTGTCTGTCTGTCTGGACTTGAACCATTTGACCCTGGAGCAGAGGAGTGAAAGCTGACAGTGCCAGTCTGACTGCTCTGAGCGCCAACAGGCTGATGTGGCAACGGGACTCCAAGGGTCCAGAACCCGTGGGTTCCCCAGCCCATGAGAGGCATCGGTCGTGAGGACAACCGTCTGCTCGGGGTGGACAAATGGGATTCCTTCCTGTAGACGACTTGGGACGGTCCACCATTGAAGAGCGTCCCACGTCTTCTGGGTGACAGTGACCGGCTGGTCGAAAAGACCTCAATGCCGAGTCCACTGAATGGCCAGCTCCCACTGGAAGGGATGCATGTGCAACCTGGCCAAACTGACTACTGAGGTGCACACTGCCATTTAACCCAGAAGGCGCAGGAAGTCCCGGGCAGGGCGCAAGTGCCCAACCAGAAATGACTGGGCAAAGGAGGAAAGAACCTCCGCCCTGTCCGCTGGAAGCCGAGCTCAAGCTTGACGAAGAATGGAGCTCTGCCCTGATAAAGCCCATCACCTGAGAGGGCACGAGTTTCGACTTGGCCTAGTTGATCAGGAGGCCTAATTGGGAACAGGTTCGGAGGGCCAGGTCCCTGGACCTCTCCACCTCCTGCAGGGAGGAACCCGCCAGGAGCCAATCGTCGAGGTAGGGGGACATCCTAACCCCTCGACGCCGAAAATGGGCTGCCACCACTGCAATGCATTTGGTGAAGACCCGAGGGGCTGATGACAGGCCGAACGGCATGGCTCAGAACTTGTACAGGGTCCCTTCGACCCTGAAGGTGAGGAACCGCTAGTGGGACGGAAGGATTGGGACGTGAAAGAATGCGTCCTGTAGATCCAGTGAACAGAACCACATGTTTCGCTCCAGAGATGGTATAATCTGGTTCAGAGTTACCATCCGGAAGGTGTGAGACCCGAGATATTGATTCAGGTCGTGGAGATCTAGGATGGGGTGCCAACCCACTGTCCACTTGGGCACCAGGAAGTACCTGGACACGAAGCCTGGGTCAGTAGGAGGATCTGGCACTGGAGCTACTGCCTCCTTGCGGAGGAGCCGAGCAATGTTGTCCTGAAGGGCCGACTGAGCACCAACTGAGATCCTTTCCTCCCGTGGGGCACGGGCTCGGCCAGGAGCGTACTGCTCGAACTCTAGAGGCAGTCCCCGACCGACCACTTCCAGGACCCACCTGTCAGAAGTGATACCGGACCAGGTGAAAAGAAAGTGGCGGAGCCGGCCCCCCACGGGAGGACTCAGAACTGGCGTGACGGGAGTAGAGGTGGCCACCCCCGACCCGTCACTGCGCAGGCTTAGAGGCGGCGGCTCCTGGACCAGCACCTCGGCCTCCTTTGTGAGGCTGTTGTGGACTCTGCTTGGGCCTAGAGCGCCAAGCTTGAGCCTGCTGTTACTGTTGATGCTGCTAACCTCCCTGGAAGGGGGGCCGTCTAACTGCAGGAGAAGAGTGACGAAAAGGCTTCTGGCGCTTCTGCTGGTTCTTGCCCGGAGAACCCTTTGCAGAAGTGGCATCCAAGGTGGCATTGGACTGCTCTATGCGCTGGAGGTTACCTGCCACTCCCGGACCAAAGAGGTCGGTGCCAAGGAAGGGCACGTCAGCTAGCTTGTGCCAAGTATCCGCCGGAAAAGAGGATAATCTCAGCCAGGCCCTGCGGTGAGTGGCCACTGCGGCTGCTGGCGAACAGGCACAGGAATCTCCACTGTCCAAAGCCGTCTGGAGCTGCTGTTTTGCAACAGCATGGCCCTGGTCACGAACTTACTTAACCGTGGTCTGCATGTCCACTGGGAGATGAGGGAGGACTTCATCTAGCGGACCCCAAGAGGGCGTGAGAGAAGTGTGCCACGATCACTGCCGAGCTGGCCTGACGAAGGCCCAAGGATGAGGCCGCATATACCTTCTGGGCAGAATGGTCCATATTTTTGGACTCCTTGTCTGGAGGGCGGTCAGTATGCGCTGAGCTACCCATGTGTCTAAACACTGAGGCAGTCACAAGGCTCTCTGCCGAGGGATGTTCAGTGAAGCCCGCCAAGGACCCCATGGATACAGTGTACGTGTGAGACATGTGGGCAGACGGAGCCGGGCAATAGCTCAAGGGCCGGGCCAACAATGGCTTCGGCCACTGGAAGCGCTCCGCTGGGTATTCTCTCTTAGGACATCTGAGAGAGGATATTCCACCTCTTGGCTAGGCTGCAAGGGCATACCGGTGGACTCACAAATAAGTTGAAGGATGCCCTGGAAAGAGGAAGGACCTTCCTCCAGGCCTGTCACTGACAAATCATCATCAGGGTGTGAGTGAAGACCAGTGGTATCAGAGTCAGAGGAGTCTGGATACAGGGGTCTCCCGCCTATGTCCCCTTCAATACGCTGAGGGCGATCACGAACAACAGCGATGGACAGACAATGGGGCAGGCCCATATCTGTCCAATCCTCCTTAGAGGGGGCCCCTCCCCGAGGCTGCTTAGGTGGTGGCTCCACCAAAATTGGTGGGGAGACCGGAACAGGCAGAACAGGAATGCGGAGGAGTCTGTGTCTGCCTAAGAGGCTGGGGCCAAGTAATGGCTGGTGTAGCCAGAGTAACCGGCTTTTGATCAGTCAGAATTAGCTGTTGCCACATGAGGTCCTCATAATGTCAGAGCTTCCGTCGAAGTCTCCTCATCTGAGGAGGATGAGGATCGGTGACTGCACCTCTTCCGGGAGTGTTTGTGACCCTTTTTCGGTTTTTCGACCAACGGGGTCCTAGACCTTGATCGAGACAGACTGTCAACTGTTGATAGGGAGAGGCCGGATTCGGTGAAAAGCGAGGTTCCGGCTCTTGTCCCTCGATCAGGATACCCGAAGGACGAGTCTCCGTCGGGGAAGGAAAGGATGGGTGTCCTCTCCAATGAGTCGAGCAGGATCGGTGACAACGGCGCGATCAGGTTGAGAGAAATCCCTGCCAGTTCTGCCGTATCCTTGGCCTCGGTGCCGTGGCCTGATGGAAGGGCAGAGACGCAGACGACGCGATCTCGACCGAGGTAGAGACGGCCAGGTCCTGAGAATCGGACTGCTCTCTGTCCCGAGGAGGAGGAGGAGGATTTATGGTCTTTGTACTTTTTCTTAGGGCGGGAGGAGTGTGAGCTCGAGGGCGCCTCACCCTTGGTAGGGAGAGACTGGCACAGCTCCCGAAAGGACCCAGTGAAGGTGGAGCCCAGGTTAAGTGTCATAAAAAAATAAAAAAAACACTTGGCTGGCGAGGCTTGAGCAACTTCCTCTTGGCAGCCATCTGGTTGGAGCTGCTCGTGCGGATCCGCAGCCGCTGGGAAACCGCCCACCTGGGCTTCCTTCGATTTCACCGATGGATTGTAGTTCGGGTCTCCCTAGCTGTAGGCGCGCCGAAGGCCGCCCAGGACATTGGGATGGAGGGCCAGACAGATGGTGTAAGTGGTGGTGTCATGCATGACACCCAAGCAATAAACACACTGGGGGGGGGGGGAAGAGAATCAGTGCTAGACATTTTCTGTCCGCAAGGACACCGGCGAAACCCGGGGGACAACTTATCCTCCATGTCCGATGCGCTCAGAATCGTAAACTCTTACGAGTTTCAAAGAAAGCAAATGCGGCGAAAACAGTCTATTACAATCCAGGTACTTGTAGAAGTAGCACGAGGAAACCCGAATCTTCCAGCGAAAAAGAAGATCTGGCGTCATGGGGCTAAGCAGAGGTATATACCACCCTGGTGGGTGGGAGGAGCCAGCTTGAAAATTTCCGGCAAGATTTAAAGGGGAAAGAGACATGCCAGAGAGTGTGGATGAACAACATATCCACGCTCCTAGAAGAGCGCATTTCAGAAGGGGAAAAAAAAAAAAAAGGTGTACATGAAGAAGGGGACATGCTAGCAAGCTGGATAGGGGTAGATTCAGTAGAGATACAAGGAATTACTTCACAGAAAACAAAAAGTGGTGGATTCTGGAACAGCCTTCCAGCTGAGGTAGTGGGACAAAGCCAGTGTTCAGGGGTGCATGGGCTAGCTCAAGGTAATTGTTGGTGGGGGGGAAGAGAGAAAGAGAAAGATGTAGATTATTAGGGTCTCTGGTGAGGGTCTGTAGTGACAATGTAGTTAGTGAAAAACGAAAAAAAAAAAAAATTTGGGACAGACTGGGTGGGCCAAGCAGTCCGTATCTGTCGTCAAATTCCATACTTCTATAATGGAGCAACGAGGCTTATCTAATAGGACTATGCTTTAAAATGATCAGGGTACCATACAAAAACAAATTCACCTTCATGTAAGGTGTAGGGATAAAAAGCGGTGAAACGGGGCAGCCCCTCCAAATGTGGGACCATTAAGACAGGCTGGCGTTCACTTCATGAAAGATATTCACTACAGAAGTCAAACGTTCCCCAGTTCAGTCACTTGTTTGTTTAGTGGGCTGACAAGTAGAGAAGAGCTATATCCAAAAAGACAGGCTAAACAAATGTGTCTGAAAAACAAACAAAACCAAAACAAAAGTCATCCAGCTGCAGTTGGGAGATTTTCCACCATTCTTCTCCCCTAGAGACAACACCTGCAATGATGCAATGATGCACTGTGGGTGCCCCCCCCCAGTTTCCTGCATGTGGGATACCTTGCATTCTACTACACTGCCATCCAGATTCCACTAGGCGGCAACTGCCTAGCAGGGCATATGTATCTCCCTCCCTGCGGCGCTCAATATGCACTCCCCCGGCTAGCTCCCCTCAGCCCCCCCATGCCACTGGGCCAGCAGAACGTGGCATTATTATTAATGCCACTACAATGTAGGCAACAGCCCGCTGCTAAAAATCCTGGAAGCTATGTGGACTTTTTTGTTGTTCATACAGATAGTCGTTTTTGCCACAATGGTGGTGGGAGTTAAAACAAGTCAGAACTCATTCAGCAGTTTTGTATGGACAAATGTTAAGACTCTCAAGGATAAGAAGATGAAGGTAAAAGCAGTACCAATCACATCATGCTGGCATAATCCTAAACCCATTAGAAGTTATTCCTCACAGCCACCCTGATGGCCCACATTCAAGAGACTCGGAAGAGGACTTGGGTGCCATGTTGGACTTGACTTGGGCACAGTGCGCCTCAGTCAGGGAGGGCTAGTGGCAAGTTCCAACACCAGTGACCCTCTGCAATTGAGGGCGTAAGTCTGTCTTTTGCCACAGACAAGTTATAAATGTTGAAGCAGACTTAGGCACCACTCAAGCCATGGAGTGGGGGAGAGAAACAGTATGTACAAAGAATTATATACGATTGTCATTGATACCCTGAAGCTCTTCTCCGTGTAGATCCCCACTCGCTGGATCAGTGGGGAAGCAGCTGACAGGACTGAGAAGTTGCCAGCTGCACAGTGCAAGACCTGAAGAGGAGTAAGGGTTAAGATGGCTTAGGGGGCCAAAAACCAGAACAAATGAACAGAAAGAAAAAAAAAAAAGTGTCCCTCACACAGCTTGGGCCAGAAGGATGAGGTGGTCACATTTTAGAGAAAGCACAGAACACCGACAAGCAAAACAGAACAGGGACTGCAATGGTGCATCTATAAGTGTTCATATAACAAGTGTCTGAAAGTAAAATTACCAAGATGAACATATTCGCTTTGGCAACACAAGCAAAATAAATTAATCTGATAATGCTCAGAAATTTACTGACTGCACTTTTACTGGTGGAACATGCTGTAATTAAACTAGTACTTGCCTTTAAGTTTTTACCATTTCTAAACACAGAAATCATCAAAAAAAAAAAGTTAAGACATTGACAGACTTCAGATATAAATTTTATCGTCATTTGAGGGTATTGGACTATTGCCATCTCGCTCATGGCTTTGCCACTTATCTCTTAAAACCAATATTCTCTTATGAAAAATGATATCTGAAGCCATGTCATATCATAGCACCTATATTCTCTTGACCACAATTCCTGTGTACATGTCATTAACCAGGAACAACATCCACTCTGCTCCATGCCTGTGTGACCTTGGGCATGTTACTTGACCTCCCTGAGCCTCCATCTTACTCCCAGCTGTAAGATGGGGCACAAGCAGAACCTCACTACTTATTATTTAAATTTATTATTTAACAGACTTTAGGATTACAACCTTTGAGTCAGGGACTCATTTACAAAGGCTCTGTCAGAAAAACAAACACTTAATACGTATAGACACAGAATGGCAGCTAAAGGTTACAGTTCTTTCACTAAGTGAGATGCTGCACCTCAGTCAGATTTTTTTTTTTTTTTTTTTGAGGAGGGGGCAATAAACTAACTTTCTGATCCCACACCGCCACCTACCTGTGAGCTCTGTGCGCTGTTCCAAAGGCATCATTGATGTAAACATCTCCCAGTTTAGAAAGAGACTCTCTGAAAGCCTTCACTTTAGCAGGATCAGCCTTGACCTGAAAGGGAGAAAAAAAATAAAGGGGGTGATGAAGCTCCTGCAGTTCCATTAACAGTGAAAATAATAATGTCCACATGAGCCTTTTCGCTGCTTTGTTCCCCCCCCCCGATACAGTATGCATTTACTACCGCAATATTTGCTGTACAGAGTGATCCCCCATATCCCTGTAACCAAACCTAACAATACAACACTACATTTGCGAAAAGAAAGAAAAAAAAAAAAATCTATAACAGAAGCCTTGACTCTTCTCCAAAGAATCAGAGACCAAGTTATTTCCACCCCCATCTCCAAGACGCTTTTATAGTACATATTTTAATTCTATATTCCCAGTTAAAGTCCCCCCCCCCCCACCGAGGCTGTTAACCTCCAGATGTCAGCACATTCACAGAATAAACCTTCCTCTTTGTATATTGTTAACGAGACACAGCTAGTGACGCTATCTCAGCTCCAAGCTGGGGTGGGGGGGGGGTAAGAGGAGAATCCATTTGGGCAACAAAAAATAGTGAATCATTTTAAAACTCCAGTATTTGACTTTTGAGTGATCATACTAGATTTAGAGGCTACTTCCTCCCAATACACTGACATTTCAGTCATCGCAGGGTCATGATAGAGTAGACTACAGTAATATTACACTGTGCACTCTTTGAACTTTAGTGTGAATTTGTTTCCAAAATCTACTGCCTACGCTGAGGGTGTCTTCTGTCAAGTCTGTAAAGGTCACCCACTGTATGGTTACAGCAAGCCCCCTACTGTACTTTAAGTGCTCCAAAGCCTGCATACCAAGCATAGGTCTTCAAGCTATAAAAAGAAACTGTCTGGAAACATGCATCTTCCTGACCTTCAAGGAAAGGGCAAGAGTCTACGAATCATTCTTTGGCCCTTCATACAGTCCCAACAGGATCCAATACTCTGCTACTGTAGTTCAAACCCACCACTATATACTTGGGCCAAGAAAGGAAAAAAAAAAAATTTATTCCAGTTACAAACTACAGTAATCAGCGAGAGTTTCTTGGGGGTGGGGATGAAAAGGATGATACGTAGCTTTACAGCACAATGCTCCAAGAGACATACAATAAAATCAGGAATAATAGGTTGAACAAGCAAGATGCAGTAGTATAGTAGTACAGCTGCCATGCCAACTCTGTCATTTGTAACAAATGTGCATCTGATATACCCCCCCCCCCCACCGAGAGCACAGCCACCATGCTCACAGCCTTCGGGGAAGAGGGGCCCACGTGTTCCCTGCCCCATCTCATCCAAGTAGTGCTTTCTGGACCAAGGCAGGCAGTGAAAGTGCATTTTCATGTTCTCCCCAAAAATGCCTCTTACATTTCACATTTTACCCAATCGAATCTTGGGCCCTTCAAAAATGATTTCAGTTATTCCAAAACTATTTGGCAAACATGTGTAATGGGAAGCATTATGGATTGGATGTGGGCGGAACTGTTGGTAGATAATTTGTGAGAAGTCTGGAACCTCCCGTTGCAGATCTAAGAGTGTCCCATTCAACTGTCCCATGCTGGCAGAACATATTCAGGGGGTCTTGAGACACATTCTATTGGGGGTGGGAGTTACTAGAAGTTTCTCAGCTTATTTCCATGCATTTCTTAGTGGAGGCAGTGTAACCCAGCGGTTAAGAGTGCTGAGCCGAGAACCTGGAGACCTGTGCTTGAATCCCACTTATGTGACCCTGAGCAAGTCACTGATGTGTGTTTATTGATGGGAAACAATTAAAATACCTTCAGACACCTTCTAGAACACACTGCTAACTTATCTCCACAACAGAAAGTTGTGGATAAGTGTGTTGGCTTTCTCTCTTTTTTAATAAAAAAATCTCAGCATCATTATGATAAGTGCATACTCCGTGCATCAGCAGAGCACGAGAGGAGAATGCCGAATATATTACGTACTGTGGAAAATCCTGAACCCATCTCTTACACCATCTCACATGACTGCAAACATGTGGACTGCACCCTATCAAATGAAAAGGTAAGACAATCCCATTCAGACTCCTCAGATTTTTCTCATCTCCTTATCACCCACTAGACCTCTTGCCCCATTCTTAGCCCCCCACCACATCCCAACCCCCAGCACCTTGCCCTTTTTCAGGACTTTTCTTGCTTTGCATGCAACCCTGTGGGTCCCCACCCCACGGCAGGGCCAAGTTCTGATCTGGGAATAGTAATCTCGTCATCAGGGAGCATGCTCAGGTTGGTGTGTGTGAGGTCTGCAGGTGCAACTGGAAGCTGTCATGCTTTGCAGTGGGAGAAGTTTTGCTTCTTCCTAGTGGACGCTGCATGCTCAGATGGCAAGTGATAAGGCACAAGCATGACTACGCTGGAGGCATCCTACCCTCTCCTCCCAACCTGTCCCCACTGTACCTCCCCCTGTGGTCCCCAAGGGTGGTATAGCAGCAGGGATCTGAATCCCTCCTATCTGTTGCGAAGAAGCATCCGCTGGGACGCTAGACCTTCCTCCCCCAGTCAACCAAAGCTTGTTCCTGAACCCAAGCTGCTGGTGTCATAAGCGGTAGTGCTAGTGTAGCACCGACAGATCCTGAAGAATTATGTACACTGTGGTTTTCATACAGTGCATCCTAAAGTGCTTTACGAGCACAGAAACTAGTAGTGATGTGAGTGTAAAATGTATAACGGCAGCCATTCCACTCCTCAACACCCACACACAGCTGTGGACAACTGCCTTAACTGGTTGAGGTACACTGGATATTCATGGGGTAGAAGCTATAAAACTGGAAAGGAGATTAACCCACTCCTACAACGAGAACAAGGAAACTTATCCTGTATTCTAGTTCAGGAATGAAATAAATAAAAAAAAAAAAAAAAAAAAACACACCACATATTACATGGTGTGGTCAGCTAATGTGTCCCACCTAATAAGGTTACTGCAGTTAGGTGATGAGACACACACACACACACACACACACAAACCATACTTGGAAAGCTATTATGACTGGAATAAGGATCCACTCGTAAGTTCAAACACTTCCACATCATCTTCAAACTCCTCTCTCAACCTGTCCTTGTACAAACCTCAGTTTACTCCTTGCGTGCTCCTAATGGGATGTTCATGCTTATATGCACATTATGTAACCCTCTGTATAAAACAAAATTCCTTCCTTCATCCAGTCTGCTTCCCGTGTCTGTTTAATACCTGGAATGTCTCACTACATGGCACCTGCTCTCAGGTGGAGGATCAGACCTACTTGCCTGACCCAATAATCCAACAGAAGTGCTACGAGAGTGGAGGGGAGAGGGGCTGGGTTATGTGTGTGAAGAGCTGCAGTGCCTCACCTTGTTCCCTGAAGCATCTACTCCCTTTCCTTCTTCCTCCACATGGAATCTGAGATTTTCAAGCAGAATGACGCTGCCAGGTGCAGGGTTGGCGCAGGTCTTCTCAACATCCTCACCAACACAGTCCTTCAGGAATGTAACTTCCCTAGTTACCCAAAAAGAACAAAAATTGTTTAATTTTATTTTGGGTTCCCACCTCCTCCCCAACCCCAGCTGCATTCTCTGCAGCCAGGTAGCATAGCTCTAGAAGTGACTTTACACACAGGTGGTACGAGTTCTGCCCTTTATGACCCACCCCTAGCTGGAGTCCTCTCCTCACTGACATGGCTTCATCACAGTAAGTTGACATCATCCCCCAAGGCTCCTCAAGGCTGCTTTTGGCAATGGCTCCACTAGCCAGCAGTCTTCCTCTCCCCTACAACCGTGTTGCCTACAATACAACTAGAGTCCAGTCCAAACATTAAACCTGGGTGCTGCATCACCAGGACAGAATTATGCATACTTAAATATCCAGAAATGCTTCCTTTTCAAAACAATTCTATATAGGATTATATCCCCAAATTAGTTCCCTCACCACCACTTACCTCCCTGACAACCCCTATAACCACAGCAAAGCTCAACTTGGGAGTACTGGCATCTGCCAAAGTCATGGTTGAGTTCTTTGCTTTGCCCTCTGCTTGGGATCACCAAGGTAGCAAAATGTGATACTTCCCTTCCCTAGCCAGGAAGTGCTCAGATAGGGTCACCAGTCTATGGTGAGTCTAGACGAGATCTCAAGCCACGGCCACTTGCATGATAGTAGGGATGTGCCATCACTGCGCTGTCAGGGCGGCCCCTCCTCACACTGCATTATTCAAAGTAAATAGGCATTGTGGTTCTTTTGCTCACTGGCAACTGCAAAGAACTGCAGTCCAGGTTTGAATCCTAGCTATGCTATCTTGAGCAAGTCCCTCCACTCCTGTAGTTCATGCTGCACATCAATGTTTTTAACATTTGCAGACTTTCATACATACAGGGAACAAAATTCTGAAACCAAGTCAAATTTATCAAGCTGCAGGCAGTGATTACCATAAACAAACAGTCAAGGCCAATGCAGACCTGTCAAATCTACTTTTCTAGGTACCTCGTATGCTGCACACCATGAGTGTTTGAGTGTCTCCCCCCCCGGTCATTTTTTCGATACTATTGACAGGTCTCAATGCCATCTCTCAGCCAAATGTGACAGAAAAAACACAAATTGAAATATTTGAAAAAGATGCACAATTTAGTGGAATAAGAAAATTACACCACCAACTAGAACTGGAAGATGTCGGGAATCTTTTATATTGGAAAAGAGTTAAAAACATTTTTTGCCCAATTTTGTTGCACTGCTGCTTTAGGCAAGAATGACATTTTCCTCAAGGTCCTGGCAGCTTAGGCAAGGCAAGTTTATTTATATGGTGCCGTTGCGCCACCATCTTAGACAACCTTACCCAGAAATGGCAGGCTGGAGAGCAGACAGCAATTCGCCAGGATATCAGGGTCGAGGGATGGCTTCTTCAAGAGGGGTCTCACCAGAGCCTCTTTCAAGGCATCTGAAAAGACTCTCTCTCTCTCTCCTCCCCCCCCCAAAAATGAACTCAGGACAATCCCAGCAAACACCGACGAACGATACAGACACATCTCAAATCAGTTGTCCCTTAAACATAAAATGTACTTTAACATTCCCACATTAATCAGCAAAACATTTTTGTACAATTTTAAACAAGACAGTTTTACTCATATCATCCCCCCACCATTTTCCTGACTAAACTCAAGAAACACTTGTTCATGGGTGAACCATTATTGATTTAACTACAGTTCACGTTACAGTACTTTTCCCATGCTACAGAGTTTCCATATGAATTTGTTAAAACTAACTCTAGCCTACCACCTTAAATCTCACCAGCGGATGCTCCGGGTGCATCAGAGTCGCTGAAGGGTGCACCAAGCCGCGGAAACTTGTTGCAAACGAGCTTTACATTATGAGGGGTGCCGATAATTAATGTGGCCAACACTAGCTTTTCTGCAGATTACAGTAATGTGGGTCATTACTGGACACAGCGGCTCCAACTCTTGTTTAGATGTCGAATACTGAAACCATGACTATCAGCATGCACATACCCAGTGTCACAGATCAGCAACACCACCAGTGCGCATACCCAGTTCCACGGTTTCAATATTTAACATGTAAAAAAGTCAGGTTAGTAGCTCTTGTTGTAAAGGCTCACCATTACTAAAATTAGCAGAAAAACTACTACTGAACACATTTCTCTCACCCCCCAAAATGTCACTCGTTCATGAATGAATGATCCACAACTCAGCGCACCATGACACTCGAGGACGCATGGCAGAATTAGCCAGCTGACTTCAAGGAGGTCCACTTGAGTTTATTATTTTAGACCAAAAATTCTTATGGAAATGCTGTTGCATGGAGGCATTATGTTACTTACAAATGCCAACTGCACACCTGCTACAGTGCATTTAGGACAGAGAAACGCGGACAATGCCCCTTTAAATGTTGTTCTATTTGAGTTCACGCCATTTGCTGAGGTTCTACCACACTCAATATTTATTCATTTTTCTGTGTAACGAGTTCTCCACCTTCCCAAATTTGCACCACTGCTCTTGTAACCCTTCCAACTACGTAAGTGCACATTGCCTTGTACTTTAATTGCCCAAGCATAAGCATTCCAAGGGATGAAATAAATGTACCACAAATATCAGCCCTCTTCCCGCCCTCCACCCACAGTTAGGTTACCTTCCCAACAGGGCTTTGAGTTCCTCTGCTACTGGTGCCAGGGAGTACTTGTCAGGCATAGGCACGCCATCGGGTCGGCCCAAGTGGCTCATCAGAACCACAGACTTTGCTCCATTGTCTAGACAGTACTGGATAGAAGGAACAGCTGCCTTGATTCTACAAACAGCAAAATGAGAATGACAGTATTAAAATACAAAGCAACTGTTTCAAACAGCAACTTCAAACCTTGCAGCGTGTCAAAGACGTGAACATCCATGGAAAAATTAAACTGTCTTCCACTTGGCACACGTCTGAAAATCCATGTGAACAAAATACAACCTAGCCATTCAGATGAAGGTCAGCTTGTAAAATCAGTTTTCAAATGTATTTGAGTTTTGTAGAATTGGTATTTCTGTTACTAGACATTTGGTCCTAAACAATTAGTAAAACCAAAAAAAATATATAAAAAGTAAATAAAATAAAATAAGAAACACATGCTATAGTAAACTAAGTTAGCAGATATTTACCAGTTCATCACAGCTGCATGGAGAAAATACTGGCTGAGTAAAGGAGTGGACAGTGAGTGCATGTGTACATTCCTAAGCCAATAGAAATGAACTGAACAGATCTTACCTTTGGTTATTTGTGATTTTGTTGTTCTTCATTGGTACATTGAAATCAACCCTGTGGGGGGGAAAAAAAGAAAAATACTGAATAAATATTACAAAGTCAAATGCCGTTCTGCATTCCTCCACCCAAACCTTTAGGCTGATGCGAGAAAGCCCAAGGATGACAGTCACCTGCTAGGAAGAGCTTCATTTAATTGTAGGTAACAGCCACTACTTTTTATGTTTGCTTGCATGCATGTGCAAGAAACATAGTGCCATCATCCAAGTTTTCAGAGGTGTGGCACCAGTCTTCCAATTCAGTCAGTGTCTTTGCAGGTGCAGCCACAGTTCTCCAATGAATGCTGCAGCTGTGTATGACAGCAGTTGAAAATGCAGTGCCCTACAGCTGAAAGGGAGAGCTCCGCATCAGCAAGCAGCTCTCCCCCACCTCCACATGCATGCCCATTGCGTGCGCATGCACCCCCCCCCACGCACACACTGTATGGCCGATGGGGGTGCCCAATCCTGTCAGCTCCAGGCCCCCAAAAAGCTTTCCAGGTGCCACGCTGGGAGCCCACCCCAGCATGGCAAATGCCTCGTAGTCTTCCCAAACATGTATTAAACAACAAAAAAAAAAATCCCTTAGCGGTCTCCCCCGCCCCACCTCTGCATCCTACCTCCCCACCCACCCTCACCCCATACTTGCATCCAGAGGCCAGACCATGTTCATTGGACTGGGAACACGCTCTGCGCCTTCAAAGCAGACGGCGAACTGATGAAATGTAATAAATAAGATTCTCTCAACTTTAATGCCAATCTCAGGCTTTTTCTGAATTTTGGCACTAAATTTTCAACATGGGGGTTTTTGGGAACCCTCCTCATGAATTCTGGAACCGTTATGACGTTAAATCGGGCCCGAAGGGTGATTTTGCAGTCACTATGCAAAATCACCTTTCGGGACAGACTAACGAAACGACAGTGCCAGTGTTCATAAGGTGGGCTCTCAAAAATCCTATGTTGCAAATTTGGTGAAAATAAATTTCTAAAAATGACTGTTCTCGGAACGCACGTTGTGTAGTTCCTATGCACATCGCAAGTTTGCGAATTTAATATTTGCACACCAGATTTTCAACATTGCCATTTTATTACACTTCCTTATGAGCAGTACAGCTGCCATTTTTCACATCTCACCCAAAATGCGTTTCTGCACTGTAGCGCACAATGGTGCAGTCGGTGTGCGAAAGCAATGTTTGGGACAGATTAAGAATCACAGTGACATTGTTCATGAGTAGAGGTCTTAAAATGTCTATGCTGAAAATCTGGTGACAAAAGTCCATAAAAATGTGCAATGCTCACTCGTAACAGTTTCCACGCACCCTAGTAAGTTCATGAATTTGTAATATTTTCAGTCCAGATTTTCACCAGTGGCATTTTTCCATACTTCCTTATGAACAGTACAGCTGTCATTTTTCACAACATGGCTGAAATGTGTTTTCACACTTTCAGCGCAGAAATGTGTGGTCGCTGTGGATAATCATTGTTCAGGACAGATAACGAAAATCACAGTGACACTGTTCATGATCGGAGGTCCCAAAATACCTGTGTTGAGAATCTGCTGTACAAAATCCCCAAACTAATTACATTACGGGTGTGTACTGCACAGTTCAGGGTTTTATTTAACTAAAAATTAGCGCTTTGCTCGTAAGTGTTAAAACACATAGCACTTGCCTCAATGTGTTAAACACTTCTAGAAAACCTATATACATACTTTTACAGTTAGTATTGTCCCAAGGGGCCAAAAACACAACTGCTAATTATTTAAAACCCTGCAGTTTCTACGCACGCCGTGATTTTTATTTTTTTTTTAAATAAATAAAACACCTTCCCATGAACAGTACAGTTGTCATTTTTTCCACATCGCTCGAATGCGTTTTTTTCACCGTGTAGCAATGTCAAGAGTCGTCAGACAAAAGCAGCTTTCAGCTAACAAACTGATACTGCCACTGTTCATGAGGTGGGGGTCACAAATTTATCATGTTGAAAATTTGGAGTGAAAATACCAACAAATGCCTGAGGCATTAGGGTTTCCAACCATAAACGCCCCACCTTGTAGAGAATGACAGGCAACAGGGGTGTGACTTGGGATTCTTGCCTGTAATGCTCATACCATTCCACACCCTGCAGCCAATGAGAGGCACTGAGGTGTGCCTTGGACTCTTCGGCTCCAAAGTTAACCTATTCTCCTATACCGCACCCATCTCACTGTATTTCCTGATGGAATGGGGTGCGCATAAGGGCCAAAGACCCCAAGGCACACTGTGACACTTGTCGGTGTCTGCAGGTAGGGTGTGGTGAAATGGCGTGGCCATTATGCCCGGCAACCCAAAGGCACACCCCAATGCCTGTCGGTCTCTGCAGGGTGGTAGTGGCATCGGTTTCAGTTCAATACTTCACTGCCATCCCTATTATGCAGCTCTGTAATTCCTCCACTGCCAATCCCGGCAAGCAAACGTATGGCATTGATAGATGCTCATTAATGTTGCACCCGCCTTGTTCAGAGCTGATCTAGCTGAAGAATGCTAGGAATGCACATTGAAAACTACCCTTCCACAGCCGGGGCACAGAGTTGCTTACAAAATGGACAGGACCATGCCTGAACATTTGCCCTAGTCCATGGAGAGGAGGAAGGAAGGCCAAACTGGAAATCTACTAACTGCAATGAGATGACTGCTGCTTGAAAGCGTGAACTATGCGAGGCACACACTCAATAACTTTTCCTATATTACCAAGTGTTGACATTTTCACCAGGGACCAGAGTTTTTCATTTCTCTGCCTATCCCTGAGGACAGGCGCAAAGTGAAAAAAGCATTAGCGGGCCCTAGGACTCAAGAGATGCTGCCCGCTTGCCAAACCTGACTGGACATCCTGACATCAAGGTATCACACTGCAAGACATCCATTCAGCCCACACATCATGTGATGGCCTTTTATGATTTGGCGGTTTCACAGGCAGTGAATATGAAAAGGACTAGACCGTGTTTCTCGTACTTGTTTATTTGTAGTCGTTAGCCTTACTGTTGCTTACTGCACTGCAGTACATACCTCATTTCTCAGTCTACTGTACTTGAAGCAGACAAATTTTGATAAAGAAAATTAAAACCTATTATGGGACAGGCCATTAACCAGTAAGATACTAGGAAATGCTAAATCAAAGCCTTTGTTAGGACTAGCCACAACATTCTCATGACAGGCAGCCGGGGGTGAATTCAGACTAGGTAGGAGGCCAATGAAAACCTCATTTCAATGTTACGGATCAGGAGGAGGACTTCATATCAGGACTACACAAAAGGAGGAGAGGAAGCTTGTCAGGGCTACAAAGAAAACTAAAGTCATTATCAGGGTGGTGAACCTAGGGCCACCTTTTAAATACACTGCAAGGTTCTGTACTGGTTACTAGCCATGATTTGAAAGCAGGTACATCCGTTCCTTGGACAGCCATGGAACAGCCTACCAGCTCATGTGCTGGGTGCAAAACCATCAATTGTTTCCAGAACAGCTGGGATAGAGTTCAAGGGATTAACAGTTACTCAAGAAGGCTTGCGGTGAGGCAGAGGGTTGGGAAGTGAGAGCATAAACCCTATCTAGACACTAAGACCCAGGGTAACACAGGGTAGACTGGATGGGCAGATTGGTATTATAGAAATTTAGACACTCCTAAAATTATTTTTAGCCCTGTATAAAAATCGATAAAGAACTAAGAGCAAGAATCCGTAGTAAAATATCTACATGCCAAGTTTCATCTCAACTGGTTTAGGATCGATGATTTTTGTGGTCAATGAAAGACACGGGGAAATATTAATACCTTTTAAAACCTGCATTTAGGAGTCAATTTCTCATGAAAGTCACAGTGGCAAATAAACACAGTCTGCACCAGTTTTTTGTGCAAACCCCTATAGTTTGAGGAACATTTGTGTACAACACATGCTGATCTGCCCTCAGTTTTTTTTTTTTTTGGGGAGGGACATTTGTTTTCCCCAAATGGAATTGGCCATTTTTTAAACTGTAAAAATCATTAGCTCTACTAAAACAGCCGTCACAAGCCAGGATGCATACATAATTAGGTCACCATGGACAACAAGTCAAGAAATGAGCAGCAAGTACCAGCACAAGTCTTATAAGTGGATGAAGCCCTCTCGGAGCCCATCTAGGACCTTCACTGGTGACAGCTAGGGCAAACACTTTGGGAAGCCTCTCCGGTCTAGGGGTATGATGGACTACTCCCCAGAGGGCTCCACCACAACAGCCCCTACAGTCACTTCACAGCCCCCACCACCACAGGGGCATGGCAGCATACCTACAGTCATGACTGACTAGACAGTAACACGTTATATCTATATATCTCTATATCTATATCTATAGATATATCTATATACACACACACACACACACACACACATCTATACATATACCTATATATCTATATATCTATATACCTATATATCTATATACATACATACACACACACACACACACACACACACACACACACACACGTGTGTGTGTATACTTGGTAACCGGGTAAGGCCCCATGTGCCTGTATTTCAGGGGTGACCTGGAAGCACTGGACGGGGACAGTTAACTGACTTGCTCAGAGTCACACAGTATACAAGTGGAGGTTGTGAGAATCAAACCCAGGTCTGGTCTGCTGGATCTACCAAGTTCGTTCACAACTCATTACTCTAACCTCTAGGCTATACTGCCAGCCGAAAAATTCTCTTCTTAAGCCAGATGCCTTAGGCCACTAAGCCATTCTAGCACTAAAAAGGAGTCAGTACAATGCAGTGGTTCAAGGCTCTGAGCTGCAAACTTGGGTTTGAATCCCACAGCCCCCACTTGCATACTGTGGGACCCAGAGTAAGTCACTTAACTTCCTTGCGCTCCCATGTCACACCTGTAAACAAGCTTTTAGCTTAGTGTCTCTCTGTCTCTCTGTCTCTCTGTCTCTCTGTCTCTCTGTCTCTCTGTCTCCTGTCTCTCTGTCTCTCTGTCTCTGTCTCTCTGTCTCCTGTCTGTCTCTCTGTCTCTGTCTCTCTGTCTCTCTGTCTCTCTGTCTCTCTGTCTCTGTCTCTGTCTCTCTGTCTCTCTGTCTCTCTGTCTCTCTGTCTCTGTCTCTGTTCTCTGTCTCTGTCTCTCTGTCTCTGTCTCTCTGTCTCCTGTCTCCTGTCTCCCTCTCTCTCTGTCTCTCTGTCTCTGTCTCTCTGTCTCTCTGTCTCCTGTCTCCCTGTCTCCTGTCTCCCTGTCTCCCTGTCTCCCTGTCTCCTGTCTCCTGTCTCCCTGTCTCTGTCCTGTCTCTCCTGTCTCTCTGTCCCTGTCTCTCTGTCCCTGTCTCTCCCTGTCTCTCCCTCCCCTGGTTTACAAAAAAATATAAGGCACCACTCTGCACCTGAATGTTGGCAGAGTTCATTAAAATTAGCTGAAATTGCATGTGTTGTCTAGGAGACAAGGTCCAAATCTCTAGAAAGTTTTGTGATGGCAGCTTGTGCCGTTTCAGAGATATTTCTGAGATATGCATGTCATTTTCCTGTAGATTCTATACTCGAGATTGGGGTTTCCCTCACCTACAACCTACATGGAACAAATGTATTTCCTCCCAAAAAAATTCAGGGTACAAGCACGCTATGGCAAGGTAGTACCTTTGGAAGGCTTCCTGACAAAAATATTACACAGTTCAAATTTAAGATGTAGAGTCCCTCCCACCCCGGTTCTAAGCATGCTCAGTAGGGTTTTTGGGAAAACTGATACACACCAAAAATGATTATCTTCATTTTTTGTGACAGCAGAAAAGTTGTTTCTCACCTCGTTAAAAAAAAAAAAAAAAACCACTAAATAAAATCTCTCATTAGAACATGCTGGTTTAGATTCTGAAGCTTGTTTCAGTCAATCAGGATTGTAAGTGTTTCACGTATTTCTCATAGCCAATTTTTTTTTTTTTTTTTTAAATCGTTATGTGGTTTTCTGCGTCTCACCATTAAGATGATGCAAAAACTAAATTTAACTTACGAAAGTCTGTTTGAAACATTTTGGTTCCGAATCATAACTTGTACTTATGAAAAACTAAAATTGTGCTCAATATTAAAAAAAAAAAAAAAATCACTGCAGATTATGATTTTCCATTGCACAACTATAACTGGTTTCACAACATTACGTTTTCAGTGCAGACAATTTTCTCGTTCCGGGGCTTGAATTACTGCTTAGACATTAAATTGCACTACAAATGAAGTTACACTGCATGACTTGGTTGCACAACATGAAATTTGATTGCCCACCATAATTTCTCATTTACGACAGAAAATTGGCTTCTCCACATGGCATTTGAGACTGCATACCATGGTTTTTCATTTTGAGGCAAAAATTGGTTGCTTCACTTGAAATCTGATTGTGCATATAGTGAAGACAGGCATAAGGCCCCACACGTCTGCAGCTGTTGGTGGCAGACGGCCCAGTGCACTGGCTGACAGCTGGACTCTTTCCCCTGTACATCTCCATCTGCAGCTACAAGGAAGCAGAGAGAACAGAGCTCTGCGCTTCCGTAGCCTACCTAACAGCCCCATGAATCCTTGGCATCAGTCACTGCGCAGAACTGCAGAACGTTCCAGGACCCTTCACTTCCACAGGCAGATGAAGTCTTTCTATTCTTCCCTTGGGCCCTGCACAGTCCTGAAGGGACCTGCCTGAACAAGGCTATGATTTCACCATTTCAAAAAGAAAGGAAATTGGAAATTCTTTGCAAAATATAAAAAATAAAATTGTTAATTCGCCAGTTAGGGCTCAAGTTAAATGCCACAAAAGTAGGGAAATGTGGCATTAGGATTTCCAACCCCAACACCCCACCCCCGAACAGCAAAAGGAAACATTAGGGTTTTGGGTCTCCGGAGATCTTGGTGAATCAGTGGTGGGGGGGGGGTCTTCCTTTGGGTTTGTCAACCCTAATGACCACCCTGTCCCCTTAGCAAACGAGGTCACACATGATGATCTGCATGAAGAAGGCTACAACACGTTGTAGTGGCAACATCTAGCAAGACATACGTTCTAGAATGCATCCGTACGAGGCACTGGATTGCAGCTGTACTTTGTGCTTTGGACAGGAACTATGGGTAGGAGGGGGTGAACATTAGGGCTGACAATCCCAAGAATGACCCCACCACTGATTCGCCAAAACTCCAGAGACCCCAAACCCTAATGTTTTCCTTATGCTGCTAGAGCGGTGAGGAATTAGTTTTCAACCCCAACGCCACATTCCCCCAATTTTGTGGCATTAAATTTGAGCTCTAACTGGTGCATTAAACTTTTACAAAGCACAGACAGACTTTAGTAATACCAGACAATGTGGTGATACTGGGCTATACTTGAACTGCCCAGGGGTGCAATGAGGCCAGATGCTGCAGGCAGAGGGCCTTTACCGACCCTGAAGTTTTGCTATAGCCCAAGACCCCCAGAGGATATTGCACTTACATACTGGGATTTTGTACTGTAAATGGTATGTTCATACAATACTATAGTTCCATTAAAATTAGTCCCTCTACTGGTGCCACTGGCAGTAGAGTGTGCGCTGTTCTGTTTTGTGCTGTACCTTCGTTTGGAATGTCATGTTCCTCTGCTGCAGTTTGTTCTCTTTACTACCCTCATGTTAAGTACCATGTTGCATGCGAAAGCGACTGAAGTACAAGGTTTGAGACAAATGGTACTTTCATGGTATGAGTGAAAGTTAGAAGGCACTCCAATAATCACAAGGCTGCAACTCCACTCAAAATTTTGAAAAACAAAATGTTTATTGCAGAATTCTTCAATTTCAGACAATCCATGGCGCAAGGTCCAATTGTAGAACCGAAGTACTGGAGCTTGCACCGTGGACTGTCTGAAATTTACAGGTTATTCACCTGTAACAGGAGTTCTAGGAATGGTATATGTTCATCCACACTTACTGGCAGGATCCTTGTCGCTTTCAATCTTGCCGGGAAGGTCTTCAAGCTGGCTCCTCCCACCCACCCAGGTGGTAAAACTCTCAGCTCCACCCCATGATGCCAGATGTAGCCCGCTGGAAGCCAGGTTGCATGAAGCCGGGGAGGATGGGTGGGTTGTGTGGATGAACATATACCATTCTTAGAACTCCTGTTACAGGTGAGTAACCTGTATTTCTAGGAACATGGATATGTGGTTCAATCCACACTTACTAGCAGACTCTTAGCAGTTCTCTGGGAGGAGGGAGGCAAGGCGCGCACCCCCTACTTAGGGAATAAGGACTGGAGAACCATGGTCTCAAAACCAGAATCCCGGTGCGACTCAAGATCGATGTGGTAATGGGTAATGAAAGTGTGTGCAGACTTCCAGGTAGCAGCCCTGCAGATGTCCTGGGTAGGTACGTCCCTGGAAGTAGCCACCGAAGCAGTGGTATGGCATGTAGAATGAGCTCTTATCCCTTTGGGAGGCTCCATGTCTGCCAGCTTATAGCAGAGATCTATGCAGGAGGTGAACCACCTGCCTATCGTCCGCTTGGCTGCAGGTCTGCCAGGTGCGGCTTCAGCGTAGGTGACAAAAAGCTGGCGAACCTCTCCCCAAACTTTGGCCGTCTGCTCCTTTTAATAAGAGAGCGCTTTTCTAGGGTCCAGAGTATGGAGCCTATATGTTGGCCTCTGAGGTGCGATTGGGGTAGAACACTGGCTGAGTCAACACCTGGTTAAGGTGAAACTCCGACACCACCTTCGGAAGGAATTTCGGGTGGAGGCGCAGGACAACCTTGTCCCTGTGGAAAACCAGATAAGGAGACTCGATGGAAAGTGCCTGGCGCTCTCCCAATCTTCTGGTTGATGTGATAGCCACCAAGAAGGAGGTCTTCCATGACAGGTGAGAGATATCACACCTGTTCATTGGTTCGAATGGCTTGCCCATGAGCTTAGCCAGTACCAGCAGTAGATCCAACGGAAGTGGAGGTTCTTGCACCGGAAGGGATATGTGATCAAGGCCTTTGAAAAAGCACCCGACCACTTTCTCCTGCACCACCAACTGCTTTCCGGCCCGTGCCCAGTAAGCAGAGATAGCGGCCAGGTGCACCTTAAGGGTCGAGCGAAGCCCTAGCTGAGAAAGGGACCACAGGTAGTCCACAATGCTTACCAAGGAACAGGAGAAAGAGTCCAACCCCTTATCCTGACACCAAATGCAGAATCTCTTCCATTTGAAGGCACAGCATTTTCTGGTAGACTCCTTACGGGATGCCTCAGCAACACTGAGGACCTCATCGGAAAGACCCAAGGCCTGAAACTCTAGCCACTCAGGAACCAGGCTGTCAGGTGCAGGGATTGAAGGTCTGGGTGGAGTACCTTCCCCTGGTTGATTGAGATCAGGTCCAGGCGGGCTGGAAACCACCTCAGGAGCCTGGAGCTGAAACAGAGATCTAGATACCAGAACTGACGGGGCCAGTCTGGGGCTACCAGAATCACCTGCGCCTTGTCCCTCCTTGCCTTGAGTAGCACCTTGTGGTGCAAGGGAAATGGGGGGAAAAGGTGTAGAAGAGGCCCAGGGTCCACGGCCTCCAGAAGGCATCCCCCTGCAGTGAGCCCTGCTGAGGGGGTGCCGGCACACAACAGCCTCAGCTTTGCATTCTCCCTGAGGCAAACCGGTCCACCTGAAGTGTGCCCCAGGGGTAGAACAGATCGTGTACTACCTCCGGCAGGAGAGGAGAGATCACTCGTGAGATGCAGCACCTATCCAGCTTAGGGCATCAGACAGCGTGTTGGAGGCTCCCGCCACATGAATGGCTAGGAGATCCGCCTCCAGCCTGCCCACGAGAGACCAAGTGCGGAGAGCTTCCTTGCACGGAGGCAAGGAGCGCGTCTCGCCCTGGCGGTTTAGGTAGTACATAGTCGTGGTGTTGTCCGTCTGGACCTGGACCACTTGACCCCGTACAAACGGAGCGAAGGCGGTGACGGCTAGTCGGACCACTCTAAGCTCCAGCAGGTTGATGTGGCATTGCGAATCCTGAGCTCCCCAAACGGCCACCCCAACCCAGAGAGGCAGTCGTTAGAGTGACAGTCTGCTCTGGGCAGACAAACGGGATACCCTCCTGCAGGTGAGCAGGAACAATCCACCACTGGACAGCATGCCCATCTCCTGGGTCACTATCACTGGCTGGTCCAGAGGACTGGAGCGCTGTGACCACTGGTGAGCCAGTCCCCATTGTAGGGGACACATGTGCCAGCGGGCCCAAAGGACCACTCTGGTGCAGGACGCCATGATGCTCAGGAGGTGCAGGAAGTCCCAGGCAGGGCACAACTGCCCAACCAGAAATGATTGGGCAAAGGAGGAAAGAGCCTCGGCCCTGCCCGCTGGGAGCCGTGCTCTGGCTTGAAAAGAGTCGAGCTCTGCCCCGATAAATTGAATCACCTGCGTTGGCACGAGTTCCGATTTGGCCTCGTTGATGAGGAGGCCAATCCGAGAGCAGAACTGGAGGGCCAGATCCCTGGACCGCTCCACCTCTGACTTGGAGGAGGCTGCAATCAGCCAATCGTCCACGTAAGGGTACACTGCAGGAATGCTGTCACCACTGCCATGCATTTGGTGAATACCCTGAGAGCTGAAGAGAGGCTGAAGGGCATGGCCTGGAACTCGTAAAGGGATCCGTCCACTCTGAAGCAGAGAAATCGCTGGTGTGGACGGACGGATAGGGACGTGAAAGAACGCATCCTGAAGGTCCAGAGAACAGAACCACACACCTCTTTCCAAGGATGGGATGATCTGAACCAGAGTGACCATCCTGACGGTTCGAAACCTTAGGAACTTGTTCAGGTCATGGAGGTCTAGAATGGCGCGCCAGCCCCTGTCCGTTTTGGGACCAAGAAGTACCCGGACACAAACCATGGATCTGAAGGAGGGTCCGCCACCTCCCTGATCACCTCCTTCTGGAGGAGCAGAGCAATGTCGGCTCAACGGGCCGACAGAGAGGCTGCAGACCCCGTAGCCCCCTGTGGGGCGATGGCTCGATAAGGTGGGGACTGCTCGAATTCCAGCGGCAGACCCTTTCCTACCACTTCCAACACCCAGCGGTCTGTGGTGATAATGGACCAGGGGCAGACGTGACAGAGTTCAAGGTGGCGCTGGACTTAGATCTGTTGGAGGTGACCTTCCACCCTGGGTCTGAACAAGTAGATACTCAGGAAGGAGAACGTCTGCTAGCTTGTGCTGGGTATCTGCCGCGAAGGTGGATATCTGCAGCCAAGCTCTGTGGCGCATGGCCACTGCGGCTGCTACTGACCAGGCACACGAACCAGCGATGTCCAGGGAAGTCCGGAGCTGCTGTTTGGCCACCACCCTTCCCTAATCCCGCACCTGCTTGACCGTGGTTTGAAGGTCAGCCGGGAGATGAGGAATCACCTCATCCAGGGAGCCCAAAGGGGCTTGTGAAAAGTGTGCATCAGGGACGGCCGAGCTGGCCTGACGAAGGCCAAGGGAGGAAGCGGCATAAACTTTCCGCCCAGAGTAGTTCAGCTTCTTGGACTCCTTATTGGGAGGCTTGTCCACATCCCGAGCACTCTTGGAATGCTGGAAAAAATGCTATTGGTTACACGCCCCTCCGCAGAGGGGTGCTCCGAGAAGCCGGAGAGTGAACCGGTGGGGACAGCATACTTCCGATCCTTTCTGGCTGAAGGTGCTGGACAAGAAGCTGGCTGCTGCCATAGCTCCAGGGCTGGGGCCAGCAATGGCTTTGGCCATCGGGAAGGCCTCCATGGGGGATCCCCTGGGTCCAGTATCTCTGTGAGGGGATACCTGGCCCGCTTTGAAACGGGTTGAAGCTTCATCCCAGTGGATTCTGAGATGAGCCAAAGCATTCCCAAAAAGAGGATGGGCGCTCGTCCACTGACTGACCCCCAGTGGACTCCAAGTCAATTGGCCTGGAGAACAAGGAGTCAGACTCCGAGGAGTCTGCGAACAGCTGCCGAGCGCCTGAGCCACCCTCCACCTGCTGAAGTCTATCAGGAGTGAGGGTAACCGACAACCGATGGGGTAAGCCCTGACCCGACCGAGAATCCTTGGACGGGGCCCCAAATTCAGGTTGTGGAGATGAGGTTCCACCACGATGGGTGGCGCAGCCGGTTTTGGCCCAACAACCGGTGCTGGCTTTGGCTCCTCTACCTCTGCGAGGAGTTGTTTCGGCCACTCTGTTGACAGCCACTTAATGGCCAGGGAAGACGAGGTCTACCTATTCCTGGTCAAAAAGGAGCTGCTGCCACATTAGCTCCTCATAGCGCCGACGCAATTTGCACTGGAGCCCATCCTCTGAAGAGGACAAAGACGAGGATGAGCGGCGCTGCAGCTTTCCACGGTGCCGAGACCACTGATGTTGGCGGATCAACCGGACAGAGAAGAGCTCGGAGACAGAGACCGAAACCTTCAGTGTTTGAGGGTGGGTCAGAGGGGGCGGGGGAAACTCGCTCCTCCCCTCGGTTCAGGGCCCTTAACCTAGGACTCCGGCACAGAAGGCACAAGCAAGTCCTCTGTTTCCACCAAGGGAACCGGTGAAGAAGGGTTGTCTGCTTCTCCAGTCGACAGACCGTCCGACAGGTCGAGGAAAAAAAAAAAGACCGCGTCGACTGGTGTCTCAGCCAGCTGACCCGACGAGGGACACTGAAGCCAGCGGCCTTAGCCACAATCTCAACTGAAGTAGAGTGTCAACTCTCCAGGGAAGGGGACCTCTCCTGTTCCCACGAACGTCGATGGTGGGACTTGCCCTTGGGGTCTTTCTTTTTGGACGAGAGGAATGTCCCAAAGGGCCTTCTCCCTTGGTGGAGAGGGATTGGCAAAGCTCTTTGAAAGAAGCTGTGTAGGAGGATTACAAGGAGAGTGGAATAAATGCCGCAACTGAGGAAGATGAAGATGCGGCCTGGGCTGCCTCCTCCTTGAGGGTGATCTGCTCTAGCTGTTCCGCTGAGCCCACCGCTGGACACCGCCCAACGGGCCTCCTTTGACTTGACTGGAGGATAACGTTTCTCTGGTCACCCCAACAGCAATCGTGCAGCGCGGTCTTCCAAGACCAAAGCCAATAAGGACTTGCATAACTCACAAGCCTGTGAGTCATGACAGAGTCCAAGGCAAACGCATGTGGCGTGCGGATCGGTCTGGGACATCATCTGCCCACAGGGGCACTGACAAAATCCGGGAGTCGATTTGTCCATTGCAGCCGCGAGTTAAGATACAGACCGAAGTCTTGTAAAATGCAAAATTAATTTCGGGTTAACCGAAGAGTGAATCCAGCCTAAAACGCAGAGCGCTAAGGAGGAACCTGAGCTTCCGAGCGGTAAGGAAGATCTGGCATCATGGGGTGGAGCCGAGAGTTTTACCACCCGGGTGGGTGGGAGGAGCCAGCTTGAAGACCTTCCGGCAAGATTTAAAGCGGCAAGGAACCTGCCAGTAAGTGTGGATTGAACAGCATATCCATGTCCCTAGAATGAAGAATTATTCAATAAACCTTTGTTTTTCAAAATTTAAGTGGAGTGGAGTTGCTGCCTTGTGATTACGGAGGCCTTCAGCTAACTTACTTTATTCATAAAAAATCAGGTTTACAACCTTTGAGTCAGACTCGTCATGGGGGAGCATCATTGACCTCCAGTACACTGATGATGACTGTGCCATTCTTGCACACACCAGGAGTGACCTCCAGCCTGCACTAGATCGCTTTGAGGAAGCTTACCGAAGTCTGGGACTCTCACTTATCAAGAAGACCAAGGTGCTCTATCAGTCTGCTCAAGGCCTTGTAAATGACCCTCCACAATTCACCATCGAGGGACAAACCCTGTAGATAGTTTAGCATTTCCCTTACCTCGGTAACCACCTCTCCCTAACAGTGAACAATGGACGAGATTCAGCACAGGATTTATTGCACTAGTGCAGCCTTCTACCCCTCCTAGGCTACCAGGATTCTGAATATGGGATTTCCACGCGCAAACTTGGCTTTGCACGTGTGCAAACCTTTGAATATCTGGCCCCTGGTCTTTGGCTGGGCACCTCATCTAGGAGTGCATTTATGTGCCAACAGAGACTGGGGTGGGGAGAAGAGTCCCATGCCAGCTTGCCTGTGTACCAACTAAAATCACAGCTTCCCAGTTTCAAATATCAGATTCCTGGCTTAGTCACAGCTCCCCCACCCCCAAACACACACACCTCCCTCCCCCTCTCTCCTCCCTCTGCCTCTCTCCCCATCATTGTCAGCAATACCTGTATTCGAGGATGATCTCTACCACGGTTTACTGATCGGTCCTGAGGTGGCTCAATAATCCAATCCTAGAGCCACAGATTCGTCCACAGAAATTGCAGATGTTTCCATGTGGGAGAGCTGCCCGCTGGCTGGGGTTTCTTTCCCTTTCCTTCCTATGCGCTCTCTTTTCAGCTTCGAGGGCAAGGCATTTCTCTTCGAAGCAGGCCTCCGCTTGATGGAGGTTCTGGCACCATTGAGATCAGTTATTGGCGAGCTCCTCCCAGCTCGTGATGTCCAATATCTGTTTTCTTGAGATATGCCTTCAGTGCGTCTTTGTAGTGTTTCCTTTGATCACCATGGGATCTCTGGCCGTGACTGAGCTGGGAGTATAAAATTTGTTTGGAATCAAGTCGGGCATCCGTACACAGTGTCTAGTCCTGCGGAATTGATGTCTGAGCATCACTGCCTCAATGCTGGTGACACTGGCCTCAGTGAGAGCACTGACGTTAGTGCGGTGGTATTCCCACTTGATGCGGAGGATTTTTTGGAGACATCATTGGTGGTACCTCTCCAGGCCCTTTAGATGTCGGCAACTCATCAAAGTTTCGCATCCATAAAGAAGGGTGGGGATGATCACTGAACTGCATACCTGGATCTTGGTGTCCTTTCATATGTCACAGTCAATGAAGATGTGCCAAAGCAGTTTCCCAAATGAGGTACTAGTGCAATAAATCCTGTGCTGAATCTCGTCCATTGTTTGCCGTTAGGGAGAGGTGGTTACCGAGGCAGGGGAAATGCTCGACTGTCTACAGGGTTTGTCCCTCGGTGAATTGTGGAGGGTCATTTACAAGGCCTTGAGCAGACTTCTGGATCTCCATCTGACTAAAAGAAACAGAAGCAATACAGTCAGACGAGTACTGTACCACAGAAAGACTCTGGCTCTAAAAGAAGCCTGCATCAGAACTGGCACAAGGTGCAGGCCCAAAGACAGAACAGATGTGCAGATGGGGGGCAGCGGGGTATATATTCAATAGGTCTTCAGGAACCTGCAAAGCACATCCAGCTGTGTTACAGCTATGACATGGAAAGCTGAAACAGCAGCTCAGTGTACTGCAAACAAACCTGACTGAAATAAGGTTAGTAATAGTACTGCACCCCCTCTACTCAGCTGTGGAAGGCAAAGGGTCTAAAGGTTCTGTTCCATCAGCACATGATGCAATTTTACTTCAAGGAGTAGGTGCGTATGGTTTCCAAGCAGTTACCAGAACAGCTGAAACTTTCTGGCAGAGTCCAAGTTGTTCCCATCCCACCTGAATGAGGTAAGTGACTGGAGGGTGAAGGTACAGCCCAGTCTTACTGCAAAAAGCTACCACTGTGGAGAACAGCCTGTGAGAGGGTACCTGGCAGGAGGTGGGATTAGCCAAGCCCATGAATGGGATCTTGAACAAGGGGCCTCCATGTACACAGGAGCCCAGTATAGATTCCTGGAAAAGGATGCAAGTGAACTGAAAATTCAGTTATAGTAACAGAACTTGCAGGAGGTGCGTCAATGAGGAGACGTACTTGTAGTCACAGGATTCAGACTTTAAGGTCTAGGTAAAGTAAAGTTTGATGTATGCACCCCTCTCTGAAAAGGAGACTGCCCTTCAGTAATCCCTAGACCCTAACCGGGGGGGGGGGAGGAAGAGAAGGAGTTTACATCTGTCAAAGACCACCATTTCAAAGAGGATATATGCCAGACACTGACAACTCCACTACACTGGTCAGCTGCAAGTATACCTACAATCCTCCAGGATGTTGGCTGCTTAACCCTTGCCCACCGCACTAGAAATACTGTTCAACCATGTGGTTTAATGGCCGCACATTCTGAACCCTGGAAAATATTTTACACTTTAATAACCATTTGCCTGTACATTAGATGGGGGAGGGGGGAGGAGGAAAAAAAAAAAAAATAAGACCATGAAGGGTGGGGGACACCATGGAAAGTTCTTGACCAGATCACATCAGATTTGTTTTTAACCAATAAAACCCAGCCTCACCCTGCAATGCATGCAACTGTAAGCATCAGCTTAAAGTCTAAATACACAGAGCTTTCAGCTCCAGAGCTGCAGCTATTCACGCATAACTGATCATCTATGGAAATAACTAGTCCTCTGTCTCCCTTCCGAGAAGCCTGCAAAGAATAAACTGCTACAGACTACCATATAAATGGCAGTCAGGCAGATGAGCAGAAAGAAATTTCAGTAACAAAATGGTGGATTACAGTAACACAACTCTCAAATTAACCAAGTGCCCGGTGGGACAGCAAGTCCCAAGGGTAAAAAAGGTGGACATCACACAGACTGGATGGACCTCTGGTCCTTTTCTGCCATCACTGTCTATGTTTCTAAGTCTGTAACCCTGCCACTGCTGACATGGACTACTGCAATTTTAAATTACCATCATTAGCTCTGCTTGTGTTATTGTACATTTGAGAAAATTATGGAACTGTCATGGTCTGAGTGACTTTAATCTTAGAAATCAATGGTAAAAAGACGCAAATCCATTGTGTTAAAACAAATTGCTTTTATTCAGGAATGTTTTTACTAAAAGTAAATCAAAGATTTAAAAGGTTATAAAAATTGGGGGTTAGTCCAATGGTAAACCAAAGTTTACTGTACTGCCACTAGTAAATCCACGGTTGCTGGTGAACCTCCTGAATGCCACACAGAGTCCACATGGGGCCCAAAGAAGTTTCAGAAGCAAGGAACAAAAATCATGGGCCTGTTAAACATTACTGTGTATTCAAAGAAAATGCAAAAAAAAAAAAAAAAAAAAAAAAAAAAATTTGATGGTATTGATAGACAAAAATCACATAAAATGTGATTTCTGAAAAAAAAAAAAAATAAAGGGGGGGGGGCAATGGTTCAGTGTCCTTACCCAGTTAAGGAATAAATAAATAAAAAATTTCACAGCATCCATTATCTCCAGAAAAAGGTACAGCCCTAACTATCATCCCCGAACATTTACTGTGGACTTCTGTAACTGACTAGGTGGCACCAGCCGCCAAGGTAACAAGTAAGGGTAATGAGCAGCATTTTACTTCTATTTCTGCACAATTTACTCCCACTTTTCCCACCTTGTGTATGTAGAATTTAGACATGCACAGAATTGTAAGCAGCATACAATGCAAGCAGACAGTACCACCAAGTGGAAGCAGTGGTACGAGGTCAGAAAAGAGCATCAATATCAGCAGTTCCCAATTGTCCCCGTTGACACTCCTATCTGGCCCTCTTGCATCCCCCCCCCGCCCATTATCAGGTTGTGGGGCAGTGGGCTGATTTGTGTCAAACTACAGCACTGTCACCACCTCCTCAGCACCATGCACTTTATTCTGTACCTGCAAACTTGTGTCACAAGTCCTTCACGACCAGTAGTTTGCCTGTTTGTGCATCTTAAGATCTTGCACTTTAAGTTGTCACTGTCATTGCTTGCAGACGGATCGGTGAAATCTTGTTCCGCTAGTACTTCCCTTCCCCTCAGGTTGCACTTGGAAATGAACCTCAGCCCAGTGTGCCTCTCCGTTACCAATTTTCAAATAAAGTATTAACTCTGGCAGGAGTTGTTCACTGGCTGGCCAGAAGGTTGTTTTCACATAAAAGTAACTTGGTAAGTACTGGGTAGGAGGGGTGAGGTACTGCAACCCTCACAGCAGTATCGGGCACAGAGATCCAGCAGCTGGGTGCAGCAGGGTGCCCAGTGGGTTTGAGACCTGCTTTGGGGGGGGGGGCGCGCACACGCAAGACTGGTTTGTTGATGGCATACTACTATTCAGATGAAAATAGTACCACGTTGAAACAGCTAGCAATAAATACTACACGGTCCTAAAAATTATCTAGACCTCCTGCCAACATCTACACTGCTTGTACATATGTAAAGACCATGGTGGGTAACAGTTATCCAAGGCTCTCTGAAAAACTTTCAGTTATTATTATTAACCAAACCATCCTCAGGCCAGGAGTTTAGTATTGGATTGACTAATCTACAGGCCCCCACCAATAGTGCAACTTTCAAAGTGAAATGAACTGAACTGGTATGCTCAGAAAGGAACTAACTGAGAAACAAAATTTTAACATGGGGGGGGGGGCCAGCATCGTGTCACACAGGATAGTCCACCCACATTTAGCCAAGACCTTGCATGGATTATCTGACTCCATGACCTTGAACTGTCATTCATACAAAGGCACAGCAAGTTCCAAAACCCATGTAATGTAACTCCAGGCAGTTTTACAGGCAAAACACATGTATGCAGCATTTATTTGTTGCTACTGTAGGCTAGTATCTGTGTTGGGGTTGGATCATCAAGCATGGAATGCTGTGGGTCAAATTTCAGATTTTTTTTTTGGTAAGAGTGATACGTTTCTTTCTACATCCTCCATCCAGCAATGTCTGTTGTACAGTAACTATTACTCAACATCCTCTGCATTTCCTAGCATTACTCACTGCTCACACAGCAGGGCGTCATGGCCCAAATCACCAAACAGGGAAATCATGCCAAGGCAATTTCCAGTGGTAGTGGTGGGCAAACACTGTTACAAGTCAGTCCATGCAGAACCATTATAATACTTCATTGAAACACAGAAGCTGATGGCAAACAAGGACCACAAGGCCCATCCAGTCTGCACATTTTTCTGCCTTAAGAATGTGCCACAGGCCTTTACTCTGTCAATGGCTTATCTATTCATAAGCATCTGTATTGCTCCCTTATGCCTATCCCATGCCTGTCTGAAGCCCTACACTGTATTCATGTCCACCACTTCCTGAGGTAGGCCGTTTCATGCATCCACCACCCTGTGAAAAAGAACTTCCTCACATTACCCCTTAATCGGCCTCCCTCTAATTTGAAGCGGTGTCCTCTTATCCAGCCATTTCTTTTATATTGAAACATGTCAGACTTCCAGTGTCCCTCAGTCTAAGAAGCACTACTGGAGTAATATTTTTTTTTTGGGGGGGGGGGGGGGCGCTAGTCTGTGGGCATGACAACCTTTAAAACCACACACACTAGTAAGTTAATGCGATTCGATAAATTAAGTCCCCCAACCCCGAAATCACTATGCCCTGCCAAGTAATGAGGTACACCACAAAAGGCATTGTGACCCTTGATATTTGATAAACAGGTCACCTGAAACCTGACCCAATTGCAAGCCTCTCTCACCAATACATTCCACCACAAACACGAGAAAATAATCTACTATTCAGTTCTTAAAACCAGACAATTTTAATTTAAGTAATTCATTTAATACGACTTGCAAATAAAAATCAACTGAAGGCCAGGTGCAACGCGACACCAACTTCCTCTAAAACACAAGACGAGATGCACACCATGCGAATAAGAGAGATTAGGCTTCTCGGGCTCATTGAGACTTTGCGAAGCGCCCCAATCTACTGACGAAATCGTCTGGGGCAGTGCACGAACCAGCGTTAAAAATGACTTAAAAACACAATAAAGCTAGCCCTGCTCACCGCATGATGACCCTCTTGTCCTTGACATCGACTTTGTTCAGTGTGAGTTTGGTGGACAGCGACATTTTCAGACTGGGTTTTCGGTCGTATTACTGAAGGACTGCGTGATGTTCAATAGCTAGCTGCTGCCGTCACACTGCACTGCAGCTTGAGTTTGTCCTGTGCTTTATATAGCTAGGTTGCTGCAGGACGCTTGCGCTTGGTAGCGGTCTCACCGACGCGCGCACCGCCCTAGATTCTTCCGACTCTCTTCCTGCATTCTTGATTGGAAAGACCGCTGCTCAAGGATACCTGATTCTGATTCTAATTGGCCAATCCGTCCGTCAACCAAAAGCTAGCCTTCCCAACTTCGTTTGTCAAGGTTCGGTGTTGTAATCGACTCTGACGTCGTAGACATGTAGTTGCTAAAGCACTTTGCTCATTGTCGGTCACGTTCGGCACGCACCCGCGGGTGGAGGAGGACTGTAAAGCGAGAAAAGACAATACTTTGTCTTGATTGGCCAGCCACTCTGCAGAGTCAGAGTAGTATTCTTTCTACCTAGCTGCTCCCTACAGGAAAAAAAAAAAACGTTTTCTCCCTTCACTTCGAAACAAAACCCCTACAAGTGGTTACACAGCAGCACATAATTGTAATGTGTACAGCATTACAGTTGACGCCACAACCTACATCACATTCTCAAATTGAAGTGCCAACATCTGTATCAACATGCAGTTGAGCACTTTGGGAGTCTCTGCACTGGCTGACAACACATTATACAAGCATTTGTCAATGCCGAATGTTTGCTTGCTGGCATTGGTAGTGTAAAAGTTACAGAGCTGCGTAATAGGAATGGCAGTGAAGTATTGAACTGAAGCCAACCCCACCACCACCCTGCAGAGAGCGACAGGCATTGGGGTGTGCGTTTGGGTTGCCAGACATAATTGGCCACGCCATTTCACCACACCCCACCCTGCAGACACTGACAAGTGTCACGGTGTTCCTTGGGGTCTTTGGCTCTTATGCGCACCCCATTTCATTAGGAAATATGGTGAGATGGGTGCAATATAGGAGAATGGGGTGAAGTTTGGGGCTGAAGAGTCCAAGGAATACCTTGATGCCTCTCACTGACTGCATGGTGTGGAATGGTATGAGCATCACAGGCAAGAATCCCAAGTCACACCCCTGATGCCTGTCATTCTCTACAGGGTTGGGCGTTATGGTTGGAAACCCTAATACCTCAGGCATTCGTTGGTATTTTCACTCCAAATTTTCAACATGTTTTTTTTGTGACCCCACCTCATGAACGGGGGAATATCAGTTTGTTAGCCGAAAGCTGCTTATGCACAGTGACTACGGCATTTAGCACCACAGGTGCAAAAACATTCCGAACAGGATGTAAAAAATGACAGCTGTACTGTTCATGGTGAGGTGTAAAAAACGGCAATGTTGCAAATCTGTAGTAAAAATATTTAAAAAAATGGTGAAGTCAAGAGCGTACATAGAAACTGTGCAACGCAAACCCGTAATATAATTAGGTTGGGGATTTTTTACAGCAAATTGTCAACTCAGGCATTTTGGTGCCTCCGATCATGAACAGTGTCACTGTGATTTTCTTTATCTGTGCCGAACAATGATTTCCCACAGCGACCACGCATCTCTGCGCTGAAAGTGTGGAAACACACTTCAGCCATGTTGTGAAAAATGACAGCTGTACTGTTCATAAGGAAGTGTGGAAAAATGGCACTGGTGAAAATCTGGACTGAAAATATTACAAAGTCATGAACTAGCGAGGGTGCGTGGAAACTGGGCAATGCTCATTTGTAACACAGTCATTTTATGGACTTTTGTCACCAAATTTTCAACATAGCCATTTTAAGACCTCTGCTCATGAACAGTGTAACTGTGATTTTCTTAATTTGTCCTGTACATTGATTTCGCACACCGACTGCGCCATTGTGCGCTACATGGGTGGAAACGCGTTTTGGGTGAGATGTGAAAAATGACAGCTGTACTACTCATAAGAAGGTGTGGCAAAATGACAATGTTGAAAATCTGGAGTGAAAATATTAAATTTGCAAACTTACGAGCATGCATAGGAACTGTACAACGCACGCTCGTAACACAGTCATTTTTTGGAATTCTTTCACCAAATTTTCAACATAGCAATTTTTAGACCTCTGCTCATGAACAGTGTCACTGTGATTTTCTTAATTTGTCCCGTACATTGATTTCGCACACCGACTGCGCCATTGTGCGCTACATGGGCCGAAACACGTTTTGGGTGAGATGTGAAAAATGGCAGCTGTACTACTCATAAGAAGGTGTGATAAAATGGCAATGTTGAAAATCTGGAGGAAAATATTAAAAATTTGTGACCTTATGCGTGCGTAGGAACTGCATAATGCACGCCAGTAAACAGTCATTTTAGGAATTTTTCACCAAATTTTCAACATAGCCATTTAAGACCTCTGCTCATGAACAGTGTCACTTTGATTTTCTTAATTTGTCCCATACATTGATTTCGCACACCGACTGCGCCATTGTGCGCTACATGGGCGGAAACACATTTTGGGTGAGATGTGAAAAATGACAGCTATACTGCTCATAAGAAGGTGTCGTGAAATGGCAATGTTGAAAATTTGGAGTGAAAATATTGAAAATTCGTGAACTTACGAGCCTGCGTAGGAACTGCGCAACGCACGCTCGTAAAACAGTCACTGTTTGGAATTTTGGCACCAAATTTTCAACATGGGGTTTTTGGGACCCCTTCTCATGAATGACATCACTGTCATTGCGTTATTCAGGCCCAAAGGGTGATTTCGCGCAGTGACTGCGCAGTGACTGTGAAATCACCCTTCGGGCCCGAATAATGCCATGACAGTGACATCACTCATGAGAAGGGGCCCAAAAACCCATGTTGAAATTTGGTGCAAAAATTCCAAAAATGCCTGAGATATGCAACAAAGTTGAAACCCCTTATCTAGCCCATTATACAGCTTACGGCATTTCCTCAGTTCGCGGTCGGCTTTGAAGAGTGCAGGCGTGTTCCCGGTCCACAGTCGTCGCCAGAGTCCGGAGGTATGGGGTGGGGGTGTGGGGAGGCTGGTGCGCAGTGGGTGGGTGCGGGTTGTGGGAGGGGCTGGGAGACACGCCGTGGGACCGTTTTTCTTTACAGGATAAAAAAGAACTATGAGGGACGTCTTGCCATGCTGGGGTGGGCCCCAGCATGGCACAAGGATGGTTGGGGGCGTTCAGCTGACGGGGATTGGGCACCCCGTCGGCCAAAGATGGATTGCCACGCTGGGTGGGCTCCCAGCATGGCACTTAGTACTGGGGGTTAGAACAGTGGAGCCGACGGATTGGGCACCCCGTGGCTATATCACTGCCATGCTGGGGTGGGCACCAGCGCAGCATTTTCTAAGGCTTTGGGGGAAACCAGCACAGCCGACGGGATTGGGCACCTCGTCGGCTATTCAGTGTTTGTGTGCGGGGGCGCACATGCCTGCCTGGCCTGTGTGTGTGGGGAGCTGCGCGATGAGCAGGCGACATCTTATCGCTGCTCAGTCAAGCGTAGCTCCCCCTTTGAACTGTATGTCACTGCATTTTGGAGCTTGTCATAGACAGCTCCAGGATGCATTGGCTTACAGGGGCCGCACCTGCCAACACGCTGACTGAATTGGAGGAGGAGGTGACACACCTCTGAAATCTCCAATGATGGCACTATGTTTCTTGCACATGCGTGCAAGCAAACATAAAAATGGGTAGGCTAAACCAGCCAATCAGCACAAGCTATCCATGCATAAAATCTGTTCCATGCATGGGTGAAAAAAAAGAGCTGGCAGTAAAAAGGCCAAGATTTTGGTGCCATTGCATTTTTACTGGCAGCCATCTTTTCTTCACCCAATCTGAGAGAAAAACTGATTGCTTACTTTGTGCTTGCTCTCATGCCAGGGTAATGTGCACTCTGTTTTCTGTCTTATTTCAGGCCGTGTTGCAGTTGGGAATATTACAGAGCGAGTGCAGATGCATCCTTGTGTGCTAGGGGTAGGGCTATCAGCAACTAACTTGCTAGTTGTAGACCATAAGCTGGAACAGAGGGGGAGAACAAATTGGTGTGACAAAAAGCAAGTAGTGTGAAGTCTGCGTTGAATTGCATTCTCGAGAAATGCAGACCCTTAATCAGCTAACGCCATGGTGGCCACTAGTATCCGGAAGTAAGGAGCAATTACCATCAAGAACTGTGGTCCGGTCGACAATCAGGAAAAGTTAGGTTCTGGCGTCTTGTTCTCGCTAAACGCAGAGCGCAGGAAAGGGAAGACCATCCCCTCAGTGACAACTCACGGGAGGAAAAATGACAGCTGCCCCCCTCGCCCTTAGAGATAAAACCAGAGAGAATAGCAGCCCCTTAACTAGAGAGCATCCCCCTCCCCAAGAGCTAGAGACAGCAGGATGACATCATTATGTGGTAAGCGGTGTGACACTTAGACAGCTGGTTCTGATCACTGTATCATTTTTTGTAATATAAAAATGTGTTATGGACTGTCTCTCATGAGAAATGCTGAAACAGCATGTGAGTATGACACACACACACACACACACACAGACAGGTTTTAGATACAAGGTGTTACCTGGAAGGCCAGAAGCCAATTACAGACTGGACCAGGCCTTAATTGAGGATCTCCTGTTTATCTAGATTTATGGTAGCTTACCAGATGCTAGGCTAGCATCATAAATGTTCATGACGTTCAGAGGAAACACAGTGAAATTCACATGGTGATACAAAAGTATGTTGCACCTCCGTGAGATCTGGCAGAGAGACATAAGTCCCTTTGATGTCCTGGAATGGGGACGCTGATCTTAAGATCAAAGAGAGTCATTTGAAGAAAATGAGTTATGCTGAGGTTACAGAATTTAATACTTGGATAATACATCCTATTTTTGAATATATATATATTTTTTATATATTCTGACAGGGAGGAGTCAGGTGACCTCACGCAAAGGGGTTGGCCAAGACAGTCTTAAACAGTATTCTGTGTTCGTTCAGAGACTTCTATCTAGACTCTGACAAAGAAACATCTTTGAGCACTTTGAGCAAATATACAGGTAGAGAGAGACAAAATCTAAGTACCGTAGTAGTAATTGCACTGTTAAAACCTTGTTCTTTTAAAATATTTGTTTGTTGATATATGGTTCTATATTTTATGTTTTATATATGTTTTTATCTATTTTAGTAAAACTCTATTTTTAGAGCCTGCTTGGTCTGTCTTTGATTTCTTTTCTTTAACAGGTGGAGTATGTATGGTTAAAGCAGACACTGTGCATAAGCTTGAATGGTGATACCAAACTGGAAAAAGGTAAGGGTTTAATCTGAGCACTTTTATTAGAGTTTTGAAGGGTTCATTTCTGTACACCTGGTTAGGTGCCCGCAGGCAAAGATATCTGGCCCCCCGAAGACAAAATTATCTGAGCCTGTGCATTGGGTATGCTAGCAAGAGGTTCACAGTTTGAATCCCTCCAAGACTTGAGACCAAAGGTTGATTCAAACCCACAAAAACAGACAGGAGGGTTACCCTTTTTCTGTAAACTGTTCACAAGACTGTGCTCAGAAGTTGGTACTTTGTGAGTAGAGGGCTGACCTGCTGAGTGGGTTTGTGACAAGCGGAAGGACTATTTTATGTTAAATCAGCATAAGTAAATGTTGTTTACCACATATAAAAATAAATTTTCTAACTATAAAAAGTTTGTTTCAAAAAGAGAGCCCATTTTATAAGCGCAATAAGACACTCCAGGGTGTGCATGGAACATATTTTACTCCATGCCAGGAGCTAAAGGCACTCAGCCAGGGACCTCATGCCTTATTACGCCCCTGGCTGTGCGGTTAAATATGTTCCATGCACACCCTGTCATGTCTTATCACTTACGTACTGTAACAGAACACAGCAATAATCATCACTACTATGTGCGATGCACTGAAACTTTAAAATGACACCCTCTGTGCCAACCTGCAGCAGATCACTTCAGGTATAGGCAAGCTGTAAATGGCAACACTGCACTGAAACATGTAAGCCTCTCTCGTTCAAGAGGTGCTTACTGCTCATTTTGGGTCCCTCTCCTCCAGGATTTATGTTTTTGTAAGGGACTCTGGAAGAGTGCAATTTCTGCTAGTCACTATTTGGTGGCGGCAGAGATAAGGGTGTTAGGGAGTATATAAGCAGGGAGACAGGAAGTGTCTGGGTGTTTGGAGGAAGAGAAACCATCAGGCCACACCCTTCCGTTAGGCAGGACGGCCATGCAGCGTTGAGGTGCCGGAAACCTGAGCTGGAGCTTTTTGTGGATGGTGGTAGGTAGCCACAGTTTGCAATTGTTTGGGCCCTGGGTGATAAGTAGGCCCTGGGGGGACCTTACGGAGACTCATGGAGACAGGTTAGGAGCCTGGGCTGTCAGGGATGTGGCAGAGTTCCTGCAGGAGGGGATTGGTGGCAGTGGCCCTCTTTCCTGGGTAGCATGGCAGCTCAGGCAGACCAGAGATGGGGGGGGTGCTCTACCCATTTTTAGGGTCTGTTTGGAGGGACAGGCCTTGGGGCCACTGGATGCACCAGGCGGGCCTCAGAGTGCCTTGAAGTGTTTCCCTCTGTGCCAATTAGCTCCAATTGAGCACAGGAAGAAAGAGAAAGGGTTAGTAGGGACTGTGCTTTGGTCAAGGGAACGAACCACCAGGTAAGGGAGATACCACCGTAGGAAAGTTTCAGGCAGCAGTAAGGAGATGGGCTGAAATTTGTGACCTGAGAGCTTTGGGACCAAGGCAGATGAGCAGACCAGAAGGAGAGGCTATGGAGTGCATTTGGTGCCGGGGTGGCAGCGTAAGTATTAGGCTGCACCCTCCAAGTCCCTGGGGGTAAGAAAGGGTCAGGGAACAGTGATGAGAAGCTGCTCACTTCTCAAGGGAAATGGAGTGGCTCAAGCATTCCAGAGGAGCACTCCGGGTGACAATTCAGGTTGTGGAGGCCTCAAGGAAAGAGAGTAAAGCTCATGTAGAAGGTACTTACCAGTGCCAGTGGGTTAGGAGCTTCACGCTTCTGGAAGAAAATCGTTTGGCCCAGGTAGCAGCTGATCAGTGCAGTTCGAGCTGAGAAATATTCTGCCTGCTTGATATGTTTCTGCCCCTAAAATATCTCCTTCGTAGTGATGACTGTAGAAAGTTAGCCCCATGGAGCTGTAAGATTTCCGTATTTTACACAAATGGGAACTCTGGGTTTCCCTAGATCATTGGGTCCCAGGAGAATAAATTTGATTAGTTTTTAAAGCCAGTCTTGGTGTCTGATTTGTTTCTGGTTACTAATCAAATTATTCCTTAGATTTATCCATGAGCCTTATTCCCCCAAGGTATTTTTAAGGGAGTTCCAAGTTTCCTCTTCAAGTGTTCCAGAGTGTCGGAAGACCCAGTGAGTGCCATCTTGAAATGAATTCTGAAATGGGCTGCCAGAGTCGGGGGCGAAGGGCCTGCATCTGCCTGGTAAGACCTTATTTGATTATTTATTTGTTGGAGCTGAATGGAGAGAATCTATGCTGTGGGTCCCCCTTCCCTGATCCATCAGAGTTTTCCTTTTCCTTTTGGCCCTAGACATTTCTGGGAGGGGGTGGCTACAAACAGAAGGCAGCAGTAGTCCTCCCCCCCCCATATTTTATTTATGCTCCTGTTCTCTGTGCCCTCTTCAGACCAACCCTCCCAGCCTTGACATCCCGGAATTACCAGGGCTTACCTTTCTGCCTGGCCCGGGAGTGGAGCCTCCAGAGAGTCGGGCTTCATCCTGCGGCGAAGGATTGATTTCTCCTCCATTTTCTCTCTGCTCCCGTTGCTGGGGCGCACATGCCAGACGTGCGGCGGAGAATGGCACATCCACGAAGTCCCAGAAAGCACTCCACTCCTTCTGTGCACCCTACAGACCTGCACTTCCCCAGTCCTCCACCTGGGGGTAGTCATTCCTGCAGGAGTGCAACCCCTTCCCTTCCAGGAGAGGAGAGCTGTCCTCTGGATGCTCAATCCTCTCCTTCCTCCCCGACCACCAAAGGCTCAGGCTTGTTCTCATACCCAGGTCGCCGGCGTCATGTGAGATGTGACATCCAGTGCCTCAACCCTTAGTACCACCGGGCCGGCCTCGGCAACAGTAGTCTTACAGTAACTATATACAGTGTAGTTGTACTGAAGCAGAGCATAACTTTTAATTAACTTTTCCCAGGGAGGGAGAAAACCCAGAGGTAGAAACGTGGAATTTGTTGGCAGATAAGGATCGCTTGGTCGACTAAGTCTGCTCAGTTTGTCCTGCTCTGTACTGTCAGCCCATAGACCCTACCTGATCTCTGGCTACCCCCCACCCTGCTTTCCATACTAACATTTGGAATAAGTGCCTATCCCATGCATGCTTGAAGCCCTCCACTGTTTTCACTCCCACCACCTCTGCTGGAAGATTGTGCCAGGCACTCACCACTCTGTCAGTAAAGAAGTACTTCCTCACACCTCTCCTAAATGTTGCCCATTCCAGCTTTATTGCATGCCCTCTTGTCCTGGTGCATCTTTTTTTGTGAAAAATACCCCTCCTGAACCTTGTGCGGTACTTATAGGTCTGTATCTTGTCCCCTTCCTCTCAAGGCTGTACATATTGAGATCCCTCAGTCTCTCCTCATAGGGCTTATGATGCAACTCCTGCATCATTTTAGTTGCCCTCCTCTGGGTAGCCTCTACCGTGTCTATGTCCTTACTGAGATGTGGTTTTCAGAGCTGGACACAGTACTCCAGGTGGAGTCTCATCAATGACTGATACAGCAGTGACACCATCTCTATTCTGCTGGTGACTCCCCTCCCTATGCACCTCAGCATCCCATTGCGCTGGCCCTGCCTACTCCCTTGTCACACTTCCCTACCATCTTGAGGTCATCAGATATTGTAGGGTTCTGCAGGGTTCTCAGCATCCTGAAGGAGTACTAGGTTTTGGCAGGCTGCTGTCAACATCCCTTCCCCCTTTGTACATTGCTCTTGCTCACTAACTCCTATTCCTTAGGGTCTGCACGTCAGAATTTTCCTCTCTTCCAGCTGTACCTTCTTTAATCCTTCCTAATTCCATGTTACTTAGTTCCTGTTCAACCGCCACCCTGACCCCCTTGCAGGGTTCTCTGCATCCTGAAGGGGTACTAGGTTTTGGAGGGCTACTCTCCACATCCTTCCCCCTTTATACACTGCTCTTGCTCGCCAGCTCCTTGCCCGCCCCTTCCCTTGCAGGGTTCTCAGCATCCTGATGGGGAATTAGGTTTAGGCAGGCTTCCCTTACACTTTCCACCTCCTCTCCTCCTACAACCCTTCTTAGTTACCACCCTCCCTACCCCATTCAAGTATGATTGCCTACTTCCTTATTAGCACTTGGTTTGCAGCCCTTGTGATAAGCACTTTTTTTTTACGAACTATTTTACCAGGTGAGACTTGAAACATTGTTACACTAATGTTTATATTGTTGCAGTATTGACCTGTTAGTATTACCGCATCCTGACCTCTGACTACCCATAGCTGTATTTAATCGATTCTTGCATTGTCTGTACTGCTTACCAATTGTGTTTTATTTCAACTTTATGCTCCAGTGTAACTGTAACTGTACTTGTACCTGCCCTTACCTTATATTATCTGTATACTTTTGTACTTTTCTTATCCTCATTGTACCTCCCCGGTCACACGAGAGGCAACTTGTTGTTCAGTGTGCCTTTTTGGTGAAACATTTCAATAAATAAATAGATATGATAACCCCTAGGTCTCTTTCCTGCTTTGTTACTGACAATACTGATCCCCCATTTTATACACTGCCCTGGGTTTCTGTGCCCTAGGTGCACATATCTCTCAACCTCTCAGCATTATAAATCATAGCACTGGCTTTCAAAAGTCATAGCAAAGAGACAGAATGTGCAGCACTTTTTTACTTCAAACAATAATATGTCTACAAATAATGGGCCCCATATAGATAGTAATAAGGAATGTTTCCATCAACTTAGGCTACACAGCACAATTAGTGCATTTACAATAAGAGAAGTGTAATGCCCCAAAGCAGGTGCCCAACCTGGCCAGCTCAGGCCAGCAAAGAAAGAAATGGGACTTCCAACTTGGGAGAGTTCTCCCCCACAGCATTGTGGAGTGTCTCAAGGGGAGAGTTCTGAATGGAACTTACAGCCTGTTTTGGTGCTTTTTTTTTTTTAATAAAACAGTTAATAGAGAGTTGAGGACAGGACCACAAGGAGAGAAGAGGCTGTCCTGTGTAAAATGTGATCGGCCGGTCGGGAAGATCAGAAGGGACTCGCCTGCTGCCTTGGGGTCCCTTGCTGTGTCCTGGCCAGTCCGGTAAAGCAAAGGGAAAGTTCAAAGTGACAGTAACGGCCACTGAAGCAGTTCAAGTTTGGCAAGCAAGCCGAGTGGTTGGGGGAGCGCTTCCAGGCACCCCAACAAAAAAAAAACAAGGAGAAAAAAAGTGCTGTGGCCAAAACAGAGAGAGAAGACGCAGGGAGGTAACAGGTAAACAATAATTAGTGCCTGCAGTCCTTCTCTCATCCCTGTGTTGTTGCAGCTGTTCCTTGTAGAGTTGTGCCAGCTCTCAGCAGTGTTGCGGCAGTTCGGAATATCGGTGGCTCTCCCTGAAGCGATGGCAGTCGGATGATCACATTGCGGGTTCTGTACAGCCCCGTGTTTTTATTTTATTTAAAATTAAAAAGTAAAAGTCCAGTCCCTTGTTGGCGCAAACAAGTGGGGTCGCATCCTCAGTGAAGAGCCAGTGTCAGGTCGGAGCGTCAGGCCATGTCAAGGCCCAAGGGAAGACTGGCCATTGCCTGAAGCCAGTGCCAGCCAGCACATCTCCTCACACCTCCTACCTCCAGTGACTTCTCCCTGGGCCAGGGTGTGAGTCGGTGGCAGCACCATAGGGCAGGTACTGACCACCAGAACTGTCTGAAATAAACAAATGAATAAATAGAACTTTATTTCTGTGCCAGAGGACGCATGGAGGGGTAGCCGTTAGTGGGACAGGGCAAGGCCCCAGTGCAAAGGACTGCCTGAATATGGATCTATTCTAATTTATTCATTTATTAAAATGAGCTCCAGCAAAGGAGCATAGGGCAAGGCAGGCCCTAGATTTAAAGGGACAACAAAAGGATCCCAGCCAGGGACATAGGCAGACAAAGTCTCAGTATTCACCCAAATTAGCCAGGTGGGCTAGTGGGAAAGGGGCTAGTTAGCCCAAAAGCTTAATTTTGTAAATAAAGCAAGCCACAGTTAAAGTGATAGCCAAGCTAGACAGTTGGGCTAGTGGCAGAGAGGCTAGTGAGCCCAAAGATGTTCTGTTGTTATGCATCCTGAAATAAGTACCTGGTGGGCCAGTTAGAGGAAAACAAGCCCAGATCATAAGGGAGAGTGCCGAAGAGCGTCAAGGGTGGCTAGTAGCCAAGTGGCCAGCAGTAGCCAAGTTAAGGCTAATGTTTGAAAGGTGGGAAATTTTTCCATTTCAAAGCCACTAAGGTGTCAGCTTCAGCCAGGAGCAAGGGGAAGGGAGTCAGCTAGCCAGTTAGCCACCCCAGCAGAATGGTAGCCCAGGCCTAGCCAAGGGCTAGTGACCTAGTAACATCCCAGTAGCCCGCTAAGTCAGGGAGGGACAGTGAACATGGGACCTACAGCAAGTCAACTGGCCAGATTACCCACAGCCAATAGGGCAATTCCCCACATAGGCCACGTTGAACCCAAATGCCTGTGGGAGGGGGTCTATGGGTTTCCTCACTGTTGATCTGCATATAGAGGCAGCTGGACACTAGTGTAAGCTAGTAATCCCCAGAAAAGGGATAGTAAGGGAAAGAGGGTTAACTGGGGGTGACAACAGGGGGAATTAGGGTGGCAATAATACTGTTACCATGCCCTGAAACCTGTGGCTGCTCCGAACTGCGTGTACTGCACCCTGCAACCAGCAATTGCCCCGAATTGTGCTCTCTTGCCTGCAATTGCCTCAGACTGTGCTATTTTGTCTGCAAATGCTACAAACTGTGTTCTTTTGCCTGCAAGTGCCCTGACCTGTGTTATACTACCTGCAATTGCCCAAACTATGTTCTCTTGGCTGCAGTTGCCCCAAACTATGTTCTCTTGGCTGCAGTTGCCCTGAACTGTGTTCTGTTGCCTGCAATTGCCCCAAACTGTGCTCTCTTGCCCTCAATTGCCCGAATTGTGTTCTCTTGGCTGCAACTGACCTGAAATATATTCTATAGCCTACAAATGCCCCAAATTTTGTTCTCTTGTCTGCAATTGCCCAAACTGTGTTCTGTTGGCTGCAGTTGCACCAAACTGTGTTCTGTTGCCTGCAATTGCCCTGAACTGTGTTCTTTTGCCTGCAAGTTCCCCGACCTGTGTTATATTGCTTGCACTTGCCCAAACTGTGTTCTCTTGGCTACAGTTGCCCTAAACTGTGTTCTTTTGGCTGCAATTGCCCTGAACTGTGTTCTATTGTCTGCAATTGCCCTGAATTGTGCTCTCTTGTCTGCAATTGCCCAAACTGTGTTCTCTTGGCTGCAATTGCCCTGAACTGTGTTCTGTTGCCTGCAATTGCCCCAAATTGTGCTCTCTTGGCTGCAATTGCCCTGAACTGTGTTCTTTTGCCTTCAATTGCACTGACGTGTGTTATACTGCCTGCAATTGCCAGAACTGTGTTCTGTTGCCTGCAATTGCCCAAACTGTGTTCTGTTGCCTGCAGTTGCCCTGAATTGTGCTGTCTTGCCTGCAATTTCCTGAACAGTGTTCTCTTGGCTGCAATTGCCAGGAACTGTGTTCTATTGCCTGCAGTTGCCCCAACCTGTGTTCTATTGCCTGCAGTTGCCCCAACCTGTGTTCTATTGCCTGCAGTTGCCCAAACTGTGTTCTCTTGGCTGCAGTTGCCCCAAACTGTGTTGTACTGCCTGCACTTGCCTCAAACTGTGTGCCCTCTGCCTAAAACAAACTGCCTGATCTTCTGGGATCCTGCATCGGCCCAGAGGTTCTCCAACTTCTACTGCATTTTGTTTCCTGGGATCCTGCATTGGCCCAGAGGTTCTTCAGCTTCACCTGCAACTTGTTTCCTGGGATTCTGCATTGGCCCAGAGGTTCTCCATCTTCTTCTTCTGCATCTCATTTTTTAAGGATCCTGCATCAGCCCAGAGGTTTTTCATCTTCACCTGCAACTCATGTCCTGGGGTCCAGCTCTGGCCCAGAGGCTCTTCAGCTTCTTCTGCACCTTGTTTTCTGGGGTCCTGCATCAGCCCAGAGGTTCTTGAGCTTCTTCTTTATCTCATTTTCCCTGGTGTCCTTCTTTGGCCAGGAGGCTTTCAGTTGTTTGGGGCTCTTGTTCTTCAGTTTTTCTACATCTTGTTCTCCCTGGAGTCCCTCATCAGCCAGGAGGCTGTACATTTGTTTGGGGATCTAGTGCATTATAGTTCTTTCCCCCCTTCATTTCTTCAAGTTCAACTAAGCTGGCCAACAAAGTGCATTGGCGACCATCGCTTTCAATCCTTGGTGAACACTGCGCCCTGACTTCTGATCTATGCTGGTCATGCTGTTATAGAGTATAGAGTTATATAGTGATAAGTATAGAGTCGGAACATTATTATGGAGTATAGGAAAATAGAGTGATAAGAGAGTCATAGTGTATTTATAGAGTATAGGAGTATAGAGTGATAAGAGAGTCAAAGTATATTTATAGACTATAGGAGTATAGAGTGATAAGAGAATCATAGTATATTTATAAAGTATAGGATTATAGAGTGGTAAGAGAGTCGTAGTGTAGTTATACTGTAGAGTATGGGAGTATAGATAGCACTGAAATGAGAAGAACACAGATGACAGAGTGTGAGGCTGCACGCTGCACAAGCTGGAGTTATTGCTGCGAGAGCAGGGCTTGCTAGAGGCTTTTATTCATACTAAAAAAGGTATGCCACCAGTTTATTGAACCAACAAGCCTGACCAGATTATCTTGTGTCTCTCGTTTGGCATTTATCTCCCCAGTGTTTTTTGTTTCCCACAGGAGGAAGCTAGGGGTTCGAGGAGACTGGTGCCCCTTCACCCAGTGCGAACTGTGGTAGACAGAGGGGCCTTTCAGAAAGGCTGGCCATGGAGAGATTGTGAGCAAGGGCAAATGCATGACAGGCCCTGGACGAGGTGGGATAGATTGGTTTGAGAGATGGAAAGAAGTAGAGTAGTGGAAAGGAAGAGACTTAACAGATTTAACAGAGAAACCCAGGCTGAATTGATCTGTGCTTGATTTGTGCTTATTTGTGTTCCACTAGAGATATGCACTTTTTCTCTTTTCTTTTATCTACAACCCCAGTTTATTAAATTTTGAGTTTTATAGCTTCCATAGTTTCACAGTTTTATAGTTTTTTAGTTCAAATTGTATCTCTTTAAGAAGGGCTATCTGATTTATTTTTGGCACCATATGTAAATTGGAACACCTGACCCAGGTTGCTATAAACATCAGACGCTATCCAGATGCCATTTTAAGATGCTGTCTTCCTGAAAGAGATTTAGAGATCATCTGTCCGGTTGACTTCTTGGCTGCTAGCCTTTATTTCTTACTGTTAAAACTTAACAAAATCGAGAGGCCTTTTTTGGGCTAAACAATTGTGCATGCCGACTTTTCTTCCTGGCCCGGTCTGATATTACTGCCGCATAGCCAGTTTGGAAAGGCTTTTTTAGCCTCTATGAGTTACGAGCAGTAGCTAAGCGTCTGTTGGTCTGTGTAGCGATTTACAAGCAGGTGCCGTAATCCGTACGCAGTTCAGTAGGCCCACTGAAAACTGTGGTTCTTGTTGTTTCCTAAGAGCTCTACGAAGAGGTTAGAAGTAAGTGAGATTTTGATTTGATTCTGAGCAGCTCTAGTGAGTTTTTACTAAGTTTTAAATTGAGGAAGCGCTTAAAAAAAAAATACATAGTAACACATACAGCTTGCAAATTAAGGGCCTAAAGTAGTGAAGCTGTCCTGATGAACTTTCTTTTAAATTGCAGTGATGACTACTGTAATATTGCTGCTTTTTAAGCTTTCCGAGCATCTCTTGGGTGGAGCTGGAACCGCTGAAGTCTGTACTCATTCCCTGCAAAAGGACTGGATAATAGAGGCTCTGCTCTGTCTCATGGTGGAAACACCTTCTACACGCCATTATCGGCACAAAAGGAAGGTAACAAATATATCTGATGAACTGTATTGAACTGTATTGAGCAGCAGAACTGAAATACTTTTATCTAGAGGTCGGCACTTCGCACATACCTGTTCCGTATATTTACAAGGACTACAAATCTATAAGGAGAAAGGAAGAGACTGGACATATAAAGTGCAGCTTTTTTCGATGAGGATATTTTCAGGGCTGGGTCAAAACGAAGAATTAAAGAGAGACTTGATGTCCTGACGTTCTGATGCCTGAACTCTATAAGCTCTCCCTTTGAATTTTGTGATGAGACTTTAATATTTCTTGTCTGATTTGAATTCTGCATTCCTGTTTTAGGATTATAGATATCTTGGAAACAGTAGTTGGCCTGTATTTGTATCTCTTATTATGCTGCTGTTCTTATCATAGCTGGGTTTTGATGTTGCAGAGGTTAATTACTTCTTGAACATTAAAGGGGATAGAACAAAATATTTTGTCTGAAGACTCTCCTGCTGCTTAACTAAGGAGCACAACTGGCATAATTGTTTAAAATCTTATTTTCTTTATCTCTCAAGGCCTTTCTAAGTATTTTTTGACCTCTAGCTTCTGCTAGATGGTGCAACCTAGGAGTGGGAAAGTTGTGGTGAATAAGGGAGAGAGAGGCAAAATGACAACGAATCAAAGGAAGAAAGATGGTAAATTAAGAAAGAAGGAAACTGGTGAAGGAGATCTTAAATGATCTAACAATGAAGATCCTTTGCAGTTTAAACTTACAGAAATGTGGCACTGGGACCCCACATTCACCTCTTGGGCCACATTACAATAATCATACTAGTAGTCCCAGTCAGTTGACACAAACTGATTATAGAGAAAGGGATCAGGTAGAGGAGATTGTCAGTACCTGTAATCAGAATGTAACCAATAGGACAAAATCATTGTCTCAGATGGAAGGAATTTAATTAGACTCCTATGGCTGGGTTTATTATGAATGTTTCCAGCCCTATCTTCTCCCTGCGAGAAAGGTATAATGAGACTAGCACAGAAACATATGACCCATATAGTAGTGAGAGCAGAGATGATTGCCAGTTCTCTTCTGAAGGACTTCCTTCTGATGTTGGCTCACTGCTTGGCTCCCCCAATAGATTTACCCCGAGGTTTCGAAAAACAATAGATCAAAAGGATAATAAAGATTGTAAAGAGAAATGTGTAAATACCCCAGTAAAGGAGGATGAAATTAAACTGATTACACAGAATTTAAGCAAGGTCATAGAAGGCTTGAGATAAGTAGAGAAAAAACAAGATGAAACTGGTATAAATAATAAGAAAACAGGCCCTGTACCTAACAGAGATCCTAGTCATAGAAGTACTACAGGTTTGGATTTTGATAAAGAACATTTCTCTGGGGAAGATTTTGTCTCTTCTAGTTCTCTGTCTAAACAACTTCTTGAAATCATTAAAATTCCTTATTACACCAATATAGTTATTTTAGAAAATCTTATTGCAATTAAGGATGAGATGGACATTATCAGAAATTGCCTATTTTATAATAGGGCAACTTTAGAGAATCTCATTCAGAAAAGCCACTATACAGTGGCAGCTCAATCTTGCTAAATTGGCGAGAATATTAAGAAGACTAAATATGAGATCCGGAGAGAGAGAACAAAGCTATTCAGGTGAATCTACCTCCCCCATTTGATAAAAAATGTACCCTGTGTTTGCAGTCTGGACTTAAGTAAGGAATCTAAAGGAACAGCAAAGGGTAATCACTTGTCCAAAAGACCCAAAGGAAACCAATTGGGAGCCAAAAACTCTAAAAAAAAATTACAGAAGACATAAAAATAAATGTGATACAGGGAAACAGAAGGAGGATACATCATGGGAGATCCATTTTAAACAAACTCGGGGTAATGAAAATATAAATGGGGAAGTGAGAAGAACCTCAGAAGTAAAAGGAAATGAGAAAATACATATGGCCCCTAGGGGCAGGAAGAGACCAAATGACAGAAGCAGGATAGAAAAAAATAAAGCCATGCAAGAAAACATGGATACTGGGGAACTGGGAACTGTTGGGGAGGTCGAGGCCAGCCAGAAGCCACCTTGTAGCAATACTAGCATTTTAAAGGAGAAATCAGGTAAAAAAATAATTGAAAGACAAAAAGGAGCCACATATTACACACACGTTTTTTGATCTAAATGGGACAGAAATGGAATATCTTATGGAAATTTATGGGATTGATGTAGATACGATTTGGGGCCAACAAGAGATGCTAAGGTACATGGGCATTACATTAATGCCAGCACAAATTGTACCAATACAAGATATCTCAGGAACACCACAGCTATAGGAAAATGAGGAAGAACAAATGATAGAAAATAACAATAGCAAAGAAAATAGTTTGAGGCCTGTGCACCAGACAAATTTGCAACTAAACAGCTGGGAAAATAAAACTATAACCGTGTTTGGATGGGAAACCAACAAACAAGATACTTTAGGATATATCAAACATGAGAGAGCAGTTTGTCTCTCTAGACTAGTTGGAACTAAAATACCCCACAAATTGATAGAATTTATAAAAATATATAAACACTATAACAGCACTTATCAGATAAACATCACTTTTAAAAATCCTAGTGTAGTACAGACTGTATTAAAACAAACTACAGCATTAGACCAGGTGGAGCTACACATTTTGCACCTGGATGAATGGACTTCCTTAAGACAGGAAAATATCTATAATGAAAGTAGCTCAAATGAGACTAATACTAGAGGAGATATAAATCCAAACAGAGGGAGACTGCCTGTCAGTGACTGGCCAGAAATATTAAAAAATAAGTCAACTTGGATATCAATTAATTGCAAATATTGTCCTGGAATATAGAGGGAATTTACTTAAAAATAGTTGACCCCGAGGTGGCCAGGTTCTTGGAGACCTTTGACATCATTTGCCTCCAAGAAACGTGGGTGACAACAGAAGAATCTCCAAGATTGCCTGGCTATTATAGCCTAGTAAAATCAGCTATTAAAATAAAGCGATACAGTAGAAAGATGGGAGGAGTCTCCGTCTATTTGAAAACAGATTTAAATCTTATGATTTATAAAGAATATGATACATCTGATGATATTTTAGCTCCATCAATAGAAGACGGAAATGGACATAAGAAACTAACTATAGTTAATGTATATCTCTCACCATGTAAAGATATAAACAGATCTCTAATAAAACTCAATTTAATTTTGAGTGGTATTTTGAGTAAAGAACCTGATGTGCCAGTGATACTTTTGGGTGATTTTAATGCAAGAATTCCAACTAATTGTAATAATGTAGATTTCTCATCTATTCTGCTGGAATTCAACTCTGGGATCAATAATAACAGACTGACCCAGGATTTGAGACCACATAAAAGAGGGAAATCACTTGCTCTTTCTCTGACTAATAAAAATCTGTTATTGCTGAATGGCAGGTTGTCAGGAGACAGTAAGGGGGAATTAACATACAATGGGCCATTAGGCTCGTCAACTATAGATCTGATTTGGGGAAATCTTGAAGCCATTAAAATAGTGCAAGACCTTGAAATATTGAATAGAATTGAATCGGCACGTAATCCAGTTAATTTAAAAATTCAAATGGATAATATCATTAGAGGTAGTCCTGAAGTTCACACTGGGGGTGGAATAGAAATAATAAATCAGAAAAGGATACAATGGGACTCTAACACCATACAATTTTTTTGAAAATGTCTTGAATGATCTGATGCTGGCAAGCCTCAGAGCATCTGTTGTGGAAGAAACTGATTTTATTTCTTCCTTACACAAATGGAATGACGTAAATACACTAATTAAACCCCACTGTATAATAAATAAGATAATTACTATGACAACTACTGGCAAAAGCTGGTTCAACTCTAGATGAAGAAAAGGCAAAAGAAAACCTCTTACTAGGACTCTGAGAATGCATAAACATAAACAACAGAATCATAATAAAACAACTTCTATCAACATAAATGAAGAAAGGAAAAAATATAGAAAAATAATGGATCAAGAAAGACAGATCTATATTAAGGAAAGGTGGGAAGAACTTAAAACTGTGGTAGTAAATAAGGATAGGAAAAGACTTTGGAGAATAGTAAGTCAGGGCTATGCTAAATATTTTACTAAAGTTGAAGCACATATCCTCCCAAACACATGGGAAGCTTACTTTTCTGACCTATATTTCTCCATAGAAGAAGCTCGAATTAATCAAGACATTCTATCTGTATACTGCAATTTAAATGATCCGACTTCTCTATTTATCTCTATAGAAGAAATAAGAAATGCTATATCACGGTTAAAAACTAATAAAGCACCAGGACTGGATAGAATTATAGGTGATCTGTATAAATATTATATTGATTGGGGGGCCCCTATACTATACCAGATATTTAATATTATAGTGCAAGGACATTATGGGCTGGATATTCAAACTGCGCTATTTTGTGCAGCGATAGGACCTTGCTGCACAAAATGATAATCAGATTAGCAGAGGGTCTTGACGGGCCATAGTCAAAGGAGTTGCACTATTGAGCAACTCCTTTGAATATCACCCCCGCCACAGCCACTGTGCATGGCGCAGTGGAACTTGCGCCACCGCAAGTGGTCAGAGTGGAGCATTCCAGGTTGGTGGCACAAGTACCATTGCCATCATGGAATTCCCCATATTCAAAGGTGACATGCAAATGGGGCCATAATTCATGCAAGGTGCAGGGGGGCCATTTGCATCTATTTTGCCTTCATTGCATGCCATTAGCATGCAGGTGCGCTCGATCCCTGAAGACTTGCGCCTGGCGCCCTACCAGGCAGCAGCCGTCGGGGACCGATGCCCCCTGCAGCCCAATCGCGGGCATAACTTAAAAATCCCCCAAATGGCCCGATCGCGGGCATAAGTTAACCCCCACCCCGACTGGCCCGATCGGGCATAGTTAACCCACACGATTCAGCGATGGCAGGGAATGTTATAACACCCCCACCCCGACCGCCCAATTGCGGGATATGTTGTAACACCCCACCCCCGACTGGCCCGACTGTGGCAAAAGTGACAAATAAAACCCACCCCCCACCAGCCCTATCGCTGGCGGCAAAGAGTCAACCCCCAAGGACATATCCCTGGTGGTCCAGTGGACCGTGAAGCCCGATCGCTGGCAGCAAAGTTTCCAACCTCCCCAAGAACCTATCCCTGGTGGTCCAGTGGACTGTGAAGCCCGATCGCGGGCAGCAATGTGTTCAACCCTCCGAGGACCACCTACCCTGGTGATCTAGGTCCCCCACCCCACCCACCCGAAGCCTCATCACCCCGCTCCCCAGTAGTCGGCGGGCGGCAGCATCCCACCCGCCTGCCACCCCGACACCTGCCGATGACTGCCTGTAGGGCTGCACGCCCATTGGTGCAGAGCAAGAGCCAATGGGCATGCAGCCCATACCGTACAAGGCAGTCCAGATATGTGAAACATGGGCCACCCAATACAATCGACTGGGACCTGTCTGTACCAGGGTACAGGTTATTTCGTAGGGACAGGGTGATTGGGAAAGGAGGGGGTGGCACCATATGTGAAGGAAGGACTGAAGTATGTAAGGGAGGAAGGGAGGAGGGTAGTATGTCACTTTGGATGCAAATCCAGGATTCCAAGAATAGATTCTTAGAATGGGAGTGGTGTACAGCCACCATCTCAGACGGAGGAGTTAGACAGGGAACTAGTGGGACAGATCAGGAGGACCCAGTAGAAGGGTAGTGTGGTGATTGTGGGGACTTCAACATGCCAGGAGTGGACTGAGCACCCAACAACCAGGAACAGAAGGGCGAGGTACTGCTGGATGCCTTCCAGGACAGCTTACTGCTGCAAATGGTCAGTGAACCAACCAGGTTAGGAAATACCCTGACCTTGTGCTGGCAAATGGGGACTTTGTGAGAGAACTTACAGTGGAGGAACTGCTGTCAGGGAGTGACCACCGCTCAGTATGGCTCACACTGGATATGGGCAAGGAAGAAGTGAATCTGGCACAATAGTGCTGGACTTCAGGAGGGGCGACTTTGGGAGGATGGGGAAGTGGTAAAAGGGTACCTGGCCAGAATTCAATCTAGTATGGACACTAACCAGAGGTGGGAGCTATCAAAGCTGGGGATAGTGGAGGCAGCCAAAACCTGCTGCAAAGCCCAGAGCAAGAAGGCTAGGGCTAAGAAACCAATCTGGTTGAGCAAGGAGTCATGGAAAGGTAAGGAGGAAAAGAGCTGCCTTTAGGAAGTACAAGAAAACAGGGAGGGGAGGACAGGGAGGAGTACTTGACAGAATCGAAGGAGGTGACAAGGGGCAGTGAGGAGCCAAAGCATCTACGGAACTCAGGCTGGCACAAGGCATTAGAAGGGGAGAAAGACTTCTTTAAGTACATCAGGAGTAAAGGAGCTGACCACATAGTAAGGATTAGGAAGGAGGGGTTGGGTGGAAGCAGGGTGCGATAAGGCAGAAGCACTAAATGAGTACTTCTGCTCAGTATTTACTAAAGAGAAGAGGTGGGTGACACCCAAGGTGGGAGAAATGGCAGAAGCAGGGGGGAAAGTGGTGACAGATGGGGAAATCATGGAGAGCAGAGTTCGAGAGGGTTTGAAGGCACTGAGGGTGGACAAAGCGCCAAGCCCAGATGGCATCCACCCCAGGGTACTGAAGGAGCTGGCAGAGGTCCTTGCAGGACCTTTGGCAGACCCTATTTAATGCCTCACTACATTTGGGGTGTACCTCAGGACTGAGGATGGCTCATGTGGTGCCTCCACAAGAGTGGCCCCAAGGATGAACTGGGAAACTACAGACCAGTGAGCCTCACATCCATCGTGGGTAAGCTAATGAGACTATCCTGAAGGAGAGGCTGGTGGCCCTCCCAGAGGACACAAAGGACTACAGGACAGCATGGTTTCATACGTGCAGATCCTGCCAAACCAACCTGGTCGAGTTCTATGACTGGGTAACTAGGCAACTGGACAGGGGCCATGCAGTGGATGTCCTGTATCTGGACTTCAAGGCATTTGACTCAGTGCCACATGGAAGGCTGGGAAGGAAGTTAGTAGGCACAGGGGCAGGTGCAAAGCTGGTGAGATGGGTAGGAAACTGGCTGCAGGGAAGGCAACAGAGGGTGGTGGTGGGTGGGGAGCTCTCACACCCAAGGGCAGTGATGAGTGGTGTTCCACAGGGCTCGGTGTTGGGACCAGTGTTGTTTGGGATATTCATTGCAGACATATCATGGGACATCAAGAGCAAGATCAGTCTGTTTGCTGATGATACCAAGGTAGGCACGGTGGTGGATGACCTAGGGGGATGGCAGGGGTTGCAGGATGATCTGGCAAAGCTTGAAACCTGGTCAGACACCTGGCAACTGGCTTAATGCCAAAAGTGCAAGGTGCTGCATTTTGGGATGAAGAACCCAAGGAGGAGTTACCAGCTGGGGGAATGCAGCTAGCCCAGACAGAGGAGGAGAAGGATCTGGGTGTGCTCATTACAGGGTCAATGAACAACTCGGCACAATGTAGGAAGGCAGCTGCAAAGGCCAACAAAATGCTGGGTTGTATTGCAAGGGGTATATCCTCGAGGAGGGAGGAGGTGATTCTGCCACTGTATAGGTCATTAGTTAGACCACACCTAGAGTACTGCATGGAGTACTGGCATCCGTATCTGAAGAGGGACATTAAGTTACTGGAGGGGGTGCAGCGCAGAGCGACAAAGATGATCAAGGGGCTGGGGGACTTATCATACGAGAGGAGGTTGAAGTAGTTGAACATGTACTCACTGGAGGAGAGGAGAGACAGGGGTGACATGATTGAAACCTTTAAATACATGAAAGGAATAAACAAGATGGGTACAGAGGGGCTGTTCAAAGTAAGGGAGGGGAGGGCCTGGGGCCATGATATGAGCCGGAGGCGAGGAAGGTTCAGGAGGGAGATGAGGAGACACTTTTTACAGAGAGGGTGGTGGCTGGGTGGAATCGTTACCTGCTGAAGTGGTATGCAGTAGAACAGTGGACTGCTTCTAACAAGGATGGGACAGGACAAGGGGGAGGGTTAATGAAGGGGAAGGGTGGAAGGGAAGGGCAGCTGCAGAATAAGGGGTGCTAGCTGCACATTCGAGCAGACTTGATAGACCTCTAGGCCTTCATCTGCTGGCAAATTTTGTATGTTCGTATGTTCATCTTACTGTAAGTGAGGTTTGACTCTAGAAGATGATGCTAAACATATTATTTTAATTTGTCCTTTATTTAAATCCCAGAGAGAGACATGGCTGGGTGGCATTTTGGCTGGCCTCGACCTCCCCCCTGAAGCTATGACTCCGTATCTTTTAAATACAAGGAATTTATATGTAATGAATAAGGTAGCTGCTTTTTTGAAGTCAATCCATTTGTTAAGATGGATTAGTGGTTATTTTACACTTAGGTTTACTATCTAATATCGTGTATTGGTTACTGGAATTGAGATTTTGAATAATATATCATAAATCAGATATATAAGAAATTAACCAGTGCAGTATTGATTTAGGAATTTTCTTGATCATAGCTATTTGTCCTAGTCGACTATGCTTAAAATGATTTTATTACTTGTATTTATTGATATGTTAAATGATGAATATGTATGTTTGAAAATTTTACCATTTGATAATTGCTAATTTGTAGTACTGTAGTTTTTTTAAAACCTAACAAATAAAAAAACTGAACTGTATAGGAGTATAGAGTGATAAGCATAGCTTTTTATTTATTTAAACATTTGGTAACCAAGAAAGGAACTCTGAGCCAAGGCTTGATCCCAGGTGCGACCCAGGGGAAGGGGAGAGGGAAGTACATATACTGGCAAAAAAATAGACATTACAGCATGATTATATAAACAACAGAAGTACATACATTAGCAAAAAAATAGACAATATTACAGTGTGATTATATAAACAGAAGTATATAACATTAGCATAAAATAGACAGCATTACAGCCTGAATTATATAAATAACAGAAGAGTACAGCAGTACTGAGCAAATGAGACACTATGTTTCAAGAAATTACAATAGTAAATGCACACATTGAGAGCGTTGTTTAGTAAGTACTCTGGAGGCAGTAGTCAGGAGAGTTTGTGGAGTGGAATTAGATCACCTTTAACAGAGGCGGGGGGGGGGAGGTGGTATGAGACATAGTTGTTGCTTGCAGGCTAAGTAAAAGGTGGAGTTCCTGATAGCAGGGGACGAGTTTGTTTCAGAAACTGGGGAGCCGGTAGGAGAAAGCGGCCTTTCCAGCTGAGGAGGATCGGTGGGGTAAGCTTAAAGATCTTTCATTTCTTTATTTCAATTCATAAGGGCAGACAGAAGCTGGGGAGAGACTATCTGACAGGTAGGAAGGTAGCATGCTGGACCGGAATTTGGATATGAGATTGAGGGAGTGGATATAATGTCTGTGGGACAGCAGGGTTAGTCCTAGAAGGGAGTACAGATCACAGTGGTGAGTTCTAAGGGGGGAAGTTGGTAGGGAAGCGGCAGAAAGAGTTCAGGAGGGTATCAAGCCTGACAGGGAGGATAAATCTGTAATATTATTCTAGAGTACAGAATTATAGTGTGATAAGCATTCTATAGTGATTGAATTATAGAAGTATAGAAAATAGAGTGCTGTTGCATACAGCTGTTCATTTGCCTATACTCTTTGGTGCTTTGCACCTAGTAAACCTTTTCCATTCTCCAAGTTTGTTTCCTGCCTCTCCTTACTCAAGCACCACTGCACCATCAGCAAAAAAGAACCAGTGCTTTACAGGAGTATTAGGCACTGAAGACCAAGGCTTCTGGACACTGCCAGCCTGCTGTCGATTGACTCCTGAACACACCTGTCCTTTGCAGACTCTGATTTCCACCTGCAGTGCCTCTTCTAACAGCGATCCTTGACCTCCAAATTGACTGCTGCTGTTGCCCCTCCTACAGGGAACCAGGGCTGTAGCCAGGAATTTTAAACTTGTGCTCAAGAGTTGGCAGAACTGCTGCCCTCCCCCAAACAACTCAAAAGATGTGCTTCCCGGCCACACAACATTGCCTCACCCCCATTTCAGTCATCAATAGTAAGTAAACGATCCTACTTGATTCCCAACATGTTATTTTATCTAGCACACACATGATCAATGAGACGGAAGCTGACTGGCTTTTAGTTAAAGGAGAACTGCACTGAACCTGTAAGTCATTTTTCCCTGTAGAAGGGGATTTTTAAGTACCAGTTCAAATTATGTTGCTGTTCCATCTCAAGAGGCTTTTTAGTTATCCTACTGGGTGTGTCTGATTTACACACAGGCAGTAAGTGCCAATTTAGAACTGTGTGATGTAGTGTATGTCCCTTGCTCAGCTCTTCCCTTGTTGGAACAATGCATCCATTTCTACTATAAAACTCTGTTGGTGGAGAGGGACATAAACTACATCATACAGTTCTAAAATGGCATTGAACACCAGACTGTTAATCAGAAACAACTACCAAGGTCATAAATAGGCAAGTGTAGATGGAATAAATAACAAAATTTGAACCAGTTTAAAAAAAAAAAAAACTGCTTCTACTAGGAAAAATTACTTTCTGATTCAGTGCAGTGCAGTTCTCCTTTAAAATGGTTAGGATACATTGTGATAAGCCTCTTTACCACATCAAAGTAGCCAGCCTTACAGAAGTCTATTGGCACCAGCCCTCATGCATACATACTTGATCAGGTCACTCAAACAATCATGACCTCTAAGTTTAGCACCCACACACATTTTCCAAAGATCATTCGCAAACTCAGACTAAAGGATCCAAGGAGGAGGAAAAACAGTTCTTCAGGTACATCAGGCTCTGTTTGTGTTTGTTGCCCTTGCCTGAGGCTCATGTTGCCCCTGGATTTTCCAGAGTTTACTGTACTCTGCAAAGTACACTGAGTATGACTGCTGACACCCAAGCACGGAACAAGTGCAAGGTAAACCTTCCTCCCTCCCTCCCTCAGCACAGTAGTAGTTCAGCTTAGGTAGAAAAGATTCCTTAACTGCTGTGTAGCAGAGGGGCTTATTGAAAGAAACTCACTCCTGTTGATGCTTCAGTGTAAAGATTGGCCTGAAAATAAATTCCCCTGAGTTCTCTGTACACATGCCAGAGCAAGATACCTTGTGACTAGCTCAACAGGACAGAAATCCAAACCCACGTTAGCTATAACAACCTCATCCTCTTGTCTAAGCTAGTCAGTTTTGCTTTGACTATTTTTTTTTTGTTTTGTTTTTGTTAACGGTGACAAGAAATAACTTTTACATAGTTAACTGCCCTTCCGTTGTCCTTTTCATTCCAGTTATGTATTCTTATATTCTTTGACCATAATCTAATTTTGTAGTGCCCTGAGATCTAAATATCTCTCCTCAGCAGTTACTACTCTCTGGGCCCCATATTCAGAACTGGCCAGCTGCGTGCACACAGGGGCACCGTGCGAAAAAATATGTCTGGCCGGCTCTGGTGCCATATTCAAACAGACAGTACGATCTGAACTGACCATGCTGTCTGTTTGAATATCAGGCCATGGTAGCGTGGGGCACAAGCAGTGGTCACCAGGCTTTGTGCCGTGCCACCAGGGTGCCAGGCCGGAAGATGGCCTATAGGGATAAAGCACGGCACATACTGGTTAGCACCGGGATCCCTATGGGTGATATTCAGCCCAAACATACAGATGAGCCCATTGGGCGTGCACGACGATAGTAGGCCATTTGCATGCTCATTATGGGCTCATCTGCATGCTGCCACAGCAGCAATGTGCACCAGGCCAGGCCCCCCCTTCCCAGCTCCGATCCTTGTCCATGGTAAAGTAAAATGTATTGAAGCGATGCACATGAGAGCTCCAAATATCATCATTTATTGTGGATAAACAAGTTTCCCGGTGCTTCGAGGGAGAATCCTCTTCATCAGGGGAGGGGGAGGGTGGAGTCATACATTTAATCACATACTTAAATACATCCCATCACAGTGACGTTTTTCAAAATTTTCTTTTTCACCAATCAAGTGCAGTATTTCATTAAACCATACTTAAAAGTGCATTATGCCATAATTTATCTTAATACCTGTGAGTCGGTTGATATGCATAATAATAGGTAGTTTGTTTCTTTAGTGTTAACTGTTTATTATACAAATATGTATTTTATAACAAAGAAATAAAAACTGTCAAGTAATTATTGGAGTGATCGCCAAAATGGCAGATCAGTCTGTTTTTACATCATGCACTTTTGAAGCACTTCTTTTAGAGAAATTATTTAATTTAATATTGTAACCCCCCCTACAAGTAGGGGTTCCCAAAAAGTCTTCCTTGAGCTTACCTAAATGCTCACTGCCAGGCTGGTGTTCTGCATTTTAGCAGTTTAAATGTATTGCCAGAGAGTGCCTGCATATCCTCTGTGTACTGTCTCTTTAAGAGCTGCCTGGATTGCAGTCATAATTAATTTGAGAGGGAGTTCTGTTAGAAGATGTACTTGTTTGCTGATCATTTGTTAGAGTAGTAATAATATTGCAGTTTGTTCTAACCTGCCTTCTTTGTAGCATGGACAGTTCTGTTTGTTTCCATCATCTTGGTCCTGGACTGCAGAATGGGCCAATCAGTACATTTGGAGACTCTAAAATGGAGCCTGCCTACAGAGGCTTAGGTGGGGCCAAAACTTGTAGGAATTGTAGTTTTGGGCTTTTGGTGCCTAAAATAACCTGGAGGGGGAGCCCTTGTTGTGACTGACAGACAGATCAGCCAACTGAACCTTTTGGATCTTGGGGAAAGTCCCACACTGCTTGCAGTTTCAGTTAGATCTGAATTGGGAAGTGAAGAAGTAACAGCTCGAGATAGTTTGAGCAGCAATCCATAGTGGATTCACCTGGCAGAACTGTGGAGAGGCCTGAGTTTGGCCTGCATCCTGCCTGCTGTTCCTGAGAGGGAACTTTTGCTTTTTTCGGACTGAATCCGAATTTGGAGAGTGAATTAAGCCACTGAATTGTGACCAGGCTTTAACCTGAAGAAGACCGAAGATTTGCTGAATGCGATTGGCCTGTCAGGACTTCCAGCTACCTCTGAACTCACAGATTGTGCAGAGACTCTGTAATTGCAACTGGAGATCCATTTGCCTGGTACAGTGGAATTTCCTTACATGTGAATGTGCTGTGTGCTTAGAGTGGGGGTCATGATTTGGTTCCCCACTGTGTGTCTGAACGTGTTTTGGTTGCTGGAGGCTGTATCCAGCTCCACGGACTGAATCCGTATCCATTTCCATTTGCCTGAGCCCTGCTACACTGGCCCAGCCAGAATACCTGCTACACAGAGAAAGTCATCGACGAGAGACTGACCTGGGGGATCAGCCCCTGCTCAATGTCTTGAACAGGAACAATGCCGCAGTGATTCGTATGGGGCCTGCTTCTGCTTCTCTGGGCACACCAGCTCAATAGCCTACAGTCTCGATTTCATCCTGCCTGTGTCTAGTATTGGGTATTGTGAGTAAACATCAGGATAGCTCACTGCAACAACAGCTAAATCTAAAAGTGTTGTAATCTGATTGTCTTGTTGTCTTTTCTTTCATGAACTGAGCCCTCTGGCTCTGGATTACAGATAGTGTGTGTTGTGCATGTTGCATTCTTCCATCACAGGGCCCCAACCAGCTGCAACGTTCCTGGCTAGCCCACCGTTTTCCTACTTGGGTACCCAGAGTGTGTGACTTTGTAAGGACTCTGAACTGCATGCATAACTGTCTGATTAATATAGCTTTTAAGCAAATCAACCTGATTATGCCCCCTCCTTTGTTCAGGTCCCCTGAATACATCAGATTTAACTTTGTTTGCATTTAACCTGACTGTGGTTCCAGTTTGTGCCAAAAGTATTGTACTGTTGCTATTTGCTGTGCTTAACCTTGTTTTACAGGGGGTCCCCAGGGTCAAGTTAGAGGAACCAGCCTTGGTTGTGAGTACAAACAGTGTGGGTAATTGCCTGGTGAATAAGGGTCATTGTGAAAGTAATTATTGTATCTTGTTCAGGCCACTAGAAGGGAAAGAGGGGGGTTACAGTGACCCAGAAGGCTGTGCCCAGGTTAGCTTGACCACTAACAACCCTGACCTCCAGGTGGAGTCACCCGTTTCATTACCTAGGCCCCTTAACCTGCTACTAGCCAAGCAGGAGGGGTAGTAGCCCTTGGGATAGTGCCATCTAGGGGTTACAATATTAATCTAAATAATATTAAATATGATACTAAAGCATAGAACCAGATGGAATAAGAAATCAAAAATTAGGTATTATAGGACAAAAAGAAAAAGTTTTTTCTTTAGTGTTTTCTTAATTGTTTACTTATGCACATTTAAGTGTGGTTTAATAAAATACTGCTCTTGACTGGTGAAAAAGAACATTCTGAAAAATGTCACCGTGATGGGATGTATTTAAGTAGGTGATTAAATGCATGACTCCACCCCCCCCCCCATGAAGAGGGTTCTCCTTCGGAGCGCCGGGGAACTTGTTTGTCCACAATAAATTATGATTTTTTGAGTTCTAGTGCATTGCTTTATTACCTATATATTTTTGTTGCTTGGCCCCTTTCTGAAGCAGATCCACATTTTTTTTCTGTTCAGCACAGAAAAAACTGCATTCTTAAAGTAAAGTGTATCCCTGGTGGTCCAGCAGTTCCCTCCCCAGCCCCAAGCCCCATCCATGTTACAAAAAGTAACCCTTATGGTCCAATGGTCCTTCCCAGCCACAGTCCCCATCAGTGTTAAAGAAAAAATGTATCATGGTATTCCAGCGGTCCTCGCTCAACCCGATCCCCATCTGCATGGTGAAATAAATCGCTGATGGTCTAGTGGTTTCTCCCCAGCCCCAATCCATGTCCATGAACCACTGGACCACCAACAATTTCTTTCTCTATACAGGCAGGGGTCGGGGCTGGGGAGGGAACTGCTGGATCACCAACAATTTATTTCACCATATAGATGGGGATCAGGGCTGGGCAAGGACGCTGGACCACCAGGGTTCCCAGCCCTTGCCAGTGCATGGAGGGTGTGCGGGGTACCCCCCCCCTCTGCGCACTGTTAAGGTCTGGATTTCAGAAGCATTAAACAATGCCACACTTGCAGATGTTGAGTACTTCTGAAACATTTTCAGTGTTGTGCTGCACTGCGTGTGCATGGGGCTCCCTCATTTGCATATGCTATTCATCTAAATGGCCTGGAATAGTGTTATTGATGCCATAGACTGTGCAGTCAGTATGAAGATAGAGGGCAGCAGCTGCTGATCAAAGAGGGATTCAGGGTAGGGACAAAGACAAAACAATTTGACTATTAGTTTAACAAAAAAAGATCAAAGCACATCAGAATACTGGACAGACACTAAAAGGAAAATAGGAAAGTATCTAGCGGTGTAAAAAATTGTTTCCTATCACCTTTAAGGGAAAACTATAACTGAAACTCCCCACACCCAAAGCCTTACCACCTGATTAGGCTTTTCGCAAGAAAAAGAAAAGTAAGCATTTAAACTTTATTTTATTTTTGTAAACGCTGCAATCAGGCAACATGGCAGGTGCTGTGCGGTGCCATCTCAGGTTACAGTGTGGCTCCACATAGAGTATAGGTGAGCAGTGTGGAACTGCAATGTACCCTGAGATTGCACCAGACAGTGCCTACCATATTGCCTGATCATGGAGTCTCCCTTCCCCAAAAATAAAGTAAGTTTAAACCCTTAAAAAAATTTGTTGCAAAAAGCCCAATCAAGCGGCAAGGCTTTTGGGGATGGGGAGGTTCAGTAAATGACAATTTTCTTTTAAGAAGTCAGTTGCAAAAGTGAGATCCTGTGATCTAATGTTAATCAATTCATTGATCCTCAGAAAAATGCAAAAGGCCAACAGGGCCATACAAACATCTCTAACTGCAACCAAATCCGAACTGTCGTAATATTCACATCAGTACATCTGTGGACATCGGAGTCCATCTACTAACTGGCCTGGCCAGTTGCCTCCTAGCATTTTCAAGAATGCTGCTCACTGCAGAGTTAGCTGTAGGATCAGGAAACCCTGAAAGTGTATGAAACCAAGCTGGCCCGCTGACACAGCGGTAGCGCTACCACTTGTGATGCTGGCAACCTGGGTTCGGTAGCGAGCCTGGGTCATTAGAGGGCTGGCTGGGGGGAGAAGAATTGGGCACCCGACAGGCTGCTCTCCTTCTTTGGGAGGGGTGGGCTGCAGCATTTGCTGCTATACCACCACCTGGGTAACCACAGGTGGAGGTTCAGCATATGACACAGAATACTAGGGAGGGGCGGGAGTCTGCCGAGGACCTTAGCGAAGACATATCTACAGTAAATGCCTCCGTCTCACTGGTCCTCCCCGAGTGCTGACATTCGCAGGGGGGTGGGAAACAGAAAACTAGGGGGAAAAAAAAACACATTCAGGCCAGGCGATGGGTTCCTGCACTGGCAACCGCAGGATCAGGGGGTGCAGCTCCAAGTGCATGTTCCCCTGAAGGATTCGGGGGGGGGTGACTCCTCTGCCCCACCCAGGGGGTCATCCAGGGATACCTGGAACAACTGGAGAGGGGCGCTAATCAGGAGCGAGCATCTCCGGTCCTGGTGGCGTTGTCTGTGTGGTGCATTGGGAGACCCGAGAGAGGGCCCAGACATGACGATAAAGGGGGCATAAACAGAAAGTAAAAAAAAAAATCGTATGAAACTAATGAACAGTACAGAAACCAGCCTCTTCAACATTACAGCTAATAGCAGTCTTAACTAAGTGCACCAAATAGAGAGCTCTGTCAGTAGGCCTCACAGGTAAGGAGCTCAGGTTCTTCTGTACTACAAATCTCTTTCAGTTGTTGAAAGCAAGCTGTTATTTCTGAACCATCAAACAAGCCCTTGAAGTAAACAGAATGCCCAGAACTTGCGCAATGAGATGCTGAAGAGTCTCTTCTGTTTGACACATGATTTCTGACCACACTGATGCTTCATTGATGCCTCTGTTAAATTTTAAAAGTAAAAAGAGATAATCAGCCTCTGTAAGTGTGCACCTTAGAAGCTGGATCTCAAAACAATACCAGTCAGCCTCCCACTAAAAACGCCACCACGTGCCTCTCGCTGAACGACATGTCACTAATGTTTTGTCTGAATTTGCTGGTTTCCACCAATCCACAGCAATGCTTCTCTAAACCAGCTGCATATATAAACTTACACAGAGGCCAGTAGGCACAACCTTCTGGTGACTTGCATCACCCTATGATGCTCACGTGGCACTCGCATACAGATAGCCAGAGCAGTGGGAACAGCATCCACTGAACAGAGTAGAGAACCCTGGCCCCACAAAAGACCACACTATTCTGCCACTGACTCTCAAAGCCAGTGATCTGAAAGGCAAGTCTCTGCCATCGAAAACCCTACTGCAGCCCTTACCTTTTAGGATCATACCCCTGCCACCCAGCAAAAATCTCCAGTCAGTAATAATAATCAAAGTTAGATGAACTCCATCTGGAAAAAGCACTGTCCAAAACCTTGCTGCTGTCCATAAAGGAACAACCAAAACAGCGTCTGCACTGCACTCTGTGATATGGTGCAAAACTTTGATCATTTTGTTCACTGGTGGTGCAGCCCAGTTATTGTCATTCCCCCAGTTTTGTGTAAAGGCTTCTATTGCCTTAGACCCAGACTGCCAAAACAAAGAGTTACATAGAGGACATTGCGTGCTGTAGAAGCTTCCAAATTTATCCCCCATGTGTGGCCCCAGATGGAATCAAACCATGGAAAAATCTTGTGACTTAAGGACCAAGCCTCACTATCTAGTTATTTACTCAGCAAATTCATTTCTTGTGACACCCACTCTGGAAAAACATGAATATTGTGCTGCTGGCAAATCTGCTTAATACTGAGCACCATGCACTGCTTCTGCTTCACCATAATTCAGTGCTGCACTTACAGTGGGGCTTGCCAGGGCTCTGCTCCTTAGCGCTGAAGTGAGACCTGGTAGCACACACATCACTGTTATTGACTTATAATGGCAAAGGGGGCTCACTTTAAAGATGGGGTCATTATGCCCCCCCCAGCTCCCAAAGCTTATAACGTGTAATTCCAACATCACCTTCACCACGGAAACTACATTCTTATTGTCTATAAACCATTTGGTCACTTAGCAGTCAGCTTGTGAGGGATATACCTCAGTACATTCTCAATAACCTTGAGCTCCCTGCAGGTTGATCTTTTGCCCACTTCTAGCTGGGACCACATACCGTCTGACCATGAACCCACTACACTGACCATGAAACTTGCATAACCTGTCCCTGAGGCTTTGGAGTAAACAGTGCTTTTGAACTGTGACTGTTGCTTCCTAACCCTGTTATTCAAGCTTGCTGCATTGTCTAACCAAAACTGACTTCCTTAGTTGCCTCATTAGGCACCCTAATGTTGGAAAAACAATTTTGTCCAGATTTTATGCAGCAATACGTAAACCTCAGAAAACAGTCTGCTTGGGAAACAACCTTGCCAACAAGTCTGGCCAGGGTCTTCACTGGTATCTGATGGACCCTTGAACTAACCTGCCTTAAGCATTCTATAGCTGAATCCCGCAGATTACCTGTCCTGGTCTCTGCTATGGAAATCAACCCATGGTTACATTAAAAGTGACTCCCAACCATGTCTGAACTTGTTCAGGACCCCAGTGCCATTTCTGCCAGTTAGAGAGAAAAACAAACACTAATAAGACTGAAAGAATCTCCTGGCTGAGTCTATTAGCTTCTTCCTGGGAGGATTCCCCCGCCCCCATGGCATCGTCCAGGTAGAGGGCAACCATCTTACCTTCCCCTCTCCATTTACCTATGTAAGCCCCCCATTTGGGCTTACCTTGTGGGCTACAGCCCCGTCATTGCCTCACTGTCCTCTAAGTGGCTCCAGGAGGGATTTGGGCCATTGGTGTACCCGTGGCTGCTGAAGTTTTCTTCCTTGGCCCATTGCCAGAGAGAGTCCAAGATCCGATTACTGTTTTGCACCTCTGGGCATATTTGGGTAGTGAAAACTGGTCCTGCGGGTTGGCCAAGAAAGGGACCAGCAAATGTAAACAAAAAAGATGGCAGCCAGTGCCCCTATATGCATGTGCGGCTGCCGAGAGCAAAATTCGAAGGAGCCGTGGCTTCAAAGGGCATTTTAGGCTATGGCCACTGTATAATTATATCACTGGCTCCAGGGCAGGCAGTGGTGCCGGGGATCGACATAATAAAGCCTCCAGGCTTGGTGGACTGTGTTTTATGCCCTTCCAAGGGCATGAATAATTAACAATAAGGATAAACTGGTTGGGGACTAAAGTAAATAAATATGGCAGCCCCAAAGGATTTCAGCAGAGCAGGGGCCACTGAGAGAAATGTCAAAGGGCATCAGAAAGCCCGAGACTGCTACAACCAATTGGGGGAAGGGGGCCTGGGAAAAGTAATAAAACTGATTGTTTTGCATGCCAAAGGAGACTGGTTTTGGAACTTCAGTGGAAGCAGAGTGCAGGGGAGACTGCTGTGTGGCTGTCCAGACCAAGTCCTGCATTCGAACTCAACGGCCAGCTTGGCCCCAGTTCATTTTCATCTGGCAGAGCTTCTGAGAGCCAGAGCTGCTGCAGGGAAAGAAGGAGCTGAGTTTATGTGGAAAATAAATAGAGCTTAAAGCTACCATGTGAGAGCAGAGACAGCAATTGTGCTCTCTAAAGTGGAAGTTGTTGCAGCTGTGACTAAAGCTGAGCAACCTGTGGTCCCCTCCGGTGGGGCAAGCTTGGAGACTGTGTCTGCCGCAAGTGAGATACTGAGTGTGCTGAGGCTAGGGACTGTGCCAGAGCCCAGCCACAACTGTGCCTAGAGAAGCTAAGTGAGAGTGCTAGGGTTAGAGACTGAGCCAAAGCCCAGCTACTAATTGTGTTTAAAGAGGGTGTGCAACAGAGGAGTCTAGGGGTACCACGCATGTCCTGTCCCTAGACCGAAGAAGACCAGTGGAGGAAGACAGCAAGAGGCTGCCTGATGAACACTGCTCACAAAGGCCTCAGAGGTGAAGTTGCTAAGACCAAGCAGGTGAAGACCAGCATCCTTCCACTATCCAAGCTGCTCCTTGCTGCTGTGGTGCACCACCAACCTGCTACCTCCATGGTACAGTCAAAGACAGTTTACTGAACCCTCCTTTGAACTCCTGAACTGTTAGTACCACCAAGGTGCTGCTCTGGGGAGTCTTTATATAGCTAGCTAGCTAGGTTGAAATTAGGGGGTTAGGTCCTTGGCAAGACTCTGCCAGAAAACTGTGCCCAGACCTGAAGGTTCATCATTTCTACTACTGCTTAAAGTATCTGGGCCCCAACGAAAGAACCCCGGCGACATCTACACCATGGTGTGGTACCCACCGAAGAGACTTTAGAGATATTTTGGGCAGCTGCCATTGGGAAGCTGGGTGCACCCGTAGGTAGGAGGTGGGGACCATGTGGGGTGAAAATGGTCAGCTAGTGGTTAATTTTGTTGTGCTGTTTTCCTTCTTTTTCTTCCCTTCCCCAAAATAAATATTGTTAATGTGATATCTTGGTTCTGTGAATCATTGCAAGAAGGGGGAATTGTTGTGTTGGGAGGGTCTTTGGGGGCAGCTGTTGTATAATTTCCTGGGGAGTGGTAACCTGCAATCTGTTCACAGGTATTCCCTGCATTACCCCAGATGATGGCACCACAACATTTCTTCCCTCCACTCCAGATCCCAGGCCTGCCCACTTGGAGGTGTGTTCAGGTGGGACCCGAGGGCCCTGGAAACAGCCAAGGTGAGTGTAGGGGCTGTTACACCTACCATCACTGTCGCTACTTTTGTGAAGGGACCTCTAGAAAGCCCAGAAAGTAAAATTTGAAAACAAAGTAAGTCATACTGTCCCCAAAAGCCCAATCAAACCCCAGATACTGCCTATGTTCTGCGTTTGGCTCCTGCGTGAAATAGAATAAGCAGAATAGTGGAGATATTTCAAGCCCCATTTTGTCATATTAACACAACTATGGATACAGTACATCACCCTGTCAGGCCTTGACACACACACACATCAATCTCTTGTGAGGAAAGGTTCCCTGGTCTGCCACAAGGTGTTGTCTGTGTGGCAGAACATGGTGCAGTCCCTTCCAAGAATAGAAGTGGTGGCATATGAGAGAACCAGACCCTATCCTCATGCTACTCAGCTGGCTCCCCAAGCTTGTCCCCAAACTCAAGTCAACAGTACTGGAAGGAACACGAGACGCCACCCACTGGACCAGTGGCTGGCCTGCACACAAAGTTTTTTCCTAATTTCTTTTTGACATCTAGATAGGCAGGGCCTGCACTGTGCAGTGCTTTGTATGTTAATAAAGCAATTGTAAAAGTAGTGCCACCTGACTGGAAGCCAGTGTGTCTGGCGCAGAACAGGAGTAACATGATCTCTGTATGATACTCCTGCTACCATCCCGGCTGCAGCATTCTGCACCAGCTGCAGGCGACACACCAAACTCACAGATGCTGTAGGTCTAGGTAGAGAGCACTGCAGTAGTCCTGTCTCGAGGTCATGAAGGCATGTACTAGGGCACCAGGTCCTCTTGCACTAGATAGGGCCCAATCTGGGAAATATTCCTTAATTGGAAAAATCCACCATGAGCCACAGCCAACACCAGATGTTTGAGTGTCAGACAAGTCCACAATGACTCCCAGATTTTGGACCCTATCAACAGCTGTCAGAAATGTGCCATTTAGAGATGTAAGTCTGATGACGTTATATATTCTAGCCAACCCTCGAGGATCTGGTTCCATCAGCAGCACCTCTGTCTTAGCTGGAATGAGACTCAGTCAGTTGGAGGCCAGCCAACTGGAGAGTTCTTTGAGATAACGCTCTGGCATAGCGACTGCCTCTTGCCCCTCTGATGTGAAGGACATGTACAGCTGAGTGTCATCTGCATAACATTGGAAATTCAACCTGTACTGTCTGGTTACCTGCCCCAGTGGTAGCATATACACCAAGAAACAACAAGGGGGACAGAACTGAATCCTGGGGAACACCACAACTAACTGCAGCTGGCTGCAACATGAATGTTTCCATCACAAACTGCTGCATTCTGTCAGTCAGGAAGGACTTAAACCATTTTAGTGTTGTTCTGACCTGTCCCCCATATTCACCAAGGTACTCTGTCAAAATCCCATGATCCCCTGTGTCAAATGCTAATGAGAGGTCAAGGAGAATGGCAACTGAGTGGTCCGCCCATCTCCCACTAAGAGCAGATCATCAGGCACCTTGACGAGTGCGCTGGCCATACTGTGGCATGGCCTAAAACCTGGCTGGAGCAGTTCATAGATGTTGTTTCTGTTGAAGGTGAGCCTTTAGCTGCACCACCACCATCACCACCACCTTCTCAATGAGACTAGTCTGTAGTTTGCAAGACATAGGGGTCAAAAGATGGTTTCTTTAAGAGCTGTCGGAACACAACTTTTTTCAGAGGCAGTGGGAAACTGCCCTCTGCTAGGGAACTGTGGAGTATGCTGGCAAACACTGAACCCAGGACCACCCAGCAGTAGTCCAACAACCTGGTGGGCCCTTGTTTGAATATACAGAAAGTGGGGTACAGTGCTGCTATTACCTCAAGCATCCATAATAACTGGCTGGACCTCACTCCAGACCCACAGAGTGCCCTTGCGTCTTTCCCCCAGACCACTGCTGGCCCCTAACAGGCCACCAGTCGAGATCCCAGCTTGAATGGAGGATACTCTGTCCAGAAAGAAAGCCCAAACTACTCACAGTTTTCTTGAGACAAAACTCCTCCGGACTGAACACAGTTAGGGTTGAGCAACTGGTCCGCAGTGCGGAAGATTTGAGTGGGCCTATTTCCTCCTGAGGTAATAACGTGAGACAGGAATTTTGCCTTTCTCAGGGTTATTGCCCTCTGACAGTCTTTATAATGGGACTTCAGAGCCATCCCATCATCAGTTGAGCCAGTCCTTTTTTAGGAATGTTCCAACCTCTGCCTGGTTGTCTTCAAACACCTCATATATTGAAAATTAGCAAAGATATGTGCAAGCATTGAAAAATGTCAATGTACTTTCATAATTTTGTTGTTTTTTAGTATTTTGACCACAAATTTTCCACAGTCTTCTCATGACCCCATCTCATGAATCTGGTAGGCTAAAATTTGCAATATGCCTTTCTTTTTGTGGTGCGATTGTGCAATCACTTTTCAGGGTGGATTTGAAAAATGTCAACCACCTTATTCATAAGGTGGGTCCCAAAAGGTCCACGTTGAAAATTTTGGGAAAAATATTAAAAAAAAAGATCAAGTAAGGAGTAAAAGTTCAAAACACTTTGAAATACACTCTTGGGTGGGAGTTGCTTCACTCATCGGCTGCCACCAAGGCAGGGTGAAGCCACCACCTTTTGCACACCCTGCAACAACAACAGGTCAATGAACTGCCAAACTAGCTGAGAGTCAACCTCCATCATGGGGGAATCTGTGGGGTACCCCACCGTACTAAGGCTACATAGTTAAGTCCCTGGCATGGTGGATGATGGGGCAGGGTGGGTGGTAGCAGTGGGAGCCTGTTGGTGGTGCAAGGCCTGCAGTGACTGGACCTTTATCCTGCCATCTGCTCTTGTACCCATTTTTCTTGCCAACCCACTTGTTCCGAGGCAGTGCATGGCTCCATCAGGCCTTGAAATGCCCATCAACCCCTTTTGAGCAAAGGCTGCCTGCCCACGACAAGGTGTCATCTGAGCAGCAGAACACTGCTGCGTCCCTCCCCCAGCTGGGGCCAGTGCTGCATGCTACAGGGCCCTCCACCCACTTCAGCCAACCAGCTCACTGAACATACCCACAGGGCCAGCAGCTGAGCCTGCAAACAATATTGTCATATTTTTTCTTGTTACATTTTGACCCCAATGTAGTCTTTTTATGACCTCACATCTGAATGTGGCAGGTGTCAATTATAAAGTATTGTCTGAAATGTCATTTTGTGCCACAAGTGTGAAAAACAACTTTGGCCAGGATTTGAAAATGACACCTGTCGCAATCATGAAGTGGTTTGAAAAAAAATGGCAATGTTGAAAATTTAGGGTCAAAATTTTGAATATTTACAAAGTTATGAGCTACCACTGAAAAATGTCAAGTACCTTCATAATGTTTTTTTAATATTTTGATCCAATATTTTTAGCATAGTGTTCTTAGGACCCACCTCATGAATCTGAAAGGTGAGTTCATGGAGCAACTGTGAAATCACCTTTCGGGGTGAATTTGAAATTGGTCACCCACCCTGTTCATGAGGTAGGGTTCTGAAAAGGCCACGTTGAAAATTTTGGGGAAAAAAATATAAAAACATATGAGTAAAAGTTCAAAATGCATTGAAAGACATTAACCATACTTACCTTGTTTCCTCAGTTTGCAGTCCAGTGTTGAAGGGGGGACTGGGCTCCAGTTCATCCAGGACTACAGTAAGTATGGGGTATGGGTGGGGTGGATGCTGAGTGGGAGGGCATACAGATTGATAGACCAAAAAAAGGAAAAGACATAGAGGGACCATTTTTCTTTTACAGGTACCAGCACTGGGGATTGGGCACTCTTGTGTCGGCTTTATGGTTGGCAGCGTGGAGGATGTGCAGTCTGCTGAGTACTCCATTGTGGCAGGTGGGGGCCCTAACAAGCACCAGAGATTGGACACCCCAATATCAGGTTCTCTATCAGGTGGGGGGGGATGAGAAAGGGAGGGCTTAACCGGTACCAGGGGTGGGCACTCTAGTGTCAGTACCAATTTGTCATTTTATTATTTATCCAGCACTGGAAATTGGGCATCCTGATGTTGGGGTGGCTATCTGGTGGGGTGGTGTGAGGCATAAACAAAAACAGGGGTTGATAACATGCACTAGGGGTGGGTACTACAGTGTTTGATAGGGTAATTTTACTTAGGTCAGCACTGGGGTATTGGGCTCCCAGATGTCTGGTGGTAAAAAATTGCTCCTTTTTGTGCTTGGCACAATGCGGTAATGGCCACCAGTTATGAAATTTTATGCAGTGACTGCTCAGCAGGGTGTAGCCATGTTCTCCCCCCAATGAACGCTGCTTAAACAGAAACAGATGCTGTTTATAGCATCAAGTATCACCTTGTGGTGATGCCTGTAGCCCTGCCTTGTCAGACATGCATGTAAGTTTGTCAAACGACTGCATTTAGAAATGTGGTCATAAAAAATCAGTTATCTATGGAATGTTAATTTTTGAAGCTGAGCATGCATGATAAATGGGCCTTTTTTGTTAATCAAAAAACAGGGCTAATTAGGGTCATAAAAAGCACAAAATCACACACCTAAGGTCAAACTCTTTAGTGGTCAGGTCTGAAATCAACCTAGTTTATTAGCTATAGGTGAACAAAAAAAAGGTCTTAGGTTTAGCCAATTGTACGTTTTTTTGCACCTCTATAATTTCCCCCGTGACGATGGCCACAAATGTTTCAGGACCCAGAGATCCTTACATCCACTCAGAGCCTATCAAATTTTTTCTAATTTGGGTGAACAGGGGTGGCGTTATTAAGGTGCAAAACTCAAGGTTTATAGAAATATAGAACCTGACGACAGATAAGGACCATACAACCTACTTAGTCTGCCCATTTCCCTACTCTGTATTGATAGCCCAGATCCTATTTGATCTACAGCACGCCTTCTTTGCCCATCTCCGGGGTTCCCTTATGTTTATCCCATGTGCTCTTGAACCACCATATTGTTTTAGCCCCCACCACCTCTGCTGGAAGATATTTAACATTAATATGCTTACTCAGCTGCACCTGTATAATATATAGAGAGAATATCTGATAGGCAAGCATGAGATATGAGGGAATACCACCATTGAGGGGGTCAAACAAACCATAAAGCTTATTTGACTCTGAAATGGTGATATTTTATGAATATTAGAGACTTAACTATTAGATGTTTTATATATTACATACAGTTGGTCTGTTTGGATTTAAGAAAAAAGCATGCAGGTTTGGCTTTAAGAAAAAAATGTACTGGTTTGGCTTAAAAAAACACAGCACCCTGGTTTGGACTGAATTGTTTTGGCCCTTTCTGTTTGCCATAGTATACTTCCTATAAAAAGAGGTGCAGTTCCAGCATTTTTCACTTTAGTGTTTTTAAGGATTGCAACAGGAAGTGGCATTAGAAGGAAACAGCTGCAGAGTTTTGTTAAGAGATTCAGGACACTTGCTTTTTTTGTTCTTCTGTTTGCACAGTTCAAAGAGCAACTAACTCACTCTTTTAAAACATGTCTCCCCAAAAGCACAACGAACCCTCACCTGACTCTGTATCACATGGCGCAAATATTTCTTTTATATGTACCCTGATTTAGGAAGGAAGGGCTCCATGGAAGCCAGCTGCACTGATCCCTTCCACTTCCTGATGCCTTCTGCAACAGTGATCCACCCTTATCCACTCCCGAGCTAGCGCGTTTTGTGATGTCACTATTTGGAGAACGTGGGGCATGCTACACAGATATCAATGGGGCTGTTTTTTAAACTTAAATTTTAGTAGTTTAGATGGTCGCTCAGAACAGATCATGGCCACCACTTGACCTTGTTAGTTAAGCGGTGGCCATGATCTTTTCTAAACGGCCATCTAAACTACTAAGTTTAAAAAAACAGTCCATTGATATCTTGTAATAGCGTCATCCTATGCTCTCCATATAGTGACTTCACAAATATGCTAACACAGGGTGGTTGAACAGATCACTGTTGCAGAAAAAAAAGAAAGTGGAAGGGATTAGTGTGGCCGGCTCAAAGCCTCTTCCCTTCCTAACGTATAGTTATGAAATTGTCAGTAATGCTATAACATAATGAGAATATGATTGAATGTAGTGTTTCACTTAAAATAACTTAAATTAAGCAGTATTGTCTTTTTAAATATTACCCTATTTAAGGTGATGATTAGCACATGGGCAATTAAGCCTTGAGAAAGCGTTCAGTGGAACTCGAAAACGTTTGGCTGTTGGTAGCGATGTTGTGGCTCCTGTTTTGTGCAATAAAAAGCTTTGAATCAGACATCCAAGAGTCTGGGATGAACTTTATTCTCACGCTAGTGTTAGCTCCGCTTTTTCTTCTTTTATTGAATGCAGGTAGATAGCAAGTTGTTGTTACATGTGTTAATTGGGTGGTTGTTCCACATGTTAGTAGTGTTGTAATAATGTGTATATATTGTGAATCATGGCATCCTATTAGACAAGCTCAGAAGGGTTGGTCTAGATGACTTATCCTGTAGGTGGTTCACTCATTATTTGACATATAGGTCCCAGAAAGTGAAATGGAGTGGTTTGCAATCTGCGGTATGCATTATAACCGACGGCATCTCCCAAGGGTCCTGCCTGGGCCCAATACTATTCTCCCTATTTGTAAATGACCTACATGGTCACTGTAGAGGGATGCGTCTTCATCTCTATGCTATTGATGCAGTTCTGTATAGGAGCTCAAATGATATGGAAACAAAGAAACATAGAAGTTGACAGCAAATAAGGACCGCAAGGCCCATCCAGTCTGCCCATTTCTTTTTTCTACCTTATGAATGTGCCATTGGCCTTTGCTCTGCCAATGACATATCTAGTCATACTCATCTGTATTCCTCCCTTATGCCTATCCCATGCCTGTTTGAAGCCCTACACTGTATTCATATCCACCACTTCCTGAGGTAGGCTGTTCCATGCATCCACCACTCTTTCTGTGAAGAAGAACTTCCTTACGTTACCCCTTAATCAGCCTCGCTCTAATCTCATGCTGTGTCCTCTTGTCCTGTTATTTTTCTTATATTGAAACACGATAGACTCTTTCACCTTGTTAATGCCCTTGAGGTGTTTGAATGTTTCAATCATATCACCTCTCTCCTTCCTTTGCTCTAGGGTATACATATTGAGCTCCAGTAATCTGCCCTCATATGTTTGCTGATGCCGTCCCTGCACCATTTTGGTTGCTCTTCTCTGGACTGCCTCAATTTGGTTAATGTCCTTGTGAAGGTGTGGCCTTCAGTCCTGCATGCAGTACTCCAGATGTGGCCTAACCAGTGTCTTGTAAAGAAGGATTATTACCTCCCTCTTCTGACTTGTGATACCCCTACTAATACACCCCAACATCCCCCTAGCCTTACCTACTGCTTTAGTGGTCTGCTTGGATGATTTCACGTCATCGGTGATGATGATGCCCAAGTCTCTTTCTTCCCTTGTGACTGCCAGCAACTCCCCTCCCAGCCTATAGGTGGCTTCAGGGTTTCTCTTCCCTATGTGCATGATCTTGCACTTCTTTGCGTTAAACCCCAGTTGCCACTCTTCCAACCATTTTGCTAGTTTATCCAGATCTCTTCTCATTCTGCCACCCCATCTGGATCATCTACTCTGTTGCAGATCTTGGTGTCATCTGCAAACAGACAAACTTACCCTCCAGTCCATCTGCAATGTCACTGTTGAAGATATTGAAGAGGACTGGCCCCAGGACTGATCCCTGAGGTACCCCACTTGTGACTTGCATCTCTTCTGACTGTATACCATTTACCACCACTCTCTGTTTTCTGCCCATCGACCAGTTTGCCACCCAGTTGACCAACCTCTGACCCACCCCAAGCCTACCCAGCTTATTAATCAATCTTCTATGTGGAACAGTATCAAAAGCTTTGCTGAAGTCAAGGTAGGTGACATCAACTGCTCCCTCTTGATCTACTACTCTGGTTACCCAATCAAAGAAATCTATGAGATTAGTTTGACAGGACCTTCCTTTTGTAAACCCATGCTGTCTTGGATCCTGTGCTCCTATGGATTCCAGGTGTTGCACTATCCTTTCCTTAAGGAGTGCCTCCATAATCTTGCCCACTACTGAGGTAAGACTGACTGGTCTGTAGTTCCCTGCCTCCTCCTGACCACTCTTGTGGAGCAGGTTGCATGAGCCCTTCTCCAGTCTTCTGGGACCTCTCCTGTGCTCAGAGACTCACTAAACAGTTCTGATAATGGCTCTGCTAGTTCCACCCTTAGCTCCTTTAGTACCCTGGGATGTATGCCATCAGGTCCCATTGTCTTGTCCACCCTTAGCTTATCAAGCTCTTGTAGGACCGACCCTTTCTTTTGTGAAGGGACTAGTGCACACTTCCCTTCCCCCTGTGTCCATGGTGTTGAGCTGTGGGCCCTGCCCTACTTTCTCTTCAGTAAATACTGAGCAGAAGTATCTATTTTGGATAGATGCTTTTGGCCCTCCCCCTCACATGCCCCTTATCCCCTTTGATCTTAGTAATACCCCCTCTGGACTTTCTCCTTTCACTAATGTATCTATAGAAAGTCTTGTCACCTTCTTTTACTGTTTCTGCTAGTGTTTCCTCAGTTTGGGGCTTTGTCTGCCTTACTGTCTTCCCTGCTTCCCTTAGGGAAGTTTGGTATGCCTCCCTATCTTCATCCTGCTGCGTTCCCTTATATTTCCTGAAGGCCAGCCTTTTGGCTCTGACCTTTTTTGTTACTGTTTTTGAGAACCAAAGTGGTTTCCTTCTTCTTTTGCACTTCCTTTTCTCTCTAACACACTGGAATGTTGCTTCAAGTATTATATCCTTAATGCTTTCCCACTTTGCCTGTACCCCCTCACCTGTATTTCTTTTTGCCAGGGCTAGCTTAACTCTGTTGGCCATCTTATCAAAGTCAGCTCCTCTGAAGTCCCATATTTGTGCCTTGGAATGGGATGATTTAGTTCTAGTGGCCAAATTGAACCATACCATGTGATGTTCACTGGCCCCCAAGTGACCTTCTGCCTGGAGATCTGAGATCCTTTCCCTGTTGGTCAGTACTAGATCTAGGATAGCTCTGTCTCTTGTGGGTTGTTGTACCAGTTGCTTGAGGCCCTCCCCCCGCAAGGAATCTATTATGTGTCTAGTTCTGGCAGATGTTCCTGCTGGTATTGACCAATCTGTAGCTGGGGTTCTGTGGGATAACGGTGAGCGCTAAACGGCGACCTGCATTATCGCAACATCAGGGCAGCAAAAACAATTCACCACCCTGACATCCTCGGTGCGTGGAGCAGTGGCACTGGGGACTTGGTTCTTTTGCTTCTGTGGTACACCCACTGCTATACACCCCTCACACAGGGAGGCGCACACCCCACTAAGATTCTCAACTTCAGGGGGTATGTCGGGCGTCAAAAGCAAAAAACACACGCGTTTGGGCCAGGTGAAACAAAAAATGCAGTAGCGCCTGGACCCAGACCCAAACCGGTACCACCGCCTTTTTGCCAAGCAGGAGGCCAACCCCGGCCATGGCACAGCTCTACAGCCCGACCACAGTGCGCCCCTACATCCCCTCTGATCCCTCCCAGGCCCACGCTCACGTACTCGCTCCCCCTGCCGTGTGTACATATAGCGACATGTTGCTGCTACAGTGCTACCCCACCACATCCAGTCAGTCCCCTACCCCCTTGGCATTCAGGCTTTCACCCACACCTAATGCGGTTTGACGGTGCCTTAATCCAGGCGCCGATGTCACAGGCTACCATATCGGGCATGTTGAGGTCTCCCATTATCAGAACCTCCCCTTTAGCTGTCATGTTTTGTATATCTTCTAACAGTAATGTGTCTATGTCCTCCCCCTGGTCTGGAGGCCTGTACACAACCCCAGTTCATATGGCTGTCCCATTTCCTGTTTCCAGGGTGACCCACAGTTCTTCTGGCTCTTTATGTGTATTCTGAATTTCTGTAGCTTTGATATTTTCATTGACATAAAGGGCCACTCCACCCCCCCCCACCCCTTTTTGCACCTCGGTCTCTTCAGAATAGTACTTAGCCGGGTACTGAAGTCTCCCAAGTGTGGTTACTGGTAAGCCATGTCTCACTAATGGCTACTATGTCCAGTTTAGTCTCTGTCATTATTGACGCAGGTCTGGGATCTTGTTTCCCAGACTGCGAGCATTTGTGTACATGATTTTCTTGGCCAGATTTCGGCGTGTTAGTTGTTGGGCGAGGTCTGGTGTTTCCCCTGTGCGTCGTATGGGGAGCCGGACCTTTATCCTTACCTGGTGATGCAAATGAACTACAAACATGCTGAACTCCTGTTTGACCACTAGCTGAGGGGGGGAAGGGTGTTCTTCACATTCGACGTATGGGGTGCTGCACCCCTCTCTCCATTTGCTAGTTTAAATATTCTGCAAAGACATCAAACTTCTGCCCCAATGCACTGACTCCCTCCTTAGTCAGATGCAGTCCATCAAATTAAGAACTTTCGCTCTAAAACTGTTGCCAGTTCCCTACAAATTTTGTCCTTTTCCTGGCACCAGCCCTTGAGCCACATGTTTAGCTCCCTATCTCCCCTTCTCTGACCTTCCATCCATCTGCCCTCTCCCAGACTGGCAGGATCTCAGAGAAGGAGATGCTGGACAAAATGGATGATAGTTTGCCACCCAGCCTGGTCAGGTGTTCCTTGGTCTCCACAACTGACCGGCTGGCAAGATCAGTAGTCCCCATGTGTACCAGGACGTCAATGTTTTCTCCTGCTTCCTGAACAATTTTAGCAATGCGGTCAGTGTCTCTCCACGCTGATGTATCTGGGAGACATCTGACCATTACCCCTGGCTGGAGATGGGTATCAACTCCCTGAATCATGGAGTCTCCTATGATCAGAAGTTTTTTGGATTTCCTTTTGTTTTTTTTGTTTTGGTTCCTGTTTTGGGTGACTTTTGTTGTGCTGCTCTCTGCTGCAGTGTCCTGCTCTGCAGTGTCCTCTGCCCTTTGTTTGATTTCGGAGACAGAGGCAGATACCTGTTTGTAGTTTTTATATGGTTTGTGGAGGTGATATGTTGGAAGTACCGGTGATGGGGCACCTGATTGCCCTCCTAACCATCTGCCAACCTCCTGGACCAACTACCCTCTGGGTTGAGATGCTTCTGTTTGAATGTTGGGGAAATGCGAGTGGTTCTTATAATATATTTCCTCTTGAATATGCAATTTGAGGTGCACAATCTCTGCCCATGCTGCCTGGAGCTGAGCCCTTAGATCTCCAATGGCCCAGCATGTAGGACAGTGTCCTAAATCCTGTAAAACTGCCCTTCTGAAAAGTGTTCTGCAGTATCTGCAGTTAATGATATCCATTCCAGATATGTTACTGGGTTTATAACTATAAGAAAATTAAAGCAAAAGTTTGATTTTGTGCTTTGTTTGTTTGTTTTTGTATAACTTGTTATAACAAGTTAAATTACTAGCGCCTCTGTAAATGAAGTCACTGTGTGGATACCCCTCTGATCCGCCCCTTCCTGCTTTGCTACAGGAAATGTCATGACTGTGCTACCCTATAAAAGGTGTGAAGTGTGGGGTGGTTGGGGATGGGGGTTGGTGGCTGAGCCCTTCCCCTGCCAAAAAAGAAAACCACGAATGAAAGAAACAAGGAGGTAAGAGCAGAAATAATCAGCCAGCAACAAATGCAGTAGCCCTAAAAGCTTATCCTAATGATAGATAAAACTGTAAAACCTGTAAAGCACCACCTGTAATAATTTCACAGAAGATATACCCTGTAAGAAACACTTTGCTACAGAGAAAAATAAAGCAGTAACAGAATATATACCTTGCAAAAGACAATTTGAATAAGAAGATTACAGCAGTAATCTGTAAACACACACCTGTAGGCACACCCTGTAATAATGCAGCCGAAGGCATACCCAGCAACAACAATTTGAATCAGAGAAAAATAAAGCAATAAAATGTTAGCAACAAACAGTAACAATCCCTGTGAGTACAAAATAAGAATAACACACAGTAAATCTGCCTAGCCAAAAGAAGCCTTAATCCTTTTCCTTGCTCTGGTAAGGTTATTTGATCTGTCCTTTCAAGCAACCTGGAAGAAAAGAGCTCAGGTGAAGCTAGAAGCCTTAGCCAGCAAACTTATTACCCTTATAACTCCTTGCTGAGGACTTCCTGCTGCTGGAAAGGTGGTTCTCATCAAACAAGCTGATTCTTAACCACAAAAAGACTAAAACCATCCTTTTTGGCCCCAGATACCTAGGTGTTGACAGGGAACACCTCCTAAACTTCTCCACATCACGGGGTAACCAAATAGAGGTGGTCAAGGCTATTAAATACCTAGGGGTCTACTTTGATCAGGAAGTCTCCTTCAGAACACATATTGATTTTCTCACTAAATCCCTACACCAAAAGATTGGTTTGCTGTACTGTCTAGGTCAGGGGTGCACAACATGTGGCCTGGGGACCACAAATGGCACCCACAGCAGCTGTCTGTGGCCCCCCGAGGACCTAGCAGGTTTCACTTGCAGTGTTTATTTTTTTTTATTTTTAGTTTCAGTAACATGTTGATAAATGAATAAATAAACAAGCAAATATATAAATATATGTTTTGATTTGTTTTGTGTATACATTTAATAATGTCTTGCTGGACATTTGTCACCTCGGGTCATTTTACAGTGGCCCTTGGCCCTTGGTCTTGACTCAAATCTTCAATCTGGCTCTCCACAAAAAAAGTTGTGCACCACTGGTCTAGGTAATGACCTCACTAAGGAATCTCGTCTAGCAATTGCCAGGAGTACGCTGCTCCCACTCCCACGTTATGGGGCCCCTACGCTTCACTCTGTGAGAAACACTGAGCTCAACAAACAGAGTTTTCCACAACAAAATTGACTTGATTCACCTTGTGTGCCCCTCTCCCCCAAGATGCATCACTGTAATATTGTCCTGTCTCTTAACTGGCCATTGTTAGATGGCAGACTAGAGTATCCCCTCCTCTGTTTCTCTTACAAAATTCTGAAAGGCCAAACTCCACCCTCCCTCCAAGGTATCCTGTCCCTCAAGCCTGAACGGGGAGTGCTCAGATCCACTGGATGTATTCTACTAGAAGTATCAAGAGTTAGATCGAGCGCAGAAGGGAGATCCTTTCCCAGCTCAGCACCCTCTATATGGAACAAGCTTCTGGCCACCCTTCAAAATTGCTCCTCACTTGGAGGTTTTAGAAAAGGCCTCAAGGCATACCTGCTTGCACACAGTCTGTGCCCCTGCAATCACTGACCTGTAGCTACTGCCACTCCTCATTGCATCCGGTTTTACATGTAGTGGCATGTGACTATCCTATTAGGTTTCATGTGATAAAGGTGAGTCTGAAACTCTGCCTATCACATAAAGTGACCACGAAACCACATGGTCAAAACAGAGCCCAATATTGTAGCAACTGTCGCAAATAGTGATGGTCACTACAATACTTATAATCCGCACACATAAAACAATTTTTTTATGCAGGGAGCTGTGCCCCCACACTAAAATAATCAACTCCAAGGAGGGTGCAGACCACAGAGCAAGTTATTTTTATTCATTTTTTTTTAAATCCTGTCTCTAACCAGACCTGAACCTGGGTCTACTAGCACCACAAGTAATAGTGTATTCCACTATGCTATGCAGCCAGCTCAGTAGAAACCTGGCTCACAGGATCCTATATCCTGTACTAGCGAGGATAGCTCCCGGCTATCCTCGATCTATAGACTATAATGACGTTTTTCATCACTTGCTCCTGGTGAGAGCGGTATTATTGAGTCACTCAAATTGTAGCTCTCAATAATATGTGCTCTACATGGGTGCTACCTCCTATTATACTCTTTTTGTACTTCTTATGGAATAGGCACCTGACATGCTTGTCTAATATCGTGTTACTATCTTGACGTGTGTTATGATCCAACCTGTGAATTAATCTCCTGTACCTTTTGTACATTGTTTGTGATATGTATTACTGTTGTGTACATTGTTTCTTGTTATGGTATGTCCTGAAATAGCACAACTAGTTCATTACCCCTTGAATTGGCTAACATATGTAAAATCAGTATTATTTTTCTTTCTGTGTAATTAACTCCAAGTCGTCCCTGAAAAAGGGACTTTGAGTTCCAGTGGGCCTACCTGATTAACAAAATTCAATAAATATGTAATGCCTCCCCCCATCTAGGGGCATATACATCACAGATCTTTCGGGGGCATTAGGAAGGGGCCACCTCAAATGCTAAGTCACTGTGAAAATACACTTCCATCCAAGGCAGAAAAGATGTGGCCTACCTTACTGGCATCTTCTTTCACCTGTGCACTCCAAATTATACCCACTGAATCTGGATTCCTCCCCAAATGCTGGCACCAGACCAGGAACTTGACACTGCATACCTCCTGAGTCTCTTGAGCCCCCAGAGCCCCTTGGTCCCACCTAAACAGGATGGAAAAGTTCATCTGGAATTAAAATTTAGGAAGAATTAATTTAGCTGCAAGAAAGCGGGAAAGGGGGAGAAGGTTTCCATTTCATTAGCTCCCCCTATTAGTTTAAATAAAGCACACCACTGCTATTCTTCTCCCAACTAGCTTCTTTATTCAGCTCCTGCACAGCAAATGATTCCCAGCAATGCAGGGGTCACATACTTCATACAAATAAATAAAGCAGCTCCATGGGACTAATCGAACCTTTTTACACAAATGCTGGATGGACATTTAGAGCAGCAGAAATGATGGATTTAAGGCAGTAACAAGTGAGGATTCTACTACACTCTCTCTCTCTCTCTCTCTTTTGGATGCTTTACCCAAGGACCTCTCAACTCAGAACCCTCAGTCTCCTGGCTCTCTCGATCTGGTAAGCCAAAACATTCTCTTTACTGCTGGGTTATCCACTCTCATACTGGCACTGGTCATCACCCTAACTCCGGCATGGAAAAGTGAGCTGTCTCCCCCACCTGGGCCCCTGGGCACTGGCCCAGGCCACAGGAGGTCACAGGATTTTTTCATACGACCCAGGCCCCGTAACCCATTCAAACTCAGTTCTGTACTGGTGCTACCCTCACTGCACCTACTCATTTATTTCGCTCAGCCTTTCACCTTAATGGCTCCACTGGTGCAGCGGCCCCAAGACCCAGCCCTCTTCCAGTACTCTAGCCCCTTGCTACTGGCTGTCCTGCCACTGGAGAGCTCCTGGGTACTGCCACCCCCCAGGCCCCTCCGAACAACTTGCCTTCACAAACTAATGGCCCAAAGCTGCTCCAGTTCCTGGTGTTCCTCTACAGGGGATCCCTGCCAGACCCACATTCCCCTTAGCACCTCCTGGGCTTGCATTAAGCTCCACCTGAGGGCCACCCCCAAGGCCTGCCTTTATGGCATGTAACCCATCCGGCCTCCTTGTGCTGGTGCCCCAGGACCTGCCCCTCCAAACAGGCCCCATATTTGGGTGAAGGGCCCCTCATCTTCCTCTGCAACCCAGGCTGCCCTGCCACACCAGGTGTGAGGGGAAACCACTGCCACCAGCTCCCCTCTTATGGGGGCCCTGCCACTGCCCCCACAGCCCTGGTGGCCCAGGAAAACACACTTTACAGGGGTATCTAATGAGCTCCTACCTTTTCTGGCCCCAAATGGCCACCTACATTCCCTGCCCCCAATGACACAGGACCTGGCTACCCATCCTTCCCCCATGGAGCTCCATTTCCCCAGCTCCTCATCACCACAATGCTGAGAAAGCCATCCTGTCTACACTTGGAGGGTCCCCCCCTCACTGGTCCACCCGGACCATCGAGCTCCCTTACGTGCCCACCTATCTCTGCTCCTCCAGCCACCCCCTCCAGCCCCGGCCTAATGCCCGAGCAGGAAAGGCCCCAAAACTTCCTGTCTGCTCCTTTATATATTCCCTAAACCTACTCTCTGCTGCCACCTTGAGGTGTCCAGCAGCCAATATCCCCCAAAGCACTAAAACATTCCCTAGCTCTGGGGGGGGGGGAGGAGTAGGAAGGGGAAAGAGTTGCCTAAAATGGGAGCATAAGCCCCTCCTTTAAGGGGGGCTTACAAATAAATAAATCAAATATTTTGTCAACACTTGTAACAGTTAATTAATAGATTGTTCACTATTTTGTAATAAGCTGTGTAGTTTCATAAGTAGTGTTAATTAACATCAGATATGGGCAAATATCTGATGATTTTTATAATAGGGAAAAGTTCCAACCATGTACTACATTAATTGCAAAAAACTACGTTAATGCAGACATTAGGATTGAAGAATGCAAAGCGCACAAAGTAGGGAAATGAAAAACATGAGGGTTTTTTGTCTCCAGAGGATTGGTGAATCTGTGGTGGGGGTCTTCCTTGAGGTTGTCAACCCCAATGCTCACCACCTCCCCCCAGCTCATACCCTCCTATCCAAAGCACAAGGTACAGCCTCATAGTGATATGGTATCCTGTCAATAGGGCGCCACGAAGAGGGCACTGGAATGTGGGTATTGGGATGAGTGCAAGTGTGATGTGGGCAATTAGGATTTCTGACCGTCACCTACATTGAGCGTGGGGTCCACAATGTGTGCCACTTAGGGGATGTTTATATTTATTTGAGATGGTGTGAGGCAAAGGACCCCTAATTGCGGGTGGCAGAGCACCCCGCAGGAAGTTATGTTGACACTGGGAGGGTGTGATCAGAACATGCAGTATGTGATCTGGGTGGGGTGCACCTTGCTGTAACTCTTTTGCCTGCACTGTTTTTTTACCGTGTGCTCTTTGTTTTCACCCTAAAGTGGGTTAGCCTAGTGATACACTCTGTAAAGGTAAAGAAATATAGCACGCCACATGTTACCAACAAAATCTGTCATAGCTTTTTTCATGCGGGGCCTTGTGGGCCCCGCATGAAGAAAAGAGATCACTTCAAACCTTGTGTGCTTGGGGGGGGCATTAGGATTGACAACCCCAAGAAAGACCCCACACTGATTCACCAGTACTCCAGAGACCCCAAACCCTAATGTTTTTCACTTCCTTACTTTGTGCGCTTTGTGTTCTTCAACCCTAATGTCTGCATTAATGTAAATTGTATCCTCATTCATACTGATCCCTCCAGGACCTGCATGAAATGAAATGAACAGAATATTGGAGTAAATTCTATCCCTGCTGCACCAATCAGCTAACAAGAGAAAGACAATGGTGTCTTAATACTTGTAGTTGCACTATTGCTCCATATGATGGTATGTTCTAATCGTGCAACTACAAGTATTATAACTATTAAATTAGATATAGTACTAATAAGATTTCTTACCTGGGTCCTGTAAATTGTGGGATGCTAGAGGGAACATCCAGTCTTACCTTTAAAATAAAAATAGCAACGGGGTCAAAAAGGATCTGCAGCTCTTTTATGACTAACTGGGACAAACAAGGTACTCTAAACATAAAATAATACTTACCTGATACACGTGGTCAGTGTCCTCCAGTGTCGATGTCCACTGGACCTGTAGACATAAAGTGGAAAATGTGGTAGTATAAGCAACAAAATACTGATCAGCCATGGAGGGTGGAAAGGGATTGTAGTTTTATTTTGGAGGGTATAAAGAGGGTTGGTCTGTAGGATAGATACCAGCATCATGGCAGCGACCCACATTCGTGAACAGACTTGGGTCATTCATGGAAGCTAGCATGGAAGGATATAGACAGGATTTAATGTGTCCCTGCTCTGCTCATTGACCACCACCAGGGCAGATGAAACCACCACCTTTCACACACCCTGCAACACCAACAGGGTGACAGACTGGCAAAGTGACTGACAGTTAAGGGGGGTGGACATGCATCCCCCTCATATCCCCATCATGGGGAATCTGTGGGGGCCGGGGTACCAAAGGTATAAAGTAAGTTCCTGAGATGGGAGGTGATGGAGTTTGGTGCCTGACAGTAGTAGGGGGCCTGTTGTTGGTGCAGGGCCTGCAGTGACCTGACCTTTATTCTACCAAGTACACTTTCCCCTAAGTTTCTTGCCACCCTACTTGTCCAGACGCAGTGCATGAGCCCATCGGGCCTCAACATGCATGTCAACCCCTTGTGAGGGAAGGCTCCCCAGCTTGCTATAATGACTTGTGTGTCTGCTAGAACACTGTTGTATCCCTCACTAGGCTAGGGCCAGTATCACATGCTGCAGTGCCTTCCCCCCAGCATCAGCCCATTTAGCCAGCCCACTGAGCTCCACCCATACTCAGGTCACTGGCACAGGAAGGCAGCATGGTCTCCACTGGGCTAACAGCCATCCCTGCAAAGAGTGTTATTTTATCATATTTTTTTGACATTTTGACTCCCAAATTTTAACAGTCTTTTTATTACCCCCTTCTGAACAAGACAGGTGGTATTTATAAAATACTGGCCAAAATGTTATTTCGTGCCGTAAGTGCAAATTTTGCAAAATCCCATTCTGGCCACTGTTTGAACAGTCTCTGGTCAGAACCGATAAGGCTGCTCAGAGCTTTTAGAAGGCAATACTTTTAACTGTCAACTCCTGGTAAGACGGTCATTGGCTATTGTGCTGTCATTTACCTGCACTTCTTGACTGTCGATTGGTATGTCGGACTCTACCAGAGCCTCCACCTAACATCCTGGGGATGATGACAGCTACAAAGAGCACCAGAGCAAAGGCGATCACCACCTGCTGAAGGGAGGATGTTGCCATGGCAGGGAAGCAAACTGCAAATAAACGTCGCAGCACAGCTCGAGTTGAAGCCAGAAACCAAGCCAGCCTGGGAATTAAACTTGCACTTTCACCATGCCAGAATGTGCCATAATCAAGATGGTGGCGGTGATAATTGCACATGCGGGATACCCGTGCATGCACAGTTTGAGTCGATACATCCATCTTGGGCACGGTGGCCATAACTTCCGCAATTGTGGAAGAAAAAGTAGTGCTCTGGCGAAGAGGATGTGTTTATGAAGTCCGCACGGGGGGCGCATAAACAGCACCGCTGGACATTCGCCTGAGCACTGTAGAAGTACACTGGACAGTGGTCCAGTCACATGCTTCCACAGTGCTCTACTAAAACTGTAATGATGCCATAACATCTGCAGAGCTCCACCCACACAGCCATAAAAATGAAAGCTGTCAGGTTCATGATGTGGTGTGAAAAAATGCCTATGCTGATAATTTGGGGTCAATATATTGAACATTTCCAAAGTTATGAGCAAGTGCAGAAAAAAATTTAATGTACACTCATAACGTTGTTATTTTTTAATATTTTACCCAAAATGTCCCCACCTCATGAACCTGGTAGATGAAAATGTTCAAACCCACTTGAAAGGTGATTTTCCAGAGCAACTGCAAAATCACCTTTTAGTCTGGATTTGAAAAATGTCACCTATCTTATTCGTGAGGTGGGGGTCCCAAAAAGGCCATGTTGAAAATTTGGGCTAAAAATAAACAAAAAAATTACCAAATTATGAGTAAAAGTTCAAAATCCATTGAAATATATTAAACTGCATTTGTCTGTTTTGCTCAGTTCCCATTCCGGCATTGAAGAGTGAAGGCATGTTTCCAGTCCAGAGATGATTACATCGTTGGACCTCAGTTAGGTAAGTATAGGGTAAAAGGGGTGTGGGGCAGTGGATGCTGAGTGGTGAGGTCGGGGTAGGGAGTGGGGATGGTGGAAGGCAACAAGGGCCTGTTTTCTTTATTTCAGGTCATTAAAACAAAAAAGAAAAATATGTCATGGGATGCTTTTCTTTATTTTAGGTACAGGCACCCTAATGTCGGATTGATACTTGGATGCACCAGAGGTGGGCACCCCCTTGCCCCAGACTGCTGGGTCAGGGGCTGCAGTACACTGACACCCGGATTGGGCACCCTGGTGTTGGCAGATTGACATGGGGGCCGGTATTAAAACAGATGGTGGAGACAAACCAGCACTGGGGGTGGGTGCCCCGGTGTTGGAATAATGAATAAAAGAGGAAATAATAATAAGCTGTCAGCAGGAATTGGGCACCCCGGCATCCACTTGACATCAAGGAGGCTGCTAATGGCTGTGGTTGGCTCAAGGAAAAACTAACCCAAACTCACAGCACATTCAGCAGGGGCAGGGCAACTGTATACACTGGCACTTAGCCCTGTCCCTGCTGAACACAACATCACACACACAGCCCTGCCAGCTGATAAATGAAGGCAGTCTCTTATTATGTAAAGAATAATGCCTAGGTAGGTGTGTGTTGTGACAGAAAGGGGAACTAAGTAGTTGATTGTTTGGATTTACTAAAACTATATGTAACCCCCTTGTTAGCGGGGTTACTAGAATCCCAGTAAGATCTAGTGGTAGGCAGGGAAGGCAGCTTGTGAAACTCCAGTTAAATGGGTTTCACACTGTCTCACTCTGTTTTCAGTCTCAGCTGAGACTGAGGGATGACATCACCAATAGAACTTTTGCAGCTGCATAAGCCACATTGGAATTTGCAGCAACAGGAGTTAGATAGAACGTTGGGAGTTTTGAAATGAGAGTCTTCAGTTTGTCTTCAGTGAGTGTGTGTGAAGTAGGGAGCTTGCTGTTAAAGCAGCTCAGTGAAAGCTCTAGGAGCCTCAGCCCTGACAGAGGGCTACTTTTCAGTAATAGGGTGGAAGTCTCCACCTTAAAGAGAGACACAGGAAGATTACTGAAGTGGTGGAGACCGTTGTTTTCGGGTCTCAATGCCTCCTCCCTCCGTGGGGGATGAGAAGGATTCCCTGCAGATTCCTGGGGCAACCCCCTAGTTTCTGCTTGTGGAGGAAAAGCTGCCTGCTTGTTTCCAGTATTTATTTGGGAGAAAAGAAGATTTGTGAGTCACCTGTGGGGCACCTGCAACGTAAGGGTGAGTGTCTGCTCTGGCTAAAAGGGCCTATGTTTTTCACCCTGAGACTTGTGTGACAATGTGGGATTGAACTACTAAATATTGGGAAGCCTAGAGTAATGGGCTAAGCAAAGTAAAAGTAGTTTCAAGTTCCAGAGTTTGTTGGGATGCAAATAATATGTAGAGGTGATGTGACAGACATCTACCCTAAATCTACATTTAAAAGTTCAGTAAAGGAATTGTTCAGTTTTCCAGAGAAATGGCCGGGTATGGGCTGTGGGAGCTGGAGGTGGGTGGCCCCCCATCTTTAGTGACCAGGTCCACCTCTACGGATTTCTTCTGTGGTTTTCTACTTTGCCTCAGGCACTTGGCCAGTGATGGGGGAAGTACCCAGATGTGGGGTTGTAAGGAAAATTCTCTCTAAAAGTCGCAGACTCTAGTGTGGTGTGGGGAGCAATGACAGGATAATTGGTTCATTCTTCCAATGGACCATGAATGGGATAATTGGTTCATTCCTCAAATGGACCATGAACAGGATAATTGGTTCATTTGTCCAATGGACCGCAGATCAAGTGGCCGGGGGGGGAGCCGGGCCAATGGGGAAAACCCAAGTGTGTACAAGTCAGGCTGTGTACCCAAAGCTGTGTGCAAGTCTGGGCTGTGTGCCTGGTGGGTTTAGAGCCTGAGGGCTGGACATAGTGATAAAGTGTTCTGTTGTCTCTAATCTGCATTACCAGGAAATGTAGCCCCATGGGGGTCTGTCTATGCTTTGTTTGTTCAGCTTGGATGTGAATAAAAGCCACACTGAAGAATCTTATTTCCGGTTCTGGACATTACAGTTATTGCTTGCTGTGTTCAGATTTACTTGGGTGCCCCTGTTCAGAGTAGCCAAACCTAGGTCCCCCTGTGCCGAGTAACCTCATCCTCCCCAAACCCAGGTCCCCAACAGGTACTGCTCTCAGCTTCAACAGCATGCCACCTGTCGTTTTGCTAAAAAGGCAGGGGTGAGGGGTTACATATATTTCTGGTCTTCTGAATCTCAGCAGATTTTCCTTGGCTTGCTAACAACAAAGAAAAAACCCACTGGGATTCTACTTCACTAGCAGGCTCTGGACAAGGCAATAGGTTAGGTAATAAATCTCAGAGGTCACCAAGGGGACTGGGCATTCACTCACACACACATGCATGCACACACACACACACACACACACACACACACACACACACACACACGCACACACACAGCGTTTGAAAGGACTGGACCCTTCAAATACAAACTGGTTGTTAAAGTGATCTTTATTGGATATCTATAGGTTTTAAGTTGATTGGGGCAAAGGAATTCAAACTTATACAGAATTTAAAATGGTTGGTCAATTCAAAGGAATGACCCATCACAGAGTTTCAGATGTAAGCTATAAATTTAGAGGATTCTTCTCCAGTGGGTCTTTTGCTTGAGACCATCTGTGAAGATAAGCAGAGCTTGCCTTCAGCTGATGTTTATGTAGGGGTATTGTCACCCCTAGTGGTGCAAATCTGGCAATATATCAGAATCATAGAAACTTTGGAAAAAATTCTACTGCAGTTGTAATCATGACTTGGCAACCTCCACGTGTGCTTAATGCACTGCGCTTAGTGAAAAATCTGTATCTCGAACTGTTTTCGAGATATAGCTGACAAAAGGTGGCGCGGCTGCCACAGTGTTGTCCTATGGGAAAATTCAAAACTTCAGAGTGTTGTAACTATGTAACTGATGTACATTTTTCCACTGAAACAGCAGAAGGCATGTCTGTGAGGCAAGCCCTTTGTACCCTGAAATTTTCTGCCCAAAAGTCCAAACTGTTTAGGTGCAGTGAAGAGGCAAATAATTTTTTTTGTGCAGTACTCTTGCAAATTGCGACAGTTTCACAAATTTTGTGAAAGTGGTCATGAAAGGCTGCTGCAATTTGAGAATGTACGTGTGATAGTTTCGCAAAATTTAGTGAAACTGTTGCACTGTACTATTACAAATTGCAACAGTACCAATGAAAAAACTTGAAAAACATATTTCTGACCACAATTTCAGAAATCTAAAGGAGGATCGTGTTCCCAGGGCCCAGTTAGGTAAACACAACTGTGACATTCGTTTTTGAATTATAAAATTTTTTATCCATCACTAACTTAAAACAAGATGACCACTGCACAACAGTACTGAGCCCATTTGCAACAGAAAAAGGTGCTTTCAAGGAAGTAAAACATACTGCCATACTGCACATATATTTTTCCCCACAGGCTATAATGGGAAACCTAAATCTTTAATAACTTTTGAACAGATTATTATTTTTTCACCAAACCTTCAAAAGGCACATCAGTGACCCAGACCCCATATTTCCTGAAAATTTCAGACCACACAGACCAACCGGTTGGGCTATAGACCCGAGGAAAGAAATTGCCCAAAAAGTGGTATTTTTCATGTTTTTCTGCACTGTGCAGCTCTGTAACCACACATCCAATCGGAATGAAACTTGTCAGATCCAGAGATCTATGGTATCAGACCTTGCATGCAAAATGTCAGGCAAATCGGTCATACAATTGCAAAGTTACTATGGTGCAAAATTTGGGGGTTAACATAGAAGTGGCCAGGCAACCCTAATATTAGTGCCACTACAATGACACTATAATATATATTTTGCAAACAAACTATGCCAATGAACAGATTAGGGTTGAAGAATACAAAGCAGACAAAATAAGGAAATTAAACCATTAGGGTTTGGAGTCTTCGTGAACAGGTGATGTAGTGTTCCTTGGGGTTGTCAATCCTAAGGTCAGTCCCCTCCCTCTCCAGACCACAGCCTCCTATCCGAAGCATAAGGTACAGCTCCAAGCTTTGCTGAGCAAGGGAAAGAGGAAGAAAGGACCACTGGTTCTCTAAGGAGGTGGCAAAGGCAGTGAAGGAGAAGAAAACTGAATTTAGAAAGTACAAGGAGACCCAGAAGGATAAAGACGGGGAGGTATAGCTGGCAGAATAAAGGAAAGCAGGAAGGCGGCTGAGGGCAGCTAAAGCACTAACAGAGGAGTGGATAGTAAAGGAGGTCAAAAAACAGGACAAGACCTTCTTCAGATATGTAGGGAGAAGAGGAAGTTAAGGGAAGGGGTAGTGAGACTCAGGAGGGCAGGAGAGGGACTACACAGAGGGAAATCAAGAGAAAGCAGAAATACTAAACAGTTACTTCTGCTTGATCTTCATTGTAGAGAGTGTGGTGGTGGTGGGGGGGATGGACCAGCATGCTGCAGTAAGCAACAGGGAGAGGGGAGAGTGGACACAAGTCCATTATCGGTGATGAAGGTCTGGAAGGGATTGGAAGCCTTAAAGGAGGATAAGGGGCAATTGGATTCATCCAAGGATCCTAAAGGAACTGAGCATAATGCTGGCCACCCCCTGGCAGGACTTTTTAACACCTCAGTGGAGATGGGGGAAGTTTGAGAGGGCTGAAGGAAGGCCGATGTGGTCCCTCTGCTCAACAGCAGCAGTAGAGAGGATGCTAGCAACTACAGGGCAGTCAGTCTCCCATCAGAGAGCTATTCCTCCACACCACTCCCAGGATGTGGACACCCAGCTGCACATGCCAGTGCTGTTGGGTGCCCCGAAGACACACCAGTGGAGCAGACGACCACACTGCAGCACATGTACTAGGGACCATGGCCTGCACCCATGTGGCCTGCAGAGCACCACCTGGTGGGGGCATGCACCCAAGGTGACATCTGGGGCAATGGTGCCCAGGTAGCCTGGTGGTACTAGTGGCAGCATGGCATGGGCCAGGGACTGACCTGTGGCACACACCCACAGTGGTACACCATAGGTGCACACAAATGGGACCCACCCACCCAGGTACCTGGCCACCTACTGCACATTGCCATTCCTTGCAGTTATCACCATGTTCCTGTCATACGGGGTGTGTGTGGGGAACTGCAGGTGACCGTACACTGTATATGGAACTGGTGTATCACAGGCATGTGGTACACCGATCAGACTGTGACATCCTGTGCCCCCTCATTGCTTCTCCAGGTGGGCCCCTGTGGCCACTGTCCAGGTGGGCCCCCTGTACCCCAGTCTAACCCTATATATTGCTATGGGTAATAGCATGGTATCCAGGCCAATGCAGTCTACTCACCCACACACAAACATTCCATCACACCTGCCTACTATGCTGCAGTACCTCCTGTTCACCTTTGTGGAGTGGTGAGGCAGCCTTGCAAAGCTGGAACTGTGCATGCCTTGGTTATGCAAATGGCCTGAATACATTCCAGTAATGAGTTGCATATGTGGGAAATGGGCTCAGATTGTGCAGAGAAGTAATCTGCATATCCTGGCTGAATATTGCTATATTGCGCACCATGCAAGTGGCTTTGCATTGAGCATTTCCCTATGCTCTGTAAAGGTCCTGAGTCACCTGCTGAGCCACGCATCTTCCACTGTGTGATTGCACATGTTCAGGATATTCAGCTAGATATGCACGATTGCATGTTATGGCGCAAGTTTTGAATATACGATTATTTTGTGCTGGCACAGCACTTGTGCAATGAAGCCTGGGACTTCTGAATATGGGGCCTCATGTTTGTTTGCTCAGGGGAGGGAGTGGGGGTTAGGGCTGACAACCGCAAGGAACACCACACCACCAATTTCCTTACTTTGTCTGCTTTGCGTTCTTCAACCCTAATGTGTGCATTAACATAGTTTTTTGCAATGAATTTCCTTTCTTTTGTGATAGTGAACTGTATCCTTATTCATGCAGATCTCTTCAGATACAGATGGATGCCTGTACCAGTGGAAGAGTCTATCTCCCTGCTCAGGTACAGAGCCCACTGGGCCCTGCTATTCTTTTCAGCTATGGATGCAAAAAATCTATAGGGCTGTCTAGGGGGCTGCAGAAGCACAGGGTCCTTTGTGCCCTGCACTTTCATGTGGCTATTGATGCAGACACAAAGGGCCAAGAGTCCATCTGGCTACAGAAGCACTGGGTCCTGCGCTTCTGTGCAGCTACAGATGCAGTGGCTCAGAGCTTGCTTAGCCCTATACCAAGAAAAGAGTTCTCTTTACTATATGGTTACTTTTTTGTCTATCTGGACAACACTGCACCATCCCTTCCCAGACTTACAGTGGTGCCACATGGCAGCCACATCCCCCCAACATCGGCCTATCCAGCTGGCTCACTAAGCTCACCCCTGAACTCAGCTAACTGGCATGAGATCACAGTGCACTATCCACAGGGCCAGTGACTAGCCCTGTACACAACATTTCTTCATAACTATTTTTTTTTTACATTCTGACCCCAAATTTTCAACATAGTCTTTTTAATGACCCCCCTCCCCCGAACATGACTGGTGGCATTTATAAAATACTGGCTGAAGTGGCATTTTGCACCACAAGTGCAAAAACATGTTTTGGGCAGGATTTGAAAAAAGACAGCTGTCATGTTCATGAGGTGATATGAAAAAATGGGTATGTTGAAAATTTGGGGTCAAACTATTGAAAACTACCAAAGTTATGAGTGAACATTGAAAATGTGGTAATTCTATCATATTTTTGTCACCCAAAATTTCAACATAGTTTTCTGATGACTCCACCTCATGAACCTGGTAGGTGAAACCTTTTTCAAAATGAATCTGAAATGTGATTTTGCGGAGCAATTGTGAAATCATCTTTAGGACTGGATTTGAAACATTTCATCTACCTTGTTCATGAGGTAGGTTCAAAAAGGCCACATTGAAAATGTGGTGAATAAATACTAAGAAATAATTAAGTTATGATTAAAAACTCAAAATGCATTGAAATACACTGACCGCTTTTGCCTTATTTCAGTTCCTTGTCGTGGCTGCAGTAGGAGGACATCTTTCATCGCAGAAACTGGATCTATGGTGGTGGACCTTTCATAAGTGAGTGAAGAGTCTGGGTTCAGGATGGGGTGAGTGGGGGCAGTTGGGGAGTCAGATATCGATGAGGGACTACTTACTTCTTTCCAGGATTTAAACTTTAAAAAAAGAGATGTTCAAGGGACAGTTTATTTTCAGAGGGACTGACTCTGCGGATTGGGAACCCCAGTATCAGTAGACTGTTCAGTGGCGCCATGAGGTGGGCACCCAGCTGTCGTCAGCTGTGGTATGGCCAAACTGAAGGGGATGAGGGCTGTCACATGCTGCGGTACTGGGGGTGGCACCCCAGTCTGCTTGTAATTCAGAGGGGAGGGGGGCTCTTAGCTGGCACTGGAGGTGGTCACCCTGATGCTGGTTTTCAACAAATGTGTATCACTAGCAAGATTGGGTGGGGGTATATCAGCAGTGGGATTGCCCAACTGCTGTCCAGTAAAACTAAAATGTGGGTCAGGAGGGGTTCTAAGGTTTGTGGTTTGCTGCTGTTAGCAGGTTGATGAAAAGTTATTTCTTTCACACTGCTTTCATTAGCTGGCCTCACGCTTCAACCTATCTGAGGCATGATGTTATCCTGGCAAGACACACATCCTGTCATACATTATTGCTTAAATCTCATGGTTTTTGAGCCAGTGTTCTAATGCGCCATACTAAATCACTTCTTTTGCAATGGTGATGTGATCCAATACCAGTGGATTTATCCCAGTGTAGTCTGTGGTACGGTCCTGTCAACTACAAAGTGTACCAAGAGATGGAACACCCCAGACCTACTTGGCTTCTAAAAGTGATTTTGAGGAAATGAGAACATTAAACCAGCTGTCCAAATGGACTACCACAGGAAAACCAGCAAACTGTCAAGCCCAGTAACGTAAGAGAGACACTGAGGGAAAGAGGCTAAAGCCAACTTGGTTTGTGTGGCACAATAGCCCACATAGATCATTCCCCATCTGCCCCTTTAGATAATCCCAGAATCTCTAAGGGATCTCTGATTACCACCACTAAAGACTTTGCTGGTAAAGGAACCAGGTGCACCACTAGAGCCAGGATGAGAAATGTGATCCTCTGTGGTCAACCACTGGGCTGGGCACACTCAAAGTGAGCTGTATAGTGAACCACTGCTGTGCTCTGAGGTTAGAGGAGGCCCAGATCCCAGCTTCTCAGAACTGGAGCCAAGTAGGTGACTGAGCAGATCATCACCACCTGGCAAAAATCCTCATACAAGGATCGCCATTAAACAAGTATATATAAGGAGCTGGGTACTTCTCTATAGATGAGCACATTGTTGTCATTAAATGGGTCCATTCATTTTGAAGTCCAAGTTAACTTAGTGTGATCAACATCAAAGGACAACCCCACATAAAAAATATCAAAGGATAACCCCACACAAAAAAGCTGTAAAGAAAGAGAGTGTAGAACGAAATGGCTCGGTGCAAATCCATATTTTTATTGTCCAGGGTCTGAAATTACAGGTGGCTTCACCCACGACTAGCCCTGGTGCTTTGAGTCAATGGAGTCTTCGTCAGCGAGCATGGTGAAGGGAAAACACATCACCATTTGAATACACCAGATCATGAATAATTCATTAACAGCAGGGAAAAACACTCAGGGCTGATATTTACAAGAGATCGTGCACAATTAATAAATATCAAATGAAACTAAAGAAAAACATTATTCACTTCCAAACCCTCAATTTATCTATGTTACAGTATTGCAGTCACATTCTAGGCTAGTCATTTTAAACCATTCATTTTGAACTAACAGTACTTCAGTGTTTTTCCAGCAGCAGACCCAGATTGTCACAGTTGGATAAGTCAGTGCTGAGAGCTCTCACTGCAGGAAGCGCTAGCCCACATAGCCTGCCACAGAGCTGTTATTTCTACAGAGCTACTATTTTCACAAAATGATGTAGAGAAAGAGCTTAAACAAATAAAACATTGAAAAAATTGATACAAAATACCAATGTGAGGACTAATAAATAAAATTAGAAAAAGGGGATATAATCCCCATATTATCAATAAATGTATAAACCTCAAATGAAAAAAGGGGAAAAAGGAAATGGGAAGGTGGAAACAGGGAGAAATAAGGGGATAGGGAAAAGAGGAAGATGAAAAAGGGGAGAGAAAAGGGTGGAGAGACATTATAGGGTGTGTGTTGGGGGAGAGGTTGTTAAACAAAATGCATCCGATGGATACAAGGGGCATCTATAAGCCAAAGAATTATGCAGTAACCCAAAAGAGGAGACAATGAAAGCTCATTTATAACTTAAAAATATAAGAAAAGCTGCTGTAAAGCCAAGAGAGTCCTGCATTTACTTGAGGAGACCTTGAAATAAGGTATCTTCATGGGGAGAACATGAGGTGTAAACCAGATTGGGCCCTATGCACTAATGGGCAGAGTGGTTACGCACTGCATATCCACGACATGGAGCCACTCTGCACTGATTTCATCCCCTGTGCTGGATGCACTAACGGGGGTGTGCAGCCCCAACGCACCCCATCCCCGGGCTTGCTTACTGCAGTGTGCTGGAGCAGGCTGTGGGTGTGCCAGCACTACACGCCATGCACTAAGGTGCATACTGCTGGCTGCAGGGGAGTGGAGGAAGGTGCAGAGTATGCCAGGGGGACCCTGCCATACCTCCGGTATGTGAGGGCATGCACACAGTCCCCTGTCTGGACCAGGCGGACTGACTCAGTCCCCCACCAATTAAACTCCACCTATCTCCCATGCCTGCTCACACACATCAGCACACAGTGCTGACCCATCCCCAGCCCAGCAGTAAGCCCCCCAGCACACGTAGGGCACAGTCCCTGTGAATGCTGTACCCCACACCCAGCTGCGACCCATCTCCCTATCTGCTGCCCCCCACCGGTACTGCAGGACCCAATGAAGTGGAAGTGGTGCCCCATGGGACACAGACTGCCGCCCCCAGCCTGAATCATGGTTCCCCAATGTGGTGGTTGGAGCCACCTGCAGCCTTCTAATCCCCACCCAATACCCAGTATGCCCACTGGTGCCAATGGACAGAAAGGGCCAGGTGGCACAGCCCTCCACACACCCATGGCCACTAGCCATCTGATATATGCAGGGGCATGCAGCCGCTGTGCACCTACATAGGTCAGATGGCTGGCGGCCATGGTGGTGTGTGGAGGGCCGTGCCACTGGCCATCTCTGCCCATGGCACCAGTGGGCATACGGTGCATTGGGTGGGAGTTGCCGGTGCCATAGTTGTGAAGGGGTCCACTTGTGGATGGGGTGTGTGCAGGGTTGGGGTACACTGCGCACCACTGTGTGTGTGGTGGGGGGTTGATCTCTGCTGGCCAGGCTGGTGTCCTCTATGGGGGGGCTATGTGTGGACAGGGACAGTGCCCTAGGGGGTGTTTCTACATGGCGGGAGCCAACTGGGGCTGTCGGCACCAGGTCCCTGCTCCTCTGGGTGCTGTACATGCACCTAGATCCATGCCTGCCCACGTAAGGGAACCATCATGGGACCCAGCATGGGCATCCGATTGAATGTCTGGCCATGTCTGTGACTCCACCCCAGGCTGCCCTGCGGAGTCCTGTGCACCAGGGGAATGGATCCATGGACAGGTGACAGACATTGATGCATACAGCTGGTGCACACCTGTCCACAGGTTTAGAGTTACACGGGCAGGATACGTGCCACCGGTGCATAATTCCTGCCCGTTAGTGCATAGGGGCCATTGTCCTCACTACACAAAGAGAAGGTGGAGCTGAAGCCAGTGTCCTCAGGCAGTGCTGTTTCACCTTCTTCTTCCTCACAATCCTCCTCCATATGCTGAAGGTCAGAATTATATTCCACCACCTTCTTCTGCTCATTAGGGAGCAGAATCTGCAAACGATCCCTATAGAAAATAGCATCAACACATGCACTGATGATGGAAATCAAAGATGCATGACCCAGTTCCTGTATTGACAGGGTCTACCTACCAGACTGCTAAGAAGCATCGATGGTACTAGCATCAACTGCAGAGTCCTAGGCAGGAGTTGTGTAAATAGAGCCAACACGTTCTGCAGCAAAACCTGCATGTCACTGACACCCATAACAAGGGGCAACATCAGTCACATTGAAGGGTCAAAGTCCAGTGGTGGAACTGACTGAGATCTGCTATCAGTGGCAGAGCCAGTGCCAGAACCCTACCTTAGTGTCTTGCACATGGTCAGAAGGGGAGGCAGCAGAACCTGAGGTGGTCACAGCTGTGGCCAAGGTCATAGACATGGACTTACATTTGTCTTCTTTAAAAGGGAGACCTGGAACAGGCAGAAGTTCCCAGACAGGAACCTTTATGCTTCCCTTAATGTCAGTGCTTCTCCACATCTTTAGAAGATTTGTCCTTTGGCTTTTCCAAACCCTTTAACATCTGCAGCAGAGTGTCTCTGTTGTCACCAATTGCCTAGAGAAACAGCTGGACATCCAAGATGCTGAGACAGTAGAATGGGCAGGTGAAACATAGAAACATAGAATTTGAAGGCAGATAAGGACCACTTGGCCCACCTTGTCTGCCCATTTCCCTACCTAATGGATAAGCTGCAGATTCTAGTTAACCAACAGCCAGATTCCTCCTACCCCCCACTAGAATTGCCTTATGTCTGTCCCATGCATTCTTGAATTCCCTCACTGTTTTTGACTCCACTACCTCCTCAGGAAGGCTGTTCCATGTATCCACAACCTCAATGCTTCCTCACATTACCTCTGAGCCGTCCCCCCCCCCAACTTCAAATTGTGTCCCCTTGTTCTTGTATATCTCTTTTTCTGAAAGATGCCACCCTCTTGGACTTTGTTGAGTCCCTTGAGGTACTTGAAAGTTTCTATCATGTCCCCATTTTCCCTCCTCTCCTCGAGGGTATACATATTAAGCTCCTTTAATCTCTCTTCACATGTCTTCTGGTGCAGACCCTGCACCATTTTAGATTCCCTCCTCTGGACAGCCACCATTCTGTCTATGTCCTTGTGGAGATGGGGTCTCCAGAACTGCACGCAGTACTCCAGATGGGGTCTCACCAACTGTCTGTACAGAGGGATAACAACTTCCTGTTTTCTACTGGTGATGTCTCTCCCTATGCATCCCAGTATCGCGCCAGCCCTCCTTACTGCCTTCTCACATTGCTTGTCCATCTTAAGGTCATCTGATATGACTACCCCCAGGTCCCTTTCCATTCTTGTTGTTGTTAGTATCTCACCCCCCATTGTGTAGTCTTCCCCTGGGTTTTTGTTTCCCAGGTGCATTACTTTGCACTTCTTTGCATTGAATCTAAGCTGCCATATATCTGAACATTCATCCAACCTTGCCAAGTCCCTTTGCATCCTTTCCACCCCCACCTTCTGTATTGACCCTGTTGCAGATCTTTGTGTCATCTGCAAAGAGACATACTTTTCCTTCCAGTCCCTCTGCAATGTTACATATTAAGACATTAAAGAGGACCGGTCCCAGTACTGAACCCTGCGGTACCCCACTAGTAACCCCCCCTTTCTTCAGAGTGAACTCCGTTTACTATTACCCTCTGCGTCCTGTTGTCCAGCCAATTCTTTACCCAGGCTACCACTTTGGGACCCACTCCAAAGCTGGCTAACTTATATATTAATCTTTTGTGAGGGACTGTGTCAAATGTGTCAAACAGGTGAAACTGGCATTGAACACTGTGTACTCTCCATACTTCTAAGAAACCAGAGGTGGTTTTAGGCACAAGCAAACCAAGCGGCTGCTTGGGGCACCAGCACAGAAGGGGCGCACTGAAGTAGAACATGAAAGCAGAAATCGTCTTGAAATGCAAAAAGTGTCAATCTAAAAACCATAATTGTTGTCACCAACCTTATATTCATTGAATTTTTATCACCTTTTGGATGTGGGATGGGGCAGAAGAGAGAATAGGAGGCGATTGGAAGCAGTGTAGGGAGCACAAGTATTTCTTGTTGGGGCGCCATTTTGTCTAGAACCAGTCCTTAAAGAAAGCTTCTAAAACCTCTTGGTCAGGTCTCCTCATGGCCTGGATAAGTGCGAGAGGCCTAGGCAGCAGGCAAACAATGTATGGGTATCATCCTTATGGATTTTCACTTTGCCATAGTGACAGTAATGGAACAATGGCTTTTTATTATTCAATGGCAGTATAAAATATACATTGAACAACGAAAATAATAAAATTAATTATGAGAAACAACAGCAAAGGCGACGGTGAGTTTTGACATTGATTCTCTTGCAATCTGACTAGCAGCTGATGGCACAAGAAGGAATGGAGGAATGATGGTGCCACCCACTTTATATAGGCAGCACCTATGTGCATCAATATGGGTGGCCCCAGCTGGCAAAGGTTTCTGGGTGGTCCTGACTAGGGGTGCGTAAGGAATATTATTTCCCAAATATCATGAATAATGCCCTATTTGTTATTCAGATACGAATAATGAACAGCAGCACAATTAGTGCCTATTCGTATTTTGGAAATATTAACAAAAAGAAACCAAAAAACAGCCCCACAGTCACAAGAAGGCGGCTGGTCATGGAAGAATATGAGTTGTGTCGGTTGCCTTCTTTGGGGTGGGAAACAGTTAATTTTATGAAATTTGGGTGCTGGGGAGGGTGGGGCTTGGGTGCTGTTGCCAAGGTGGGACAATGGGGGATGATTTTTTTTTTCCATTATTTGTTTTTCCTCCTGGGATCCCTGACAGGTAGCTGTGGTCCTCCTCACAGAGGAATTCATTCTCTGGTCACCTGTGCCTCTGCTCTGCCAACCCCTAGAAAATCCGCTGCGGATTACTCCCCCACACAGTGGGGCTGGGGAGGAGGGCACTGACCTTCCCCCCGAGACCCAATCCAGACACCAGGGGTGACCCTCTAAAATTCGGGCCATCACAGAACCTGCCAGGCTCCATTTTCTTGTTTTCTCCTGTCCTCCCCTTCCTTACCCATGTGAGGACATTGGTATGTGCAGCCAGGCTCGTACTGCCCTCCAGCCACCACCAGAGGGCAGTCAATGAGTGGGACAGCAAGTCTCCCTTGTCATCGTGGCGCAGATCAGGAAGCATAGGAAAATCAGGAGCAGTTGTAGAATTCACCAAAAACTATTTATTTACACTAGCAGTATCATAAAATAAACTTGTTCAGTATAACTATTTACAAAGGCAAAATAAAGTAAAGTTTTCTTTCAGTCTCTGTGTCCCTTGTTCTCCAAAACATTCTTGCTATTGCAGCTTAGCTCTTTTATAAGTCTTTTCAACCCCCATTCTTAGCAAACATCCTGTTCTTGTAAGTGTTCTTGTAAGTTTCAAGAGCTGCTAAAACACAGTGTGCTTGCTGAGGCCCCTACAACTTTCGCAAAAGGCTCAAACATCTGCACTAAGGTAACCTCTAGTTTCCAACAGCTTTTTGCAGTCATCTTAAATTATAAATACATAAATTTCAACAGTAACACTATATATTTTCTAAACAAAAGAGATCCCGACATCAGTTACATTTGCATACAATGATTTGCACATATTTTTGTATTAGCAAATATGCAAGGGAGGACTGAGAGACAGTGTGAGTCAAAGAACTGTAAGATTGTCAGGGTGATCAAATCCGAAGTCTCACAGGAAAATTTGATTGTGCAATCAGACAGACAAATAGACAGAAAAGGACAGAACAGATCCTTGCACTTAAACACTTTCTCAAAACAACTGGGACAGGGTCCTATTTTACTCTGTCACATACACCCCCCTCCTTAAGAGGGAACCTGTTTTATTAGACAGGTTTCCAAAACCTTTTATTCTCTACTAACATTTGCTGCGTTCAGCACTTAAGCACATGTGCATTCAGTTTTTATATTACAGTACAGCAAACAGTAAAGTTCAAACCCATACATTTGTTTTCAGCCTTCAGAACCCTCTATTCCTGATCCATAGCTTAACAGAAAATCAGCATTGCTATTCTCTTTACCAGATTTGTGTATCACCGTGAATTTAAATGGCTGTAATGCCCAGTACCACCTTGTGATTCTGGAATTTTTACCTTTCATCTGGTTAAGCCAACAGAGAGGAGTGTGATCAGTTACAAGAACAAACTCACTTCCTAGCAAATAAAACTTCAGGGACTCCATGGCCCACTTTGCTGCTATACACCCCTTTTCGATAGTGGAGTATCTTTTCTCTCTGTCATGCAATTTCCTGCTTATGTACAGAATAGGCTGTTCTGTCCCATCTACATTTTGACTCAGTACTGCACCTAGGCCTACCTCTGATGCATCTGTTTGTAGCAAAAATGGTTTCTCAAAGTCTGGGCTCCTTAAAACAGGGCTAAACATAATGCCATAATCCAGGCCTAGCTCTCCTCTAACCAATTAATTCTCATCAATCTAAGATCCAGGCCATGCTATTTGGGTCACTAAGGAAAGCCAGTGTTGAATCCCAATACCTGCGGGTCCAATGCCCTGATGGATCTGTACTATCAAACACAAGGACCTTTAAATATTTAGTGGTGACTTGACCCCCAACTCCACTTCACCTTGCATATCAATGAGGTCTGTCAGCAAGTCACCTCGAAGATTGGAGCCGCTTACAGGGTTCGTCACTCTCTCACTGCTTCTGCCTGGGTCTCTGTAGCCATGGGGGTCTTGCTCCCGGGGCTGAAATATGCTCTTCCTGTTTTCTCTCATAGCAAAGCAGCGGATCTACATAAATGGGACAACCACATACAACAACATCTGCAGATTTGCCCTGTCAGCTCCCCGTCTCACCCATCACTGCCTTCTCTACTCTACATTGAACTGGCTGTCTCCTGATGGCCTACGCTCCTACACTCTGGGTAACCTTATTGATTCCTTATCCTGTCCACCACGTCCTGACGTGCTTGCAGCTATGCTTAAACCTGTTACCCAAGCTCGTCATCTAAGGTCCTCGACTTCTCTCCTGCTTGCCGTTCCTCCTTGCTCTACTAGAATGGGTGAGCAAGCTTTCTCCCACTTTGTTCCCAAATTCTGGAACTCTCTTCCCACTGACATGAATCATTCCCCATCTCACAACTCATTTAAAAAAGCACTTTTTTATTACTTGATCTCTCCTGGTGTCTGCAGTTGACCCTAATTACCACTCTGGTTCCTCGGCTCATACCATGTCACTATTGCTAAATCGTCTTACCGAGCTCCTGTATAATTCTAATATTGCTAATTTAGGCATGCCGAGTTCCTGTATAATTACCTGGATGTTTTGTTGTTACCTATTCAGACATGGATGTTTTTCTGCTCTGTACCCTTGTTTGACCGCCCTGCACGGTGGTCCAGTGTTTTTGTGCATATAACTGTTTTATCCATTGTAATATTGTCCCCTTTATTGTTGTACACTCCTGGGTCGTGCTTGAAAATAGGCAGGTATTTTGCCTAATGCACTTAGCTGGTTACCAAAAGCTAATAAATAAATAAATAATGCAGCCTTAATAGCTTGGAAAGCTTCATCACACTCTGGGGTCCATTTCACATTATTTGGGTACAATTTTTTCATGAGCTCAGTGAGGGAGTAGCTAACTCTGCAAAGTTGGGAACACATCTCTGATAATAACCAGCCAGCCCTAAAAATGACCTGACATGTTTCTTTGTTTTAGGGACAGGGCTGTTAGCTACAGCTTCTATTTTAGAACCTCTGACTTAACTTCCCCATTTCCCAACACATAGCCCAAATATCTGATTTCCTGCATGCCCAATGCACATTTAGTAGGATTAATAGTCAGACCTGCATTTTTGATAGCTTGGATAACTGCTCGTAGGTGTTGCAGGTGGCTTTTCCAGTCTGGACTGTACAACACAACATCATCCAGGTATGCAGCACAATAACCAGTGTGAGAGGATAAAATGACATCCATGCACCTCTGGAATGTACTGTAGCTGGTGCACCATGTAAACCAAATGGCATGGTGGTAAACTGATAGAATCCTATAGGGGTGGCAAATGCAGTTTTATCTCTGGATTCTTTAGCTAAAGGTACTTGCCAGTAACACTTGATGAGATCAAGGGTACTGATATACTTTGCATTCCCCAGTCTGTCCACCAAATCATCTATTCTGGGCATAGGATAACTGTCAAATTCTGACACTTGATTAAGCTTCCTAAAATCAAGGCAGATTCTAACACCCCCTTCTTTTTTGTTTGCAATTACCATGGGAGATGACCAAGCACTCCTTGACTCCACTATGATACCCAATTCTTTCATTTTTTTGTATTTCCTTAACCACATCAGCTCTTAACTGCTCTGGCAACCTTTATGTCTTTTGCCTAATAGGACGAGCATTTCTTGTCACTTTTGCATGCTGAATCCCTTTTGCTCGGCCTGGTACCCTGGTAAAAGTACAGTTAAATGTCTTTAGCACATTACATATGTCTGCAGTTTGTTCTGAGGTTAAGGAAACATTCACCTTTACAGCATCAGCATTTACAATTTGTTCCAGTCTATCATAAGCTACATCAATATCTTCCTTATCAGTTTCTGGTAAAACTAGCAAGGCAGCTTTTGGCATTTTTTCAACCCATTTCTTGAGGAGGTTAGCATGGTATATCTTAGTAGGATTTTTCCTGTCAGGGGTCTCAATCTCATCGTTAACATGGCCAGTACATCTAAAAACCTTATATGGCCTTTGCCACTTCATTAACAGTTTATTTTCTGTCGTGGGCAACAGTAGCAAATCTTTTTCACTGGGCTCGAAAACTTTTTTTTTTACCCCATGGTCATAATATACCTTCTGCTGGTTTTGGGCCTATTCCTGATTACAATGGGCAATTTCAACATATTTGCCAGCTTCTTTCTTAGGGCATACATATAAGAAGTTATAGATTGTTTCTGAGTGGGGCTGTCTTCCCACGTTTCTTTTATAACATATAGGGGCCCTCTTGTCTGCCTACCATACAGCATTTCAAATGGTAAAAAACTTGTTGATATTTGTAGCACTTCTGCGTAAGCAAAAATAGGTAAGGCAAGTATTGGTCCCAGTCATTCCCTTCCCCTTTTACAAACCTTCTTAACATGCATTTTAGGGTTTGGTTAAAACACTCAACAAGACTGTCTGCCTGAGGGTGATGGGGGAAGTTCTTATGGCAGTGATACCTAGCAGTCTGTACAGCTCCTTAAGTAATGCAGCACCAAAATGACTACCCTGATCAGTAATAATTTCTTTAGGTATGCCCACTCTGCCAAAAAGTTTGGCAAGCTCTGTTGCAATGTTTGGGGCTGTAACAGTATGCATTGAAACTGCTTCTTGGTATCGAGTAGCATAGTCGCATACTACCAGGATAAATCTATTACCCTTTTTAATTTTGTCTAAAGGACCAACCACATCCTTTGCAATTCTCTCAAAAAGCACATCGATCAAGGGTAGGGGCACCAGGGACACCTTGTCTTTTCTAGTGACTGTGGCTACTTTTTGACACTCAGCACTGGAATTACAATAGGTAGCAACTTCTTCATGAATTCCAGGCTGGCAAAACCTATACAGCAATCTGGCAAGGGTGCGATCCCTCCCTGAGTGATCAGCCAAAGAACTGTCAAGTGCTATCTATAATAACTCTACTGTGTATAGTGGAATGCTGTTATGCATGAAATTCCATGCCTGGAATATGCTTGTTCTGCTGCAGCAGTGATGTCATTATGTTGTTCTGCTGCAGTAGTGATGTCACTACTGCAGCAGAACCACTTGGAATCCTGGCACATTGTTGCTTTCCTCTATTTAATTCTGTGGTGACAGTATTCTAGAACCTCTAGAGAGTTTTCAAGTCAGTTTCATTATGAAAACGAGAGAAAAAAACACAAAGCACACATTTCACATAATACTACTATACAGTATAAAAAATACAGGATGATCAACTCTATGCACAATCTGTGTGTTCTGTCACCTCGGGGTTCTGATTCCCATGGACCTCTCGAGCTTCGCTCTCGTGGTCAGAGGGAATCAGAACCCCTCTGTGGCAGAACACACTCATTGTGCATAGTTTCCCATCCAGTATTCTCTATATAGTATGTTCTATACTTCTGTGGAATAACCAATTGTTCTGTCTGTTCCTCTGTCTGAGGTTTAGCCCAAACCCTGTACAGTAATCCATTACATCTTTTAAACATTGATCCAGCCTGTTTTGGTTTCACCCCCAGCTACTTAAAATAACCCTGGAGAGAAACATTGTTAGCTTGTTCTGAAAGAAAATCACAATCAGTTATCAGTTTAGTTTCAGCATTTTCATATTTTAACCCTTCATGTCCATCACTCATTTGTTGCCACAGTTTCTTCAGGCATAGTCTTTCTTTCCTGGATTTCCGGATCTTGGCGCTGTGCTCAAACAAGTCCGAATCAAAATCTTTGAAAGGAAAAGTGTCCCCACCATCGGAAATTTTCTTTGCCTAAGCTCTTGTCACCACTGCTGCTGAAACATCAGGATTTGCTCTCTCTTTTTGATTAACTCAGTAAACCCTGGAAAGTCATTTCCAATAATCACAGGTACAGGTAACTTAGGTACTACCCCCACTTTCATTTGATGTGACACCCTTAATGGTCAGAGTCACTTGGGTGGTGGGATAGTATCAAGTGTCCCCATGGATGCAGATGACACCAGTACCTGGCTCCTTTGCACAGTGTTTTCCCAGCACTTTAACATGCACTAAGGTCTGTCTGCTTCCCAAATCAGTGAGTCCCTTTACAGTCTTATCCCCCACCTTCACATCTGTTAAGTACTTGCTCCAGTTTGCCAAGGACAAATCTGCTCCAGTGCTACTCTCCTTACTACGGCAGTTTCTTGCAAAATGGCCTGGCTCATTACAGTTATAGCAAATAACATCTTTGGGCACAGATTTATTACCCCCAGCAGAGTTCTTATCAGGCTTGGAGTTTAAATGGGAAAAAGTGTCTTACCAGGGGTGTAACCAGAAATTTCTGTTTTGTACACAATCTCCAACAGTTACCCCACCATTAAGAAATGTACACATCCTTTCCAAATGACACCCCCTTCCAAACAAGTCAGATTGTTGTCATATGATTCCTCTACTCTCTAAAGTAGTTATACATGTATTGGACACTCCTCAGTGGCCTACACTAACCTGAATACTACAGATTAGAATGATAATATTAACAGTGGCCTATGGTTTGTGACAGGCACTCAACAAAACTGTACACAAATGTGTACAGTGAGTATGCCTGTCTACACCCTTGTGTCTTACTGGTGCTTGGATGTTACCTTGGTGCTGTGGCGACTGTCTGGCCATTTGGTAGTTCTTGGCCAAAGAAACAACCTTTTCCCCACTCTGTAGTCAGTGTTCCTTTACCCGCAGCTTCACATCTGTAGGCAGGATGTTGATGAATTGCTCCATGGCAAATGTGTCGATGATCTGTGGGACTGTTTTGCTCTCGGGTTGGATCCATTTTATCAGGAGTTCTCTGAGTCGGGTGAAGGCTTCTCGAGGATTGTTGACTGAGTTGTACCTCAGAGATTGAAATCTCTGCCTGTATGTCTCTCTGGAGATGTCATACCTTTTCAGGATTTCGCTTTTCACCAGGTCATAGTTTTCTGATTGTGCAATGTCCATACTGCTGTAGGCAAGTTGAGCTTTCCCTGTCAGGTAGGGTACCAGTCTAATTGTCCATTGCTGCATTGGCCATTGGGAGGCTGTGACAACCATTTCAAAAGTTGTCAGGTATGCCTCAATATCATCTGAAGGACGGACACAACTTTCTGAATTTAATGGCTTTTAAGTTGCTTGTGTTTTGTTGCTCGTCTGGATGTGTATTCAAAGTAAAAATAAGAGCACCGATCACCGTCGATTTCTTCTGTTAATATTTTATTTGCTTCCAGAAATTTCAGTGAAGCAAGCATGTTTCCAAACAAATAAGTGCAGAACACTCCCCCTGTGGCCCCGACCGGTTTCATGCATATGCGCTTCCTCAGGGAGGCCAGACTGGTGGAGGATAGTTAAAATTTAAAGAGATGCTCACAGCTGAGCTTCATTTATCTTAATAGTGCACCCATTACCACCAACATATACAACATACATACAATGCTATACATCTAAGCAGCAGCTAATGAACAATACGTTATACTCAAGACAATGCCTGCACATAAAATTAAAATGTCTATTTAGGATCATGAATTGATAGATAAAGCTCTGCTCTACATAATCTGAAAAAAGGGGGATAAAGTTTTCAACCCTCCCTCATCTTAGACCAGAAGGTCAACTGAGGTCATTGTATGCTCATAAGTGCAAAAGCATCTACAAAGACAACAAAACACATTCATATTGTTATGTTAATGTAAAGTAATTATAACCCTAATTTTTTACTGCAATAATCATGTAACAGTTCAATCAACAAAGAATTGTTATGACATATTCAGTAATCATGTAACAAAACTTCACATTCAGTATACATATATTTAGGCCTAAACACATCCTATAAAACTCGGATTAATAAATTTAGAGTGAAGTGTTTGTTATCCCTTCATTTTAAACCAAGAAGCAGCATAATTCATGATACTCTTAAGTGCACTATAGCACCTTAAAAAATAAAGCTACACAGTTAAGGCAAACACCAATAATAATGCAAAGCAATTTCCCTAGACGAGTACTATTACTACCACAACATCAAAATGCCATACTACGTATGTCTCTTAATACATAATAATTCATATATCTCCATCTACCCTAAATTACAATAACCTACTTTTTCTTAAGAAATGGAATCAGATTTGTGCTGTCATTAAGACCTGGCTTTTGCAGTGCTTTTAGATGAAAAATCCAAAATGTTTCACGCTGCAATAATAAATCATCCAAACTGCTACCTCTTTCTCTTACTCTAACTTTTTCTAGTCCACAAAATTTAAAAGAATGCATTTGTGGATTTCTGCTGGTGCATATGTGCCTTGCCAAGGCATTGTTTTGTTCTTGGTTCCTAATGGCACCCTTGTGCTCTCCAACCCTGATTTTAAGGGCCCTACTGGTTTTTCCAATATAATATGCCTCGCAACTGCAGGTCACCATATATATGACCCCAGTTGTGGAGCAATTAATAAATTGCTCAATCTGATATGTTTTGTCACATTTTTTTAAGTAAAAGAATCAGTTTTCAAAATCACGTCACAATGTGTACGTCTACCACATCTAAATGTGCCTTTAGGTGGCAGTGGCAGCATGTCATGTTAAATTAAGCTCAGCTGTGAGCACTTCTTTAAATTTTAATTACCCTACACCAGACCAGCCTCCCTGAGGAAGCGCGTATGCGTGAAACTGGTTGGGGCCACAGGGGGAGTGTTCTGCACTTATGTGTTTGGAAATGTGCTTGCTTCACTGAAATTTCTGGAATTAAATAAAATATTAACAGAAGAAATTGATGATGGTCGGTGCTCTTATTTTTACTTTGAATATTGAAATGTGATGTAATGCACACGTCTTGTTTTGGAGCACACTTTTTATTGTTTCAATTGATTTCTGGCATTAGTTGTGCTCGCCACGCAACGTCAGAGTAATTTTCGGCATGTATTTCTTGGTTCTGGTTGAATGGCGAGATCTACCAGCCACAAGGAACTTGTTTTGGGAGGTAGTGAGAACGCTTTCTCGACAGCATTGTTTGCAGCAGATGAAACGGATAAACCCTTCATCGATTTGCCAGCAAATATTCAGCCATCTACTTCTACTGATTTACTACCAGGAAATGGTGAGCTCTCTTTAAATTTTAAGACTGCCTTCTTGGAATTAGAAAGATTGACTTTGAGAGCATGTAGAATCTTTTGGAATAGAACGTCCCTTGAAGCATATTTAAAAGTGGGGCGTAATCCACGTGGGCTTAGTCTTAAAGGGGCCAGGAATATGGTCATGATAAGCCATGTTTTATGGGCAGTTGGAAAGATTCTATGCAAAAGGCTACAGAATTATTTGTGCATGTCATTATAGCTGAGTACGGTGACCAGGAAGCTGAAATTAAACCTCTGGTCTCTGAAAAGGAGCAACTGGTGCTACAGTTCAAGGAAGCCCCTGAATTCACTGACCTTGAATCATTGTTAAAAGAAAAAATAGAGAAACAAGATAAACGAATCAAGGCTACAAAATTATCTAAATTTGAACGAGACAGGAAAGATTACGAGTTGGATCGGATATGGACCTGGAAGGACAAGAAGCAAAAAGCTCCACAGAATATACAGTCCATATTGAGAAATTCTAACACTAGTTATCATACTAGTGAATCAGAGGGGAGAGGATTTAGAGAACATGCTCCAAATAGCCAGTACCCCCGATTTGAGGCAAAGTAACAGACTGGTCCAATTTCAAACAGAAGAACCAGGAGGGGGGCTACAAGTGGAAGCAGAGAAGGAGCAATTCACACCAACCAAGGGTCCAACAGAATACAGAACAAGGGCTGAGGCAGAGAGAGGTACAGCCGCCAGGAGATGAATATTATTAACTTGTCTCAATACAACTGACTTTACCACAAATATCAGTTCTAAATAAGGGACTTTCTTTTGTTCCAACCATCGTATAGAGGCCATTTGAATTACTCCTGGACTTTAAAACATTTTCAAGGAAACTGAACCTAAAGGCATTTTTTGGCCATAATAGCAATGAAAATATGAACAGTGATGAATTGCTTCAGCCTATTGTGGAGAGTACTGTGCCATTAATAAACAATCAGGAAGGGACACATAGGAAGTTTAAAAAATGTCCACCTTTATGCCTCCTATGAATTCGACTCTACTGGTTTTTGAGCATGCATGTCTTAAAGACATAGAGGATTTATGCTGCAGAAGGGACTTGGATTTTTTTTCAGAACATGACAAAAGAAGAAAAACAGGCAGTAAAGGAGTTGGCAGGTAATGAATTAATTACAATAAAACCAACAGATCTAGGTGGGTCAGTGGTTGTGCTGGGTACTGCTGATTATGTGCAGGAAGTTTCCAGACAACTTAATGATCAAAATTGTTATTGCAAACTTGATCATGATCCTACATTACTGTTTAAGGCTGAAATTGATAGTTTAATAACTGGTGCACTGAATAATGGGTGTATAGATTGTGACACTGCCAGTTTTCTTACCATAAATAATCCAATTAGGAGCGCAATTTATGTGCTTCCTAAAGTGCATAAATCTATGGATCACCCTCCAGGTAGGACCACTGTGGCAGGTATCGGTTAAGTAACCGAGCCTCTATCACAATTGGTTGATTGTTACATAAAAGAAGTAGAGAATTACCCTCTTATATTAAAGATACAATTGACATGCTTAATATATTGGGTAACATCAGAATGCAGGAAAACTGGTTACTTTGTACACAAACATCCCACACTGTGAAGGCCTGAATGCCATTCAGGAGTGTCTAGGAAATTATATGGATCTAAATTTGAACAAAAGGGAATTTATTTTGGAATGTGCGAGGATGGTAGTACAATGCAATGTGTTTTGTTTTCTCAAGAAGTTTTTCCAGCAAATCAAAGGCACGGTGATGGGGGCAACATTTGCCCCTAATTATACTAATTTATATTTAGGTGCCTGGGAGAGGGATGTGGTGTTGTCTCCACAGGCCAACCCTTTCTTTGAGAGGGCTGGCCTGTGGAAACACTTCATTGACGATATACTACTTATATGGAGAGGCAGTGAATCTGAATTGAAGGATTTTATTCAGTATCTGGAAGGGTCCAATTCAAATCTGAAGTTCAAGGTAGAATACAGTAAAGAAACTGTTAACTTTTTGAATTTGAAAATTTCCCAGGAGATTGGGGGTGGGTTACATACGAATCTTTACCGTAAACTTACAGATCGCAATACAGTGTTGTTGCCTTCCAGTTGTCATCCTAGACATCTTATTAACAACATCCCAGTAGCACAGTTCCTGAGAGTTAAACGTAATTGCTCATCTGATGTTTCGTTTGCAAGTAGATCAGCTGAAATGGAAGAGAGATTCATCTCTAAGGGGTATAATAGTATGTGTGTTAGAGAAGCTAAACAGAAAGCTGAGATTAAAAGTTGTGAAGAGCTGTTGCCGTATCAGAACATTAATACACAAAAGGGACAGGATGATGTCATCAACTTTGTGTGTACATATACTAAAACTTCACACATGGTCGATGACATCATAAAGAAACATTGGCCCATTCTTCAGACAGAACTGAGTTTGTCTGAAAGTACCAAGTGATTACCTAGAATGGTATATAGGAGGGGGCAGAGTTTACAGGATACATTAGTTCATAGTTTGCAACCAACTCAGAAAGAGGTTGACATGCTGCCACCACCACCTAAAGGCACATTTTAGATGTGGTAGATGTACACATTGTGACGTGATTTTGAAAACTGATTCTTTTACCTCAAAAATTGTGACAAAACATATCAGGTTGAGCAATTTATTAATTGCTCCACAACTGGGGTCATATATATGGCGACCTGCAGTTGCGAGGCATATTATATTGGAAAAACCAGTAGGGCCCTTAAAATCAGGGTTGGAGAGCACAAGGGTGCCATTAGGAACCAATAACAAAAAAATGCCTTGGCAAAGCACATATGCACCAGCAGAAATCTACAAATGCATTCTTTTAAATTTTGTGGAATAGAAAAAGTTAGAGTAGAAGAAAGAGGTGGCAGTTTGGATGATTTATTATTGCAACATGAAACATTTTTTGATTTTTCATCTAAAAGCACTGCAAAAGCCAGGTCTTAATGACAGCATAAATCTGATTCCATTTCTTAAGAAAAAGTAGGTTATTGTAATTTAGAGTAGATAGAGATATATGAATTATTTAAGCAATAAGGGACGACAATGTGTGTGTTATCATTTAATGACATTACTCCTGGGGTGGGTTGAAGCACGAGGTGAAGCTGAGTGCTTCCACCACCCCAGGACTGGCGTTATTACATGATAACACACACCTTGGAATGCCTTATTACAATTATACAATGGCTCGATGTTATACAAAATAAAGAAAACAAATAAAAATGTTTGTAGTAGAATTTTAGTGAGGCAGTACATCTTTGTTTCTGAAAAAAAAAAAAACAACATCCTCTAACAAATCCACACAATGATGTTATTGTGTAATATCATTACTGTCTCAGGCACACACTGACCAATCAGAGTCCAGGAAATTTTGTTGCTATTGTATAAGCAAGCAATAATACCCGATAGGGTGGGTGGTATTGGGCAATACTGGACCGCCCAGGGGCATGATGAGGTCCGATGCCACAGTCGGAGGGCCTTATAGCCCCTGGAAGGTCCGGTATTGCCCATACCACCCACCCTGGAGGGTATTATTGCACTTAGAAAATTGACTACTGTACCTTTTAAAATAAATGCACTAAAACATTTAACACTCTGAAACAAATTGTATTTATTTAGAAAAAAATTACAAGAAGGGAAAAAATAGTCCCCTGTGGGAAAAATGCAAGAACAAAGCTTACTTTGGCTTTTACTATATAGTAAGCAGGGAGAAGAGGTACTGGAAGTGGAAATCACAGCAGAGAGAGTGAGGGAAGCCCTCAGCTCCCTTAAGATGGAGAAAGCACCGGGGCCGGATAAATTACATCCTAGAGTGCTGAAGGAACTTGCAGATGTCCTGGCGAAACCCCTGGCAGAGCTTTTCACCATCTCTCTGAGGACAGGGTGGGTGCCCCAAGACTGGAAGGTGGCGATGTAGTGCCTATCCACAAGGGGATCAAGGGAGGTGGCAGAGAACTACAGGCCTGTCAGCCTGACATCAGTGGTGGGTAAGGTGATGGAGGCATTGTCAAGGGAGTGGCTGGGGGGCCCTGGATAAGTCAGGGTGCCTGGACGATAGACAGCATGGATTCATCCCGGGAAATCGTGTCAGACAAACCTGGTGGAGTTCTATGACTGGGTGACAAGTGCCTTGGACCTGGGTAGACCAGTGGATGTCCTCTTCTGGACTTCAGCAAGGCATTTGACTCTGTTCCTCACGGGGCCTGTTGGATAAACTAGAGAAATGGGGTGAAACCAGATGATCCGATGGATAGGCAATTGGCTCCAGGACCCGGACCCAGAGGGTCGTGGTTGGTGGGATAATCTCTTTCCCAAGGAGGGTCATTAGTGGGGTCCCACAGGGATCAGTCCTTGGGCCCCTTCTGTTCAACGCCTACGTATCTGACATAAGGACAGGAATCAGGAGTGAGATGAGTCTCTTTGCAGATGACTCGAAACTGGGGCAGTGGTGGATGGGGAGGAGGGGAGGGTGGCCCTGCAGGGGGACCTGGAGGCTCTGGAAAGATGGTCTAGAAGTGGAAGCTGAGGTTTAATGCAGGGAAATGCAAGGTACTCCATCTGGGGCCCAGAAACCCAGGCCAAGTGTACACCTGGGGATACACAAGTCTCAATGGCTGAGAGGGACCTGGGGTGGTGGTGGATGTCAAGATGAACAACTCTGAGACTTGTAGGAGGGCAGCAGCCAAGCCAACAGGATGCTGGGATGCATCGCTAGGGGGATCACCTCCAGAAGGAGGGAAGTGATACTCCCCCTGTATAACTGCTTGGTGAGGCCGCACCTGGAGTACTGCAGTGCAGTTTTGGAGGCCACACTTAAAGAGGGACATTAACCTCCTGGAGAGGGTCCAGAGGAGGGCAACCAAAATGATTTGGGGCTTGGGGGACAGGACCTATGAGGAGAGGCTCGAAGAGCTAAATATGTACACTTTGGAAGAGAGAAGGGACTGGGGGACATGATAGAGGTCTTCAGGTACATGAAGAGGGTAAATAGGGGAGAAAAGTGAGGGTGCTTGAAGGAAGGAGGAAGGGGCCACTAGAGGGCATGGGTGGAAGCTGGAGGGGGGAAGATTCAGGGGAGAAAGGAGGAGGTGCTACTTCACTGAGAGGGTGGTAGAGCCATGGAATGCACTACCTAGGGGACTGGTGGAGGCAGAGACAGTGGAGGGGTTCAAGAGGGGGTGGGACAGGTACAGGGGAAGGGTTCAGGAAGCAAAATCCAATGCAGCAAGAATATCCGGAACTGGGAAGGGAGAAGCCAGAGAAGGCGAGGGGGACAGCAAGGTCAGCACCCAGGGTTGGGGCTGACCAAACGAGCAGACACGAAAGACCATTAGGCCTATTCTGCTGGCATTTTAGTATGTTAGTATGTTAGTAAATGTCTGCCAGCAGTGCTTCTGATTGGCTCATGAGGATTGCTGGTGGCAATGGAGAACACTATCTTGGGAACCGCTGCTGTGTATGACAGTGCCGGTATTTTCTTCATTTTCCGTACCGCAGGTGGACATCCATCTGCGGTATGGCAATCCAAGAAAATACCGGTGCTCATCTGAACATTCATGACACTAGGGCAGCGGTCTCATAGACACTACTGTACTATTGTGCTATGCATATCTGCACACCATAATCAGCGCTTAGTGTCCTTGCCTAAATACTACCATTTACCTACATAGACACTGTTTTACTGATTTACATTTGTTACTTTGTTTCACTGAGTTACTGCAAGTTTCTAAATTAAAATGTGGGCCCCAAGTGCGTACTTGTCATACCGATCACTTTTTTATGGTGTGACAGAGAAATGAGTGACCAGAAGGCGCACAGTTTAGGAATTAAAACAACTGGAGATGCTAACTCTATGTGTGAAGTCAGGTAACACTGTATACATACCGAGGCAGCATCACAATTTTTTTGTTTGCATTTTTACTGGAGCAAACTGCTTTTTTTGAGCCATGGTATGATGCCAGGAGACCGGGTATGAGAGGACATGCGAGGAGCTCAGTCAGTTTATTTCGCCAGCTGGTCACTTTGGAGGACAACAGCGCTGTGAGCGATAAATAAACTGAATTGGTGGAAACGTAAGCTGCTTTTTGTGCACTTAGTATGGGTTCAGTGGCACAGTTTAAACAGGCGTTGCACAGTTTACAAGTGTGGGGAGATTGTTTATGCAAGCAATGGTACAGCAAGCGTGTCGGTTGTAGAGATACTTTCCCATAGGAGACCCCTGTATGCAGTGACTTTGTCTGCAATACAATTGCCGTCAAGCCCACCATTTGACATTGCCGTTGACTATGAGAATTTATGCCCATGCTGTCAATTTACTTGCTACTTCACAGTTTAAGGCTCTCATTTTGAAATTAGAAAATGACAGTTTCTCACTGAGAAAAAGCAAACTGAACCACGAGAGACGCAGGTAATCTGTTATCAGCGTTACAGACTGCGTAAATAATAAATGAATTCAAGTGTCTGTCTCAACGTGACAATACTATCGTTTTTTTATTTCTAAACTGTGAGCCGTCCAGCCACTCATTTCTCTGTCACACCATAGTATGGCAGGCTCTATCTCTCGCTAGCCGAGAAAAAAAAAGGCTGCTATTTGAAATTGAAAATTCTATTAGTGCAATACCATTCTAAGGTAATCAGGTGGCCTCAGACTGGGACTCATTTTTTTCCGGTCTCTATTGACTGATACCTGACCAGCCAGATACTGGTGTTAGCCAATCAGAAAGTAGCCTTTCTCCTACCCATTTTCTAATATGTATTAAGAGACATATGGAATATGGCATTTTGATGTTGTGGTAGTAATAGTACTCCAGGGAAATTCTTTAGCATTATTATTAATGTTTGCCTTAACTGTGTAGCTTTATTTTTTAAGATGGCATAGTGCACTTATGAGTATCATGAATTATGCTGCTTCTTGGTTTAAAATGAAGGGATAAACACTTCACTCTAAATTTATAAATCAGAGTTTTTTAGGATCTATGGGATATTCAAAGGGGTTGCACCTGGCGCGATAGAGTTGCACCGGCGCAACCCCGCATTGCATCCTGGCGGGATATTGAGAAGGCTGCCTGGTGCAGCGCAAATCCCGATGCGCCAGGGTGCAATGTAATTGTATGTGGCGCAGATGCAGGGGGTGTGCCCATGCATATGCGGCACATCCCGATATTCAGCCCGGGATGTGCGGCGCATATGCCAGTACACCCTGCATTGCGCCGCATAGGGGGACTCAAAGTTGAGCCCGTGAAACAGTGGAACACTTCCCAGCCACCCATAGGTGGGCTGCTGTATTGCAGGGCACAACACAGCAGCCACCAGCCGTGGTGGACACCCACCCACCCAGAACACCGTCCTCAAGCACATACATCACCCTGGTGGTCTAGTGGTACCCGTCCCTCTAAAGTCCCAGAGTCCCCGATAATTGTTTATGAAGACCTTTCCCTGGTGGTCAAGTGGTTCCCCCCCTCCTGAGTCCCCGATTTCCTGATAAAGTAAAAGAAGACCGTCCCTGGTGGTCTAGTGGTCCCCTCTGCCCGTCGCCGTGATCGTGGTACAGCACTGTCAGAAATATCCCTGGTGATCCAGTGGCACCCCCACCTTGCCACCCTGCTGCCACCCATCATTGGCGGGTGGCAACCACCAATACCCCGTCGCCTGCCGAATGACAGGTACAGTATGGGCTGCAGCCCATTGGTCTCGAGTGTGGGCCAATGGGCTTGCAGAACATATACTATGGGCTGATCCATATGCTTGACTTCATTCACATATTTGGGACTGTCTAACCACAATTATGCAACACAAGCCCATGGGTCCACACTGGGGACCAAGGGGCTTACAACCCATACTGTACCTGTCATTCAGTGGGCAGCCAGGCAGTATGCAGGTGGGTTATTGCCGCCCGCCGCTGACAGGGTGGGGGAGCGGGGCAAGGGGTTCTGTGTGGGTGGAAGGGTGGGGAGGTGCCACTGGATCACCAGGGATATTTCTGATGGTGCTGTACCGCGATCATGGTGGCAGGTGGGGGACCAATTAGACCACCAGGGACGGTCTTTTACTTTATCGGGAATTGGGGACTCAGGGAGGGAGGGAGGACTACTTGACCACCAGGAAAAGGTATTTTGTTACATATATCAGGGATCGGGGATTGGGAGGGTGGGAGGACCACTAAACTACCAGGGGCTGTCATGTTGTGATTCTACTGCAATCACAGTTATGGAAGTGAGGTATGCCCGGGATCCCCACTGCACACTTTACGCTGTGCAGGGTGCCAGGCACAAGTCACCGGGCTGCCCTGCGCAAGGCATGCAAATGGAGCCATAATGACATGCAAATGGACCCATTTGCACCTTGCATATATTATGGCCTCATTTACATGCCCCCTGCTGAATATCACAGGTGCTGCACCTAGCACAACTGCACTTACGCTGGCGTATCCCTGTGCTCCCTATCTGTGGCTTGCACCGGCGCAGTGCTACTGCACCCTGCACAGTGCGTGCCATATCCTAGTCCTGGTCCTGGCCCTGCACATCTCAGTTATGCGCTAGTGTCTGAGGTTTGTACCACTGCTCGGCGCAGTCTGAATATCTGGGCCGATGTGTTTAGGCCTAAATATATTTATACTGAATGTGGAGTTTTGGTTGCATGATTATTGAATATGTTATAACAGTTCTTTGTTGATTGAACTGTTACATGATTATTTGCAGTAAAAAGTAGGGTTATAATTACTTTACATTAACATAACAGTACGAATGTGTTCTGTTGCCTTTGTAGATGCTTTTGCACTATGAGCATACATTGACCTCAGTTGACCTTCTGATCTATGATGAGGGAGGCTTGAAAACGTTATCCTCCTTTTTTTAGATTATGTAGAGCAGAGCTTTATCTATCTTTTCATGATCCTAAATAGACATTTTAATTTTATATCCAGGCATTGTCATGAGTATAAAGTGTTGTTCATTATCTGCTGCTTAGATATATAGCATTGTATGTATGTTGTATATGTTGGTGGTAATGGGTGCATTATTAAGATAAATGAAGCTCAGGTGTGAGCACCTCTTTAAATTTTAATTACCCTCCACCAGACCGGCCTCCCTGAGGAAGCGGGCATGCGCAAAACCGGTAGGGGCCACAAGGGGAGTGTTCTGCACTTATGTGTTTGGAAACATGCTTGCTTCACTGAAATTTCTGGAAGCAAATAAAATATTAACAGAAGAAATGGACTGTGGTTGGTGCTCTTATTTTTACTTTGAATGTTGAAATGCGATGTAATGAGCACGTCTTGTTTCGGAGCACACTTTTTATTGTTTCAATCATCTGGATGTGTGCCAGATCCTCTGCCTTCAATAGAGTACAAGGTATCCAGCCATCTCTGCTCCTGTCACTGCATCTCTTCTCTCATCTGCTGCTCTTGTCACTGCATCTCTTCTCTCCTCTGTGCTTCTAAACGTTGAAGCTCTTTTTCTTTCTGCTTCTCCATCTCTTTTTGCTACATAGCCCACCATTTGAAAAAGTCCATCAGGCTTTCAGGTTCTGTCCCTGCCTGTTCTTTTTCCATAACTTGTGCTGACTGTACAATCTCAGCTTGGACTTCTGTGTCTGCTAGCTTGGCTGCCATTCTCCTGGTAACCACTCCCGAACTTGCTGCTGCAGAATCCATACCTTTCTCTGTGCTTCCCTGGTACTAGGTCCAGTACCCACCCACAAAACTCCTGTCTTAGGGTATGCACGGCGTAAATTCCACTTAGGCTAACACCATCTGTCATCGAGGCACAGGCTAGAAAGCATAGGAAAACAAGGAGCAGTTGTAGAATTCACCAAAAATTATTTATTTACACTAGCAGTGTCATAAAATAAATGTGTTCAGTATAACTATTTACAAAAGCAAAATAAAATAAAGTTTTCTTTCAGTCTCTATGTCTCTTGTTCTCCAAAACATTCTTGCAGTCGCAGCTTAGCTCTTTTATAAGTCTTTTCAACCCCCATTCTCAGCAAGCATCCTGTTCTTGTAAGTGTTCTGTTCTTATAAGTTTCAGGAGCTGCTAGAACACAGTGTGCTTGCTGAGGCCACCACAGCTTTTGCAAAAGGCTCAAAGATTCGCACTAAGGTAAACTCTAGCTTCCAACAGCTTTTTGCAGTCATCTCAAATTATAAATATATACATTTCAACAGTAACACTATATATTTTCTAAACAAAGATCCCAACATCAGTTACATTTCCATACAATGATTTGTTCAGATCTTTATATTAGCAGATATGCAAGGAGGACTGAGAGACAGTGTGATCCAAAGAATTGTGAGATTGTCAGGGTGATCAAATCCAAAGTCTCACAGGAAAATTTGGTTGCACAACCAGACAGACAAATAGACAGGAAAGGACAGAAAATATCCTTGCACTTAAACGCTTTCTCATAACAACTGGGACAGGGTCCTATTTCACCCTGTCACATCCCTCCCCCCAAGAGGAGAGCAGTCCTCTAGCTGCTCAATCCTCTCTGCTCCTTGCTGACCCCCGGTGGCCGAGGGTCATTCCTGAACCCGGGTCACCAGTGTGACACAAGGTGTAGTGACCAGCGCCTCAAACTCCAGTGCCACCAGGCTGGGGATGAGTTATTAAATGAAAAAAATGGCAAGAGGAGATGACAGCCAGCCATGGAGGCGGGTGGGTGGTTTACTCCCCCCACACACACACCACACACACAGGTACACAAATACCGAATACCAAATTTCTGAATATTTGGGGCACCTAGTATGAATATGTGGCCAGATATTCAAATTAAGGTTTTTGCAAACCCCCAGTTGTGACATTGACAGAAACATAGAAACTGACGGCAGTTAAGGACCACTTGGCCCACCTAGTCTGCCCATTTTCCCTACCTACTGCTATACAATAGATCCTCTTTGATCTCACGCGTTTATCCTCCCTTTCCTATTGTTAGGGTTCCCTTGTGCTATCCCATGCATTCCTGAATTCCCATACCATTTTTGCCGCCCCCACGTCTGTTGAGAGGCTGTTCCATGCATCCACCACCCTTTTTGTGAAAAAATACTTTCACACATTCATGCCTCCAGCTCCTGTGACTGCCATGACTAATCTCTTTACTTCCACCTGGTTGCCTTTGTTTTTCTGCTGCCTGCCTTTTTGCCCCACCACCCAGCACCTGCCTCCATTACTGCCCATCTAATGCACTTACCACTGTCGGCCTCTTGATAAAGCCCTTAAGCTGCTACACCCTGCCCAATCCCACCCTGCTCTTTTCTCTCCCCACCTCTCATGTCCCTTTTGCCTGTCTGTATCCACCTCCCACATCTCCTTGACCTCTGTGTATCCACTTTCGTGTGTTTTCATGTAAGAAACCCTTGTAATAACATGTTGCAACCATCTGTGTTATTGATTGCTCTATACTGTAATTGAAACTCTATGACTGTACTCACTGATGTGGAACCTCTGTAAAAGAGCCCAGGCTCAAAGGTACTTTGTAATCCTAGACTCAAATAAAAAGATAAATAAATAAAACCCCCTGAGTCTACCCCCTTCTAGCCTCATATCATGACCCCTTGTTCTTGAACATCTTTTTTTTCTGAAAGATGCTACCCTCTTGTACCTTATTTATGCCCTTGAGGTATCTGAACGTCTCTGTTATATCCCCCCACTCTCTCCTCTCTTCCAGGGTATACATATTGAGGTCCGTCTCTCCTTATATGACTTTTGGTGCAGACCCTGCTCCATTGTTGCCCTTCTCTAAACTGCCTCTGCTCTGTCTATATCCTTCTGGAGATGCGGCCTCCAGAACTGGACGCAGTACTCCAGATGGGGTCTCACCAATGTTTTACAGTGGTATCACCACTTCCTTTTTTCTGCTGGTGACACCTCTCCATATGCACCCCAGCATCCCACTGACTCTCCCCACAGCCTTTTCACAATGCTTGATCACATTTAGGCTATCAGATATGATTACCTCCCAGGTCCTTTTCCTGTTTGATGGTCATCAGTACCCCCCCAATCATGTACTCCTCCCCTGGCTTTCTGTGCCCCAAATGCATGATTTTACACTTCTTTGCATTGACTCTTAGCTATCACACTCTTGACCACTCATCCAGCCTTGCTTAGGTCCCTCCTCATTCCTCCCACCCCGGAAGGTCAACCCTGTTGCAGATCTTAGTGTTATGTGGAAAGAGATATACCTTCTCTTCCAGCCCTCTGCAATGTCACTTTTGAAGACATTAAAGAGGACAGGCCCCAGAACTGATCCTTGTGGCACCCTGCTGGTCACCCTCCTCTCATCAGAATGAACTCCGTTTACCACCATCCTCTATGTTCAATCCCTTAACCAATTTCTGACTTAGTTTATCACCTTGGGACCCACTCCCAGGCTGCCCAGCTTGTTTACAATCCTATGCGGAATGGTGTTGAAGGCCTTGCTGAAATTTAGGTAGGCCATATCCACCACCCCTCCCTGGTCTATTTCCCTGGTCATCCAGTCAAAGAAATATATCAGATTTGTTTGTGTAACCCCCTTGTTACCCAGGGTTACTAGAATCCCAGTAATACCTAGTGGTAGGCAGGGAAGGCAGCTTGTGAAACTCCAGTTAAATGGGTTTCACACTGTCTCACTCTGCTCTCAGTCTCAGCTGAGACTGAGGGATGACATCACCATAGAACTATCACAGCTGCATGAGCCACAATGGAATCTGCAGCAAGGGAGTTGGAATAGAATGTTGGGAGGTTTGAACAGAGTTTGTAGTCAGTTGGTGTTGGGAGCTTGCTGAGGAAGCAGCACAGCAGCTCAGTGTAGGCTCTTGGAGCCTCAGCCCTGACAGAGGGCTACTTTTAGGTAAAAAAGGATGTGTGTCTCCACCAAAAGAGAGACACAGAAGATAATTGAAGTGGTGGAGACCGCTGATTTGGGTCTCAGTGTTCTCTCCCTCCAGGGGTGGGGGCAGGAAAGGGTTTTCCTGCAAATTCCAGGGACAACCCCCTGGTTCTGCTACTAATGGAGAAGCTGCCTATTTGTTCCAGAGTTTTTGGGAGAACAAGAAGACTTGTGAGTCGCCTGTGGGGCACCTGCAACCGGAGGGTGAGTGTCTGCTCTTCTTGAAAGGGCCTATGTTTTTCACCCTGGGATTTGTGTGACATGTGGGGACTGGACTACTGAAGTAGTGGAAGGCCTAGAGTAATAGGCTTAGCCAAAGAGTAAAAGTAGGTTCAAGTCCAGTGCTTATGGGGAAATCAAAATGATATGTAGAGGAGATGTGACATACGTCTACCCAGGAATCTACATTGTCAAGCTTTCAGTAAAGGAATTGTTTAGTTTCCAGAGAAATGGCCGGGTATGGACTGTGGGAGCTGGAGGTGGGAGACCCCCCATCTTTAGTGACCAGGTCCACCTCTATGGATTTGCTCTGTAGATTTCTACTTTGCTTCAGGCACTTGGCCAGTGATGAGGGAAGTACCCAGACATGGGATTGGAAGGAAAATTCCCTTTAGGAGTCGAAGGCTCTAGTGTGGTTTGGGGAGCCACAACAGGATAATTGGTTCATTTCCCAAAATGGACCTTGGATCAAGTGGCCGGCGGGGGAGCCAGGCCAGTGGGGAAAATCCAAGTAGTGTACAATTTGGGCTGTGTACCCAAAGCTGCATGCAAGTCCGGGCTGTGTGCCTGGTGGGTTCAGAGCCTGAGGGCTGGAAATAGTGAAAAAGTGTTCTGTTGTCTCTAATCTGCATTACCAGGAATGTAGCCCCGTGGGGGTCCGTCTATGCTTTGTTTGTTCAGCTTGGATGTGAATAAAAGCCACACTGTAGAATCCCATTCCTGGTTCTGGACATTACAGTTATTGCTTCCTGTGTTCGGATTTATTTGGGTGCCCCATGCAGAGTAGCCAAACCTAGGCCCCCTGTGCCGAGTAACCTTATCCTCCCCGAACCCAGTCCCCACCAGGTACTGCTGTCAGCTTCAACGGCATGCCACCTGTCATTTTGGCAAAAAGGCAGGAGTGAGGGGTTACAAAAATGGAGGCACCGCTTTGGATTTTATTCTGGGAGGGAAGGTGCTCGGGCAGGGGGCTAGCGTTTTGGCTATCTGACAGTGGGTAGCCCAAAAGCTGAAGCAATTTACTAAGTGTGTTGCTGTGTGCTGTGGATCTTATGCTGCTGTTTAAAATACCAACTGTTTACCAAGGAGCAGTAAAGCCAAAGAGTGTGCCCTTGTCCTGCATCAAATTGTTTACAGCAATTTTGCCTGCTTTTAAAATGAACTGTGGTAAAGAAAAGTGTGGAAGACTAGGGGTAGCAACAGGAAAATTGTGCCCTGGATGTTGGAAATGCTTTTTGAATGAAAAGAGAGACTTGCAGGTGTAAATGGCTATGTTAAATGGCTGAAATGGGCTCCCGCCATGGAGTCAGTTGAAAAAAAAGTTGCATTCTGCAGTTTAAATTTGCCTGCTCGACCATCGCCGTGAGGAGAAGAGCCCTCGCAAGGAAGAAGAGGCTCATTTGCATGGTGTTGTGTGATTGGTCAGGCTGCAAACAGTCCCGCCCCTCAGCCAGCTCTACAGTGACTGCCCCAGCATTCGAGAGGGAGTGTGAGTGGAGTGCGTGTACTGGCTGGTGGAGGAGCGTCGCGGAGTGTTAAAATCGCTGTAAACCTTGTAAAAATAGACTTTGCTGTTCAAAATCGGGCTCAACCCACTAATCAATCGTCGGAATTGCAAACGTGGTGGTCGAGAAGACGATCGGCAGGACTGCCCGCCCGTTTTTGTTCTGAGGCCTCCAAGAACTGGCTGCAGGCCGTTTTTCCCCATCGCAGCAAACTGCTACTGATAACAGTAAGTAACAACTTGGAAACTGCTCAATCAGTGATTTTCTGCCCTATGCCATATAAATGTGTGTGCTGCAGTGTAGTCGCTTTGCAAGTAACGACTGTGTCAAGTCCTGCCAGCAAGTGCAAGTCTGTTAAGCCATTGACTGTGTGCATAGTAATGAATTCAGCCTCAGTTTAAAGTTTGAAGCCAGAGAGAGACTGTGAGTTGTAACCAAAGTGCAGCACTAGTGTTAACAGGCAATCCTGTGCTTAAAAACCTGAAGCTTTAAGGGACTGGTAGTCAAATAAATGTTTCCAGCATGTAAAAAGTCAGTGGAAAATCAAGTAAATGTGTTTAAAACAAGAACAGAGCAAGTTTGAGCAGTTTGAGCAAAAGTTATCAGTAGTGTGTGTAAATCGGGTGCGCAGTGGCTTGACCCAATTTCTGAATGTTGATGCACAGGAGTGCTGCCGCCGTCATTACAGGGTGGGGTAGTAAAGTAAACACAGCAGCAGAGGAACCATTTTAAAACTAAAGAAGGTGTTCAATAAAGTGGGACTTTCAGTTACAGTGAACTTCTGTTTGTTTTTCTGCAGTTATGGCCTCAGGACCAGCTCGTTACCCGGATCATGCCCGGGTTGCAGTAACAGCAGCAGTGAATAGACTGAGGGATATTGAAAAGTGGTGCTATGGAGGACAACTGCCTCCTCATGTGGCGGTTCCTGGTTATCCAGTGCATGTATGTCAAATATGCTTGAGAGCTGGAAGGGACGTCTTCATGATTCCTCACTGTGCTGGAAAGCCTAGAAAAATATGGCTTTTATAAAGCGCCTCAAATTCATTTGGCTCCCACATGGACAAAGGTTCAAGAATCTGCAGTTGGCAGGACACAGCATCAGGCGGAGCCTGTGGAGGAAGGCCCCTCGGGGGAGTGTGGCACAAAGCTAGAGGGTGCAGAGTTAGAGACAGAATCAGAAGTTGAAGTTCTGGATGCTGGATCCCAGAAGGAAAGTTCGGATAAAGCATCAATAGACTCCTGGAGGGGGGGGCCTAGCCCAAGTCTCTTAGGCGAAGATGAGATGCGGGAGGCCTTTGAGTGGGAGGTGTCGACCTCCACGCCTAGTGATTAGTGGATAGTCTCAGGAGTGAGGACGACTGCTCACTCCTGGGCTCAGATCCTCAGTGAAGAGTAAGATGAGGGGGAACCTATGTGGCCTTGTGAAAAAGGAACTGGTACACAGCCTCAAGATCTTGCCTCGGAGGAATGCATGGAAGAGAGTGGTGATGCCACTGCCCTGGCTTTGCAAGAGGAAGAAGTCAGGGATCCATTTCTAGTTTCTTTAAGGATGCGAAGCTGGCAGAACCAGGACTGGCCACCCCCAAGCCAGGCCAGCGGTCTCAGGTTGACCAAAGCAAGTAAAGTGGAGAGACTGGTTCGTAGGAAGGTGAATGAGATCTATGGTATGACCTTTCCTACCTTTCCTCGGAAAGTCTGGGAGGAGATTGAGAACAGCAGGAAATCCTGGATCTGGGGCGAAGCGATGAAAAGTGTGCATCCTGGGGCCAACAAGCATGTAAAGAACAGACTGTTTCACAAAAAGTATACGAGGTGGAAGAGAGGCAGGACACTGTTTATAGACAGAGTGCAAATAGTGGATGGAGATGGACATGAAATCTCTCACTGTGTGAATTATGTGAGCCCAGACGGGGTAATAATTCAAGCTCCTGACCCCCCGGTACTATTGGCCTCAGTGCAAGGACCTCCCAGCAAATGTGCCTGTGCCTACTAAATGGAAAGCCGAGCAGTGGTAGTCAATACTGCCACACCAGATTGTGAAGTGCCTTTTCTGATCCGCCAATATGGACATCCAGGACTCAGGTGCCCCACATTCATCAGTTCTACAGTGTACTGGCCTTTCCAGAATCCATCGACTGGCCCACCAGATGACTTCAGATCCAGAGAGGACACCAGCCCAGCTGTATCCTGAGCCATTGCCTGGTAATCGGATGACATCGGACCAGCTGTTTTCTTTTTGTTCCTGTTCTAAGGTTCCATCTCCAGAGAGGACATCAACCCAGCAGTTCCCAGATGTGCCCTCCTGTGGTTCCCGGAAGATGTCCGCCCAGCTGTATCGGAATAAATGCTGCCAGGGAGAGTCTTCGTCAGAGGTGCAGGTCGGTGCAAAATTTTCCATTCTACAAGGGGCTGGTAAGTCCGAACTTTTCTATCTTTATGACATTGCAGTACACACCCTACACTAGCAGACTCCAAAATGTGTGAACTGTCCTCAAAGACTCTCCCCTTCGGGACTTTGGCCTGTTAGAACTGTGCTTCACCGGGCTCTGGTCCAAGAGAGACTCTTTATTGTACTAGCCTTCAGGCATTGTGGTCACTAGTTGGGACTTTTAGGGCACTCCATCCCCCCCAAATGTGTATTGTAAATAATGTCGTTGTTTTCTAATGTAAATACTGTTTTTCTATCTTTTCTAAAAAAAAAAAAACAAATCTTTTTGGGATTCTTCAGTGTTTTGATGGTAGGGGTTTTAGGTAGACTGTGTATGCAGATTAGGAGGTGTGTTGTCTTTCTTTTTCTTGCAGGTGTTCCTGGAGAAGACAGAAGAGAAGAAAAGAAGAGGAGGAGGGGCTCATCGGAGTTCCTCAGTAGTACTTTAGTGTGTAGTGATTTAAAGTACTGTGGTGTTGTTATTGTTGTTGTTACTGTATTAACCCTTTCCTTCCACAGGTGTGGTTGTGGGGGTAGGGAGGAGGCAGTAAAGTGGTATAAAATGTGGTATTATTCTTGGTGTGTGGTTGCAGGTTGCCCAAGGCTGGGGAGGTCCCCGGGTTGTTTTGTTTTTTGGGGTATTAATTTAGAGGCAGATAGGTTTTCCCTAGAGGGCTAGGGGGGATAGACAGACTGTGGCCCTGACCTGCAGTAGGGGTTGCAGTGCTGAGCTATTACGGCTATGCTCTGGACAGTTCTACCAGAGCTACTAGGTGTCCATAGTAAGTGGATAGGGTAGATGCTGATATGTCAGCTAAAGGCCTCTAGGCCCTTAGTGTTGCCTCCCTGTGCTTGCACATGGTAGGAGGGGGCCTGATCACCCCCCTCCGCAGGTAGCACATAGGGTGGGATGGCCTAAGGCCGGGTAAATAATGACTGTGGACAGTCATTTTCCTGGTCAAGGGCGAGTGTAACCCTCTTGTTACCCGGGGTTACTAGAATCCCAGTAAGACCTAGTGGTAGGCAGGGAAGGCAGCTTTTGAAACTCCAGTTAAATGGGTTTCACACTGTCTCACTCTGTTCTCAGTCTCAGCTGAGACTGAGGGATGACATCACCATAGAACTATCGCAGCTGCATGAGCCACAATGGAATCTGCAGCAAGGGAGTTGGAATAGAATGTTGGGAGGTTTGGACAGAGTCTGTAGTCAGTTGGTGTTGGGAGCTTGCTGAGGAAGCAGCACAGCAGCTCAGTGTAGGCTCTTGGAGCCTCAGCCCTGACAGAGGGCTACTTTTAGGTAAAAAAGGGTGTGTGTCTCCACCAAAAGAGAGACACAGAAGATAATTGAAGTGGTGGAGACCGCTGATTCGGGTCTCAGTGCCCCCTCCCTCCAGGGATGGGGCAGAAAAGGGTTTTCCTGCAAATTCCAGGGACAACCCCCTGGTTCTGCTACTAATGGAGAAGCTGCCTATTTGTTCCAGAGTTTTTGGGAGATCAAGACTTGTGAGTCACCTGTGGGGCACCTGCAACCAGAGGGTGAGTGTCTGCTCTTCTTGAAAGGGCCTATGTTTTTCACCCTGGGACTTGTGTGACATGTAGGGACTGGACTACTGAAATAGTGGAAGGCCTAGAGTAATAGGCTTAGCCAAAGAGTAAAAGTAGGTTCAAGTCCAGTGCTTATGGGGAAATAAAAATGATATGTTGAGGAGATGTGACATACGTCTACCCAGGAATCTACATTGTCAAGCTTTCAGTAAAGGAATTGTTCAGTTTCCAGAGAAATGGCCGGGTATGGACTGTGGGAGCTGGAGGTGGGAGACCCCCCCCATCTTTAGTGACCAGGTCCACCTCTACGGATTTGCTCTGTGGATTTCTATTTTGCCTCAGGCACTTGGCCAGTGATGAGGGAAGTACCCAGACGTGGGATTGGAAGGAAAATTCCCTCTAGGAGTCAAAGGCTCTAGTGTGGTTTGGGGAGCCACAACAGGATAATTGGTTCATTTCCCAAAATGGACCGTGGATCAAGTGGCGGCGGGGAGCCATGATCTAGGGAAAAACCAAGTAGTGTACAAGTCAGGCTGTGTGCCCAAAGCTGCGTGAAGTCCGGGCTGTGTGCCTGGTGGGTTCAGAGCCTGAGGGCTGGAAATAGTGAAAAGTGTTCTGTTGTCTCTAATCTGCATTACCAGGAATGTAGCCCATGGGGGTCTGTCTATGCTTTGTTTGTTCAGCTTGGATGTGAATAAAAGCCACACTGTAGAATCCCATTCCTGGTTCTGGACATTACAGTTATTGCTTCCTGTGTTCGGATTTATTTGGGTGCCCCTGTGCAGAGTAGCCAAACCTAGGTCCCCTGTGCCGAGTAACCTTATCCTCCCCGAACCCAGTCCCCACCAGGTACTGCTGTCAGCTTCAACAGCATGCCACCTGTCATTTTGGCACAAAGGCAGGGGTGAGGGGTTACATTTCACATGACCTTCTTGATGTTAATCCATGCTGCCTAAGATCCTGTGTGATCTGTTGGATTCAAGATATACCACAATCCTTTCCTTTAGCAGTGATTCCATTAATTTCCCTACCACCAAGGTCAAGCTGACTGGCCTGTAATTGCCAGCCTCCACCCTGCTTCTACTTTTGTGGAGAGGGACTACATCTGCCCTCCTCCAGTCCTCTGGAACCATTCCCATTTCCAGCGATTTGTTGAACAGGGTTGTCAGTGGTGCTGAGGGCACCTCTCTAAGCTCCTTTAATATTCTTGGATGTATCCCATCCAGCCCCATTTCCATGTCCACTCTGTTTTGCAAGGTCCTTTAGGACACTCTCCTCTGTAAATGGACTGATGTCCACCTCACTTCCATTGATGCTCCTGTCGCTTAACTGAGGTCCCACACATTCCCCTTCTTCTGTGAAAACCGAACAAAAATATTTGTTTAGGATTACTGCTTTCTCCAGGTTCCCCTCCACAGACTCCCCTCCTTTCTCGCCCCAGGAATTCTGCAACATTCCTAACTCTTGCAATCAGCCTTTGAGATAGAACTGCCTGGAGATAAAATGTATGCTAATGTTAGAATACTCATTGACTCGTGCCACTTTTCAAATGCTGCCCTTATCAACCGCCTATATTCTAATGCTTCAGATTTCATTCTCCGCCTGCAAGACCAGAAGCCTCAAAGACCTCTCCTCATCAGTCGTTGTCTAAACTTGAAAAAAAAAGTATTTTACTTATTTTTTCTTTTGCTGCCTTTGTCTTCTGTATTTCTTTAGTTAACCACTAGTTTAGTTTTTGGTTATTTTTCTTGGTTTCTCACAGTTCACTATAACCTAGGAGAAACTGGGACAGTTTTTAATTAATTTCAGAGTTTTTTGACTAAAATTCCATTAGTTTTAGCTTTATTTTTCTAAAGTTATTATCTTTAAGAAACCGCTAAACCCGGTTACAGAACCGATAACTTCAGTTCCTTTTGCATCTGTTCCCGGTTCTGATCAGAACATCCACTGAGTCCAGAACCGACTGCAACCACAAATAAACATTTAAAATTTTAAAAACTTCTTTGCGGTTCCTATTTTTTGTTGGTTCTTATAATGTCAGAAAAACCTAAGAAGAGAACTGGTGAACCTGGTTTTAAAAACTGTATTCAGTGTGGTGAAGTGTTTGTCAAGGTAGACAAACACTCCTTTTGTGTTGTCTGTCTTGGATAGGAACATTTTAGAGTTGACTATCAGATATGCAAAACTTTTCCTGAAAAGATGGTGAATAAGCATCTGGAAAGGTTTAAAAAGAAGTTTCCTATGCCTGGGGGTCCCCTTGAGCTCTGATCAGCCAAAAAAACCCTCCTGCAGGTGGAATTGCATAGCCTGTACATGCTACCCCTGATAAGGGTACCCAGGCTGCTGGCAAGAGACCTAGTGAATCAGTTGACTCTCTGGTCCCAGCAAAAAAGACCAAGAAAACCAAGCACACTGAATCCCCTGCAGAACAGCATTTGAGGACTTCTGCTGTGCTTACTGCTATGCCTTCACCACAAGACATTGCCAAGGCATTTAGGGTGATTCAGGGGCTGCTACCTACCCCTGGCCACCAGGCTTTGGTTCAGACCCCTCCTAAGCAAGCAACAACCTCTGCCCAGCCCCCACTCCAGCAGCAGTTGGAGTGTGAGGTCTATGGGGAATTTGAGGAGGAAGAAGGAGAACCTATAGAGCCAGAAGTCTCCCCTGACCAGGAGTTTGGCTCCCCTCCCATGACAGCAGAGAATTATTCTTCTCACTTTTCCTTTGTGAGAAGGATGGTGAATGCCTTAGACATAACCACCAGTGAGGTTATAGAGGATGAAGAGGAAGTAGAGTATTTAGAGATGATGGGGCTGACACCCACTAAGAAACTTCTGCTTCCAATAAACAAATTATTTAAAAAAAGATGTACTAAAGATTTTGCAAATCCCCAACTATGTTCCTCCTTTGGATAAAAGGTTATTTATTTATTTATTAGAATTTTGGATAAATATATTTGAGCCAATTAGATAAAAAGTATCAGTTGGACAGGGAGGAAGCTCAATTTTTGTTCATTCACCCTGACCACCAGGGGGTGGTACAAACTGCAGCCTGTGATAGAGCAAAGATACCCTTATCCTCTCGTCCTCCTGACAAGGACTCCAGGGAACTAGAATTAGACAGTACGGCCAAAAAAGGTTGTCTGTCTGCCTCTTTGGCTATCAGACAAGCCAACTACCAGGCCTATGGAGCCCAGTACCAGAATTCCCTGTGGCAGTCTGTCCTGGCTATGTCAGACAACGCTCCAGGTAGCCTGTCAGCAGATTTGGCTGAGACTGCCAGGTTTGGGCTGGACGCAGCTAAATATCAGTTCCAAATGGCTGCAGACACTAATGATACTGCTGCCAGGTGGATGGCAAACACAGTTACTCAGAGGAGGTTTGCACGGTTAAGAGCCACAAGCCTCAGTCAGGATACCCAGACCAAGGCCATGGATTGCCCTATGGAGGGTAACTCCCTATTTAGAGACAAGGCAGAGGCCTATATGAAAAAGGTGGATGAATACAAAGCCACCTACGGGAGTAACTCTGCCAAAGAAAGGGCTTCCCCCTCCGCTAGGCCCTATGGGTAGATCTTCTTACAGCAGGCCATTTTTCCAGGCCCAGGCTGTTCCACAGCCCCAGCAGTACCCCCAGCAGACAGGGTACTTTAGGGACTGAGGCAGAAGGGGATCCAGACGAGGTTCCCAGGCTGGTCAAGCCCAGCCACTGCCCAAACAGACTCCCTGACCTGTTTGCCAAGGCCACCTCCACACTACCAGTAGGGGGCAAACTAGCTCACTTTATCTAGGCATGGAAACACATTAGCACAGACAAGTGACTACTGGAAGTAATGAGTCAGGGTTTGTCCCTGAACTTCAAATCCTTCTCAGCTCTCAGAACCAGAGTGTTCAAGCCAGCCTCCAGTGCAGAGAGGAAGCTTCTGGAAGAAGAGGTTCAAAACCTGCTGTTGCCAAAAGTGGTGGAACCAGTTCCTCTACAGTAAAAGGGAAAGGGTTTTTATTCAAGATATTTCCTCACAACAAAGAACAAGCATTTGTCAATGCCGGAGTTTGTCGTTGGAATCGCTGTTGGTATGCACCGATTGGCAGGACTACAGTTCCCAGCAGAAAGAACAAGTTATGCCACCAAGTTCAAATTCCCATTGAAATACAATGAGTGCATGCCTGTTTCCTCAATTCATGATCTGGCTTTGAAGAGTGATGATGTGTCTGCGGTTTAAGAGAAGATGAGGGCACTGGAGCTCCACCATGAGTTGATGGGGACGTTATGGTTAGAAACCCTAATGCCCCTGGCATTTGTTGGTATTTCCACTACAAATTTTCAACATGGCCTTTTGTGACCCCCACTTCATGAAAGCATTAGGGACCTCTGCTCATGAACAGTAGCACTGTGATTTTGTTAATCTGTCCTGAACATTGATTTCTCACAGTGACTGTGCCGTTCTGCACCAGATGTGTGAAAACACAGTTTGGGCAGGATGTGAAAAATGACAGCTGTGCCATTCATAGGGACGTGTGAAGAGATGGCAGTGCTAAAAATCTGGAGTGAAAATATTAACAATGCTCGAACGTACTAGTGAATGTGGAAACTGCACAACACACGCTTGTAACAGTCATTTAGTGGAATTATTTTTCCAAAATTTCAACATAGGCATTTTGTGATCTCTGCTCATGAACACTGTCACTATGATTTTCTTAATCTGTCCCGAACATTGATTTCCCACAGCGACCGCGCTATTCTGCACCGGAAGTGTGAAAACACATTTTGGTCAGGATGTGAAAAATGACAGCTGTACTGTTCACAAGGAAGTGTAAAAAATTGACAATGTTGAAACTCTTGAGTGAAAATATTACAAATCCTCGACATTATGAGTGTGCGTGGAAACTGTGCAACGCGCGCTCGTAACATCGTAACGTAGCGTCAGGGATTTTGCTTGGTAGAAGGTTGGGTTCTTTTTCTTTCTTGTTTCCTAAGGGCTAGCAGGGTATTGTTTTGGGGGCTGCTGGAGGTTTGAAAACTGGTTTGGTGGCTGTAAGTGGGCTCATTTTGTGGATGTTTTCACGTGTAGCGGCTGCGCTTGGTGGAGCCTATTTCTTCATTTAAAACCTATTTGGTGGGATTTGCTTGGGCCTGGTTCTTTGGCTGCTGGGCTTGGAGGAGACACAGGGCTGATACACTCTCTCTCGAGTCAGGTGTCTGCCCAAGACCTGCCCTCCCCACCAGAATTCTGCTAATTTATAGGGGAACACTTGCCTTCAATTGAGGAAAGGCTGCAGGTGCAGCTCATGTAGTTCTAGCCACTGGGGTTGGATTTAAAGGCTGGGAGAGGAGCTTAGGGAGTTGTTCATTCCCCTTATAAGTTTAATGTGTTGTACTGCACCTAGTAACAGGGTTACTGGTGTACAGTGGAACTGTCTCTAAGATTAGTGGGTGACCTGATTAGGCAGTAGGGTATATCTTGGACTAGGGGGGAACCTGGTGACTCACCCAAGGAAACCTATTTGGAAGGGGATGGAACCACACGTCATTAGGGCCGGCATCTTTGGGAGGGTGGTGGGGTGCACAGGGTGTGGAGCAGCCATGATACTGGACTGGGCTTGGAAGTTCGGTGGTTGCCCAGTGTGCTACCAGCTGGCACAGCTTAGGGAGGAGGTTGCAGGGATAAGGAGACAGCTGGGGGAAGGGTGGTATGGTGGGAAGGGGCTGGGGATCTCCACAGGGTTGCACCAAGCACTGGGGTGGGGCATAGGGAAAGGAGTGCAGGAGAATACTCAGGGGTCACATAGGGATCCTGGCAGAGGGGGTCCAAAAGGACACTACCAAGGAAGCAGGCAGGTAACTGGGGACCTTCACAAAGGAGGGACGGAGGGACAACATTCTCAGGGAAGTAGGCAGATGGCCAGGGCTGGACAGAAGGAAGCAAGGCGGGGAGGTGGATCAGACCTTACACTCAGTAACTGCTTCAAATCTCTTCTTCTGCTCGAGGATGAGGGGGGTGATGTAGCCACGACAGGGGTGGTTAGAGACGGAAAGGGAGTGGGGGCGGGAGGCAGGGGCCAGATAGCAGGAAGAACAGGGGGGGACCTGGAATGCAGGAAAATGGGGAGCAGTGAATCAGAGCAGGAGGGGCAGGGGGAAGAGGGAGGAAAGCGTAAGGAGAAGGACCAGTTGGGGAGGAAGGTAAAGGAGAAGGACCAGAAGTACAAGGAGGATTCAGTAAAGGGAGCTGAGGGTTTAGGCCAGGGGAGCACAACGAGCAAGGAGGAACTAAATGGAGACAGGAAGGAAGGGAGGATGAGCCAGGCTAGTTTAGCAGATGGGGGAGAAGGACCAGTCGCAAGCAGTGAGGGGGGAATTAGGGTACAGAAGGATACTCAGGAGGAGGAGAGGCATAGGATTGGAGGGGAGGGGGTGGCCATGGTAAATAAGGAGGGGGTGGCATGTGGCACCCAGATAGGGGGAGGAACAAGATGCCGGCTGGGTGGAGGGGCCAGTAGAAAGGATGAAGGACATGGAAGGGGGATGGAGGAAAGAGCAGTCAGAGCGCCCTGTTGGGGATTCTATGATCAGGGGTATCAAATGGGATAGGGAGGAGAAGCCTGGCCAGTTAGAACAAGATGCTTCCTGGACTAACGGTGCACAGGGGCTAAGCACGAGTGTATCAGCTGGCAATGGATTGTGGGGTTCCCGGACATACTGGTCCACCTGGGTACAAATGACATTGAGGGAAATAGTGAGCTAGAGATACAGGCAAGATTCAGGGAGCTTGCTAGGTCTGCCATGACATAGGATGCACAGTTTCCTTCTCAGAAATCCTGCAGTGCCAAGGGCTAGTGGGGAACACAAAAGAAGATTAAGGAGATAAACCAGTGGCTCAGGGGTGGTGTGAGGCCAGAGGGTATGGGTTGATGGGGATTGGGGGACCTGGGAGGATAAGGGCTGTATGCTAGAGATAGACTCCATCTCAATTTGGAGGAGGGAATCCTTAAGTTGAAAATAGAGGTTCATTGGTGAAAAGTGGGGTTTAAACTTGTGAAGGGAGGGATGGGAGAAAAGGCTGTCAAGGGGTGCCGATAAGGAGGGACTCTGTCTCCACCCCCTGGGGAGCTGGAGGATTACGGAAAAGGCCGACTGGCAAAAGTGCAGACCAGGGAAAACAGAATCTCCATGGGAACACGAGCAGGGAAATGGAACTATAGGGAAAGGGTGGAAGGTAGTCCTGCTAATGCCAGGAGCTTGGCAGTAAAATGCCTGAGCTCCAGGCAATGCTAACTGAGGGAGCAGTGGATGTGGCAGCAGTCACTGAGACTTGGGCCACTGCAAGACATGACTGGGACCTGAACCTGGAGGGTTACACTATGTTCAGGAAGGACAGGGGAGGGAAGGGGAGGAGGGGTTGCAATGATAGTCAAAAACTGCATTGGCATGGGGGAGTAGAGGAGGCAGAGGGAACCGTAGAGGCGATTTGGGTCACCTTGATAACAAGGGGGGGCAAGAGAGTAAAAATAGGAGTGGTGTATAGACCCCCTGCCCTGGCAGAGGAGCTGGAGGACAGTCTGGTGGCAGATGTTGGGAGACACTGCAGACTGGGCAGAGAAACGGTGGTGGTGTTGGGGGACTTAAACATGCTAGGAACACACTGGGAGACTATGACATCCTCTGTGACCAGGAAACAGAGGTTGTTGGATGTCTTTCAAGACGCGTTCCTAACTCAGCAGGTGAGGGAACCGACCAGGGAGGCGTGGGTACTGGATGTGGTCCTGGCAGACAGTGACCAGATTGGGGCCTGGAGGTAAGGGACCCATTGGCGGGGAGTGACCATGCCACGGTCTGGTTCTGCCTGGACCTAGGGCGGGTGAAGGCTGCACAAAGCGGAGTAACCGACTTCAGGGGCGGATTTTAAGGAAATGGGAAGGATCCTTAAGGAGCATTTGGATGGGATTGGGCAGACATGGACGCTGATAGTAGGTGGAAATCATCAGGAGAGGGTGCAGGATGCTACCAGCACCTGTGCAAGAGTAAGGCGAAAATGCGGTGGGGCCCAAAACCTGCTGGTGGACAGGGAGGTCAGGAGGTGGGTGTGGAGAAAGAAGGCAGCCTATAAGCAATTCAAGTGCTCAAGAAGTGAAAGGGATTGAGGGGAGTATGAGCCGATAGGCTAGAAGGGCCACTAGGGTGGTGAGGGCGCTAAGGCAGGAAGGAGCAGAATCTGGCCAGGGGTGGGAGAGGGACAAGGGGTTCTTTAGATACATTGGGGAAAAATGAAGGGTGAAGGGGCAGATTAGCAGGATTAAATCGGGAGAGATGGGCACAAGACCTGGGGAGCAGGCTGAGGTACTAAATGAGTACTTCACCTCAGTTTTCACCAAGGAAAATGGGGTGCTGCATCATACATGGGAGGAGACAGAGATGCTGAGGAAGGGGGCCCTTACCGATCGGGGTCTGGGGATGGGGGAGGCATCACTGGTAGGAGGGGAGGCCTAGCAGGAGAAGAGGTACCGGAAGTAGAAATCACAGCAGAGCAGTGAGGGAAGCCCCAGCTCCCTTTAAGACGGAGAAAGCACGGGGCCAGATAAATTACATCCCAGAGTGCTGAAGGAACTTGCGGATGTCCTGGCGAAACCCCTGGCGGAGCTTTCACCATCTCTGAGGACAGGTGGAGTGCCCCAGGACTGGAAAGTTGCACATATAGTGCCTATCCACAAGGGGGATCAAGGGAGGTGGCAGGGAACTACAGGCCTGTCAGCCTGACATCGGGTGGTGGGCAAGGTGATGGAGGCATTGTCAAGGAGAGGCTGGGGGGACCTGGATAGAGTCAGGGTGCCTGGATGATGGGCAGCATGGATTCATCCGAGAAATCATGTCGAACAAACCTGGTGGAGTTCTATGACTGGGTGACGAGTGCCTTGGACCTGGGTAGACCAGTGGACGTCCTCTTTCTAGACTTCAAGCAAGGCATTTGACTCTGTTCCTCAAGTGGGCCTGTTGGATAAGCTGGGAGAAATGGGGTGGGGAACCAGATGATCAGATGGATAGGCAATTGGCTCCAGGACCAGACCCAGAGGGTTGTAGTTGGCGGGATAGTCTCATCCCCAAGGAGGGTCATTAGTGGGGTCCCACAGGGATCAGTCCTTGGGCCCCTTCTGTTCAACGCCTACATCTCTGACATAAGGACAGGAATCAGGAGTGAGATGAGTCTCTTTGTGGATGACTCAAACTGGGGCGGTGGTGGATGGGGAGGAGGGAGGTGGCCCTACAAGGGGACCTGGAGGCTCTGGAAAGATGGTCTAGAAAGTGGAAGCTGAGGTTCAATGCAGGGAAATGAAGGTACTCACCTGGGGCCAGAAACCCGGGCCAAGTGTACACCCTGGGGGAATGCTACAAGTCTCGATGACTGAGAGGGACCTGGGGTGGTGGTGGATGTCAAGATGAACAACCTGAGACTTGTAGGAGGGCAGCAGCCAAGCCAACAGGATGCTGGGATGCATCGCTAGGGATCACCTCCAGAAGGAGGGAAGTGATACTCCTCTGTATAACTGCTTGGTGAGGCGGCACCTTGAGTACTCGCGTGCAGTTTGGAGGCCACACTTAAAGAGGGACATTAACCTCCTGGTGAGGGTCCAGAGGAGGGCAACCAAAATGATTTGGGGCTTGGGGACAGGACCTATGAGGAGAGCTCGAAGAGCTAAATATATACACATTGGAAGAGAAGGGACCGGGGGACATGATAGAGGTCTTCAGGTACATGAAGAGGGTAAATAGGGAGGAACAGTCAGGGTGTTTTGGAAGGAGGAGGGGCCACTAGAGGCATGGGTGGAAGCTGGAGGGAAGATTCAGGAGAAAGGAGGAAGTGCTACTTCACTGAGAGGGTGGTGGAGCCATGGAATGCGCTGCCTAGGGGGCGGTGGAGGCAGAGACAGTGGAGGGGTTCAAGAGGGGTGGGGTGGGACAGGTACAGGGGAAGGGTTCTGGAAGCAAAATCCAATGCAGCAAGAATATCCGGAACTGGGAAGGGAGAAGCCAGAGAAGGCGAGGGGGGCAGCAAGGTAAGCACCCAGGGTGGGGGCTGACCAAACGAGCAGACACGAAAGACTGTTAGGCCTATTCTGCTGGCATTTTAGTATGTTAGTATGTTAACATAGTCATTCTATGGACTTTTGTCACCAATTTTTCAACATAGGCATTTTGGGACCTCCACTCATGAACAGTGTCACTGTCATTTTCTTAATCTGTCCTGAACACTGATTTCCCACAGCGACTGCGCTATTCTGCGCCGGAAGTGTGAAAACACATTTCGGCTAGGATGTGAAAAATGACAGCTGTACTGTTAATAAGGAGGTGTAAAAAATGCCAATGTTGAAAATCTGGAGTGAAAACATTACAAATGTGCGACGTTACAAGTGTGCGTGGAAGCTGTGCAACGCACACTCATAACACAGTCATTTTCTGGAATGTTTTCACCAGATTTGCAACATAGGCTTTTTGGGAGCCCCCCCTCATGAACAGTGACACTGTCATTTTGTTAATTGGTTCCGAAAGGTGATTCCGCGCAGTGACCATGAAATCACCTTTCAGGACCGAATAACCAGATGACAGTCACTGAATTCATGTGGCGGGGTCCCACGAACCCCATGTTGAAAATTTGGTGCCAAAAGTCACACAAATAGCCAAGATATGCATCAAAGTTGAAAAACTTAAATTTATGCCATTACACAACTTACCGGTATTTCTTCAGTTCGTGGTTGGCTTTTGAAGAGTGCAGACATGTTCCGGCCTCCACCGAAGATTGTCGCCCAGCTCCGGAGGTAAGTATGGGTGGGGGAGGTGGGTGAACAGAGGATGGGTGCGGGTTGGGGAGGGGCACTGCAGACTGCAAGGACCATTTCTGGTTTACAGGTTAAAAAATAAATCCAGCACGTGAAGTTTTTCTTTGTTAGCAGGGACTTTGGCATGCTGGGGTGGGCTCCCACGCCACCCAAATGTTTGTGGGACAAGAGCGAGGGGATTGGGCAACCCCTCGGCACACAACAAATGGGGGGCAACATTATGCCGACTGTGAGTGGGCTCCCCCATCAGCAAATGAACTGGGAAGGGGCATGTCAACAGGAGGATTGGGCACCTCCGTCAGCTTTCATGGGGACTGTAAGAGAAGGATGGCGATAGCCACCGCCATTTTAGTAAACTGGGAGGGGGCATGCTGACAGCCTGGGCTCCGCACATTCACACTGCAAGCTACAGCAGTCTGAACGTGCAGCCAGGAATGCAACAGTGTAGAAATGCAACATTGAAGGACTGAGCCACGCCACTATTGATGTGGCTCTGTCCTTTGAAAAGTTGTCCAACTCTGCCCCAACAGCCGAAAGGGAGTCATAACCAGCCTGCCGACTGATTTGCCTGCCACCGACCTGCTCCTTGAAACTGAGCTCTCCATTGGGCACACTCCTGCATTGCACCTCTTATAGCAATGAGTTTGTCTGCACCTGCACACCACGATGAATTCAAAAATTGGGAGTGGTGGCCTGTTCTAGACCTAAGACTTCTGAACAGGCTCCTGACAAAACCAAACTTCAAGATGGTGACCTTGGCACTAATATTGCTAACTCTCCAAAAAGGAGCTTGTTTGGTATCTTTGGACATAAAAGATGCTTACTTCCACATCCCCATAAGAGAGTCTCACAGAAGGCTGAGACTCCCTTCAGGTCGTTACCAGTTCTCAACCCTACCATTTGGTCTCACTTCCATTCCAAGAATGTTCACAAAGTAACTGGCAGTGGTGGTGGCACACCTGTGAAGGCTGGGTGTCACAGTATTCCCATACCTGGACGACTGGTTGGTGGTAGGAAACTCAACACAATGAGTAAGGGAACATTTGCAGCTCACCCAGGAACTTTTAGAGTCCTTAGAGTTTCTGATAAACCTTAAAAAAATCTGTCCTCGTACCTGCACAGGTACTGCAGTTCATAGGAGCAGAGCTGAATACCCTGGAGGGCAGGGCCTACCTGCCTCTGGACAGGGTCAGAAACATTTTACAGATTGCGGGCTCCTTCAAATTGAACAGACCAAAAACTGCAAAGCAGTTTCTCCAGTTATAGGGCCACATGGCCACAGCCATGAGCATAGTTCTGGTGTCCAGTTTCCAGACGAGGGACATTCAGTTCCACCTCAGGGCACAATGGTGCCAAAGGAGGGGTCCTCTCTCAAAGCTGATTCCAGTTACAAAAACATTACTACAGGCCCTCCAGTGGTGGAAAGAGGAAGCCAACCTAAGGAAAGAGGTTCCTTTTCAGCAAGCGTCCCCATCAGTGGTTCTCACAACAGATGCATCACTAGTGGGGGGCCCATCTTGGGGGGGCACACCACCCATGATATATGGTCAAGTGCAGAGTCACTTCAGCACATCAACACATTGACTCAGCAAAGTGGTGCTGCTGCCGCTTCAGACACAAAGATTGAAGCTATCAGCTCAGGGCTGAAATCACCCTTGACTTTGCCTCCAGAATTACTTTTTTTTTTTTTTACTTTTTATTTATAAAACTTTTATGCCATAATGCACAGAGCAATGCAATACATCATACACCTTTGAAGTAAATTGATATACAGATTAAAGAGTCATTGCTACCATTGGTACAAGAAACGGGAATACCTACTTATACAGCAGGCTACAGTATACATTTCTGTCTCAAATGGCTGATGCTGCCAATGCTTAAAGTGGAAAATTTCTAACCCATTACATCTCTAAACAATACAAAATCCATCTCTGTAGCTTTTATAATAAATACACGTAGCGTATATGCCAATAATCCTCCCAGTACCCTCCCCCAACCTCCAAACCCTATGAGATTGAAAAATCCCCAGTATAAACCAACCCTTTATACTCGTCATAAGAACAGCACCACAGCTAATGTCTTTATAATTAAACATTCTTAAACTTTGAATCAATCCTCTGAGAGGAAATGTTCCTGCTGCGTGGTGAAGGGTAGTAGTCCCATAATGCCCCACTGAATGAACAAAAAGAAACAAGGAATAGTTCCAACTCCAATATATCTGCAGAATGTATAACTGTCCAATAGAAAGTCCCAACAAGAAAAATGGTATACCGCTGCACTAAATTCATCAAACGCAAAAACTACTAATAATGTCCCAATTCCATAAAACAAGATGGAATCAATGAATAGCATACAGCTTATATTCAAGTGTCTCCCAGCTCAGACTCCGAAGATGAATCCCCCTCTCTCACGGCTCTTTCTGTTTCCAGCTTGTCCACGAGTTTTGCTGTTTCCTTAGGATCTATGTAGATGTATGCCCTCCGACCTACTGTAACATGGAGGTGGGCTGGCATGAGGAGGTTATTTGGAATGTTCTTTACCCTCAGACGGTGTCGAACAGCATCGAAACTTTTTCTTTTCTGCCGGGTGGAGTAGGACAGATCGGAGAAGAGCAGAGCCCTGGACCAATCCAGATTTCATTTTTTTTTATTATGGGCTGCTTGCAATATTCTGTCCTTGACGGCCGTGGAAATAATAGACAACATGATTGTCTTTGCACCCTCAGTTGGGCCACCAGCTCTCTGCTGATTTATTCTATAAGCCTGGACCACCTTTCCTTGTAAGTCCAGACCCAGTGTCTCCGTTGGCCAATTAGCCAGGAACATGAGCAGGTCTTCTCCCTCCACTCCCTCCAGCATTTCAAGCACATGAACATTAATTACTCTTGTTAGATTTTCCAAGTGTTCCAGATGTGCTCGTAACAGGGCTTGTTCTTTTACACAAGTCAGTGCTGTGGCCTGGGCTCGCTTTGAGGATCGTTCGGCCACCTGCACTGTATCTACCACACCATCCAATTTTTGCTCCACATTCACCATACGTCGTGGTAGGTGTCCACTTTTTTGTTGATCTGTTGGACCATTTTGGTTAGGCTCAAAACCGCTGATTGGAGAGATTTCAGCAGTGCCGGTTGGAGCTCCTCTGTATTCTGCTCCGTGGATGAGAAGGCCACAGGAGCAGACGGCAGTTTAGAAGCCCCACCACATGGAGCAAAGAAGTTAGCTTTGGTGTTTTGTATTTTTTCAGCCCATACTGAAACTCCAATCTCCCAAACTGGGCATGACACTCCAGGGAACAAATATCAGAAGGTTTAGGGCAAGTTTAAGTGGTTAAAGTAGTAAAAATAGCACAAATTCAGATGTTGGATTGGGAGCTCCCTAAAGTACATCCATTCTGCTAGGCAGCTAGCCATGCCCCCTCCAGAATTACTTCTGACCCAAAACCCCTCTCTGCCTTTTTTAGTACAAAATCAAGATGAAGTTCCTATACTCTAAGGATCATACTACATTAGTATCTGAACCAGCTGCTTCTTTCTAAGCTGCAACTAGTTGGTCTAACTCCATAGATGCTAATTCTACTGTATCTTAGATTCTGAAGCCACGACCCCACAGTCTGCACCAGCAAGACCATATGCTTCCTTGTTTCATTCCTCCACATTACCAGCTAAGACTTAATGCAGTTCGTTTGCATTATAAAGGGGGTTTGGAAACCCACCCAGACAGGGTCTACGTGGCACGTACTTTATTAAAAGGGTCAATGGGCTTTAATGCCACAGAAATATAAGCCTTGATTCATGTCTCCAGTGAGACAACTTTTGATGTGAGTTTCAAACTTCGCTCTGGTTTGGAAAAATTCTAGCGGAAATATCAAGAACTTAAACTTTCCCAATTGTGGTCCCCATTTGAAGCAACCCCCCTGACCAAGCCAGCATTTCGAACTGTCACTGTTTTATTTGGAAATGAGGGGATCAGTGTGACCAACTCAGTCTACTGGCTAAAACGAAGATGTATTGTCCAAGGAACCCCTGAAGCTATTTTTGACACAAAGAACATACGGACTGGGGGTTGGGGGGTCCGTGTAGTTCTGAACTCCATGGATGCTGGGTTACAACACAATAGCTTTTACTTGGGAAGGGACAGGGGAGTGCTTTTTTATGGTAGCCAACCTAAGGCCTGTTATAGGTGTGGCCCTTCCACACATCTCAGCGGTATGTGCGTAGATTAAAATGTATGTCATGTAATGCTATTGGTCACATGAGTAGGCAATGCACCAACAGGCAGGTGTGTAGTCTATGCTCTGAGTTCAGTCACTCTTACGCCGTCTGTCCTAGAGTGGTGCATAATCAGGAAAACCAAACGGATGATGTGCAACAAAGGTTACTGATTACTGTGGCTCAGACAGAGATGGCCAAAAAAGCTCCTAGGGCAGAAAGGCAGAGAGTCCTTTCAGTGCCTCTGCCTGTTCCTGTGCCCCCTAGGGGCTCTGAAAATCCCCCCCTCCCCAAGGTTCCAGATGTTTTAGAAGCTGCAAACATGACCAGTCCTGCAGGGTGTTCTTTGGTGGAAAGTTGACTGGTTCCCCAGCTGCCTGAAATTGCGCAGGCCCCAGATGGGGTACAGATGGACATCTCTGTTGTACAACTTGAGAAGGAGACTATGCCGCCTCCCTCTAAGCTGACTTCCATTAGTAGGGAACGGATGGTCCTGCACAAAAGGGATGGCAGGAAACCTCCTCCTCTTAAACAGCCTAAAACCTGAGTTATCTATCACTCTCAAATAGGTGTGATATTCTAAACCAGCAAGCTGATTAGTCTGTAAATGAATCAGATGAGTCCACCCTCAGTTCGTCCATCCCAAACCAAGGTACGGATCTAGATGAAGTCTCCTTTGACTGGTTGGGGCCCTCACAGTCAGATGAGGAGAAATCCTCTCTTAAAAAGAAGAAAAAAACTAGGAATGTGAAGGGCAAGTTAAAACATCCCCCTTGATTTAAGTTGTTTTTTTAACCGTTCCCTGGCATCCTTTTCCTTTTTCTCATGTAATGTGAATAGTATTAAGTCACAGAGTAAAAGGGCAGCAACATTTTTTAACTTAATTTCTAAGGGGCAGGGTGTCATTTTTCTGCAAGACACAAGACTTAATTCTCTGCCGGAACTTGCAAAAGGGGTCAGGGAATTGTATGTGGGGCCCTCTTATTGGTCTATGGACCAGGTTGCTCGTTCAGGACTGGGAATTTCCAATTTAAGTTTATTAACATACTATTTGCTAGCAGATTAGGCCTTATGGTCTATCGAGTCTGCTCGAACCTTAGATCCTTAGTTGGGTGCCGAGGCCCTCCCATCCCTTGTGCTCCAGAAACCCCTATCATCCATCCCCACCTCCCTGGGACAGGCCATCATCTGATACATCCACTTTCTGTGTCTGTCCCACCCTCTCTTGAAGCCCTCCACTGTGGATCTCTGAACCAGCTCACCAGGCAGTGCATTCCAAGGGTCCACCACCCTCTCAGTGTGAAAAACCTCATCCTCTTTTCCCCCCTCACCCTTCCACCTTCCAACTTCAAACCATGCCCTCTGGTGATACCTCCCTGCTTTAGTCTAAAGATCCCTCCATGTTTACCCTATTTATTCCTTGAGGGTACTTGAAGACCTCAATCATGTCCCCCTGTCTCTCCTCTCCTCCAATGAAAACAGGCAGAGCTCCTCAAGTCTGTTCTCATCACGTCAAATCCTAGCCTCGTATCATCTTAGTTGCCCTCCTCTGTACCCTCTCAGGAGCTGATGACCCTCTTCAAGGTGGTCTCCAGTACTGTACACAGTACCAAGGTGTGGTCTAACCAGTCCATTGTACAGCGGCAGAATCACTTCCTTGATCCTAGAGGTGATCCCCCTTACGATGCATCCCAACATCCTGTTTGCCTTGCTAGCTGCTCTCCTGCACTGCTCAGTTATTCATACATGCATCCACCATGACCCCTAGGTCCTTTTCCCCTATTGAGGCCTCCAGCGCCTCCCCTCCCAGGGTGTACCTGTGTTTAGAGTTTCCCCAACCAAGATGCAACACCTTGCACTTGGTGATATTGAAATTTAATTTCCATGTGTGAGCCCAGCTTTCCAGGGTGTCCAGGTCCCCTTGCAGGGCCAACCTCCCCTCTTCTCCCTTAACTACTGCTCCCATCTTGGAGTCATCCACAAAGAGCCTCATTTCACACCCTATACCCTCCCTGATGTCCGATATGTATGCATTAAACAGGATCGGACCCAGGACTGAGCCCTCATGTGTACCCCACTACCAACCTCTCTAGGGTTCGAGAACTCCCACAGACCACTACTCTCTGTGCGTCCAGCTAGCCAGTTTTCAATCCATCTGACCATCAAAGGGCCTACTCCTAACCCCATCAGTTTCTCCACCAGACCATTGTGGGACAGAGTCAAACGCCTTGCTGAAGTCCAAGAATAATACATCCACAGGCTTTCCCCTGTCCAGTTCTGATGTTACCCATTCGTAGAACTCCACAAGACTGGTTTGACATGATCTACCTGGCACAAACCCATGTTGCTGACTATCCAGACCTCCCACCTCCTCCAAGTACACCCCCAATCGTTCCTTTAGTATACTTTCCATTAATTTTCCCACCACCGAGGTCAAACTGATGGGTCTATAGTTACCTGGTACTTCCCTCGACCCCCCTTTATGGATTGGCACCACATGTGCCTCTCGCCAATCCCTAGGTACCCTTCCTGTCTCAAGTGACCTGTTGAAGAGCTCCGCCAGGGGTGCAGCCAGTATGTCTGCCAATTCCCATAGTACTCTCGGATGAATGTCATCCGGCCCAGGAGATTTGTCTTTCTTTAGGGCCTTGAGGGCTAACCACACCCTTTTGGTGGAGATAGCATCATCCATCCCCTCCACCTTACTGGCCTTTTTATCCTTATCCAGATGTGACACCCCTGGGGTACCTCTCCCTCTCTCTTGCTCCATTTCTGTTGCTCCCCTGATCCCACTCACTGCCACTTCTATCCCCTTCGTGCCTTGCTTTGTAGATATCCCATCCCCCTCCCCAGTGAACACAGAGGCAAAGTACTCGTTAAATACCTCTGCCTGGTCCCTCGCCTCTTCCACCCACCCTCCTTCTGATCTCAATCTGCTGAGATGGCTCTTAGTTTTTCTCCGCTCCCCAATGTACTGGAAGAACCCCTTTTCCCCTCCATCTATCCCCTGTGCCAGCCGCTGCTCTTTACTGGACTTTGCTCCCCTCACCATACGGGTGACTTTTCTAGATGCAAGATGGTACATTTCCTCATCCCTATCCCCTCTTGTTGTTTTATATTTTTTGTAGGCTGCCTTCTTTTCTCTGACTGCTACCTGTACCTCACTGGACCACCAGCATGGTTTATGTGACCTTGCTCCCTTACGTTTCAACTTAGCACAGATCCTGACTGCCTCATGAAGTCCCCATTTATGACCTCCCATCTCCTTTCCACACTTGTTATTGATGTAATCCCTTCAAGTGATCCTTGAGAATATTTCCCATGCCCACAAAGTCTGCCCCTAGAGTCCACTGCCAGTGTCCTAGATCTCACCCCACCTCCCCCCCATGCTTATTTGAAACCAGACAGTATTGTGGTCTCTCCCAGTCAGGGGGTCCTGTACAACCAGGTCCCTTACCAGATCCCCATCTGCCAGAACCACGTCCAGGACATGCCCCTCCCTTGTGGGCTCCATCACATGCTGCGTTAAGAATACATCCTGGAAGCCGTCCAGCAGCCTCTGCTCCTTGACCACCTTAGAGGACATGGTTCCCCAGTTTGTACCTGGCATATTAAGGTCCCCCATCAACACCACTCCTTCCCCTTTTGGTCCACACTGGGCAATGATGTTGTCCAGCAAACCATCCTCTAGAACATCACTCATCCCAGGGGCCTATATACTACACCCAGCTTGACCTTATCTCCTGCTGGGGATCGTAAGGTGACCCATAAGGCCTCCACGTTTCCCTCTGCCTCTTCTACCTAGCAATTTCTATGTCATCTCTAATGAACATAGCCACTCCACCCCTCTGCCCTCCTTTCTATCCTTCCCTAAGGTAGTGTACCCCACGTTTAGGTCCCAGTCATGGTTTTGTTGGCCCCGTCTCCGTGAACACCGCCACATCCACCCCGAACAGCATGGCCTGGAACTTGGCAACTTGTTTCCAAGCTCCTGGCATTTACTAATACCAACCCCACCCTTATCCTGATCCTCTTTGTCGAACCCCACCCAGATTCCTTATACTTCCATCCTCCTCTGCTCCTCCTGAAACCTCCACCCCAGTCTGTTTCCCCTCCCCCTTGGGCTGAAGGCTACTCCCTCATCTGGAGGGAGGCTTCTGGTCAGCCCCTCCCTTATCCCTTCCCCCTCACAAGTTTAAACCCCACCTTTCTTGAATGTAGTCAGCCATCCCCTGTTTAAGGACTTCCTTCCCTAATGGGGCAAGATGAAGCCTGTCCTTGGCATATAGTCCCTTATCCTCCCAAACTCCATTTCAGTTCCCTAACACCCCCAACCCACTCTCTTCACCCCACTTCCTGAGCCAGTCATTAACCTCTGTGAGCTTCATTTTTTTCTCCACTGAGGCCTTTGGTACTGGCAATATCTCCGAAAAGGAAATGTTGCATCCATTATCCCGACAGACTCTGGCAAGTTCTTGGAACCTTGCTTGGATTTCCAAACGCTTATTTCCTCTAGATCGTTAGTTCCCAAATGCACCAAGAAATCCGGTTTCTCCACAATCCCTAACCATTTCATACACATGAACTTTGCTCTGTGCACTGTCAGCCCAGAGATACTCACTACCTTCACCTGGCTATGGCATCCACCCCCCTGTCCCTCCCACTGGATACCCCTAATCATCGAGTCTCCCAATAACAGAACCTTAACATCGCCATCATCCTTATGGTTACCTCCACTATGCCCTCTCAGCCCCCCATCCCCCTTATTCATGATCTCAATTCCATGGGAGTCTTCCTGCCTTATTAGAGACCCCCTTGTCACCCTCCCCTTTCTGCCTCCCTCGTTATTTTGCCCACTTAACTCAAACCCCCTCTGAATAGGTGTCCGCTTTAACCCTCTCTTATCCGAACCATTTATCCTGGCCCTGATGGTTTCCCCTTCCTCCACACCGCCATCCTCCCCCCTTATAATAGTACCCCTGCCTCCAGAGGCTCTCTGTGGGTCCCCTTTAGCTAGGGCCCCATCCTTGGTACTGACCCCCTGAAGGGAGGCTCCTCTCCCACTTCCTTGTCTCCCAGTTTCTCTCCAGTCATGCTCTCTTCCTCATGTCTGCAATATGTTGCATCTCCTCCATTTGCTTAACATTTATGTTTCCCCTTCTCCCTCTGGGACTATTTCTATCCTTTCCATTGCCGGTCTGTGATGCCCTATGGGTATCCGACTCCCTCCCCCCGGCCTCTGTATAAGTTTCCTCATTTCCACCAACCCCTTCCTCCCCCTCTAGGTTGCTTAGTAGCTCAAATTTATTGTGACACTCTGTCAGCCTCCATCAAGTAACCTGAGTTTCCCTGACTGCACCTCTAAACTGCCCTCTTCTTCCCTCTTGCTCTGTTCAGTCTTAGAGCTCCCTTCCCACAGTCTGCTGTTTTAGGCTTCTGCACAACAGCCCCTCCTGACTCTTCCCTCCACTCTCTTTGTATGCAGAATGTTCAACCCAGCACGCTTTCCCCTTAGCCAACATCCCTATCTAAGGTCCTCTGTCCCAATATCCCCTCCTGCTTGCTGTAACATAGCGTCCTGTAATTTCAGGCGTTGCCCCAGCCTCCTCAGCCCCACCCTTCTGCTGCCCTTATCCACACCCCTTGTCCTTGGACACCCCCAGCTCCCCAGCTTACTCCTTAACCAATATGCCTCACTCCTGATACAAGATAGCTGTCTACAGAGTGGGCAGCCTCCCTCTCTCAGGCCCAATTGAAATTAATGCCATCCCACAGCCTGTGCAGCTACAACAATTCGAAGATGCCTGCCACGGTGGAATATGGCCACCCTGTTTATCCCTTCTGTATATAATGGCACACCCTTTCTCAGTCCTTTCCCTGGAATACAGTTTCTCTCTATACTGACTGCAGTTATTTACAAACCCATTTCAACCCCACCAATAAAGTTCCCAAGTCTCACAAACACCTACAGTCCAGTGTGTGTTCAGTCCCACTAACAGTGTGTGTATGCAGACATCAGGTACCGTATGATGTCACAGGCTCACTAGCTCCTGTTGCTTCAATTTCAGTCCCAAACAGAAATACTCAGCCTTCAATCCCAACCCCAGTGGCTTTTCAGTATTTAAGAACACCAGGCAAACAACACATTTAAATTTCACTCTAATTATCACTGCCAAACAACTGTTCCCAAGCCTCAAAAGTTACAATATCACAGCCCAAGTAACAGTTCTAACTCAAGGTAATAATTTTTAACACATAGAACTAATTTCACTTACAAAACTATTCAAATATTTCAGTTAAAACAGAATATAACCCCAGACCTCTGTCCTTACCAGCCTCCTGCTTATGTTCCCAAGTGAACAACGCCATATTATTGTTTGACATATATTGTCATTACATACACAAGAATAAAAAGGAAAATATAATGTCAGTACAAATATAGTAAAATCCTTTATACATTAATATTTATAGATAAAACAGGTTAATAAATACACACATATTCATACTTCCAGGTTTACATTACTTATCACAGTGGCTATAACTACTTCACAGGCTTTTAAGCTAACCTTAACATTCTCCAATTGATTTGTCTATATAGGAAAAATAGAATCAATATATAACACACTTGTTATAAGAAGTACACCACAATTCTGAATTCATATATAAATATCTTGGACATGAAAGACACAAAAAACTTAAGCCCTAACAAACTCCTAAATCCTTGACAGGAATAAGGAGTGTAAATGGAGTAAATGGGTTTGGGTATGGTTACCTACACTCCCAGATTAATCCGTAATCTCATATCTCACAAACGAGAAAAGGGATCCTACTAAGGGATCAATTAGGGATCCTTCATTAGAATCTTTGTTTGACGTATTTCAATCTTATCTTTTTTGCTGCAATGAAAAATTCTGCTATATCGGTAAGAATTTGTGGATTTTCACAATTTAATAGAAGATCAAGAAAATAATGTGAAGGTATAATATATGAGAAGAAATATTTATCTAGGTATTTCTTCCTTATTTTTTCATACCATTGGCATCTTATGAATACATGGGGCCTGATTCCAAGACAGCTACATCAGTAAAGGCCCAAATTGGGTGCTGCCTCCAGCACGGATACTATCTCTGCTGTCTCCCGAAGCCTTGCCTGGTGTGGTCGGCTCTAACTAAGCCTCCACCTGCACTGCTCAGCTGGTCTGCCTGGAAGAAAGCTCCTCTACCCTGCAAAAGTACGACAGGACTCAGCCATCAGGTTCAATTTTTGGCGTGTTCCACAGCCACATCCTGATTGGACACTGCCCTCTGTTGCTGCATCTCGAGTGGTTTCCCCCTGGCTAATTCTTCCTGATGCCACAATTGCTCCTTATACTTAAAATTACTGTTTTCTGTTGCTTTTTTTGTTTGTTTTTAAAGGGCTGTTAAGTTCCTGATCTTAGTGATGTTACTATAGTCAGGCCAATGCAGCTAAATTACTGATTAATTTATTTGTTTTCTTAAAGGTTTTAAAAACATTTAGCATTTCATATAGTATAATTTTAAAGCTGTTACATAGGTTTAGCATCAAATTCTGTATAGACTGGCAGCCCTCTCCCAGACTCAGTGGCAACAAGACCACCTTTTCAGCTGCAAATTCATTTTAATTCCTTATCCCTTGCCCATTTCTACCCCTTTGTTAAGTTAATCTGTAAGCCCATACATCTCATACCTCCTGTTGTTCTTCTGTCTCTGCTGTTGCATCCTACCCCTACCCAGAGTTCCCTAGCTCCTATTTAATTTCTTGCTTGTCTCTTTCCCCCTCAGTACAGGCCCAAATTGGGTGCTGCCTCCAGCATGGATACTATCTCTGCTGCCTCCCGAAGCCTTGCCAGGTGTGGTCGGCTCTAACTAAGCCTCCACCTGCACTGCTCAGCTGATCTGCCTGGAAGAAAGCTCCTCTACCCAGCAAAGGTACGACAGGCCTCAGCCATTGGGTTCAATTTTTGGAGCATTCCACAGCCTCCTCCTGATTGGACACTGCCCTCTGTTGCTGCATCTTGAGTGGCTTTTCCCCCTGGCTAATTCCTCCTGATGCCACAATTGCTCCTTATACTTAAAATGACTGTTTTCTGGGTTTTTTTTGGTGGCTAGTTTTCCATTAGCAGGTTATACAGATCAGCCACTAGAGGGATCTTTCTCTTTCATTTAAAGAGTGCCTGACACCGTTGTAACAACCTTGAGAACATGTAGTGTTTAGCACAAGTCAGTTTATATTTTAATATTGTTTCTGTATTTCTCATTCTTCTTTATTACTAAAGACATTTGCATGTAAACAGGATTGCTGCCCTATCTGTTCTGGCTGCTTGCCTACATCTGACATCACAGTTCTGTTTATGACATCACAATCTGTTGCTGTGGGGATAATTCCGATGCCATACAGGGGATTATTTATTTATTTAAAAGTTGGTAACCAGGAAAAACACCATGAACAGAAGCTCATTTCCAGGTGCAATTGGGATTATGAAGTCATATGTAGGATAGCAGAAAAAGCAGATAAAGTCTAAGGCACAGTATGCCTCTTTCATACAGCTGTCCTCAGTGATAAAGAAAAAGGTAAATAATTACAGAAAATACATAAAATATGAATTGAACTGTCTAAATCTCACATTTTTCCCAAGTTTCTCTAACGGTGTCAGGGGCTCTTTAAAAAAGTCTACCCTCTTAAAGTCACAGTTGCTTAACTTGCTATATATCTTCTTTGTACTGCCTCCCTACTAAATCCTATTTTACCTCACTTGGTTCCTCTCTTGTCCAATGGCATCACAAGGTGTGAAACTATTTCTGGTGCTTTTCTGCACACTTTGGATCCCACTCTCCTTAGTTTGGCACCCCATATCTCATACCCCTGTTCTCCCTACCACAGAGCTTCCTCTTATCGCATTTGGCATGGTCACCAGTGTTGATGTAACATACTGCACCCCTTTCTTCCCATGGAAGCCGCACCACAGTAGATTGCACATGGAACATGGAAGTTGTCTATCCTGTATTGACCCCACGGTTGTTGTGCTACTTTAAAGTCTCTCTGTTCCTACGGGCCCTGTTAAAGTATGTCTAAAGAGGAAATCTCATCCCCTTACACTCTGTTTACTAAAACAACTACTGAAATGCCTCATTCTTCTTCTTCTTCTCCTTATTTCTGGGAGCGTACACCCTAATCCAGGCCCTCTTTCATATGGAGTCAATGGCAACAAAAAACAGGGTACCCTTGTCCTGGCCAGTATGAACATCTGCAGTCTGTTAAAAAAATTTGATGCCCTCACTGCTTGGGTTGTAGTACACGATCCCGACATCCTGTCAGCCATCGAAACATGGCTGTCATCATCTACCCCTGACTCAGCCATCATCCTGCCAGGCTACTCACTTTTCAGACAGAACAGACTATCAAGAAGAGGAGGTGGCTGTGCAATATACCTAAAGGAGTCGTTGTTGGCCTGTCCACTTTCCCTCCCTGAACCAGGAATGGATATTCAGATCCTTGCTGTTAAGGTTATGCTCAGTGCACACAACAAGGTCCTCAACATTGGCTCAGTCTATATTCCTCCAGACCTTGCCGAACAGGGCTTAAAACCCCTAATGAACTGTGTCATGAGTCTAAAACAAGACACAGAAACCATCCTGTTAGGTGACTTTAATGTCAACTGGCTCTCGTCCGGTGCCAGAAGGCATAGGGATGAGTTAATAGGCCTGAACTTTACCCAGATGATAACATCTCCAACTAGGATAAACTATAAGACTGGGACTAGCACACTCCTGGACTGGGTCCTAACGAATCGTCCAACACACATCTCCCATTCTGAAGTATTGCCCGACACTATCAGTGATCACTCTCTTACCAAGTGTTATTGGTTTAACAAATTTATCAAGCCCCCTGCCAGAATAATCACAAGTAGAGTGCTCTTCCGTGGCCACCTGCAGCCACTGAAGTCTGTCCTCTGACAACAAGACTGGTCTTACATTGAAACCGCACCTGATATTGACTCTGCTCTACAATACTTCATTGAACATTTTAATGAAGCCTGTGACATCCACGCCCCTTTTAGAACACGTAGGATCAGGAGACTTGATAATCCCTGGATCTCTTTTAGCCTTCTGGCTAAATGAAAGATCATGACCACCTCTGGCATAGGGCCAGGACCTCTAGCAGTCAACCTGACATACAGGCCTATAAAATGGCCAGGAATGCATGTACTAAGGCTATCTGTGAGCACAAAGTGCGTTACTATAAGGACATCCTTACCAAGACCTAGGATGATGGGAAAAATTCAGGGAAATCCTCTCAGAACTCAATGGGAAAGCATCCAAACAGGCTCCAACTATGTTAAATGTTGATGGGTCTATCACCCATGACCCCGTGTTAATTGCCAACACATTTAATTCATCCTTCACAGACCTGAGCCAAACTCTGCCCCCAAATTTCTTTGAACCACCCAGCACAGCCCCTATGTCCACCAAATCAGAAGAGGCCTCTACCCACCCATGTTTCTACTTCAAAGCTATCTCAGAAAGCGAGACCAAGACCTACCTACGTAAAGTTCTAGGAGGTACTAGGACAAACAGTGATTCCCTCGACCTAAAACTTCTTACCCTAACTCTAGATGAAGTCATATCCCCCCTCACCAAGCTTCTCAATCACTCCCTCATACTTTCACAGATCTCCCAGATCTGGAAATCTGCTCTGGTTACACCAGTTTTTAAGAGTGGGGACAGATTACTACCTGGGAATTATAGGACAATATCTATTCTTCCCCCGCTGTCCAAAGCACTTGAAAGGATTGTTGCTGACCAGTTTGTGGAGTACCTGGAAAAATACAACCTACAGTGTGTCCAACAACATGATTTTTGGAAAGGGCACAGCACATGTACAGCCCTACTGGAATTCACAGGTTTCATTCACCATACTCTTGATCAGGGTCGACTTGTTGGTGCAACCTTTATTGACCTGTCTAAAGCATTTGACACGGTCAGTCACCATTTGCTGAAGCATCAACTTGCTGGGCTTGATATATCTTCAGAAGCCCTAAAGTGGTTCACCAGCTATCTAGCAAACCGTACACAGCAGGTGAGAATAGGGTCTGCTCTTTCTGCTAAACTGCCTGTCTGCTCTGGGGTTCCTCAAGGATCGATACTGGGACCCCTTCTATTTAGCACCTTCCTCAATAATCTTCCAGCATCCTGTTCTGAACCAGTACTCCTCTACGTGGATGATGCGGTCATTTTCTCAAAGACTGCTGACCCTACCCTCCTTCAGGCCCAACTTCAGAAAACTTTTACTGAAGCTGAGTCCTGGTTCATCTCTCATAAGTTGGTGCTTAACTGCAAAAAATCTAAGGTCATGCTCTTCCATGGTACCCACAGCAAGCACAAAGCCAAACAATTGGTAATAAAAACAGTGCGGGTGTTATCCTTGATCAGACTCAATCTTTTAAATACCGAGGAGTTACTCTGGATAGTACGCTCTCCTACTCCAACCATGTTAAGAATGTTGCCAAGGTAGTTAACATTCGCCTAGGCCTTCTAGACAGGCATAAACACTGCCTTACTACCGAAGCCCTCAGATTGGCTATCCAAATTTCAATTGTATCTATTATTGACTATGGTTTGATCATTTATGGTTCCGACACAGACACAACCCTACGTCGGCTCACCACAGCTCTGAATAAGGCATTCCATCTACTAACTGGTGCAGCGTATCGTACTCACACTTGTGACCTTTACAAACAAGCAAACTGGCTTCAACTCCAGGCTTGCATTGAATATCAAGCCTGCCTTCTGGCTAAGAAGGCAGATTTTGGTCTCCTACTACCAGTTTCCCTTCAGCTTTTCAGTCCCTTCTGGGGCACTCGGAGTACACAAAGTTTTGTGAGCCAAACATTTACTGTTCCTCGCTGTCGAACTTCACTCCAACAGTGATCCATTGCAGTTAGAGCTACTAATTTATTTAATTTCCTTCCTCCTGAGATTGCGATGACTGCAACCTTGGGACCATTTAAGCGGTAGCTGCATCAATTCTTAGTTTCCAGAACATCGTGTGACTGCTATACCTAATCTCTGCCGACAGCTAAATGCACTGGGACATCCCTCTTTTACCATTTGCCCCTGTATAGCCCTATGGTGCTGCTGCGCCATTCCACTCACAGCACTTCCTCCCTTATCCCCTTCCCATTCCTGCCCTCTTTTCATCCTACCTCATCCCCCCTTCCCTTACCCCTCCACTCCCACTCCCCCCTCCGTTTCCTCACCTTGTTCTCTCTCCCTCTACCCCCACCCCTGGGTCTTTCCTGTTCAAGCTTCATTGTGGAATCTCCCTCCTTGCTCTTTTTGCTCCTTCCACCCCCAATTCACCCCTGTACTTTTTCTCCTTGTAAGCCCTTTCACCCCTCTTCAGACAAGGCCACTGGCTGCACTTGACGCAATATTTATCTTGCCATATTGTTCTTTTGTTTATGTAATTACTTTCCTCATGTTGTACTACTTACTGAAACCATTTTTAATTTGCTATTCTTGTGACTTAATGTGGAACCTCTGTAAAAGAGCTCTTGGCTCAAAGGTCTTTACAATTTGTGAAATAAATAAATAAATAAATAAATAAAGGCATAAACGCAGTACGCCAGCCCGAATGGCGCATATCACAAGTTACACCCATGACTTGTGACATGCAGAATTCCAAAAGAACAGTTACGCCGTTACCTGCAACCGCTATGCTAAACGCAAGTTATGACACAGTTACGCCAAACAAAGCTTGCCCCACTGCGTAATGTGGCTTGCAACATGCGTAATGCACCAGTATGACTGAAATGCTATTCCAGAACAGGAGGCATAAGTAAATATGCCAGAAGAGGCGATGTAAGTTAGATCAAGGAGTAGTTGGTCTAACCAGAGCACACAAGCATATATAACCCTCCCCACATAGTCAGACAGCCGACAGCAGTGTAGTGTGACACACAGCACAATGTCGCAATAGGAACCCTACTGGGCATTATACTAGTGGAGCACCAGGAGTGCAGGCATGCCAGGCATAGAGGCAGGACCCAGGGGACCGAACCACAGTGTCCAATGATGGTACCAAGGCCACTGGCGCAGAAAATGAGATGCCCTCACAACACCTTTGAGGATCTGACTGAGCAGCAGTGCATAGCATGCTATAGGCTCAGCAAGAGCTGCATCAGGGAGCTACACCAGGACCTGAGTGAGGACCTATGTAGCACCAGCAACAGGGGCCACCCACTGCCACTGGAGGTGTGTGTGAGTACAGCACTGTGTTTCCTCACCACTGGCACATTTCAAATGCCCACAGGGGACACAGTGGGTATTTCTCAGCTCGCGGTGTCCAAATACCTGAGGAGGTTCCTTGCGGCTCTCATACGGTGCACTGCACAACACATCAGCTTCCCACGGGATACTCTACAGCAGTGGCAGGTGAAGCAGGCATTCTATAATGTGGTGCAATTGCCCTGTGTGTTAGGTGCCATTGATTGCACACATGTGACCATCAGGGCCCCAACCGAGGATGGGGACGCATACATAAATAGGAAGGGGTACCACTCAATAAATATCCAGGTGGTCTGTGACAGTGGATGTTGCATCCTAGATATGGTGGCCAAGTGCCCTGGATCCTGCCATGACTTACATATCTATAGGAACTGTGGGCTACAGGAGGACTTTGAGAGAGGGTACATCACTGGAGGGTGGCTCATAGGTATGTACCAGGAGGAATGACAACTGCAAATGTGTGCAAGTGGCAGTGTGTGTGTGTGTGTGTGTGTGTGTGTGTGTGTGTGTGTGTATGTGTGTGTGTGGCAGACAGTACATGCGGGTGTCAGTGGATACAGTGCACAACAGGGGCACAGGGCAGATAGGCACTGCAGTTTTCAGATGTGACATCCACACAGACACGTGGCATGCCACACACGTGCCACAGGCAGGGCCAGGACCCACACACTGTGCAACACGCAGGGGCCTGGGATGGCCACACAATGCCATGGGAAGCCCTTGCAGTGCATGGACACAGCCAAGGATGTGCATGTGACTGAGAGTGCAGGCATGCATGCGTGTGCATGTGCATGCAGCAGTGTGTGCCATTCAGAGGATAGTGAGATGCTGATGACAGGTCTGCACACGGCAACACACAGCTAACCTCCCCTCCTCCAACAGGTGACAGCAGATACCCCCAGATGCCATGACTGATGACCTCTGTGAGGACGCCCCAGACAGCAGCCAAGGAAAGATACAATGAGGCCCACACCAGCACAAGAGGGATCATTGAGCACACCTTCAGCCTACTGAAGTCCCGCTTTTGATGCCTCCACACCTCGGGGGGTGCACTCCAGTACAGCCCTCTGATGGCCTGCAGGATAGTGCTCACCTGCTGCATCCTCCACAACATTGCCCTGGCACACCATGTACCAATTCTCAACAGTAACCAGGAGGACAGAGCACTGCAGGAGGGTGACGGAGAGCCAGACAGCATGGCGGGACACATGTCACAAGGTGGTGCAATGGCGGGACACCGTACATGACAGGAGCCAATCCAGCAGTGCTTCTGAGGCGGCACATGGCCACCACCACCACCACCACCACCATGGTGGCACTTGCAGCAGTACGGGGGACACAGTGTGGTGCAATGCAGCCCTAACAATGGCAAGGCTCCCATGGCATCATTGCTGAGCCACACAGGGATGGGATACTGTCTGCCAGGTGCCATGTGACACACGTGGCCACACATGAACTGTAACAGTGCCCATGCATGTCGTACAGCATCTGATAGGCATGACTGTGAATGAGTGAAGACACCCCAAGCAACACACAGAAGACCGCAGCACACATGGACCATGGACATGCAGACACAGGTGGGTGATGGACACACATGGGGCAGAGGCACAACACTGTGATGATGGAGCCACCAGGCACAATGCACCTGCCATGGCCACTGATGCATGATAATAGTGCAACCACAACAGGGACACAGCACCGGGCAGCACAGACCTGCAGATGTATGGCGGTAGGATGCACCACTGTGTTGTGCCACCAGTGCCACCCACAGGGCCCACCATGCCCCTGAGTGGAAGGGAGTCATACTGGCCCATGGCCACCACATGACACACACTGTGTGACAGCACGTGAACTGGACCAAGCACATGGTGCCACTGCACACACAGAGCACCATGTGGCCATGCTCACCAGTGTGTGCCTAAGGCTGAGCACTGGACAGCTAGCACACAGATACGATGTGCAGGGTGGAGTCACACCTGGAACAGTGCAGCTCTGCAACACGCGTGACCACATGTGCACAGTGACTCACACATGTACACAGGCACATGCAGCCAATGACAGATACGCAGAGCCAGGGATGCACATACTTGTTTTATTCCTCACAATGTAAATACAGAATCATAGAAAAGGCAATCAACATCACATGCAATCAGGAACAACAACAACAACGACACAACCCCCTGCCCACCCCTATGAACAGACCCACCCCTAGCCCTGCAATGACCCCTAGGACTGGCCCCACCCCACCAACGGCCCCAGTAACAGATGGCAGACACATATCCAGCCATGGCCCAGCCACAGACAGTAGGTCCCCAGGACACACTCCCACCCCCCAACAACAATATATATCTATCTATATACAGACCCACCCCACAACACTGTATATACAAACCTCACCCCACCAGCGCCAGAGACAACAATAAGGCTGCCCTCCCTGACCCCCCTGACACCCAGTCAGTAAAGCCACCACCCCCGTGGCACAGAACAGTGCTGTTGGTCCTGGCCACTGACCGCTACACAGTCATCAGTGGCACTGCCCTACTGGTCATGCAGCACCATCAGCAGTGTGCCAAGGGACCCATGCAGCCAGGCAACATCCTCCATTATGATGGATACTAGCGGCACAAGGCCCCGGTCTCTGTCCTCTGGCTGCCCCAGGTATAGTGCCACAGGTGCTTGCTGCCCATCATGTTCCTGTTGGCCTTGATGTCCAGCAGGCAATAGATCCACAACAGCAGCACCACCCGGGCTTTGTGGAGGCACATCCCTGGAACCAGCCTCTGTGTCTGACCCATCTTCCGGGGGCATGCCCACCTCCACCGGGCCTTCTTGCTGCAGGTCTGCAGGCTGCCCCTGCTGGTGCTCCTGGTCCATGTGCCCCTCCGCTGTGAGTACCTCTGTGGGTGATGGGGCAGCACCTGTTGCAGTGTCCTTTGTGGCCTCGGCACGGCCTTGCATTGCCTCCTCCCCTGACACCTGCATGACCTGGGCTGCAGCATCCTCGTCTGTCTCCTCCTCTGAAGATGTTAGCAAGGGGCGTACCCTGCATTGCTGGCAGTGGGTGCGGTGCTGATATTCCGCAGCATTCTGTGCCTTCTTCTCTGCCATTACCCTGAGCATTGCCCGTCACCTCAGAGCAAGGCTGCTCCTGCCATCTGCAAGGAAGAAAAAGTCTAGGTCACTGCCAGACTGGGACTCCCTGTATGCACGGGCACCCATACATGTGTGCCACAGCACACTACATAAGGGATGCCATACACATACACACACATACACACACACACATACACAAAACACCTGCCACATGGTGCACAGTGGCAGGCACACTGGCGTTATGCTACGGCCACAGGCACCGCAGGTGCACATGGCTACACCTTGTCCACATGGCCGAGCACACTGGTATGCTGCTGCACACATGTGCATGGCCAGGTGGCACATGATCCACACTCCAATGCTGCCACCACTTCGTGGCTGGTATACATGGTGGACTGAGCAAGCACCTACCTGACCTCCGGTGGCACAGCAACATCTGATGTGGGTGGCCACATCCATGCCCCACCGCCAGCTGCCCCTGCTGTCCACTGCAGCTGAAACCTGCACCTGTAAGGGAGGGGGGCACTGTTATATCTGTACACCACTGCTGGCCATGACATGTGTTGCTGGTATGTGGAGGTGTCATGCTATATGATATCATACCCACCTGCTCCGCCACCACTGCCAGTCCTCATCTCCCTGTCACACCTCTCAGCCATGTCCAGCATGCGCACCAGGATATGTGGGTCTCACCTGGCCAGGTCCTGCCACCTGTGCTGCAGTTGCCTTGGGGAGTGGGACACACCACTGATCTCACTGAGGTGTGACCCTGTGGCACGCCATGCCCTCTCCCTGTCAGCAGGGGTGTGGTTTCTGCAGCCTGGTGGCAGCAGTGTGGTGAGCCACTGCTGCACCAGGTTCTCTAGTTGCACAGATTTGGCCATCGTGAAATTTGGCACATGACCACTCAGGCATGCTAGATTCCTGCATGCCATGTCCCTGGGCTATGTTCTCCACCTGGGTTGACCTAAGATGGCCTGTCCTGAACTGGGCAACTGTGTCCTGCAAACAAACATGAACAATACTACATGTCCTGACTGTACACTATCAACATTATAGTCCAAGTGTGCACTACATTGTTGCAGCTCACTATCATACCTTAGCTATGTCACCTTACACTGATATGTATGTATAGCTGCACTTATGTAACTGCATCACTAACCCTGCTGTTCTGGGCTACACATGTATGTAATACTATATATGAGATCTGACCTTTCAGTTTGTGCATCAGCATGCTAATCTTATTAGTACACTCTACTATATGCTCTGTATGGTCCTACATGATGTATTGAGTTGTGTACGATAACCACATGGACACTGTACTGCAAATCAATCTGACTGTTGCACTGGTGGAGGTATTGCACTGTCCTATAACTTACCAAGTTTCAGTAGCTGGTGTCCCACTGTGGCCTTCCTACATGCTGCTATCCCTGACCTGGGCCCTCTATCACTGCAGCTAGCTCCTCCCCTATCTCTGTAGCATGTGCACCATGTGGCCTGTGTATCGCCTTCACAGCTGCTCCTTGCACATGGCACATGTGTGGCCCACAATGACACCGCGCATATGTGGCATGCGTATAAGCAAACCACATGTGAGCACCACACTGATGCAGGCCGTAGTTGCGGCCTGCATGATTGCACCTACATCTGTGGCAGCACGATGCTGCGGTTCAGGCCTCCAGGGCCGCAGTCATGTATCTGGTGGACATCGCTATTGCGGTCTATGTTTTGGATGTGCATGTGCAACATGGGCCATGCACCCAACCTAGACACCAGTTCTCTGCTACTTGCGTCATGCCCTATCACAGCAGTGGGAATGAGTGATGCCACACAGAAGTATATTCACTAAAAATACCACCAACAGCTTAATCTGGTTCAAGGTCAGTTGGTATTCATCCATATCCCCCTCCCCGGGTCGTGCCTGAAAATAGGCAGGATTTGTCTAGTGCACTTATCCGGTCAACAAAAACTAAATAAATAAAATAAAAATAAATAAATAGTGCACAATATTTACTTTAGGAATGTTGTGATGTGGTGCAGTCTTACAGTACAATAGTGCAAATGCCCTAAACACACATACCCACACCCAGTGACTGATCACAGCAGACACACCCAATTTGTGCTGTACAACATCTCCCACACACCTGCACACACACACATATGCACACACATGCACACAGTGCCCTTTCCTAGTGCCACTCTGCATATTGCCCACCACCCCTTGCGGCGGTACACCATATTGGCACAGTCACTTGTCTGCCTGCTGCTGCTGCTGCTGCTTTGTTCTCTTGCACTTAGCGGCTGTACCACCATGTACAGCATCCTGTGTCACTGGCTCCACCACCCCTGCAGCACTACTAGGTCCACCCTGCCCCGGTTGCATGGCTGCAGGTCCACCACTGTCCATGTGTTCCTGAGGCTCTACTCCCTTCCGATGCTTTCCACGCTTCCCTGTGGCAGCAGGTGCTGGTCCTGGAACAGTACCCTGTCCGTTTGTTGGTGGTCCACCTTCCTTTACAGTCTGTGCTTGCATTGCCACCTGAGCTGTGCCCTGACCTGCTGAGACAGCAGGTGCTACCACACCCCATATTGCACATTTCCTGTGACTGGTTGCAACTATAGCATTCCCCACGGCCATGGCCGGAGGTGATGTTGTTGTTGGCATTGGTGGTGACGCCGCCAGTGGTGCCACTGGTGGTGTTGGCGGTGGTGGGGGTTGTGCTGCTGGTAGTGCTGCAGGTGGTGTTGGTGGTGGCCATTGTGAGAGCTGTGGTGCTGTTGGCCTTGGTACCCCTGACAGTGGTGGTGGTGTTGCTGCTGCTGGTGGGGGTTGTGGTGGTGGTTTTAGCGGCTGTTGCACCACGTGTGTCGCCTATGTGGTGGCATCCCTCCTCTGTGTGTCTCACGCAGGCTGGGCATTCAGTGCACACTGTAGCACTGTGGCCAGTATGTCTGTTTGCCTGGTTTGCTGAGCTACAGATCCCTCCACAGCCATGGTCAGTCGGGTGAGCACCTGCATGTGCACCCTGACACAGGCCTGGGAGGTGACCGTGGCATCCATCAGCCTCCCCATGGCTACCTCTGTGGTACATGTCCCTGTCTCAGTTGCAACTAGGAGTGTGCCCATGTGCTCCTCCATTGCTGTGTGGTGGGCATCAATACTTAGGCGAATACAGCCAAGCATCTCCGACTGCTCCTCATGAGTGATCACGAGGGTCCTGCAGAACCCAGCATAGTTGGTGGGTGTATCTGTGTGGCTCCCCTGCTAGCTCTCCTGCAGGGACTGTGAGACCTCATCCAGGGTCACCTGTAGATGGTCGTATGAGGCTGGACTGAGGTCCTGAGCTATGTTGTCCGCTACACTGCTAACATTGAATAAGTCACACAGGTCAAGTCCCTTATCTTCCTGCTGCTGTCCTGCCACTGCCTGCTGCTCTCCCACCACCAGTGTCTGCACTGAGTCTAGCTGTGCCATGTCCATGCCGGGGGGGGAGTCTGTCACGGTGGCCTGTTGGGTGGTCGGCTGTGTGCTATCCGGCACTGGCTCACTGCCACCACTGTCCTATGCCCCACGTCTGCTGTTGCTGTGCCTGTGGGGGGATGACAGTGCATCAGTGCTACCTTGTCATATCATGCCCTCCACACATGCCACCATTCCCACCCCTGCATTGTTGCCCCATGCACCAGGGGCACATGCCACGGTGCATAATGCTGCCATGGGTGGTCCCTGTGGGTCACAGCAATGCTCCACGGATGCTCAGACCCATCGCCCTTGCCATGGGTATCCCTGTCACCCTGCACCTGGCCATCGGCACATGCCCCTGCCCTCCACGGTGACTGCCTGCACTACATGCCATGCTGTCCTGGGTGAGTGCAGGCTCACATGCACTACAGTGTGGCTTTGCTGCACCGCTGGTGCATGACGGCCATGTGCCATGCCTTGTATTCCACTGTGAGGTTCATCTGGTCATCCACTTACCTGCCCCTCCTGCCATCCATGTTGTGTCCAGGTCTGTGTCACCATGGACACTGTGCTGGCCCAGAAACACTAGGATCCTCTCCTCGTGGGCGCTGAGGGGTCTCTCCTCCAGTGGACCACCACCTGCGACTGCCACCTGCCGCCTATTGAAGGTCTCCTTCACTTTTGCATGGTGTGTCAGGTCATTCACCCACTTCTGTAGGTCCCATATGCTCCGCTTGGCATTGGCCACTGCATTGAACTTTTTGGCCACGTCCTCCCATGCCTCCTTGCGCTTCCTGGACAGGTCACACTCCCCACCCTTGCCCAATAGCAGGGCTGCCTGTGACTGTAGTTTCTTGAGGAGGATGTCTGTCTCCTCATTTGTAAAGTTTCTTTTCTGCCTTTTTGCTGCATTTGATGCCTCTGCATTGCTACCAGCCTATGCCATCATTTTTGCATGCATAGCGAGCTATGCCATGTCTGCGACTTGCACACATTTAGTATAGGTTTTGGGTTGTGACACGCGAACCTTCCACGCTCACATTGCGCTGCTATATCTCATGATGCTGGTTTAACTTTGTGACATGCATAAATTGGCTGTTCTATGTTGTGACTGGCCTTTGTCTTGGAACAGGGCGCTGCTCGCATGTCGCAAGGGTTTGGACGTAACTTTATGCTATGGCACAGATCGTGACATGCTGTACTCATTGTCTTGGAATCAGGCCCTTGATGTAAATCTTCAGGTTCTCTAAGATAACATAGACAATTAGAAGACGTAGAAGTTTGTCCAGAATAACTAGCAGTCAATATACTGCTAGGGTATAACTCAAATCTACAAAAGGTCAAAATTTGCCTATGTACAGTATTAGTTATCAGCAATAAATACTCTTTAAGAGCATGTTCCTGCGTATTGTTTTTTAACCGCTGTGACACTTTTAATTGTTTAATTTTTTTGTAAGTCATGTTCCTTATCCTTTTTTTAAACCACTGTGGAAACAACTTTAGTGTATTTTTTATTTATTGTTACTGCATGATCAGCCCAGTATCATAAACGGGTAAGTTCATATCTCTCAAGTAAAGAATAAATGGTAGATAACCACCCATCACTTAGCAACTCAACGTAAACTATTTTTTTTTTACATGATGCAGTAATAGAGCTAGTTGGTTCAAGCATCATATTTATCCAGAAATGTATTATTCTTATGTGACTTTTTGCCGTAAATGTGATTTGACCAAGATGAGCCCTTACCAATACATTAGCTGCTGAGCTAGGTAATCCTAAGGTTTTCTTGTATGCTGTATTGATAATTGATTCTAAAGTATGTAAACTAGAAACTTCCCAGTTTTCTATAGCATAAAGATCTTGATTTATTAGTTTGCTCTCTAGAGCCCTAATCATTGGGTCTATTGACATACCACCATACATTCTATTAAATTGAAGAAGGGCAGAGGATGTAATCCTCATTTTTGCCACTACAGTCCTAATATGCTTATTCCAAGACATTGTATTCGATATTGGAACCCCTAGATAAATGTATTGATTAACAAATTCTAACGGATCATTGGCCAAAAACAGACTTCTATACTTCTTTCTAGAACCTATGACCATAACTTTGTTTTAGTTTTGTTAATTGTTCATTTCAATACAGTACAGGAGCTTGTAGTTTACAGAGACTTCTTTGTAGACCCAGTCTTGATGTTGCAATAAGCGCAAGGTCATCAGCGTATGCCAGAACCAGGATGGAATGTTCAAGAACTTTAGGCATATGGTGTAATGGATTAGGTAATTCTATCCAAATATGGTTTATATAAAGATTGAATATTGTCAAGTATCATCATAAAGTCTTTTTATAAGATTTATTCGATTAGAATCTATCCCTAGAGCCTCCATACTAACCCATAACAAATTTCTGGAAAATGAGTCAAAAGATGATGTAAAATCAATAAAGGCAATAAATAAAGGTTCCTTTTTTACTTTACAATACTTTTCAATAATATGTAAAAGAATAAAGATTTGCTTAGCTGTCCCATAATTTTTTTGAAAACCTGCCTGTAAAGGGGATAGTATCCTATTCTGTATGATCCATAATTGTAACCGGTTTAGTAGAACTTTAGAATATATTTCAGCCATATTATCTATTAAGCTTATTGGACAATAATTTGCAGGAATATCTCTATCTCTCCCCCGGGTGGGAATTGTTTTTCATAATATTCAGTTCAAACTTTTAAAGTTGATAGATTTGGTTCCTGGAAGAATCTTAATTTTGGATGTCAATATAGAGGGGCAAACATATAGGTTAATTAATATCTATGTAGCACAAACTAAAGTTGAATGTATACAATTATTTCAGTTAATTCAGCCATATTTGTTTACACAACATAACTAATTTTTTTTTGGGGGGGGGTAACTGTGGTTTGGGACTGGCAGAAGGGATGAAATGCCCAAACCAAAAAAGGTTTTTGTGACATGACCTGTCTAAAAAATATTATTAGAACTGTTGCTTTAAAGGATGCTTTTTTTTCAGTACATTCAAGGTCTGAACCCACCTTTTACAAAGGACCATTGGCCACCCGTATTGATTGTTTCTTTATTCCTCAGCAGATGGTAATACACTCAATCACAGCAGAGCCGGTGGAATTTTCTGACCACAAAATCCTTTTTTTTTACAAGATGGTAAACAAAATTCAACATCTTTTGTGCCAGGTTTATGGAGGTTTTTTTCAGGCACAGTTAGACCAGGTTCAGTTATTACAACATATCAAACATTTTATTGCAGGAAGAAAATCTGTATTGGTGTTTTATGACTTACTCGTACAATGTTGGATAGATATCAAACAAGATTTGATCGCTTTATTGAAACAGGAGGGCAAGAACTGTAATGATTCCCAATATTGGCAGTATTTACAAAATCGGAAACAACTGCAAATATTTGTTTCTTTAAGTGTTACCACTGGTTTGGGTTACACTGCTCAAATTTCATCTGTCAAGACTGCTAGGATGGGATTTCATTCCATACAAGCAGAAAAACTTAAAAAAACAACAAGAATATGGCACACAGGGGAAGGCAGCTGTCATATGCCCTTATGATACCTGTAGATCAAAGATCACACAAAAAACTATTGATGAATTATTGGAAAGACAATAACTTGTAGACTTCTGCAAGAGGCATATATATTGGAGGTTTTAACAGAACATTCATTAACTTTAGTTTCCCAAAAACAGGTTGATACATCTGGTCAAGAAAGGTTTTTTGATAATTTGGTTTTACCACATTGCCCACCTGCAATGTTGCAATCTATAGAAATGGATATCTCACCGATGGAGGTCAGAGCAGCTATTCAGTCTTTGACATTGAGAAAGGCACCAGGTCCAGGTGACCTTCCCAATGACTTATACAAATTACTAGGACCAAAACTGGCTGTGGAGATAGCTGGGGTATTTAATGATGTGCTATCTTCTTCTGGGGTTCCTCTGGACATGTCTTAGGGTAATTTAATATTTTTGCTCAAAAAGGGAGCTAGGTGATGAATTGAGAATTGGAGACCCATTAGTCTCTTAAATAGTGATTTTAAAATTTTGGCCCAAATCCTACACACCAGACTTTCAAAAGCAGCAGAATATTTAATCCATCTGGCACAAATGTGTTCTGTTAATGAACACTCGGTGACAGACAATTTACTTCTCGTAAGGGAAATTTTTGAAACGGGCAGGAAACATCAGATAGAAGGACTTGTTGGACCAGAAGCAAGCCTTTGATACGGTAAACCAGACATAGCTCTGGTTTGTACTTCAGTCATATGGCATTCCATGCAAATTTATAAACTGGCTTTGTAGTTTATACAAGACTGCCACAGTTACACCTATGGCCAATGGTTGGGTGGGACCTATAGTTCCTGTAAAAACAGGGGTAAGGCAGGGGTGCCCATTGAGCCCTCTGCTCTATGCTTTTAGCATTGACCCTCTTCTCTGTCAGCTCAACATCTCACCTGTAATCAGGCATTTGCAGTGCCTTGGTGGAGCAGTTCCTTTTAAGGCCACTACATATGCAAATGACCTTTTTTCCTGGTTCCAGATGATACCTCAGCTAAGCATGCCATTCAGGTATGTCAGGATTTTGGGAAGTTCTCAGGGGCTTTTCTAAACCTGACGAAATGTCAGGGTAAGCATTTGGGGGCCTCTGGGGAAGAAGCAGCCTTAATGACTGGCATTGACTTAATAACTACACTAGTAACAATCTTAGAGATAATTTTTGAGGAAGGACAGATGGAAGAATGAAACTGATCTCCAAAATTAGAATAGGGAAAGTCCCTTGTAGCTCAGCTCAGTGGAATAAGTACAAAATGAATAAGAAAAAGATAATTTATTTAATCAAAACCTTCCTAGTCCCCCTTTTTTGTGCACAAGTTATGTTTTCCCACCTCATAAAACTCTGGAGACCACCCTTTATAATGTTTGTTTTTTCAGGTAGCGTGGGGAAGCCATTTAAATCCTATAAAAATAAATATTCTATACCCATCTATTGCTAAAGGAGGTTTCGGGATGGTGAATCCTTTGGTTTTCTTTTTTTCTATTTTTATAATGACTAACCAAAAATCTTTACTTTTTCACATGGGAAAATGTTGGACTCCACTTTTTTTTACTTCCTGTTGCCCATAGTTTAGATGTTCAGATATAGGTGAATTACGGGGGTTGGGAGCTGCCGATCAAGCACCCTCTTATGTCTGGCAATTATTGTTAAAATTAAAAGCATGGCAAATACCAAGTAGAATGGTTTTAACCGGACATAGAAAATCTCTGTATGAACATATTATTATGGGTTATTTTACTGATCCAAACATTTTCCCTAATTACATACGAACATACGAAGAAGCCAGCAGAAGAAGGCCATTTGGTCTGTCAAGTCTGCACATACTGCAGGGTCCATAGCTTGAGCTAATGTCCCTGCCCTCCCCACTCCTTCCATTCTCCCTACCCATGACTCTTACCCTTTCCCTATGCTTGTCCTACCCTCTCTTAAAGCAGCCCACTGTCTTCAACAAAATTACCTCTTCTCACAATGCATTCCAAGTGTCCACCACCCTCTCTGTGAAGGTGTGCTTCCTAACCTCCCTCCTAAACTGCCCACCCTCCAGCTTAAGACTGTGCCCCCTCATGTTATGGTTGCCACTCAGCTCAAAGAGACTCTCCTTATCAACCTTATTTATCCCTTTCAAGTACTTGAAGGTCCCAATCATGTCCCCTCTCTCTCTCCTGTCTTCCAGGGAGTACATGTTCAGTGCCCTCAACCTCTCCTCATATGCCGTACCCTGCTGGCCATCTATCATCTTTGTAGCCCTCCTCTGGACATTCTCCAGCAGGTTAATGTCCTTTTTGAGGTGTGGGCACTGGTACTGAACTCCATACTCTAGATGTGGCCATACCAGTGACCTGTACAAGGGCAGTATAACCTCCTCTCCCCTACTACTGCTCCCCTAGATATGCATCCCAGCATTATGTTTGCCTTTGCTGCTGCTTTCTTGCACTACGTGGAGTGCTTCAGGTCACAAGTGATTATCACTCCCAGGTCCTTTTCCTCCTCTGATGCATTTACTCAGACTCCATCCAGGTAGTACTCTGTCCTAGGATTCTTGGCTCCAAATGCATAACTTTGCATTTCTTGGCATTGAAACCAAGCTGCCATATCCTGGACCACCTCCCTATTTTTTCCAGATCTTCCTGTAGGCCCTGTATCCCTTCAGCTGTGTTCACTCTCCCACAGAGTTTGGTGTCATCCTCAAATAGGCACATTTTGCCCTTAATGCCATCTCCAATGTCACTGATGAAGACATTGAACAACAACGGCCTCAGCATCAAGCCCTGTGGGGCCCCACTGGTTACCTCTCTGGTGCCAGATAACTCTGCCCCCACAACCACCCTCTGGGTTCTGTCCTTCAGCCAGTTTTCCACCCATCTGGCCATCTTTTCCTCAACCCCGAGATCCACCAACTTCCTGATCAACCTTTTCTGGAGCACAGAGTCAAAGGCCTTGCTGAAATCAAGATAGAGGATGTCTACCGCTTGGCCCCTGTCTACTGTTTTAGTGACACAGTCAAAGAAGTCAATCAGATTTGTTTGACACAAATTGATTTGTTTGCCCCCAGTTAAGCACCCCCTTATGTCTGGCAATTATTCTTAAAATTAAAAGCATGGCAAATACCACGTAGAATGGTTTTAACTGGACATAGAAAATCTTTATATGAATATATTATTATGGGTTATTTTACTGATCCAAACATTTTCCCTAATTCCACCCCCCCCCCCTTTCTTTGCAGAATATATTAGTAAATAAAAAAATTCCCCCTCATGTCTGGGATGTCCTCTAGCTCTGCTGTCATGAGAGGTTAAACGTGAAGGAAAATCAGAAGCACAAACTGTTGGCAGATAGAATGTGTAGTAGGCCACAACGACAACAAGTGGAATCCATGCAGCGCCTATTTTTTACATGCTCCTATATCACTCACTTGTGGTCTTTTGTAGTTACTTCATGGCAGGCACCTTTTTTTCGGTCTCTGAGTTGTTTTAATTTATGGAGCATGTGGGTCAGCTTGGAGAAATTGGGATGAGAGTACTTTACAGGTGGTATTTGCCGTTATTTGTTGGCATATATGGAATTCTAGATGTTTGTACACTCTACAGCAAAAAGATATGGACTATATGGAGTTGGCAGCCAAGATTACCTCCGATCTTAAAAGGGTTTACCGTGATGAAATCAAGAGAAAACAAGTATTAAATCTTAGGGCAAAATGGAGGGATCTTCCTTGGATTATTGACTCTGATGTTCCCATTACATGTTTTTTTTTTTCTTTTTGTTTTAAAGCATCTTTAATGATAAGTTTTGTACTAGAAGGGTTTACAAACAGACCTCTGTTGTTTAAATTTATAGTATATTTTCTGCCTATTTTTTGTTGGGTATTTGTTCTTATTGGGCAGTTACTTTTTTCATCCAGATTTTTCCAGTAAAAACAGAAATCTAGGATTTTGGTAACAGGTTAAAGAAACTGTAAATTGTGACTTTACACTATATGTATGCTTTTGTATTGCTGATATGATTTGCTATGACCTTGATTTTTTCTTTTTTCACACTGTTTTGCTCTGCTTGTTTTGTACATTCGGGGCCGGATATTCAGAAATGCACCAGAGGCAGGTGCAAGGGGGGCGCAGTGCAATTTCACTGCGCCATGGTGCAATGGGCGTGATATTCAAAAGTTGCACATGACAGGATGCGCCTACACAATGTGGCTGAATATCGCATGGATGCACCATAGCGCAACCAGGGATGCGCCAAGGAGCATGTCATGAAGCACAATAGCACAACCAGGGATGCACAGGGGAGCAAGCCAAGAAGCACAATAGCAGCAGCCAGTGATGTGCAAGGTGCAGAGAAGCATGTGCCAGGACACACATGGAAAGGCAACAAGCACAGCAGGTGGCAAGCCAGAGGGGATGGAGGGCTCATCACCAGGGTGCAGAGTGCGCCGGGTGAGATGCAAGGTAGGAACATGAGGCCACGCCGACCAGGGAGCATGAGGTGGCAGTAGACCCCTGACCACGCGCACCACAGTGGGGCACAGTGGCAGGGTGGAAACAATGGTCCCTGTCACACAGACACTGGCAACCCCTACAGGGAGGCACAGGACATGCCACCTGGACCACAGCCAACAACACACAGGTGAACAGCACAAAAGACACACACCACACGACCTGAAAAGACAGGCCACGGCCACCCCACCCATCCCATGGTAGAGCACCACCAAGTACAACCCTCAGTCCACCCCAGTCGTACCACACAGCAGCCATGCACACCACTGCAGCATGGCTCTACACACCAGCTGCAAAGCAGACATGGACACAGATGGTTAACCATAAAATAATGTATTGCAACAGGTATATAAAAATGATACACATATATATACAAGGAACAGGGTAATGGGAACAGGGAAAGGTGGGACCACCCACAAATATAGAGGTCTGGGAAAGGAGGCAGGGGGTCAGGGTAAAGGCAACAGAAGGAGACAAGGGAGGGCAAGGGAAGGGGCTCAGGGAAGGGGAAATGAAGTGGGCCAATGGGCCCTATGGCCATCCGCACCCCTCAGTAGGCTGACACTGTCGTTGGCACCACCATCTATGCTGCGACATCCCCAACAGCCATGCCACCTGGACCGTGGCAGTTGACACACACATGATCTGCCTCAGTAGCCTTGTATGGACACCAGTGGGACCAACACCTAGGACAAAGGAGTGAACATGGTATGAGTGCATGTCCAGAACGCTGCAGCCCACCTACCATGAGCAGCAGGCATCGGTGACATGCACCCCTGGGCCGGCAAGCAGCCACCCACAGTGAGTGCACCCACATGAGCCGCATACCCAGGGACACACAGCCATGCAGAACATTGCACGCCGACTCTGCCTATGCGCAGCACATCACCGCCATGGCAGGCAGACAACATGGCTATGCAGGAGGAAGGCAGTGGCACAGCCAGGACCCAGGTGCACCCACAGCCCACCTGCAGCAGCCACCCACATGTGCGATAGCCACAGCATGGTGCAATGGACACCACAGGCAGTGCACAGCTGGAGGGGCCATGCGCACAGAGGGCCATGACCCACTCCCACCCCCACTGCCCACCCTGCACAACAAAGAAGCATGGAATATTGCCTACCTGCATGCTGTGGTGCACCTTGTGGCTGTCCAGCAGCACCGCCCATGCAGCCTGCAACTGGTGCACTGCTTCCTGTGGTGGCCCATCCTGGCCCGATCGCAGTGCCTGCGAGATGAGCATGCCTCCAATCTTCAGGGCCTAGGAGGGAAATATGGAGAAAGACACATCAGTACCAGGCAACACCACAGACCCCCCCCGGCACAGTGTGACACTCTGCCCAGCATGTCAGTGGCGCAGTGGCACAGGGCATCCATGGTGTACCACCACAGCCAACAGGATGTGCAGCCCCAGCCCCCCCCCACAGCATGGCATGCCAACGGCACCGCCCCATGGACCACTGGATGGGAATGGGCACAGGTGATGTTCACTTACCAGGCCATGGCACGGCACCACTCTGGACATGTGCCTGCAGTGTCCATAGCCACTCAGGGTCCCTCTGCTGCAGGTCCCTGTAGCGGTGCCTGCACTGCTCCCCAGTGCGCTGAGCACCTGTGGCCTCCTCCAGATCACTGACCACCTCCTGCCACACATCAGTCCGAGGCCTGTTGAAGGGCACCTGGCTGAACAAGGTGCCAGCATGTCGCTCCATGAGTACAACGAGGTTTACTAGCTCCACCTGGGTCCAGTTAGGAGCCCTGGGACCTGTACTGTGCGGCATGTCTGCAGCTCGCTCGGCAATACAAAATGGTGCCCAACAGTGTACGAGCCACACGTGCCGGGGATGGGCACCTCACACTGCGATGCGCTGTCACTGCCTATCGCGCAGGCATGGAGATGCACGACTCGGCAATGCAGCACTGCCACATGCCACAGGGTGCCCAGAAGGGCAAAGGACAACCGTGGGGTCAAGGGTCAGCCCGTGCACCCTGCGCCACAGCACCATTTGGCATGGCATGCACGGTGCATGGTAGGGGCATGTGGGATCCATGGTTCATGGCCCCATAGTGCAGGGGCGTCATGGCACCCATGGCGCAGGGGTGCCATGGCACCCATAGCACAGAGGTGCCATCGGTGTCATGACACCACAGCGGTATCGGCACTGTGGCCCCCAGGCACCGAAGGCCAAACAGCGCACGAGCACCACATGTGCAATAGCAGATGGGCGCTGTACTGCCTATCATGCAGTGTGTGTCAGCTGCGCCACTGGCATGCGTGACAGCGGCGCGCGCATGTGTGCGGCATGGCCTGTTGAGCATGTCACAATGTTGTGCATTGACTTCTGCATGCGCAATCTCATTGCGCAATGTGCAACTTCGCGATATTCAGCCGCAATATGCAAATCAGCTTATTAGCCTATCTGCAGCATATCCACTGCATTTGCATCTCATTATAGTTGCGCAACCCCTCATTTTCATGCGTTGTGTTATAAAGGTTCCACAGGAATGCACAGGGTATGGAAAGGTATTGCATCCCTTAGAGGTATGAGGAACGCTCCGGGGCTGTCGGGACGGTGGAATGGGAGGGTGGAGGGGGATTTACCAGGCTGTACTAACACATGTCATTCCCCGCAGGAGAAAGCATGAACGATAGCGAGGAGAATGAGGACCGTGGGCCTGCATGCAAGCGCAGACCCAACTTCACCAGGGTGGAGCTGGACACCCTATTCCAGGTGTACCTGAACCAGGAGCCACTCCTGAGCAGCTCCACAGGCACCCCACAAGCCCAGGCAACAGCACTGAAGGGTGTGACCTGTGCTGTGAACCAGCAGGGCAGCCACCAATGGTCTGTACAGGAGTGAAAAAAGAAGGTTGGCACAGACTGGAGGCGGATCAAGGAGAAGGTGGCAGCCATCCGGGCAGCGCATGCTGCCAGAGGCGGGGGTCAGCCTGCTGTGCCCCAACTGATGCTGCAGGAGGAGATGGTGGTGGCCACCATGTGGCACAGTGCCCTTGAGGGCGTGCCCAGCGGAGGCTTCCAGACGAGTGGCAGCCCATCACTGCACGGTTGGTATGGCTGTGAGGGGGGCACAGGGATATGGGGGCAGGGGGCAGGGGTGGGCGACAGCAACACTGATGTGTCTGTGTTCCTTTTCAGCTCCTGAGCACCTGCATGCAATGGCAGGGGTGGGGGTGTCTACCGTGGTGGCGGTCCTGGACACGGAGGAACATCCATCCACTTCCACCGGACTCCAGGGGCTGGATCGACTGCAGTCATCACCGAGGCTGCCACTGGTGCGACAACGGCTGGTGGTGGTGGCGGTGGTGGTGGTAATGGTGGTGCAGCCATGCCAGTGATACCCTGCACACAGCAGCCGGAGGGGCAGCAGCAGCATCTGGACGGCATTGAGGGGGGCCTGGGGCAATGCCCACCAACAGTGCACCACATGACATCCAGCCCCAGGAGGGACCCGCCATGCAACACCCACCTTTGCAGGGGGCTGGGCCACAGGGTCGAGCTACATCCATGGGTCAGCAGAGTGCCCATGCGCCCCAGGGTGACAACCCCATGGATGAGCACACCCATCTACTCTGGGCCTTCGTTGAGCAGCAGGTGCTGGTTGTGGCAGGGGTGCATGTGCTCTGCGCGGAGCTGTGCCAGGCAGCAGAGCAGCGGGACAGGGACTTTGCCTTGATCCTGGCCGAGAACACGTGAATGCGGGAATGCGGGCAGACACGACCGCAGCCATGGATCGGCTCACCGCTGCGGTCACAGCTGAACTGGCACCACTGACCTCCCTGGTGCATGGCCATCTGCTGCAGACTCCGCGGAGTGCATTCTCCACCCCTCGGGCCTGGTGTCGTGCGACCCCCACTGTGTCAATGCTGGGATCTTCTGTGAGCATTCCAAGCACTTTTGGAGCGGGCATATTTGGGGGCCTGCAGACACCTGCGAGGACCCGGTCACATTCCCGCAGTGTCACCCCGAGGGACCATCTGTGACACCCCCTGAGGCCGACGCTCAGCCTGTGTCCACTGTGTGTTCTCGGCGGGGCCGTCCACGTGTCCGTGGCAGCCATGCCACTGTGCAGCATTCCTGAACTGCCCACCTCCGTGTCCGCCGTATGCTGCTGCCCTGTGTGCACATTGGTGTGGCGCATGCGTGTGCATCCCATGGCCATGACATCCGTGGTCGATGCTGCACATGGGCCATGTGCCCACCAACCCGGCTGCTGGCTACTGTGGCGTGTGCATGATGATGCCAGCATAGTGCTGACTGCCACTGTGCACCGGTGCTCAGCATCTGACACACGCTCGGTGCCCACCTCTGGGTGGGGGCATGGTGGGTCCTGTGTGTATGTGTGTGTGCGGGTGTGGGTGTGTGGGGCTGTGCTGCAAGCTGCTGCAGTGTCCGGTCCCATGCCTTTCCACCCCCTCTCCAGCTATTCCTGGCATGGGACATGCCCATGCATGCCTGTCCACTGTGCCATAGGCCCTGATCCTTGCATGTGGCCATGGTCACCTACCTGCATGCTCCATAGTGCTCCTCTGTGAGTGTGTCCCTGTGCTGCTGGGCCATCCTGGTCAGCCAGAGATCTCTTCGTCTGTGGGGGCTGCCCACCACCTCCAGGCCCGGCGTCCACGTTGTCCCCACTGCTGTCCCCCCTCTTCGACCTCGACAGCTATCCCACAGTCGGTGGCCATGTTGTGTAGTATGCAGCAGGCCAGGAATAGGCCGCAGGCCTTCAAGGGGCTGTACTGTAGGACACCACCAGACCTGTCCAGGCAACAGAACTGAGCCTTCAGCAGCCCAAACACCCGCTCAATGATGTTCTATGTGCTGCCGTGTGCCTCATTGTATTGCTCCTGTGCTGGGGTCAACGGGCACAGGTATGGGGTGAGCAGCCATGGCTGTAGTGGGTAGCCACTATCACCTGTCTGTGGAGATGTCTGGTTAGCATGGTGGACTGTGTCAATGCACCCCCCCGGCTATCCCTGCTACACCCCCTGGCACCCATGCCCTAGCAACCCCCACACCCTGCCCTGCTGTTCCCAGCATACCACATCCACAGCATACTCACCGACTAGGTGGCCAGTGGGGATGTCCCCACTGTCGAACCTGTGGCACAGTGCTGACCGGTGCCAGATGAAGGCATCATGTGCTCCTCCAGTGTGTGTGGCACAGACATTGATTATGCACACCCTGGCATCACACACAACCTGGCATTGACACTGGGGTAGCCCTTCCTGTTTATGTACGCTACCTCCTCCAGGCCTGGTGGTGTGCGGATGCCGACATGGGTGTAGTCGATGGCCCCTAGCACGCCAGGCAAACGTGCCACCCTGTGGAACTCTTGCATGTTTGCTGTGTACTCTGCCTGTGTGCTGGGGAAACAGATGTACTCCACAGCATGTGGCAGCAGTGCGCTGAGGAATTGTGTGAGGAGCCGTGATGCGGCCGACTGGGTTATGCCTGTGGTGTCCCCTGTTGGTCTCTGGAAAGTCCCCGTGGCAAGCAGGCACATGACGGCCGTGACCTTTGTCTCCACCGACAGGGTGTGGCTCTGTCTTGTGGGTGCCTGCATCTCCTCACTGCACAGCTCACACAGTTGCCTCAGAATAGCCCGGTTCAGGCAGTACTGGCCCACGATCTCTGTATTACTGTACTGTTTGAAGGTGATGCGGGCACGGTACCACCTGTTTCGGGCATACTGCCGACAAGCCCTTCCACGCCGTGATGGTTCAAGTAGAAATACCTCACACCCTCATTACTGCCTCCATCTGGAATATGGCACTGGTTATGTCCTGGGTTGTACGTCCACCCCACCAGGCAGCTGTCTCCCTGGGCCCCCCCAGCTGTGTGCTGGTGTCTGTGCTCCTGCACTGGGTACAACTCTGCATCGTGGCTGCCTGGCCTGCGGTCTGTGGCCTCCACCTCCCACCTCCCACCTCTCTGGGTCCCTGTGCAGCCCCTCCTGTGCTGGGTGTCACTGGCACTCACTGCGTTTTGCCTCGGACCCTGTCTTGCACCCACACACAGTCACAGTCTCACACACACACACACACACACACATACACGCTCACACTCCCAGTCTCTGGCAGTGTTGGACTCCCTGGTCCACACTGTGTGACTCTCCCAGCCTGCCTCACTCCCTGTGGCTCCCCTTCAGCTGTTCAGCCTGCCCCCTTGCTCTCCCTCTTTGTGGCTCCCCTCTGGCGCAAGCCTCCTTCCCTCGCTTGCTCCCTCTTTTTATGTGCATAAGTCTGCTCTCAGTAAGTCCCATTTGCTCCATGCTTGCGCCATTCACCTGCCGTTGAATATCGACTTGCTGTTTATGCATGGCTACGCCTGCATCAGGCATGCATTCATTGTCGCCATGCGCATTGGCATTGAACTTGCACTGCGCATCTGCAGCCACTGAATATCGCTTTCCGGTGCATTGACATGGTTGTGCCGGCACATCCCTGTTGCATGGTGTGCAACTGCTCTGAATATCCTGGCCTCTGTAATTTGGGTGTTTTGGGACTGGGGTTTTTGTTTGTGTGATGATTTTTCCTTTTGTCATTTGATGAAGCAATTGTTTGTATGGGAGAGATGCTATCTGGAGTCTACAAGGCAGGGCTAACTGGTTCGTTGGCAAAGGTCCCCTGGGTAAAGGTCAGTGCCCAGGATGAAACTTAAATATGTGGTGCAGGTGACAAGTTTACACTATGGAATGTGTTTTGGAAATGGCTCAAGGATATGGCACTACCAAGACCATCCAATTTGGAAAATGGAAATGTGTTTTGAAAGTAGCTCAAGTATGTGGTTTGTCCACAAGAACTTTGGAAAAAATGGATAGAAATGTTTCTGTAGAAAACTGTACTGCTTAGCAATGAGCTTCTGGAAAAGTGTGCACCTGTTTGCTATTTACCAACCATTGGGGGTCCACTTGTGCTTTAGTAACATCTGTGAATAAAGCCGTACTGCACAATCCGAGCTGTTGCATTGGACATTCTGATCATTGCATCTGTGTGGACTTATAGGGGCCCTCTCAGCAGTTAGGTATAGCATACGCCTAGCATCCTCTCCCTTGGACCTGGTTGTATTTACAAAGGTTAATTTTTGGTAATTGCACCTCCACCCCTTTTTTCTTTAGATAATGAGCCTGTTATACACTCTAAAGCTAGGGGTGGTACCAAACTGAGTGCTTCTGCTAAAAGTAAATGATATGCCATATGTTGGTACTAGTTCTTATAATGGGGGGTGCCAACTTGCCAAAAGTGACGTGTGGGGTTACATACTTTTTTTCTTTTTGTATCAAATATAAATGCCTGATATCTTCGTAGGAACACAGACAGCATTTGGGATGGGAGAATCTTGGAGAGCCCATGATGTCCTGCCCCTTCCGCTAATCCAGAGCCAGTGTCCATTTACTTTGCATGAGTGGGAAAACAAATGGCTAACCATCATTCCCTGATGTTCTGGAAGAACAAGTCATGTTACAAAAAAGCAATTTAATTGGCCAAGTTAAACACAAGGGTTAGTGTACGTAGGATCCACAGGATCTAAGTAGAGTTGGACTTAGGCACCCTTAGTCCCACTGATCGCGGGGGCCTCCTACTCAGAGTGGCCCCCAGACAGAAGCTCTGTAGGTTATTAGTCTTTAAAATTTTGTGTTTTAATTTACATGTTTTATTCCTTGTTTTCTGTTGGAAGATCTCACAAGGGACATCACTGAGCTGGGCAGAACCTTTTAACTGTGCATCACAATACAATAAGAATGCTCGCTAAGATACACTGAGGGGCCCCCAATAACTAACCATACTGTAGGCTTCATGAAACATAAAGCCCTGAATCAAAGCCCCCCCCCCACAAAACTGTATGAGAGCTCTTGCTCCTTTGTCACTTTTCCCCACTGAATACTATAAGAGAGTTCCATCTCCAAAAGATGACAGCCCACACCCCCAATTTGGAAATGAAAAGTGCTCCCTTCTAAACCTTTCCAGCATCACCAATGGTTAAACAAGACCGAATTGGTGATAAGCATTCTTAAACCCGCATTTGGGAGATCCATGGTTTTACCAATTGTGTCTTGTTTAATTTAGCCTAGCAGGTGCAATAGTTCTATAGTGTATGGTGTAATGTATTGTGTATGGAGTTTTATACACTGGCAAACATTATTCTGCTTCAGTACTGATGTAGCTACTAACACAGAATTACTTTTTATTCTGCATTAGTAGGCACATACCAATGCATCTGCCCCTAACAGTGCTGTTCATAGGACAGGGGATGGTTGACTCCTCATGTATGCGAGCTGGCCAGCCAGCGGACATACAGGAATTGCAGGTCCCAGGCAGCTGGCACTGCCACAGAACAAGAAAAGTAAACAATCGTTTTGTTTTGGGGCACCCTACACTATATAGAAAAGTGTATGGGAGATCAAATACACAACCACAATATTCTCAAGACCTTGTGGTTTCTATGACGAAAGGAACCTCTCAAGCTTTGCTCTCGAGGTCTTCATTATCATGGAAACCACTCAGTATGAGAATAGTGCGGTTGTGTATGGGCTCCCATACACTATCTTATATGTTCCTGCCACAACATGGTCAGCACTGTGACTTCTCTGACAGTACCATAATAGGCGAATTGCCTGGCAGCTGCTGAGTAGTTCTTCCTTAGCAGCTGTGATGTCTCAGTGAAGTCACAAAACTGATGACGTAATGGGTGGAACAGCACTAGATGTGTCAGCTTCCAGGCAGAGTGCTGTTCCACACATCACACCTACTAACATCAGGTAAAAATGTTCTACTTAACCATGCAGAAAATAAAAAGTACCTCAAATAGAAAAGATAATAGTTGACTGCTTTTAAAAACTAGCGTTAGTTTCAGGTAGTACACTAGCTTTTTAAACCTGCATCTCCAGCTTCACTAGGCTACATTACCCTTCCTATAGACAATTTTAAAACCTGATTGACTGAAACTTGTGTAGTTACCACATAGTAACTACAGAGGTCACACACTCATCCTGCCATGGAGCACAGTAGGTGTACACAGAAGAGAGGAGCAGGAGGGGGAAGTTTAGAATCTTGCGTCCCAATGTGTGGGTGGAACAGCGCAGGATTGGGACATCTGCCTTAGGCATCTGCAGATAGTCCACAGTCCACAGGAGACTCTGCAGGAGGAACATCAGGCCATGGTAGGAGATAGCACGATACTGTGTTCTGGTATACTGAAACAGTCAGCTTCAGTGTAGGTAGATACAGGTAGTCAGTTAACATCTAGTGGGTTAGAAGTAGTAGGCACCATGATAAGGTAGGTATGGGTAAGAGGGTTGAAAAGGAAATCAGGAGACATCCTAAATAGGGTTGGGTAATGAATACGGTTCAAGCAAGGGAATAAGAAGTATTCAACACCCAGAGCAAGTTAGGCACAAGTAGGTGGGTTAAAGAAAAACAATGGGCATCCTATCTAGGGTAGGTACCAAATAAATTTCAGACATGCAAAGGGAGATTGGAATTCAACTGACATAGAAGAAGTCAGTAATTAATTTGTTTAGTAATTTATTTATTTATTTATTCGTTTGTTTATTTTTATTTTTTGCCCAGGAAAGGAGGACTAGCAACTCTGCTTATTTTCAGCCTTATCCCGGGGGAAGGGGGATACAGATGGAAACTAACAGACATTGTAACCAGATTAAGCTGTTGGTGGTATTTTTAGTGAATGAGGGAAATCTGGCCTGCACACCGGGAAAATTCCCCTACTCTTACTGTATGGGGAACCCCTGGCCACTTTGACATTGAGCGAAGATGGCTGACAAAGAAGAAGATTGGAGATTTGCTGGGGAGTCGAGAGAGGGTCTCCTCTCTGACACCTAATCAGAGACCCAAGCATTTGGTGCAAAGAATGTGTTGGAGATGACTATGGATGTGGACAATGGTTCCGGTATACCTGGAAACCTGTAGGCTAATAGCCCTATGGAAATGGCTACAGGTATGACTATAGAGGGACAAGAGGAACAGCTAAAAAAGGCATTAAATGAAAGAAAACAGCATGTAATGGCCCTTATGGCAGAAGAAGAAGCAAAGTACCAAGCTTGTCAACAAAAGTTAACAGAATTGAAACAGGGTACCTGTGTTTATGCAGCCCCAGCTGATTTAGCTGAAGAGGTTCCATCTCAGCTGTTTTCCCAGATGCCAGCTGATGGCTCAGACTCTTGAACTGTCAGTGTCAATGTCAATGTAGAAATGCTGGAAGCAGCTGGGCCAAGAAATGAAGGAGAGAGTACTGTTATACAACAAAAAAACATTTTAACTACTGCAGAGGCTGGTGCAACTGAGCTCCCTCTTGTGACTATGGTTCTGGAAATATGACTGGAAAATGCTGCTCCAAAGAAGTTGAAATTTACAGCGCCGAAAGGAACAATGATTCATTACGTAGCCTCACAGAAGTCAAAATCAAAGGGAAGCCACCCAAGGCTCCTGGACGATGGTGAAGTTCAGACAATGTCAACAGAGAGGTCTTTTCTCAATGGAGAAGGTAACACCAAGTAGATCCCTTGTCCTTCTATGGAGAGGAAGGAAACAGCAAAGTAATGAGACTCTGCAGTCGGATACTCAGTGGTTGGTGGAAGTGGCTTTACTGGTGGCATGCTGGATGAAAGCTCCAGACAGAGTGTCATGGCTTCCAGACGGGGAGCCTAAAGGGAGCATAGAAAAGAAGGCAGACCACACACCAACAAGTGTGGGAAACACTTCAAACATGTTGCAAGGGAAAATGGGGAGGGGTAAACAAGTACTGTCTTTGGAATCACCTTCTGAATTAAGCAATGTTGCACTCCCCCAAGAGGGATTAAAGGAGGAAGGAAATGGGATTATACCAGAAAATATGGGGTCAACCCCCTCAAAATATGACTGACAATGTATCAGAACAACCTCAGACTGACTCTAATAACACTGAGGACATTCCTTTTGATTCTTTAAATGAAACTTCAGAGCCACAAATAAATGAGGAAACTGTATCTGTGAAATCCCAGATAATGACTCTCCCCCCGCCACCAGCATGGACATAAGTTTAAAATTGCTGATTTGTTCACTGTGAGAGGTGGCCCAGCACAGCGGTGCAACACTACGCGCTTGAAATATATGGGAAAATCTGAGATTCCCCCTGACAGAGTGTATGTAATATGAAATCTTTTAAAAAAAATCTGCTTTTTTATATGAACTATATGTCATCATTCATATGTCTTGTGAAACAATTTCTGATATCAATTTTAAAACAGTTAAAGATTTGGGATTAAATGTGATAAGCTTAAGGATTCAGACTTATGGTCCCCATTTATGGCTATACCTCTTTCTAAGCCAGCTGTTAAAATGATACAGGTGCTGTTTCAGAATGAGGGTGTTGTAGTATCAGATATTATATACTGGCTTAGACAATGATGTGAGGTATTATATCTCCAATCCCCTATAATAAATACTGAACAAGTATAGACTTGGTGGGTGGAAGATACATGTTAAACTATGGCAAAGAAATATAGGAATTTGTCACTTGCCAAATATTTTTTTTTTCTGGAGTGGGAGAAGGGCACGTTCTTTTATCCAGGACAGCCTCATTCCTGCTATAAATGTGGATTGAGATTGCACTTGAGTTTGGCTTGCAATACTGAAAGATACAATGTGTGTCTAGAATATGGGTCATAAAGTGTAACTTGTATGAGGAACAGAGGCACTCCGATAGGCAGTGCCCCAGGCCTCACACAACAGAACAAATGGTATTAATCAAGAGGACCTCATTGGGAAAGGTCAGGTGCAGGGGGCAGCCAGGGCCTTGGCTAGGAAGGAAGGAAGCAGAAAGACAGCAAGAATGGAGTAGCTCAGGCAAAGAAGCACAGGCCCCTATATCAGAACCACAGGCAGAGTCCAGGCCCTTGGCAGCCACCCCAGTAGTGGAGCATCCAGTCTATGAGAACATGGTGAGCCAGTTTATAGATCAAAAGGGACAGAGTGCTAGGATGAGGGATACCCAAGATCTGGTAGGTTCAAAGGGAAAACTTGTTTCATCAGTAAGGGGAGAAAATAGTACAGCATAGTAGAATATATGCAGCAGGGCACTTAGGTGAAAAATTATGCAATATATATACACTATATAAAACATTCAAATACCACACATAAGGTGATACGTTACAGCACCTAGCCAAAGCAGGTGCAAGCCTTAGACAGAAGAAGGTAGTCAGAAAGGGAGTGTGTAAATGAAGCAAGGTAGTTGAGGGACAGAGTAGAAAAGGGGAGTGAATTTCAAGTGGGAGGAGCAGAGTAGGCAAAAGATCGTCTGTCAATCGCCATGCGGGGGGAAGGGGTGGCTAGCAGAGGGGAGAGGGAGGATCTGAGGAGACATGGGGAGGGTTTATGTGTTAGCAAATTGCTCAGCCAGCGGGGAGAGAAGAGGAAGGTAAGTTTATAGGTAAAGCAGAGGGAGGAAAATTGCAATCTTTGTTCATAGCTTGGCCAACCTAGTGATTCTAAGACCTCACAGTGATGGTGACATGAGATGACTCCAAGAGCAAATTGATCCACCCCATGGTAGAACAATCTCAGATGGGAGAGAATGGAAGTTTTGGCTGATAGCAGTAAAATGGCACTGTAGAGAAGTAAGGGGAGGAGGTGGCAATCTTTTGGCAAGAGGCATGGGAGAGGAGGGTGCAGATGTGATAGAGCAAGCTGAGTTTCTGATTAAGCTTCTTTGTGTTCAGTGCTACACATTGCTCAAAGGAGAGGCAGGGATCTAGCAGAATACCAAGGTATTTGAATATTGGTACAGATATAAGGGTCTCCCCTGTGGTGGACTTAATAAGGAGCGTGCGATCAGAGACCATTTTTGCGGAGGGATTGAAAAACAACATTGCCTTAGTTTTCTTGGTATTAAGGACTAGGCAATTCTTAAGAAACCAGTCTTCAAGAATGTGGAAGCCTGCTTCTAACTTCTGATTTAGCCATTGGGTGTTGTAGAAGGACCGATATAAAACAATGTCATTCACATAGAGTTGAATCGAGTATCCACTGCAGTGCAAAGGAAGATTATTTCTAAAAAGTGAGAACAAAAGGGGTCCCAGAATGGAGCCCTGCAGTATGCCATAAGTTATAGATTTGAATGAGGAGAGAGCCCTGACCATTTTACACCTTGGGAGTGACCGGATAGGTGGTTTTGGAACCAGAAGAGAGAGTGCTGGTTCATGCCCAAAGAGTGTAGTTTATTTAGAAGTAAGGAGTGATTAAACAAATTGAAGGCTTTGATTAGATCTACAAATATGGCTCCGGTGTAAAAGCCATGATTGAGAGAGTTGAGGTTATCAGTGGACACCTTAATGAGGGCTATCAGGGTACTATAATTCTTTCTAAAACCATGCTGACAGTCAGATAAAAGGTAATGACACTCCAGATAGGATTGACGCTGACTGAAGATTAGACATTCCTGGATCTTAGCTAGGGGGCAGAGGATTGATATAGGTCTGAAGTTTCCGACTGCGTAAGCTCCACCTTTGTGCAATGGAATGACAATGGCCACCTTCCATTTAGCTGGAACACTTCAGCTGACCAGTAATTTGTTTATCATATTGTGAATGGTGGCAGCAAGTGCTTGTGTTCCAGTCTTTAGAAACCACGGTTCTAGGGAGTTGAAACCTGGGGAACCATCTTTCTTTAATTTTAGAAGCAGCTACAGAAATTCTTTATGGGAGGCCAGCTTGAGGTGAAACTCAGGGTGAGAGGGGGAGTGGCCTATGAGGGAGGGAGGAAGTATCAAAGTCAGATGGGGGTAAAGTGCGAAGTATAACTAGAGAGATCTGTGAAGAAGCTGTTTAAGCCATCCGTAATGACTGGGGGTCAGACAGAATGACGGCATCAGCTTGTAGGGTATTAGGGGACACCAGCGAGTGCCCCTTGATAAGTGTATTGACTTGTTTCCAAAAAGTTTTAGGGATACTGAGATGTTTGGTTTGCAGAGAATAGTAAGTATGTTTGGTGCTGTGGAGCTTACTCTTGCAAGCGTCACAATGTTGCTGGAAGGTTTGCCAGTCAGAGGGGTTGCCACTCTTCTTAAATTTTTTTTCAGGCAGTATCCCTGAGCACCATGAGATGCCTCAGAACTTTGCTTAGCTATGGAGAACTTGAGCCTTTGGACATCCTTTTTGTGAATGGGGCATGTTGGTTGAATATCATCTTTAAAGTTAGGGGTGCTTTCTCAGAACACGAAGAGACAGTCCAAGGTCGAGACACAGGAACACAGTGTGGTAGAAGAACTCAGTCACAGACCCAGAAAAGCACCCCCCCGATAGTAGTTTAAAATGTGCAAAGGGGTTACTCTGTCTCCTTTGACACTTAGGGCCAGATATTCAAAAGGGTTGTGCCATGCGCAATAGGGTTGCACCTGCGTAAGTCCGAACTTGCGCCATTCTGCGATATTCAGCAGGAGGCAGTTGCGCCACTGAAAACATGCTGAGCAACAGCGCAATGCAAATGAATGCATGCTGAACTGGAGGGGGAGGAATCATGCATAAACTGTACAGCCCGATATTCAGCTGGGCTGTGCAGAGTTGTGCAGGCGCAACCCCCAACCTGCGCCTGAACAACGTTGAGCCAAAAAAAAAAAGGATCAAGTTGAGGGCCACCCATAGGTGAGCTGCCACATTGCAGGACACAACACAGCAGCTGCTACCTGTGGCTGGCCCTCGACCCACTCCCTGTGCACCCCCTGCAGCCCGATCGCGGGCAAAAGTGTAAAAAGTCCCCCCCACTGGCCCGATCACAGGCAGCAAAGTGTTCCCCCTCCCGAACATATCCCTAGTGGTCCAGTGGGCCGATAAGCCTGATCGCGGGCAGCAAATGTTTAAACACAACCCCGAACATATGTCTGGTGGTTCAGTGGACCGATAAGCCCGCGCAGGCTGCATTAGTTCGACCCCAAGACCACATCCCTGGTGATCTAGTGTCCCCCACCCCACCCACCCACGAAGCCCACCACCCGCTCCCCCCAGCCGGTGGGTGGCAGCATCACATGCCGCCACCCTACCACCATCGACTGACTCAGTGGGCTGCATGCCCATTGAGCAGAGCAAGAGCCAATGGGCGTAGCAGCCATACTCGTATAAGGCAGTCCAGATTTGTGAATGAATGAATTTGTGAATGAATGCATTCATTCACAAATCTGGACTGCCTTAGACGTGCGTATGGCTGCACGCCCATTGGCTCTTGCTCTGCACCAATGGGCATGCAGCCCTACCTGGCAGTCAGTCGGTGGGCGGGCGGGCGGCAGGCGGGCGGATGCTGCCGCCCGCCCGGGAGGGAGCGGGTGGTGGGGCTCAGAGGGTGGGTGGGGTGGGGACACTAGATCACCAGGGATGTGGTCTTGGGGGTGGGGGTTGCAAACTAATGCAGCCCATGATCGGGCTTATCGGTTCACTGGACCACCAGGGATATGTTCGGGTGGAGGGGGTTGTGTTAAACATTTGCTGCCCGTGATCGGGCTTATTGGTCCCCTGGACCACCAGGGATATGTTCGGGGGGGACACTTTGCTGCCGGTGATCAGGTCGGTGGGGGGGGTGGAGGGGATGTTTTACTCTTTTGCCCGTGATCGGGCTGCAGGGGGCGTCAGTCCCCGATGGCTGCTGCCTGGCAGGGCGCCAGGCGCAAGTCCTCGGGGATCGGCGCACCTGCATACTAATGGCATAAAAATGGGACCATAATCAGATTCAAATGGCCCCCCCTGCACCTTGCATGAATTATGGCCCCATTTGCATGTCACCTTTTGAATATCAGAAATTTGCGCATGGCGCAATGGTACTTGCACCACCGCAAGTTGAATGCTCCACTCTGACCACTTGCGGTGGCGCAAGTTCCACTGCGCCATGCACAGTAGCTGTGGCCGGGGGGGTGATATTCAAAGGAGTTGCTCAATAGTGCAACTCCTTTGAATATCGCTCCGGCCACACCCCTGCGCAACTATTTTGTGCAGCGCAAGGGCTTGCACCACAAAATAGCGCAGTTTGAATATCCAGCCCTTAATGTAAATAGTGTCAAGTCGCAACAGAAGAGAGTGACCACTATGGCTATAGTGGAGTCTTTACAAAATAATGTTATTTTTCTACAGGACATTTGAATAAAGACTACGTATGAATTAAAAGTGGTTAAAAGATTATGGCCACATGGCTCTCCTATTAGTCACAAAGTAATGACCTTCATGATGGGGTAGCAATATTGTTGAAAGGCCATAACGTTCATCTTACAAGATTAATAGAAATAGAACCAGGTCATGCCCTTCTTCTAGACATTCAGTGCAATAAACAGGTTTTTCATTTCATTAATGTGTATTCTCCACAAACAAAAGCAACTAGAGTAACTTTGTTTTGCGAGATACACCCTTATCTGCATACAAAAAAGCCTGTAATATTTAGTGGCAACTTTAATTGTGGCCTGTCTTTGCCTGAGAGGGGAGGGAGAACAACTAAAGTTTATAGTGATTATGCATACTTAAAGGACATGGTGGCAGTATCTAATATGCAGGACTGCAGTTTAGGGAATATTTTAGCAATATTTTTAAGGGTAACCTCACTACCAGAATAGATTTTTTATTTGCGTCATGCTATATTAAGATTACATGAGCTAGAACTGTGGCAATAGAGACGTGGGATCATATGGCAGTTACATGTAGCTGTAAGTTAGGTCCACATACTTCTCAGGTTCCCCCTCCATGGTGGCTGAATAGCACAATATTAGAGAAACCTGTAATTAAGAAACAGTGTCAAGATCTTTTTTATGCTAGATTGTCCGTGTTGGTAATTTATGATAATTTCTCACAATGGTGGGAAGATACAAAGAAATACCTGAGATACTTATTTCGATCACAAGGAAGGACAATTAAGACAATATTTAAGTTATCTAGCACTGAGGAATAGATTACATAGGATGGTATCTCACACGCAGGAAGAAAACATAGATTTAACAACACAGATCAAGGAGATCAAGACAGCCATGACATTTGTACAGTATAACAGAGCAATTGTGTTAGAACAGAATCGGAGATTTAGTACCCGGGGCGGGGGGGGATTTCAACACATGAACCAGTTTAAGAGTTGTCAGGATAGGGTACAGAAATGATGGATAAATGGTTTAGCTGCATCCCCTGCTGGTGCTGTAGAGACATCATAGGAAAGGATGATGGAAACAGTCATGTAACATGTAGCACACACTGCAGAGGTAACAGCTGATGTAGAGTGGGACAGTGAGTTAATGTCTTCACTGAGCATACCATAGATCACTGAGAATGAAGCTGCTGGATTGACAGCCCCAGTACAAATGGGAGAGACAGAGACCACACTAAAAAGTTTGAATAACACTGCTCCAGGCATAGATGGCTTGCCTCCTGAAGTTTATAGTCTTTCTCAGTTTCTTTGCTCCAGTTTTACAAATTTTGTGTAAAACTATTTTAGCTGAAATAATTCTTCTGGACTCTGCGACTTCAGCATTTCTCATTTATTTACATAAAAAGGGGGATAACGTAGACATCACTAACTGGAGGCTGTTGAATCTGTTGAATACAGACCAAAATATTTTTTCTAAGATTTTGGATAACTGGTTAGCAGATATTGCCCCATTAGTTTTGGGTCCCTCCCAAATATGTGCAATTAAGCATAGATCCATTTATAATAATCTTATCATACTGAGAGAATTGCATGAAAGGGGACAGATGGGGTCAGTTTCAGGATTTCTCTTGTCTATTAATCAGGAGAAAGCCTTTGACCATGTCCTTCATGAATATTTAATGAAAGTTCAACGTCAGTATGTTCTACCTGGGCAGCTAGTTGAATGGATTCAATTGCTGTATGAAGGTGCAAAAGTTATTCCATTAATTAATTGAAGACAATGTTCAGCGATCTTCATTAAACAAGGTGTTAAGCAGGGGTACCCTTTAAGCCCCTTTCTTTACGTTTTCTCATTAAATCCCCTGTTATGTATAATTCAGCAGACGAATGATATTACAGGTATTCAACTATCTCCAGAAATTGGGAAACTGAAAACATTGGCATATGGTGATGAATGATTTATATATAGTCCTGGGAGATCCCATCTCTGGTGTAGGGGTAGAAGAAGTATTGAATATGTTTTTGAGCATCTCTGGATCTAAAATTAATTTTGAAAATAGTACAGGTACAGTGACAGGAGATGTATATAAATCCAAAATAGGAGGAAGGTTAGTGGGCATTCAGATAGGCCCTCCCCCCCCAATTAAAATATTAGGGGTTATATTTGGTTCAAAAGATGCTGCAATTTTGAATTGGACTCAATGTGTTCAGAAGGCTGAGACAAGACTGTTGGTATAGAAGAATAGGCTTTTTTCTAAATCTGAAAGGGTGTTTTTAATAAAGACTTTACTACTTCCATTTTTTTTGTATGTTAGTGCTTTGTATCCTGTACCTGAACAGTTAGACACTAGACTATAAAGTTTATTTTTTCAAGGGTTTTGGTGTAGTAGATTGAATTTCATTAGGAGGAAGGTGACTTATGAAAGCAAGTAGTATGGGGGAGTAAATATGATACATTGTGTCCGTTTCCAAATAGCAATGTTTCTATCATTTCATTTTGCCCCAGTATTGTGGGGGGAGGGCAAGTTGTGGAGGCCACTGCTGGAGGAATGGTTAGTTCCTTGGTGGATAAGTTGGAAGAGCAAAGACTTTCCTGCTTTAAATAATTCTGTAGCCCATGTGGTCCCAGGTTATATTTTTCAGGCAGTGGTACGTATCAGGAAATGGAAACTACAGGTAGAAGCGATTCAAAATATATTCAGGAAAGAACTATATAGGCATATCATTGTTAATAACTTCTCAGGTTTAGAGACCTTATCCAAATGCCTGACAGGATGTCAGAAAGAGGCTATGGAACAACTGAGTAACACTCGTATCCCAAGGCAAATGTGAAACATATGCTGGATGGAATTACGTGGGAGAATAGTGGTTAAAGCTACTCTTAAACACAAATGTGTGGAAGAGTGTATGTGTCTGACAGTGTCATTCATAGACATTCTTGAGACACAGTCACATTTGCTTTCTCAGTGTCCATATGTAATTTCATGTTGGGAAGCTTCTTCCAGATTATTGGGAGGCCCACTTTTCACACAGGTAACTTATCAGGAGGTAGCTTTATGTTTGCTTCCTACAGCTTGGAGGAAATATGAAATAAGTACTTTACAAGTATGTATGGCATGTTGTAAATATCTATGGCCATCTTGTTGCTCTTTGTGCTTACAGCAAAAATATGCGGAGCCACAGGTCGTAGCTAAATATGTAAGTCTGCTATAATGAAAGTTTATCATTCAGAGAAATTGTCCATGCTATGCTCTACAGTTAATAAGCTGTGGAAAGCCTGTAAATGGATTCAATGACTTGCTATTGCTCTCGAAAAATGTGAATGGTTGTATCAGTTGCTCTTGTGATTGAAGGTTTGGGGTTTTTTCATTGTAGAGTAAGACTAAGTAGGAATAAGGCAAGAAATATTATTAATCAATGTAACAGTAAATTACGAAAGAGCCCCAGAGCAAATGCCCTGAGACATGGGTAATCCCAGTGGATATCGGCCTCCGGGATAACCCATGCCTTAGGGCATTTGCTCTGGGATTCTCTTATAGTTCTTTTCCTTCTCTATTTTGTGCTCCCCATGACCCAAACAAATTACATCCCCCTTAAGGGGTGGCTGGCTCCCTCTCCCTGGGCTAAGACACAGATACGGCACACTGATGAGTTCAAATGAGGACAAAACACGTGTACAGTATGTGTCTGCTGTTCTTAGCCTTTGCTGATTGCACTTTGAGGCCTTCTGGCACCATGCAATTCTGCTTAAAGTTGAGCTAGTCCAAATTCTCTTGTGGGGATTTGCATATGTTTCACATGATGCTTTGCATTATTGAGGTATGTGCAATTGTGTTTTCTTTAATAGAAAATGAGTTGTGTTATGTATAATTTGTTGATGTATTTGAACTGTATGTATGCTTATTTGATTTACATTTCCTACGTAATAAAATGTCCCTACTCTTTCTGAGAAGTGCCATGGGATCTTTAACATCCACCTGACCAACCATGAGAACAGGCAGATGGAACTTTAGTTTAATGTGTCATCTGAAAGATGGCACCTCAGGAGTGCAGTACCCCCACTCATGTTGCACTACAGTGTTATCATTGGGATTTAACCAAGTTCCTGGTGTGGGAATGGAACCCACAGTCTTCTGATGTTCCAAACTCAGAAGTGAGTGTGAGTGGGCTGGCCCGGTGGTGCAGAGGGCTGAGGTGCTGGACATCTTATCTTGAGGCATGCTGGCGACCCGAGTTCGGGAGCGAGCCTGGGTCACCGGAGGTCGGCATGGGGGGGAAGGCGGAGCTGGATGGAGCTGCCGACAGGCAGCTCTCCTCTCTGGGGAGGGGGGATGGCATCCCTTACTAATGGCTGCCCCCTGGTGGAGGCTGAGGGGCTGTGCAAGCAGAGTGCCAGGTGATAGGCCAATGGGGCGGGCAGAGGAGGGTCATGAACGGGGCTGTAAGGCGCATGCATCCCTCCACTTGCATGTGACTTTCTCCTGGGGCCCCTCGGGAACAGGGGAGAAAACAGAGGAAAAAGGACACTGGTGGCAGGATGGCGACCAACTCTCCACAGGCACCGCTCCCGGACAAGGCGTAAGGTAAGCCCTGGTAATTCCGGGGGATGGAGCTGGGGGAGCCGGTCAGATGGGGGGCTGTACAGGAGGAGTAGAAAATATAAAAAAAAAAAAAAAGAAGTGAGTGTGAGTAAGGTACAAAGAAGTTTCAACAGGCACTAAGGTAAAAGAAGCAAAGAACATGGGAGTGGTGCAGTTGCAGAGATCAAAGGAATCCCTCACTGAGATGGTAATGGGATGCACCAGTCAATTCAGAAATTTGCAGGAGCAAACATCTGTGTATTGCACCAACTGCTCTCATGTAGATAAAAACTTGAAGCTGCACTCAAATATACTTTAAATAAAGCAAACTTTATTTTAGGTCTGTATCTCATGCAAAGACAGACATTTTGTAGACATCTGCCCCTCCACCAACATTTTGCATGCACACTGCATGCTTTTTAAAGGTCACCACCTCTTATGACACCAGAGTATTTAAGGCAGAAATTTAAAAGGAAAGTGCAACAAATTCTTGAAGCATTAAATGGCACTCATGGAATTGCAAAAAGGTGGTCCCAGATGCAACATACAACATATATATATATATATATATATATATATATATATACACCTAAGAAAACATAAAATAGTTATATTCTTATAAAGACCACAATATTAAAGGGACACTGTCCACCTGTTTTTCATCATATTATCTCTACTTAAAAACCTACATTTTCTGATTGCTTATTTTCTCGTACATTCATTGGTGTTGCTGTTTGTTTTGTCTGTTTCCTTGTTTAGTAGAACCGAAATGCATGCTAATTACTATTTATAAACAACCTTGTTTTGTTTACAATCCTGGATCTGTTCTTACTGCATACTTTCTGAGCATTAAAAATACTCCAAAACAGTGCAGTCACTCATGAGGCAGTAGCCTCCTAAACTCCCACTGTATCATGAGGGGGCTAGACTGTGTTGTAGGTGTTCCCAAGTTCAGGAAAGTTGCAGTTGGAGCTGATCAAGTAATGTAAACAAATATGTGTTTGTATGATAACGCCAGTGTGGTGGGCAGTCTGTTTTTCACTTTTTAAAGAAAAAAAGAGTCAGACTCAAACTACCAGCTATATCAGCTATCTTCACAGAATGTTGGCAATCACAAAATGTGTTTTTTAAACTAGGGACACTTTGAGACCAAAGGGGGTTGACAGTGTCCCTTTAAAAACATTAAAAAGTGACAATATAAAATATTTAAAAAAAAATTAGAAAATTACACACCATTTAAAAAACAGCAAGCCTATAAAAGTCACAGTTAATACAATATACTGAAATACACTTATAAAAACACAGCAGTTTCTATATCCTTATTAAGTCCTGGCCATTCTCTCACTCCAGTGCAGAAAATCTCAAAACTCACAATTTCACAATTAGAGGGGGGGGAATATTTACATGCCATTAGGAACAATAACTATGAATATGCCACCACAGCTCATAAACAACTGGGAGGTAAACATGAATTTAAATGTGTGGGGTTAGAAAGAGTGACACACAATATTAGGTTTGGTGATTTTTTTTTTTTGAAATAACAGTTTTATTTTATCACATCTTCATACATCAACAACACAAACAATTTAGACACATAACAAGCCTTGTAAAGGTATTGATTGCATGTCCAGATTAACAAAGAAGTATCATCCATGCTCAACCTATGGAGGACAATAAGGCCTTTTAAAGGTCTACTTTCTTGGCCCAGCCCTCCTTATCATCAGAAGTATCTAGACCAATAATTCTGGAATCGATTAAATTGATAAAATCCTCATACAAGGACCTGAGAGAAGAAAGAAGAGAAGAAAGAACAAGAGGAGAGAGGAGAAAAAAAAGGGGGGAGGAGGGGAAGGTCCCCATTCACACCTCCCCTAGTTGGACCATCCTGCCTGCCCCACCCACCCTGGTGCAACTATTATCAAACTCTGTACCGCCTGATCACCAATCAGCTCCTCAAAGACACATATATTTTACTAAAATATCTAACACATTGGTCTGATCCTTTTGTGCCTGGAAATTAAAGAAGGCATCCATCTGGTCTTGAACTTGTCTTTCTGCAGTCTCACTTTAGCAGTGAGATATTCCATTTCCAAAATTTTTAGACTGTTCTTGTACCATCCCTCTAGAGTAGGGGGTACTTTAGTGAGCCATCGTTGGGTTATAGCCTTAAGAGCCGAAACTACCAGTACATCAAATAGGTACCGATGAGCTCTTGTCCCGACCTTGTCAGGGTACAGGCCCAGCACCCAACATACTGGATCACTGGGGATCCTTTTCTCCAAGATGATACTTACCCGATCTTGCACTTGTTCCCAATAACTATTTAAGTGTGGGCAATCCCAAAAAATATGCATATAGGTCCCCACACCCCCGCAATCTCTCCAGCAGAGATCAGAGGGGTACAGTCCAAAATGCTTAGTGATTGTCGGAGTTCGAAAGTATCTACCAACCACCTTCCACCTGAACTCTCGCCAGTTTTGAGAGGCGGTAGTGGTAAATACCGCCCCCCAAATTGTATTCCACTCTAGGTCAGTTATGTTTTTGCCCAATTCCCTAGTCCAATTGGCCTTGACCAAAACCAAGGAGTCTGACTCTAAGCCCAGGAATAAACTCACCAATCTGGAAATAACTCCCTTCACTCCTATTTTGTTGACTTCTAGTCCCAAAGCCTCTACCAACGGGTTGCCCCTCCCCTCTCCGGATTCAATGCTTTCCGGAAACTTCCCTTGTAAATAGTGCCGGGCCTGTAAGTACCTGAAATAGTCAGAGGGAGGGAGAGTGAATTCTTGTGAAATCATCTGGAAGGATTTAATCCTTCCCCCTACATAAAACTGACCAATTCTAAATAATCCATTTCGACTCCATCTCAAGAAGCCTGTATCCCATCCCAGCGGGACAAAATCAAGACAAGCCCTAATCGGTGAGTCCATTCCCAGGGAAAGTCCCAAACCGAGGGCTCTATTAATCTCTTGCCACACCTCAATTATTTGTTCAATCCATGGGTTACCCCCGATTAGCTTTTGAATCCCAGCCCGATCCATGAATATCAAGTCTCTAATATCTCCCCTATTCACTCAGGCCTTCCATCTCGACCCAAAGAGGCGGTCACCATCCCATAAGAGAAACCAAGGTTGAATCTAGCAGCCCAGTAATACTTCTTAAGATCTGGTAAGCCCAAACCACCTTTCTTTTATTCCCAAGAAGAGTTTTCCATCTTATTCTGGGTGATCTACGGACCATATAAACCGAGATATGGCTGTCTTTATTGATTTCCAAAACATGATGGGTAACCTAAGTGGCAGCGACTGGAACAGGAATAAAAAGCCGGGTAAAATATTCATCCTGACAGTTTCGATTCTGCCGAACAGGGTGAGTGGAAGCTCTCCCCATCTGTGCAGGTCTTCTTGCACTTTTTGTAGCAATGGGGAGTAATTGGCCGTGAATAATTTTGAAATATCACATGTTATTTTAATCCCAAGGTATTTAATCCCATCTTTTGCCCAGTTAAACTTACCCATCACCGAGCCTGTCCTTTTTACTTTCCGGGGGCATTAAGACTGATTTAGTTTCATTGATTTTGAATCCAGAAACTTCCCAAAAGTTCATAAAAATTTATCAGTGGCATTTGCTTCTCCGTTCTAAGATATACAACAAGGTGTCATCCGCATATAACGAGATTCTAGTTTCAATTCCTTGCACCAATACCTTTATATTCTTCGATTGTCTTATAAGGGCTGCCAATGGCTCCATGCACATCGTAAATAGCAACGGAGATAATGGGCATCCCTGTCTAGTCCTCTGTTGATCATTAATACTTCAGAGAAGACCCATTCACTTTACCCTGGCCTTGGGATTTTATATAAATTCGCTACCCAGTTTCGGAAGTTTTCCCAATCCCGAATTTCTCCAGGACCCGGTCTAAAAGTACCAATCAATTTGATCAAAGGTTTTTCCGCGTCCAGCGACATCACCGCCCAAAAAGTCAGGGCGGAATGCCCTGAGCGCTAGGACATCGAGCAACAATCGAATATTATCTTGGATATGGCGCCTGGAATAAACCCTGCCTGATCTTTATGCACCAGCCCGGCACAATTCCCTGCAGTCGGTAACTCAGAACTTTGGCAAATATTTTGGCGTCCTGATTAATTAAGGAAATAGGTCGATAATTCCCGCATTCTAAGGGGTCTTTCCCTGGTTTAGGGATCAGTGTGATTACCGCTTCCTCCCATGAGGCCGGCAGTTCACCCTCATTCTGTGCAACATTACATACCCTAGTAAGAAATGGAACTAGTTCATCTGCAAATGTCCGATAAAATTCTCCCACAAACCCATCCGGACCAGGGGCTTTTCCTCCTTCAAATTTTAATAGCAGTTCTCACCTCTTGTTCTGTGATTTTTCCCCTAACTTATTTCCTGAGATTCACCCAGCCTCGGTAAGGGATATTTTGCAAAAATTCTCAACCTTCTCTACATGTTTTGAACTTTCTTCCATATAAAGCTCTTGATAGTATTTGCAAAACTATCCATAATCTGATCAGGATCTGAAATAATGTCCTGAGTGTCATACCTTTTCAACTTAGGGATGTATCTCTCAGCCTCTTGCTCTGGAGCCTCAGTGCCAGCAAGCACGAGGCCCTCCTCCCGATTCATAATACCTTTGTCTAGTATATCTTAGGGCATTCTCAGTCCTTGTCATCATTTCCTTGTTATACTGTTCCCCAGCTCTCACGTAGCTCCCTTGGCACTTGTTTGTTTTACTCTTTATGCTCATCTTCCAATTTCTTTATATTATCCAATAACCTTTGCACCTTTTCTTGAGAGGACTTATACTTAAAGGAAGCGTAACTTATAATTTGTCCCCTCAAGACTGCTTTCAATCCATCCCAGATAAATCTGACATGAGTATCTTCCTCCCTGTTTTCTTCCAGGTATTTTTTAATAGAGTCTTTCATTTGAGAGACAAATCTAGAATCGTTTAGGAGGCCAGGATCAAATCTCCATAGCCCCTTAGTCTTGGCCCCAGACCACTTAACCCTTGCACTAATCATCGCATGATCGGAGAACGTCACAGGATGAATAGTTATTTCTGTTAGCTCATCAGCATATTTTACTTGAGTATAGAATCTATCTAGCCTGGAATAGGAGTTCGCTGCTGCAGAGTAAAAAGTGAAGTCCTTAACCAGTGGGTTTTGTAACCTCCAAGGGTCCACCCATCCACCTTCTGTTATTAAAGTCTTAAACAACTTGGAGCAAGCAATCCTATCCTCTCCCCTCACTTCTGTCTAATCCCATCCTCCACACAATTCCAGTCTCCTACCATGACCACTTTGCCTTGTGGGAGGTATCCATCGTCGAGAAAAATTGCCTAAAAACGTTCCCGAGGGGGTGTGCATACATCGCTGCTAGATGGCAGCTCTGTCCCATGAATTCACCAGATATTATCACATAATGACCCATACCACTATTCTGGACGTTATATATTTTCAAGGGAGGCCTCTCGCAGGTAAGATCGCCACCCCAGCCCTAGATGCGCCTGGACATGAATCAAGATAAACCCCTCCTACCATGCTCATGCAACTTGGCATGTTCGAATCTGATAACTTGGTTTCCTGAAGACAGGCAATATCACATTTTAACCTACTCAATTCTTGTAAGATTCTTGCCCTTTTCACCACCCCGTTTATCCCTTTAACATTAATTGAAACTATTTTAAGTACTGTCATTCCAACAATCAGTAATAGCTACTATAATTCCTCTTCTAGAAAATCCCCATACATTGGCAGGATGGGTAGTGTGCAGACAAGACGGCCCCAACCCATACAGCAAGGGAGAGAGCAGGAAGAAAAAAAAAAGAAAAAAGGGGGGTATAGCAGAGAGCCATAATAGAGATAGTAGATTAAAGTGTTCTCCATAGATATCCTCATATGTTTTGTCTCTTCTAGGAATTTGAGCAGAAAGATAAGGCAAGACAATAAACACCAACAAACAGTGCAGGAGGGATCGGGAGGATGACAGTCTCTTATCAATCCCATTCTCATCCCCTATTGGAAATAGAATTAACTATAAGGAAACGGCTACAGTAACAACTGCACCCCACTAGCTCAGCCAGAGCTAGACTATGAATATGAAGGCTCTAAGGTGCCAACACTTCAGATACTAGAGATAACACTCTAGCTAAGTAGGGAGAAAAAGTGCAAATGCACTAAAGGGCTGACTTCTCAGAGTGTCCAAGAGACAGGTCCTCCCTACTAGGGTGGAAAAGATAAATGTTCTGATTGAGGCGGCTTTTAGAAATAGGTACCCAGGAACAGCATTTCTCTGAAAGGTCGAGGACCAGACCAGAAAACCTATGATTTTAAAACATAAATCCAACTTATTTACAATTCCTAATTTTGTCTCCCACCTCCTTTTATATTTCCAAAGCAATAGGACAGGAATCTTTTTTTTTTTCTTCTTCTTTTTCCCTCTTTCCTTTCCTCTCTCTACTTTCCTTTTGGTGTAAAGCCCAAATTGCCTCCACACATATACACCATTAATAGATATATATGCAACCCCACAAATGCCCGGAAGGGAGGGGATGGGGAGAACCTCATCCCAATTAATTCAGCTCATTGCAGAAGTTTGCTGTTAATACATCAGGGTAGTATCAGAAAACATTTTCCTGCTTGGCAATTACATAATTCCGAAGGGGGCTTTTAACCCTGTTACCCCCGATAGTGTGTTTTCGCCCAGAAAAATCTTCCCACCAGTAACACCTCCCAACACCACACCAAACACCTTGGGGTTATTAAAGGAAAGTGTAACTTATTCAGACCTCATAAGAATACGCAGAAATGTTTTTAAGCCAGTTTTTCAGACTTTCATCGTCCCACATTTTATCTTTTTCTTTCTTTCCTTCCCCTCCCCCCTTTTTTCCTCGCAGATTCAGTACCGGGGGGTCTAGGAAGGGAGCCCAACGGGTCACAGTGTAATATAGTTACTTAAAACAGCCATCCAGCCGAAATCTCCCATATTTTGTCAGTTTACTTGCATCAGTTCTCCTTGGCACCCAACCATTTTGCCATATCTGCATGTAAAGGTAGCAAAGCTTCCCCTCTTCTCCTCAAATTTCTTTTAGGGCCTGGCGCAATCGACCACAGTAATTCCTCAATCTCTCTTTCGGCTTGCTCCTCCTTAACATCCGGGATCTATACTTCCTGGGACGTAAGAAATGGTACCGCTGCCAATAATGAATCAAATGTCTTGGGCCCATCTTTGTCCTGTACCCAAAGCTTCGCTGGATAGCGCAAGTAAGCTTTAAAGCCTTTCTCTCTCAGAGCTTTAACTACCTGCAGAACTTTTTTACGTTGGGTCATCATTTGAGGGGGAAAGTCCTGGTCAACAAATATCTTCTGCCCATCCAAATTAAGGTTTTTTTTCGCCCATGCCAGCCTTAAAATCTTTTCTTTAGTAGTGTATCTTAAAAATCTCACTATTATGGATCTGGGGGGTGCTCCTTCTTTAGGTTTTGGGGCGATCGATCTGTGAGCCCTCTCGATTTCAGTTTTAAAGTCTTCGCCAAGATTCAGCTCCATTTTTAGCCAAGAATCAATATAATCCTCCATACAAGGTGGTTCTACCCTCAGAAATTCCAAAATTCAATATTATTGCGATAAGCTCTAGCCTCCGCATCTTCTGCCCTTAAAGTCAAATCTCTCTCTCTTCTGTGCAGGTATACCAATGATCTACTGAAAGCCATATGCTCTGATTGCAGCCTTTTGACCTGGGATTCCACTGAGGTCGTGCGTGCTTCCAGCTTTTTAAAATCATTTTGCAGACCCATTATCCTGGCACCGATTCTGTGCAGTATCTTAAGCATTCTCTGCCCATCAGCCTTTGTAAACATGGCTGTGGCGTCCGATTCAGAACCATCTGACTCGTCCCCCAAGGCCGTGATCATGGATGAGCGTGATTCAGTCGGACTAAGAGGCCTCGAGGAGGATCTGCCTCTGCCGTCGATCTTCCCCTCCGTAAACTGTTTCTTTTTCGTCCACCCCATTCTGCCTAGCATAGCAGGAGATATTGTGAGTGGTAGACAACTTTTCGGTCCCTCGATGTCTGGTGAATATCGTCTTTTAATTCCCGGGGCACTGGTGCTCCAGATTAAGCCGCCATCGGTGGTGTGACGTCACCGGAAGTCCCGTGTTATAGGTTTGGTGATTTTAATTAAAAAAAAAAAAAACAAACATGAAAGTGATTGGATTGTTTACAATGGAGCAAGTGAATGTCCAGGACTTAATAAGGACTGTCATATTGTACTTTTTGTTTTTGCATATCTGAGGTTTATGTAGACAGCACACACTAACAATGTGCAAAAAAACCAACAGAAATTAGTACTAGTTTCTATATTTTCATTTTTAAAATGACTGGTTAGTATGTATTTTTTTTTGTGTGTAGGAACTTTGTGAGAGATGGATGAGGAGTAGAGCTTGTGGAACTATAAATGTCAACAGACAGCTTAAGGTAAAGGAAGAGGAGAGAGAAGGGGTTTTGGTGAGGAGATGGTGTCTGGTACAGTTAGAGTGACAGCCAGGATAAAGAAAACCTTAGAAACAGTTAGAAAATGTAGCACTTACTAAATTAAGTCTTTTTTCTCAGTTACAGTTTGTGAGAGAGGTATAAACAGTACACTGTCAACTACTGTGTTAATTTGAGACTTGCTAGGGAGTGATGCAAAACACAAAAAAAAATCTGAAAATGGGTCACCAGTGGAGGTGAAAGTGTACAAAGGAAATCCTGTAATATACTGTGATAATATACATACTGTATGTGTATTATCACCCATGCATTACTGGGTTTGAACATGCTGAAATTAAGTGCATTAACACTACTAACCACTAATTATTAATCAACTATGTTCAATTCTACATGCTTTTCTTCAATTATTCCATGTCCCAAAGCATTTCGTAACCTTGTCCAGAACAATTGCCTTTCATTTTGGTCTTCTGGCCACCTAATAAATGTCTGCCTGTTCACTAGTTTTCTCAGCCTATGATAGTTAGAGAGTCTATAGTCTGGAATTTCTTCCAAAAATATCAAAATTAGAACGTCGCAATGATCATAAAATAGTCTAAGACTTGCCAGTTGCACCTCCATCCTGCACCACTCACTTCGAAGGTAATTGTTGCTAATCACACACAAGGTCTTCCTACTGTTGTTGATGGCATCCTGAATATTTTCAAAGATGTCTGCTCCAAGTTGGAAATTGCGATGGTGGAGGCACAACTTGAAAGATGGAGAGTCATTCTGTTCCAGAGCTGGAACCAGTTCTTGAAAGACCCAGTTTTCATCATTTGAGTTAAAAGAAACAAAAGCATCATAGGTGTATGGTTTCTTAACTTTCTGCCATTTAAACAGAAACCATGATTTAAGAAGGTAAAGACTATATCTGATAAACCAGGTCAGTTTGGCACATACAAGAGAAATTATAATTGTTGTCAAGACTAGAGTGAAAGACTAAATACAATATTTCTTTTCAATATCAGAACCACAAATACTATCATCAAAAGCAGTAAACCGGATGCTTTCCTCTTGTTCTGAACAACGATAACTGCCCAGATATGGAACTTGGACTTTTTGATTGTGAACAGACCAATTCTTGAACCAGAAGTTATCACATGAGCAGACAAGTTTATTTCCATACAAATCAAAATATCTCAAAGAGCTCAGATTTTGGAAGAAGCTTTCATTGATTGTCCTCAAGTTGTTGAACCTCAGGGAGAACACCTGAAGAGATTCCAGGCCGGAGAACAACCCAGTAGAAAAGCTCTCCATGTAGTTGCTTTCTAGATGTAGAGTTTGTAAGCGTTTTAATTTTCTGAACAGTGAAGTGTTTAAATTGAGTCCCCTGTCACCAGCTCGTGTTCCTGAGATATCAAGCACAGTGAGGTTTGACAGTGGATCAAGCTCAAGATGATCCAGAAATACCATCTCGTTTTTTCCCAAGTATAATTTTTGCAGATCACCAAGTCCCTCAAAAAAATTTATTGGGATAACTTGCAATCCATGAAATTGTCCTTCCATAATTAATTGCTTTAAGGACCATAGGTGGTAAAATTGGGGCATCTTTAGTTTTCTTTCTGTTTCATACTTGATTTTGTTAAAACTGAGGTCCAGTATTTCAAGGGACTTGAAACCAAGAAACATGCTGTCACTCAGTGTGACTAACATATTAAATGCCAAATCCAATTTGTGTAGCTTCTCAAGCCCCATAAAAGCCTCTCCATCTATTATCATAATGCGGTTTTGGGAAAGTGTAAGACTTTTTAGATTTAAAAAAAAATAGAAATTATGTTTCTTAACCGTGCGTAGGTTATTTCCACGCATATTTAGATCCTCAAGGTTCGACAATGGAGCAAAGGTATATTTGCTTGTTGAAGTGGTCCAGCAGCCTTCCAGGTTCAGATATTTTAAATCACGTAGACCATAAAATGTCAAACTACGCAGCTCCACTAATGGATTGTGGGACAGGTCTAAATATTTCAGGCTTTTAAGTGGTGTAAACGCATAATCTGGTAATTGTGTAAACTGGTTCCAGCATAAATCCAAATATTTCAAGTTCTTCAGAGTCTTCCAGGTGCTATTGCTTATCACAGAATTACCACAGGATCTCAGAGTTAGATTTTTTATGGAGGGAAGCAAGTCAAATTCATTGCTGGTTAGATTTGTTATCTTTGAATTTTGTGACAGATCCAAAGATGTTAGCTGACTGCAGTTGGAAATCATTTTAATGTCCTTTGGTGTGATTTTATTTTTTTGAACCATTAGGGACTCGAGTTTCACCAATCTGTGCAAGAGGACACATAGTCCAGAAATACTGCCATGTATAGGAGGCTGCATGTTCGACAAGTCAAGTTCTTTTAAATTTTGCAAATATGTTCCTTGAAGCTGGGAAATTCGCAGTAAGTTTTGACTAAGATTCAAGCTGAGCAGGTTAGGCAGAGTCTGGAAAGATGCCATGACTATGTGATCAATTTTATTACGAGACACGTCTAGTGTTGTGAGTTTGGGTAGGCTCAAGTTTCCAAAGTCCAGGTTTGAAATATGGTTCCCTTGAAGGATCAAAGTTTGCAAAGAGAGGGTCTGTGGGTCTGAGTCAAGAACGTGTACAGTGTTGTTTGCAAGATTAAGAACTGTCAGCTTGCTCAGATATTTAACAGCTCGTATAACATTTGAAAAATTTCTGATGCAGTTACGAGCCATTTCTAAACTCTGTAGACTAATAAGTGGTTTAAATGCAGTTTCGTCAATGTAGTCAATTTTATTATGGTTTACTAGCAAAGTCTGAAGGTTATGCAGACCTGCAAATGCAGATCTGTCAAGGGTTGTGATTTTATTTTCCACCAGATTTAGAAGAGTCAGATTTCTGAGTCCCAGAAATGCCCCTGCACTGATGTTCTTGATTGTATTCCACTCCAGCCGCAGGTTAACCAGACCAGGCAAAAGAGCGAAATTCCTTGGAGCTAACTGTTTAATTGCATTCTGAGTAAGGTTCAGGTGAGTTGTAATCTGCGGGAGGTTTTCAATGGCCTTGGTCACATTGACTATGCCTTTTCTTACGCAGTTGACATGGCTTATGTCATATTCATATTGGGCACTTGACGAAATCCATATGTCTCACAGAGCAGTGGTGCAGAAAAAAGAATCATCAAAAACTGTGGTATCCATCTTGAAGTCAATTTTGTCATGAAATCCATATTAATCATCTTGACTTTTGACGGTCTTCCTCCAAAAAAATGAAAAGTCTTTTTTTATAAACTTGAGGCACCAGTAGCTTTGGTAAAGCACACTGCAGTTATCATTCTTGGTGCCACTTCCCTGTTATCTTTGCATTGCTCTGAAAGAAAAAGAAATAAAACTGTTATTGACAGCACAAGTTGTTAATGGCCCATTTGTATGTATATGATCAAAAGGTGAGAAAACAGAGTACAGCAATGTCATTTTAATTGCTGCAATCTGATTGGCTAACAGAGGCACAGAAAGGTCACATCAATCTTTGATTATTGGCCATGTAAAACCTCACTTCATGCAGCGTGATCCTGCACATGTAGTCTGTCACCGAATGCTGGAATTGTTAGATTCTACATCAGCATTCCATGACATTTTTCAGTGACCACCATCGCTCTGCCTGCTTTGCTATTTCAACATAACAGTTCACAGTACTTGTGCTCGATTAAAGACATTTTCATCCATAGAAATCATCTGTCAACCATCAATATTAGTTTCAAAAACACCAGAACAGAAAAAAACGAAAACAAATCCCGTGGCAACCTCCCTGAAATACTCAGTAATCCTTATACTATCTGCCCCTTACTCGAGCAGTGTGGTCATTAAAATATGCTGTTTTTCTTAGTGCACACAGCTGCTACCATGACAGCTGCTATTGCAACTACATCCAGAGCATGCCTGACCTTTACTGAGGATCTGTAATAAACACAGTGGCAGTGCAGGCTGCCATGGTAACAACACAGCTGACTTTACCACTTAAAAAGCATAATGGGCCCACAAAAGTTAGAAAACCCAATATTTGACACATTTTAAATTGCTCTTTATTAGTCTACATGGCTCAAAAATGAAATCGGCGGTTACTTAAATATTAGGGTGAGATTACTTCATTTAACTTTGCCTCGGGCCATATTATACCCTTTGGTGGTGATTAACAGGTGGCTTCTGTAACCCTAGTTGCACCTTATTGCTTAGTCTTGGCACGACACAAATGTATTATATTCCCTAATGTGTGAATAACTGATGTGATTTTGTTTTAGCAGGGTTATTTCATCACATTTTAAAAGACACAGCAAGGTAAGGTTCAGCAAGTGCTGTGCAAACAGAATATTCAACCGGTGCAATTACCAAAAAAAATTAGAATTTCACTTTGTGAAATTTCAGAATGCACTTTGACAACTTTGACAAAATTCTGATTTTGAACCACAAAAAGATTGCATGCTTTGTGAATCAATGTATTACTTTGTGAAGTGGAGTTCTGCAGGAAGGACAGTTACTCAGTGTAACAGTAGATCTTTGAGAGACTCTCTTTCATTGGGCCACACCTTTGGAACTATAAGCCCATCCATGGCAGGACCACTAGGAAGCTTTTTCTAGCTCGGGGCCACCCACGATGATGTGTAACATCACTGCCAATAAAACGTGGGTGGCCCTCTTGGTCTTCAGTGCCTCAACCAGGAAAGATGATCTGCACTCACCCTCTTGGTCTTCAGTGCCTCAACCAGGAAAGATGATCTGCACTCACCCAATGCTAGTGAGTGGTGCTGCTAGGGATTTGAGACTACCTCAAATATCTCGAACAACAGAAAATAGTGCACTCAAAGAAAAGGAAAGAGGACAAGCACAAAATTGCTCTGCTGCCTACGCCCAGGTGTTTCACTCTATGAGTTTAGTCAGGGGGTGGAGTACATAGACAATACTGGATGGGCAACCATGCAGAACCAGTGTGTTCCACCACAGAGGGGTATGATTCCCTGTGACCTCAAGATCAAGTCTAGAGGTCTTTGAGAATCATACCCAGGTCAACAGGGCTACACGCGGGTTTCTGTAGGTTGCATGTTAAAATAAATTGTCGTCTCCCATTTAGTACTTCAGGAGCCACAGCTTGTTGCTGTGGTGAGTTGTGTGGTTGCTAGGGGCTGAGCATCCCTATGTTAGCAGCCCTTACTCCCATTGGTTGTTGTTCTAGTGTGGGAAGGATTTTCCAAAAAAAAGACGTGGCGACCAGACACCTTGCATAGCAAGCCAACTAACAAACCGGAGGGATAAACTTTTTTGTAAGTACTCTTTTTTCTGATTATATCTGCTTAATCCTGGATAAAGAACTGTGACCTTATTAAGAAAAAATGCCGCAGCTATCGTCAATGGGGTTTCCAATAATGGTACCATGCCACGGTTTGATTTCAAAATACTGATCGCTATTTTCATTCTAAATAAATGGAATGCTGTTCTGTACGTACGGGTAGTACAGCATTCCATTCATTGTTTTCTCTGTGGCTGAACAGCCTTTCAGTATGGTGGAATTTCAAGTTAGAATAAGATTCCACAATACATTATAACAGTATTGACAGCCTTATAACCACCATAGGCTGACAATGTCATAGGTAGCTGAGCTTGATGTTTTACAGTTGTCAGTCAATTATCAAAATCAATACGAATCCATTTAAACAAAAAATAAAATGGTGCTTTAATCAGGGAAACATAATCAATTAAGCAATCAATACAGTATAATGCCAAACGTATAAATAAAATGTTCCGCTGTATCACTGTACCTCTAATTCAATGGAAAAGTATAAAGGGTGGGGGTGGCTGTACCAAAACTTGTTTGCAGAAAGTACTCCTCTCACCAAATGATTCACAAACAATTGCATGCAGTGACTAACAAAATAAACATAATTACTTAGTTGAAAAGAGTTTCAGAAATAAAATCTCTCTGTTACAGTCCTTCTAGTGTAAGTGAACGTAATGGGCAGGATTTTCGAAAGCCTTAGATTGCCACAAGCCCTGTGCGCCGATGATAAGGTGTATGGTGCTTACAGTGATATAACGGGATTTTTCTATCCATGCAGCAATCACCATAAGTTAGACCAACTTCCTCTGGTCCAACTTGCAGTAATCCTGTGGGCCATTTTTATGGAGCTTGCAACGAATATTTGGCACAAGCTGCCATAATTTGTTGAAACTCTCACAACTGCACCCGAGATTGTAAAATTGGGCACAGTGTCAGCGAAGGGTTTGGCACACTGCCAGAACCTAAGTGCCATGGCACAGGGCTGGACACAAGCTATTAAAATCCTGCCCCATGTAACTACCAGTAGGTTCTGGCATGAGCACAGAGCAGTGGCAATTGTGTTGGGAGATTGTTGTAGCCTGGCAATTTTGCCAGAAAATCCCACTTGTTAACCTGGGACTGTTACCAACTTAGCCCGTCTGCTAAGATATTTTGTACTTCTGGGAGAAATACAACTGTCAGTGAAGGGCTGTGAGACAGAGACTGTGCCCAGCACCACGCCCTCACTGCTTCCCTCTATAGGGGTAAGAGTGAGCACCCTTACTTGATGATATGGTGCATCACACTGTTGTCTGTCCTTATCAAAAGGGGGCCTGGACTCAGGTGGTCTGAAAAGGCCTGGAGATGAAGAAAAAAAGCCCTCATCTCCAGAAAATTTATTTGGAGATCTGAATCTAGGTTGGTCCACAGCCCCTTGGTCTGGAACAGGCCCGGTGGGCACCGCATCCAAATGCAGAGACATTCATTTTGAGGATCTACGCAAGTGTTGGTTAGAAAATGGGATGCCCTGTTGCAAATACTGTGGTTTCATCTACCACAGTAGTGACTTGTGAAGAGGAGATTTGACGAGAACCGTCTGATCCAATTTCATCCCTCAGTTGATTCTATTGTACCTATAGCTCCCATTGTGGGATTCTCATATGGAGGTGTGCCAACAGGACTGTCAAAATGGCAAATGCCGTAAGACCCAGGAGACAGAGCATTGTCCCGGTGAACACATAATGATTCCTGTGTACCAGGTGGGCTTGGGCCACCAGGGTCTCAGTCCTGTCCACAGGCAGAGAAGTGCTGCCTACTGCCATGTCCAGTACTGCACCAAAGTAGTAGAGGAACTGGCAGGGGGAAAAGGATGGATTTCGGTATACACTGATCATAGCACCCAGGTCCTTGAACAGTTGCTGAGTTCTGGGTACTATGTCTTGAGCTACTTCTCTGTAGGGGCCCTGCAGGAGTCAGTCATCCAGATATGGGAAGAGAAGAAGACCTGGGCTGCTGTCACAGCTTTGAAGCATTTGGTAAATACCTGCAGCACCGAGGATAAGCCAAAGGGTAAAACTTGGAACTCATAATGACTGACTTCTAGCATAAATTGGAGGTACTGCCTGAGATAATGTTGAATTTTGACCAGGGCTGGGAGACCTCGGTGAAGCTCTGACCCTTATTAATTAAGAACCAGGACATGGTGAAGTTCTGATTTGTTTTGATTAGCTCTGATTTATTGATAACTATTTAAAAAAATGCAAAACAAAAATGCATAAAAGTGGCCAAAGTTGGTCACATTTCACACAGAGGCCCAAAGGAAATAATTTAATGGATTATTTGTATAACAATTAATATAAAACTGCTAAAGAAAAGCAATCACTACTAGCCCCTTCCGTGGCTGTCCTATAATGGTGGGGTGGCATATCCCGCTTGGTCCATGACATGAGTGTGCTGGGAGAGACAGGGAGAGACAGAGAGAGATGGAGAGAGAGAAAGAGAGACACACAGACAGACAGATGCAAATACCTATATCATAGCACCACCAAACACTGTAGGCACCGCCAGGCAGCTAAGATTTTTTTTTATTAATGGTGCTGTGTTGGTATTATTTTGATGGATATTCCAGTCAGAGCTGAACAGACCAAAGAAATGGATATGAATGCAGCACTAAGAGTTCACCCACCCTACCCTTGTGAATGATGTAACTGCTTTGCATGCCTCGGTGTACTGTGGTACATGGTACCCTACCTGGTCCAGGAGGTGGTAATGTTTTCTAGTACTACTACTACTTCTACTGAATCTGATCAACATGCTGAATCCTTAAAGAAGGAAAAACAAAAGACATAGTGATCACCACCACCCGGGCAGGCAGCCAGTCACACATTGCATTGGTCAAGTGCAGTGCAGTCATAAAAAAGTTCGCAACTGCCACCTGAAGACCCGATGACGGACACACAACAGAGTTACATCCTTCCTAGTTCCATAACTGCTGCCAGCCACTGCCAAGTAATTTAAATATCACAAATAAAATATAGTAATATGATAATCTCAGCCCAGTTACTGTAAGTGAGATGTAACTAGGCTAGCATACCACACACACACACAAACAATAAAGAAATGACATGAATTTTCAATTTAGTAGCATTTTATTCTGTGAAATATTCACAGCCAAATATGAGGGATGTGAGAAATATGTAAAGAGGGTTCTACGATGCTGGTTCGACAACACTTTTGTCGACCAGCATCACATCAACAGGATTTATGTCGCACAAGTTGTGAGTGAGCATAAATCCATTTATCTCCAGTCCTGTTTTTTTCACTGGGGGCTTCACCCCCGAGCCCCCATGTGGGGGTCTGCCCCTGCACCCCCCCCATACTTTAGATTCTCAACTCAAGTCAGAGTTGATTCGGGGAAGAGGTGCAGGACCGGGAGACAGTGTGCCCCTGTCTCAGACACAGCAACACAGTGACCTCTCGGTAAAGTGTCAATTTTGCCAACAGCGAGGTATGTTGCTCTGTTGTTGTCACTGTCAGATCGGCATACCATACAAAGAGTATTCAGTTTCTAGGTTTTAGGCATCTGCTAAGCCATTCACTGTATGAAAATTAAAACAGTACAGTCAGGATCAGTTGCTGAGGGCAAAAAAAGTGACAAGTAGTAGCAGTAAGGACTGGAGTAAAGACAAAAAGTGATAGTAGTAGTAGTAGTAGTAGACAGCAGTATCCTACCTTCCAGATCAGATAGGGGTACCAGATACCACCAAGTAAGTTTGTGGCATGAAATGCAGTTGCTTGCTGTATTTGGACTCTGAACCCACTGATGTTATTATTTTTTTTCTATTCTGTGCTGCTCATGTGATCATTCAAGTAACAGTGGCCTGGCCTAGTCCGTCCTGACCTGACTTGTTGCAATTCATTGCTACCTCATGTAGTAGACCCTGTTCACAAAAGATTTTCACCACAGGCACAAATTCTTGAAAGTGTTTTGTGGATAGGGCCTGTTCAGAACAGTCAGTGTACGTTTTTTTCAGGTATTATATTTGAAATTAAAGTGAGAAATGCTGACTTTGAGCAGGCGCTCAGCATTTTCTAGTGTCAGACGGAATCATCTGTCAGTAATGATGTTACCAGCTGAATTAAACAATCATTTTGAACACATGCTAGTCAGAGGGCAATTCATGAACTTCATTGCAATGTTTACTAAAGCAGGCCACATATTTTGCTTGGATTTCCAGGATTTCAAAGGATCAGCATTCCAGCTATATTGGGCTTTGCCAGGTATATTTCAACAATGGTCTGTGCAGAGGCTGTGTTACAAGAGGCAGATGAAGATGTTACAATTACATCTTCTAAGTGACTCCAGAGACATGACGCTGAACCAAAAGACTGTGGGACAGTGCTATGCTTGGCTGGTGGTGAAGACGAAGAAGATTTGGCTGCAATGGCTGAGGAGGAAGAGGGAGAAATGCTGCAACAGTAAAGGATGGGCCACCTCATTCTGTGCTGTGTTGTGAAAAAGATTCTGAATATGGTGCTGCTGTTGTACTCTGTTCCATTACAGCACATACCTCAACAATTATTTCTTGTTTGTTTATCTTGAAACAAGTGCCAGCATCATCACTCAATAGTTGCTTCCGATTTGTATTGTGGATCCAAGATTGTTGCTTTAATGTAGTACTCAGAATGAAGCATTTGACATAGTTTGTCATCTTCTTCAGCTTTTTATTATCATACATCTCGTTAGAGCTTGTTGTATTCTGGGGGCAACCTGCATGTGTCATCAGCACCACTGGCAGCCTGTGTGATCATGGAACTGTCTTGCTTCTCTAAGTTTTCTCTAATCAGATTCAATATGAATTTTAAAATGTTTATTAGGGGCATCACCTGACGGAGAGTTGCTGTGTTTGCACTAACCTCCCTGGTGATTTCCTCAGGTTGCTGGAGCAGGAAAATTAGAAACTCCAGCATGGCCCACTGTGGTGCAGTAATATAGATATATAATATATATATACTGTATATATAATATAGATGTCTGCATCACCAGTTTTCTTTTTTTTTAAACTCAGCTTTATTTAGCATACTTGTACAGTAGTACAACATTTTAATTATTACCATGTCGTGAGCCATTTCTTGGAATCCAGCTATTTGTTCAAAAATACACAGTCTGAACCAATCTTTCATAGCCTCTTCTGTTAGTAGAACAAAGGAAGAAAATAGCAAATAAAGCTGCTGTAAGGTGCCATAAAGTCAGATTACAATATATAATCCCTCTTCTTTCAAGGAGTGATCATTAACAGTATAACATTCAATAAAAATTAAAAAAAGAGGAAAAAAGTAAGGGCCCAGAACCGGGCCCTACTCTTGACCATGTGTGAACCCCTGCCCCCCCCTCTGTTTTCTGTACCCCTGTCTCACCCGAAGGGGGACATACATCCATCTTGGCCCTAAAGCAATTCCGAATATACCACCTCAGATGATCTCCAATGTTGATATATAGACCTTTCGGGAGGCTTACTGTATTGTGCCCCCTGTTCCAACAGCCAGGCTTACTAACCTCTCCACTTCAATTCATGCTGCTTATATCTAAGTTTTAACTTAGCAGTGAGGGCTTCCATCATCAATACTTCCTTCACTCTTCAAGTCCAGTCAGCCAAAGCTGGAGATTACGGCTGTAGCCATTTACTGGTTATGCATTTAAGTGCTACAGCTATGAGCGTACCAATTTTATTTTCTAAGGTGCTCTGTCTGACAGCTTTCTTTTGTTCTAGCAGCCTTTAGAACATATAAAAGATTAAATTTCATAGAGTAGAAATGTCTTGGATCAGTCTGTGCAAAAGTAAACTCTGCTCCTGCTGTGTTTTTTCAAACAAGTGACAGGCTTTGCTTGAGTGACTGAAATGAGTGCATATTCTTTTAGCAGTGCTAAAGAGAGCCTTAATCTCCCTGTCGTTATTGAGAAAACCATGAACTATTAAATTTAAGCAATGCACAATGCAGCAGATGTGAACAAAGCCCCCCCTCCTCCAAGGCCTTCCTTATGTTTGACCCATTATTTGCAACTGTAAAGCCAACTGACAGTCTCTGTGAAGTGAGTCATTGCTGTATTGGGTTTTGGAGTTCTTCACTGATGTCGTATAAGGTATGTTCAGATGGAAAATAAAACATTCTTAGAACAGCAAACTGCGATGCTTCACTGACCCCAGTCCCACGTGAATTATCGGAACATGCCCAATGTGCCGAGAAAGTCATGGAGGATTCAGACTGACAGCTTGTCCAGATATCTGTTGTGAGATGCACCACCCTCCCAACAGCATTGCACAAGATGCGTAATAATTTTTTACATACAACATTGTAAAGATCTAGAATCCCTGCTGTCAAGAAGTATTTCTGTGATGGTATACCATTTTGAGGTATGAGGTACTCAAGCAGCCGCCTGAATCCTATGTGTTCAACCACGTTATATGGTACCAAATCAACAGCTATCATTTCTGAAATTTGCTGGTTATTGTAACAGCAACAGGGTGAAGTAGAGGGAGGAGGAGGAGGAGGAGGGCTTTTTAACACATGGTCACTTTTAGTAATAGTTGGAGGAGTCCTTCAAATGGCAGAAAGTGGTGGTGGAGGTGTTTCAGTAGTGCTGTGGGGGCTGCCACTGCTTTCATCTATGGCAGTTATCTCTGAGTGTAGTGAGCTATCACTGTCACTTTCTGTTCAAGACTCACAACTGGACTACTCAGTAATGTTATGACATCTGTCTAGGTGCCTTTTCAGTGCTGAAGTTTCTGATGCTCCTTTCTTTTTACCCCTGCTGATTGGTCATTTACAAATAGTTCAGTTTGCTACCAGTGAGGAAGCAGTAATGGAGAAGTAAGACCAAATAAAAGATGATATTTTGTTTATTTTTTTTTCCCAGTAAGGCATGACACCTTGGTCACCTTTTTAGGGTTCCTCCCCCAGATTTTTCTTGGGCCCATTCCTCTTGCGGTTTATTCCCAGTGCCCCCCTCCACAACCAAAACATTTCCACCTGTTTCTTCCTCATCTGCAATTTCATCCCCTTCAGTAAACCTTGTGCTGCCTGATCATTCTCTTTATCTTTATTTCCCTTGTCGGGTTCAACCTCAGAAAAATCGGATGAGGGACTGGCAGTAACATAGTATGCAATTGTTTCATACCGTTGGATACCTCTGCGGGTGATACCCACCACTCCTTTATGTTTTTTTAACTACTTAACTTTTTTTTTTTACTTGGGACTAATGATCTGAGACATTCACCTTTTTTGGATTTAAGCATTCACTCGGAAGACAAAACCTTAGAAGTTAAAAAATCACTTTTGGGGGTTTGATTTTGTTTTTCCTTTTGAGGCTGATTGCTGTCTTTTGCAGTGCTACTGCCTACCTGAGAAATAGAATGCGCCTCATCAACACTTTGATCCATTTTTTATTAGTATTCTAACCTGTAACAAAGATTTCTCTAACTAACGTGATGTCCTTCTGATGACTCCCACCCACAGGCCAGGGACACATTTACTGTCGTGACTTGTAACTGTACACAGCGCACCGGCAGCACAGCTGTCCACCACCACTTCCTTCCAAGATTACCGGACTGACTCCTACAATACAGTTAGTTACTGTTAAGTGACCAAATTCATCAACTGTTAAGTGTGCCTCAGAATCTGAAATGGAGATGCAGACACATCTGGTGCATTAGCTGCTCACAGCACAGTCTCACACTGTTGGTTGGTTAATGCTCATACGTAATGTAATGTGATATACTGTAAAACTATTGATAATGAGTAATAATGGGGAATGAGTGATGATGATGATGACACTTGTGTGTACAGTAGCTGTAGTTTACTTGTGTTGTACTGTAATCAGCCTGCTACAAGTCACAAAGTCAGATTATCCCCTGGGCCACCCACAGCCAGCAACACAAGTGCATCAACTTGTTTGCTGTTTGTCTGAACAGTATTTTTTTTAATACATGAAATCGGTAATGAATGTTAACAAGTGCTCATGATTTGTGTCAAAGTCAAAGATTTATTTTGCCACCCTGCTGCCCTTGTCATGTATACACAGCCACACTGAAGCCAGGAAAGAAAATGTGGGATTTTATGTAACCGTAAAATTTATCTTGGAGCCCCAGTAGTCTCTCCCTCTCTCCTATCAGGAATGGCACAAGTCAAAGATTTTGCCAGCCTGCCCTTTCTTAAACAGCTACATTGTTTGAGGCCAAAAAAAGAAAAAAAACTTTCATTTGGGATTTTCTGTAACTGTAAAATCTCTCTTGAGCCCCCAGTAGTCTCTCCCTCTCTCTTCTGGATCTGGAATGGCACAAGTCAAAGATTTTGCCTGCCTGCCCTTTCTCACATACTCATTGTTACAATGTCTGAGGCGAAGAAAAGAAAAAAAACTGTCATTTGGGATTTTCTGTAACTGTAAACTTTCTCTTGGGCCTCCAATAGTCTCTCCCTCTCTCCTCTGGGTCCTCTGCAATGGCACAAGTCAAAGATTTTGCCAGCCTGCCCTTGCTCATGTACATACAGTCACATTGCCACACTGCCTGCCTTTTGCATCTCCCAACGGCAGCCATCCAGGCCACCACTATCTCCCCAATCCCTATGGATTCCTCCTTTTTCCAGTCCTGCCAAGTCCCGACACAGCCTAAACCTATAAATTGTGGTGTGCCCCAGGGGTCAATCCTGGTGCCCCTAATTTCTTCTTTATATATGAATACAGCCCCCAATATTTGTACACAAAATGCTATGACACTCTATACTTACGATGCTGTCATACAGTATATGGTACAAGTCAAAAACCAAATGATACCCTTAAAAAGGTTCAAGCAGATTTTGATTTATTTCAGCACTGGCTGACTTTTAATTTGATGGTGCTAAATTCCACAAAAACTAAAGTTATGCTTTTCTCAAGCAAAAAAAAAAACTGATGCAGATTTGCTACTCATTGTAGACTTAAAGGGGAATACCATTGAATTGGTTGAAAGCTTTAAATATTTGGGGCTGGCACTCGACCCTAATTTAACCTTTGAACCGCATGTAAAAAATTTCACAAGAATAATTCATTAAAGGCTAGGTTGTCTTTTTAGGGTTAAACCATTTTTGACAGTAGAATCCAGGAAGTTGTTTGCACACAGCTTCCTGTTTAGCATATTAGATTATGGGCTCATAATTTATGCAGCAATGAGTACTAAATCTTTCAATAAATTGAGGGTTACCTATAATTCCATTTAAGATTTATGTTGAGTGCTCCCACCCAAACACACCATTCCTTGCTCTTAAAACAGACTGTTTTTCCTTGTGCAACAGGATCTCACTTAAAATGAGCACTTTTCTGTTCAATGGAATCTTTGGTTTTCTTCCTTTCTCTGTTTGTTCCGTATTCCCTAGATACATTAATACCAGTAGTACCAGAAACCAAAGCAGGTTTACTTTTAAACTTCTACTCTTCAAAAAAAGCATCTGGGCAGAGGTCTCTACTTTGTAGCCCTCCATTCTTTTATAATTCTTTCCCCTTGACTCTCTGAATTGTAATACAGTATGGAGTTTTAAAACAAGACTAAAAAAAGCACTTACAAAATCAACAGGAACGCTCTTGTTAATTCTAGAATTTTTGTCTATTCTTCTTATTATATATTGTATTGTTTGGGTAAGAACGATTGAATCTTTCTGTATGAAATTTTTTGTGTGTGTTTTTGTAACCACTTGTAGCTTTTGAAAATGGGCTGTAATGCTTTTCTAGCTTACAAGTTAAAAAAATAAAATTAAATGAAAATGAAATAATTCCTTCCACTAAGTGCAGTTCCTTCTGAGCCTAAGCCCACCAGACTACCTTACTTGCCTCACTAGCCATATTTAGGTAATTCTCCCTGTCCTTCCCATTTTCCTAAAGTCTGCCCTCCTAAAGTACAAGATTTTAGTCTTAGTGGGGACCTTTTCCCTGCCCATATCCAACCAGAACCACACTGTGTGACGGTCACTTTCACCCAGAGGCTCCTTGACTACCATATCTTGCACCTGCTTCCCATTCGTGAGCACCATCTCAAGGATTTCCCCCTCCTGTGTGGGTTCTGTGAATTCCTGAGTCAGCAACCCATTCTGCAACACTTCCAGGATCACCTGGCTTCTGGTGCATGTCATGGTTGGTAGGTATGCTTCAGTCTGCCCTGGGCATGCTGAAGTCCCCTACTAGTACCTCCTCCCCCTTCCCTGCAGCATTCAATATTTGCAATTTCAGTTCCTTTTCACTTTCCTCTTCCTGGTTGGGTGGTCTGTAAACCACTCTCAACCTCACCTTTCTCCCTTTATAGGACAGTTACTGAGCCCACATTGCTCCCACCTCACTTCCTCTGACTCCTCCCCCTTGTACATGTTATACCTTCCCTAATGTAAACCATCACCCTCCCTTTCCCTACTACCCAGTCTCTCCTGTATAATTTGTACCTTGGTATTGAGAGGTCCCGGTCATGGTTTGGCATGATCCAGGTCTGAGTGACTGCTCCTATGTCCACCTCCCCTTCTGTTAGTAGCATCTGCAGGTCATCCATCTTGTTATCATGACTTTGCATGTTCAGGGACACCACCATCCACCTAGAATCTGAGCCTCCTTCCCTTCCCCCACTTCTTTCCTTCCTCTTTCTCCACTCTATGTGCTCCCTCTCGCTACCCATTGCTAACTGCTTCACTCCCTCTCCACCATCCAGACCCCTTCTACTGATATGAGGGGAGATCTGTTGCCCTCCTACTCCCAGAGTCATTGGGTCTGTAGGCCCACCTGCCCCCTTCCAGGTGTTCAGATTAAGTTTATGGGTTATGTACCCATCCCAGTTTGTCCCTGAGTACCCTCAAGCCCCCCCTTTTGAGGTACAACCTGTCTTGTGCATAAAGTGTTTTATTTCACCAGGTCTCCCCCAAGTCCCCAATACAGATAAACCCTTCTTCCTTGCACCAACCCCTCACGTAGACATTGAATTCCTCTACTCCTTTCTTCCTGACTGTGCTGTCCCTTGGCACTGGTAACACTTCTGAGAATGCTGGTGATCTTGTTACCTCCCTGCTGGTCCTCCTTAATGCTGTGAACCTACCTTGCACTACCTCCACCTCCTCCACAGCTAGGTCATTAGTACCTACCTGTAGGTATTTAGCTATATTTGGTTCCCTCCAATCCCCCTTATCATTTCCCCAGTTCTTGGGCACATTTTCCCTGCTGTCATCCCTGGCATGCAAACTACCTTCTGTCTTGCATTTTGGTCCCACTTTCCTCTCCAGTGAATACCTTTAACTATGGAGTCACCTAGATTACCACCCTTCCGTCCCCTACAGTTATGTCACCTTTTCTTCCTTTCTTGAATTCCTAAACTCAGAGGATATAGTTGTAATGTGTTGCTGGTTTGTTTGATTTTCAATCCAGCACTTTGCAGTGCTGAACATACAGTATAGGGGACATTCTATATGACACACAGGAATAAATTTGTTATTCACTCTGGAATACTGCCAACAATGCTGCCTAGCAAAGAAGGGCTGGGTGAAGTGCTGCATGCATCCTAGAGCCAAAGTGTGGCAGTCGGGGAGGGACCTGGGAATTTATGAACTGTTGAAGGGCATTTTATCCCTCTGTTAGCTCCACCCCTTGAAAGTCAGCATGCTGGAGCTAGCCTTGAGCACTGTGCTTGATGTGACAGCTGCCCATCTTGGCACTGTTTCAGCTGCTGTCTTCTCTCTGGGACTACCAGAAAACATTGAATCACTGATGCAAACCACCCACTCTCATGAGGAACTACGTAATCTGCTAGAACACCACATCCTGCCCTGCTGGCCCACCATGGGACTCTCAGATCTGGGATAATATCCTGGGTCTCCTGTTTAGTTGTGTATCTACCTCAACTAATTTTCTATATTAGAAGATTGGTCAGGAGTGGTGGACCTAGCAAAATAATAATAATAATAACTTTATTTATATAGCATAATTCATAAATATCAAAGTGTTTTACAATAAAAACACCATAAAAGCAATTTAAAACCATAAATAATCAAACACAGAAATAGCAGCAGAGAACATACAGCAAATTATGAAAAGGCAAGCCTGAATAAATGCAATTTCAGTGAGGCTTTAAAGCTCTCCACAGTCAGGCAATCCCTTATCCACAGAGGTAGAGAATTCCACAGGGTGGGGACTACATAGAAAAATGCATGAGCCCCAGATGTCTTTAGCTGCACCCTGGTAATCTCTAGCAATCACTCATCAGTGGAGTGAATGGGAGGGTCTGTAAATATAGATTATATGATGATTTCATGTTAGACTTGAAAACTAAAAACTGGGATAGGATGTCTTTAATTCCAACTGCTGATGAGGTATATGTTCATTACTCTACCATGAATTTATGGCTAGCTGTAATAAATCTGCACCAGAGAGAACCAGGAAAAAAAGCATAAAAATTACCCATGGTATAATTCTTACCTTCATAAAATAAAAAGGTTCAGGGATAACACATGGAAATATGCTTAAAAAACAAATAACATTCAGGACTGGAACAAATATAAACAAATAAGAAATACCTTGGAGGTGAGAAAACTAAAGCAAGAATTTTTTAAAATTAATTTAGCACTTAATGTAAAGACGAAGCCAAGGAATTTCTGAAATGTTTTGAGGAAATTACAGGGACAACAAAAGGTAAATATCCCAAATTATTTTGATATAAATGGTCAGGAGGCTCCTGTAAATGAATCTGTAGTCAAAACATGTAATGAATATTTTATTAAAATGGGAACAGAGACTTTGGAACAGAATATTATGCAACCAAATATAGAACATCTCATTGATATACCCAAGTTCAATTTTTTTTTAGATTTGAACCATTTACAAAAGCACAAGTTTGTGACAAGACCCTAAAAATCAATACAAAGAAAGCAGGTGGGTTAGATGATATCCCAGCCTTGCTGTTAAAATATGCAGCTCCTGTAATAGCCTGCCCATTGGAGGATCTGTTTAATCTAGCCATACAATCAGGTGTGTATCCCCAGAATGGAAGAATACACAGGTTGTACCCATTTATAAGAATGGACAAAAAAATTAAATTGAAAATTATTGTTAGATAGCCATTCTATCAATAGTTTTTAAGATTTTTGAAAAATTGGTATGTTTTCAGTTGAAAACTTTCCTGGAAGAGAAAAAATTGCTGAGTGACTGCCAGTCCTGACTCAGACCTTACCATAGCACCACTTTGGTTCAATTAGAGATCACAGGAGACTGTCAGGAGGCTGTGGACAGGAAGATATCAGTAGGGGGTGTTTTTGTAGATCTTTCAAAAGTGTTTGATACTCTGGACTATGGCATCCACCTGTCCAGACTGAGAGATATGGGAGTTTTGGGTGATGTTATGGACTGGTTTGGTTCTTATTTGAGAGGGTGAAACCAACTGGCAGAAATAAATGAAACTTAGCTCCAACACTGTCTGGTTTTCCCTCAAGTTCCAATTTGGAGCCTATTTTTTTCACTATACACATGAATACATGTACTCTGGACAATCCTCACATAATATTTAACTTTTACGCAGATGATATAATACTATATACAGAAGGAATAGACTCAAAACAAATACAGAGATCAGATTACAAAAAGCATTTGATGATTTACAGGTTTTCCTTTTGCAATCAAGATTAGTACTTAATGCAAAAATGACTCAAGTGATGTATTTTAGCAGAGTAAAAGAGCTTGGATCCACTTGGAACTAATTTAAAAGTTAAAAATTTGGATCAAACAATGTTACAACAGGTGCAGAATAATAGATACTATACATAGATATTTGGATGACAAGAGCAAATGGAATATCCACATGGATAATCAGGTTACAAACCTGGGGAGACATCTTGGTGCACTGTATGGAATTAACTTAAGCACTCTATGATTAAAGAGGTTAAGAAGCAGGCAGTAAATACCATGGTTCTACCTATTTTTAGCTACAGTGATTTGTTCTTCTCAGGGCCATTGGGAATGGAGCTGGCAAAGCTAGATGTTATGTGCAGTAGGTTTGTCTGCTTCATTCTTGATGCCCCTCATAGGACTTATAGATGTGAACTGTATAAGGAGCTGGGGTGGTTGAGATTAGAGGAGCATAGAAGATTTCATTGTCTCAATTATATGCACAACTGTTATAGAACCAAGGTCTCTGGATATTTATCTAATAATTTCATAATTTCATAGTTGTTTATGTGCTCAGGAGGCAATGCCTTTTTCTGAGCTCGCCACCTGAAGATGGAGTATTACTCTAGTGATATTTTACAGTTTATTCCTCATGTGCACATTGGCTTGTTTTTTAAAATTGTTCATAGTTTTGCTCTTGACTGTTGTACCTAGATGAGCATTTTATGGTTTTACAACTCGCTGCAAAAACCACTGGCTCCTTTTTTGAGTTCTGCTAGTGTCACCCTTTAATTTGAAACTGTGGGTTCTTGTTTGGACCATGGAACTATTTTTTCCCAGACCCAAGGTTTTTATAAGAAAGGGTTCCTTCATGGCTTTATGGGTTAAGCACAGGTCTCCACGGAGTTGTCTATACTCCATAGAGAAGAGGTTAAGTTTTTCCAGCCTTTCTCCATATTTGAGATTTTTAATTCCGCTGATTTTTTTTGTAATTTTTCTTTGGACTCTTTCAATCAATTTTTTTCCCTTTATTGTGTTGGGCATGCAAAAAGGGGAACAGTAATCAAGGTGTCTTATGAGACTTGTGTATAGCGGAAGTATGACACTAGATTGTCTACTTTTTATGTGCTTTAGGATACACCCTATGATACGTTGCCATTTTTTTACTTTTACTAATGTATGAGTGTCAAATTTAAGTTTGTAGTCGATGGTAACTCCTAGGTCCTTTTCATTATTGGTTTCTTGTAATATGACATTATTTAATTTGTACTTGTATTTCTGATTATGTCCCAGGTGCAACAATTTACAACAAAAAAGTATTAAAGGTTCACTTAGGTCAGCAGGTGGGATTGAATTCCTATGTCCTAAAAGAAATCTGGAAGTGGGTAGACTCCACTTCTGTTATATGACCCCAAACCTCTGGAATACCATTCCAATACAGCTGAGACCAGTTGAAGGTAACATTAGCTCAAGGAAAATAAAAACCAAAAACGGTATTTTAAATAAATAAAAGAAACTATACCCTGTTGCTTAGTAACATATACTGGCTGATTATATTCCATCTAGAGTCATTTGGTGGGTCCTGTGCATATCCAGTATTGTGTTTATGATTTAATATGCAATTCCACAGTGAAAACTTGTAATACATGCACTGTGCATGTATGTTTCAACTACTTCAGGCATTAATGCTATACAACCTGTGGTGGATGGCTTTGTTTGATGGTTGTAAGTATATATGTCATCAGTATTAATTTTAGGCAACTATTATGTGAACATGCATGTCTGTTAATTACTAACCCTGCTCTTTTCTTTTTGTGTAGCATTTTTTTATCTCTGAAACCTAATGCTGTATAGTAGGATATGTGTAAAAGTAATTGTAATTTTATGTAACAAATTCTGTATATTAAGGATCTAATTGAAAATGAGCTTTGCTCAATTGAATATCCTATTCATATAATGAATAAAATGTTTACTACTGTTGCTGCTGCTACCACACCATTGCCACCACGATAGGTTGAGATGGCATCTCATTACCATGTGCACATTAGAATAATGTAAGCTTTTTGCTTGCGTTAATAGCCTGCTGGAGTAGCTCTAGTTACCACAAGCAAAAAAACCTTTTAACAGGGTGCAAAGCACCAGCCACCATCTCCCAACCTCCCCATTGGGTGGTGGTGGAGGGTGTTTTGCTCTCCGTGAACTCACCCACCCCACTTCATCAAATGGTCCTCTCTCCCTCCCTCCCTCATCTGATCCCCGACTGACATATTGCTAACTATTCCTGATGTCCAGTGATCACCCCTCCCTCACCTGGTCCTCAGATCACATATATATATTATAGGGCACAGTAGCACCCCTATAGTTAGCATTGAGTAGGCCGTTTAATGTTAAACTCCAATTTTTGCACCTTAATAATGTTTGGCATTATTCTTGATAAAACAGACCAAACTTTGGCACACATGGTCAGGCTATCAGAGTCTCAAGACATGAAAAGTTTTGTGACAGCATCTTGTTTGATTTTTGAGATACAGAGCACCAAAAAACGGGAATAAAAACATGTTTGGTTTCCCTGTACTTAATATTAGGTATTATTTGCTCTCACATATAGCCTAAACAGTGTGGAATTTTTTAATGACATTTTCAGGGTTGAAGGGGCACATGCTAACCCCTTTGGGGTGGTATTATAGCCTAAAAGTTAGAGTAATGAGCTCTGAATGAGCTTGATACATTTAGCAGACAGACCTGGGTTTGAGTCCCACAATCTCCACTTCCATATTGTGTGACTCTGTGGAAGTCACTTAACCTCCCCAGTGCTCCTTAGTCACCCCTGTAAACAGGCACCTGTGCCTAATGGGTCTTACCAGGTTACAAAGAATAAAATAAAAAAGTGTGTGCCTTTTGGAATAGTTCGTGAAAAAATATTATATGGTTCCAGAGTTATAAAATGTTTTGAGTTAAAGAGCCACTGACGCCTCAAAGAGAACATTGAAAAACATAATATTTAGGTACAATTCAGCTTGCGGTAGCTTGCATTACAAATATATTCTATATCACAAGTTCTCAGACTTTGTCATAGTAAGCCTCCTTGAAGCTATGGAAAAGATATGGAGCCCCTCCTCCCCTTGAAATATGTAAATCTTGGGCTTCCCTATAGAACAAATAACATACTTTACACTGTACAGCAGGGATAAACTAAAATGTTGGTGCAGTTAACTTTGTTTATTCTCATTTTATTCAAATTATTGTTCTCTCCCCTTTGTAATCCCCACACCCTGGTCCATCCTACTCACTCTGCTGTTCTGACCTTGTACTCTTGTTATCCCTCATTCATATCTACACTTCTGTCTCAGCAGGAGTCAGTGCCTGCTGGGATTAAGAAAACAGATACTATTAGAAGTGGAGGGGTCTCATTTAGGGTAAAAAAAGAAAGTCAGTGTGTTTTTCTGTGTTAGAGAAAGGGAGTTTGCTAAGTCAGGAGGGGAGAAGTTAATTGGGGGTGTGGCTTAGGAGTGCAGAAGCAGTTGTCTCCAATTACAGTACCCTAGTGCTAGCTTTTGGCAGACAGAAATCTTGCTTTCAGAGCAAGAAGCAGCTGACTACAAAACTAGAACTTTTTTTAACTAATTGCCCTCCTTCCCTCCCCTCCACCCTCCCACCCATAGCCAGTTCTACTTTTAAAGGCACTGGATTTGACAGACTACAGGAACTTCCTGTTTGGCATTAGGAAGGGAAGGATCACAGAGACACATAGGTTTCATCATCCTTGAAGGAAAACAGTAGCTTTCCCTCTCCCTCTCCCCCTAGCTGCTGGAGGTATGACTCTGAGCAAGGAAAAAGGAGACTACAGAAGAATAAAGGAAGTTATTGTCCCAGAACAGGAAGGATGAGAGCTATAAGGGCACATACGCATTATGAGGAAAAAAAAAACAGGGAGCAGAGAGTAAGAATACAAAGCAACAGGAGAGGGGCCACAAAATAAGACATGATGGGAGTGGTGCAGTGCAATGGCTGTGGGGCAGCAGTCTTCCAGGAGACATTCTGGAGGCTGTGATGCTGCCCTATTTGTAGGCACCTCTCTGGTCTGAGGGAGGAGGCTGCTTATCTCCAGGCTGACTTGGCTAGGATTCATGAAACCTCCTCCCCCACCCAGGGACCACCAGGGCCACTGCCATTACCTCAGAGGCTGCCAAGAAAGAGGAGCAGTTGGAGCAAGGTGGGCTCAGGGAGGCAGAGAGAGGTAGAACAGAGGCACATTCCTCTAGTTGTACCTCTCCATAATTCATATGCTGTTCTGGCGGAGAGTGGTTCCTCTATGGAGGCACCTGCAGCGGAGGCCAAGGAGGATGCTGCGAACCTCCACAAAGGAGACTCACAGTAGGGTGGCATGGGATCCCACAGAGGAAGGAAACAACTTCTGATGGGGGACTGAATTGTTAGGAGAGTAGGACTTGGGGAGGAAGGGAAGAGGGAGGTAACATGCCTGCCTGGTGCCATGGCTTGGAGGGACGGGGAGCAAATCCTTAGGATCACGAGAGCAGCTGAATGAGGGAAGGAACTGGATGTCATTGTCCACCTAGGTTCAAAAGTCCAGCTAGCTCATGCAAATGAAATTGCAAACACCTAATTCTTTGAAACATTACATTTTCTTTTATTATAGAGTCCCAGCGTTTCACCTGACAATCAGGCCTCTTCTGGGGAGCTGTAAAAGTATACAAACAATATTTTTAATATTACATATAAAAATAATGTTTTTACAAATTTTAAATCAATACCAAACAGCCAGCAGTCTCATTTTTCAGGTGAGCTATTATCTCCAACTTCTCAATAATAATGAAATAGTGCCTATAATTTAATAATAAACACATTTTACTCAAAATAAAATCGCAACCAAATCACTTTATGTGATAATTGTTTCACCCTACCAGGCACCAAATTTTACAGCATGTAAATAACATTGGCTTACTTTTTAACCGAGCTCTCAGAGAGATAGATGATAGATAGATGAGAGATGAGGCAGGGAGCTCAGAGGACTGTGGGTTCAGTTCCCACATCTGGCACTTGGGTTACTATCCCAGTACTGACACTGTAGTGCAGCATGAGAGGGGTGCTGCACTTCTGAGGTGCTGTCTCTCGGATGAGATGTTAAACCGAGGTCCCATCTGCCTGGACTGGTGGTAGTTCAGGTGGATGTTAAAGATCCCATGGCACTTATTGAAAAGAGTAGGGGAGTTTTTATTGAAAATACATCAAAAAACATTAGAACAACATATTATTATACAAAAAGAATAAATAAACAAAAAAAGAACAGAAACATTCCTCAGGACATCTAACAGTACAGCAGTTAATAATATCAAAAGGATTTTTTTTATATTGATATAAACTTTTTGGTTCCCTTTATCCAAAAAGGAGATCTTCATAAAAAACATAAGAAATAATCTGATTGAAAACAACTGAGAATAAAGTATCCAAAAATACTTTATGCTGCACATTCTGAGATGATAACTATCTCCCATAAAACTCCTTTACTTTTATTTAATGAAAATCTGCAACCCTCTCCACCACTTAAATACTTTCATTGAAGTGCTAAACCCTTTATCTTTCATACAAACAGATTTCATTGCTTCCATCAGTAACACATAGAAGGTGTCATAAGACATAAATTTCTGCTGTAACACCCACTGGCATCTAGCCTGCCACAGATAATACTTTAAACGGCAAAAAAAAAAAAAAAACTATTAATGTACCTCAATCATAAGAAGAAATAAGGTAGGGAAAAAAACTTAAAATCAAAGTCTGATAATCTAGTTTTTTTAACCATTGAAACTGTAATTTAATACTCAAAAAGTGCCATAACCCCTTAGCATAGGTACATTGAAATAGAAAATGGTCCATGGTTTCTTCTATAGCCTGACACCGAGAATAAGGACAATACCTCTCACTCATTGTCTTGGTTTAGCGTTCCCCTTAATGTTCAATCTCCCATAGACTGAGAGTCACAACACCTCCCACATCTGGGAAGGAATTCTAGGATAGTTTAACTGTTTAATAATATATTTTTTACATGGAGGGAGGCAATTAACAAATTCAGGTTTATGTGGATAAATTTTCCCAAGAATAAAATTATACAGGGTAGTACCTATATTTTCTTTCACACACTGGTGAGAAATAGACCATTTGAACAATTTCAGGGCATAGGGTTTGAAAAATAATGGAATATAAACACCTTTAGGAATCCTGGGGGTGGGGGGGGGAGATATCCCCTACCTCAAAGAAAAACTTAAAATTATTCATTTCCCACAACTGTTGTAAAGCTTCAGGACTGAGGATCAAAATTAAAATTCTGGGAAAAAAATAAAGCATAGAAAAAAATCAAAGGATCCACCATACCCAACCCTCCGTGAGAAATAGATAGATAGGTATAACATCACTTGATGGGGATAAACCTACTTCCCCACAACATGGAGAAGAAACAAGCATACAAATGTGTTTCTAAGGCTAGTGGAGGGGGATATAACATAGCAACATATAATAACTCATGTATAATACATTTTTAATAACAAAGATTCTTTTCCTCTTTGACAGTCTCCACCCTTTCCACCTCTGAACCTTCATTTCCGCCTTTTTTAGGGCTACTTCCCAGTTTTCTGAGGGGAGGTTTTGAGATCTAAAAAGTATACCTAATATTTTGCATGGTGTAGAGGAAATAATAATTCCAGATATATCAAACTGCTCATGTGTCACAGGCCCTAAAAGTAGGCCTTCTGATTTTCCCACATTTAAGTTGGAGTTAGAGACCTTCTCATATCTACCAATACAGTCTAAAACTGTAAAAGTTTGAACCACATCAGTTAGAAAAATACAAACATCATCTGCATAGGCTTGAACAACCACAGTATCCCCCTGCAGATTCCCAGAGATACCTAGAAGAGCGTCCATCTTATTTAGGCTCCAGAGTAGGGGTCAAGAGAGAATGCGTACAGCAAAGGGCTTAAAGGACTACCCTGCCTTACACCAAAATTAACTGAAATGGGGAGAGAGGACTGCCCTTTAATGATGGGGTAGACTAAAACAGTGTCATATATTAACTTAATCCAATTTATAAACCCATGGGGGATACCATACTGATCTAATACAACAAATAAATAAGACCGAAACACCCTATCGAAGGCCTTATTTTGATCTAAGGATAAGATACAATGCCTAGATGGATATCTATTTGAAAATTTGATTATTTCCCTGATAATAATTAAGGCAAACTGAATTTTTCTGTTTGGAACCCCACAAAACTGTAAGGGATACAATAGATCACTAGAAACAGCTCTAAGCCTATTATTTAGTACCTGGGACAGTATCTTAAAATCGGAATTCAGAATTGTAATGGGTCTCCAGTTGCTTAATTTAGTTCTATCCCCTCCCTTAAAAATATACAGTATACTAATGCTCCAAATGTAAACTTTAAGGGCAGGCGAGGGGCAGTTTGAAGGAAAGAAAAAACTCTTTTGAGGCATAATGGCAGGATATTACTGAAACATTTATAGAATTCATAAGGCAAACCATCTAAACCTGGGGAAAACCTTAATTTTTAAGGATGAAATAACTTTAAGAAGTTCAGGTCCCGAAATAAGGTTTGCTAGATTATGGAGTTCCAAACCAGGGGGGTGAGAAATGTTAAGATCATGAAGAAATCCCTGAATATCCATTTGTTGTGGAACCTCCAAACATTCCTGTTCCCTTATATGGTCCTGGTTAATAGTAAATAAATCTATAGGGGAAATTTTAGCTCCCCCTTTGCATTTTGCAAAACTTCCAAACCTGAGGAACTGTTCTTCTCTTTAAAGGCCTCAAAAGGATCATCTATTGGGCTTTTTTGTGTCCCAAAGGAAAGTTCTGAAAGCAATTTCTGCGCTCTGTCATATTGACACTCCCTCATAGCTAACTTAATTTGAGTTATTTGTGTGTAGAAAAATCAGCTCTAGAAGTGTTAGCATTAGAGAACATGCCCTGTAATTTTTCCGTAAGGTTAAATATTGAAAAAATTGAACTGTAACCCTCTGTTTCTCATAATTTTGAAACAGTTTCTTAACATCATTCTTAGTATCTTCCCACCAATCCCATAAATCATCATATAAATCAATTACAGATGTTCAAGCCCATACTAAAGAATTTATACCATTCACAACCCTGGGGTCCTGTAAGGCCAATGTATTAAGTTTCCATCTACTTGTATTTATAATTTTATGGGAGGAAACACCAAAGGATACAGTAATAAGTAAGTGATCAGAAACTTCATTGATAAGAGTTTTATGGACGAGAGGGGAAAGATTTTTGGAAAAAAAAGGTAATCAGTAGTAGATGTCAATTTCCCTTTTCTAAACGTATAAGCTAACCCCCATTCTGATAACTTCTACCATTTCTTAACCCTGCTAAATTAATAACTCTCTCTAAGGCTATCGTATCACAATATGTTTTCTTACCATTTTTAGCCCTACTGAAATTAAAATTTCACAGTTAAAGTTACCTCCCAGAATAATATAACTAGTATTAGCCAGGTAGGGTAGGGTAAGAGGGTGTTATACAAGTTCACCCTTCCAGCTTTTGTCTGGGGCCCATAAACCACTATGAAGTGAAAATGAGCTTGTTTCCAAATCCCATCTATTATTGAAAGACTCCCGGGTATCAGGTCAATCAGTTTCTGAAGGGTAAAATTAAAAGAACCAAAAAGAATCCCTATACCATCCGCCCTATCTAAACCAAAGGACCAATAATATGGTCCCCAAATCCATTCTGATGTTATGAACAAATATCAAGATTAGCTTGGTGAAGAAAATGAAAGAGAGCAGCCCTTTTGAATTTATTCAAAAGACTGCTACAGTTTAGGGACCCAATATTTACAATAGCCAGAAGAAATTAAGTTTTTTTTCCTTTTTTTCTTTTTCTTTTTCCCTTTGTAATCACTTTGAGAAGTTTTACTCTCAGAGGATTGGGAGAGACCAGGAGTGCCTGTATCCATATTGGAATCGCCTCCCATGATGTCCAAAATGGCACATGAGTTCTCCATTTCAAAAGTAGGGGGCTCCATAGAGATCTGAGGAGGGGATTGGGGGGGGGGTTGGAGCTCCTAGTTACTCTTTTTTTCAGGTAAAGCAGAACCATGGGGTTTTGGTTGCTCAGCTTCCTGATAACAAAGAGGAGGAAAAGCACTTATGTTAAAGGGATCTGGGGGTTCTAATCCTGTCTCTGACCTATGGGGAGGGCCAGTATCTGATACATCTTTGTTCCCTACTGTTGTAACAGTCTCGGGGGGGGGGGTTAGGCCTCTTCTTCTGAGTTTTCAAAAGGGCTTCATCTTGAGCTTTTTGAATCAACAATTTAGGACTGATAACTGATGCTTTATTTGAAGTAGCCCAAGGACAATCCCTGTACCCATGCCCAGACTCTTCACATAAGTCACACTTAATTAAATTAGGACCTGAAAACTACCATGCCCAAGCTCACCACATATTTCACACCTAGTGGTGGCACATGAACTTGAGAGATGTGTCCAAGACCCACACTTATAGCAGGCACGGGGCTGCCCTGCATAAAAACACACTCCCCTGTCTCTCCCCAGTGTAAAAGAATTAGGAATCTGGTCAATTTCATTATTGGTTTGACTCAATTTCACCTTGTACTTCTAGCTACCAGTTCAGAACAATTCTATATCCAACACTGCCTCAGGAGCACTCAAGACCTCACATTTCTGGGAAAGCCAGAAAGTGATATCTTCGACGTGAACCCCCTCATTTCTAAAATCACAGTTACATATTTAATCAACGATTGTATGAGAGGTGTAACTATAAAGGGAGACCTCAGAGGAGAAAATGTTAGTTGATTATATCTTTGCCAAAACAGATCTAACAGGAAAGGAGATCTAAAACTAATATCATAGTTATCCTCCCCTGAAATGTTGAGAAATCCAAAGACGTCTTTAGGTGAGAACAGTAGGGATTCCTTCAAAAGTAGTTTTCCTACATACACCCGGTCAGGCCTTTCAGCAAGTCCCCCTTTATACTGTATCCATACTGCGTTCCTTCAGGGCGCTGCCTCCTTTCGTTTTTGGGAAAAAAGGTCAGAAAGGAGGGGTTTTGGCTGTGGGGGAGCCTTAGAAGCGTCTTTCTCCCCAGGTGGATTATTGTCCCTTGGTTCAGGATCTGGTGGAGGGGGATCTTGTATAGGTTCAAGCTGTACAGCAGAAGGCGTAGAGTTAAACATTTTTTTTTATTTTCAGCTGCAGCAGGAGACCATTCAATGGAGCCTGAAGAAAGAGGAGAAACAGAAGACCAGTCAGGGTCTGGGACCCCTATCCCAGTAGGGCCCAATTTCCAACCAGACTCTAGTAAGGATTTATCAGGGGACCAGATATCAGTATTATCTTTCTCATTAGTAGGAAGAGAAAAGGCTTGCTGTATAAGAGTAGAGGTAGAGGGGTGTTGTACAGCATCAGAATTAACGTCCAATTTCCTTAAAGGAGGAATTGTATTCAGATTGCGGTTAGCTGCTGTCAATGCCGTTCTTTTACTTTTAATCGCTTCAGGAGAGATTTTAGAAGCTTGAGTTTTGGATTGGAATGAGAAGTTAGTGACCTGAGCTTGATTGGAAGTGTCAGTTTGAAAGATAAGGTCACCCTGCGGTGCACGCCAAACACCACCTTGTGCCCTTGTTCCCCTTTCCACAGCAGTAGCAGAACCAATCGTGAAGAGCTTTGTTTGCTCGTCAGCTGTCTGTCAATCCGTAATCGGTTTCAGTGCCAGAGGAAAGCTAGAAGTCTCCGTGCTTATGAGCTGACTGTGTTTAATTTCAGATGTATTCACATCGGGAACAGATTTTCGAAAAGGGACCGGCTTTTGGCACCCGCTACCCATAGCGACTTCACTGCCAGCCATTTCTTTACATTTTTCAAGCAGTTTGACAGAGGATGTTTAACAGGACTCACTCACAGAATCTAAGGCGGCACCGTCTTTTGATGCATCTGCGTCACTACATTTGACAGAACTGTCAGCTGAGCCAGAGTCTACAACAGCAATTTTAGCCGAAGAAGAGGAATAATCTCCTGAGGTAACATTAAGATTTACTGAAGGGAACAAGGGGCTTGTATTTTTCAATTGAAAAAATCTGTTGTTCAGTTTGTGAAACTTGATTAATTTCTTCCAATGGAAATGCTGTAGCTGGAAAGCATATCATCTCGTCTAGTTCAGAAAAACCATTCTCGTCTTGCAAATTCAAGGAAGCCTCTAGATTTTCGAGCCCAGGGTAGAAGGCCCTCTCCCTTGCCTCAAACATATCCATACCATTCACCATCTTTTGCAAATTGGCCATAATGAAGGCCAGCAGCTCCCCCTACTGACAATCAGTAGGGGAATTTACCCAGTGTCCTGGCCAAATTTCCCTCATTCACTAAAAATACCACCAACAGCTTAATCTGGTTCAAAGTCAATTGGCATTCATCTGCATCCCCCCTTCCCCCAGGTTGTGCCTGAAAATAGGCAGGATTTGTCTAGTGCACTTACCCGGTCAACAAAAATGAAATAAATAAAATAAATAGTCTATGCCAGTGTGTTAGTTCAAATGAAAATCTTCTTCACTAATACTTAAAAGAAAAAGTCTAAAGATTTGGGGAAGGGCCTTAGACAAGCAGCACATATGGTAACTTTCTCGGAGGTGTTGCCTGTCTATGGCTAGTGTGAGGCTAGGGTACTCTGCATTGTGGGTTTCAATGAATGGTTGAAACACTGGTGAAGAGCTCAGGGTTTTGGCTTTATTCAGGACTAGGGGTTCATCTGGAGGGATGCAGGCCTATACTGCCATGATGGTCTGCTTCTGTACAGGAGGGGAACCAGGATCACAGGTGATAGGTTTAAATGCTTCATTGGCAGGCATTAAAACTAGCCAAAGGGGGGGAGGCACTGAAAAGGAGAAGGGAAAACCCAGCCTCCCCCTGCAAAACACAGTAGTTAGAGAGGTAAACACCAAGGTGGGGCTAAAAGTGGTAAGGCCATCAAAAAATGGAGGGTGATGAGTACCAGTGCCCATAGTCTGTATAACAAGCTCCCTGAACTAGCGGACTTGATAGAAGAGGGACACCTGGATATCGTGGCAGTCATAGAAATATGGTACACAAAGAACCATGACTGGGATGTCAACATACCAGGGTACACAAGCTATAGGAGGGACAGGGAGGGTAAAAGAGGAGAAGGAGTAGCTCTCTATGTAAGGGAAGGGATCAAAGTAATGGAACTAAAGGATAAACAGGAAGTAGAGGAGGCACTGTGGGTCACCCTGGAGACAGGATATGGCACCACAATCTGCACAGGGGTTGTATACAGACCCCCATCTCAGAGGGAGACAATGGACAATGAAATGATAGAAGGCTTCCTTAGAATGGCAGGAAAAGGGGATACATTGTTGATGGGGGACCTAAATATGCCAGATGTTAACTGGAGCACCTTTGCTGGAGCCACATCCAAGAGCAGAGTTATTCTCAATGCCCTATAGGGAGCATGCCTCAGACAGCTAGTGGTGGAACCCACTCAGAAGGGAGCAGTCTTAGACCTGGTACTGTTAAATGGAGATGGAGAAAGGATCTCTGATTTAGAAGTGGGTAGCCATCTAGGAACAAGTGACCACCAAACAGTGTGGTTCACGATAAACACAGCCATAGAGTCAAGCCATACAAAGGCAAGAGTATTGGGCTTTAGGAGAGCTGACTTTGGGAAAATAGGAGAGTGCCTCAGAAAAGCACTAGCAAATGGGCAAGAAGGAGGGAGTGGAGGAACAATGGGGAAAAATCAAAACAGCTATCACAGAGGCAACAAGCCTTTGTGTGAAGCAAATCAACAAAGCAAAATAAAGGAAAAAACACTATGGTTCTCAAAAGAGGTGGCGGGGAAGATTAAGGAGAAAAAGGTAGCATTCAGGAAGCATAAGGAAACACAGAATGAGCAGGACAGAGAACTGTACCAGTTAAAGCAGAAGGAAGTGGGAAAGGCAGTCAGAATAGCAAAGGTCCAAACTGAGGAAAAGATAGCCAACTCAGTTAAGAAGGGGGATAAAACCTTTTATAGGTACATTAGTGAGCAAAGAAAGACCAAGGGAGGGATAGTGTGACTTAATAAAGGAAAGGGAGGGTGGGCAGAGGGGAACAGTGAAAAAGCAGGGATACTGAATGAATACTTCTGCTCAGTAGTCACAAAAGAAGAGGAGGGGGAAGTACCTAAATCAAAGAATAGAAGCACTCTGGATAGGAAGGTCAATAGCAGTCCATTCACAGAAGAAAGGGTTCTGAAAGAACTCTTAAAACTGGAGGTGGACAAAGCAATGGGGCCTGACGGGATTCACCCAAGAATTCTAAAAGAACTAAGAGTAGAACTAGTGACACCACTGACTACTCTTTTTAACAAATCATAGGAGGATGGTGTGGTACCTGAGGACTGGAGGAGGGCGGATGTGATTCCCCTTCACAAAAGTGAGAGCAAAACAGAGGCAAGAAACTACAGACTTGTTAGTTTGACCTCAGTGGTAGGGAAAATGATGGAATCACTTCTGAAAGAAAGAATTGTTGAGTTCCTAGAGGCCAGTGGGGCATAGGACCCTTGGCAACATGGATTCACAGCAGGAAGGTCATGTCAGATGAATCTAATAGATTTCTTTGACTGGGTGAACAAAGTAGTAGATCAGGGAGGGGCTGTGGACATAGCCTACCAGATTTTAGCAAGGCATTTGACACAGTCCTACACAAAAGATTAATATGCAAGTTAGCCAGCCTTGGAGTGGGTCCCAAAGTGGTAGTCTAGGTAAAAAATTGGCTGGACAACAGGATGCAGAGCGTAATAGTAAATAGAGTTCACTCTGAAGAAAGGGGGTTACCAGCGGGGTACCACAGGGTTCAGTACTGGGACTGGTCCTCTTTAATGTCTTTATAAATGACATTGCAGAGGGGCTGGAAGGAAAAGTATGTCTCTTTGCAGATGACAGAAAGATTTGCAACAGGGTCGATACAGAAGGTGGGGTGGAAAGGATGCAAAGGGACTTGGCAAGGTTGGAGGAATGGTCAAATGTATGTCAGCTTTGATTCAATGCAAAGAAGTGCAAAGTTATGCAACTCGGAAACAAACACCCAGGGAAAGAGTACACAATGGAGGGTGAGACATTAACAGGAACAAAAATGGAAAGGGACCTGGGAGTAGTTATATCAGATTACCTTAAGATGGGCAAGCAATGTTAGAAGGCTGCTAGGAGGGCTGGCGGGATACTGGGATGCATAGGGAGAGGCATCACCAGTAGAACACAGGAAACTGTTATCACTCTATGCAGACAGTTGGTGAGACCCCATCTGGAGTACTGTGTGCAGTTCTGGAGACCCTATCTCCACAAGGACATAGACAGAATGGAGGCTGTCTAGAAGAGGGCAACTAAAATGGTGCAGGGTCTGCACCAGAAGACATATGAAGAGAGATTAAAGGAGCTTAATATGTATACCCGCGAGGAGAGGAGGGAGAGGAGGGAGAGGACAGACATGATAGAAACTTTCAAGTACCTCAAGGGAATCAACAAAGTTCAAGAGGAAAGCATATTTTTGAAAAAGAGGTGTACAAGAACAAGGGGGCACAATCTGAAGATGGGAGGCTGCTCAGAGGTAATGTGAGGAAGTATTTTTTCATGGAGAGGGTTGTGGATACATGGAACAGCCTTCCTGAGGAGGTAGTAGAGTTAAAAACAGTGGGGGAATTCAGGAATGCATGGGACAGACATAAAACAATTCTAGTGGGGGAGTAGGAGGAAGTTGGCTGTTGATTAACTAGGATCTGCAGCTTATTCATTAGGTAGGGAAATGGGCAGAGTAGGTGAGCCAAACAGTCCTTATCTGCCATCAAATTCTTTGTTTCTATGTTTCTACATTTCCAGGAGTCAGGTTGCTTTCTCTGTCCATTTCCTGTCTTTCTGGAACAACCTCTGTCTCTCCCCCAGCCACCTTTCTCAATGATCCTTTTGCTCCATCCTGCTTTTGCTCCTACAGTAGTAACCCTCTGCTTGGCCCCTGTATCTGTGCAGTTCTGCTGTAAGTCTTATTGGTAATTTTTTACCTAGTTACCTCTCATTATTTGCACATTGTGCCAATTTGATTGTACCATTGTGCAGTTTGTTTGTTTTTTGCAGTTACCTTCAAATTCTATTTACTCCATGGCCCTTCCACTTATCGCATCTGGAAATGAGCCTTGCCTCAGTGTGCCTTTCAGGTCACCAGTTTGTACATAAATAAATGCATTCATCTTCTACCATCGCTCATCCCTTCACAAAAAACATCCAAAAGTCAAAATTTAAATACAGAAAATTTTCAGGCTGGCTTGAGCCTCCCCTGGAACTGGTTCGGGCCTCACCAGGGAGGCTAGCCTCACCATTTGAGAAACATCTCCTCCCCATCTATAATTACAGAGGAAATGTTCATGAATACATAATTTTTGTTAGAGCTCACCTGCCTCTATAGTTACTCCCTATTTCATGTCATAATCCTCTGTGGTGACATCACAAGCTGTTGACATGGGAGCAACTGTGACGTCACAAGCAGTGCATTATGACCTCAGGTGGGGAGAAAACAGGAATAGATTAGCTCTTCAGGAGCAGAGATCTTGTTTTCGTGCAAATGGACTCAGTAATAAATAATTGGGGGAAAATACAGGACTAATGTGAACTATAAACTGAACTGTGTCTAAATATTATGTTTTGTTTCAGTTATCCTGAAGGCATCAGCTGATCCTTAACTAAAAATGTTAACAGCAAAAAAATAAAATAAAGATCATGTATCATCATTTTCATGATTTACCTGTCGTGCTGAAACAAATATCAATTGTGTGGAATAAATACTGACCCTGTCATCTACCATCTTATTTTTTCTTTTAAATTCACAAACATTGAAAACAAATATATAAAAATCATACATTTTCAAAAAAACAACACCTGAACCTAACCAAATTGGATCTGTTTAGCTAGAGTTTGGTGTTTGTTTTTGAAAAACTTGCCAGAAATACCTTTTCTGGGCACCCCAAAATCCAGGGAGCCTAGCTTAGCGAGAGGAGTTGTTCACCCACATTCTTTGTATAAAAATAGTAAGACTTTCTTTAGTTTTTGCAGCCATAGATGGAAGTGGTGCTGTGGGCTGCAGTGAGAGCAGTGATCCACTGATCCCCTATTCTGTCTGTCCATCATTGTATCTCTGTTTGTCTGTCTGTCTATCTCTCTACTTTATTATTTATTTAGTAGACCAGGGTGATCAACCCCGATACTGCTTCTTTCTCCCCCCTTCCCTCCAGGTCACCTGCTTGCCCTTCCCAAAGTTTGGGTGTGAAGAAAGCTACATCAAATTGTGTTGGCAACATGTGGCAAAACATATTTCTTTACTTTTGAAGAGTGTATCACTATGAGGCACTGGCTTAGAGCTGTACCTTGTGCATCAGACTGGAGGCTTCGGGCCAGGGGGAGAGCATTAGGGTTGACAACTCCAGGGAAGACCCCATCACTGATTCGCCAAGACTCTGGAGACCCAAAACCCTTAATGTTTTTTTCTTTTGCTGTTTGAGGGGGTTGGGGTGGGGAGTTAGAACTGGAAACACTAATGCCACATTTCCCTACTTTTGTGGTATTGGTTACTGTAACCAATGCATTAACAAAGTGTTTTGCTAAGCACAGAGATATGTATCTATATCTATATCTAGCTCTACATATACATATATATATACAGTAAAGCATGTATCCTTCTCCTCGCCCCAGTCCCAAAGCTGACAGTGACAGCAATGAACATTTCCACCTGACCCACCCCAGTTCTATCCTATCAGCAACCTACCCACACCCACTGGGACCCAGTACGTGAACACTTCCACCCCACCCAGGCCAGTTCCATCCAATCAGTAACCTCCCCACACCCACTGGGATCCAATGCCTTCTGTTCCCCAACAAATGACCAAAGGATACATCCCAGCAAAGTACTGGTAATAAAGAAAAATATCCCCCGCAGCAACAACTAGTTTCTTGTAGCATTCATTCATTTACACTAAATGAATCAGCGATGCTATGAGTAGTAAATAACTCAGCTATCACTATTCACAGCATTGCTGATTCATTTAGTGAAACCATCTGGGTGCAGATTCACAATTGATGCCCTTGCTGCCAGCATCCTAAGTGCTGGGGGACAAATGGAAGACAAGACCCTGACATTCAGCAGCGTGAAGCTGGCTTTCCTGGGCCCCACTGCTCCTGACTACCAACTGGTCCCCACACACCCTTGGGTCCTGTGACTCCCAACTGCTTACTAGACCCCACACACTCTCAGGACCTCTCACTTCCAACTGTCCAGTGGTCTCCACACACTCTTGGGGCCTTACCACTCCTGACTTCCTTCTGATCACCACATAATCTCAGGACCCTACCACTCCTGACTGCCCAGTGATCCTCACACACCCTACTGCTCCTGACTTCCAACTGATCCCCACACACTGGACATGCCCTACCCCTCTTGACTGCCTACTGATCCCCATATACTCTCAGACCCCACAACTCCCCACTGCCCACTGGCCCCCACACACTGTCAGACCCCTCCACTCTGGACTGCCCACTGATCCCCACTCACTCCTGGGCCCTACCACTCCTGAAAGTCTACTGGTCCCCACACACTCTCGGACTCTATCACACCTGACTGCCCACTGTTTCACATACACTCTCAAGCCCTACCACTTCCGATTGTCCACTGGTCCCCACACACTCTCCATCACTACCACTTCTGACTGCCCACTAATCCCCACACACTGTTGGGCCCTACCACTACTGACCGCCCACTGGTCCCCACACACTCCTGGGACCTACTGTGCCCAACTGCACACTCTGAGGCCCAACAGCTCTTCACTACCTTCTGGTCCCGACACACTCTTGTGCTCTACTCCTTCTGACTGTCCATAGGTCCCCACACACTCTCAGACCCAACCACTCCAGGCTGCCCATTCATCCCTATACACTGACAGGACCCACCACTCTTGACTGCCCACTGATCCCCACACACTCAACAGGCCCCCTCACTCCTGAGTGCCCACTCATCCCCACACATTCAACAGGCCCCAACACTTCTGAGTGCCCACTGATCACCACACACTCAACAGGTCCAACTACTCCAGACTGCCCACTTATTCCCTTACACTTGACAGGCCCCACCTGTCCCACTCCCAACTGCCCACAGGTCCATATACATTCAGCAGGCTCTACCACTTCCAACTGCCCACAGATTCCCACACACTTGACAGGACTCACCACTTCTGACTGCCCACTGATCCCCACACACTTGACAGGGCCCACAACTTCTGACTGCCCACTGATCCTTACACACTTGACAGGTCCCACCACTCTCGACTGCCCACTGATCCCCACACACTCAACAGATCCCACTACTCCAGACTGCCCACTTATCTCCTTACACTTGAGAGGCCCCACCACTCCTGACGGGTCCATATACACTCAACAGACTCTACCACTCACAACTGCCCACTGATCCCCACACAATCGACAGGCCCCACCACTTCCAAATGCCCACTGATTCCCACGCACTTGACAGGTCCCACCACTCCCAAATGCCCACTGATCCCCACACACACTAGACAGGCCCCACCACTCCTGACTGCCCACATGTCCCCACATATTCTACAGGCTCTACCACTCCCAATTGCCCACAGGTCCACACACATTTTTGGGCTCTACCATTCCTGATTGCCCACTGATCCCCATACTCTTGAGGGGCCCATGGGAGGTGTTGGTTGATGACACTGCCAAGGGAGCCCACCACAGAGGAAATGCCCTTGAGTGAGAAAAATTACCTCCTTGGCCCCCCTGGATACCAGTTAAGTGACAAAGAAGGGAGCAAAGAAGGGATTGGGAGGTAGCTTGGCAGAGAGGGGCAGTGTCAGAGAAAGGGGAAAGAACAATGTTTTTTAAAACAAACTTACATATTTGTGTCCTATTTAAATATATCTGGGTTTCATATGTTTGACAAATTAAGCCCTTGTCTTTCCATGTTAAGACTGTGCCCATTGTTGTTGCTGTCATTGCCCGGACGCCCACCATGACTCTTCATTCACGAACACCAATTGACACAAAACACACCAACGTACTACTCAGGGTTAGCCAACTCTTGTTAATGATATCATGTGTGTAGTTTAATGCCACTACAATCAGCCAATAGTTTGCTTTGTTGTAAGAACTAGCAATAAGACAATACAAATACACAACAAGCATATTAAACACAAATATTTCCATAAAGGAGGTTAACAATGCACTTAGCAGGGAACAGGATATTTATACTAATTGGCAGTTGTATATAATGTTCCTTTTTACAGACTTGAAAGTCATATCGCAAAACACCAAATGATCCATATTTTTTATAATTTAATTTTTTTATTAAATTTTAGACATAAAAGACACTGACAGTATTTCATATAGTCCTTTTCATGGAATCTGTAAATTTAGTTTTTCACATATACTTTTATTAAGGTACAGTGACAAAAGAATAATTTATGAATATCATTTCTGAAAATAGAAACATTACAAATGGTTGCAAATTAGGGGAAACAAATCCCCTCTCCTCTTTCAAAGAGGTCAGCTGCTCAAGAGTTAAAAATGCATGATTGTTTTCAAAACCCCAAATCTGTAGCAGATCCTTCAAATAAAAAGTAAAAAAGGGTAATACTTACAAGCTCTGTTTTCCATGGAAGTGTTGGTTTAACCTTCTCCCCCTTTAATCTTTTTGTGAACCTCATAGGCTGTAAACTATCCCCCTATGCTCCCCTACTCATTACTAGAGCAGCCACTAGACCCCTGAGGGCTTCCTCCATTCCAACCCTTGAAGTTCCTCATGTCTCCACGGTAATGGGCAGCAAGACTTTTTCTGTAGCTACCCCCTCCCTCTGGAACAGTCTTCCCGTTTCCATTCATACATTTCCATTCCATGTGGCTTTCAAATTGAGTCTTAAGGCCTGTCTAGTGGAAGAGTCCACCTGCAAATGCTCGCTGGGTGGCACGGAAGCCCGCAAGCCACCTTAAATCTACCTTTACTGTGGCCACTTGCCCCCTTTTCTCCTGAGCACTACCAACATGCATGACTCTCATAATGACTAGCACAGCCTACCTGACATGCTCCCCCTACTCGGCCTGCTCCGGCAACCTGACAGGACAGGTGTGTCTACCTAGACTAGATTAAAAGCGGTCTGCCGGTTTCAAACTGCTCATTTGTCTAGTTTTGTGCAAATGTTTAACTAGTCTGTGCATATGCTTAACCACTTTCCTTCTAATTTCTGCCTGTATTCTCTGTCTAATGTTACCTCCATGCCTATATACATCATGTAAAAATTACGTTCTCACTGGCCTAAAATGTTGTTTGACTGTATATTATAATGTAAACTGTGTCCATTGCTGATTTCCCTGTATTGCCACCCTGTGGCCTGGGTTGTGACTGAAAATGGTCCACTGGATCAGTGCACTTACCTGGTTACCAAAACATAAATAAATAAATTAATTTACATTTATTTCCATAAAAATAAAGTACTTTTCTGATATGCTCTGAACTTGTAACTGTTACGTGACATTAACAGAACAGAATGCCAAAGTTATTACCACCTGATTCCTGGAACAGGTTTTTTAAAGCATATTCATAAACTGAAAGACTACAGAGGTTCATCAGTCCAAAAGCAGCTACATTCCTTTTCCTAGAAGTGAGACAAATCAGAGCCCTGCGATGTGAGAACAGTGACAAACTGTTGCATAAAAGACATGGGATTATTTTTTGCTTATTTTTTTTTTTTTGCTAAAGACATCACCCTATTTTGGGCCTAAATGGCTAAGATTTGAATTTTACTTTCATTTTATTAGTCGTTCAGGAGTTCAGACTGGGGAAAAATAACAATGTCATTACAATGCAAAAATTGGCACTTTATGTGATAATGCTGGTGCCTGTCCTCTAATCAACATCTCAGTATGCCTTTCATGAGTATTATTACTATCGTTTACCTGTTCCTTGGATACACCTTGAAGCCCTTTGCAGCCTTCTGTCATCTTTTCTCCCTTATCTGCCCCTCTTCCCTTCTCCACCCTCCTCCTCCAAACGGCGTGCTGATTCCCTTAATCTCTTTGTCTTTGCTGCTTTTGGTAGCTGGCAACATTGAACATAATCTTGGGCCCATTCCTGTTTCACCCCTGCAGCTCCCAAAAGGACTGAGGGTTGCTCAACTAAACATCCACAGCTTCCTTCTAAAATTTGATCAATTACAATCTCTTACAGCAGGCCTGCAGTCAGAGGTCCTTGTCATTAAGCTGGCCCAGTGACACTGAGGGTTGAGGAGCTGGACTGCACACCTCGCACCATGCTGGTGACCCAGATTCAGGAACGAGCCTGGGCTGCTGGGGGGGGAGATTGATCATCCGAAGGACTGCTCTCTCGTCCCAGGGGAGGGATGGGGAGATGACTGCTCAAGGAGCGACCTGAGGCTGGAGGCTGCCGAAAGCAGCATTGGAGCATATGCCAGGGAAGTGGAGCCATGGCAGTACATTGCCTTGATAGCTGGGCTCCACAGAGGGCACAACTAAGCATGCAAAAAAAAAAAACTCCTCCGCCGATAGGTGAAAGCACCTCTCTCTGCAGTCCACACTCCCAGAAATGGACTCGGCCCCCTCTGCTGTCCCCCCTCTCCGGCCCAGTGTCTCAATATTTACAGAAAGAGTGCAGTGGGTGGGGGCAGCCCTTCCCCAGAGGGTAGACCCGGGGGATGCCCGGAGCCGGAGAGGAGTCGATGGGGTAGCCGAGCCACGTAGGGAGGTAGAGCCTGTGGTTTGGAGGTCACTGGAGAGAGTTTGGTGGTAAGGTAGGGGCGAAAAAATACTGTAGAATTTAAAAAAAAAAAGAGGTCCTTGTCATATCAGTCTTAGTTCTTACCTAAAGTCCAATATTCAATAGTGACAATCCCTGGTTACACCCAGGCTGGACTGCCTCAAGAAAGATGGTGGTGTAGCTATTTACCTCTCCACCAACCTCCCATTTGAGCATGTGCTAGATGTTTTCTCTCCATCCACCTATGAGCTGCTCCTCCTCAAATGCTCCCTCCCCTTCTCAGTTCCCATTTTTATGTTCACCTTGCATGCATGCACAAGTGAACATCTAGATATGAGACTGCTTTTTAAGGGGTGTGACACTGTCAGTCCAATGAAGAGTGGTCTGGTAGGGGAGTGACAGTGCTACACCAATCATCAGCCAGGCTGATCATGACAGAGTTTTGGCTTGTTGGCCAGAAACCGTCATGTACTTGAAAAGAAAAAGCTGACCCAATCATCATCCAGCTGGAGCCATACATCAGCTGAGCAGTCTGTGAAGCAGACATAGGCATCGTACCCAATCTGCAAATTTTTCACTGTAGAGTAATTAAAAAGAGGACTGCCATATCTCTTTGAAACTGAATGAGCTGAATGTTTACTCCTTCCACTCTCTGACAGTTCCAGAGAAGCTCATTATCACATTTTCCCCCTCCCGTCTGCCACTGTCCTCCGGTTTGTTTCACTCAGTCACAAAAGGAAGTTTGTAAAGCCCTATGTGGTAGAGAGACCCCTCCCCCCAGCTCCTGGCACCATAAGCGCTTTCTCCCTCTAACTCTTTTCACTTTCTAGTCTGCTGCAGCGGCATTTCTTTTGATGACTATTCTTTAATTTTTCCCATTTCTACTTCGGTGGGTTGGCCATCCACTGAAGTATCTCTATAACTATACTTCCCCCCTTTCGTCTTTCTTTTTCCCCGCCCTGGCAAATGGTACCATTCCCAGGCACACTGAGTGTGTCTCAGTGGTGGAGCCAGAGGGAGGGCTGGGGGGGGCTGTCACCCCCTCCTGACTGCCCCAGTGTGAGTAGTGGCACCCTGCCACCATCTTTATTCACTGTTTAGTGCCCATTGTGGAGCCTGTCATTGACTGAATGGCCCTCCCTGGCTCCTAAATGATCCCAAACCTGGCTCCGCTACTGCTGTGTCTATAATATATTTTATAGGACTTCCCAGTGTAAGGGGTGCATCTGGGGAATAAAAACATTGCGGGGCAAAAAAGTGTTGTTGGAAGGAAGAACGGCACCCAGGACTGGCAAGATAATGAGCCAGAAGTGCTCTCAGTTCCCTGGTGCCCACTGCATAGATAAGGAATTAAACTGCTGGTATTGGGGGGAAGAATGGGAGTCCCAACGGGAGTGCTGGCATTAATGAAGAGTGTGCCCCAGTTGGACTCGCCCCCCCCCCGATAAAGTACTGCTTCATGCGATAATAATAATAAAATGTTAACTGCTGCCCTTGTTTGTCCAACTTGGGGCTTGCCTGAGGATCGCCAGAATCGATCGGAGCAAGAAAATGCTCTGACCTAACTGAAACTGGTGCCATTTTTGGGCTGGCTTTCCCCCTCCACCCCCCAACCCACTGGATATCATTAGTGGTATTTTGAAAACATTGAAAAGAGTTGCATATTGAATGCAGCTTCCTGTGGCTTGATAGAGAAGTTGCTATGGGGAAGAGAGAGTGGCACACCAGAATAAATCAGAGCATGAAAATGCTCCAACCTTTGAAATGAGTGCGAAAGAAATGCACACTATTGGCTGCTGGTGTGGTTCCTGGAATGGAGCCAAATATTTCAAACATGGACACTGGGTCCCTAGTGAATTTAATTATTGGGCTGCTAAGTACAGTGGGGCTAAAAGTCCTGCTCAAGAACATAAGGGGGAGCATGAATAAACAGGGCAAAGGATAGCCCTAGAGAATTTAATTAAAAAAGGGCCCAAATGAAAACCAATCTGATGGCTTGATGTGATATCTGATATCAGATAACTGTCGGAATAGAAGACAGGGACATGAAAACAAGCTAATAAGCCCGGAGAAATAGGGACTATTAATTAAAATAAAACTAAACCCATGCTAGAAGAAAGGAGGTTGTGTTTGTTTGCTTAGAGGGAAGTGCTGAGAGGGATATGCACACCCTAAAACCAGAACAAATAAATGCTGAAACACGTGTCAAAGCATAATACAGTTAACCCATTTACAGAAATGTTGAGAGCCCTCAACAAATAAAGATATGAACATATGAACATACGAAGAAGCCAGCAGAAGAAGGCCATTTGATCTATCAAGTCTGCTGGTACTGGCCAGCCCGGTGGTGCTGAGGGTTGAGGCACTGGATGCCAAACCTTGCACCATGATGGAAACCCGGGTTCAGATACGAACTCAGGTTGCTGGGGGTTGGCAGGGGAAGGAGAAGATGTAGTGCCTGTGGACAGCTCTCCTCTCCCGGGGGGGGGAGGGTTGTGGGGATGTCCGGAGTCCTGGCGGACCCAGATAGAGATTGGGGGCAATACAAGATGGTGGACTAACGTGAGGGGCAAGTGTGGCAGATGTCAGCAGGGTTTCCGAATGCCATGATGTCATTGCACGTCGCACTTGAGGGAAGGGACAGCACTCTTGGAACAAAAAGCAGAAAAACCCTCTGTAGGCTTGCAGAGATGAAGAGGGCTCCAGTGGCAAGGGCCACATCCCAATGCCGGCTCAGTGCACCGGAGATCTCCCCAGGTGCCAGCCTGATGTCCAGGTAGGGCCTTGCATCTGCAAGGTTGCTGCAGGTGTTCAAGCCCTCCCCTTGGGGTAACTTGGCTGCCAAGGGACTGATCTGCCTGAGTTGGGTCGGGTGGGGAGAATACTGATAGTGAGGGTTCAGGCCAGGAGTGAGACACATTAGCCAGGTGTGCTCCCAGAAGGATGCCCAGGACCACAGAGTGAGAAACAGAAATGTGAAAAAAAAAGTCTGCTCATATTGCAGGGTCCACAGCTTGAGCTAATGTCCCTGCCCTCTCCCCTCCCTCCCCACTGCTCCCATCCTCCCTACCCATAATCCTTACCTTCCCCCATGCCTATCCCAGCCTCTCTTAAGGCTGCCCATTGTCTTCAATGAGATGACCTCTTTTGGCACTGCATTTCAAGTGTCCACCACCCTCTCTGTGAAGATGTGCTTCCTGACATCCCTCCTAAACCTCCCATCCTCCAGCTTAAGACTGTGCCCCCTCGTGTTGTGGTTGACACTCAGCTTAAAGAGACTCTCTTATCAACCTTATTTATCCCTTTCAAGTACTTGAAGGTCCCAATCATGTCCCCTCTCTCTCCCCTGTCTTTCAGGGAGTACATGTTCAGTGTCCTCAACCTCTCTTCGTATGCCTTACTCTGCTGACCAGCTATCATCTTTGTAGCCCTCCTCTGGACCTGCTCCAGCAGGTTAATTGTCCTTTTTGAGGTGTGGGCACCAGTACTGAACTCCATACTCTAGATGTGGCCTTACCAGTGACCTGTACAAGGGCAGTATAACCTCCTCTCTCCTACTACTGATGCCCCAAAAGATGCATCCCAGCATCTTGTTTGCTTTTGCTGCTGCTTTCTTGCACTGCATGGAGTACTTCAGGTCACTAGTGATCATCACTCCCAGGTCCTTCTCCTCCTCTGATGCAGATACTTGGACTCCACCCATGTACTACTCTGTTCTGGTATTCTTGGCTACAATATGCATAACTTTGTATTTCTTGGCATTGAAGCCAAGCTGCCATATCCTGGAACCCTCCTCAGCTTTTCCAGATCTTCCTGTAGGTCCTGTATCCCTTCAGCTGTGTCCCCTCTCCCCAGAGCTTGGTGTCATCTGTGAATAGACACATTTTGCTCTTAATGCCATCCCCAATGTGATCAATGAAGACATTGAACAACACCGGCCCCAGCACCAAGCCCTGTGGGACCCCATATGACTAACTAAGAAAGGTAGCTATATAATAACTTTGGGGAGATGGCTCTATTTCTTATGTGCTACTACCCATGCCTCTGAAAGTATGGTGTTTCCTTAGGAGTCAGCGGCCCCATACAGAGGCTTATTATATGACACACCACTGTATGACACTGTAAAGGAGGAGGAGAAAAGTCTTCATAAGTGACAATTAGGCATTCAAGACTTATAACTTTGTCTACGGACTTTTGATCTGTTATACATTGAATGAATATAATGTCCTGTGATGAAATAAAGGTAGTATGTGACAGACTGATCTTCCATTTTCTGTATCAGTGCAGTTATTTAATTGTATTAGTTTAGGGGGTGACCTCTCTAGTCTGTATAAAACAGCACTGGGTCCAAAGAGTGGTGACAAGAATAGTGTTGGCTAGGAGTGCACTGCAATAATGGTGCCTTTTTTCTTTTGCAGGGAGCCCTGCCTCACACACCCCGTACGTAAGGATTGCCACTCTGGGGCGGAGGGGAGCAGATCAACTTCTGAGGCCATGGAATACTGTTTCCATGGCCCCTTGTAAAAAAAAAAAAGTCCCAATACTAGCAAAAGTTGAGAGACCAGGATTAGGACCCTGGTCTCCATTGCCACTGGCTCAACTACTCCATGCCCCAGCCCTCCACGTCAAAGGAGCAGCTCAGCCAGTCTTCTATTCCATGCAGCCCTTGTCCTGTGCACAGGAGGACCATGGACAGCAACTAGGGGAGCTCTTACTTCAAGCACTGTAAAAACCCAGTCGCTGTCCATGTGAGTGCTTACCAGACTAGTGCTCTCAAGTACAACATTACTCTGGTAGCACTCATCCAACCAGGTACCATATAAAACTCCCTCCTGTGTATAGATACAGCAGATAGGCCTTCGGCGCTGTACTGAGAGGAAGTGTAGCTGACTGATAAAAGCACAGAGGATAGCGGAAACTGATTGTCAAGTAATCCACTCTGTGGCAATACTACCAAGGGGAATAGTACTGAAGTTTGTGAACAGCTTGTTATTTTCTGATTTTTTATTAATTTTTTAATTTTATTATGAGTTAATAATAGAATTCACACAGAGCGCAGTGTGTTTTAAAGCTTAACCTGTTGTCTGTGTTATTCATTCCCACACCTGTTCATACCCTAGCCCAAGTTAAACTGCAGAATTTATCACAAATTTGAGAAAACAAGATTTTCCCAGTACGGAGCCACAGCTGGAATACTTAACGCAGTTTTGCTAAGTGTCTAAATGGTAGTAAATTATGTTGCTTGCCAGTCAAGGTGCCTTTGATATCCCATGTGGGCTGAAATACCTCCACAAACCAGCACTATCTGGTGCTCTGATGCATATCAAAACAATTCCAAAGCTGAGGACGAGAGAGAGAGAGAGAGAGAGAGAGAGAGAGAGAGGAGAGAGAGAGAGGGAGAGAGAGAGAGAGAGAGAGAGAGAGAGAGAGAGAGATCAGGTATGCAATTCAATGTATTTCAATGGGGTTTTGAAGTCAGTGGCATAACATGGCCATTTCTGAATATTTTTGCCCCACATTTTCAACATGCCTTATTTGGAACCTCATCTCATAAACAATTGCAGTGAAATTAGGCAAATCTGTTCTGAAAGGTGATTTTGCAGTTGCTGCATGAGATCACATTTTGGGCAGGAATTAAAAATGTACTCTACACTTGTTTATGAGGAGGGATCATAATAAGGCTATGTTAACATTTAGCATAAACATATTAAAAAACAATAAAGTTATGGGCCTACACTGAAATATATAAATGCAGCCTTGTAACTTTGTTTTGTGACCCCAGATTTTTAACACAGCCATTTCTTGACAATGCCTTATGAACAGGATGCTATAATGCATCGCTAGGGGGATCACCTCCAGAAGGAGGGAAGTGATACTCCCCGTGTATAACTGCTTGGTGAGGCCGCACCTCGAGTTCTGCGTGCAGTTTTGGAGGCCACACTTAAAGAGGGACATTGAACTCCTAGAGAGGGTCCAGAGGAGGGGAACCAAAAGGATTTGGGGCTTGAGGGACAGGACCTATGGGGAGAGGCTCGAAGAGCTAAATATGTACACATTGAAAGAGAGAAGGGACTGGGGGGACATGATAGAGGTCTTCAGGTACATGAAAGGGGTAAATAGGGGAGAAACAGTCAGGATGCTTTGAAGGAAGGAGGAAGGGGCCACTAGAGGGCATGGGTGGAAGCTGGGGGGGGATTCAGGGGAGGAAGGAGGAGGTGCTACTTCACTGAGAGGGTGGTGGAGCCATGGAATGCGCTGCCCAGTGGGCTGGTGGAGGCAGAGACAGTGGAGGGGTTTGGGGGTGGTGGAACAGGTACAGGGGAAGGGTTATGGAAGCAAAAGCCAGTGCAGCGAGAATATCCAGAAGTGGGAAGGGAGAAGCCAGAGAGGGGGAAGGGGCAGCAAGGTCATGGGGGGGGGGCTGACCAAACGAGCAGACACGAAAGACCATTAGGCCTATTCTGCTGGCATTTTAGTATGTTAGTATGTTAATGTGACAGCTGTCATGTTTCAAATCCTGGCCAAAATGGGTTTTTGTGTCGCGAAAGGTGATTTTGCAGTCACTGCATGAAATCACCTTTCAGGCAGGAGTTGAACATTTTCTCTGCATTTTTTCATGAGATGGGGTCATAAGGAGGCTATGTTGAAAATTTGGGACAAAAATGTAAAAAAAAATGTTATGAGCCTACATTGAAATTTATGAATTCAGGCTTGTAACTCCGGCAATTTTCAATACTTTGACCCCAAATTTTCAACATAGCCATTTCTTTACAGCAGCTCATGAATGCAATGGCTGTCATTTTTCAAATCCTAGTCAAAATGTGTTTTTGCATCCTGAAAGCTGATTTCTTAGCCCCTGCATGAAATCACCTTTCAGGCAGGAGTTTCTCTGTGGTCTTTCATGAGGTGGGGTCATAAGAAGGCTATGTGGGGTCTTAAGAAGGCTACGTTGAAAATTTGGGGTAAATATATAAGAAAACAAAACAGTTTTGAATCTACGTTGCAATTTTTCAATGCATGCTTCTAACAGTGGTAATTTTCAATATTTTGACCCCAGCTTTTACACACTGCCATTTTTGACACTACTTCATGAATGTGACAGCTGTTATTTCTTAAATCCCACCCAAAATGTGTTTTAACACTTTTGGCTCCAAATGACATTTCAACCATTGTTTTATAAATGACACCTGTTATGCTCAGAAGGAGTGGTCATAAAAACATTATGTTGAAAATCTGGGGTACAAATGTGAAAAACCAACTACCGGTAAGTTATAAGGAAACAAATTGTTTCAATATTTATTTTTACTTTATTTTTTGCAGATTTTGACCCCTAATGTTCAACATATCCTTTGTGTTACCCCACCTCTTGAACATGGCAGGTGTCATTTTTCCAAATCACCTCCGTAACTTGTTGCCACAGTTGCACAGAAAAATCACCATTCGGATAGGATTTTAAAAATTCCTTCTGTCTTGATCATAATGTAAGATCATAAAAAAGATTGTTGGATATTTGGAGCCAAAATATGGGAGCCAACTTAAAAGTAGATATTGCATCTCCACTGCACTATCCTTTGTAATTAAAGTCGAATAATGTGTCAAAGGAGGATACCACTGAAAATAAGATATTGGAACTCATCCGCTGTATCCTGGGTAAATATATAGTAAAAATGTGTACAAGCAAGACTCGGTAATATCTGCGTGTCAAAGGCTCAGCGTGTATGTACAGATGCAAGTACTGAGACAGGGCTGCAGGTGCAACATACATGATGTACATCTTTTATGCAATTTTTTTAGGCTTGGTGGGTCATTATTTGTAAACAATTGTTAGAGTAATACTCTAGGAAAGAATGAGAACTGGAACACAAGAGTCTCCTCTACCAGGACTGCTCAGATATGTTATTTAGCTTCAACATAAGCCACAAAGTGCACCACAAGGAATCTAGTACCCAAGGCCTTCTATACCAGTGGCGAACATCCGGCATTGACAAATGCTTGTTGTTGCTTGTGTCTACTGCTGCCCTGGAATGTCAACTTCATTGGTCTCTGAACTCCTTTCCTCTGTTTCTTCCAGCTATTCCAAAAGGGGTGCTCTTAACTGGGACCTTTAATATTAATTAACTCTCACCCTCTGCAAATAACTTTATCCAAAAATGTAAATGCCCTCCAATTATTCTACTTGATTTTGGATCCCACCTGCTTCAGTCATAAATCCTTAAACCATTCCATCTTAGCCAGGGTCCTCTCATCCCACCCCCACCATATAGTGAATGCAGGCATCCTCCCTGATGCCCTCAGTGATCGCCATATGGCCCATTAATGCCCATTTCGCATGTTATTCTATCAAAGAAGAAATCTTAAAAATTGATAGGGAGAAAATATCTTTAACATGACAAAGGGGAAGGGTTCTGTTATTTCAAGACTTTTTGGGGGAAGCGGTAGAAAAAAGAAAAGCCTTTTTTAGAGATTAAGCAGCCATTTCAAAAACTTGGGCCTGGATATTCAAAAGGGTAATGCATGGCATAACAGGGTTGCACCATGCGCAACCCACCAATGTGCCCCGGTGCAATATTCAAAGGGGCATGTTGCGCTGCACAACTCCTGATACGACAGGGTGCATCGGTAATGTATGCGATGCAAGTGCGGGGGGCGTGCCCATGCATAGGCACATCCCAATATTCAGCCCGGGATGTGTGGCGCATATGCTGGCACAAACCCACCTTGTGCCACTCAGGGGGGCACAAAGATGTGCCTGGTAAAACCAGGAGCAAGTCCTGGCCACCCACAGGTGAGCTGCCATATTGCAGGGCACAACATAGCAGCCGCTGGCCATGGGTGGCCACCTGCCCACGCAGAACACTGTCCACAAGTGCCCTGCCCTGAGAGCACTGTGCCCCCCAACCCTGTCGCCCAATCATGGGCAGCAATAGCGAAAATGCCCTGGCGGTCCAGTGGAGTCCCCCCATCACCTGATCGCAGGCATTCATAAACTAAATCCCTGGTGGTCCAGTAGACCGCTCCCCAACACACGATCGCAGACATCTGTATAATAAATCCCTGGTGGTCCAGTGGAAATCCCCCCAGCAGCGCCCAATCACGGGCATACATAAAGAAATGTCCCTGGTGGTTCAGTGGTACCCCCCTCCCCACCCACCCACTGAGGTCCCCGCCACCCAGCACCCTCCCAGTAAGTGGCAGATGGCAGCACCCACCCGCATGCCACCTGGCCGCCTGCTGACTGACTGTGCAGTACAGTCTGTATGCCTATTGGTCCACTGTGTGGACCAATGGGCGTGCAGACCATACTGTACTACACAGGCCTGTTATGTAAATGAATGAGTCCAAGAGGGTGGCATCTTTCAGAAAAGGAGATGTGCAAGAACAAGGGGGCACAATTTGAAGATAGAGAGGGAATGGCTCAGGGGCAACGTGAGGAAGTATTTTTTCTTGGAGAGGGTGGTGGACACATGGAGCGGCCTTCCAGAGAGGGTTGTGGGGTCAAAAACAGTGTGGGAATTCAAGAATGCATGGGGCAGACATAAGGCAATTCTAGAGGGGGGTAGGAGAAAGTAGGCTGTTGGTTAACTAGGATCTGCAGCTTATCCAATAGGTAGGGAAATGGGAAGACTAGGTGGGCCAAGCGGTCCTTATCTGCCGTCAAAGTCTATGTTTCTTCTACAATACTTATGTATGGGCCTTCTGCTCCCCCAAAGTCTCCACATATCTTTATATTTTCTACTGGCAGTCAGCTCACCTGTCAGATTTGTAAGTTAGAGATCATATTTATTGGCACATATGTTATTCACCTGAGCACTTATCTATATCTTCAAATGATGGGTTGGAATCAGTTTGTTGCTACTCAGCTACCATCGTATCCTAGGAACTGATGTCAGCTGTCACCTTGGACTTCCTGTTCAGTGGACTTGAGGTGTACCAGTAGTCTTACATCCTACTTGGCTACCGTTTTTGGGATACTACTTACCTGCTTTCCCTTAATCCAAATCCTGATTACATGCAATTGGAGTGTCTACAAAATACTTTTGCTTTAATTTATTTATTTGCTTATTTATTTTTGTGAGTTTAATTTCTGTATAGAAACAACTTTGGTTACCTGAGTTGGTTTCAGCATTCTCTAGAAGGTGTGTTGTTGTTTGAATGTATATATTTATAGGTTGTTGCAGACTCTACGTAACATTTATTTGTCACCGCTTTCCTTCTCTCATTAAATTAATAACTATTACAATGCAACTATACAAGTTTATATCCTTGAATGTTAACGGAATTCATTCTCCAATTAAATGGAAGCAAATTCTTATGTATTTAAACAAGGAAAGACCTGACATAGTTCTTATTCAAGAGAAACACCTAGACCTACATGGGCCAACCAAATTCTACAGGTCATGGGTTTCTCAGGTAAAATTCAGTTGCTTTAAGAGGAAAAAAAAGAGGGATTAACATCCTGATAAGGAAGGGCATTCATTTTGTTTAAAATAGAAACAGAGAAACATAGAAATTGTCAGCAGATAAGGACCACTAGGCCCATCTAGTCTGCCCTTAAGCCCTATACTTGTTTGTGGCCTCTGACTCTAAGTGGTCAATGGTTTCCCATCACTCCTTTCCTCCTCAGTGTTCCCTTGTGCCTGTCCCAGGCATGTTTAAAACCCTCCACTGTGCTTGCTCCCCCCACCTCCTGTGACAGGCTATTCCATTTATCCACCACCCTCTCTGTGAAGAAAAACTTTCTCACATTTCCCCTTAACCTGCCCCCTTCCAATTTCATATCATGCCCCCTTGTTCTTGCACTCCTTCTGCACTGGAAGATGTCTCCCCACTGTACCGTGTTAATGCCCTTGTGGTATTTGAATGTTTCTATCATGTCCCCCCTTTCCCTCCTTTCCTCCAGTAAGTACACATTGAGGTCCTTTAAGCTGATTAGGTCCTGCAGGCATACCAATAGCCATATTTTGGATCCAGAAGGTAAATTCCAAATCCTCTCTGGTACACTTAACGGTCAGAATATCATAATTTGTGATGTTTATGCCCCCAACTCTGGCCAAAATAAGTTTTGTAACTCTTGCAGCACAGCTCAGTAAATATTCAGATGATGAAAAATAATAGGTGGAGAGTTAACAAAGTGATGAAGCCATTACTTGCTAAAAATCTTCCTAATTCATCTCTCGCTCTTACAAAATCAAGGTGCTCCCTCCATAAATTAGTAAAGATACTAGATCGCTCGGATATTTGGAGGCTGGTACTGCACATCCTCAGGGAAGGACTTCGTGTTTTTCTCCCATAGGCATTTCACTTTCAGCAGAATTGATTATTTATTTGTGTCTATAGACTTACGAACATACGAAATGTGCCAGCAGAAACAGACCACCCGGTCTATTTAAGTCTGCTCGAGTGTGCAGCCAACACCCTTGGTTTGAAGCTGCCCCAACCCCTATCCCTTTTGTCATCCCACTGCCACCCCCCACCCTCACTCTCCCCTGTTCCTTGTCCCATGCCCTTTTGAAGCTGTTCACAGATTTACATGATACCACTCATTCTGGTAGGGCGTTCCATTTTGCTTCCACCCTCTCTGTGAAATAGTGTCTCCTCATTTCCTTCCTAAATCTTCCCCCCTCCATTCTTAGCCCATGCCCCCTGGTGACCCTCCCCCTCCTTAACTTAAAGACCCCATCTGCTCCATCCTTATTGATTCCCCTCAGATACTTGAATGTCTCTGTCATGTCCACCCTGTCCCTTCTATCCTCCAGGGTGTACATATTGAGGTCTCCCAGACTGCTGTCATAGTCTCTCCCCTCCATCCCAGATATCATCTTTGTTGCCCTTCTCTTCACCCCCTCCAGCAACCTGATATCACGCTTTAGGTATGGCCTCCAAAACTGCACACAATACTCTAAGTGCGGCCTTACCAGCGATCTGTAGAGGGGCAAGATCACCTCACTTCACCTGGACGAAAACCCCCTCGCTATGCACCCCAGCATTTTGTTCACTTTTGCAGTCACTCCCCTGCACTGGGCAGTGTTGTTCATGGTCCCCACTATCATTACCCCAAGGTCCTTCTCCTTCTCAGTGATCCCCCAGCTTAACTCCTCCCAGTCAGTATTGTCTCCTTGGGTTCTTCACCCCAAAGTGCATAACCTTACACTTCTTTGCATTGAACCCCAGCTGCAACCTCTCTGACCACTCCTCTAGCTTGCTTAGGTCCTCCTGCAGCTGCTTCCACCCCTCCTCTCCATCCACCACTGCTCCGATTTTGGTGTTGTCAGCAAACAGACTTACCTTGCTCACCACCCCATGTCCAATGTCTGATATGAAGAGCCCAAACAATACTGGCCCCAACACACAGCCCTGTGGCACCCCACTTGTCACCAGCCTTGGAGCTGAGAGCTCCCCTCTCACCACCACCCGTTGCAGCCACCCACTCAGCCAGCTTGTAATCCAGTTCATCATTTTTGCCCCTACTCCAGTTAGCTTCCCCCAAGCCGCCCATGAGGCACCAAATCGAAGGCCTTGCTGAAGTCCAAGTAAAGAACATCCACTGCATGACCCTTTTCCAGTTCACCTGTCACCCAGTCATAATATTGTATCAGGTTGATTTGACAAGACTTCCCTGAAACAAACCCATGCTGCCTCACATCCTGGAGGCCATTGTCCTCCAGGTACGACACCAGTCTTTCCTTTAGTATCGTTTCCATGGGTTTGCACACTATGGATGTGAGAGTAACCGGATGATAATTACCCGGTTCATCCCTTGGCCCACTCTTGTGTAATGGCACTACATGTGCCCTCCTCCAGTCCAGTGGCACACATTCCGACTCCAGTGAGGAGCTGTACAGATCTGCCAGTGGCTCCGCCAACACCTCAGCCATCTCCCTCAGCACCCTGGGGTGGATACCATCAGGACCTGGTGCCTTGTCTACTTTCAGTGCCCTCAGTCCCTCTAGGACTCTACTTGCCTCAATTCTTCCATCTGTCACCTCCTCTCCTCCTGTCCCCACCCTCCCAGTCCATGCTGGTAGCAGTCCCCCCTTTTCTTCCCTGAACATGGAACAAAAGTATTAATTCAGTGATTCTGCCTGCTCCTCCCCTTTTTCCGTCCACTCCCCACCCCTTTTTATCCTCACTATTGTTTCCTTGCACTTTCTTTTCTCCCTGATGTATCTGAAGAAGTCTTTCTCCCCCCATTAATTCCTTATGCTAATCTCAGCTCCCTCTGGGCCTTGTCTTCTCTCACTTTTCTGGTCACCTCCCTGGACCATCTTGCATATTCCTCCCTGTCCACTTCCTTCCCTGTCCTCCTAAACCTCTCTTGAGCCACTCGTTTTGCCCTCACCACCTCCACAACCTCGCTGTTCAACCAGCATGGTTTTGTTGCTCTGCTTCTCTTACTCTGTGCCTTGGTGCAGGCTTCTGTTGCCTCTGTAACCCCAACCCCCGTTTAATAATATCCCATTTCAGCTCCACATCCATCTCACGACTTATGCCCTCCAGTTTCTCTTTCAGTACTTCCTGCATCCTCCTAAGTCCACCCCGAAGTTTACCACCTGAGTAACTGAGTTCTCTGGTTCCCCACACATCATGATATTAAACCACACCGTTTGGTGATCGCTGTCGGATAGTGGGTCCTGTACCTTTATTTCCCTCACTGCTTCCCCATTTGACAATACCAGATCTAAAGTGTTCTTTAGCCTAGTAGGTACAGTAACCAATGGTGTCAGGAGACCCTCTTGGATCACATCCAGGAGTACTTGCTCCCTAGCACTGGAGGTGACCGGAATGCTCCAGTCAACCCCCGGCAAGTTGAAATCCCCCACGATGACCACCTTTCCTTTCCTACATACCTTTTTGATTTGTCCCACTAGCTTCCTGTCAAGCTCCTCAGACTGGTACGGTGACCTGTATACCACCCTAAACCTTATTATCCTACCCCTTGAGTCTAGGAGCTGCAACCAGATTGCCTCTGTTCTCCTTTCTTCTCTGTCATCCCTTGTGCATTTGATCCCGTCCCTCACATAGACTGCCACCCCACCCCCATCCCCTCCACACTGCTGAGAGTGCCTGTAGCTCAGCCGATTTGTTTCCTAGGCGTCTTGCATTCAATGAGACCACCCTCCATAATGCCCCCTTCCCTTCACTAGCCTCCATCTCATCCCTTCTACTCCCTCCTTTTTTGGCCCCCTTGAGTCCTTCCCTGCTAGCCTGGGGGTAGGCTGTGACTCCACTCCCTGCTTACCTGCTGTCCACTTACCACCCCTATCTAGTTTAAATCCACCCTTGTCACAGCATACCTCTCCAGTCTTTGCTTTAATGCCTCCTTCCCCTTCCCACTTAAGTGCAGCCTATCCCTTGCAAACAGATTGTTATTATCCCAGGTACTGACCCAGCTGCCCACAACCCCATACCCCTTAGTTCGACACCATTCTACCAATCATGTGTTCAACTCTCTAATCCTCTCCTTTCTCACTGTGCTTGTGCAGGGTACTGGGAGGACTTAGTTAACTCTGTCATAGATACATGCATTGATAACATCATTATTTCTGATCACGGCCTGACTGACGTGCAAATTAACACAGGACAGAGTTATCCAAAGAATTTAGATGGAAACTTAATACTTCCTCACTAAAGGATAAAGATTTTTTTGAATGGCTCCCCAAGGAGACAGATGAGTATCTCAGTATAAAAGATAATGGTGACGTATCGCAGAGTTGCTTGAGGGAAGCCTATAAAGCTTTCATGAGAGGTTGCAGTATAAGCTTTCCTACATCCAGCAAAAGAGATAAGCAGAAATACTTTCTGAAGAAGCAAGCCCAGTTAGCAAAACTTAAACAACAACTCAAGCAGACTAATCCCGCGGGTCATTCTCTTATACATAAAGTTACCCTAATTAAATCTAAAGTTAATAAGTTACTTTCAGAACCAACTAAATATACATTGTTCCATACTAAGCAGAGGTACTGGGAATCTGGGGAAAATGCTGACAAGCTACTAGCTCATAGGCTTAAGAAAAATGCAGACCCAAAACATCATTATGGGGATTAGGGATTCATCTGGTAAAGCACTTACTGAAAACCAAGGTATCAAAATAAATTTAGAGATTTCTACAAGCAACTATACTCTCAAAACTTGAATACTGATTGGGATAAAATGCAATCGTTGTATGATTCCTTGCACATTCTTAGCACCTCTGCAGCACAATGGGAAATACTGAACAAGAACACCTCTTTACAGGAAATCAATACTGCTATTAACTCTTTACCTCAGGAAAGCTCCTGGCCTAGATGGCCTACCTGGAGAACCTTATAGACAACTGGGCCCCAAACTAGATATCTACCTACTAGCTATGTATAATGAAGCCTGGCATAATAAATCCTCATCACAGACATTAAGTCAGGCATTGGTTACCCTGATGTATTAAAAAAAAAAAAAAGGTCCTTTAAATTGTTCTTGTTATCGGCCCATTTTGTTGATGAATTTTAACTACAAAATATTTGTGAAAGTCCTAACACTAAGATTCCAAAGTGTTGTCAGGGACCTAACAGAAAAAGAGCAAGTAGGGTTCGTGCAAGGTAGGTCTGGTGCTGATGGTGTTAGGACATTTAGAAGTCATCTATGGGCCACAAAGAAAAATAGAGAACTGTATGTTGTCTTATCTCTGGACCTGTTCAAAGCGTTTGACACTCCTGACTGGAGATTTATACTCAAGGCTCTGGACCAATTTGGTTGTGGTGGCAATAGTAGTGACTGGGTCTCCCTTTTATACAAAAATTCAGCAGCCCAAATATTCACGAATGGAATACTTTCCTGCCCCCCTACTTTATCTAGAGGCAGCAGACAAGGCTGCCCTTTGTCCCCCTATTTATTTATTATGTCTATTGAACCCTTAATTAAATCCTTAATGGGCAACTCATGCATTTTTTGGGTCAAAGTCAAATCACACAGCCACAAGATTTTCACTTTTGTGGATGACTTCCTGACTTTGACTAGTCCAGTTCTGTCCTGTGATGCTCTAAAAATCTGTCCTCTCTCACTTTGAAACTATTTCTGGTCTCCAAGTAAACGGGGACAAGACACAAGCATTATGTTCTAACTCAACATACTTTGTACAAGAAAGCCTAAAATAATTATTTGATAGTGACTGTGTTAAAGATCAAATAGCTTATTGGGTCCGCCAATAACCACCAATCTGGAGAACTTAATGGAAGCTGATTTTCTACCACTGTTAAAGGACATAGAGTCAGATTTAGCAAGGTGGGCCCATCTAAATCTATCTTTATGGGGGAAGATTAATTCTATTAAAATGATCTGAGCCCCCAAGATTTTTTTTATTTTCCAAAATATCCCCTTCCTTCTAAAGGAGGGGCAGGGTCAGTGGCATAATCTAGGGACCCTGCAAAACGAACAGACTCTATAGACCTGACGGCCTTCTTCTGCTGGCTCTTTTGTATGTTCATATGTTTGCAATAACAAATTACTCAAAAAACTAGATACACTTATAAGGATATTTCTTTGGGACTCTAAGCCACCTAGACTAAGGAGTAAAAAATTGCGAGCTCCCCATGAGGCAAGCAGTATGGCTCTTCCCTGCTGGAAAAAATACCAATGGGCATTTATTTTTAAACAAACATCACTGCATCTGCAAAGTGGTATAAGGAATCCTAAAGATGACCCCCTTATGACTCATATTGGAAAAAAATATTCTGGCATCTCACTCCCTATCTGATTACTTATATATTCCTATTCCCCACAGTATTAGAGATAACCCATGTTTAGCGGAATCTATCAGGGTATCCAAAAAGATCAACCTGACAATTAACCCTGACCACCCTTCCCTTACAGTTTGTTCTTATTTTTTTTAGTTAGTTAACCAGGTATAGCACCGTAAGCTGAAAGCTTTTTTACAGGAGTGACCTGGGAGCACAAGGAGGTTAAGTGACTTGCTTAGGGTCACACAGTATGCAAGTGGAAGCTGTGGGATTCAAACCCAGGTCTGGTCTGCTGGATATCACCAAATCTGCAACTCAGAGCCTTAGACCACTGCACTATACTGCCTCATATTTAGTCTAGCCCACTCTTATCTTGAGTCCATACCATCCTATTAAATACTGAGTGGTCACCAGCAGGAATTATTAAGATACGTGATATCCTTTCAGTTGGTTCAAAGACCTTAATGCCCTTCTCAGACATTAGGGAAAAGTTTGAACTACATAAATTCTACCTTCTTTATTTATTTTTTACAGTTAAGAAATATGTTAGAACATTTCATTCTTCTTCCTAATTACTCCCTTCCTAGCAATGAACAATGGGATCAAGTTATCAAATTAAGCCCCTTGTGAAATGGGCTAGTTTTATTTTTAAAATACTAGCTCTTCTTCCTCTCAGCTCCAAACTCTCCCAGTGAAAAGAAAGTGGGAAGCCAAAGTTCACACCATCGTCTCCGACTTTGACTGGAGTTCAGTTTAGGAATTCACTTATTATGGAAGTAGAAAGCAGCCAAGTAAGTTCATTCAATATAAGATACTGCATCACTGCTACTTATCTCCTAACAAAGTCTATGAACTAGGGTACACCCCATATAATAAATGTTGGAAATATAAACAAACACATGCTACGCTATCACACATGTGGTGGAGCTGTCCTAAATTATTTAAGCTTTGCAAAGATGTTCATTCTATATGTAAATCTTGCTTGCTAATTCAGTTGCCCTTTTCTCCTTTCATGTATATTCTGGGAACCCCCCTGCCCCAACCTCAGTTATGTACCACCAGAAATTATGGATCTCAGTTGCAGCACTTTCAGCTAAGTGATTAATTCTAAAATATTGGCGAGACCCACAAATACCTTGTCTGTCAGAGTGGTACAACCAAATGAGCTTTGCAGCAAAAAATGTGAGAACTAGCCCTTTACTCTCAGGCAGAATTGACAAGTTTCTTGAAGTATGGGGACCTTTCCTCCAGTTGAATAACTGCTAAAAATTTTCTATACTTGTCTACCTACATTTTTTTATGACCAGATTATTAGGAATTGTCTTGATTAGTTTGATTAATAATTATTTTGATGCTTTAGAGCCTGCCTGTACTCATTTTGAATCCTCTGTGCTCTATGTTTGGTAGTGTATTGTGGTTTCTTCAACTTGTAAGGTTATCAGCTGTTATTTTGAAGAATGTTATATTGTTTGTACTCTGTTTCTTTTAACAATAAAAATGATTACAGAAAAAAATGATCACCATATGGTCTACTGTATGCGCATGATCTGCCACCCTAAAGCTCCCCCCCCAGTTCATCTTTCTTTGGTCCTTCAGGTCGCTGGACTTGTTATGCCTCCATGCTGTCCTGTTGACCACCCACAGATCCTCCATTTCTGCAGTCACCTATATCTATTCTGCCCTTGAATCCTTCCAAGCCAAATTTATGGCTGTATGGAATCTCCATGTCCCCCCCTTAGGAAAAAAAGAGTCTGGGGCTCCCATTTCCCATGGACTTCAGCAGAGTTGCTCCCTTGCCTTCATGACAGAGATCTAGCCTGGCTTTCCTGCATGATTTATTTTATTTTATTTAGTTTTTGTTTACTGGGTAGTTGCACTAGCCATAGAAATGACTATTTTCAGGCACGACCCAGGAGGTTACAAGGAAACATTACAGATATAACAGACAGCAGATGACATCAGGAATACAAAAACAGGATATTATACATTGGTTATGCAGTAATTAACAACATACAATTCAGGTCAAAGCATTTACAACACACAAATTCAAGTCAAAGCGTCAGGACAGTCAATTAGACTAGAGAAAAGCAGTGATGTTAAATACTAACATACTAACATACTAAAATGCCAGCAGAATAGGCCTAATGGTCTTTCATGTCTGCTCATTTGGTCAGCCCCCACCCTGGGTGCTGACCTTGCTGTCCCCCTCGCCTTCTCTGGCTTCTCCCTTCCCAGTTCCGGATATTCTTGCTGCATTGGATTTTGCTTCCTGAACCCTTCCCCTGTACCTGTCCCACCCCCTCTTGAACCCCTCCACTGTCTCTGCCTCCACCAGCCCCTAGGTAGTGCATTCCATGGCTCTACCACGCTCTCAGTGAAAGCACCTCCTCCTTTCTCCCTGAATCTTCCCCCCTCAGCTTCCACCCATGCCCTCTAGTGGCCCCTCCTCCTTCCTTCAAGCACCCTCACTGTTCCTCCCTATTTACCCTCTTCATGTACCTGAAGACCTCTATATGTCCCCCAGTCCCTTCTCTCTTCCAAAGTGTACATATTTAGCTCTTGAGCCTCTCCTCATAGGTCCTGTCCCCAAGCCCCAAATCATTTTGGTTGCCTCCTCTGGACCCTCTCCAGGAGGTTAATATCCCTCTTTAATGCGGCCTCAAAACTGCACGCAGTACTCAGGTGCGGCCTCACCAAGCAGTTATACAGAGGTAGTATCACTTCCTCCTTCTGGAGGTGATCCCCTAGTGATGCATCCCAGCATCCTGTTGGCCTAGCTGCTGCCCTCCTACAAGTCTCAGAGTTGTTCATCTTGACATCCACCACCACCCCCAGGTCCCTCTCAGCCATTGAGACTTGTAGTATTTCCCCAGGGTGTACACTTGGCCTGGGTTTCTGGCCCCAGGTGGAGTACCTTGCATTTCCCTGCATTAAACCTCAGCTTCCACTTTCTAGACCATCTTTCCAGAGCCTCCAGGTCCCCCTGCAGGGCCACCCTCCCCTCCTCCCCAAATGACAAATTAGGAGAATGCTCTAGAAACTTTAAGCAAAAATAAGAGAAAGTAAACTACCGCAGGTATAATCCTGAAAAACACAACAGACAGATCTAGAAAATATAAGACAAATAACAGAATAAGTGCGAGGGGGGATAAGAAGCAGGGGGTAGGGAAGGGGAAGCTGCAACAGCTGAGATTCTAGAGGGTGCTAGGTTCAGAGATATGGTCAGATATAGAGATAAGAGCTGGCAACAAGGAGAGGGGGGATAAAGATAAAAAGGGGGTGAGGTGGAAACAGGGCAGGGAATGCTACACAAATAGAAATTTTAAAAGGAGGCTGTGCTGGACCTCCCAATAGTTGAATGGATGGTTAAGGTAAGGTAGGGAAAGATGTTCAAGAGAAACTGCAGGGAGAGAGAGGGTGAAAGGCAGTGAAGTAGAGGGGCTGAAATTTAGGCAGGTTTGCAGGGCAGTAAGGGCAGGGAATCTAAGGTGGGTTAAAACAGGTGCATATGGCAAGGTCAGCAAGTAGGGTGCGATGATTCTTTTTGAAGATGTGGTAGCTAGGTGCCTCATGGACCTCAAGTGGTAGGGAGTTCCAGTATTTGGAAGCGGCATGGGAAAAGGCACTGGTACCTTTAACAGATCTGCATCTGGGGACTTGTAGCAAAGATAGGTTCAAGGAGCATAGGCCATATGATGAGGACTGGGGACTGAGCAGGGAGGCAAGTGACAAAGGAGTATCTGATCTAATGATACCATCCAATAGGGATCCTAAGGCAAGTAGCCGATGGGAGTGTGGAGAGGGCCAATTGAGGTCAGCATAAAGTGGGCAATGGTGTTTGAGATAGGGAGATGTCGAGGAATAATGACAGATGTTATTGTAGGTGGATATGCAGGTCAAAGCTGAGAGTGGCATCAAGGAGAACTCCCAGATATTTGAAGAAGGTAACAGCTATGAGGGAAGAGCCATTGGCACAGGTTACAGTAAAATGCTCACAGCAGTCTTTCAGTTTGGAAGCTGATCCAAATAGCATAGCCTGTGTCTTGGCCATGTTGAGAACTAACTTATAACTAGTTAGCCAGGATTGGATTTCCTGAAAGGCAGTGGTGAGGTTATGGTTAATATCAGTCACACAGCTGGCACTAGAGTAGAGGACCAGATCATCCATGTAGAGGATAGAGGTGCAGGGGTGGGTGCTAAGGGATATGTGATTTACAAAGATAGTAAAGAGGAGAGGGCTCAGTATTGAGCCCTGAGAGATACCGGTCTTAATAAGGGTTTGTTCAGATAGAGAATTGTTGAATTTAATCATTTGTATTCTATTAGATAGATAGTTTTGGAACCATGCCACAGATTGGGTTGAGAAACCAAGGGATAGGAGATTTTCCAGGAGGTGAGGTTGATCAACGAGATTGAAAGCTTTAGTCAAATCTATAAAGGCGGCACCCATAAAGAGGCTGTCATCCATAGCATATAGTATGTTGTTTGTTAGTTGAACCAGGACAGTGGAGGTGCTGTAGACCTTCTGGAAGCCATGTTGGTTAGGTGACAAGAGATTATATTTGGTGAGGAAATCAGTCACTTGCATATATACCAGTTTCTCAAGTATCTTACTCAAGACTGATAGTATTGTAATGGGCCGGTAGTTAGCAATGTCTTTTTTATCCCCCTTTTTAAAAACTGATGTAACCCTAGCAATCTTCCATATGTCAGGAACATGGCCTTGGCACAGAGATAGTGTGAATATTCTGGCATGGGGGGGGAGCAATGATGGGGCAGCCAACTTTAGGAGCCTGGGTTCTAGGCCATCTAAGCCTACACTGGTACTGTCCGATATATGCCCAAGTAGCTTTAGGATTTTCAATCTGGTGACAGCCTTAAAGTGAAAAGGGGGATGACTAGACCAAGAGTATGGTGATTTTGGGAAGGACTGGTCAGCTCAGCTGTCTGGAAAGGATGCTGTATATTTAGAGAGGTCAGAGAAATGCCTGTTAAAGGAGTTGGCAGTGGTAGTTGGGTCGTTACAGTGGGCATCATCAAGTACCATATCGTTCATGGTGTGGGACTGAGTAGCACCCAGGAAAGTTTTTATATGGGACCAACATTTTTTGGAGTCACCAGCTGCATCCAAGAGCAGACCTTTGCAATAGGAGCTTTTTGCCAGCCTAATTTGACATTTACAGTGGTTTCACTGGGCTCTATAATTATCATAATCTGATAAGAGGCCGGACTTTCTGGATTGTCTCCAGCTCTTGTCTTGAGAATGGAGTTACCCAAGCAAGTTCTTATGTAGCCATCTAGTCTGCTTGCCATGTACCCTTCTAGTGCAAAATGGTGCATGTGCATCCTGGATGGGCATGAAGCCGGACAAAAAAGGGGTAGTGCAGTTTCAACATATTTAACCTGATAGAGAGGGTACCAGTCTATCGAGGATGCATCTTGTAGGAATTTAGAAGGATTCAGCTAAGTTATGCCTGGGTTATATACCACCAACTGACCCACATGTAACCATAACCTTATATACTTACAAGTATTAGTGACTTACCACAGTCCTGTAATGTTTTATCTTGTTTTATTTCTTATATTAGTGTGCTTTATTATATTTGCTATGCCCATATTTGTCTGTAATGCATTTACCTATATATGTTTCTGCCATATATTCTTTATACTCATAATCACTCATATTCTGTAATTTTCCACTACTGTGACATGTTGTGTGCTTTTATGATTACGTTGCAACTATTTCCAGATTAACTGTCTGGAAATAAGAACAGATAACAGGCTGCTGACTATGAATTTCCTTTGTTCAGAGATTCAGAGATTCTTCCTTATTTCCTATGTAATTGCCCAAGGGAGCCACCTTGTTTACATGCCTTATCCAATGCTGTTTTTTTATCATATCTGTAATTGTACTCATCAGTTATATATAATTGTATGAACACTAGCTCCTTGGAGAGAAAGACCATACTCAAGGAATGGTGGGAAATCAGCTCCCTTGTGATTGCTTTGCTTCACTTGTTATGGCGTTTATTGTAATAAACTTCTTGTATTACTTCTACTTGTTGTTACTTTCCTTGTCCAGCATACCAAGTAAAGAACCAAAGGTGTGATCTTTTCACATATAACAAATGGCGAGCCAGCCTGTCATGGTTTTGTCTGGCAAAGAAGAATAATACTCATTTTACTTAGTGATTTGAGTTCTGAGATGTGACTTTCCTCAGAGGCAAGTAGCAATGAGTTTGGTGGCTTAGGGACTTCGTGTGCAGACTGCTACTCATTGTTTTGTGAATTCCTCTTTCACAGGAGTTTGCAGACACCATCCGTCTGTGTGTGTTTGGGTGCTGTGGTTGCAAACACAGCAGTTAACCCACAGAATGGTTTGAGATATCCTTGCTTATTGAAATGTCTAAAATATGCACAGAGTTGAGAGAAGACATCTCGGCTTACCTCACTGCACAAGGTGCGTGGGACGTGCTTAAATAAAAATTGTTAACTAAAGATGTTTTGGATCTGATTACATTGATCTGTGTGCAGTATAGTGAACTGAGACAGTCAACTACGATGCAATCTGATAGAGGGCTACTTTGGAGGCTTTCAAGACTAATAGGGTTAATGGCTACTGATTAGTCAGTGGCTGAACCATCTAATAAGTTTATTATAGACTTCAATGAGGAATCCTCCATGCTAATGCAATTCACAGACCAAACATTTGTCTGTTCTGACCCTGGAGGTATTTTTTTTTAAATGGAAGTACGTCTGGCAGGGTGTTGTTGCTGTCCATGTGTTTGGATTTGTGATGAGTACACTTTAATTATATGTGTTGGTTGATCCACCTTTTATTGTGTTCTATAATGAATCTAAGTGTAAACACTTTTGTCTATACAGCTGTTCCTTGCTACTCACTTTAGGAAAAGCACTAAGTTTACTAGTAGTATGCCATATCTTGTTATGTATTCCCTGAATGCTTACTTTCCTCTGCTAGATTGCAGACAGCATACTCAAGGTCACGCTGTTCCCTGCAGTTCTGATAATGACTAATTGGAGAATGTTTAAAAAACAAAAACAGCAGAAACATTAGTGTATTCTGTAATGAATGTTAAGGTGTAATGGTATCAACTTCATTAACTATAATGATGTGTTTGATTTTAAAACTGTTTTGAAGACAGTAATTAGTGTTGGCTGGGATGCAAGATTTAAGTCTGTGTTTTACTCTGATTGCATCACTTGGCTTTGTTCACTTGAGCTAATTATTTTTTAAATTAAAAAAAAATCTTCGTTTGCTTATTCCAGGTTTACCTTTGTCAGTGATGTAGTGTTGCAGAAGATGTTTTTGAATGTGCCATCCTGGATTTTTTTGTGTGGAAATATTTGTAGTTGGGAAACACTGTGTCAAATTAAGCATATGCTATATCTAATTGTCACTGTTACCAGTTATCAGAGTCTCTGTGTTTTCTGAAGCTATGCTGTTTTTTTTTATGTCATTTGTAATGAGGAAAATCTGCTCATAAAATGGCCGACACCTTTGGCTTGTTGCCAATGACATGTTCCAGTTTGCAGTGTTGGCACGTTGTCTGCAAACTTTCTATCTTTCAGATAAGTGGTTGGTTTAATGTTGAAGTATGTAGACTTGGTGTCATCAGTCTCGATTCAAGTTAATCATAGTTTGTTGCAAAAAAAAAAATAGAAGCATGATGCAAATGCTTTTCTATTTTTTTTCCAATATGGCCTCTCCATCTGCCGTCATAAAAATCTTGATGGTTCCGCAATTTTGTTTTTGCTGCCTCAACCGGTGGCTAGACAGTGTTTTTTTGTCTGTCAGACCTCTCATCCAGTGCAGTGTTCAAGGTCACTGCAGCTATGGCTGGGTTTGGTCCCAGGAAATGTTGTTTGCACAGTGTGTGACCTTTGGCAAGTCACTTGACCTCCTTGTGCTTTGAGCTGTATCTGTTTTTCCAGCTCACAATTGATGTACCTCCCTAATTAAATCATTATTTCTTATCCAAATATAACTTTAATGGGGTGTGCACATCAAGAGTACTTTTATTAAAAGTTACTTTTTTTTCTAGTCCTCCTCATCTGTCCATCATATTAGGACTGCAATTTTTTTTTCTCTGGGCTTGCAGCCATAAAGCTGCTTGCTATCTACAAGCCCACCCATTCCTACATATGCCTTCCTTTACAGAAGTTCTCACAGCTTCTTTGCCCTTGTCCTGTATCACATATCCCCATGCATCACACGGTGATGAAGGGGAGGGTTGTTCACCCCCAGCATTTGTAATAAGCTGTTTAACTTTAACAGGATAGCTACACAATGTACACAGCCACAATAAATATTATATCTGTTTTGGGAGACTTTACCATTTATGTTACAGGCCTGATTTAACACCCTTTTAACAACTTTGTACGTACAAAATTCTAGTATTATAACTTCTGTTATTTATCAGAATGATGTGTGTGCTAATGACACAGTTCTAATGTCAAATTCAGAGAATTAGGGCTGCCTAATACTCTGACATTAGTATATTTCATTTTCAGGAATTCGCCGGAGTGTACTAGTAGCTACAATAAAAAGATCCTACCCCCAAGGGTGATCAAATGCATGCGTCTTTATAATGTTAATATCAGCATCAGCATTTTGGAAACCAATGCTAACCTTCCACAAGGAGAACGCTCTAAGTAAATGAGATATTCCCTTTCGTGGCCTGTGTTTTAATTTTTCACTCTTACAGGGATAAGACTATCCTTCACAAGTAACCACTGGTAATGTATAAGTGTATTTTAACCAGTGGCCCAATTTCATTATAATGTTATTATAGTTTGAATCATAGTAGGATACTGTATTGCCCTTATTATTTTTTTTTTACAAGTTGGGTCACACCCTTCTATATTTATTCATCATACAACCTTCCAGGTGATGACTGACTGGTAAAGAAGTTTGCCAATATATTTGTTGATACATATCCACCCCTCTCCTGGGAATAAAGTGTTCTCTAACATTTATGCAAACACCTGTTACTGGTCAAGTTTGATAGTATTTACTATTGTATGGTTAGACATCTGCTCCAGCATCGGTCATACAGTGTCCTATTATCTCTGTGCTGCCTGTTTCACAGTGGAAGGAGCTCGGGGGGGAGAAGGGCATGAATTGTATATATGCCCACCCCCAGTGACTAATCACTTGCATTAACACCTGTTTTAACAACTGGTGTTCCCGTAAATGACAAATAATTGTTGGAACTGTTAATCTTAGGTATCATAGGTGCTACAGAGCTTTTTAAAGACTTACGTCCATTTTAACTCGCCATCGATTTATGAATAACCCATAATGTTATTTATGCTAAGATAGATATCAAGACATGTCTTGAATAAATTCATACTACTGCTGGCCACTACATCACTTGGAAGTTCATTCCATATCTTGGTCAATCTCACTGAGAACCACTTCTTCCTTTTTTTTGTTCTGCAACATTCACCCTCCAGTTGTAGAGGGTGAGCTCTGGTGTTGTACACCCAGTCCCTAAGTGCAAGACCCAGTTGTTCCCACAGTAACATATCAGTAAGTGCCCTGTAGATCATACACATGTCTCCCCTTAGTCTACAATATTCCAGTGAGTATAATCTTAACATCTTAAGTCTATTGTCATAGTCCATCTCCCTAACCTCCTTGATCCATCTGGTGGCTCTCCTCTGTACCCTCTCAATAGCCTTTATGACACCTGTGTCTCCAGATACCCAGAATTGCATGCAATACTCCACGTAGGGCCTCACCAAGGAAGTGTACAGGAGCAGCATCACTTCCCGGTTCCTACACTTAATGTGCTTACTAATACAGTGTAGTACACTACTTGCCTTTTTGATAACTTGATTACAATGCAGATTAGGGCTGAGATCTTTTTTTACTCTAATGCCAAGATCCCTCTCATCCTCTACCACTCTTAATGCCATTCCCCCCAAAAATTATTGGGCCTGGATATTATTTTTCCCAAAATGCATAACTGTGCATTTATCAATGCTAAAAGTAAGTTTCTTTATTTTTGCCCAACATTCTAGTTCTCTCAAAGCTCTTTGCAAGTTATTTCTGTCTTCTTGATTGACTATATGCCCAGTGCAGGTGTTATCCGCAAATCTGGATAGCCATACTCCAGATGTTGTATTCAAGGTGGAAATATAGACATTAAAGAGACAGGAGCCAAGGACCAACCCCTAGGGGAACCCCACTAGTTACCCCCTCCCAGTTAGAGTATGATCCCTTTATACATACTTGCTGTTTCCTATCTGAGAGCCATGCTATAATCCACCTAGTTATCTTACCATTTACCATTTAATGACATAGTTAATTACTAACACAACATTGCATGACTATTTGTTTAACAAATAACAAGCTAGGTATCTAGAAAACAAATAACAGAAAAAAAAAATCATCCCCCTATTGTCCCACCTTGGCAACAGCACCCAAGCCCCACCCACCCCAGCACCCAAATTTCATAAAATTAACTGTTCCCTACCCCAAAGAAGGCAATCGACACAACTCATATTCTTCCATGATCAGCCACCTTCTTGTGACTGTGGGGCTGTTTTTTGGTTTATTTTTGTTAATATTTCCAAAATACGAATAGGCACTAATTGTGCCGCTGTTCATTATTCGTATCTGAATAACAAATAGTGCATTATTCATGATATTTGGGAAATAATATTCCTTACGCACCCCTAGTCAGGACCACCTGGAAACTTTTGCCAGCTGGGGCCACCCACATTGATGCACATAGGTGCTGCCTATATAAAGTGGGTGGCACCATCATTCCTCCATTCCTTCTTGTGCATCAGCTACTAGTCAGATTGCAAAAAAATCAATGTCAAAACTCACCATCACCTTTGCTGTTGTTTCTCATAATTAATTTTATTATTTTCTTTGTTCTATGTATATATTATACTGCCATTGAATAATAAAAAGCCATTGTTCCATTACTGTCACTATGGCAAAGTGAAAATCCATAAGGATGATACCCATACATTGTTTGCCCGCTGCCTAGGCCTCTCGCACTTATCCAGACCATGAGGAGACCTGACCAAGAGGTTTTAGAAGCCTTTCTTTAAGGACTGGTTCTAGACTAAATGGCACCCCAAGAAGAAATACTTGTGCTCACTACACTGCTTCCAATCGCCCCTATTCTCTTTTCTGCCCCATCCCACATCCAAAAGGTGATAAAAATTCAATGAATATAAGGTTGGTGACAACAATTATGGTTTTTAGATTGATGCTTTTTGCATTTCAAGACGATTTCTGCTTATATGTTCTACTTCAGTGCGCCCCTTCTGTGCTGGTGCCCCAAGCAGCTGCTTGGTTTACTTGTGCCTAAAACCACCTCTGCTTTCTTAGAAGTATGGAGAGTACACAGTGTTCAATGCCAGTTTCACCTATTTGACACATTTGACTCAGTCCCTCACAAAAGATTAATATATAAGTTAGCCAGCTTTGGAGTGGGTCCCAAAGTGGTAGCCTGGGTAAAACATTGGCTGAACAACAGAACGCAGAGGGTAATAGTTAACGGAGTTCACTCTGAAGAAAGGGGGGGTTACTAGTGGGATACCACAGGGTTCAGTACTGGGATCGGTCCTCTTTAATGTCTTTATATACAACATTGCAGAGAGACTGGAAGGAAAAGTATGACTCTTTGCAGATGACACAAAGATCTGCAACAGAGTCGATACAAAAGATGGAGTGGAAAAGATGCAAAGGGACTTGGCAAGGTTGGAGGAATGGTCAGATGTATGGCAGCTTAGATTCAATGCAAAGAAACTTTCAAGTACCTCAAGGGAATCAACAATGTCCAAGAGGGTAGCATCTTTCAGAAAAAGAGATATACAAGAACAAGGGGACACAATTTGAAGTTGGAGAGGGGACGGCTCAGAGGTAATGTGAGGAAGCATTTTTTTCATGGAGAGGGTTGTGGATACATGGAACAGCCTTCCTGAGGAGGTAGTGGAGTCAAAAACAGTGGGGGGATTCAAGAATGCATGGGACAGACATAAGATAATTCTAGTGGGGGGTAGGAGGAAGCTGGCTGTTGGTTAACTAGGATCTGCAGCTTATCCATTAGATAGGGAAATGGGTAGACAAGGTGGGCCAAGTGGTCCTTATCTGCCTTCAGATTCTATGTTTCTATGTCTCACCTCCCCATTCCACTGTCTCAGCATCTTGGATGTCCAGCTGTTTCTCTAGGCAATCGGTAACAACAGAGACACTCTGCTGCAGATGTTAAAGGGTTCGGAAAAGCCAAAGGACAAATCTTCTAAAGATGCGGAGAAGCACTGACATTAAGGGAAGCATAAAGGTTCCTGCCTGGGAACTTCTCCTGCCTGTTCCAGGTCTCCCTTTTAAAGAAGACAAATGTAAGTCCAGATCTATGACCTTGGCCACAGCTGCGACCACCTCAGGTTCTGCTGCCTCCCCTTCTGACCATGTGCAAGACATTACGGTAGGGTTCTGGCACTGGCTCTGCCACTGACAGCAGATCTCAGTCAATTCCACCACTGGGCTTTGACCCTTCAATGTGATTGATGTTGCCTCTTGTTATGGGTGTCAGTGACATGCAGGTTTTGCTGCAGAACGTGTTGGTTCTATTTACACAATTCCTGTCAAGGGCCCTGCAGTTGGTGCCAGTACCGTCGATGCTTCTTACCAGTCTGGTATGTAGACTCTGTCAATACAGGAACTGGGTCATGCATCTTTGATTTCCATCTTCAGTGCATGTGTTAATGCCATTTTCTATAGGGATCCTTTACAGGTTCAGCTCCCTAATGAGCAGAAGGAGGTGGTGGAATATAATCCTAACCTTCAGCATATGGAGGAGGATTGTGAGGAAGAGGAAGGTGAAACAACACTGCCTGAGGACACTGGCTTCAGCTCCATCTTCTCTTCATGTGGTGAGGACAATGGCCCCTATGCACTAATGGGTGGGAATTATGCACCGGTGGCACGTATCCTGCCCACGTAACTCTAAACCTGTGGACAGGTGTGCACCAGCTGTATGCATCAATATCTGTCACCTGTCCACGGACCCATTCCCCTGTTGCACAGGACTCTGCAGGGCAGCCTGGGGTGGAGTCACGGACCTGGCCAGGCATTCAATCGGATGCCCATGCTGGGTTCCACAATGGATCCCTTATGTGGGCAGGCTTGGATCCAGGTGCATGTACAGCACCCACAGGAGCAGAGACCTGCACCCCTGTGCTGACAGCCCCAGTTGGCTCCCGCCACACAGAAACACCCCCTAGGGCACCAACGACTGTCCCTGTCCACAAGTAGCCCCCCCATAGAGGACACCAGTCTGGCCAGCAGAGGTCAACCCCCCACCACACACACAGTAGTGTACAGTGTACCCCCTGTACACACCCCATCTGCAAGTGGACCCCTTCACAGCTACGGCACCAGCAACTCCCACCCAATGTACCATATGCTCACAGGTGCCATGGACAGAGATGGCCAGTGGCATGGCCCTCCACACACCACCATGGCCACTGGCCATCTGACCTATGCAGGTGCACAGCGGCTGCATGCCCCTGCATATATCAGATGGCTGGTGGCCGTGGGGGTGTGGAGGGCTGTGCCACTGGCCATTTCTGTCCATGGCACCAGTGGGCATACTGGGTATTGGGTGGGGATTAGAGGCGTTGCAGGGTGGCCTCCAACCACCACATTGGGGGAACCATGATTCAGGGCTGGGGGCGGGCAGTCTGTGTCTCATGGGGGCACCACTTCTCACTTCATTGGGTCCTGCAGTACCAGTGGGGGGGCAACTGGATAGGGAGACGGGTCGCAGCTGGGTGTGGGGTACAGCATTCACAGGGACTGTGCCCCAAGGTGTGCTGGGGGGGTTTACTGCTGTGCTGGGGACAGGTCAGCAGTATGTGCTGATGTGTGTGAGCAGGCATGGGGGACAGGTGCAGTTTAATTGGCAGGGGACTGAGTCTGCTGTTCCAACACTTTTAATAGTACTTTTTCACCATTTTTACAAACTTTGCAAAACTTTTTCCTAAAGTTTTTTAACTTTGTAAAAACAAACATGGAAACCTTGCCCAGCCCTTCATATGACAATCCAATGGTGTAATTTCTTTTGTGAATACTGAGGCACTTGCATTCCAGACATATGAAGCAATTTACTGAAGATGTATTTCTGAGATGGTCTCATTCACAGCAGCACAGATTGGTGGCACAAAACTAAGGGCAAGCAGCCAACCCCTTGGTGCAATGTGTCAGCCAAATGTTAGTGGACAGAAATTGGGTTTGCACCTTCCACCCCGCATTCTTGCTGATGTGCTACCCCCAATGAGACACAGCATGGTACAGTGCCAGTAAAGTGGTGAATGACATGCTTCAACTCTCTGGACAATGGTGGTGTCACCAGACTCCCCCCAAAAAATTCTCCCCCTTACCTGATAGCACACTTCTTAGCTAGTGATTCAGTAATTTTGATGTAGTCCTCTGTCATTTCCAGGTCCAGAGAACACTCTGCTCTCCAGTCCCCTGCCTTGTGTATTGTTTCCTCTGCTCTATTTATTTCCCTCTACTACTGCTTGGCAATATGTACTGAACCCTGTTTTCTTGTTATTTGTGCACTGTTATGATGATCTCCTATGCTGTAATCTCCTGGGTCATGCCCAAAACTAGGCATATAAAGACAAAATAAATAAAATATCCAGCGGAACCTACTTCTCAGCTCCAGATCCTTTATTGCAGTGTTTGATGACCACATGAACTCTCCATCCACGGCTAGCTCTGCCTTGCCGGTAACAGCTTTAAAATTGTGTTTGCATGGTGACACCTGTCTTTTACCCACATGGTTGTTGCAGTGTGTTAAGTGACCATTGCAAAGTTACGACTGTCCCTAAGTGGTTGCTGCAATCATTTAGTGACTGTCGAGTCTGTGTGTCGGTGTGTGTGCAAATGACCACTAGAGGGCATCAGAGTAATAGCTAACAGATTGATGTTGCTTGGTACAGAGGTATGGATAATGAATATCAATATTATACAAACATATGGTTATGATTGTAGGAAAGAAAGACCATTGGTACACTGAGGTCTTTACTACCAACTCAGTGACAATACTATCACCCCCTTTTCTATAAAGTACCCACCAGGTTTGAGTTTACAGGTAGCTATAGTATCTGCTGATACCTCTTGCTCTGAGAGTCTGTTTCACACATTCACTACTCATTGAGAGAAATAGTTCTTCTTGATACTTCCCTTGAATTTTCATTTTTTAGGGATATTGAATGCTCTCTTGAAGGCAATGTCAGTTGGAGTTCAATGCCAAAAAGTGCAAAATCATGCACCTATGGTACAGACAGGAACACCAGTGCTAAGTATAAAATAGAAGGGAGGTGCTGGCAGTGACTAGGGAAGACATAAGTCCCTGAGTTATTATTTAATGAGACCTCAAAGTGGCAGTGCAGTGTGACAAGGCCATGGGCAGGATAGTGGGATGCTGTTGGTGCATCGGGAGGGGGCATCACCAGCAGGAGGAGGGAGGTGTTGCCGCTACCATTCCACTCTCTGGAGTGCTTCCACCTGGAATACTATCTCCAGTTCTGGAGACCACATGTTAGAAAAGACAGACAGAGTGGAGGCAGTCCAGAGAAGGGCAACCAAGATGGTGTAGGGGTTGCAAGGAAAGCCGTATGAGGAGAGACTGAGGAATCTCAATATGCACACTATGGAGGACAGACGAGGGAAGGGGGGCATGATCAAGACATTCAAATACTTCATAGGGGTGAACAGAGTGCAGAGTCTCTTCCAAAACAGGGTGATCTCCAGGACTAGGGGGGTATGCAATGAAACTGGAGAGGGGAAATTTCAGGAAGGATATGAGGGAAATGACTTCTTCGCAGAAAGGGTGGTAGAAGCACAGACCCAATTGCCAGTCAAAGTTGTGGAGGCTAGAATGGTGGATGGCTTCAAGCATGTATGGAATAGACACAGGAGCATATTGGTGCAGGGGCAGGGAGGGGGGAGAATCCCCATAGACCAGTTTGGGTCAGCAGAGGTACAATAGGCAGGGAACCCTCAGGCAGACTGGGTGGGCCTAGTGCTCCTTTTCTGCCAACCATTTTCCATGTTTCTATGTTTCTCTTGTCCTCATATAGTCTGAAGCATTGTGTTTGACCTGACAGTGTTATCCCTTTAAAGTATGTGACTTTGATGGAGATGAGTCCTGGCTCTGTCAGTTGGTCCTCTCGACTCATGCCCCCACAGTCCTTGAGCACCTCTGTTGCTTTCCTATGGATTTTGATATCTTGTCAGTATTCCTTCTCGGACACTGTATAGAGACCAGAACAGCACACTGTGCTTGCGATGGGGCCTAAGGATCAGTATAAAGGCATTATGATATCGTAGGATCTGTATATGAAGTTTATTTTGATGCCTGCCATGATTCTGTTTGCCTTGCTAGTTGCTATCCTACACTCTTGCTCCCGTCTATAAGTGAGCTACAGACTGCCGCCCAAAGGTCCCTAGTTTAAACAAGCATTTGTCAATGCCGAATGTTTACTGCTGGTATTGCTGTTGTATCGGGTCTTGCTTGTACACATTTTTACTACATATTTACCCAGGATAGAGCAGATGAGATGTAATATCTCATTTTCAGTGGTGTCCTGATTTGACACATTGTTAGACTGTAATTACCCAAGACAGGGCAGCTGACAGGTAATATCTATTTTTAAGTGGGCTCCCACATTTTGACCCCAAATGTCCAACAGTCTTTTTATGGCGTATGTTATGATCAAGTCAAGTAGAATTTTTAAAACCCCATCCGAGAGGGGATTTTTCTGTGCGACTGCGGAAACAAGTTTTGGAGGGGATTTGAGAAATGACACCTGCCATGTTTAGGAGGTGGTGTAACATAAGGGATACGTTGAACATTGGGGCCAAAACCTGCAAAAAATAAAGTTATGAGTAAACGTTGTGACAATCTGTTTCCTTATAACTTGTTTTTTCAAATTTTTACCCCACATTTTCAACATTATCTTTTTATGACCACTCCTTCTGAGCACGATAGATGTTGTTTATAAAACAACAGCTGAAGAGCCATTTTACACCATCGGTGTTAAAACACATTTGGGGTAGGATATGAGAAATGACAGCTGTCACTTTCATGAGGTGATGTTAAAAAATAGTTATGCTGCAAAGTTAAGGTCAAAATATTGAAAATTACTACAGTTATGAGCTTGCAATTAAAAATTGCAACGTAGACTCATAACTTTGTTGTTTTCTCATATTTTTACACCAAATTTTCAACATAGCCATCTTATGATCCCACATACGCTTCTCATGAGCCCACCTCATGAACAAGGGTGGAAAAAGTTTTCAAATCCCGCGCAAAAGGTGATTTCACACCACAAGTGGGAAAACACATTTTGGCCAGGATTTGAAAAATGACAGCTGTCACATTCATGAGGTGCTGTGAAGAAATGACTCTGCTGAAAATTTGGCATCAAAATATTAAAGATTACCAAAGTTACAAACCTGTGTTCATAAATGTCAACATAGGCTCATAACTTTGTTGTTCCTTAATATTTTTACCTCAGATTTTCGATATAGTCTTCTTATGACCCCACCTCATGAACAAACATGGAGCAAGTGTTTATCTCCTGCCCAAAAGCTGATTTTGTGCAGTGACTGCAAAACCACCTTTAGGACACATTGCCTAACTTCACTGCCATTTTTTATGAGGTGGAATCCCAAAAAAGGCATGTTGAAAATCTGGGGCAAAAATATTCTGAAATGACCAAGTTATGCCACTAAGTTCAAAACTTCATTGAAATACATTGAGCCACATACCAGGTTTCCTCAGTTTGCAGTCCAGCATTGAAGAGTGAAGATGTGTCTAAGGTCAAGAAAGGATTACAGTCTTGGACTACCAGTGGGTAAGCAAGGGCTTGGGGGTACTAAGTGGGAGGGTCAGGTGGGAATACTAAAGGCGGTGGCAGCAACAGACATCGATGGATGGTTTTATTTTTTACAGGTGATATTGTAAAAAAGCCTGAGGGACAGTTTTCTTTATTTTATATTTTAGATGGTGACACTGGGGGATTGGGCACCCCAATTATCGGTGTTATGTTTGCGGGGTGAGTGGTAGGGTCAGGTAGGTAGACTAATGGTGGAGGCAAAGGACATCGATGGACAGTTTTATTTTTTACAGCCTATGAGGGATGATTTTCTTTATTTCAGGTGTTGACACTGAGGACTTGGGCACACCCAGTGTCGGTGTTATGTTTGTGTGTGGGGTAGTGGGTGCAGAGTGAGAGGGTTGCGTGAGATGACTAATGGCAGCAGCAGCAACAGACATCGATGGACAGTTTTCTTTTTTACAGGTTATAGTATAAAAAAAACTATGAGGGAGGGTTCTCTTTATTTCAGGTGGTGACACTGGGGACTGGACACCTGCAGTGTCGGTGTTATGTTTGTGGAGGGGTGTGAGGTAGTGGGTGCTGAATCAGAGGGTCGGCGGGAGAGACAGTAAGGGCGGCAGCAGCAACAGACATTGATGGATGTTTTTTTTTTGTAGGGTATAATTCAACCTCAGCAGGCTGATCATGACAGATCAGCTGTGCTTGCAGGGCGGCGGTTATGTTAGATCAAAGGAAACAGCTGACCTATGATTGGGTCGGCTCTCTCCTTTGAACTACACAAAGTTTCCACCAAGCAAGCCAGAACAGTGTCATGATCAGCCTGGTCGATGACTGGTGTGACATCACACTGATGAGCCCCTTGTAGATCACTCTGCATTGGACTGATAGTGTCACACCCCTCAAAAGTCACTCTGTTAAAATGTTTGCTGCATGTGCATGCACGGCAAACATAAAAACTGTCCTGAGATTCAGTAATGCAGAAGACAATCACAAACTGCTGACTTCATACCAAACTCTGCGTGTGTGTGTGTGTGTGTGTGTGTGCTGGGGGGAGGGGGGCCAAAGGCAAAAAAAAAACCAGTGTTCAAAATGGAGTGGAGAAACCGAGTGGGCTGATTGGGCTGACAGTGGGTGTGTGTTCTGCATCACGTGTTAGCAGAAAATTTAAACTGTCTGCAGAGGAACGTCTGCTGTAGATGCTTCTGAGGACTGTATCACCTTAACTGATGATGACATACAGTAGTGTGAACTGTGAAAAGTGATCCACGGGGTGACAGTACAGCTGGTGCAGTTCAAGACGAAATTGAAAGTGGTGAGCTAGAGCATGTAAATCCACTATTCTGCTCTGAGACAAAGAGTGCAATACAGATGGGTGTCATGTTCACTGTGAAAAATTTGCAAGCTGAGGAAAGAGATGGGAACATGTACAAGCAGCCGAACAGCAACAAAAAACAAAACGTGTTGCAAAACTGAAGCAGAAAGCAATAATGGACTACTTGATACCGAAATTTAAGTAAATACAAGAAAGGCAAAAGCAAAAGTGTTTTTTTTATTCTGTTTAATTCTTTTAAAATACATTTTAAGGACCAATAAAATGTTATACTTCAAAAACGACTTTGCCTATCTCTTTAATAGAATCTGACTGTCCACCAGACTCAGTTTAATGCTACATTTTGGTCTTTACCGAAGTTGGTGGAGAACTAAGGAGGCACATCAAATATGTACGCAACCTCAGAGTCAAAAAGGCAGTGTAAACTCAGGACTTGTGAGTCATTTCTATTCTCAAAGGAAAACTACGCCCTCATATCATGTAAATTTTATTTGTTTCCATGTCAACAGACAACTATTTTCCTGTGGCTGTTAGGGTTACATGTGTTGCTTTAATTTGTTTTCATTGTTCATGGTAGCCAACGGTGACTATCTTGGGGGGGAGTCTCCATTTTATAGTTGTTGAAACACAACTCATTGTCCATTGGACCTGCATTAGCACATGAGAACATGTTGTCACAGCACCCATTTATACAATGCATCTCTATGATGAAAGAACAAATACCCTGCAAAACTTTCTGGAAACACATAGATTGAAGGCAGTTTAAAGGGAAAACCCTCCTTTACAACTTAGACAGCTTGCAAAGCTAACTGAAGGTAAATGTGGAATTTCACACTTTTCTGCAGCGTGTTTCTTTGAAGTCTCATTAAGCCCACAGGCATACTGTGGTGTCTTAAGTGTGATTACACATCATGTTCTCATATGCTAATGTAGCTGTCAGGGACAATATGATTTCAACAACCAGCAAATAGAGACCACCAGGATAGTTACAGGGACTAGTATGAAGTGTGAAAACAAACTAAAGCAATTGCATGCATCTCTAGCAGCTACACAAAAAGAGTTGCCTGTTGACATGAAAACAAATAAAAAATGTCCACATGTACAAAAATGTTTGCCGTTGGGGTGGAGCTTTCATGCTGCTATGAAATTTTAATATCTAATAAAGCTACAGTAAGCCCATGATGGGGCTACGATCTTATTCTTGCTGTTAGCCTGACTTCTGTAAAAGACATCAAGTCATACAAAACCAATAAAATGCACACACACACACACACACACACACCACACTATTCAAGATTTGAAAAGTAAATACGAATGTACTTTTTTTTGCACAAGAAGCAAACACAAAAACATGGTAGGTAGACAGTGTGGCACAACACAACAATGTTTTTTTCATTACAGATCGAGGGAATCCTCTTGACTAATTGGAGAGAGCTTCTTTACCCCACTATATGTATGAGATACTCTTTTATTGTGAAGAGAATGTCAAACATGCAGGTGTGCTCTGGAAACAGGTTCATTCAGGAGGAGGATTTTTAATATATTACTGATCCCTCATGATGAAGAATACATTAATACTTCCTTAGAGACCACTAGTGGTAAGAATGGTCTCACTTACACTGTCAAGGTATCAGAATGGCTCGTCTTCCATTTGCAGTTTTCTTACAAATGGGACCACTCCTACCACCATAAGAGTGGTCTAAGAGGAGTTATTTATTTCAATTCAGAAAAGCAAGAAACTCATGCACAAAACAAATAAGAAATGCCAAAGCTGCCTTCTATAGAGCTGAATTGGATGCATCCTATACTAACCCATCCAGATTCTGGGGTACTATAAAGGGAATTCTAGGCCAAAATTCTACCCCTGCCTTACCCTCCAAACTGCTCCTAAGTGACATAGAAATCACTGACAAGCAAGAAATCTTAAATACCTTCAATGACCATTTCACCACAGCTGGCCTAGCATTTGACTCTTCACCTGCAAAGCTCTTGAGATCATCATTAAACCTTCAATCCACTGTGGGACAAAAGGCTGCTTCAACATTCTCCTTCGAACCAATATCCTTAAAAAGTAGAAGACCTCCTATCCAATTTAGATACATCTAAGAGTGCAGGTGCAGACTCCTTGGATCCCTACTTTCTTAAAGTAGCACTGCAAGCCTTATCTGCCCCCTCACTCACCTCTTCAATCTTTCCTAGCTACTGGTTCCATCCTCCATATGGAAAACAGCTCAAGTAGTTCCACTACTTAAATCAGGTGATCCCATGGACCTTAACAATTACAGGCCCATTTCCATCCTACGGTATTATCCAAGATGCTTGAAAATTAGTAAATTCACAGTTAAGGGCCTATCTGGACACCAACAACCTCCTAAATCCAGCACAATCTGGATTTAGGTCAATCACTCTACCATCTCTGCCCTAGCCAAAGTCACTAACGATTGGCAGACTGCCTTGGATAAAAAGAATAGTACCTGTGCTGTGTTCCTGGATTTGAGTAAAGCATTTGATACAGTGGATCATGATTCATTAATCTCCTCTCTTAGCTCTGTATGCCTTGATTCACTCTCTCTCTCAATTGGTTTAGGTGCTATCTCTCTGGAAGGTTACAATTGGTAAAAAATGAAAATTACCTATCTACCTCTAAACCACTGCTAAGAGGTGTACTGCAAGGCTCTATCCTAGGCCCCATCCTCTTTGCCATTTATATTAATAACATTGATGCCAACCTCTCTCAATCTAACATTCACCTGTTTGCTGATGATACTGTATTACATGTCAGCAATCCCTCACCATCGAAAGCCTGTGAACTGTTACAGTCAGAATTCTCCATCCTACAACACAACCGATTGGAAAAAAAATTACTTCTAAATGCCAAAAAAACAAAAGCTATGTTCTTTGCCACAAAGAATTGCTCTGCCACTACCCCATCATTCATCACTCACAATTATCCACCTTATTTGGAGAAAAGCTGGAATTTGTGGATAAATTCAAATATCTTGGAGTCTGGATTGACAATAAGCTTGGCTACTCTGTCCACATTGAAGAGCTATTAAAAAGTTGAGACAAAGGCTTGGCCTATTTTACAGAATAAAACACTACCTTACCAGAGATTCCAAACAAAGATTAATCCAGGCATCATTCCTATCCCTTATTGGCTATGCTGACTTTCTCTACGGCCATTGCTCACTCTCCCTTTTAAATAAGCTGGACACCCTGTATCATAGAGCCATCAGATTTATTACAGACCTTCCCTCCAGCACCCATCATTGCTCTCTTTACATGGCAGTCAATTGGACATCCCTACAGCACAGAAGAAAAAGGAATGCTGCAATCTGGATCTTTAAAGCTTTATCAGGCAAACTCCCCTCCTATATCTCAGACTGTTTCACCCGAATCACATCTAGGCCATACACCTTAAGGATCAATAAGCTCATTATGCTAAAGATTCCCAATACCTGCACCGGTTTGGGAGGCTGCTATCAGCTATTCCTAGCATTTGTCTGGAACTCACTCCAAAATCTATGAATCTGAATACCTCTTACTCTTATCATCCTTCAAAAATTATACACCACCCTATTTCCAGAGTTGTGCAACTGCTTCCATAAGGCCTAGTCTCCCATCCAACCTACATCCCTCCCTTCTGTAATCCACTATGTTTAGTTTCTTTCTTCTACCAGTCAGTTATCACATTTCATATAAAAGCCTACAAAAGCCCTATTATTTGATTATTCTCCCTTCTATATCTATTATCCTCTTCATTTTTACAGGTTAAGTTATTTTACTGTGCCTTGTATATCTGTAAATTTTGTATATATCTGTTATTTATTTGATTGTACTAATGTTATGCTATTCTCATGTCTTTGTAAAAAACTTGTATCCTTCTTTGTATGACCACTCAGGTCCATCTTGTAAATGAGCTACGCTCAATGATGTTCGCCTCAATAAATAAAGATTTTGATTGATTGATTGATTGATTTTTTATTTATTTATTGAAAAGTTTCACCAGGAAAAGCACACTGAGCGAAAATTGCTCATTTCCAGGTGCATCCTGGAGGATGGGGAATAGGGATACAACAGTATACAGTGATAACGCAATACAATAATATAAAGGAAATTAGGGAAAAAATACAAAAACATGATACAGTATATGTGCAAATTGGTCACATACCTGGAGAATTCAAATGGCATCAGCAGTAGAAAACAGGAAGTTATTATGCCTCTGTACAGACAGTTGGTGGACCTCATCAGGAGTACTGCGTCCAGTTTTGGAGACCCCATCTCCGCAAGGACATTGACAGGGTGAAGATAGTCCGGTGGAGGACAACTAAAATGGTGCAGGGTCTGCAACAAAAGCCATACGAGGAGAGACTAAAGCAGCCTTGAGGAAATGAGGGATGGGGGACATGATAGAAACTTTTAAGTACCTCAAGGGAATCAACAACGTCCAAGAGGGTAACATCTTTCAGAGAAAAAGATGTGCAAGAACAAGGGGACACAATTTGAAGATCTAGAGGGAATGGCTCAGGGGTAATGTGAGGAAGTATTTTTTCACAGACAGGGTGGTGGACGCATGGAACGGCCTTCCTGAGGAGGCTGTGGGGTCAAAACAGTGGGGGAATTCAAGAATGCATGGGACAGACATAAGGCAATTCTTGTGGGGGGAAGGAAGAAATAGGCTGTTGGTTAACTAGGATCTGCAGCTTATCCAGTAGGTAGGGAAGTGGGCAGACTTGGTGGGCCAAGCGGTCCTTATCTGCTGTCAAAGTCTATGTTTCTATGTTTCTAAGTGCAACACTTAAGAGGTGTCAAAAGAGGGAAGGGAAAAGGAAGTTAAAGGCAGTTACAAGTAGTGGAGGGAAAATTGAGAAGGAGGGATGAGAGGGCAGAAGGGGAGCTGGCGTGGTGGATTACCTGAGGAAAGGAGTTCCACATTTTAGGGAGATGGTGACAGAACACATACTGGCCAGCAGTAGATGATCTAGGAGGGATAGCCACAGTGTGAGAATCGTAGCTCTGGAGGGAGCTGGGGGGCAGGTAGACGTGATAAGCAGGAAGTAAGGTAGGACAGGAGGGAACCAAACCAAAATTTAGAAAGGAAAGAGATGCAGTGACAGCAGCATCTGTCCTCAAAGGAGATGAAAGGTAGAGACTGGTAGGGATCACAGTGATGAGTACAAGGGGGACTATCAAGGGCAAAGAGGCAGAAGGAGTGGTAGAGAGTATCCAGGCTGGCAAGGAAAGATTTAGGGGTGGCACTAAAGACTACTTCACTATAGTCAAAAACTGGAAGGATCCTTTTCTGGACTAGGGCCTGATGGTCAGGCAGTGGGATGCAATCTTGGTTTCTGTACAGAGCACCTAACTTGGGGTGCAGTTTTTTGATGATAGCATCCACATGTCCAGAGAAGTCAAGGTGCCGGTCTAGCCAGACACCATGTTACCTAAAGCAAGAGGTATCCTCCAGCTTTGTCCCATATAGGGTGTGGAAAGAGGGGAGGGAAGGGAGCTGAGAGAGTCTTTGCCTTGTGCTGAAGGTCAGGAGTCTTCTTGCTATTCAGGAAAAGTTGGTGTGAGCGTGAACAGAGCTGAGCTTTGTCAAAGTCATGCTGAAGTATGGTAGCCACAAAAGACGAGGATGAGGGTCTGGAGGTATACAGGACTGTATTGTCTGCATACATGTGGATACATGAGGAGGAGCAGGTGGCTGAGAAGTCATTTAGGAAGATGGAGAAGAGAAGGGGACAAAGAAAAGAGCACTGGGGGACACCTGTCTTGATAAGGAGGGGGCAGGGAATCAGCAGTACGAACACAATAAAGCCTACCTACCAGATAGTCAGGGAACCAGTCTTTGGCAGAGTCAGAAAACCCCGCTGTAGAGAGCTTGAAAAGAGTGTAGATTTCTGCTATTGAGCTGTGCTTACATGTGTTTTGGAAGGTCCTACTGCTCCAGTGTATTTTTGCCACACACACACACACACACATACCTCAAATATTAAATGCTCAGCTAGACAGGGAGGAGCAATTCAGATCCTCCCATAGGAGGCCCTGAAAATTAAGTAGTTTTTAAGGGTATATATGAGTCTATTTTAAGTGGTGATTATATAGTTTAATATACTTACATTGCTAATCTTGTCCAGATGGGCATTATATTACATTACTTTAAATTATATTAGTTTAAAGAAATGGTAAACAAATGTTTGAACTTTAAAAAGATAGAATTTATGATGGTTATAGCAATTTGAAGATAGATAAAAAAGGGGTTATACAGTAAAAACACATATTCAGGTAAAGGAGATTATATTTATTTTAGAGTCAAGATGGAAAAGGGATAAATTACTTTAAAGAAAATGAATATAGGGTAAAGGGAAATTATCATAATACAGGATCAGTAGGTCATAATGGTATCTGTAATAGACAGATAATGGGAAGTCAGAGCATGTGGTCAGGAAGGCTGGTGGGGTGTAATGGTTGTGGATCAGTAGTATATATGACAATGTTGTGGAGGTTGGGCTTTTGTCTAATATGCAAAAGGTTACATAATATGGAGAGTGAGATCATTCAGTTGAAAAAAACAGTTACAGACCTTTACTGGAGGGTGGAATAATTTTGGTCAATTTAAGCCTAAAAATATGGATAGGTGGGGTATGAATGTTGAGATGGGATGGAGCAATTTTGGGGTTGCACATCAGAGGATGGGTATCATGGGACAAGGGGGTTGGAGATTTTATAAAAAGGAGGGTTAGAATTTGAAGGGATGGACAATATAGCATGAATAACACATTTGAGAGGATGAGGAAGGAAGGAAGGAAGGAATGTTTTATGGAGGTGGTAAATCAAATCTGATTTGAATTACCACAGAATGTAATGAACATCCAGGAGAAGAGGTAATGAAAATGTCAAAACAGGGACAACATTGCTCAAGTTAAGAACAAAAATAAGAACTTTGATGGGGAGAATGAGGAAGTGGTGAGGCAGAAGAGTGATTATAGAAATAGGGAACTTCTGGTTAAGGAAGGAGAAAACAAAATAAATAGGTTACAGAGTAGTACAGAAACCAAAGTGTCTAATTATAAAGAGGAAGTGATAGAAGGGGAAGGGGAGTTATCTTGAAAAATATAAGTATTTACCTTTGAGAGAACTGATGGATGAAGATGAAAATGAAACTATGGGGTTTATGTGCTGAAATTGATATATTGGGAAAACAAGGTTATGATTTGAAGGAAAACAAGGAGAGAACTAATAATACATATAAACCTTTTGACAAAGTTGAAACAATGATTATAGTTGGGAAAATAAAGAACAACTATGATTTTAAGTCACCTAACGATGGTGAGGGGAATATGATGAAAAGGAGAAGTACCGTATAAATGGGAGAGACATAAGAGAAGTAGAATTGAAACAGGAGGAAAAAAAGAACTGTATTACTGAGGTAGGAGAATTAGAAAATAATATAAAGGATGGAGGAATTGTTGTTGAATCAAGAAGAGCAGAAGCTGCATGTGTACAAACGTCTGGTGTTTCATCAGGTAATAATGAAACTGGAGTAAAAGGGGTTCTTGTTCTAGGGGATTCCATTATAACGGGAAGTCAATGGGAAAGTTAGAAGATGGAAATAGAAATGTTAATATTGAGTGTATGCCAGGTATGACAGCTCTTAAAGCCTTAAAAGTCATTTATTCCTTAACCCAGAAGCATAGAGAGATCACTTACATAATGATACAACTGGGTACAAATGATATATAAAACAGTAGTCTTCTAGAAATGCAAGCTAGATTCCAAGAATTAACAAGAGTTTGGTGGATGCATAAGAAAAATCTCAATTTTTCAGAAGTTCTGCCACCGCCAAGGACTAGTATGGAAAAGAAGGAGAAAACTGTTGAATTCAAAATTTGGTTTTGGTGGAGGTGTTGTGAACAAGGTTTTGGTATTGTGGAGGAATGGGGTAGAGTATGGGATGATGCAGAACCGTATGCCAATGATGGATTACACTTAAGTAGGAAGGGTGCAATCGTATTAAGTGATAAGTTAGATAAATATGTAAGGGAAGAGTTAAATATAAACTCATTAGTGGGGGAGCAGAATGGAATAGTCCAGTTAGTGTTCCCCCAAATATGAATATGAATGAGGATAGGAAATTACAGACTAGTAGGGATGAAAAGGACATAATATGGAGATGGATGTATGGGACTGCAAGGAGTTGCAAATAAGATGGTAGATCTGAAATCTATGATGGTAGTTGAGTGCCTTGATATTGTGGCAATATCAGAGACCTGGGGTCTGAATATCATTCATGGGAGGTAAATGTACCATATTATAGGTTATTCAGGAAGGATAGCATGGGTAAGAAGGGGGGTGTTGCTTTATATGTAAATGAAAGCATAAAAGATAATGAAAAGCAAGTTAATGCAGAGGAGGCAGACTTTATGTGTATTGCATTAGAGGAAAAACCAGGGAAGATAGTAAGAATTTGGGTGATACACAGACCACCAAATCAAATAATGAAAGCAGACATGGAAACGATGCAGGTGATTGATAAAATAGCATTAAAAGGGGAGTTTGTGCTATTAGGAGATATAAATATGCCAGATGTAGATTGTGAAACTCCTAAGGCAATGACTGCAAGGAACAGAGAGGTTTTAGAGCACTATAAGGTTCATTCCTACAGCAGATGGTGAAAGATCTTGCAAGGGGGGAGAAGATACTTGATTTAGTACTTACAAATGGGGATAGTGTGGAGGAAGTGGTAGTGGATGATTGCTTGGGAACAAGTGATCATAATGTAGTAAGGTTTTAGAATCAAATAGGGAGGATAATAAATGAGACCAATACAAATGTTTGGGACTTCAGAAGGGTTGATTTTGATAGGTTGAGAAGTGTCTTTAAGGAAGAATTAAAGAATAAAGGTAATACATTCAAGGTTGCGGTACTGTGTAAAAATATTAAGAGTGCTTTGTTAAATTTTAATGTCAGAATTCACAAAAGGGACGCACCCAGCATATCCAAGATGTGCCAGCGCATCCCTGACTTGCACACTAGCACAATTCTGGAAGAGCGTGGATGCGCTGGTGCATTGTTGATGTGCCACACACCACCCATAATGTTATCCAGCACATCTGGTTGTGCAGCAGGTATGTCCATGTACATGGTGCGCAGCCCCATTCACAACCCACGTTGGAGGTGCAGCTCTGGAGTAAGTCCAGAGATGTGCCTCCAAAAGATAAGTCTACAACAAGTAGACATAAGTGGGTGTCCACTCACAGGCAGGCTGCCATACTGCAGACAGCGACATGGCAGCCCATCTACCCAGGCAGTCCAGCACTTCTCCTCCCTGCCCGTATTGGAGGAGCTGTCACCATGCACCCCTGGTGGGATAGTGGTACCCCCCTTCCTGCCCAGAACCCTGATAATGTAATAAATTCCCTGTAACAAGCCCTGGTGGGATAGTGGTATTCCCCTTCCTGCCAGAACCCCGATTGTGTAACATATTCCCCATAACAAGCCCTGGTGGGATAGTGGTACCCCCCCATCCCTGCCCCGACCTGATCGCATTGTGAAATGATCCACCAAAATATACCTGGTGGTCCAGTGGACCCCCCACCCACTCAGGCACCCTCAGCCCACCCCGCTCCCCCGGCCCAGCATAGGCAGAAGGCCAGTGGGCAGTTCAACCCACCCACACACTGCCATGGCTTTCCATCAACTGTGTTGTCCGTGAATGACAGCATACTGTACTACTGGAAGCACATTGGTAGACCTTGTCAACCAATGGGCTTGCAGCATGTACTGAATGGTGTCATTTGAAAATAGACAGAGGATGGCTCAGGGGCAACATGAGAAAGTATTATTTCATGGAGAGGGTGGTGGATGCATGGAACAGCCTCCCTGAGGAGGTTGTGGGGTCAAAAACAGTGGGGGAATTCAAGAATGCATGGGACAGACATAAAGCAATTATTGTGGGGGGTAGGAGGAAGTAGGCTGCTGGTTATCTAGGATCTGCAGCTTATCCAATAGGTAGGGAACTGGGCAGACTAGGTGTGCCAAGCGGTCCTTATCTGCCAACAAAGTCAAAGTCTAAGCCCATTGGTCAATAAAGGTCGACCAATGTGCTTCTAGTAGTACAGTACACTGTCAGTCACAGACAGCACAGTCGGTGGGCAGCCGTGGTGGTGTGTGGGTGGGTTGGGCTGCCTGCCAGCCTTCCGCCCATGCTGAGCTGGGGGGGAGCAGGGTGTTGTGAGGGTGTCTGAGTAGGTGGGGGGTCCACTGGACCACCAGGGATATTTCTGCAGATCATTTCACAATGCGATCGGGCCAGGGCAGGGGGAGGGTACCACTATCTCACCAGGGCTTGTTATGGGGAATATATTGCATGATCTGTGTTCTGGGCAGGGAGAGGGAACCACTATTCTACCAGGGCTTGTTGTGGGGGATATTTTACATGATCGGGGTTCTGGGCAGGGAGGGAGTACCACTATCCCACCAGGGCTTGTTACAGGGAATATATTACATGATCAGGGTTATGGGCTAGGGGAGCATTAGACTACCAGGGGTGTTGGATATGTGGCTGTACAGCCACACATGCAGGGCACCCAGTGCATTCTGCTAGATGCATCCCTGCAATACTCATGTGAATTGGGCCATAATGACATGCAAATGCCCCCACTGTGCCTTGCAGACCTAATGGCCCAATTTGCATGTTAATGGCTCTGAATGGTAACTCTGGGCACAGCGCATCTTGAGGTGCATTGCCCCATTGGATTACAAGTCTGACCAGGGGGTTGTTCCGGTGCATTCCGGGCTGGGCGCAACTGTGGTACTCACAGTGGGGATGCATTGGGAGCATCCCCAGCACATCTTCTGTGAATACCACAGTTCAGTCATGGCACATCTCATTTGTGTTGGGGCAGCTGAGCGGCACAGTGTGCAAATGCTTTGAGAATCCTGACCTATGGATTTATGTATAACAAAGCTAGGGAAAAATAAAAAAAGGAAAAGGCCACTACGGTTTAATAGGGATGTGGTTAGGGCAATAAGGGATAGAAAAGTAGCATTTAGAAGGTATATGAAATCTCAATATATGGTAGATAAAATCATATATAAAGAGAAGGTGAGAAAGGCAGGAAAAGCAAAAGCAGAAACAAAGGAATGAATAGCTAAATAAGCAAAATGAGGGGATAAAACGTTTTTAGATATGTGGGGGGAAGAAAACTACAACAGGCAATTGTCAAACTCAAGGGAGAAGGGGACATAAAGGTCAAGGAAGAATTTGATAAGGCAGAGATACTAAATGAGTATTTTAGCTCTATATTCACAGGTGAGGGAGAAGGTAAGGGACCAGAGTTAATTAAGAAGGAAGGTAACTTTTATGAATCTGATTAAAGTCCAGTCAGAGAGGATAGGGTAAAGGAAGAACTGGGTAAGTTAAAAGTAGATAAGGCGATGGGACCAGATGGATTACATCCTAGGGTTCTGAAGGAATTAAAGGAGGAACTTGCAAAACCATCATTGGATACAGGAGTAGTTCCTGGATCAAAAGTTAAGAAGGTGCAGCTGAGAGACAGAGCCTGAGCTGGTCACTAAGACACTGAGGAGAAGAGCCAGTAGTAGGAGTCAATGAAAAGCCTAAAAGTTTTTACTAAAGGTATGCCGCCGCTGCCTCTTCATATTTATTATTTTATGCTTCACTGACCTTTCCAGACCATTTTAGAGCATGAGCCCGTCGGCGGCCCATGGAGTGGAGTTTGAGGGCCTCTGGGCCTCTCTTGCAATTAGCGAGGAGTTCACAGGTGGAGAAGCCTGCTGAGAGCAGAGCGAGGGACAGCGGAGGAGCACGTGGGGGCATATCGGTCCTCAGAAACTGTTCCAAACAAGTTAAACCAAGTCAATCTATGTTTTGATAACTGAAGAAGGAAGGAGCAACGGAGGATTGCCTCCAGTTTATATGTCCCGTATCCAGAACTATGTTTTATTTTGTTTTTCTTTGTGCACTTTATTTGTGTGTTTTTTTGTTTCTGTTCTGGGCATTCAGAAGAACTATCTGCTTTTGTACAGATATTTTGTATTTTGAAAAAATAGTGTTTGTACTGTGCTAACTAATTTGGCACCACCTTATATCATCTCGTTTCAAAACATATAAACTTTAGGCTTTAAAAGAGCTACCTGAGTACTGGGGGTAGCTGCAAATTTGTTGTAAATCTACTATTCTAGTTTTTTGTTGTTGTTGTTTTAAACTGATGTAGTTATAATTCCTGTATTTTTAAATCATAGAAAGCTCAATTATTTAGGTGGTACGTTTTAAAGAGTGGCGAGCGTGTTGCGAGTTTGTTGCACATTTTCTGACAAAAGTTGTGCTTGAATGAATCATAAGTAAGCTACAGGAGCATTGAGTGGGCATAAATAGATATTTAAAAATTAAACTGGGGGATATTTCTTTTTAAAATGTAGATTTAAGGAGTTAGTATAAAACCAGGAAGTTTGTGTCCCATTGGAGCATATGGACACATGACTTAGGAGCTGAAAATACGCATGCGTTGGTGTTCTTTTCCATAGGCAACATTCTTATTCAAATCAAGCAGAAGAAAAGCATGAGAGTACTGAGAGCTCTGAGGAGAAGATCGCTTGCTGAGTCAGAATGTGCATGTGTTTGCTCCTGTGGGGTTTAAATTTGTTGCTCCCTATTGTTGCTCCATACTTGCTGGGGGTACACTAGCCCTGTTGGCATCTCCCTTCCTGAGAAGTTTTTTTTTGATAAATGAGAGGGAAGAAATTTGCTGACTGACATTAGGGATTAGAGCTTGTGTATTTGGAGAACCTTAAGTGGTATCTTACTCCACTAAGGATAAACGAATACTTTGCAAAAAAGTAAGGTAAGAAATTATATTCTTATGCCAAGTCCTGATGCTCCTTGTAACTTTACCAAATTAATAGCTCTAGTGGTCTAGTCTGTTAATTTTACCTAAGGTGAAAAAGCTTTTTTGTTTTTATTATTATTTTGAAATATCTAAGGTGCAAATAGCTTCTGCTCCTTTACTACTTTATAATTATATATCGTAAGTTAGCTTTCCTTTTGGATTTGAATAATATAATATAGCCCTGAAATATGTTAGTGTTTAGCGTTTTGTATGTCACTACCTTGATCTATTAATCCTTGACTTTTTAGTGGATACGGGGAACAGTGTAAAGATGCATCAACACAGATTTAAAGGGACTATCCATCGGGATTTATTTTCCTGGCTTGAAGGAGTATATGAAGAGTTGTTTTGTTATTTGAGTCTGTGAACCAGAACCACACGAAACAGTCTGAGAATTGGAATAACTCTTCTTACACTTTCGGATTTATATGTGTCTTGGACCAGTTCGTTTCAGGTTTTGCGAACTTTTGAAGGGGCTTATCAAGAATAATTCTGACACTTTCCTACTTGCATTGACAGAGAAGAGTGACGTTCTGAAGAGTCGATTTGTTGTATAAGAACTGGAGAATATCATGTATATATTTTTTGACGCTTTACCATTATCACCATATTTGATCTACTTTATTGGGACTTGTTTAGTTTCATGAAGAAAAGTGACTGAGAAGGTTGCATGAGATATTTTTCTCACAAATATCTTAATGGTCTATTAGCTACTTAATTTATTTAACTGACTATTTATGAATTAAGAGCTACATGTGTTAGCCATAGTGGTACCTACAGGTTTTAGGCCAGTATTTACTGAAGCTGTTAACTATATATTCTTACCTTTAAGAAAATAGAGGTTTCATAACATAGTAGTTTGGCATAGATTGGAAACATATTCATTTTTTAGGTCTAGAGCTTATCTCTCCTATTAGGGGAAGATATTATTTAGCTATCATAATACTGACTAAAAGTGATTAAGTGTGACCTTTTGGATTATGCCTGTTGAAACCAGGAAGGGAAAAAATAATTCAGCCAACAATCATCAGTCTATCAAACCCATTAAGGGAATTAATCTCAAGAATAAAAAGGAAGGAAACAGTAAGGGGAAAAAAGGTCAAGAGAACATGGAAACTCCATGGACATTTAGGATGAATGAGAAGAAAGTAAGGGGGTCTAGGGGGAATACAGGAACAAAAGGGGACTTAGAGAAGGAAATAGAAAAATTGATTATAGAAATGGAAACAATAGAAGATTTTACAGCTGTTGGTTGTAATGTTGGTAATAAAGAAAATATAGATTCAAGTAAAGAAAAGCTGAAGGTACACAAAGCTCCTAAAGATACTATAAGCATGAGACAGCCACAAATGCGGGATTTTTGGAATAAGAAAGGAAAGTCTGCTATACTAGCAGATGGGGAACTGATTGGGGTTAAAGAGGTATGGAATTTAACATCTCTTAATGGGCAGAGTACACCAATTATGGACAAACAGAACCAATGTGGACTACTAATTAAAGATCCTGAACAAATAGATATAGTGAATAATAAGGTTAGTAGAACAATTGAATGTATTAAAGAAACTATTCGAATAAATAATAACACAGAACAAAAATTGGAGGAACTAAATAAAGCAAAGAGGGAAATCAGGGATTCCCCAGTAATGTCACCCTTACTATCTCTGCCCAAAAATTTAAACAACTATGAAGACAGGGTTGAGGAAGAAACCAGAAACATTAGCTGGACAACATATGATGAAACTAGATGTATGAGCCCATATGAGTTAGTAGTTTCCAGATAGGAAGTTTAACAAAGGATTGTATCACAGCATTAAGGGATTCCATCAAGGCAGAATAATAGGGATTTGGAATTCATTAAAGGAATTTTTATTGAAAATAAGAAGAACATAGATCTGATTACAGAAACCTTATTACAAAGAAATCATGATATAAAGGAAGCAAGGGTAGATTATCCTCCTGACTTAAATAACTCTTGGCAATCAGATGATTTATCTCAAAATAATAAGGAACACACCACGACAAATATGAAAGATACAATTTCCACTTACAAAAATATACAGGGAAGGGAAGAGAAGTTTGGAAATACCAGTGATACTGGCTCAGAATTAATAATGCTCCCAGAGGGATATGATTCTCCGGACTCTATAATAGATGAGATAAGAGAAGGGAATACAGAAATGTGGGAAAAGGAATAAATAAAGAAAAGAAAACAAAAGAAAAGAAAGGAAAAAGAGGCATTCGTTAAACATCAAAGACTTCAGCCTAAAATGAGAAAAAGGGAAACAATAAGAATTGATTTGGATAAAGAAAAAGAAAAAATAAAGAAGATAGCTGCAATGGGGCTTTAGTAAAATATAATTTGGTCTCTATTAAGATAGATTCAATAAAAGATCATGATGTATTAATAGATACACAAAACAGAGCATTATCTGAAGTAAATAATTAAGGCATCTCAGAAATAACAAAAGGAAAGTGGAAAGACAGAAATAAAATTAAAGAAAAAATTAAAAAAACAACTCACTACTGAAGGAACTAAGAACAATGTGAAAGAGAATAGAGACAAACACAGCAATATAGTAAAAGGAAACAGTAAAAATAAAAACATGGGTGACCAAAAAGAGGACTCAAAAGCACCTCAAAGGGAGGATGTGAATAATGACTCTAGGAGTCAAGGTAGGAAAAATAGTGATGAAGGAAAGAATCAAAACAGTTTGTACCTAAGGGGCTTAGTTCTGGATTAGAAAAAACAGTGTAATCTCAAACAGATTTTTAAAAGAACATTGGGGACAGATTATGTGTTACCTATACATAAAGTCCCTATTATGCCTGAGGAGACAGAAAGTTAATTAAATTGAGATGTTAAACAGTTCCTTAGTATGTTCCTACAAGTAAATGGTAGACAGGATAATTTGATGTCAGAATTTAGTGTAATTAGACCACTAACACAGTAGGAGTAGGTCCTGCTGGTTTCAGACCAGTACTATATTCTGAAATCCATAGAAAATCAAAAAGAAACAAGCCTTTGTCAATGCCGAATGTTGTCGCACTGGCATTGGCTTTGGTAGTGCAGTGCAGTGCAGAAACACATTTTGGGCAGGATGTGAAAAATGACAGCTGTACTGTTCATAAGGAAGTGTAAAAAAATGGCAGTGTTGAAAATGTGTATATAAATATTGCAAATTTGCGAGAAGTTACAAGGATGCGTGGGAAATGCGCAACGCACACTTGTAACACAGTCATTTTATGGACTTTTGGCACCAAATGTTCAAAATAGGCATTTTAGCACCTCTGCTCATGTACAGTGTCACTGTCATTTCCTCAAACTGTCCCAAAAAGTGATTTTGCACAGTGACCATGCTATTCTGCGCCGGACGTGCAAAAACACATTTTGGTCAGGATATGTAAAATGACAGCTGTACTGTTCATCAGGAGGTGTGGAGAAATGCCAATGGTGAAAATCCAGAGTGAAAATATTACAAATGCAAGTTACGAGCGTGCATGCAAACTGCACAATGCACGCTCGTAACACATTCATTTTATGGAGTATCATCACCAAATTTTCAACATAGGCATTTTAGGACCTCTGCTTGTGAACAGTGTCACTGTCATTTTTGTAATCTGCCCCAAACACTGATTTCCCACAGCGACCGCGTTATTGTGCGCCGGAAGTGTGGAAACACATTTTGGCCAGGATGTGAAAAATGACAGCTGTACTGTTCACAAGGAGGTGCAGAAAAATGAAAATGTTTGAAAATTTGCTGTGAAAATATTGCGAAATCGTGAAGTTATGAGCATGCGTAGCAACTGCACAACGCACACTCGTAACACAGTCATTTTATGGAGTATCATCACCAAATTTTCAACATAGGCATTTTAGGACCTCTGCTCATGAACAGTGTCACTGTCATTTTTGTAATCTGCCCCAAACACTGATTTCCCACAGCAACCGTGCTATTGTGTGAAGGAAGTGTGCAAACACATTTTGGCCAGGATGTGAAAAATGACAGCTGTACTGTTCACAAGGAGGTGTAGTAAAATGACAATGTTGAAAATCTGGCATGAAAATATTGCGACTTCACAAAGTTATGAGCGTGCGTAGCAGCACCACTGCTACATTGCTCGTCAAAACAGCCATTTTTGGATTTCTTACCAGATTTGCAACATAGGCTTTTTGAGAGCCCACCTCATGAACACTGCCACTGTCATTGTGTTAATTGGTCCCAAAAGGTGATTCCATGCAGTGACTGCACAATCACCTTGCGGGACCGATTAACGTCATATCAGTGACAGAATTCATGAGTAAGGCTCCCAAAAAAAACCCATGTTGAAAATTTGGTGCAAAAATTCCAAAAAATGCCTGAGATATGCATCAAAGTTGAAAAAATCCTATTTATTACATTATACAGCTTACCGGCATTTCCTCAGTTCGCGGTCAGCTTTGAAGAGTGAAGACATGTTCCCGGTCCACCGAAGGTCATTGTGCCAAGCTCCAGAGGTAAGTATGGGGTGAGGGGGGTGGGGAGGCAGGGTGCACAGTGGGTGGGTGCAGGTGGTGGGTAGGGAGACTATGAGGGACCATTTTCTGCTTACAGGTACTGTAGTAAAAAAAGCATCGCGGACAGTTTTCTTTTTTACAGGTGGTTTCTTTTTTTGGGGGGTACAGTAGCCAACAGGGGATTGGGCACCCCCATCAGCACAGAAGAAGGGGGGCATCATGCCAATGGAGAGTGGGCTCCCCCATCAGCACATCACAGCAAGAAAGGGGTGGAACGGATGCCAACAGGGATTGGGCAACCCCGTCAGCAAATAACGAAAGCAGGTGGGGGACACATTCTGCTGACGGGGAGTGGGCTCCCCCATCAGCACATAGTTGAGGGGCTGGGTAAGCCGACCGGGGGATTGGGCACCCCCAAAGTCGGCAGTTTAGCGGTCACTGTGCCGCTATCTTTGATGCTGGGCAAGTACGTAGGAAGGTCCGCTGCATGTGATGAGCTTTGCTCACATTGCAGTGGACCTTTCCTTAGATGTGCTCACCTGGCTGGTGTGGCACCGGCATGCAGGCTGATTGGGGAATGAGGGATGCACCTACTGGTGCATGCCCTGCATTCACCCAACAGCGATCATGCCTCCAAATCTCCACTACCACAAGATGCTGGCTGCGCAAGCGAGCAAATATAAAAATGAGGAACTATAGATATGAATTAGTTAATGTTGTGGGCATAAAAACTTTATTCCCTGGTTATTATAGATATAACTGCAGTAATCAGAAAGAGCAGGAAGTTCAGATTTCGATTTTTGGCTTAAATAACTTTTTGGTGGAGACAAAACAGAATATCAGACTGAAAGTGGCAGAAACACTACAGAACCTGACCAAAGATGACACTGTAAATAAAAGGATCAAAAGGGCAACTCAATGGGATCAGGATGGACAGGTTACTATTTGGACAAAAAATAAGGATGATTATTTACAAATCTTATCCAAAGCTGAGGTCTTGGATAGGGTAGAATTATATTTATCTGGAGATGATGAAATAACTAATGAAAAGTTGCACGTTAATCCTCAAGACCAGTGGTTAAGTTTGATAAAAATGATAAACAGATTTGAAATCTTAAAGGAAATGGAAGCCTGATAGACACATATTTACAGGGAACATCAGGTTAGTCCTTATAATATAATCTCATGGAATGTGGCAGGATTATTGAATAGCATGGTAGATCCAACATTCTTGGAGTATGTCACACAATACAATTATATTGGTATACAGGAAACATGGATGAACAAGGTTGTTAATATAGATGGCTACAGAGCCTTTGGGAAAACTGCCAAAAAACAATATAAATATGGTAGGATGTCAGGATGTCTCATTACATTGTGCAGAATATTCCAAGACTTAGACTATAGGGAAATAGAGATAGATTCGGAGCATATCTTACCTGTTCAAATTAAAACAAAAAGGGGAACCTGTATTATAATAAATATATATCTTCCACCTAGAGGCTCAAATTATATGGATGGCAATGATTTGGACAAGCTGTTTGGCCTTATTGATGCATTAATTATTAAAGATCCAGAGTGTGGAATTATCATAATAGGAGACTTTAATGTCATGGTGGGGCATTGCCTGGAGCTCACTGATGAGGTTATGAGTGCATGTGAGGCTCTGGGTCTCCAATCCCTCAAAAGAATAAAAAGCTCCAAACATGTAAGGGGCTGTGAGAGAGGAACAAAACTTGCTAAAGAACTAGCTGACAGAGAATTTATTTTATTAAATGGACGTATAAAGGGTGATTATGAGGGGGATTTAACTTACATGGGAACTAGGGGGGCCTCCATTATTGATCTTTGTTGGTCTAATGTTAATGTAATTCAAAGTGTAGGGAATTTTAGGATAGGAAATATGATAGAGAAAGAACATAAGCCCATAGAAGTTGAAATAGAGATTTGGCCCACTAAGGTTAATAATAATAATAGGACAAATATTATCAGGGTAAAAAAGGGGTAAAATGAGAGTTAATAGAGAATTTTACTTTGATTCAATGAATAGAAGAACATGGTATTGGGGAAGATATGGTAGCTATGGGAATGCTGAAGGATCCAAAGAATTGTATGCTAGCATTTGAAAAAATAATGTGAAACCTCTCCTCTATTCTTTTAAAAGTAAATATAAGTAAAGATAGAAAGGGAAGCAAATGGTTCGATAAGGAATGTAAAAACCAAAAAGAGAATTAAATAAATTTGCTAGAATAGCTACAAAAAGGCCAACCAAGGACAATAAGCATTGGTTAAATAAACAAAGGAACATTATAAAAAACTACTAGAAATAAAAAAAGACAAATACAGAAAACAAATGTGGGATGAATTTGAAAAGGCAGCAAGAGATATAGATAGTAAAAAAATTCTGGAAAATGTTGGCACATGGCTGGGATAATCTTCCAGGAATGATAGAAAGTCATGTTTACCCTTCAGCTTGGGAGTGTTACTATAAGAAATTATTTTTTAGGCCGGATCAAGAAGAAGCAGTTTATAACGAGTACCCCATTACTTGGGTCCCACTGCTAGGAGAAGTTACTGCTCTTGAAGTTAATGAAGCAATAAAGGGGGTTAAAAAACATAAAGCACGAGTCCCAGATGGAGTCCCTATGGACATTCTAATAGATGACCCAGATTTAAGGACCCTGGGACCAGCTGTGGTATTCAATCATATATTAAAGACAGGGTTAATGCCTAAAACTTGGAAAGAAAACATAATTGTTTCTATCCATAAAAAAGGTGATAAAAGAGTTCTAAATAATTATAGACCTATTAGCCTCCTTGATAACTCCTTAAAGATTTTTACTAAGGTAATTCTCAAAAGATTAATTATTTGATTAAATAATCAGAAAATACGGGATGAGGCCCGAGCTGGCTTCATCCCAGCCCATTCAACAACAGATCAGTGCTTTGTTCTATCACATATAATCCACAAGTATATAAATATAAAAAAACAAAAACTTTTTTGCGTTTTCATAGATCTGAAGGCTGCTTTTGATAGAATTGATAGATTAAAATTATGGAAAGTACTGGAGGAATATGGAGTGTAGGAAGGAATAATGTTTTGAGAATACTATATAAAGACAACAATACATCAGTTAGATATAATAAAGAGGGAGATAATACTCAGAAATTTCAGACAAATATGGGGCTCAGACAAGGTTGTGTCCTCTCTCTGATACTTTTTAAAAATTTTTTGAACAAAATTTTGGAGAGTCTGGATGACCCAGAGTTTCACATGCCAAGACTGAGCTCCAGGCATTGTCCTTATCTGGCTTATGCAGATGACGTAGTACTTTTATAAATTAGTTTCCTTGGAATTAATAGGAGCTTCAACAGGTTTAATGCTGAATGTAGTAACTTAGGGTTGAAAATAAACTTTGATAAAACAAAGTATATGATATTTAGTGAAAATCAGGAAAAGAACAGTAACATATGCTGCATTAAATGTAACAACAAGAAACTAGAACAATTTTTCAAATTTTGTTATCTAGGGATAACCTTTAATTATAACTTAAAATGGAAGGAACATGTACTCTATATAATCCAAAAGGTTAAAAGATTTATCCCCTCAATAAATAGATTCACATATAAATATGGGGGTCACTAGGGTAAAGGCCCAATTGGGTTTTGTGGGCAAAACTGAGAAGCCAGATATTATATGGTGCAGAGATTTGGGGGCAAGAAAATGCTGCCATTATGAATAAATCTTATAGATAAATTTGGGGGGTCCCTAATGGTGCTTCTTCATGTTTAATTAGGCTAGAATTAGGACAAATGCTATTAAAATGTAATATTGAACAAAGACTTTGCATCTACTGGTTTAAGGTATTTACTATGCATGATAACAGACTTCCACGTATATACCTAGAGGAGATGTTGTACAATAGACAAAGGGGAATATTCTATCCAAGTACACATGTCCTTGAGGGAATTATCAAGCCATATGGTTTATTCCATTGTATTACAGAGAGTATTTATTCTCCTTTTGCAGAGATTAAAGCCACTGTGAAACTAGAATTGTAGATATTTATATTCAACAAGAGAGAGAATTACGAAAAAATTACAGATTAAGCAAATGGCTGTCTAATAACAATAATAGAATCTTCAAAATTCAAGATTATCTTGTTAAAATAAAAAATCCCAAGATCAGAAAAGCTTACACTAAGGTAAGATTTAGTTATGTGGACAGTCAAAAATTGAGGAAAACGTATGGCTGGGTATCCAATAGCATATGTACCTCTGGGTTGGATGATGATTCGTCCCAACATTTATTATTACTCTTCCCCCTGTATTTATATGAAAGAAAGATATTTCTGAGTAGCGTTTTATAGAATACCAGTTTAATTACCTGATGAAAAATAACAACCCACAACAATTGGTAAAGTCTACTAATATGTGTAGGGTAATAGTAACTAATAAAATACATATTATTCAAATAATACATGAGGAAGAGTGATAGAAATAATAGGATGATTTGCATACCTATATCCTAATACCTATATCCTAATATTAATTATAGACAAGAAAGTCAAGGATAGAATTGTATAAAGAGAGATCATAGGTTTTAAATAGATTTGATGTATTAGCCTATATATAGTAGGTAATAATTTATGGATTCTACAAGACTTGCTATTTTTTGTATTTATTTTAAACCATATTGCTATGCTAACATTACCTATTTGTAATGACACTTTGTGTTTTTTGTCAACAATAAATTTTGAATTGAATTAAGCGGTTCCAAAAAGGCTGGAAAATGGCTAATGTGGTGCCGATACATAAGGGAGGTTGTAGAGAGGAAGTAGGGAATTATAGACCTGTTATCCTCACTTCAGTGGTGGGTAAGGAGAAGGAGGTGTTGATAAAGGAAAGAGTTGTAAATCACTTGGTAGAAAACAAACTACTAAATGTTAAACAACATGGATTCACTAGTGGAAGATCTTGTCAGACAAATCTGATTGAGTTTTTTGATGGGGTAACAAGGATAGTTGATCAGGAAGGTGCAGTAGATATGGCATACGTGGATTTCAGTAAGGTCTTTGTTTCTGTTCCTCGTCGTAGGTTGGTAAACAAAACAGAGTATTTAAGAATTGACAAGAAAGTCACTAGGTGGGTGGAAAACTGGTTGAAGAATAGAAAGCACAGGGTGGCAGTAAATGGGGTATATTCAAGAGAAAGGAGGGTGATGAGCGGTGTCCCACAGGGGTCAGTTTTGGGGCCAATCCTTTTTAATATATATACAGGAGACATAACAGAGGGAATTGGGAGGGATGATATGCCTTTTTGCAGATGATGCAAAATTATGTTATAGGGTCGCTATTGAGGAAGGGATAGAGGCTATGAGTGGGGATTCGAATACTTTGGAACAGTGGAGTGAAATTTGGCAACTGAAGTTCAATGTGAAAAAGTGTAAGGTTATGCATTTCAGATGGAATAATAAAAATGCTAAATATACTCTAGGTGCTGAACAGTTAAAAATAACAGGTCAAGAAAGAGACCTTAGGGTTATAATCTCAGAAAATCTGAAGGTGGGAGACCAATGTTGTAAGGCTGCAGGTAAAGCAAATAGGATGCTAGCTTGTATTGATAGGGGAATTACAAGTAGGAAAAGGGAGGTATTGATGCCATTGTATAAGACAATGGTCAGACCGCATTTGGAGTATGGTGTCCAGTTTTGGAGACCTCATTTAAAGAAGGATATTGATGGTCTAGAGAGGGTTCAGAGGAGGGTGACAAAAATGATTTAGGGAATGAAAGCTAAGTTATATGAATCTAGAATGAAAGAGTTACATTTGTACCCTCTGGAGATTAGAAGGGAGAGCAGGGAGTATGATTGAGACATTTAAGTACATCAAGGGGATAAACAGGGTAAGAGATGGTAGTGTATTCAAAAGGAAACAAAGTTAAAACAAGCAGTCATAGCTTGAAACTAGAAGGAGGTAGATTCAAAAGTGACTTGAGGAAGTATTTCTTCACAGAAAGGGTGGTAGAGCAATGGAACAATTTATCTGAGGAGATGGTGAGTGCTGAAACTGTGATGGTTTTAAGAAAGCCTAGGACAGGTATAACGGGTTGGGGGAATGGGAAGAAAACAGTATCTCCAATAAAAGGAAACAGATAAGGGGAAGGAGAATATGGGCAGACTTGATGGACCAGGATGGTCCTTTTCTGCCATCACAATACTATGAAACTATGAAGATGTATGGGATGAGAGACAGTGCTGAGAGCCTTGGCTAAGTTGACAAAGATGGCAGAGGTGTTGAGGCCACTCTCCATCCCCGTAAGTTTGGAGTCAGTGAGCCTAAGAAGAGCAGTGGTAGTGAAGTGTTGCTTAGGGATACTGGGATGTAGAGGGAAAGGCATCAACAGTAGAAAGCAGGAAGTTGTTATCCCTCTGTACAGACAGTTGGTGAGACCCCATCTGGAGTACTGCGTGCAATTCCGGAGACCCCATCTCTGCAAAGACATAGACAGAGTGGACGCTGTTCAGAGGAGGGCAACCAAAATGGTGCAGGGTCTGCACCAGAAGACATACGAGGAGAGACTAAAGCAGCTTAATATGTATACCCTTGAGGAAAGGGGGGGCATGATAGAAGCTTTCAAGTATTTCAAGGGAATTAAAGTATAAGAGGGTAGCATCTTTCAGAAGTAGAGATGTATAAGAACAAGGGGGCACAAGTTGAAGATAGAGGGGGATGCTTCAGAAGTAATGTTAGAAAGTATTTTTTCACAGACAGGGTTGTGGATGCATGGAACAGCCTTCCTGAGGAGGTTGTGGAGTCATGAACAGTGGGAGAATTCAAGAATGTATGGGACAGGCATAAGGCAATTCTAGTGTGGGATAGAAAGAAGTAAGCTGTTAATTAACTATAATCTGCAGCTTATCCATCAGGTAGGGAAATGGGCAGACTAGGTGGGCCAAGCTGTCCTTATCTGCCATCAAATTCTATGTGTCTATGTATCCAGAAGCTATACTGGAAAGGGGCGAAGAAACCGGAGGAGCCAAGGTAGTAGGAGAGCTGGGAGGGAACCAGCTGTTCCTGGAGTTTTGCTAAGATAGGAAGAAGGGAAATGGGCCAGTAATTACCTGGTGCTGAGGGGTCACCACCTTTGGGGAGTAGGAGGATGGTGGCATGCTTCCAAGCCTGTGGAACAGAGGTAGAGAGAAGAAGAGATTTAGCAGAGACGTATGGGGGAGGCAATGACTGGGACAAATAGATGAAGAATTTTAGCATCTAGACCATCGGGGAGGGGCCAGAGGAGGGTTAAGGGCAAGCAGAGTCATCAGAGCAGTGGAGAGGGATAAAGGTGAGAAGTAGAAGCAGTAGGGATGGGGGGGTCCACTGAAAAAAAGGTGTGTGGGGGGGAGAGGAAGCGGTGGGGAGGGCTGAGAGGAGAGAAGAGAAGAGGCACAGGTGGTAAAGTAATGGTTGAACGTGTTGGTGACCGCCATGGGGTCAAACAGATTAGAGCCATCAACGGTAAGTACAGGGATGGGGAGATTTGGCAGGTGGGGAGAAGAGGGCTTGGACTAACTTCCAGAATTTTGAAAGGTGATTCTAATTGATCTGGAAGGTAGTCTGACAGTGTTTAGCCTTGGCATAATGTATTGCAAAAGAGCACTTATTACAAAGTTCACGGTAGTGCTGATAGTCAACTGGAGAGCCAGAGAGTTGATGAGCCTTCCAGGCTTGGTTGTGAGTGTGAAGACAGGCTAATAGTTCAGGGATTATCCAGGGAAGGTGATTACCATACACCCTGGTGCACCTTTGTGGGACACGCTGGTTCCATGTTAAGAACAGGTGATATAAATAAACACTGGCATCTAGCTGGCCTGAAACCTATATTAGCTTACCACCTGCCATACCTCTGTCCCCCACATTACCGTTACAGTAATGCTAAATACAATTGTACAATGTGGTTATTTTAAATAGTATTTTTCATAGACAGGCATCATAAAAAAACTCTATGTTAGGGAAAGAAAACACACAATTTTGTAATATAAAAGCAATTACTAAAAGGAGAGTGGAGAGTAGAATCAGAAGAAACAGTTCTATACTGCAATAAATTGTGAAACATAATAACAGAAAATAAATTAAAAGTATTTGGCCATGCTTGTTGGTAAATAAAAAAATCTGTGGCCCTAGACAGTTGTAATTTTGTACCACAAATGGGTCACAAAGACCGTTTTGCGGCATGCAAGGGGTGCAAGGCTTTCTGTGTTCTAATACACAGATCAGTGCACCAGCACTGGGAAAGGGGTGGGGGGAGGCCCAGTTTATAAAGGTGCTGTACATTGCACAGTGGCTTTCCAGTGCTGTCACGTCTATTCACAAGAGACAGCAATTTCAGCGGCAGAAAAACTGCTGAAAGCAGTTCTTCATGAGGTTACTGCCTTGCAAGCCAGAATGTCCATTCCAGCAGGGGTAAGGGTTAGGCTGTGTGTTGCACTGTCAAATATTTCAGAATATGAGAAAGAGGCTAGGGAGGGAGATCATCTGGATGCCAGGGACTTTAGTCACCTTCAGGTGATATTTCTAAACCACCGGACAACCAGAAAAGATCAGCTAGGGATGTAATAAATATGAAACAAATCATTCTGCTAGTGAGCCTTATGGTATGGGGCAAAGAAGCAGGGATGATAATCTATTTTTTTTTCAAAAGTTTTACCAGAGAAGGTATACTGAGCAAATATTGGCAACAGTGCAGTGTGCCCTGGGCATGGGCCATGGCACGTCACCCGGCACCTGGAGCAATACCATGGGCTGACCCCTGTGGCTGCCACACTCCCTGATGTTAGTGGTTGCCAAGCCAATGTGCAACCACTAACAATGGCAATTTGCATAAATGTATGCAGCACTGTTGTCACAGGGAGCAGTCCACCTCCTGCAGACAGCATCATCTCTTAGTGTTTTTTTTATACTTCTTTTATTTGAAAATCTATAATACATATAAAATATTACAAGCAATCAGTACATCACCACCCACGAGTAATGAAATCTCTTCAGCTCACAATGTCAACTGGACAGGGGCCATGCAGTGGATGTCCTGTACCCGGACTTCAGTAAGGCATTTGATTCAGTGCCACATGGGAAACTAGGAAGTAAGCTAGGAGGCACAGGGGTGGGTGCAAAGTTGGTGGGATGGGTAGTGAACTGACTACAGGGAAGGCTACAGAGAGTGGTGGTGGGTGGGGAGCTCTCATTCCCAAGGGTGCTGACGAGTAGAGTTCTGCAGGGCTCGGTGATAGGACCAGTGTTGTTTTGGATATTTATTGCACATTTCATTGGGCATCAAAAGCAAGATCAGTCTGTTTGCTGATGACACGAAGATGGGTGCAGTGGTGGATGACATAGAGGGTTGGCAGGGGTTGCAAGATGCTCTGACAAAGCTGGAGACCTGGTCAGACACCTGGTAACTGGGGTTCAATGCCAAAAAATGCAAGTTGTTCCATTTTGGGGCAAAAAAAAAACAAGGAGGAGCTACCAGCTGGGGCACCTAGCCATAACAGAGGAGGAGAAGGATCTGGGGGTGCTCATTATGGGATCAATGAACAACTTGGCACAATGTAGAAAGGCAGCTGCAAAGGCCAACAAAATGCTGGGTTGTATTGTCAGGGTATATCCTCAAGGAGGGGAGAGGTGATTCTACTCTTAGCCAGAAGGGGAAGGAAGGAAACATATTCAATTCAGTGCTTTAGAGTAACTGGTAATTGCTATTTTTCTTTTAAACTTAGATTGTGGGCTTTTAGTGACACTGTACTTTCTTTGTTGTCTTTACTTAGAATTGTTTTTGGGCTGTTGAAAATTTAAAATGTAGTGGTGGTGTATTTCTGTGCCGTCTTTAATTGCTGCAAATTTTATCTTGGCTTGTCTGACTGCCCTGTAGTTGGGTGAGGGGTGTTAATTGTCTGGCCTCTGACCTCAGCTACATGATAACTGGAGGTGGGGCTTAGTCAGAGTTGAGGTAGCAAGTGAGTTTTATTTTCTCAGAAGAAGCCAGAAGGGGAAGAAAGGAAACATATTCAATTCAGTGCTTTAGAGTAACTGGTAATTGTTATTTTTCTTTTAAACTTAGATTGTGGGCTTTTAGTGACACTGTACTTTCTTTGTTGTCTTTACTTAGAATTGTTTTTGGGCTGTTGAAAATTTAAAACGTAGTGGTGGTGTATTTTTGTGCTGTCTTTAATTGCTGCAAATTTTCACCCCCTCCACTTCCCCCAACTCTTAATCATATGCCCTGTTAAATCTGATTGACAGGAGCTAAACACAGGGTATAGTAAGGGGTGTGAAGTAGGAGGGGCAAAAGGGGGAAGAAGCCCACCCTCAGCACAACAAGTGTTTTGACTCATTTATTTATTTATTGGTTTCTTTTCTTTTTTTTTTTTTTTTTAAAGAAAATTATCTGAGGATCAGTGGCAGGATTTTTAGGACAGTAAATTAATAAAAAGGGAACTAGGAGAGCTTCAGTAGCAGACAAGTAGTGGAATAGCAGTATAATTGCAGTATAACGTGGGGAGTGGTGCAATGCAGTGGCTGTGGGGCAGCCATATTCAGGCAGACCTTCTGGACACTGAGGTGCTGCCCTATCTGCATGCATCTCTCTGGACTGTGGGATGAGGTAGCCAGACTCAGAGTGGAAGTAAACTGGGTCAGAGTACCATCACCTATCCAGACACCACCAGTCCAATGCAACTGCCTCAAGGATGCGAGAACAAGGAGCACTTGGATGACAGTGATCTCAGGGAGGTTAGAGCAGTCAGACAGGGGCACATCCCAGATCCTATTCCACTCAAGAACTCATATGCCACACTGACAAACAGGGACAACCAAATAGAGGTACCCAGAGAAGTGGAAGGAAAGGATGTGGAGGTGTAGCCAAGGAGGTGACCTCAGTGGGAAAGCAGTGGACCCCAGGAGGAGGAGGAGGAGGCGAATCCTGGTGGGGACTCCATCATAAGAGGATCCAGCTAGGAACACAGGAGGGGAGGACAGGAGGTGAGGTGCCTACCAGGTGCCACGGCATGGAGGATGGAAGGAAGATCCTGGGGATCACTGGGAAGGCAAGATGGGAGGGTGAGCTGGATGTCATTATCCACCTAGGTACTAATGACCTGGCAAATGGGAGCCAAAGGAAGTTCAGGAAGAGTTTAGGAAATTGGGAGGGTCTCAAGTAAGTAGCTACTTCTGTCACTTTCTCAGAGTACTACCTACCGAGGCAAGGAGGCATAGGGTGCATGCACCAGAACTTTAACTCATGGCTGAAGAACTGGTGCTGTGAGGAAGGGTTTAGATTCATAGGTGACTGGGGACCCACCTGAAGGGATGGAGGTTTGTTCAAGCCTGATGGCCTGCATCCATCCTGGAGGAATCAAGCACTCAATGATAAGTTTAAATGCTACATTGACAAGCATTTAAAAACTAGCAAGGGGATGGCAGGCCAGCAAGGAGGTACCTACTTGCTCACCCCACAGCTAGCAGTGGAACCAGTGAACCAGAGGGTGCTATCTCTGCAAAGCAGTGTGCAAAAGATGGAGATTAGTGCCCAAGAGGTGGATAGGCAGAAAAGGGGCAAAATTCAGCAGAAGGGCAGACAGCAAGGAGAACCAGGGATAAAGGACAACCAAGGAAGGGGCTGGAGTAGAACAGCGAAACAGTCTAGGGAGGTCAAACCATGGAAAGCCATGTGTGCAAATGCCAGGAGCCTTAGCAACAAGATGGAAGATCTGGAGGCTGTCATGGTACAGTCAGACCTGGACATTGTGGCCATCACTGAAACCTGGTGTAATGATAACCACGACTGGGAGATGGCCATACCTGGCTACAACATATTCAGAAGAGACAGAGCAGGCAGGAAGGGAGGAGGAGTGGCACTGTATGTGAAAAATGACATAAGGGCCACAGAGATCCAGGAGGAACAAAATGGGGGAGAGATACTGTGGGTTAAGCTGGAAAGGAAAATGGGGACAGCCATCCGCACAGGTGTGGTCTATAGACCACCAGCCCAGGAGGAAGAAACAGATAGGGAGCTGATGCTAGCCATCCAAAGGGATGGCAGACAAGAGTGAGGTAGTACTGGTTGGAGACTTCAATATTCAGGCGTGGACTGGAGCATCCCAGCAGCAGCATCAACTAGGAGCAGATTTATCCTGGACTCCCTTCAGGGTGCCTTCCTCAAGCAACTGGTCATGGAACCAACTCGGCAGAAGGCAATACTGGACCTTGTGCTCACAAACAGGGACAGTGTGATGGGGGTAACAGTGGAGGAGCACCTGGGGAACAGTGACCACCAGTCATTGTGGTTTGAAATCACAGAAAGAGCAGAACCAAACCACACAAAAACACGTATCCTGGATTTTAGGGGGGCAGACTTTGGGAAAATGGGGAGATACTTGAAAGAGGCATTAAGGGGAATGGGACAGGAATCAGGGGTTGAGGAACAGTGGGCGGTATTTAAAATGGGGATTACAAGAACAACAGAATTATGCATTAAGCAGGTTAGCAAGAGGAAAAGGAAGAGAGACCATTATGGTTTTCAAAGAGGTAGCAAAGAAGGTGAAAGCCAAAAGATTGCATTCAGGCAATACAAAAGACACAGGCAGAAGGGATAGGGAGAAGTACCAGGAGAAGCAAAGGGAGGCAGGGAGGTCAGTAAAGGAAGCCAAAGCTCAGACAGAAGAACACATTGCAAAATCAGTGGGTAGAGGGGACAAAACCTTTTACAGGTACATAAGTGAAAAAAGAAAGACAAAGGGAGGGATAGTGAGACTGAAGGGGGAGGATGGGGCCACGTGGAGGATGACAACAGTAAAGCTGACATATTGAACAGGTATTTCTGCTCAGTCTTTACTGAGGAAGAGGAGAGGTAATGTGTCTGAAGGAGCACAAAGGGGGTGAGAATGGTGCAGAAATGGACTGATCCCTTTACGAAAAGGATCCTGAAGGAACTGGAAGTAATAAGAGCTGATAAAGCAATGGGGCCAGATGGGGTGCACCCAGGGTCCTTAAAGAACTAAGAGAGGTGGTGGCTGAACCTCTGGCTATCCTGTTTAGCCGATCACTGGAAACAGGGGAGGAACCCAAAGACTGGAGGACAGCAGATGTAGTCCCCTTATACAAAAGTGGGAACAAAGAGGAAGCAGGGAACTACAGACCAGTCAGCCTCACCTTGGTAGTGGGGAAGATCATGGAAGCACTACTGAAGGAGAGATTGGTGGAACATCTGGTTGTCAATGGACTACAGGACCCAAGGCAGCATGGTTTCACCAGGGGGAGGTATGTCAGACCAACCTCGTTTAATTTTTTGACTGGGTGACTAGGGAGGCGGATCAGGGGAGGGCAGTGGACATGGCCTATCTGAACTTCAGCAAGGCCTTTGACACTGTGCCACATAGAAGACTATTACACAAACTGGGGAATATGGGTTTGGGGAGGACAGTAGTGTGGTGGGTAGGTAACTGGCTGGGTGGCAGGACACAGAGGTGGTGGTAAATGGCTATCACTCCACAGAGGAAGAGTGACCAGTGGGGTACCACAGGGATCAGTGCTGGGACGGTCCTATTCAACATCTTCATCAGTGACATTGCACTTGGGACCTAGAAGGCAGAATTTCACTGTTCGCTGATGACACAAAGCTCTGTAACAGAGTAGACACACCAGACGGTGTAGACAGAATGAGAAGGGACCTACAGAAACTTGAAGAATGGTCAGGGGTTTGGCAGTTGAAATTCAATGCAAAGAAGTGCAAGATAATGCAAATGGGGCACAAAAACCCTGGCACAATATATCAGTTGGGGGGTGAGGATATAGCATGTACCAAGCAGGAAAGGGATCTTGGGGTTATCATCTCTGATGACCTCAAGGTAGGGAAACAGTGTGACAAGGCAGCAGGTAAAGCAAATAGGATGCTGGGATGTATAGGCAGGGGCATCACCAGCAGGAAAAGGGAGGTCATAATTCCGCTATACAAGACACTAGTGAGGCCCCACCTGGAGTACAGTGTACAGTTCTGGAGACCACACCTACGTAAGACATAGACAGGGTAGAGAAGATTCAGAGGAGGGCAACAAAGATGGTGCATGAATTGCATCACAAGTCCTATGAAGACAAGTTGAAGGAACTGAACATGTACTCCCTGGAGGAGAGGAGGAGAGGGGATATGATAGAGACATACAAGTATCTTACAGGGAGGAACAGGGTGCAGGAATACACTATTTTAAGTGAAAAAGATGTTCCAGGACTAGAGGGCATGGGATGAAGTTGGAGGGAGGAAGATTCAGAGGAAACGTGAGGAAGAATTTCTTCACAGAACAGATGGTGGACAAGTGGAACACCCTGCCAGAGGAAGTGGTGGGGGCTGAAACAATCACGGGATTTAAGAATGCATGGGATAGACATAAAGGAATTCTGGAGGTCAGAGGTAAGGGGCAACAGACTTCTAGGAAAACATAAACTGAACTTACAAGCTCAAATGGGCAGACTGGGTGGGCCATAGGCCCTTATCTGCCAACACTGTCAATGTATCTATGTATCTATGTATAGATCACTGGTTAGGCCACACCTGGAGTACTGAATGCAGTTCTGGCACCTGTACCTGAAGAAGGACATCAGGTTACTGGACGGGGTGCAACGCAAGGTGACAAAGATGATCCATGGTCTGGGGACTTACCATATGAGTGCAGGCAGAGGGAGTTGAACATGTACACTGGAGGAGAGGAGGGACAGCAGGGATATGATTGAAACCTTCAAGTACATGAAAGGAATAAACAAAACAGGTACGATAGGCTTTTAAAAGAAAGAGAAGGAAGGGACACCCAAGGCCATGATATGAGATTAGAAGGAGGAAGCTTCAGGAGGGAGATGAGAAGACACTTTTTTTACAAAAAAGGTGGTGGCCAGGTGGAATGTGTTACCAGTGGAGGTGGTATCCTGTAGAACAGTGGGCTGCTTCAAAAGGGGCTGGGACAGGGCAGAGGGAATATCATGGGAGGGGAAGGGAGGAGGGGCAGCTGCAGAATAGGGCTGCTAGCTGCACAATCAAGCAGACTTGGTAGACCACAAGGCCTTTATCTGCTGGCTATTTTCGTATGTTCATATCTAACAGATTTCTTCAACAGAGACAAAAAAAATACAAAAAAGGACAACAGGGTCTCAGGTTAAAAATAAAAAAAAAGAATGATCTAAACTATAACATTATTGAGATTACCGAATAACGTGCTAGACTATAAATAGAATTAGAAGTCATGGTAAAACTGGAATATACTAAACATGTATTACCCATTCCCTATACAAATTAATTACTAAAGTTCCCCATAAAAAGTAAAGTAGGCAGTTCCCTTTATTATTTGTCCAAGAATTCATAAATTACTCCTTTCTTCCCAGTGACTTTATTATTTTTAATCCAAGTCATGCCGAACACCTGTTTGTGTATGGCAATTTTGGTGGGTGGCAGTACTGGGAGCACTGTGCATCCTAAATCCTGCCACCCACTGCTACAACTGTGTATAGGGCCCTAAAAAATTGATCAGAAGCTTAAGATTCATATGAAAAGGAATAGGAGGGTGTTTTGAAACTGGATTTGAAGAAGAACCAGTGAGACAGAGAGAGGGAGGCTATTACAAGTAGCAGCTGCAGAGATGCTGACATGCAACAAACAGTGGCATATGATATGAACCAGCTCGATGCACTTCAGAGGAGGTGACAAAGATGGTTTGGGACAGCAGGGCATATGAGGACAAAGTGAGAGAACTCAATAAGCACTTACTTGAGGAGAGGAGGGAGAGAGGGGACAAGAGTGAAAACTTCACGTACCTGAAAGATATAAACAAGGGACCTTTTCTGTCTCGGTGAAAACACCACCACCAGTGGGCACTGTTATAAACTGGCAAGGGGGAGGTTCAAGAAGGAAGACAGGAGACACTTCTTTATACAGCAGGTAGTGTTGAGGTGGAATGCGCACTCATCTGAGGTCATGAATCATAAGATGGTGGGTGGGTTCAAGAGAGGATGAGACAGGGTGAAGGGGATGGTCGGGGTTGGCAGGGAGGAGGTGGGGCTCACTGTAATCTCTTAATCAGGGACTTGGTAATTGTGCAGACTCGATAAACCAAAAGGCCTTTTTTTTTCACTGACTAATTCAGATGTTTATTTGTTCCTCAAAATAAAAAATAAACTGGATATTCTTTTCCTTTATATTTCCTGCCTTGCGTGCGCACACGCGCTCACACACACATTTTAAAAAATGAAGAAGTACTCAAAGTTTTATTTTTTTTGGAGCTTCTTTTCTGACCATGGACCCCCAATCTGCCTATCAGGTAAATCTTTGCTCCTCGCCTTGCCACCAATAAAATTGAACCTGAATCCTCCTGTTATGTGTGTTTGTGTGGGGAATGAGATGAACAAGCAAGTAGTAAAATTTTGCAGAAATTCAAATTCCTGTATTCCATGATAAACGTTCCATGAATGTGTACATAGACAGATGTTTTACAGCTGGGGAGTGACTACTTTAACAGTTACTTCAGCAAAAGAAAATACCTGTTTTTAATTTAAAAAAAAGTTAGCATTTTTTTATGTTCTCAATTTAACCATTTTTAGAAGCACAATAATACACTTTAGGGGTGTGCATTATGTTGATGTAACTGCATTTCCAGGAGCTAAAGGCACTCCACCTGCGATGTTTTGCCTCACTACTTCTGTGGGCATACAGTTAGATCACACCCTGTTGTGTCTTATTGCTTACGTACTGGCTCTGGGTTTGCCTCTTATTTTTAATTACAATGGCCAGAAAACACAGTTCAAATGGAAATTAGATTATATATGCAAGGATTTGCTGAGTTTAAAAGACGGGGAGGAATCTAACAGTGGGGGACCACTTGGAAATTTGCAGGTACCCAGCTGGGCCAGTCCAACAGTGGCAAGCTATAAAATCAGCAGCAGTTCAGGTAACCCACAAGGGACCCAGTTCTCAGTCCCTAAGTGTGGAGCCACAGTGCAGGGTACAAACAGCTGCCCCTGTTGCACCTCCACACTTTGGGACCACACACAAAAGTGGTTCATTTTCACAGAAGTAACAGTGAAAATGAGTCTGCTGGTCATACTGATTAGCAACACCCATGGAGGTCTGAACATGGGACAGCACCAGTCGCATGATGTTCTGTCACGCTAAGAGCATGTGGATGCCAGTGCTGCACTGGAAGTATACCTCCATACGGTTGTCCTGTATCTCAGGGCCCGCTTCTGGACCATTGACTTTGTACAGTGTTCTTTGGCCTTCCAACTCTGTCTGGTGGCCCTGTGGCCCCTGCCTAAAGCCTGGAGTCCAGCACTCCCTGGCATCCAGGGAAACGCATCCCAAGTCCTAGCTTACTGTACATTAGTAACAAAAAGGATAAGTAAGAAGTAAATTAATCCAGCACATTTTTAGAAAACCCATAAGCAGATAGAAGATAAAGTAAAACAGAATGATCAATGAGATCAAAGGCATTTGAGAGGTCGATAAATGCAGATCCCACAATATGCATAGAAGCCAAACAATTATATAACTAATCACGAGAAGCAATCAGCACAGCTTGAGTCAGAAAGCAGATTGGTGTTAAGGGAGCAGGCTGTTTACCCCCAGAAAATCCATAATCTGGATGTGAATGACCCTCTCCAACAATTTGGAAGAGCAACAGTTAGCACTAAGAGCCCCACAGCTAAGTGTGGGGCTGGTCCCAATTTGCACTTTGCATGGAGAAAAAAACAAAGCAAAACAAATGTTCTTACTGTTTACTGCAGTATAGTAGAATGCATCAGACTGAGTCTGCTGAGGTGCATAGGCAAGGGCATCACCAGCAGAAGGAGGGAGGTAATAGTTCCACTGTGTAGATCAATGGTGAGACCACACCTAGAACACTGTGTCCAGTTTTGTTTGTTTGTTTGTTTGCTTTTATTCATTATAAAAATGAACATGGAATGCACCCAGTGAGTACAAACATTTACACTCATTTACAAGGAGTACCATATGAAGATCAATACCTGGTTACAAGGAGAAAATTTTAATAATATAATACAACACGTGTTATTTTTGGAGGCCCTACCTTCAAAAAGACATAAATAGAGTGGAGGCGGTTCAGAGGAGGGCAACCAAAATGGTGTGGGGCCTGCATCAAAAACCCTATGAAGAAAGGGTTAAGGAATTAAACTATTCCCTTGAGAAAAGGAGGGAAAGGGAGGGATATGATTGAAATATACAAATACCTCACAGGGAAAAATAAGGTGCAGGAGGGTACCATTTTCCAGAGAAAAAGATGCTCAAGAACAAGGGGGCACAATATGAAGTTGGGGGGGGGGCAGGTTCAGGGGAAATGTGAGGAAGTACTTCTTCACAGAGAGGGTGGTGGACAAGTGGAACAGTCTACTTGCAGAGGTGGTGGGGTAGAAACAGTTACAGGACTCAAGAGAGCATGGGATAGACACAAAGGGATATTGGAAGTTAAGAGGGAGGAAGGAAGACCTGAGGCCACTTAGGCCAGCAGTGTCACTGTAGGTAGGGAAAATGGAGCAGACTGGGTGGACCTGGAGGCCCTCATCTGCCAACAACTTCTATTTTTCTTTTTTTTTAATTCAGCTTTTATTGAAATCCATATGTAACCCCCCCCTCCCAGTTCCCTGGGGTTTTTAGAATCCCATTAGAGTCAGTGGTTGGCATAGGTGCCGGAACGGGGGGGCCACTAGGGCCATGGCCCTACCACTTTCAAAAGTGGCCCTATCACTTTTTGCTATCATGGTCATATATTTAATAGGGGAAAATTTACCCCCTATGTCCTTGGCCCTACCACTTTTCAAACCATTCCGGCACCACTGGTGGTTGGCAGGGAAGGCAGCTAGTGATTATCCAGTAAATGGATTCTCACTCTGTCCCTCTCTGTTCATTAGCCTCAGCTGAGAGCAGGAGAGGTGATGTCACCATAGAACTCTCGCAGCAGCATATGCCACACAGCAGGTGCTGTGAGTGGGGATCTTACAATTCTAGGGAGTGTCATTTAGGAGCTCTGTGTGAGCAGTTTTATTTATTCATTTATTTATTTATTTATTTATTTCAGTTTGGTATTAATACCTTTGAGTCAAGGACTCATTTTCAACGGTTCCACTTCAGTGCTGAACAAACTTTACAAAAATACAAGGTTTACAGAGAAAAAAAAGAGAGAAAAACATTGAAGCCTATACACAGACAGTAATAGTACAATTTGAACTTATACACATCAGATTAGTAAATATTAACAGATAGACTGATTAGATAAGAGGGGGTTTGTGGGGATCAGCCGAAGATGGCATTGTCTGAGGTGGGAGAAAGGTGGAACTTTCAACCAAGTGAAGCCCTTGTCAGGTAATTCGGGGTAGGGGAGTGGGTTAAGAAAAAAGTGGTATATAGCAGAAAGATGTAGAGGGGGGTAGGTAAATGGAAAACTGGGAGCAAGGTACTAACACATTAGCACAGGCAGGTACAATTCATTTTAGAGCCAAGGAGAGATCTGAGCCCAACTTTGAAGGTACTCATCTTGGTAGTATCAGTGAGGACAGCAGGTAGTTCATTGTACCATTTCGGACCTTGACACAGGATGGAGTTCTGGGCAAGTTTTGTCCTTTTCATCCGTGCCCTACATAGCAACTTCAGGCCTATATCAATTCTCCCTCCCCTTTCAAAAATACTCGAGCACATTGTTGCCAACCAACTGGTGGACTACCTCAGTATATACTCCCTACAGTGTGAACAATAACGTGGTTTTAGAAAAGGGCAGAGCACCACCACTGCTCTCCTTGAACTCACCAGCTCCGTCCACCAATCTATTGACCAAGGCAGCCTTGTGGGAGCAGCCTTTATAGACACGATTAATCACCAACTCCTCCTTCAACAACTCTCTCTCTAATTGGCCTCTTCCCTGACTCACTGTCCTGGTTTGCAAGCTATCTTGTTGACAGATTACAATGCGTGAAGATTTCCAGCGCTATCTCAGACCAAAAACCAGTTCGGTCCGGTGTACCCCAAGGCTCAATTCTGGGTCCCCTCCTCTTCAGAATCTTCATTAACAATCTACCATCTGCCTGCCACCTGTGCACACTGCCCTATGAGGATGACGCTGTCCTTTTTGCAAGCCACCCCTACCCGCATGTGCTCGAAAGCAACCTACAGTATGGGTTCCTGGACATTGAGCACTGGTTCTCCAAACAGAAACTAGTGCTAAACTACAAGAAGACAAAAGTCCTATTGTTCTCCTCTGCCTGCAGTAGATATAAAGGACATGCTCTCACTATCAGAAATAGCCAAGGTGACCCCCTTGAACAAATACAGCACTTCAAGTACTTTGGGGTCACCCTCGATAGTCACCTCACCTATATACCCCACATCGAAAATATAGCCAGAGCCGTCAGTGCTAGGACTGGTCTTCTCTATTGACTCAGAAAGTGTCTAACACCTGAAGCTCTCAATCTGGCAATTCACAGCTTGGTGCTTTCAATTATTGACTATGGCCTTGTCATTTACAAAGCTGCTACTGATACTGTTCTCAAAAGGCTCACTGTTGCACTAAACGAGGCTTGTAGACTCCAAATTGGGGCATCCTACCTCACCCACACCTGCGATCTCTATAAACAGACTGGGTGGCTCATTCTAAATGGGGGAATTAAATACCACACCTGTCTTCTCACTAAAAAGATTCTCCTTGGGTTCATGCCGATGGGACTGTGTTGTCTACTTCACAAATCTCCAAAGACCCAACACACACGTACCTCATCCACTGAACTACTAGTCCCAAGGTGCCAGACCACGCAATGCCAACTCGCTATTTGCAGCAGAGCGCCTTCCCGCTTCAATGGACGACACAATAGTTTAGCTAACCTTACTAAACTTGTAGCTAACCTTACTAAACTTGGAGAGTTCAAGCATAAGCTCCAAACTCCTCTCCTAACTGAAAACACCCGTGATTGCTCCACCTAACTTACAGGTCCCTTTTCAGGACCTCCTCCATTCCATCCCTCCCCCTTTTTTTCCTGGATCTCCCCTCACTGCTGCTACCTCTATCACCTCTGTCTTACCACCCCCTCCCTGCCTTTGCACCTCTCCCCCTCTTCCCCTCTCTTCCCCTTTCTAAGACTCTTTCCTCCCCTATTGTAGTTGCAAATTGACAAGGCTGCCTGGCGGCTCCTCTCCCTCTTGGCTCCTCCCCAATTCTCTTTCCCCTGCTTCTGATCAGGTTTTGCTTACTGTGGATATAAATTAAGCTTAATTGTTCTATACTATAATGTAAAAAATACTGAAATATTCTGTATAACTTGCCTGTTTCCCCATATCTGTATGTAACCCTCCCTACTGACATGGAGCCTTTGTAAATGAGCTCTCTGGCGCTCAAAGATATTTGTAATCCTAGAATGAATAAATAAATAAATAAATACATTTTGTCCAGTTGTCTTGTGCTGGTGAGTGTTCCAGCAGCAGCTCAGAGTGTGAGCTGCAGTGTACCAGTGTTCTCACCCTAGTGGAGGACTGCCTTTCCAGCTTTAGGGAAGTGTTGGAAACTGTCTCCAGGGATTCCTGTTCTTTATCCCAGTGTGGGATGAAGAAGTCTGCAAGGATTTCAGGGGCAATCCCCTGATCCAATCCAGGACTTGTGATGCTGCCTTTTGGTCAAGATCTGTGAGTAATATTTGTTTCTAAGTTTGCCCTGGAGTACCTGCCTGTTTGGTATTAAGGTGAATTTCTCTGATAAGGGGACCCAGTCACCATGGAAGTTTTAAAAGTCGGCTTACTGCACTGGAGTCCAGTATGTGACCTGCCATGTGTGCAGAACCTTTACTTTCAACACCCCTGAGGTGTTTTGCTGATGTTAAGTGTGAGAAACATTTCAAGAGAGCATCAACAGTGACATTTTGATAAATGTAAAGTGTATTACTAAAGGGATGGCCGAGTATGAACTTGGAAACAAAAGGTAGGAGACCCCCCATCTAGAGTGACTGGTTTAGCACTCCGGGTTCTGAAGGGCACCTGTGTTTTTCTGTCAGTGCATGTGGCCAATGCTTGAAGAATATCTACCTCAGTGAGTGGGTTTTTCTCCAGTTGAGCCCTGAGTGCTCTGTCATGGTCAGAGTGCCACAGTTATCCTATGTAATATGGGAAGTGTCCAAGTACTGGCCGTGTGCCATGTCGAAGGAGTTTGGTGTGTCTACCAGTGGCTAGTTCCACATTCCAGAGTTTATCCTATGCTAAATGGGAAGTTGGAGTTCTGTACTTCAGATGTCTGCAGTTACTGTGTGTGCAGACTCTTGGGGGTCCATCTGTGCTTTGTGTTATTAAAACTTGGTTTCAGGAATAAAGCCACACTCTAGAATCCTAACCTGTTCTGGACATTTTTGTTATTGCTTTCCAAGTGGCATTACTTGGGTACCCCTGTCCAGAAGTGCAAACCTAGCATAGCCCTTAGCATACATTCTCTCCCCAGGGCCTGGGTTTGGCATTGGTCCGTGTGTGTGTCTTGTAACCATACGAAACCTGTATTTCTGCTACATCTGCATATCAACCTTAAGTGGTGCTTTGTACCCCCATCCCTCTCTTTTCCCCTAGACTATGTGAGATGTGCCTTCTAGTTAAATAAGGGGCCAGTGGGGGGTTACACATAAAAAAGGTAGCATTACAGAGATTCCAAAAGTACATTAATTGCACCATAGTCCTGTCCAACAGATTTAAATGGAGGAAGTTTTTGGACTATCATGAACATTTCCATTGTTAAGCTGCCATGACAAATTAATCAGATAATCCCTCTCATGTCTAATACATGAATAAGTTCTGGCATCTTGGATTCTAAAATGAGAGACAGTTCGTATAATGGCCCTATGTCTGTCAGTGTCATTAGCCAATGTTAGCTCGGGTGTCCATTGTACAATTGTCACCATACACTTCCTGCAGCAAGTGCAGTGAGGAGAAAGTTTTGTGGTCTTCTCAATATGATAGTTGGGCATGGCAGCCCTCTTCTGTGGCTGTACCCAAGCAAGCTTCCATAGTATCATCTAAACACAACTATAAGACCAATAGTGCCAGACAACTTGTGAATAAGAGTATAGAGAGAAGAGAGGGGGGAAAACCATGGTATGTGCGAAACATGATACTAATGTAATTCTTTTAAAGAAAGAATAGAAAAAAGATAGGAGAGAGAGGTCAGAACTACTTGTCAGGCTAAAACCCAGGCTGGAAGTTAATGGGCCTTAGGAGGATAAGAGGTTTGGAGGGGCTGCCATCCCAGCACCCAAGACCTTGTCCTGGCTCATTACAGCATGATCCCATAAGTTTTGACCCTTAAGGTACAATATCTGGGTGGTGTTCAGGTTGGTACATATCACATTTACACCATCTAATTTCAAAGGATTCAATATGATTAGATAGCCTAGCTGAGAGCCTTTCTAGTGTATACATTTCTACTGTAAGTTTATACCAACAATTTCAAGTGGGTATTTTAGTCATGCACCACAACCTGGTTATGGCCTTCTTGGCTGCCAGTAATAGAAGTGTTATTTGCTTATGCATATCTCTATTGATATTAACATCCTATAGCTGTAAGGATGTAAGCAGGGGTAAGAAGAGTGGAACAATCATAAATTGCTATTATGTCAGCCAGACCCTCCCTCCAATACTGCGGGAGTAGGACACAGGACCATAACACATGCCCATAGTCTGCCTGTGCCTGGCCACAGCCCCTACAGCACTGTCCTAGCGGAGTGCTCATAAACTTGGTGACAATTGCAGGGGTGCAGAAATATCTAAGACTACGTTTCCATGTGTATTCCTTCCAAAGAACTGCTGAAGAGGCTTTGTAAGCTATGAGGGAAGACTTTTCCCACACATGTCATAATTTCACACTGAAGCTCTTGAGACCATTTTAGCTGTATGGGTTCAGTGGAATCTATGGATGCGATTCTCAAGGCCTTATAAATCACACTAATAAGGTGCTCTTACACATTTCCTCTAAGATGAGTGAGAATAATCAAAATCAAGGGTGCTGGTTTTTCTGCCAGTGCAGCCAGAGGTTCTTCATAGGGCTGCAGATATGATTTCAATTGCATGAATCTATGAAATTCTGAAGGGGATATCCCATATGAAGACTGTAGAGACACAAAAGGTAACAGCCCCTAGGGTCCCACTGTTTGGTGTACAAACTTAATATTATGACGGTGCCATCTGTCTAAGACTCAATCCAAACTGTTTGGGGTAAAATCAGTATCGTTAGTCAGAGATCTAAGAAAAATGTGTTCAGTGGCAGAGAGGTATTTATTCCATACAAGTAACCGCTGATGAAAACTCTCTGCTGTGTGTTGAGGGAACGCAGCTAATGGCAGACATGTGGGAGGGATTCCAAAAAGATATGCTGTCAGTTCAAATGTGTCACTAAGGGTTAATTCAATCTTTTTCCAGTGAGCTGCATATACTGGTGTAAGCCAATACATGATTGTGTGTATATGGGTGGCTAAGGCATACTGACACAAATTCGGAAGGTTTAGTCCTCCCCTGTCCCTTGATAATTGTAGTACAAAATATTTAATTCTTGGAGGCTTTCCTCTCCACACAAATCTGAAGATTAACTTGTCCCATGTTTGAAAGTATGTATTACTAGGTAGGACAGGGAAGGTTGTTAAAAAAAAAGAGAATATGGGGTAGTATGTTTTGCTGGATGGCTTCAATCCTGGCCAGAAACCCCAGCGACAATTGTGACCATCTGGATAAATCTTCCGAGATTTGTTGGGTGAGGGATTCACAATTAAGTAAATCTACATGAATTAGATCCTTAGTTAATTTATCACCTAGGTTTCACATTGCAGTCTTATACCATTTAAAGGGAAATTTACATTTCAATTCAAGGGAGGGCTTGTAATTGTACAGAAGGACTTCCATCTTTTGTTTATTTATTTTGTACCCTGCTAAGGTTCCAAAAGTCTGGAGTTGCTCCCACACCTCTGGGATAGAGGTTTTCGATGATGTCAGGGTGAGTAAAATATCGTCCACAAAGAGTGATATTTTATGTGAGCAACCACTCGAGGGAATTCCATCTATGTTTAGATGGGAGCCAATGAACTCTGCCAGGGGTTCTAAATACAGGGTGAACAGGAGAGGGGAAAGTGGGTACCCTTGTTGGGTGCCCCTAGAAAGGGAAAATGGCACAAATATAGAGCCATCAGGTTTCAAATAGGCTTGCGGGAAATTATACATGTTTTGTATTTGTAGAATGAAGGCATCTGGGAAGCCAAAGCATTGAAGGGTCGCCCAGAGAAAGGGTCAGGTGACCCTGTCAAATTTCTCAGCGTCGCGGCCCAACTGGGTCAGGGGGCTGGTTCTTGTAATTGCATAATCAGTTAAAAGTAAAGTGCGCTGGACAGCATCTTGTGTCTGCCTTCTACTAATGAACCCTACTTGGTCCGAGTCAACTTGGAAGAGGTGTAGCAAATCCATTCTCCAGGCCAAGGCTGACGTAAATATTTTATAATCATAATTTAGCATTGAGATAGGATGGTATGAATCAGGGTATCTCGGATTTTTGAGAGGTTTTGGGATGGCCTCTATGACTGCATACCTCCAGGAGGGAGGGGGCTTCCCCCTTTTGGATGACATGGAAGGCCAGTATAAAATAAGGAAGAAGAAGACTCTTAAATTGTGTATGCAATTCAGCTGGGTAGTCGTCTAAGCCTGGGGCTGTGAGGGTGTTGGCCTCTTTAAGTATAGCACCCACCTCACTACCTGTTATTGGTGCTACCAATGCCTGAACTTGAGCTTCCGTTAACTGGGGAAGTAAAAGCTGGTTAAGATAAGTTTCTATTTGTGCAGGTGTGGGAGGGGAGTCCTCTGTGTATAGTGCTTGATAATAAACAGCCAAAACATTTTGGATCTCAGCAGGATGCCCAAGGAGATGGCCTGTATTTGGATCAGGCATGCTAGTCACGTATCCTTTAATCTTGGTTGTGCATAATCTACTAACCAATTTTCTTGCTCCTCTGGGTCCCCCCCCTCATAATACCTGTGCTTCAAATAAAGCAACTGTTGTTCTACTTTTTGGTCCAGGAGCTTCTGTAGTTGTTGCTTAACTACCTGCAAACAGGATTTAACTGTATTATCTCCCTGATGCAAAAAACATTGTAATGTATGAAGCTCAATCTGTAGTTCCTTAATTCGAGATTCTGTCCCTCTTTTCTTTTTTGCCAAATAAGCCACTATTTCCCCCCTCGAAACAGTCTTGAGGGTATCCCAGGGAATTGTAGGAGGTGTGTCAGTATGTTTATTCTCTGAAATAATTCTGGGTATAGAATCTTTGACTAGTTGACAAAATTCAGGGTCTCTAAGGTGAGAAAAATTTAGTCGCCAGTGAGAGATTGGATTAGTGTTACCCAATAAGAATTTGGCACATACAACTGAATGATTCAAAAGGACAGTCACTCTATGTTGGACATCTCGGACTGCATCTAAATGTTCAGCTGTCGTGAAGATGTAGTCTAGTATGGAGGAGACCCCGTTCTAGATGTCTAGTGGGTATACTCCTCAGTAGAAGGAAAAAAATGTCTCCAAGTGTCTATGAAACCCAGAGACTGAAATGTGGACCTCAAATATTTTTGGAGTGGGTTAGTCCGATGGGTTGAGGGCTTACTAACGTCTAGAGACAGACTGAACGTCACATTGAGATCCCCATTATCAATCTACCTTGTAAAATCGGAAGAAGCTGATTCAAAAATGTCTGTGCCACTCCTATGATATCCGGGAAGGAGGTATACTGAGACTATCATTACTGGGTAAGCATACAAATGCCCTGTTATGGTATCATAGCGGCCTTCTGTATCTATAACCTGGCCTTGAAGCGTAAAAGGGACACCCCTCGGAAGCAGGACGGTGATCCCATTCCTCCTACCTGATTTATGGGATGAGGCTACCACCATTTGATACCCAAACAATGCTAATTTGGCATGCTCTGCCTGTGAAAGATGAGTTTCCTGAAGAAGGACAACATCAGGTTTGTCCGTCTTCAACAATGTATTAGGCGATATTGTTTAACAGGATTATTTATCCCATTGATGTTAAGGGAAGGTACCAGCGAAGGTTTAGCCATGAGGTATACATAAGGGAATAATATCTACCTGAAGTGGCCTCTCTCTCAGGAATAGACAGAAATAAATAAGTATGCAAAAAGTCATAGACAAAGTAGAATAGTAAGATTATAAGCAAATACACCTAGTATTGGAGATAGAAAGGTAAAACCAGTAACATAATATCAACATTTGTTTGCCTATTTCCAACAAATTAAACATTTTAAGTTGCCAACAGGGCAATAAAGAGTAAAAACAGAAAAACTGTGCACATTTTGAACAATCATTTATAAACAGAAAAGATAGACTGTACCGTCTAACGGTATAGTAAGTGAAGTAAGGTTTCTTCCAAAGGTGGGAGAGAAAAGGTTTCCTTCCTGTGTGGGAGCTAGTAAATTCTCACAATAGGATAAGTTCACAGTGATACTATGGGCCCCCTCACCATTACACATATCTATTGTAGCGACGAAAGACACCAGCCAGAGAGGGAGAAAAATTGTGAAAAAGACTGCAGCAAAGTAATGCAGTCTCTCCATTCAGTAGACAGTTACCCAAGTAGACAAAAAATGTCCGACCATGGGGAATACAGCAACTAATTAAAGTTTTTTTTAAATCAATCCAACAGACCAGAGACACCTCACTGGTACCCCAAATCCCATTTCTGATAAAAAATTATATAGATGGAGGTGGCACATTTATGGGGGGAGAAAATGCCGGGAGGGGTAAAGAAGTCATTCAGGATGGGATGTGACAAAAACTTAATTACTGAAATGGGGGTCACCTTGATCTCTACATAGGGTTCTATTTTTGTGAGGAGCTTTATGGCTCAAACAGCAATAGGACAAATCACCAGTCGCTACAGCCCATGTCACTCCCCAAAAGACCCCAGGGGAGACCTAAGATGCCTTGGTGCTCAAATTAATCTTCTGTGTTTCTATGTGACTTTCAAGCTGACATTTACTATAACCAGAAATCCCAGAATCCCATGCAGCTGATGTCAGAGCAGGGCTGCAGCAGTGGGAGATTCCATAGCCTACAATGCATATTAGAGCTTGTATAAGCTCCAATCAAATGTTTACCAGTCTTGCTGTTCTCCCAGGGCTAAGCACAGTCCTTTGTGCTTTTACTTAGCCCAATGAGGACAGCAGGACAAGCAAACAAAAGATCAGAGCTTATAAAAACTCTAACATGCACAGAAAGCTATTGAATCTGTAGTTGCTGCAGCCCTCATTTGAAGTCAGCGGTTCCATGTCAAAACAGTCAAAGCGAAATGATGCAGGCAAAAAAGGGTACCACGTGGTCAGTAGAAAATGGTGCGGTCCAAAACAGTGCTAGATTAGATTAACTCCAAAACTGTTCACATTGTTATGATGGCGCTGTTTTTGACCATGCCGTTTTGCTTTTGTGGTTTTTACAAGACATCAATGTCAGCTGTAGGGGATTCTGGGATTTGTAATTACAGAAAATGTCAGCTTTGAAGTCAACTGGATCAGTCTGAAACAATCTACTATACTGCAGTAAACAGTAAGTAAAAAAAAAGTTTTGGCACACAAAGTGAAGTTGGGACCAGCTCCACATTTGGGTGTGGGGCTCTTAGTGCTGACTTGTCCCTTTTAAAACAACTGGAAGAAGAGCAATTGGCCAATAATTTTCATTGAAAGATGTTATTGTAACCCACCTTTATGTAAAGGGTTTCCATGTAATGTTTCCAAGCTAGAGAAACATTCCTGGAAGTGAGGGGAAGATTGAAAAAACTGACAGAGGTCGACTTATTATCCCTGAACTGATTCCGAGCAATTATTGTCACAACCTTTTGCAGAACTAAGCCTAATGCCAGGCCACAATTTAGCTAAATACTCATAATCAACAGTCTTAAAATGAAACCTAGGAAATGATGCCCTTGTGTGTGTCTGGTAAGAGACGGAAACAGAGGAACCTGCAGAAAAAACAGCAGCGGCTAATAAAGTCTTTGGTATTCAGTAACAACAATTTAAATAAATCGGCACTTGAGGGCATACTCACATCGGCATTCCAGCTTTGTGTGTATATATCCATTCTCATTTTCTCTAGATGTCTCTGTCTCCCCCCCCTCACAAACACACCTTTGTCACCTTTCAGCCTTCGTACTATGCCCTGTTAATTAAACCGTACTTGAGTACTCCTCAGCTCATTCACTCTCACCATGCCTGTTCCTCACCATCCTCACCATTTTGTTTTCCAGCTTCTATTCTTACCATGCCCATTATCAATTTTCCTCCTAGATCCATATCCTATTTCCTAAAGAATGCAGGCATTTGTCAAGCAACACAAACATGGGAGGAGAAGAAGCACTGTGGGTAAATTTGGAGACAGGCAATGGCACCACAATACGCACAGGGGTTGTATACAGACCCCCTTCTCAGGGGGAAGAAATGGACAGGGAAATGATAGAAAGTATACTTAGAATGGCGAAAAAGGGAGATATTGCTGATGGGTGATCTGAATATGCCAGATGTTAACTGGAGTGCAGTTGCAGCTGCCACTGAAGAGTGCAGTTATTCTAGATGCCCTACAGGGGCATGCCTTAGACAACTAGTACTGGAGCCCACTCGAGAGGGAGCAATATTAGACTTGATTCTCTCAAATGGAGATGGAGAGGATCACAGATGTAGAAGTGGGTAGCCATCTGGGAACTAGCGACCATAGAACAGTATGGTTCACAATAAACACAGTAATAGAGTCAAGCCATACAAAGACAAAAGTACTGGACTTTAGGAGGCTGACTTTGCCAAAATAGGTGAGTGCCTAAGGAATGCACTAGCAAATGGGCAGGAAGGAGGGGTGGAAGAACAATGGGGAATAATAAAAACTGCCATCACAGAGGTAACGAGCCTTTGTGTGAAGCAAATAAACAAAACAAGATAATGTAAGAAACCACTATGGTTCTCAAAGGAAGTGGCAGTGAAGGTTCAAGAGAAAAAGAAAGCATTCAGGAAGTACAAGGAATCGCAGAAGGAGCAGGACAGAGAACTGTATCAGTTAAAGCAATAGGAGGCTGGGAAGGCAGTCAGAACAGCAAAGGCCCAAACCGAGGAAAAGATCGCCAACTCAGTTAAGAAGGGGGATAAAACCTTTTATAAGTACATCAGGGAGCAAAGGAAGACCAAGGGAGGGATAGTGAGGCTAAATAAAGGGAGGGGTGGGCAGAGGAGACTGTGAAAAGGCAGAGATACTAAACAAATATTTTTGCCTCAGTATTTACAAATGAAGAGGGAGGTACATAAAACAAACAGTAGTAACACTCTGGATACAGAAGTTGATACCAGCCCATTTACAGAAGAAAGGGTTCTGAAGAACTCTTAAAACTGAAGGTGGACAAAGCAATGGGGCCTGATGGGATTCATCCCAGAATTCTAAAAGAGCTAAGGGTAGAACTAGTGACACCACTGACTACCCTTTTAACAAATCATGGGAGGATGGGGTGGTACCCGAGGACTGGAGGAGGGCAGATGTGATTCCCCTTCACAAAAGTGGGAGCAAGGCAGAAGCAGGACACTACAGACCTGTTAGTTTAACCTCAGTGATAGGGAAAATGATGGAATCACTTCTGAAGGAAAGAATTGTCGAGTATCTAGAGGCCAGAGGGGCACAGGACCCTAGGCAGCATGGATTCACAGTGGGAAGGTCATGCCAGACAAATCTGATAGATTTCTTTGACTGGGTGACCAAAGTAGTAGATCAGGGAGGGGCTGTGGACATGGCCTACCTAGACTTTAGCAAGGCATTTGACAAAGTCCCACACAAAAGGTTAATATACAAGTTAGCCAGCCTGGGAGTGGGTCCCAAGATGACAGCCTGGGTAAAGAATTGGCTGGAGAATAGGACACAGAGAGTAATAGTAAATGGAGTCCACTCAGAAGAAAGGAGGGTTACTAGTGGGGTACTGCAGGGTTCAGTATTAGGACGGTCCTCTTCAATGCTTTATACATTGCAGAAGGACTGGAAGGAAGTATGTCTCTTTGCAGATGACACTAAGATCTGCAACAGAGTTGATGCACAGGGTGGGGTGGAAAGGATGAGAAGGGACTTGGCAAGGTTAGAGGAATGGTCAAATGTATGGCAGCTTAGATTCAATGCTAAGAAGGCAAGGTAATGCACCTGGGAAACAAAAACCCAGGGGAAGAGTACACAATGGGGGGTGAGATACTAACAACAACAAAAATGGAAAGGGACCTGGGGGTAGTCATATCAGTTGACCTAAAGGTGGGCAAGCAATGTGAGAGGGCAGCAAGGAGGGCTTGGGGGATACTGGGATGCATAGGGAGAGGCATCACCAGTAGAAAACAGGAAGTTATTATCCCTCTGTACAGACAGCTGGTCAGACCCCATCTGGAGTACTGTGTGCAGTTCTGGAGACCCAATCTCCGCAAAGACATAGACAGGATGGAAGCTGTCCAGAGGAGGGCAACTACAATGGTGCAGGGTCTGCACCAGAAGACATATGAAGAAAGACTTAAGAAGCTTAATATGTATAGCCTCGAGGAAAGGAGGGAGAGGGGGGACATGATAGAAACTTTCAAGTACCTCAAGGGAATCAACAAAGTCCAAGAGGGTAGCATCTTTCAAAAAAAGAGGTGTGCAAGAACAAGAGGGCACAATTTGAAGATAGAGGGGGGGCAGCTGAGAGGTAATTTAAGGAAGTATTTTTTCACAGAGAGGGTTGTGGTTGCATGGAACGGCCTTCCGGAGGAGTTTGTGGAGTCAAAATCAGTGGTGGAATTCAAGCATGCATGGGACAGTCATAAGGCAATTCTGGGGGGTGGGGGTAAGAAGAAGTAGGCTGCTGGTTAACTAGGATCTGCAGCTTATCCAGTAGGTAGGGAAATGGGGAGACTGGGTGGGCCAAGCGGTCCTTATCTGCCGTCAAATTCTATGTTTCTATGTTTATGTTTCTATGATTCATACAGTCTCCATTTCTTTTTCTGAGTCCTTTTACTTTTCTTTTTCTTTCCACGCATTTCTTTTAAGCTCCAGATCACCTTTTCTTTTCTTTTCTATTTTCCTTTGTGAGTTCCCCAGAATGTTGTAATTGTAACAATATTGGGGATGAGAGCTCTTCTTTAAACATGGGGGAAGCATTGGGGTTTTTCAAAAGGATGGGGGCTCGAAGTGGAAGGACTGGGGTATGCCCAAGCATAGATGTTTTAGGGAAAACTCTGATATATATACCCCTCATAGTGCATAGTGTTCCACTGCATGGATGGCGCCATACGGTGGGCTGGTAAACATTTCCTTGCAAGATGCATCATGCATGATGAGGTTGATCTTGGGACTATGCACTGTGTCAGGGGAGGAGGGTGGGTAGAAAATGAAAAAAAAAACATAGCAGCAGCTAAGCAGGATGAATCCTAGGTCATCGTAGTCCACTACCCCCTCAGGGCCCTGGGGGACTTTTGGATTGTGCTTGGTATGTAAGGGGTGAGGATGGCACTCCCCCTCCTGACCCTGTCACATATGGAAATATCAGTGGGAGGTTTCTACCCCAGGTAAGTCTCTGAGACCGTGGGTGATAGGGCGGGCAACCAAACAAGGATGGGGGCCAACAGCAGATAAAAACCTCTATGGCAAAAAAAGAATGGTTCTCAAAACCAGTTTAACTAAACCAGTTTAGTATGCACAGACCTGAAAACAGGGATCAACTTATTCGTGTCACAGCATCCAGACTGATGTTATAGATTAATTCCACATTTCAGTTCACATCATGCTACATTTTATAAATTCCCATACTGACTGATGGAAACTCTGAGAACTGTTCACAAGACTGGTTACAAAATCTCTAGCTAGACTCTTGTAAAACTGAGTTAGCTAAATCTGTTTAGTGTAGAATCATTCTCTAGCTGACTTACGTAGGTGGATTAGAGAACTATTTTCAAGAATGGTTCTACAAGTGACATGGTCTGGATGCTAGGCAAGACACTCTTAAACCAGTTGCCCTTAGGTAACCTAGTGTTAAAAACTGTAATCTGGACAGGGCCTAGGGACAGCCATTTGCAACATTGAATAAGGTGCCAGGTCTGCTACACCACTGGCTATCCTGAGGAACATTTTGCAGTAAGATATTAGGCACACTAGCAGTGCCACAGGCATCAAACTACAATCAAGATGTCTCTTCTAAAGAAATGGCTAAGTGACATGTAACCATATGCTTTGATAACAAATCACTGCAACCATTGCTAACAATGGGAGATCCACACAAGAGTCTGAGGTTCTAGGAGGCTATGATAAGTCATAAATGGCTCTGATTGTTATCCATGCCTTATCAGAATTTTCAGAATATTTTGGTTTAAAGTACAAAAGCTGCTTTAACCATCATTGTGATACAATAGCTATTGCATGTAAAGTGAAAGGAATCTGAAAACAATTTGGAGTGGTACTGCACTACCCCCAGCCTCCTTTTCTACCACGACCACCAACAGCCTTCTTACTAGAGAAAGACCTGCTGGGAAGTATATAAGGCTCCAAAATCAGTATTGTACTAATGATCAGAACCTTATCAGAACCTGAAAATAGGTCTGATAAGGTTCTTTAACTAAAAATTACAGAAGTTCCGGGGTGGTTCTAAATTATTGAGAACTGGTTTTCCCTTCCCTAATCTTTACTCACATTCTTCAGTACCAAGGTGCTGTACCTAAAGTTCAGCGTGCAGAAGATTTTATCTATGGTTCTGTTGTTAATGTGTTACTAAAAACCTTTTTCCACAAGATCTACATGAATACTTACTACTTGAACACCCAAGGAGTTGAAGCAACAGCAGCAGCAGTATCCCTATAAAGGGGACTTTGGAAGGAGGCACACTTATAGCACAAATCTGGAGCCTAGATCTGACAAATGACTAGATCATTAGCCCATCAGTTCCCAAGTGGTCGTCAGAAAAGGGTTACTCCAAGCAGCAAAATACAGGCAGCCAGAAATGAATCACAGCAATTCACCTAATGCCTCTGTCTGTCTACATGACTGTCTACATGCTTCCAAGCAACAGCGCCTGCCTTGTAAGATCTGGCTTTGTGAGTGCAATCTGACTCTCATCATTAAGAAAAGAGGAAGATACTCATTTTGTTTAAAGCCTCTGAACTTCTTCTTTTAAACCGCTGCATCCCTAATGCAAACAAATGACTTATTTGCTTTATTTAGATGATGAAATTCATCTGGCTCTCTGCCATGGACTCAAGAGGTTTCCTTTCCATTAAAGAGCCAGCGACATCTCTGCAGAAACTTCAAAAAACATAATATTTGCATGCCGTTCAGTTTATATTTCAACTACAGTATTTCCTGCATTCCCCCCTAGTTTCTCTATTACTAGGAACAGCTGCATGAAAATATGATCCCTGCCCCTCAGACTTCCTCCATAGCTGCAGCCGGAACATATACATCATGGACACTGTGGTGCGCACATTTATTTTTGGAGGGGCAACAGTTGGCCCTAGCTCAGGGGCACCACTTTCCATACCATCTGCTGTTATACCACGTGATGGAGTATAAGTTGGTCATGCTCCCTACACCAACCAATGCCATCACAAACCCAGAGCAGCACAGGTTTTGGCAGGGGCCAGTAGGTGAACTGAACCAAACCCTCTTGCTTTTGAGCTGGCCCTTTAAGACCTCAGTGCACTGTGTGCCCTAGTTGGTGGCTGTCACTCATGGGCAGGGGGAGGTTGAACGAGAAGAAAAATGGATTTTTCCTTGTGCTTGGTTTGGATACAGCCATAGACTGACCTGCAAGCTGAATGCAAACTCTTTGTTGTCTTGCATGCTGCTGAACATAAAGCAGTTTTCTTTTAAACTTACATCCAGACTGCTCTCTCTGTGAATGTTCCCTAAGCAGCTGTCTGTTTCACTACCATATGTCATACCGTTATTTATGTGTTCTGTGAAAGCCAGCAATGCCAAAACACAAAACTAAGTGCTGTTTTAGCTGTCTCCCATACGTAGCACAGCATTAACGTATGTAACGGTGGGGCAGTAAACAGGAACATGTATAAAACAGCAAACAGGATTACGTATACAACTACAAGAAACAAATGGGGTCATGTACAGTTCATGACTGGGGTCATAAAACAAGGCTTTGTGCAAAACATGGAGTAACTGGCAAGACTACATATACAGCCTGGGGGCAGCAAATGGGTTAAGGTATAAAATGGTTGGTGGGGCAGCAATGTTATACAGTATATAAAACTGGAGGGTTCAAGAAATAGGGAAAAGTATACATCTGGATGGCAACAGTGTATGGTGCATAAACTTTAATTTTCCTAGCTACACCTCTGACTTTATCTACCTATATTGCCTGTCCACACGTGATGTCATAATCCTGTGCTTATGAATCACCACTTAGTTGCCATGAAAGCAGTTAAAGAGCAGGTATTCACTTGTTTGTGTGCTTTCTTGTTCAGGTGAATTGATGTCCTGTCTAATAAGGAAGTTTGTCCTACCTGCATGTGTGTGTTGTTGCCTAATTTTTTTTCTTTTTCTTCCTTGTCTTCACTCATACTGTTTGCTTCTAACAGTCGCTGAAATGAGACCCGTTTTTAAAAAAATCACAGCCATCTAGAACACAGGAGTATGAGTAGAAGTCAAGACGTCAATTAAAGATAGAACCCCGGTATTCTGCTGTTCGTCAATATGTGCATGTGTTGGGGTCATGTGGCATCACTATGAATAACCCTCAAACTATACTGGTGTTTGCTGTGTTTTTTTTTTTTGCATGATCTCCTGACACAAGCAGCTGGCAGGTCCGAGTCTATGAGAGGGTCTAGACTGATTGTGAATGACAGTGGATGCTATCTGTATCTGGGGAGGGAGAGCTCCATCTTAACACAGAAGTTATGCCACCGGGTAGTCCACAGATAAAAGTGCTACACTGAAGACAAGATGGATGAAGCAGTTTTGTTGAATTTCCTCAGGAAGCACTCTGCCCCTTTAATTCATTGTAAGAGTAGCTTCTAGTGGGCGAGGGTCAGGAGACAAATGGAAGTAGGTGTCTACTGTCTGTCAACAGTAATCCTTGTCGAATGTGTATGCCTCCTAATGATTGGTGCCCAGGGGTAAATCCTCTCCACATTATATCTGCCTGAGAAGCAAGCTGAGGTGTCATAAAGACAGACACCTCGGATCAGACATAGATGCCCAGCTAGTGCACTGGGAACTCTGAAAAGTGTTTATGGGTTAGACAGAAGGCAGCATAAATAAGAACATTTAAAAAATATATATATATATTTATCAATAAATAGAAACATAGATAAATAAAAACTAACAAGTTGGACCAGTGGAACAGAAACACTTGGCTCCTTGTCAACTCCCCTAGACTGTATCCCACATATGTCAGTAATACCACACAGACCAAGGGCTGCTCAAGTATCCACCACATGGGACTGTCACATGGTCATTTGGCCAGCATTCTGACACCGGTCTAATGCCTGCTATCATATGTGTCATTCATTTTGACACTTTGAAACAACTGTCGTGCTGAACAAGAGAGTCGAGAGCCAGAGGTTGGGTGGTGGGTTGGGGGGTGGAGGGGTCTGTGCGATGGTGTGAACAGATTGCTTTGAATTGGGTCAAGGCACATACTGTAGCTGTCATGGATATAGTTGCAACCTGTGCATGGTCAGTATTCTGACAACATTTCTCCAGATGCTTGCATGGGTAGATGGATTGATTTTTTTTGCATTTGTGCTGGATTGTGTGGGTGACTGGGGTATGGTGTTTGTGGCTGGCAATCATTTCTCTGACCCTCATCTTTAAGATCAAGTGTTAAACTAATCAAGCAACACAAAAGCATTATTTATACAAAACTAAAGAAAAAATCTCGATGGTTTGGGCAAGGAAAACAAACCGGTTTCCCAGGGATCAAACACCCATCCCAGGGCACTATTGCAATGCCAAGCACATACCCCATACTTCAATTTGTCTCCTGACCACATATCAGCTCTCTATAATGGCAGGCACTTTATTGTGTAAATTTGACTTTTTTGTCTGCTCAAGCTTTGCAGTCAAGAGCATCAGTATTAACATCTGGCAAACAACATTGCAGGGATGAGCACGTAGTGATGCTACATGATCCCAACACATACACATATTGATGAACGGCAGAATACCTGGGGGTTCTGTTTTTAATTGACGTCACTTCTACTCATACTCCTGTGTTCTAGATGGCTCTGATGTTTTTTAAAATTTGTCCCGTTTCAGCATCTGAATAGAAACGAACAGCATGAGTGAAGACAAGGAAGAAGAAAAAAATGAGGCAACAAACACACACATGCAGGTAGGACAAACTTCTTTATGAGACAGGACAGTAATTTACCTGAAAAAGAAAGCACACAAACAAATGACTACCTGCTCTTTAAGGAAGTACTTGTTTATGCGCATAAGTATGTTTGCATAGAATACCTTTTTTTCTTTCATCCCTGGTTATGATGGAACAAGGATGGACAGGTATGCAGTTGGGACCTGTGACATAAATGATTTATCTGCACAAGAGCAGTTTGACCTTGGGTGACATCATGAGTGGCCTAAACCATGAGTAAGGTCTCCAAGGTCAAACTGTTCGAGTGCAGATGAATCATTTATGCCACATGGGCCACTTTGCATATTCCATTTATGCACTAGGGAGCTAGTTTTTTGTTCAGTTTTCATTTTTGTTCAGGTTGGCTTTTTTTGTTGTTGTAAATGAAATAAATGGGACTTTTAGTGCTCTGCTCTGTGCTACTGTGTGGTTCAGAGCTGGTTGCTAGGGTCGCTATCATGGTTGCTAGAGATACAACATTCCTACATTTACAGTGCGCATTGTGGTTGGATGTCTTTTGCATGTGGGGGGGAACAGAGAGTTTCAAAAACATGGCAGCTCTAAACCATTATACTGTAGTTTAATGTGCTATTTATTTTCTTAGGCACCAACACATGTAGCTTGTAAGTGCCTACTGGGGTCATGCATACCCTTTTTATGCATTTTAGTCAAGTTTAAGGAGACCTTTTGCATGAGGTGATTTGCTGCGCATCATTTTGCATGGGTACTCTACCCTGATGCATAGTAAATCACTCATGCTCACTGATCGCAGCTAAGGCCAGAAACAAATCTGCACTGCATGGAAAAAGCATCAGTGACAAATTGTGCACTGCACAGAAAAACCATCAGTGACAAAATCTGCACAACATGGAGAAAATAAATCAGTGACCAAATCTGCATTGCATGGAAAAGCATCAGTGAAAAAATCTGCACTGCATGGAAAAGGCATCAGTGACTAAATCTGCACTGCACAGAAAAAGCACCAGTGACTAAATCTGCACTGCACTGATAAAGCATCAGTGACAAAATCTGCACTGCACAGAAAAAGCATCAGTGACAAAATCTGCACTGCATGGAAAAGGCATCAGTGACTAAATCTGCACTGCACAGAAAAAGCACCAGTGATTAAATCTGCACTGCACTGATAAAGCATCAGTGACAAAATCTGCACTGCATGGAAAAGCATCAGTGACAAAATCTGCACTGCACAGAAAAGCATCAGTGGCAAAATCTGCACTGCACAGAAAAACATCAGTGACAAAATCTGAACTGCATGGAAAAAGCATCAGTGCCAAAATCTGCACTGCACTGCACAGAAAAAGCATCAGTTCAAGCCAAAGATGTGGCTCGGCTCAGCAGTAGTGGTGGAATGTGAGCCTTCTTGAGCTGAACCAAAAGTAATAATTTTAATTTTTTTTTCAATAGTATATTAAAGTTTGTCTGACAATGGGAAATGTCTTTACTGCCCAATAAACAGAGCAAAGCAAGGTGGAAAACAGCAGTTATTCATTTTGCTCAATCTCAGAATGGGAACTTCAGATGCACCAAATAAAGAACCCTCCCCCCAACACAGACACTGTCCAGGACGGAGAGACACACAGCTCAGTTTTACAGCAACTTTGATGTAACAGAGTTGGTTTTGTTTTTCAATTTCACCCCCCCAACCCCGGATACACAGATGGTATGATGAGCCACGTGGTTACCAGGGCCGGAGTACTAAAATGGCAGACTGGGCAGTTTCCCATGGCCCCAAGTGTGTGTGGGGGAGGGGGGCCCAGAGTAACCATTTTTTTTCTCCACAGTTTTTTAGGCTGTATGTTGTCTGCCTGTGTTGGTCTTGGTCACTGTGTGGTACGGGAGGCCCACTTACCAAAGTCACAATGCCATTTGAAGCTACTGACGATATTGTTCCCCTGCCATCCAACTGATAACACGCTGGCCACCAAAAGCTGCTATCTTCAAAACAACTGCCCTCCCCCCCATCTTAACGGCACACATATTTTATGGCATTACACTTCTTGATTGTCATACTGCAGACAGTCTGATCATCTGATTATCCCCAAACAAAAGAAAATCTCCAGAGCTGGCACAAAAAAAAAACTATCTGCACTCTTACCACATGTCTTAACACCTCTTGCCCCAGTAAAGAGCTATGGGTGGTAGCAGTGCCAGTGTCTTCCTAAACTACCCTGTCTCACTTAAGCAATAATGCCTGACAGGGTGTGTGTCATGCTGGGATAATGTCACGCCTGAGGTGGTTGGGCACGAGGCTGCAGGCCGAGTGCATCCAGCAACTGAGGTGTGACATTATCCCAAACGACACACACCCCCTGGAGGGCATTATTGCTATTATACAATGGCTCGTTGTTATACAGAAAAATAAAATCATTTTGAAGATGTTTTTGTGTGGAAAAATATTTTTGGTTTTTAAGAGCAGATGAAACAATCAAGCAAATGGTCAGTGTGCTCAAGATCATCTGCAGGTTCACAGTGAGGCTGAGACTAGAGCCGTGATGTTGTACTGGGATAACATCACGGGTCCAGCCCAAGACTGACCAATCAGAGTCCAGGATTTTTTCTTGCCATTGTATAATGTCTGTTGAACTATCTCACTTCTTTTTTGAGTGAAATCAAAAGAGCAGTGAGATATACAAATGTGGTTTGCTACTGACCCATTTCTGTTCTTATCCTAAGTACTTCCTTAAGTACAGAACTCTGCTCTGCTGTTCCCTGCTACAAAGCCCGCACCTCGTTGGATGGCTCCTTTTTTAATTTCTATTTTTTTCTGGCTGGGAGTATTTGCTGTTTTTTGCAGTCTCTTACTTGTTTGTCACCGCTAGAGGCAGATTACTAACCCCTTCCCCAATGGCATGCCTGCCCCAGCAGCCTGGGAATACATCTGATGAGTGGGTGAGGTGAGGTGAAAGAGGCAACTTAGCAGTGAGGTCAGTCATCTGTCCCTGGCTAAGCCTGGTGTGACTGTTGTACTGCCACTAAGTCACACTTACTCACAAGCTAATAAAGTAGCTAAGGTGGTGGTAAGGGCCAGTTTGATTCAGTGACTGCATGATCTGAGCAATATTTACACTCTACAGCACTGTACACTTTTATAACAGTACAGCAAAGATACACACTCCCACCTGGAGTCCTTGGGTATGCCCCCCTTTTCCACTGCTTTTCCACTGCAGCAGATTTCCGTAATATTTAATAAAAAACAGTCCCTTTTTTCTTATTGTGGAACAGAATGTACCAAAGCTTGTAGTCCAGGTGATATTGATATCTACCCACGTGGACTGAGAGACAGTTTCCTATCACAGTACGTAATATACTGTTAGCGTTTCTAGGGTATCTTTGCACTTATGCTGCAGTGGGTTATATTTTCGAAGGATAACTGCCAAAACACTCCCCCCTTCCTTGTTTGCCTTGTACCAGATAAACGCAATATTTAATAAACTGACATGAATATTATTTAAAAGGCATATGTTTAGGCTGTGATCCTGTTGATTGTATACGTGCTCCAGTTAACAGAGAGATTTTTCAGATATTGTCTTCAAGCAATCAGTTAGTAAACAGCACTTTGTCTTTCTGGTTATTTTTATGTATTTTCTTGCTGCATGTTGAGAAAGTTATGCTGTGCTTCAGTAATAATGTGTTTTTATGAGTACTGTTTAATACACTAGTTTTGTACCCAGTAGGCAGTTTTTTGTTTCTTGCACTTCATTTGTTAAGCTCCCTCTTTTAAATTGGGATTAATACAATGTTAGTCAGTCATCCTGGGTTTAAAGCCTTAGTCATTAAAAATGGGCATACACCCCTTCCGAGAAAGTGTAATTACACACTCTATGTTTTTAACCATGGGTTTCCAGATGGCTGGGCTACCCTATTTGGTGTAACTATATTTATTATATCAGGGTACCCTCCCAGGCCTCACCACTGTAAAATACAAGATGTAAGCCTGCATATGAGGGCTGGCCCAGTGGTGTGGAGGGCTGAGATAACCATGCCTCACCTGCTGCCATGCAGGTGAGCAGGGTTCAGGAATGAACCTGGGCTGCTCGGAGTCAGCACGGGGAGGGGGGGCAGTATCTCAGTGGATGCGTTCCTACTTTGAGGAGTGAAGTCACGCCAGTATAGTTAGGGTGAAATGGCAATTCGCCCCTCATTCCTAACCCTGGATGGATCACCCCTGGAGTCCTGCATCTCATTCAGATACCTGGGAGTCTGGCTCGACCAATACCTAGATTTCTCCACACACATCGAATCATTACATAAGAAGTTACACCCCAAACTTGATGCTCTATATCGCAACAAAGGCTGTATGTCCACTCCAGTCTGAAGGGAAATTGTACAAAAGATGATACTCCCACTACTTGACTATGGTGATGTGGTCTATGGTGCCGCATCATCATCCAACTTGGCCAGCCTGGACACACTATTCCACTCCTTCTGTCACTTCATTCTGGCGTGCCCACCAACAACCCGCCACTGCGACCTATACAGCTCCCTAACCCTGCTCTCACTCATGACTCACAGACAGATCCACTGCACCAGAGTCATTGCAAAATTCTGGTCCCAGACCCTTTCCCCTTATCTCAGCTCCACCATATCAGCTTAACCTTCCCCTGTCTACTCACTCAGAAACACAGACTCATGGCTCCTCCAAGTCCCATTCATGCACACCTCTAAGGACCAATTGGCTTTCAAATATCACATGCCCAAACTATGGAATGACTTGCCTGCAGATATCAGGCACTTCACGAACCCTAGGCATCTCAACCCACTCCTCCACGCACACTTCTCCGCCACATGCACTTGCTCCCAGCAACCATAAGCACAAGCCCTTATGACCTCTGGTTACCGCCACCTGATAGTCAGGCTAGAAACATCTGCTTTACCATTGGGTCTTCAAGTTAATGATGTTTTGACCTCTGTGTTGTATATTCTGTATACTGTGTAAAAACCTAGGGTCTTCAATGTTGAAGTTTCAGCCCTCTTATTGTATATTCTGTACAAAATGCAAACCTGTACTGTGTGTAATATCATTCTATGTTACCCTTCACCCAATTTTCCCCCAGGTCACATCTGGAAATGAGTGGTTTCTCCGCTCAGTATGCCTGCCTGGTTAAACTTTTAAATAAATAAATTCTATGTTAAAGTCCAAACTTTGAGCTTTTGGAGCCCTTTAAAGAATCTGCATGCAATTTGGCATGCATATTCCCTAGTGGTAGGTCTCTTGACCTGCCAAATTTCATGGAACTCCATCAAGTGGTTTCTGCGATATAAAGTGTTGAAAAACAGAGAAATACATGTTTTTTAACATTTCTTTGTCATTCTGGATCTCAGAAATTGATTAAGATTTTGGTCTGAAAGTTTCAGCAAAGAAAGCCTTTGGGTCACAGATGTGCCTTTTGAAGGTTTGGTGAAGCAATATTAATCCATTTAAAAGTTATGACATTTTAAATTTTCCCATTATTTCCTGCGGGAAAATGTATATGTCAGGCACGAAAAATATATTTTTCCCACAATACAGTAGTGTGCACATAATACCTGCTTCTTTTCACAAAGAAGGTTGGTATTGTGCCCACAATAGGAGTACTGTGCACACAATACCAGTATTTTTTGCAAAGAAGGCTGGTACTGTGAGAACAGATCACCTTTCAATCAATTGAGCTGTGTTGAGTCCTCTACCTTGTTTGCCCCTTAGCGAGGATTTTGAAGTGCCCAATGTTTAAAAAAAAACACATCAGAACACAGCTAAAGAGGGACCCCTTCAGGTGTATTCTGATGTTTATTTTTTATTTTAAGCTGGACCCAAACAAGTTTTTTATATTCAGTGCCAGCTTATAAAGAGAATGGCTTCTAGTCTGTTTTCTGTATGAGAACACCAGTATTTTCTTGATTTCTGCAGCCGCAGCTGGAATTCATGCTGCTAGCTGCAGAGTCAAAGAAGACCCTCTCTGACCGATATGGGGTGACCAATCCCAATGTCGGTATGTATCCCTGACACAGAAACACACAGTTATTTGGCACACTGGGAGCCCACCCCAGTGTGCCTAAATGTATTTATTGTTTTAAAACCCTGTTAAAGAAAGAAAGCCATTCCCTGATGTATTTTCTTCGATGCAGAATCCTGCATCGAAATTTCCAATAATTTCAATGCAGGATACTGCATTGAACTTTTTACATTGAAATCGGTGTGCCCAATCCCCCTGTTGGTGTGTATTCCCCCCCAACATTGTCACACACTGGGAGCCCACCCCAGTGTATCCAGATTAATGTATTTATTTTTTTTATAACTCTGACATTGGGATGCCCACTCCCAGTGTTGGAAGCCTCCCCCAGCCCACTTCAATTGCCAATGGGGACACCCAATCCCCCTGTCAGCATCATGTATACCTCCCTATCTCATGCGACACACTGGGAGCCCACCCGAGTGTGCCCAAATGTTTTTATTTTTCCCCTGTAAATGAAGAAAACCATCCCCCAAAGTCTTTTTTTGTTTTTTTAAACCTGTAATGAAGAAAATGGTGCATCATGATCTCTGCCATTCCCTCCTCCATCCCCACCCTCCCTCTGTGCACCCACCTCCCTGCACATCCCTCACCCATACTTACCTTCCTGAGGAAGGGAGCAGCAATCTTCTCTGAACTGGGCACTGTAACGGGATGGTAAAAACATCACCTTCTCAGGTTCTTGTTGGAACTGCACTAAAGTGAGGAAACGACAGACAAGTGGTGTCCAGCACAATAAGTGATTTATTTCTGGTATATAAAGCAAGCTTACAACTAAACAGTGTGATCACTGGGAGAATACTTCCATTCTTTTTTACCTATAGGCTGCAGTATGTCTCTTCTCAGAGAGAAGGTGCAATGCAAAGGGTCTTATACCCCTGATAATTGTCATGGCAACAGCTAAAAAAAAATATAAAAACATTATAATTGGCTAGTAGTAAATAACCTGACTCCTCACTAGCCTGGGAAAGCATGCCGAGCTAGCAGAAAGTAACAAATAACTAAGACAATGGGTCTTATGTGTCATGAAGGACTTTGCAGATAGATACGCAGTTACAGTTCTGCACTATCACTAAAGATGGCAGTATTGCCTAACTAATCATTATACAATAGTGTAAATAGAAGTATCTCTCAAGTGCTATAATCAGAATAATAGCAAATGCATTATAATTCTCAGTAAAAATACAGTGGAACTCAGATCCTGGCACTTATGCTTCTATGATAAGTGCCTGTGCCCTAAGGGTGGTATGTATACCTATAAGTAGTACTGTCTGTGAGGTAGAGGGCCAATCAGGGGTGCTGGTCCATGGATAGCAGGTCACATCTGCACTCTTCAAAGTCTAACCGCAAACTGAAGAAATTGAGGTAAGCCATGTAATGGGAGTTAATGGAGAGGTTCAACTTATGTTGATATCTCAGCCATATTTGGGAATTTTTGCCCCAAATTTTCAACATTGGGTTCTTGGGACCCCACCTCATGAACATTGGCACTGCCATTTCATTTCTCAGTCCCAAAAGGTGATTTCGTGGTCACTGCATGGAATCACCTTTTGGGACCAATTCATGAAACAAAACTGCCACTGTTCATGGGTGGAGACTCCAAAAAGCCCATTTTCCAAATTTAGTAAAAATTCCAAAAATGATCATGCTATGAGTGCATTTCGTAGTTTGTACCACACTTTGTAACTTCGCCAGTTTTAATATTTTCACTTCAGATTTTCAACATTGCCATTTTTAACACTTCCTTATGAACAGTGTAGCTGTCATTTTGCACATCCTGCCCAGAATATGTTTTCACACCTGTGGCACAGAATGGCACTGTCGCTGTGCAAAATCAACTTCTGGGATGGATTATCAAAATCGCAGTTACACTATTCATGAGGAGAGATCCCAAAATGCTGATGTTGAAAATTTGGTGAAAAAAAAAATCCCAGAAATGATCGTGTAACAAATGTACATTGTGCAGTTTCTACGCACTCTTGTAACTTTGCCAGTTTTTCATATTTTCACTCCAGATTTTTTATCATTGCCATTTTTCAACACCACCTCATGAATAATACAGCTGTCATTTTTCAAATCCTGTCAAAAAATGTTTATATGTACCTGTGGTGCAGAAATGGCATTACAGTTCCACTGAATTACATTTCAACAAGGATTTGAAAGTTTTCTGTACTGGGTACATGCAGTGAGGTGATAAGAAGGTTATATTGAACATTAAGGGTGACAATTATTTAAGATGGTACAGTTATGACTATTTGTTGTAATTTCACTATGCCTGTTCATAACTCAATGTGTAGAAGCCCAGGGGCCAGAGACCCTTGTGTTCCATAGCTACATACATATGTGCATCTGTGGAGGGATGCAGACACTGTGCTCCCACTGTGACATATGGATACTGTTGTACTATCTGATGGACAGTTCGGACCCTGTGTTCCCACTGTGACATGTGGACACTGTTGTTCTATCTGGATGGAGGGTTCAGACCCTGCACTCCCACCGTGACATATGAATACTGCTGTACTATCTTGATGGAGAGATGAGACTGCAGGATCAGAAGGACTCTACGCTACCACAGTGACATGGACATAGTTGCTCTATCTGGATGGAGGGATGGGAGTTCAGTGTCCAAAGGACCCTGAGCTTCCACCATGACATTTGCACACTGTTATATTATCTAGATTTAGCTTCCACCATGATATATGGACACTGTTGTACTAGCTGGATGGAACTCCCACTGTGACATATGGACACTGTTGTTCTATCTGGATGGAGGGTTCAGACCCTGTGCTCCCACCATGACATATGAATACTGCTGTACTATATTGATGGAGAGATGAGACTGCAGGATCGGAAGGGCTCTACACTACCACAGTGACATATGGACATTGTTGCTCTATCTGGATGGAGGGATGGGAGTTCAGTGTCCAAAGGACCCTGCACTCCCACCATGACATTTGCACACTGTTGTATTATCTAGATTTAGCTCCCACCATGATATGTGGACACTGTTATACTAGCTGGATGGAACACCCACTGTGACATATGGACACTGTTGTGCTGCCTGGATGGAGGGATGGGAGTGCATATGGACACTGTTATACTATTTGGATGGGAGCACAGGGTCAAGGACCCTGCACTCCCATAGTAAAATGAAATACAATTATTCTATCTGAAAGAAGGGAAATTCTTTGCAAAAAACATTATTAATGCATCAGTTAGGGTGAATACCACAACAATAAAAGCAAGGAAATTAAGTGTTAGGGTTTCCAACCCTAATGCCCCACCCCCAGGGTTCCCACCCCTGCCACCCCACCCCTATCCCCCACCCTCCACACTAACAGGTGCTGGGGTGTATGTTGGGTCATCGGGCCTAACTCTCACCCCATTCTCCTATGCTGCATCACCTCAGCTTGTTTACATATGAAATGGGGTGAGAGTTAGGCCCGAAGACCCAACGCACACCCCGACACCTGTTGGTGGGTGGAGGGTGAGGGGATGGGGGTGAGGTGGTAGGGGTGGGAACCCTAGGGTGGGGCATTAGGTGAAAACCCTAATACCTAATTTCCTGCTTTTGTCATTTTGGTGTTCATCCTAACTGATGCATTAACAAAGTTTTTGAAAAGAATATATATATATATATATATATATATATATATATATATATATATATATATATACACACACACACACACACACATATATATATGCACATAGCAAAAAAATGTCTTTAATGCATCAGTTAGGGTTGAAGCAACAAAAAGTAGGGAAATGAGATGTTAGGGTTGAGCCCTAACCCCCCACCCTACCACTCCACCCCCATCCTCCACTCACTAACAGACATCAGGGTGTGCCATGGGATTGTTAGTCCCAACTCTCACCCCATTCCATGTGTAAACTGGCTAACATGATACAGCAAAGGAGAATGGGGTGAGAGTTAGGCCTAATGACCCCATTACACACACCTCAATGACTGTTGGTGTATGGAGGATGGGAGTGGGGGGTTAGGGTCTCAACCCGAATGTTTCATTTCCCTACTTTTGTCACTTCAACCCTAACTGATGCATTAACAAACTTTTTGCGATTAATTTTCGGACTTTTTGATAAAGTGTAATGGAAATGATAACTAGTATGTGTTGGTGGGAGCGCAGGACCTCTGAGCCCTGTGCTCCCTTCCAACTCCCTATTTTTGCATAATGATATGCATCTGTGTCTGTGGGAGCGCTGTCCCTCCAGGCCCTGGGCTCCCACTTACATAACTATCTAGGCATACAGCAGCCATATAGGGCTGCAAAGGAACCTTTGTAACTCTAATTTGCCAATATCTCAGTAACCATAGTCACTATGAAAAAAAATTAAACTGCAGTTGTAATCATGACTTTAAAACCTCCACACAAGCTTAGCTGCCTTGAGCAAAAAATCTGTATCTCACATTGTTTCCAAGATACGGGCACTGAAAAGTGTGGTGGATGCTACAATGTTAACCAATGAAAAAAATATAAATTTTATAATGGCATATCTATGGAACCAATGACATTTTTTGCACCTAAACAGCATAATTCACATCTCTAGGACACCCCCTTTATACCCTGCAAATTTCAAGCCAAAAGACCAAACTGTTTATTTACACTGCACTGGGAAAGTTTTAAAATTCCTAGTTTGTGAGGTGGCAAAATCCCCATTCGTGGGGTCAATCCCCCATTCATGAGCTGTCAAAACTGCCGCTCATGAAAACTTCTTGTTTGTAAGATTTTGACCATCTGATCTGGAAATCATGATCAAGGATTTTGTCAGCTCGCCAACGGGGATTTTGTTACCTCGCAAAAGAGGATTTAAAAAACAATCCCCTTTCATGAGCTGTCAAAATCATCTTTCTGGAGTCAATCCCCTTTTGCAAGCTGACAAAATCCCTATTCGCTACCCAATCCTTGTTCACAAGAAGGACCATCTGTTCTGGAAATCACAATCAGGGATTCGTCAGCTTGCAAAACAGGATCGGCTCATAAAGGGAAATTTGACAGCTACAAATGAAAGGTTTGTGTGCAGCAAGGGGATTTTGACAGCTCACAAAAGGGGATTAAAAAAAATGTCACTTTTGCAAGCTGACAAAATCCCCTCTTGCTAGCCAATCCTTATTTGCGAGATAGGGCCATATGGTGTGTAAATCGCAATCAAGGATTTTGTCACCTCGCAAACAAGGATCAGAAGCGAGTGACGAATGAAAAATTTTTTATTTGTTTTTAAATTCAGGTTTATTGCATATTTAGTCACTATTACAAGTCTCTTGTCAATTCATACAATACAATTGCTGTTGTAGAGATAAAAGAAGCAAAGTCAGGCAATCAGTAAACAATACATAAGATATCATTAAATGATACGTTAAGTTAAGATCTAGTATCTCCTTCAGTTTTTAAATGCACTTTAACTCCTGTATTCTATTATAGGAAATGACTCACTTACAACTTCTGTAATTACTAAATATCCTCTGGGTTCTTAATTCCCCCTCTACTATTCCCATCCCTCTTTCCCTTTCTTTATTAGCTGTCCCTTTATTCCTCCAGTGACCCAATATTATCATTTCTCTGGTCCATCATCCAGGGTGTCCATCTGAGCACAAACCTGGGCATTCTAAACTTTATCTTATGTGTAAGCTCCTCCAGATTCAGGATCTCTCGAACGACATCTATCCATTGCTGCTGGGTGGGAGGATCACTGTTAAGTCACTTTCTTGGGATTGCCTTATGGACTGATGTCAATAATATGTTCCACAAGTAAATTTGGTCACCTCCCTTCACCTCGAGAGGTAGGATTCCGAGTATTAAATGTTTTGGACCTATGGGCCCCATAATGGAGAACAATGTTTTTAGTCGCTGCATTATTTCTCTCCAGTATTGTCACAATTTTGGACATGACCAAAATATATGCATGTGATCCACCCACATCTCCTGGCAACTGCTCTAGCATGTTGGTGGACAGCTTTCATCCCATTTGTTTTTAACAATCGGGGTGATGAAAAACTTCAGTCTAATTTTCCACTCAAATTCCCTCCATAGAGGGGAGTATGTAATCCTATATATTTGTGTGTAGTTCTTCTCCCACTTTTTATCCGTAATTGGCTCTCCCAACTCCATTTGCCATTTAGATTGGGATTTTATAGCCTGGCTACTTCCATTATCCCTTATAATAATGTAAAGGCTAGAGATGTGGCCTTTCAGTTTCCTTGAGTGTATTATATCTTCTATCACCCTTTGGAGTTCTGATGAGACTTGGGCTTGGGTTTGTCATCCCTGGAGGGCCTGTATGTAGGTTCTGACTTGGAGGTACTGTATCTATAATGGTCTGTCTGTCTAAGGGAGTGTTTTTCTTTAAGTTGGGCAAATGTCATTACCTGCATCCCCTCCAGAAACTGTCCCAGAGTAAAGAGATCCAGCCAGCCTCGCTCATCTCTGAAAGGTAAGATTCTGCACTGCTGGTGAAAGTTTCGATCCCAGGCAAACCATCTCATGGTCCATAGTTCTCTGGTCAATTTATACTTTGACCATAGTCTCTTTAGTACCCATAATGTATCTCTAATGATATATATTAGTGTTATATGGTCCTGGTGTAGCTTTTCTGGCATTGCTGACCTGGCTACTAGAGGCATCCCCTCCATTGAAACTATTTCCAACATCTTCCAGTGCACTGAGTATTCCCTCACCTGCCACAGCAGAGTCCATCCCAATTGAGTCACTAGGTAGTAATCTTCCAGGTTAGGAACCTGCAGCCCACCCCTATTTTTTATTGGTCTGTAAGACTGACATTTTGATTCTAGGTCTCTTATAGTTCCAAATGAATTTGGAGATCACCCCCTGCCAAATCTGGAACTGATTATAGTGATTTTTTATTGGCAGGCACTGAAAGAGGTAAAGAAAACATGGCAATACAGTCATGGCCACTGATTGAATTTTAGAGTACAGTGGCAGGTTCAGCAGTCTCCAAGTCTGAAGGTCCTGTCTAGTCTGTCCTATCAGGGGGTTGAAATTATAAGCAAATAGGTGCAAGAGGTGTTTTGGGACATACACCCCCAAGTACTTTATCTTTGAGGCATTCCATTTCAGAGTGACTATTTGTTCTACCTCATGAGAGGGGTTGTAATTGAATTTAAGTATTTCTCTTTTCTGCTTGTTGAGAGAGTAGCCACAGTAACTACCAAACTTCTCCAAGACTGACCACAAATGAGGTACAGACCTATCCGGATTGGTTATGTACAGTGGAACATCGTCCGCATACAGGGATATTTTGTGTTCCTGTCTCCCCACCACCATTCCCTGTAGTTCTGGGTCCTCCCTCATGGCCTGGGCCAATGGCTCAATGTAGAGGGCAAACAGCAGACGTGACAATGGACATCCCTATCTGGTCCCCCTGTTCAATTTGAATCTCTGTGAAATCCCCCCATTTACCCGGATGCAGGCATGTGGTTTGGCATACTTGGCCTTGATGGCATCCATGAAGGAATCAAGGAATGCCATCCTGTTTAGAACTGTGAACAGGAAGCACCATGCTACCCTGTCAAATGCCTTTTCAGAGTCAAGGCTCATGAGGCACGCAGGGATGCGCTCTCTGTTTACTGTATCTACTATGCTAATAGTATGCCTAACCCCCTCTGGGGCCTGTCTAGTTGCTATAAATCCTGTTTGGTCTGGGTGAACTAGGTTAACTAGGATGGGGTTAAGTCTGGCTGCAATTATTGCCGTGAAAATGTTATTGTCTACGTTAAGGAGGGATATCGGTCTATAAGAGGTGCACTCTTTCAGGTCTTTGCCCTCCTTGGGGATCACAGAAATAGTAGTGTAGTTCCATGAGGGGGGACCTCTCCTCCCTCCCGCCAAATCTGATTGTATATATTTTTAAGTAGGGATATTGTTTCGTTAGGGGAGGTTTTATATAGTTCACTACCGAATCCATCAGGTCCCGGGCATTTGCCAGCCTTAAGATTTTTAATAGTTTGAAGTATCTCAGCCTGTGAAATCGGGGCCTCCAGCATGTGCCTCTGCTGCTCTGAGAGCCTAGGCAATTTCAGCCCCTCTAGAAAGCCCCACATCTCCCCCCTTGGAACAATGAAAAATGTTTAGATTTAAAACAGATGTTTTTGACCAAAACAAAGCAAACCAAAGCCATGGGTTTGTAGAGGATGTCACCCTGAACAAAACCCATGTTTAATTTACAAGAGAACACATCCGTGGGGCAAGCTACAACATTCTGTTTGTGGGGAAAAATGAAAACAATATGGCGGCTCACGAAAGGGGAATTTTTCCTCACAAATGGGAATTTTATAAATCCCCATTCACATGGTGACAAAATCCTTAATCATGAGACCAATCTCCTTTTGCAAAGCATACATATAAATCTAAGACTGAACTGAGCATGTTTAGAATCCGAACATTCAAAATGAAATAACTTTTTAACGGAGTAATATATTTTCACCAAGCCAATGCTGGATCATTATTTGGGCACACTTCTTTCTACCCTGAACTTTCAGACCAAAATTCCAAACGGTGTGGCCACAGCACGATGTGCAAAAATCAACTCAAAATGGGTAAAACAAAAAAGCGAACTCACGTTTGTTGGCACTTCACTGCATGAAAACCATAAATCTAATTGAAATGCAACTTGGCAAATCAGGAGATCTACTATACAAGACCATGCATTCCAAATTTGTGCAAATCCGTTGAACGGTTGCAAAGTTATTGACATGCAAAATTTGGAGTCTAACATTAACTGCCTACTCAACCTTAACTATAGGGGTGTGACTGCACCTATAAATATAGATTATATATATCTATATATATAGATATATATATTTATATATTGCAAAAAACCTTATTAGTGCATTAATTAGGGTTAAACTGGCCAAAGCAAGGAAAAGTGGCATTAGGGTTTCCAACCCTAACACCCCATTCCCCACCCTGCACAGAGCCACAGGTGGGAGTGGTCTGTGTTGGGGTTGTCAACCCTAATGCTCACCCCATTCCATTAGAAAATAAGGAGACATCAGTACAGCATAGGAGAATGGGGTGAGCGTTAGGGTTAATGGCCCCAAGACAGACCCCCCCTCCACCTGTGGGTCTGTGCAGGATGGGAAATCGTATCTTAAGGTCAGAAAACCTAAAGCCACATTTCCTTGCTTTTGTCAGTTTAACCCTAACTGATGAATTAATGAAGTTTTTTGCAGTTTATTTCCTTACTTTTTGAGATAGTATAATCATATCCTTATTTGCCTGTGGGAGTGCAGGGCCCTCCAAGCCCTGCTGCACTCCCATCCCTCCATAGATACTTTTATGTATCTTGCTGTTGATGCACAAGGCCTTCCGGCCACTGAGCTTCCAGTTATAGGACAACACTGACCAAATCATCACCACAGCCATGTTATTACCCTACCTCATGTGCCTGGTGTAGAAAAGCTTCAAATCCCCACCAAAATGTATTTCCATGCAAGTGCAACACTATTCTGCACCACAGGTGGAAAAGCACATTTTGGCCAAAATATGAAAAATGACAGCTGTGACATACATGAGGTCATGTAATAAGAAAGCTATGTTGAAAATGTGGGTTCAAAATATTTTTAATTCCCAAAGTTGCACACATGCATAGCAAAATTGCAACAAATAGTCATAACAGTGCCATTTTTAATTATTTTGACCCCACATTTTCAACATAGCCTTCTTATGACCTCACTACATGTACCTGGTACTGGAAATTTTTAAATCCTCACCAAAACATAATTATGCACAACTGCACACCATTCTGTGCCACAGGTATGAAAACACATTTTGGCCAGGATTTGAAAGATGACAGCTGTGACATACATAGGTGTGATAATAAGAAGGCTATGTTAAAAATATGGCATGAAAATATTTAAAATGTCCAAAGTTATGAGGGTGCGTAGCAAAATTGCAATAAATAGTCATAATGCACCCATATTTTGACATTTTTACCCCCAAATTTTCAACATAGCCTTCTTATGACCCTGCCTCATGAACAATACGACTGTCATTACACAAATCCCACTGGAAAGATGATTTCACCAACCGACTGAGAAATCATCTTTCTGACAGGAGTTGTGCAACAACAGTAATATTGTTCATGAGGTGAGGTCCACAAAAGGCCATGTTGAAAATTTTAGGTCAAAATCTCAAAAAAGGCTGAATTATGCATAAAAGTTGACCCCCCCCCCATTGAAATACATTGAAGTGCATTTACCTCAGTTTCTCATATTGCAGTCGCTGGTTCCAACAGCAAGATATGTCTTTGATTGGGAGAGCGGATCTCAAAACTGGGACCACTACAGGTAAGTGACAGTATGTGGTGGGATCAAGGAGGTGTGGGGAGGTGGGTGCACAGTAGGTGGTCAGTGGGGGTATTGGAGTGATCGATGATGGACCATTTTGTTCAGGTTTTAAAAAGAAAACAGACATTGAGGGACTTTTTTTTTCATTTAACATGTTAAATGACACAGGAGGGTGGGGAAGCCACTGGCCACCAATATTTAAAAACAAAGTGGGTATCAGAGGGTGGGGGTACCACTAGACACCAGGGATAAACCCAGTAAACCAGGAGCATGGCAGGGGAGAAAACATGTGTTATAAACATTAATATATATATATATTTATGCAATAGGTGTGGAACCAAAAGCAATTGTATAAATCCATTTATTTCCACATATGTGGAATAAATCTAACCACCCTAGATTTATCCCACATATGTGGGATAAATGCAAACTGTCAATCAAAGCTTTTTTGTTCACTTTTTTGACAAACAAACGTGAATAACTTTAAAACGAAAAATGATAGCATAGTACTGTGAGCATGAAAAATGTTCAGGACAAAAATATCTACAAAATGAGTGGTGTTTCATTTATAGATACCTTTTAGTTTTTTTTATAATTAGCAAAAACAGCATAAAATCCAATTTTCTTTTCACTTTTCAGACAAACAAATGTAAATAACTTTAAAATGAAAAATGATAGCATGGTAGTGTGAGCATGAAAAATGTTCAGCACAAAAATATCTACGAAATGAGTGGTGTTTCATTCATAGACACCTTTTAGTTTTTTTCATAATTAGCAAAAACAGCATAAAATTCAATTTTCTTTTCACGTTTGACAAACAAATGTGAATCACTTTAAAACAAAAATGATTGCATGGTACTGTGAGCACGAAAATGTTCAGCACAAAAATATCTACAAAATGAGTGGTGTTTCATTAATAAATACCTTTTAGTTTTTTTATAATTAACAAAAAACAGCATAAAATTCCATTTTTGTTTCACTTTTTCATCAAACAAATGTGAATAACTTTAAAACAAAAAAGGTAGCATGATACTGTGACCATGACATTTGTTCAGCAAGAAGTTCTCTACAAAATGAGTGGTGTTTCATTTAATAGCAACCACCTCGCTAGGCGGACATACACTAGGAAAGTTAACCGAAAGTCCCAGAAAGTCCCAGAAATTATCATTTTAAAAAAAGAAGATAAACAGTCAAAACCAAATGTTCCTGCACTGATAAGAAGCATCCCTATTGCATAAATGAAATATACAATGGTGAACTGCCAGATAAATGATTTATCTACACTTGTGCTGTTTGACCTCGGACACCTCACTCGTGGCTTACGCCACTCGTGAAGTTACCCGAGGTCAAACAACACTTGTGTAGATAAATCATTTATCTGACAGTTCACCATTGTATATCCCTTATTTATGCAATAGGTGTGGAACCAAAAGCAGTTGCATAAATCCATTTATTTCCACATTTGTGTGATAAATCTAACCACCCTAGATTTATTCCACATATGTGGGATAAATGCAAACTGTCAATCAAAGCTTTTTTGTTCATTTTTTTGACAAACAAAGGTGAATAACTTTAAAACAAAAAATGATACCATAGTACTGTGAGCACGAAAAATGTTCAGGACAAAAATATCTACAAAATGAGTGGTGTTTCATTTATGGATACCTTTTAGGTTTTTTTTATAATTGGCAAAAAACAGCATAAAATCCAATTTTCTTTTCACTTTTCAGACAAACAAATGTAAATAATTTTAAAATGAAAATCGACAGCATGGTAGTGTGAGCATGAAAAATGTTCAGCACAAAATATCTACAAAATGAGTGGTGTTTCATTCATAGATCCCTTTTAGTTTTTTCATAATTAGCAAAAAACAGCATAAAATCCAATTTTCTTTTCACTTTTTCAACAAACAAATGTGAATCACTTTAAAACTAAAAATGATAGCAAGGTACTATGAGCACAAAAAATGTTTATCACAAAAATATTTACAAAATGAGTGGTGTTTCATTAATAAATACCTTTTAGTTTTTTTATAATTAGCAAAAAACAGCATAAAATTAAATTTTTGTTTCACTTTTTCAACAAACAAATGTGAATAACTTTAAAACAAAAAAGGTAGCATGATACTGTGACCATGACATTTGTTCAGCAAGAAGTTCTCTACAAAATGAGTGGTGTTTCATTTAATAGCAACCACCATGCTAGGCAGACATACACTAGGAAAGTTAACTGAAAGTCTCAGAAAGTCCCAGAAATTATCATTTTAAAAAAAGAAGATAAATAGTCTAAGTCAAATGTTCCTGCACTGATAAGAAGCTTCCATATTGCATAAATGAAATATATAATGGTGAGCAGTCAGATAAATGATTTATCTGCACTTGTGCTGTTTGACCTCAGACACCTCACTTGTGGCTTATGCCACTCATGAAGTTACCCGAAGTCAAACAGCACTTGTGTAGATAAATCATTTATCTGACAGCTCACCATTGCATATCCCATATTTATACATATATATATATTTTTTTTTTCATGGCAAAAAACTCTGTTTTAAGGCATCAGTTAGGGTTGTTCCACAGAGACAAAAGTGAGGAAATTCAGAGTTAGGGTTGCCACCCTTTGCACCCCATGCCCACCCAGCCCCCACCAACAGGCATCGGGGTGTGCATTGGGGTCATCAGCCCTAACTCTCACCCCATTCCATGTTTAAATAAGCTGAGGTGGTGCAGTAGAGGAGAATGGGGAGAGAGTTAGGACCGATCACCCCAATGCACACTCTGATGCATGTTGGTGGTGGCGGGGTGGGTGTGGGGTGCAAGGGGTGGCAACCCTAACATCGAATTTCCTTGCTTTTGTCACTGTGGAACAGCCCTAACTGATGCATTAAACTGAGTTTTTGTCATGAACTTCCCTTCTTTTTGAGAATGTGCACTATAAATAATTAATGGAATGTGGTGGTGGGAGCGTGGGGTCCACCATGTGAATTCTTGTCACTTCACTGTGCAAAAAATGTATGACTGACTGAAATGAAAATTGGTTAATGAAGACATGTACCATACCTCAACATGTATAACAAATGTTATCTGAATCTGTTCAACAGTTGCACAGCGTCACGCCAGGAAAACTGTGTAGGAGTGCCAAAAAGAACATATTTGCCACTTCAATACACAAGAACCATTTATCCGATGGAACCAAAAATTGTTAAAAGAAGACATGTACCATAGCACACCGTATGTCCAGAATTGTGTGTACATCTGTTCAACGGTCACACAGCACCACAACCAAACAACATAACTTGCACAATTCAGCAACCATAAGTGCCAGTGACCCCTACTACCCTACCCCTACCCCCACCCCACCCCCACCAACAGGCATTGGGGTGTGTGCTGGGGTCGCCATGCCTAAGTCTCACCCCATTCTTGTATACTGCACCACCTCAGCTTATTTGCACATGAAATGGGTAAGAGTTAGGTCAACAATCCCAATGAACACCACGATGCCTGTTGGTGGGGTGGGGTAGTAGGGGTGGTAACCCTAACGCTGAATTTCCACACTTTTGTTGGTGTGGAAGCAACCCTAACTGATGCATTAACAAAATTTTTGCAAAGAATATATATATATATATATTTTTTTCACTGCAAAAAGCTTTGTTAATGCACCATTAGGGTTGAAGCCTAAAAAGTAGGGAAATGACATCTTAGAGTTCCCATGCCTAAGACCCCACCTCCACCCTCAACTTACAGCTTGAATACCCCCCACCACCCTCTGCTTCTAACCTAAGGCCCCACCCCATCCTGCATGCAAGACTAGGTGTCAAGGGGTGTGCCCTTGGATTGTAAACCCTAATACTCACCCCATTCTTTTATTCTGTACCCATGTCAGGTTATTAACTGTTGAAATGGGGTGAGCATTAGGGTTCACAACCCCAAGGCACACCCTGACACCTATTCCTGCATTCAGGGTGGAGGTGGAGTCTTAGGGTTGGAAGCCAAGGGTGGGGGTGGGGTGCTCAGGTTGGAAGCCGAGGGTAAAGGTGGGGTCTTAGGCTTGGGAACCCTAAGTTGTCATTTCCCTACTTATTAGGCTTCAGCCCTAATGATGCATTAACAAAGTTTTTTGCAGTGAATTTTCTTACTTTTCAGATACTTATTTGTATTCCTATTAAGTGTAGTATTCATGAGGTGGTATGAAAAATGGCTGTGTTGAAAATTTGGAGTGAAAATATTAAAAATTACACAAGTTACGCATGTGCATAGAACAATTTCAATGAACACTCGTAACTCAGCCAATTTTAGGATTTTATTTCAACCAGATTTTCAACATGGACCTTTTGTGACCACAACCCCTCATGAACACTGGTGCTGTCATTTCATTACATGGTCCCAAAAGGTGATTTCACAGAGCTACTGTGTCATTCTTTGCCACAGGTGTGAAGAAACATTTTGGGCAGGATGTGAAAATGACAGCTCTATTGTTCATGAAGTAGTGTGAAAAAATAGCTCTGCTGAAAATTTGGCATCAAAAGATTGAAAAATGGCAAAATTATGCAAGTGCATAGAATAAATTCAATGGATGCATGTAACCAGGATTTTTAGAAATTTTTTCACCAAATTTTCAACATGGCCTTTGGGGAACCCCCACCTCATGAACAGTGGCACTGGCATTTCATTGATCCATCCCGAAAGTTGATTTCCAACAGTGACCGTGATATTCTGCACCAGAGGTGTGAAAACATGTTTTTGACAGGATGTGAAAAATGACAGCTGTACTGTTCATGATGAGGTGTGAAAAAATGCCAATGTCAAAAATATGGAGTTAAAATATAAAAAATTGGTAAAATTACAAATGCACGTAGAAACTACGCAACAAACATTTGTAGTATAAATATGGCAGCAACGAGGGATGAATCAGATTGGTGATGTATGGGAAGGGGAAAAATTGAAAACATCCACTCAGTGGATCAATATAGAATTCCAAATAATCATATCTTACAATACAACCAACTAAAAAGCTACCTGAATGAGAGAAGGGCTTTAATTAGAATATGTGAAAGACCAATCCTGATGAAAACTATATTAGGCAATTCTGATGGGAAAAAATTAATTTCATCAGTCTATCAGCTTTTGCAAGAAAAAATAGGAGGTGATATTAATACACTTAAGAAGAAGTGGGAAAGGGATTTAGGTTTAGTTCTTTTGAAAGAACTTTGGAAAGAAGTTATAGATGCCTATCTGTAAAGTCTCATCAATTAGAATGCAGCAGATTCAAATGAACAGTGTACATAGGATCTATTATACACCAAAAACATTTTATCAATTTAATGCTACTATGTTGGACAAGTGCCCAAGATGTACAACTACAACTTTGGTTCACCTCTTGGGCTCTTGCCCATATTTTTCTAATTACTGGTCAAAAACTAAGAAGGTTTGTAAGATGACTTTTAATAAACATTTTAAGTTAAGCCCATTAATGAAATTATTGGGGATTTATCCCAATATAAAAATGTTAGATGAATCACAAAATAAGTTATTAACATTATTTTCTATAGTAGCAAAAAACTTTCTTAATGAAATGGAAAGACTCTGATCCTCTGATATTCAGAATCTGGTTAAATCTAATGATAGACATTTCCAAGATGGAACAGATATGGTATAGGAAAAAAGGGAAAGTATGTGGTGTTCAAAAAATATGGGCACCATTCCTCAGGGCAATTGATAGGATCACTGTCTAGTTGGACAGAAGATTTTGAATATATTTATTATATTTTTTCTAATGGTTATTGGTGGTATGCGTAGTTCCTGGATCCCCCTCCTTAGTAAGTATGGTGATGGAAATGCTGAGACTTCATCAGAGGCTAGTCCAATGAAGGAAAGAAGACTTGTGCTTTGTGTCTGAACTAGGGGGAAAAAAGAAGAAAAAAAGGAAATACTGGGAAATAAAAACTTAAATAACTTTTGAACAGATTAATATTTTTTCACCAAACCTTCAAAAGGCACATCTGTGCCCCCAAAGGCTTTCTACCCTGAAATTTTCAGACAACACCATTTCGGAGAAACAGCTGTAGAAAAAAAGTCAACAAAGTGGTAAATTTAGTATTTTTCATGCTCTGTATAGCAAAAACACAAATTCACAGAAATTTTGGCACATCCAGAGCCCTGCACATAGAGAGTAGGCATGCCATATTTGTACAAATCCATTGCATGGTTCCAAAGTTATTAAGGTTCAAGGATTTAGGGTTTGACATAAAAGTTTGCACTCAGTCCTAACTATACTAGCACTACTGTGCCTATAGTATATATACAAATACTGGCCCAGTAGGGACAGTAGAATTAGGGTTGCACAGCCACTTTTATGTTAAACTGAAAATTTTGCACTTTAATAACTTTGCAACCGTTTGTCCGCTTTGCATGCTCGATGTGGTATTATAGATCTCTGGAACTGGAAAGTTTCATTGTGGTCGGATTTTCAGTTGTGAAGCTGTGGAGCATGGAAAAATGTGAAAAAGCCTCAACTTGTTTGAATGTTTTGCTCATCTCTACAGCCCAAATGGTTTGTCTGTCTTTTCTGAAAGGTACAGGGTATATGGGGACTGGGTCAAGGAGGTGCCTTTTGAAGGTTTGGTGAATAAATATTAATCCATTCAAAAGTTATTAAACTATTAGCCTATGAGAAAATATATGGGCACCACAAAAGCTTTTAAAAGCTTTTGTGAAAGCAAAATTTGCTTTAGAGCTGTGTTTTTTGGTTTCGAGCTGCCGCCATATTTTTTTCAGTTAGCGGTAGACAAAAATGGTTGTAGTTCAAATATGGCTGTCCCTATGTAAACACTGATGGCTGTGTTTACCTATTTGGGGCCTTAGGAATGCATTGGGGGCATCAGATTTTCAATCTGACCCACATAAATGCCTTTTCCACTATTGAGACCCCAGTAGTGTCGCAAATTGTGAAAGATATGGATGTGACACTTTCGTGAAAGCCTTTGCCAACGGGGTGCAGAACTCTGCCTGAAGCATGTATAAATCCTGTGGCACTGGGAGCTCTAGGTGCCAAAAGTGTGTGTGTGTGTGTGTGTGTGTGTGTGTGTGTATATATATATATATATATATATTTTTTCTTTACCTGTTAAAAAAACTGTCCCCTGACATCTTTTAGCTTTGATGCAGAATCCTGCATTGGAATTTTTGATGCAGGATCCTACATCAAACTTCTATCATCCTACCAACAGCAGGGTGCCCAATTCCCATGTCGGTTGCATGCCTCCCCCACTCCCACACACTTATGTGGCACACTGGAAGCCCACCCCAGTGTGCCCAGAATCATTTTCTATTTTCATCTTTCCAACACTGGGATGCCCACTCCTGGTGTTGGATACCCCCCAACCCTCAAGCCCACTTTCTTTACCAATAGGGTAGCCCAATCCCCCTGTCAGCAGCATGTATCCCCCCCAAAAAAGCCTCATGTGGCACACTGTGAACCCACCCCAGTGTGCCAAAAAGCATATATTTTTTTTAGCTGTTAAATGAAGAAAACTGTCCCCCAATGTCTTTTTTTTCTGTAAAAAGAAACGGTCCCTCATCATCCCCCAGTCTGCCCTCCCAATCCCCACCCTCCCACTGTGCACCCACCTCCCTGCACCCTCTTACCATACTTACCTCTGAGATTGGAAGCAGTGTTCGTCTCTGGTCGGGGACATGTCTGCACTCTTCAAAGTCGACCTGCGATCTGAGGAAACAAGGTAAACCGTATAATGGGAGTCAAAGGAGGGGTTCAACTTATGTTGATATCTAAGCCAATTTTAGGAATTTTGGCCCAACATTTTCAATGTGGGGTTCTTGGGACACCACCTCATGAACACTGTCACTATCTCTTTGTTACTCGGTCGCAAAAAGGTGATTTCACAGTCACTGTGTGGAATCACCTTTTGGGACCAATTCACAAAATGACAGTGCCACCATTCATGAAATGGGGTCCCAAAAAGCCCATGTAGAAAACTTGGTGCAAAAGTTCCAAAAAATGACTGTGTTACGAGCATGTGTTGAGTAGTTTCTATACATGCTCAAAACTTCACCACTTTTTTAATAATTTCACTCCAGATTTTCAACATTGCCATTTTTTAACACCTCCTTATGAACAGTACAGCTGTCATTTTTCACATCCTGCCCTAAATGTGTTTTCACACCTATGATGCAGAATGTCGCGGTCACTATGCAAAATCAACTTTTGTGATGGATTAACAAAATCACAGTGCCACTGTTCACGAGGAGAAGTCCCAAAAAGCCCATGTTGAAAATGTGGTGAACAAAATCCAAAAAAATGACTGTGTTACGAGCGTGCATTTTGCATTTTCTACACATGCTTGTAGCTTCGCAAATTTTTCATATTTTCAGTCCAGATTTTCAACATTGAAATTTTTTCACATGCAGTAATGTCATGCAGTAAATCTATCACACTGCACTTCATCCTGGTGGGCTTCACTGTGTGTGTGTGTGTGTGTGTGTGTGTGTGTGTGTGTGTATGCATGTATGTATATATGTGTTTGTGTGTATATATATATATATATATATATATTCATGGAAAAAAAATCCATTTAATGAATCAGTTAGGGTTGTTCCACAGTGACAAAAGTGAGGAAATTTAATGTTAGGGTTCCCACCCCCTTGCACCCCACCCCAACAACAGGCATGGGGTGTGCGTTGAGGTCTTCGGTCATAACTCTCACCCCATCCCATGTGTAAACAAGCTGAGGTGGTGCAGTATAGGAGAATGGAGTGAGAGTAAGGACCGACAACCTCAATGCACCCCCTGATGCCTGTTGGTGGGTGTGGGGTGGTGGTAAAGGGGTGGAACCCTAACATCAAATTTCCTCGCCTTTGTAGCTGTGGAACAACCCTAACTGATGCATTAAATGGTGTTTTTTGCCATGAATTTCCCTTCTTTTTGAGAATGTGCACTATAAATAGTGAAGTAACGGCAACAGAAATGCAAATGCCAACACACATGGTGACGCAAACGTAAAGGATAACGCAAACGGTAATAGAAATGCAAGCACAAATGTTTATGAAAACAGAAATGCAAATGCAAGCGTGTACGGAAACGCAAACCATAACGCGCACAGTTATGGTAATGCAATTGGAAATGCACACACTTACCGTAACAGCAATGATGTCGCCAAAGGAAACACAAACAGAAATGTAAATGGAAGCATGTACACAAACGCAAATGGAAATGCACACGGTGATGCAAAAGGAAATGCAAACAAAAACAGTAATGGAAACGCAAATGTTAACCATAACACAAACGCAAGTGCAAACGAAAATGCAAAGGGTAACGCACATGGTGGCGTAGATGGGAACACTAATGCAGATGGTAACAGAAATGCAAGTGTAAATGTTAAGTGTAACAGTAACAAAAACGCACATCCTTTTTTTCCCCCAAAAGCTGCATAGAGAAACACAGTGAATAGAAAGAGTGTCTGCAAAATAATGGGCCTCGGAGCAGAAAATGGGCACTTGGAATACTAAATTGCTTATATCTCAGGAACCGTACCATGTAGAAAAAAAATTAAAATGTCATATAATTTTATGACTTTCCTGGCTAGTTTTGCACTTAGACCCCTAGTGGGGGGGGGGGGGAGCTAAGCATTTTATGCCAAAAAGTCTGTACCTCAAAGCGTTTCCTATGGGAGAAATAGTCAACTTCAAAGTACCATAACTTTGCAGCCCTGTAATGTTTTGTTACCAAACTACCAAAAGCCACATCTGTGGGATCATGGCTTTCTTCCCTCCAAATTTCAGCCCAAAAGACCAAACCGTTCATTTGCAGCAGGATGGCAAAGATTTCCTATTGTTTTGGGCATAGTGTCGCAAAGTAGTGTCGCAAATCATGACACTTTTGCAAACAAAAATAGCAAAAGTGTCAAATATTCGACACTACTTTGCAACACTACTGTTTACAAAAATTTCAAAAATATATTTCTGGGGTGTTTAACCCCCCAAAAAAGATATGGCTAGCATCCTCAGGGCTCAACTAGGTGAACACAAAAAGAATTGTGTCCCTAGAGGGTCCCAAATTTAAATGCCAAGCATTTCTGTGACCAGTAACTGAAAAAACAAAATGGCTGACTCACAACACTACAGGGGTCATTTGCAACACTAAAAACTGCATTTGCAACACTGTTGAATAGTTTGTTAACTTTTCTCATTGACTATAATGGGAAACTTGTTTTTTGAATAACTTTTTAACCCTTTAATATTGCTTCACAAAATCTTCCAAAGGCACATCGGGGACCCTGGCTGCATGTTCCCTGAAGGTTTCGGACCAGTCACGCAAACCGTGTGGCCTGTAGGTGTGAGCAAAGAATGCGCAAAAAAGCATAAATGTGACTTTTTATTGCACATTATAGCTCCGCAACCGTATATTCGACCATTACAAAGCTTGGCAGATCCAGAGATCTATGGTACCACTCCGTGCCTGCCAAATGTCAGGCAAATCCGTCATACGGTGGCAAAGTTATTAAGCTGCACAATTTCACACTTTGAGCTTAAATGGGGTACTCAACCCTAACTATAGTGGCACTACCATGCACTATAATATATATATATATATATATATATATATATATATATATATATATATATATATATATAATATATATATATATATATATATATATATATACATATATATATATATATATATATATACTGGCATGACACGCCAGTATAGTTAGGGTGAAACTGCCCTTCTATGTTAAGTCCAAGCTTTGAACCTTAATAACTTTGGAGCCATTCAATGGATTTGCATGAACACTGGCATGCATAACCTCTAGGGGTAGGTCTTATGACCCGCCAAATTTCTTGGGAATCCTTCAAGGTGTTTCAGAGATATAAAGTGCTGAAATAAAACAGAAAAATCTGGATTGTTTGACATTTATTTTTACAGCAGGATCTCAAAAACGGCTTTATGCTGTGGGCTGAAATTTTCAGGGTAGAAAGCCTTTGGGTCACACATGTGCCTTTTGAAGATTTAGTGGAAAAATATTTATCTGTTCAAAAGTTACACATTTTTTTATTTTCTCATTATTTTCTATGGGAAAATTTAAATGTCAGGCATGCTGGCCTTACCTCTACATTCTCTCACCCCCAACCCCTATCCCCTCAGTCCAAAGTATGGAATTCTTACTCCATTCTCCTTCTCCTGCTCCCCCTTCTTATAGCTGACAATGCTGAACTCAACCCTGGTCCAGCCCTCCTCCACCCCCCCCCCCCACTTAAAGGCCTCAGGTGTTTCCACTTCAATGCCAGAAGTCTTCTCTCCAAACTAGACTATGTTAAAGTTTGGGTCTCCCAGCACTCCCCGACCTTTTATGCATCACTGAAACCTGGCTATCCTCCAGGGTACCAGATGCTAGCTTAGTGCTCCCTGATTTCCACCTCCACTGCCAGGACCATGGCAAGCATGGTGATGATGTCCTCCTCTATGTCTGTCAGTCCCTCTCATGCTCCATCTCCCTCAGCGAATCTCTTACCTCCTCCCACAAACTCCTTCTGGCAAGGATATCTCTCCATTCCTCTCTCCCTATCTTTGTTGATGTTGCCTATGCTTCTTCCAAGATCTATGCCTTTTCCAAGATCTCTCTGTCTTCTCTTGCTGACTCCCTCTTCTTTCTCGCCTCCCATGCCTCCACTGGTGAGCTTATCCTCCTCAGGGATTTCAGCGTAGACTGTCTCTCTCTCTTGCCTCTAAGCCCACGTGGCACAAGATTGACTCCCTGAACTTCACACAGCTTATTTCCAAGCCAACCTATCTCAATGTGCACTCTAATAACCACTCACTCCTGGATTGGGCGCTCTCCTCCCATCCCCACTGCATCATCTCCACAGGCAACCACTGCCTCACCTACTGCATTAGAGAAGTGCCCCTTCCTCTCTCTGTCCCTAAACACATCTGGTACAGGCCTCTCAAGTCCATTGACACTGACACTCTTCTGAATGCCCTTGGTACCTCAGATTGGTCTCTGTTTTACTCAACCACTGACATTAACCTAGCCCTCTCCCTCTTCACTGCCATTTTTAACAAAGCCTGGGACACACTTGCTCCCCTCAAAAAGGCCAGGGTTAAATGCTCCCACCACCCCTGGATAACAACTGACCTTACTGGGTTGTGCTAGTCCTGGGACCTTGCATGGTCTTGCTTCAGATCTTTCCAGTCCCTGTCCAGCCTCCAGCACTGCAAGGCTCTCAGGAATGCCTGTACTAAGGCTGTTCACTCTGCAAAGGCACTCTACTTAAAGATGAATCTACACTCTAATCTAAACTCTCCTCTAATGTTTTGGAAGGTTATCCTTTACCTTCTTGATCCCCCTGCCCAGTACTCCCCCCGGCCCTCCAGGTGGATGGCTCTCTGGTCTCTGACCCATCCTCTGTCACTGATCATTTTAACAAATTCTTCTTAATTTGTGTCCTACCTTACTATACCCCCCCTCTGATTCCTCTGTTTCTGACTCACCCAATTCTGCTGAAGACTTCCACTTCTCCCTCCCATCTCTGCCATGAAGTCCTCCTTGCCTTTTCATCCCTTAATGCCTCCAAGTCTAGCCCTGATGGCTTGGACTGCAAACTCCTTCAACTCTCAGCACCTGCTATTACCCTCCCTCTCTCTCACTTCTTGAACCTCTCTTTTTCCCTCTGTACTATCCCATAGGCCTGGAAAATTGCCAGGGTTCCTCCCTTGCACAAAGGGCCTTTTCCAGTCACCCTTACTCTCTTGGTAACTGCCAGCCAATCTCTCTTCTCCCCTGCCTTGCCAGGCTTCAAGAATCCATTTTCTGCTCTAGGCTTGCAGACTTTCTTTCCTCTTTGAACTTTCTCTCCCTGTTCCAGTCTGAATTCAGAGAAAAAAACACTCCACCATCACATCCTGCTATGTGAAACTGATTCAGTCCTCACCAGAATGGATCAAGGACACATCAGTACTGCCATCTTCATTTACCTCACCAAAGCTTTTGATTCTGTATAATACCCCTTCCTACTGGACAAGCTGTAATCAGATGGCCTTTCTGCTTGCACCATGACATGGTTTCACTCCTTCCTATCTGACCTCCTCCAGTCAGTTCAGGTGGGTAGGGTTACAGTATGTCCCCATACGTGCAGGGGTCCCACAGGACTTTATCCTGGATCAGGTCCTATTTTCAATTTTCTTAAATGATCTCCCCTCTGCTTGTGTCTCCTCTCACATCCATATGTACATGGACAACACTATCATCTTCACCTCTAGCCCATCAAGCACTGATGTCCAGGTCCCACTTCAGCATGACTTCCATAACGTGTTGCACTGGTTCCAAGCCAATCAGCTCAGGTAAACACCAGGAAGACAGTGACCAGCTAGGCTAGTGCCTATCTGCGTCCTCTCTACATTGGATGGCACCCAACTTGAATGCATCCTTGCCTTAAAGTACCTGGGGGTTTGTCTCAACAGTAGACTCAACTTTTTTGCCCATTCTGATGCCATTCACATTAAACTTTGCTCAAACTCGATGCCCTATATCATAACAAGGACAGCCTTCCCCTCCAGGTCCGATATCCACAATGATATCCCCCAATTTTTGACTATGCTGATGTAGTCTATGATACTGCTCCCTCGTCCTCACTTTCCAGATTGGACACCCTCTGCAATGCCTTCTGTCATTTCATCTCTAACGCTCCTTTCAGCATGCATCACTGCTCCCTCTATTCCTTCCTGTCCATCCTTCCCCTTCCCCTACATTTCCAGTCCCACTGCACCTCTATCATTGCTAAATACTGGTTTAGCTCACTTACATCTTATCTCTCTTCTCCCTTACTCTCTTCTCATCCTACTCCCTATGCTCTAGGGATTATCATATTTTCTCCATTCCCCTAGCACACTTGAGGGCCAGGCAGTCCACCATCTCCTATTCCCTCTTGGTGGGTTTGTGCATATAGCGACAGGATGTCGCTACATGTATGTGCTAGGGGAGTGAGCACGCTCAATGAGGGGTGGGAAGGAGGGGAAGGAAGGTTTTTCAGGGATGGTGCCACAGTGAGCTGCTGAGCTGAACCCGTGGTGTGGTAGGTAGGTTCGGGTCCAGGCACAGTTTACGTTTTTGATAGCCCGGCCCAATTTTCTTATTCACGGTTTGCCCCACATGCACCCCTGGATTTGAGAATCCCATAGTAGGGGGGTGTGGGGCAGAGCCCCCTTACATTTTAAAATTGTGTCCCCGTGTATCGGGGGAGCACATTTACCCGAAATAGATTTTTGGCGATGTGACGGTGCCGTAATAGTGATCACCTTTCAGAGGGTGCCATTATGACATGGAACCCCCTGGTCTACCAGTTTTTCCCTGAAACTCTATTCTGCGCTTAGTGAAAGGGGTTGTTACCTACCATTTCCTGACTCTGTTCTGTATTATATTTTGTACCTTTATAGTATATGCACATCTGACAATATTTTTGCTCTTCATATCAATACTTCCTTCTCCTCTCCTCCTGGGTTGTACCTGGAAATAAGCCTTGACTCAGTGTGCCTTTTTCAGTTACCACATTTTAAATAAATAAAACCAATTTATGTAAATAAATAAATAAAGTCTGGGTGGCAATTTCCTGAGACTTGAGAAGTTTTTGTGATGAACACTTATCTGGCCTCCGAAATATGGAAACATCACCCCGCTGAAAGAAGCACTCCAGGAGGTAGCACACAATTACCTTTAAGGCTTCAGCAGCCTGCTCTGCTCCCTGGATGTGTAGCTTGTGAGGTGACTGAGACGTGTACTAGGAAGTGGGTCCCATGGCCTAAATAGGGACAGCAAAACAAAGGAACAAAAATGAGTATGCAGCGGGAGCCTGGCTGTGCATAGGAGTAGGCCACAACTGTAGTGCGCATGGGCGGACTGAGGTTAGGGACCATCCCAGTGCACATGCGCAGACTAGACACCAACTAGAAGCCATCTGTATGTGGGAACAATAGGCCTGAGGCCTTCAGAAGAACACCAAGTCAGTACAGGCTTTAAAGATCACTGAGTAGCTAACAAATGCTGCCAGAAACAATCATTAGCTCATTGACACACTAACACACAGTATCGCTCTCACGTACAACAAAGAATGTTTGGAATTTTATTCTGAAAGACAAGGGGCTTGTACCAAGGGTGTGTCTTTCAAAGGTTTTGTGAGAAAATATTAATCAGCTCTAGGGTTATAATGTTTTGAAATTTGTCTGCTGTGCATGCTCAGTAGGATAATTCTAGAATGCAACCCAAAAATTATTTTGCTAGCCATTTTTAGGTCACAATTAATTGTGTTTAGATAGCCACCATCTTGTTTTTTTTTTTAAATAAAAAAGTTTGAAAATGGCTGGCCCGTCAGAGCAGCGGTAGTGCTACCTCTCGTAATCCCAGTGATCCAGGTTTGAGAAACGTGCTCGGGTCATCGAGGGCTGGCCAGGGGGAGGAAGCTTGAGCTTCCCAATGGACACTCTCCTCCTCCAGGGCAGCTGGGCTCCAAGCTCCACTGCAATACTGCCACCTAGAGTTCACAGGTGGCAGCACAGTAAGAGAAGAAGGTGGGAGGGATGCCATGGATGTCAGTGTGTGGACATGCATACAGTGTGCACGGATGCCCCTTGATGTCAGAAAACACAATGTCCCTGTGCGAGTAAAAACAGGGGAAGAAACATCACTGCAGCCCCCAGCACCTCCATAATGATGACCGCCCCATCTACCCATGCTGCCTTGCTTCCAGCAGTGCCATAGCACCACCTTAAGCAGCACAATATCTCGGGGACCCACACCACCACCACAACCCTTCCTGGGGGTGAAGCCATGGCTCCATGAAGGCCCAGGACTGGAGGCTGGAGGGGATCAGGAGGTGCCTGGGATCCCTGAGGGATTATTGGAGGAGTTGAAAGGGTAGCAGAGGGGGACATGTCAAGTAAATGAAAGGTTTGGAAAATACATAAAAACAATTATTTTTGTTTTTTCAAGAAACAAACTCCTAAACCTAGGCAAACATGGCCCATTTAGCTGACTTCTGGCGTTTGTATTATTAAGCTCAGCTCAGGAATATTGTTTCTGGGCATCCCAAAAAGCCTGGGTGCCCAGCTTTAGCAAGGGGAATGGCTTCTTGGATGTGAGCCAAGATGAGAATTCATTGGTCACCTATAAAGTGCTGCAACCAAAACATTTTTGGTTTGCACTCCAGAGGTGTTGCTAGCCAGAGATATTTTGGGGGGCTCTGGCCCCAAAACAGTAGTCCAGAGGCACCCAGAAGCTATTAAAATGTTGGTGTTCTCTGGTGGAAAATAACAAATTTCTGGTACTTTTTCCTTGTTTCTCCCTACCTCTGTAACAGTATAATCCCACACAGTAGCAACTTTCCTCATTCCCTCCCCCAGCAAACTCAGCACCACAACCATTTTAGAGACTGCCATACACAGAGTAGGATAGTCTGACCCAGATACCAGGAAATTTCCAGGCAGAACCCCTCCCCCCTTGGGTACCTGACCACCTTCCGAATTTTGCATTTGTCATCTATTTTCTAACTAAATGGGGAAGTCTGGGCACTGCAAGTAATTTTATGATGCAAAGATAGAGGTAATGTATTATATGTAAGTGAAATACTGATAAGAATGTGAAACCTTGGGCCCTCCCTTGTTGATTTTCCAGGTGGGCTCCTGCATCAAATTTTCAGGTGGGCCCCCGTAACCCAGTTCAACCTAGGTACAGCATTATCTGAGCACTACTCAGGGGACACGAATAATAAGCAGTCATCATGCTGGTTGCTGCACATTTTTAGACAGCTTCTGCTTCTCTTCACCTCACAGTGTAGTCCCACATAGTAGCTGCTGTCCTAATTCACACACACATACATATACACACACACACACACACACACACACACACACACACACACACACACACACACAGCCTGCAACCATTTTTGGAGCTTCCATAACTCGACACAAATATTTAATCCCCTCCAAGCAGCCTGACTACTTACTGGTCCAGTAGAGTTCACTATAACTTTGAGGCCTGACTATTCTTCCAGTGTCTGACTAGCCTGATAGTGTTCATTGACTGGGTAACATGGGAACTGGATAGGGGCCATGCTGTGGATCTGCTCTACTTTGACTTCAACAAGACTTTCAACTTGGTGCTACATAGACGCTTGCTGAAGAAGATGGAGGATCTGCGTGTGGCTATGGCCATAGTAAACTGGGTTGGTAACTAGCTAAAGGGGAGGCAACAGCAGGTGGTGGTCAATGAGGTTAAATTAGGAGGGACAGATGTAACAAGCATGGGTACCACAGAGATCTGTCCTCTTCAACATGCTCATCAGCAATATTGGTGAGGGCATCTGAGGCAGGATGTGTTTCTTTGCTGATGACACTAAACTCTCTGGGAGAGTGGATAGGGACGAGGGAATACAAGACATGCAGAGAGACTTGCAAAAGCTAGAGGGGTGGTCAAGGGATTGGCAGCTAAAGTTCAATGCCAAAAAAAGTTAAGGTTATGCACCTGGGTAACAAAAAGCCCAGGACAGAGTGCTGGATGGGAGAGGCAAGACTCGGTACCAAAGCTGAGGAACGAGACTTCGGCATTATCATCAGTGACTCTCTAATGAAATCAAATCAGTGCAGCGAGGCAAACAGGATGCTAGGATGTATTGGGAGGGTGCTGACAGCAAAAGGAGTAACACTATCCATGTATAGATCCTGCGCCTGTAGTACTGCCCAGTTCTGGAGACCTCACCTCAGGAAGGATAGGGGCAGGCTGGAAATAGTGTAGTCCTGGGTAACAAAAATGATTCAGGGCCAACAGGGCAAGTCCTATGAGGAGTACTTCAGGGCAATGAACATGTACTCTCTGGAGACCAGCAGGGAGAGGGGAGATATGATACAGACCTTCAAATTCCTAAAAGTAATTAACAGGGTGAACTTCGGATAACTATTTTACTTGAATACCAGCTCACAGTCACCTGGCCATGAGTGGTAGCTCACAGCGGGGGACATTCAGGAAGGATGTGAAAGAGTACTATTTTACAGAAAGGGTGGTGGAGCTGTGGAATAGTCTACCTGATGAGGTGGTGAGAGTGAAACTGTTAATGGTTTTAAGCACTGCTGGGACAGAAGGAAGGTTATAGTGGTTGCTGGAGGCATCAGGGACAGGGAGAGACAGAGCTAAGATCCTGGGGAATATTAGGTCCCAGGATATATAGGAAACCTGGGCAGACTGGATAGACTTGTCTTTTTCTGCTGTCATTTTTCTCTTTCTATCAGCCCATACAACTGCATTAATAAGTGGTTTAGTGATGAAAACATTTTCGTATGGAGAATTAGATTGTAAAACCATTGCCTAGTTGTTTTCTGATTCAAATCTCTGCTCCACAATGGAACAAAATGTCAAATGTAGGAGGACAGAAGACAATTTGTAATGCAAAATCAGGGACAGATAAGGTATGCCATGCAGGGTCCTATGTCAGCATGTCCACTAATCTGGCAGTGCTGTCCTATAGATGGAGTTAACCAATATCGCCTGCATACCTATGGCATCCTAGCTCAAAGGTATATCAGCCCCACCATTGGACTTAATTTATCACATACTGGACCTCACGAGGTCCAGGGGTGTGTGAAACAAGACTTAATCCTAGGTCTCCCAACCACACGGTGGTGCAGTGTGCCACCAGCACCAGGTTGGAGAAGAACGATTAATTTATTTGGGCCATTTTGTTGGGGTTGAGCATGACTGGTGCTCTGCAATTTTCATTCCAAAGTCTGTCAAGGAACAATAAAGGTCGCTCAGCACCTGGGGTTAAACTGGACAGGAGCTCCCAGGAACTCAGTTCCACCACCTCTGTCATTTTTCACCATTGAGTAATGTAGGAGAGTTCACCACCAAAAAATGACAGTTCCTCCACCTAGAAATCTAGATGGGAGAGTTTCCCCACCTAAACATTTCCAATTTAACCACTGCTCAGCACACACACAATCCCAGCGCCAACTTCAATTAAAGTTCTGCATTTATATTTTATTTCAATTAACACTTGTGTGAAATGGTGATTGGGCAGATCAGGCCTTGCATCCGTACAGCCACTCAACCATATTTCAAATGGAAGCCAGAGGCAAAATGCCATTGCATAGCTGCAGGGGTTTCTATGCGCTCTCCCTCAGTGCTATTTTGCACAAAGTTAATTGAAATAAAAGTATGTGCGGCACTTTCATTGAAGCTGACTCCAGGATTTAATCTGCGGGTGCTGACTGACACTTTCTCATGCCTGGTTGGTTGCAGCATTTGGGGTCTGAGCACTGTGGGTCTGGTGGATGCAGACTCAGTTTACAAAATCACTTCATTAAGGCATGGAGTTTCATTTCCTTGATTATATCCACACCCCTCTGCATCTTCTACCTTCGGTGAGATCTTGTAGCCCCATATAGATTGACACCCCCCTCTACCATTACACACTGGCCTAATAGTGAGGGGAGCATGGCATCTTTACCTGCTGGGGCAGGATGCACTAACTCAAGCTGTGACATCTAATTTACTGTACAAACAATCACAAGACACATTCTGAAACAACCGGAAATAGCTGAAAACCTAAAGCAGCCCTTTTTAGAGAGGAACACTTTTAATTATGGAGTCCCTAATAGCCAAGCCTGGGGAATGCAGAACAGTTGCGGATTGGGGAGTAGCAGAAGTTTAAAACAAAAAAAAGCAGGGTTGTGCAAGGCAAGGTTCAGGGACCCAACAAAATACTTGGGGCCTGAGCCCCGGAGACCCAGCCTTAAAAACACCCCTGTTGCACTCAAAGGAGACGGGGAAACAAAATGCTGTATTTAAAAAGATCTGTGCAATGATAAGTTGTTAGGGTTCCATGTCATAACAGCGAATTTAAATAGCCTGTGGCTGCCTGTGTGGTCTTGTGAAAAAACTAATGCCACATTCCTCTACTTTTGTCGTGTTAAGTTGAACCCTAACTGGTGCATTAATGTAGGTTTTTTTGCAATGCTGCAGTGCAGCTCCATGACATCCACTGTTCCAGGATTTCAATTCAGGCAAGAACTTTAATGTTTTGTATTTTCAGAAGGAGACTTTTTTTTTAATTTACTTTAAAGTTTAATTTCACTTGAATGGTAGTCCACACTAGTGTGACGCAGAGAAATGTCAATCTAGAAGAAGAAAACAACAGATTTTATTTGTACAGGGGATGTGTGTAGAGGAAGTAAAACTGCTTAAAGTCCCCAGGGCACCATAATGGAGAACATTTCAATGTGGTTTGCCTAACCAGCGTAACATGGCTAGAGCTAACGTCAGTAAAGTGGGGGGAAGGGGAATCTGTGAATCAAAGTGAATAATGGGGAGGTGGGAATAATACAGATAACAAAATGGTTTACAGCTAACAGGAATCACAGCCTTGTTTAGATGTACTTTTTTCTGTAATGTTTGCATTGTCTTTATTGAGCTGTAATTTGTCTTTAGCTTTTCAGTACAAGAAGTTCCCAATACAAAGCATAAAGCAAAAGCAGCAATATAGAGATCTCGATTCCTGACATTGTAACTTTACTTCCACAGAAACACACAAAAACAGATGTGAAAATAATGTTGCATGGTTAATAAGGTTCCCCATGTCAGAATGGGAACTTTTAAGGATGTCAGATTATCATTACAAGTCAGAAACAATATAGGTACATTTTCACACTACCCATGCCATATTTCTTTTTTTTTTAAACCAATTATTTTACCAGGTGAGACACACTAAGCTGAAAGCCTATTTGCATGTGCAACCTGGGAGCATGAGAAAGTTAAGTGACTTGCTCAGGGTCACACAGTATGCAAGTAGGGGCTGTGGGATTCAAACCCAGGTCTCCAGATTTGCAGCGCAGAGCCTTAAACCACTGCGCCATACTGCCTCATTTCTGCAATGGACAAACTTCTGGATGGGCATACAGCATCATTTCGTGTCCAGGTTGACTCTGGAAAAACAATGCTGTTTGACTGACAAGGAATCAGCAGGACATCGGGGTTACTGAAAGTTTGCACCATGACAGGAAGCGGAGCTGGTTTTAACTATGAATACATTTTTTTTTCTACTTTTTAAGTGCTATAGCACTCAAATGGTCATTGAGGTGCAGGTCAGTGTGTGAGGTGTACGGATAGCTTGTGCCAGTCTCAGTGTTTTTAATGATGTGGCTACAGTGGAAATAAATGCCGTTGATGCACCTGGAATGTATATAAATGATTTATTTACACTGCAAATACATCATCACTGCAAAAAAGCTCATTTATTTTCAGATTTATATTTGCTTCCCCATGATGTAGATATATATATATTTCTATATAGGTATTTATTCTTCTGCTGCCAACCTGCTCCATTCAGCTTGGCATCTCTCCAGCCCCAACACCCATCATCCCTTGGACTCACCACTCACCACTCCAAATCTCCTACAACTTATGCCCCAAGGTAGGGATTAGGGGGTTCTTCAAGCCCTCTCACAGCAGGATCCACTCGGAGGGTGCCCCGTTGACGGTGCAGTACTTAGGAGGAAGACCCACTTCATACTGCTGAGGCTTGGGGGTTTCTGCTGCATTTTCTCTCTGGTCCGCCCTCAGGACACCACAAATCAGATGAACTGTGCATAGGCATACTGTGTGTGTATATGCTTTAACAAGCAATGTCCCACACCCTGTTCAAGTGCCTCCTATTTCAGTTCCACTTGTGGATTCCCAAGCGGCAATCGTGCCACAGAGCTCATCTCCTCCCCTCCCCAAGGGAGGAGAGAGTCTTATGGATGCTCAGTCTTTCACTCTCCAGCTGGCCCCCCCAATAACTCAGGCTTGATTCCTAACCCAGACTGCCGGCACAGCAAGGAGTGGTGCTACTTCTACACCATTGGTCTGGCCACTCAGAAACAATATGAAGGAATTAAGATACTGCAGGGAAAAGTCCTTACAACATAGCTTCACTTATTCAACAACCTTATAACTGGATTTCTCTATGTAAAATTACTGTTTTCTAGGAATTTCAGATGACTGAGACTGTCACTGTACTCATGTTCCCTTTACGTGACTTGGCTATATCAGCTTACCGTACTTATTGGGTTGACTGCTGTACAAATTTTCTAAAACTGTTGCATGCCTTCCTCCTTAGCACTGATGACCAAATGACTAACAGACTGACTGACAGACAGGCATGATTAGATGGTCCACAAGCATGAATATAAATCTAGGTAAAAACAAGCATTTGTCAATGCTGAATGTTTGCTTGCATGGTATATGTGTCAGGGATGCGCAGTGAAGTGAATAATTAATTTAAAAAGTAGGCATAGAAGCAGTGGTAAAATGATTTGTGAAAAGTAAAAATTTACTTGAGATAAATGTGGAAAGTGTCCAATACATCTGTGGCATAATAAGTGAAACTTTTATTTGTAGCAAGGATTCACACATTATGAATCCATGCCTTTGCATTTGGGGTCTCTGCCTGTCTCTGTTTTAATAATGTTAGTCTTTTGGCCCCCAGCACTGCAGGCAGTAGGTACTTTTGCTGTTGATTGGGGAATCCATGTACTCTGGAGCCATCTCCTCTGATGCATAATTCTGGTGTGTGGAGCAATTTTACATTAATGCCCCTTTACATATTTCATAGTGCCCGCTTGCATGCCACAGCACCACCAAATGCATAGAATTGTTTGAAGCCGACCTTCATGCAGCAAAGAATGGAAATCAGTAGGAGAGGGCCCGGTGGGGGACAACAGCTACAGAGGGGGGATCCACTGCATGCAACCCAACAAAGAAGATGGCACTGCAGGGGAAAATGGCTACAGAGGGGGGTACATTACATGCAACATGACAAAGAAGAGGGCACTGCAGGGGAATAGGGCCATGGAGTGGGGCCACTGCATTCAACCCAACAAAGAAGTGGACACTGGGGAAAAAGGCTATGGAAGTTTTTCTTCATACCAGGATGGGGAACAAAAGATGGGGGTGGGTGGGTGGGACAGCACACAGAGGAAGAGAGTGGGATGTTTTTTCTTCTTCATACACCAGGATGGGGAACAGAAGGTAGGGACAGGACAGGACACAGATGGAAGGAGTGTGATGGTTTTTCTTCAGATGGACAAAGAAGGATGGGAGAACTGGCAGCTGATCCCAGCCCCCATCCTGAATGAAGCAGCAGACAGTCCATTCAAACTGCAATGTAAATCAGTTACTTTTCACTGGAGTATGTACCTGCTTCCTCCAATTTATTGAAATAAAATCAACCAGACATCCTCCCAGCACTGCCAGCTACAGTCCACCTCTCATTTTGGCCAACCTCCCTCTGCATGCTATGGTGGAAGCAGTGCTGAGGCTTGCCAAGGAGGGAGGGACGGAGGGATGGGGTGCTGTAGGTATAGGATGGACTCTGGAGGAGCCTGGGTGCTTACTTACTGAACTGACATGAGTTATACATTATGGTTGTCACTGCTCGCACACTTTATCTTCATCCCTGTCTTCCTACTCCTAGACAGTTATGGAAACACTGTATCACCCTCCGATGGATTCACTATGAAATCCCGACAGTCAGTCTCCCGAACTCCATAAGCCCGAGTTCAGGAGACCGACTGTTGGAAAACCAACAGGATCTTAGTGCAATATGGAGGGCAAGACCCCAGCACTCCCGTAACTAAATAACCAACTCCAAGGGCGAGCGGACATCGGAGCAAGTTAAAAAAGTTCCAGGGGGGCAACAACAGTGCTCACAAAAATGTTTTTCTCTGGGGAACAGAACCCAGGTTGACAGCACCATACTGACCAAGCTGCTATTGGCCTAGCCCTCTATGCCACAGGAGCAGCTGGCCAGCTTCTGCATCCTCCCTGCTGTTCTCCTGCCTGACTAAAGGTGGGTAATGGTTCATCACATCCACTACCTTATCCCTGTCAGGAGGGTGTGTGTTGGGCAGCCACACTCGGGATCCTGCATGTTGGGATTCCGAGTGTCAGCATTAAGTAATGCTCCCCCCTCTGACAGGAAATGCCCTCCTCCAAACAGGCAGTGCAAACAAACACTGCTAAGGGAAATGGAACCACTTCAGTGCCCAATACAAATTAATGAATACACATACGTTTAAAGCACCCATTCCAGTAAAATCTTAATGACCCCAAAGAGTAGCTAGCACCCTCACATAAAGCTGCAGTGTCTGGGAGTTAAATCAGTTGCGCATGGAAGCACTTACTCAAACAGAATGTAACCAATCAACATGCAAATTAGGCCAGCCCGGAGGCGCTGAGGTGCTGGACGCCACACCTCGTGCCGCGCCGATGACCCGAGTTTGGGAGCGAGCTCGGAAGTCAGGGGTCAGCAGGGGAAGGAGACAGATTGAGCGCCTCTGGGAAGCTCTCCTCTCCGGGCAGGAGGGTTAGGGATGCCTGGTGCTCTGGCGACCCCCGGGGGAGACCAGAGGTACCATCAAGCTGCCAGGCTGCACATACGAGCTTGGCTGATGTAGGCAGGGTTGCTGTGTGCCATGGCATCAGATGTGCACCATGCAGGGGGGAGGGGGGATCTTGGGTTAACCACCACAAGAAATACCCCTCCAGCCCTGGATAGGTGACGGCCCTGCCAGTGCCACTGCCACACGCCCATCGCTGGTTCCCCACCACTGCCCCCCACGGTCTCCCTGGGTTGTCCTCCCTGACCCAGGGAACCATACCGAACTTGAAGATGGCAGGGGGAACACAGCAGGTGGTAGAGCAAGCTGGTGAGTGCAGTGGCCTGAGAGAGTTCCAGGCCGGAGGGCTACAAACAGAATTGAAAAAAAAAAACATGCAAATTAACTACTCTAAACTGCAATGTGATGGAGTTCAGTTATCTGCTACAAGAAAAGCAACTACTGAGGGCCATCTGTAAGTAAAAATAAAAGCTGGTCTCTGGGTGCAGTTGCTTGTGAAGGAAGGAACTGTTGGCAAGTGAGCAGCTTGCTGCGTTCAGAGAATGGCTGAATCCTTGCCATGTCCCCAAAGACTAGCTAAGGTAGGCCAGAGCAGCTGCTGTTCATGGGGCCAGAGACTGGCATTTGGGGGCACCACTGTCTGGCTCGATAATTTGCATTACACCTGCAGCTCTGCCCTGAGCTTGCACCACCACTACTCCCTCCTCTTGCCTTCGGCAGTGGCCAGTAGCAGATCTAGGGAGTTTTAAAGGGTGCAGGTGCACCCCCTATTGTAACTTACTTGCTTGCTATAGCTGCATTTCACTTTACTGGAGAAGTCTAATATATTGATTGTCAGAAAATCTACAATCAAAACAATAGATTACATTTCTATTTTCAGTCAAAAATTTTATGGAAAAGATAGTATAAAGGATTAAAAATAATGTCAAAAAGTTGCATATCAAGTATGCGCACTACTATAGCCCCCCCCATTGTAAAATCCTGAATCCGCTACTGGCAGTGGCTAAATTTCAGGAACAGCAAACTTCTACTTATACTGTAAACAGGTGGGACAGCTTTCCATTAACCAAACTTGTCAGAATCATGTCCTCCAAACCCCCAGTCAGGCACCAGATAAACCTCTCAACTACATGGCTGCTGCTGCGCCAAGGTAAGTGGTGACTGACTCGCTGCCCTGCTCGTGGCACTCTCCGTGAATAGTGGCACCCATGTTATCTGCACTTTTCAAAACTAAACACTTCATTTGTTCTTAGGCAAAAACATCACACCCCTTAAATACAAATGCAAGGAGACAATTATGGTAGAACCCCCTCTCCCTTTAGCACAACTGGCACTTGTGTATACTGCTGTTTACCAATTTTAAATGTATGAAATCTATCCGTGTTTTTGTTACTTGTCTTTTATTGTTGCACTTTACTCCTGTATCTTGCATCAGACAGACAGCGTATTTTGTTACAATGCTCCAAGTTTCTGGAACTCTTTTCTGACAGACACTCATGCTGATAAAATGTTAAAAAAAGGCTTGTTGAAATGTTCTGAATACATTTGCTTCTTAATAAAGATGGTTACAGGTCTTTCTGTAGAGCTTATATAACATTGGCATATACATTATGCACTGATAGTATGTTATCCAAATATCTTATTATTGCTGGTATAGTATAAATGTTGTACAGTACAATCGACACAACTGGGAGGAACAGGCAACGTTAGTCAGCAACATGGAGGCAGTATAGTGCAGTGGTTTAAGGCTCTGAGTTGCAAGTCTGGAGACCTGGGTTTGAATTCCACAGCCCCCCAACTTGCATACTGTGTGACCCTGAGCAAGTCACTTAACTTCCCTGTGCTCCCAGGTCGCACCTGGAAACAAGCTTTCAGCTCAGTGTGCCACTCCTGGTTAAACAAAGGGAGAGGAGAAAAAAAAAAACTTTATAAGTGGACTAGCCTGCCTTCTAGTACAGAACACAGGCAGGCACCATTGCAAGATAAAAGCTGGCTGGCTGGAATGATTTCAGAGGGCCTAATACAGTAAAGGGAAGAAATAGTCGGGAGATACAAGTTCCTCTATAGCAAGTTATTAGAAGGGATCTCCTGGTACCAACTAGTATCATGCCCCACACACACACACTTACTTAGTTTTGCATTTATAGCTTAATCATTGATTTCCATACTTCTTCGCAAGTAGGTACAGATGCATTGCACGGTATGGGAACCCTATTCTTAATGCTAGTTAAATGTATGGCAATGACTGGCAAAGGCATCAGTTCCGCAGATCAGTTCACTAACCGCCAGTGCCTGTCAGCAGCTAAGCATGCATTTTCATTTAAAAATCAGCACCTGCCTAAAGCATTTCTATCCCATATTTCCATCAAAATGCAAATGAAATGTTTAAATCTAACAAGCTTTAACTAACTTTATAGAACCCCAAAGCAGAACCAACTGGTAGCTGCATCTGCTATGGGACCTGTTGCTGCTGTCTACTCTAGGTAGGTAATCCACGAACTCTTCTTCTGAAGATCCCTCCAGTGATTCCCTACTGAATGACATTCCACCACCCCCCAACCCCTGACATCCCAGAATGGCATGCATTTTCAAAACAGTATACAGATGATTTGTGGCTTTGTTCTCATGTTATCAACATGTTTTAATCTGTCTCTTATCCAAAACAACAAAGGCAGACTAACTATGCACGCCCACATAACAGGATCCACTGTGTACATCCTAACAGCTTCCCAGTAAGCAATAAGCTATATCAATTTCTACAGCAATTGTGGGTAAGCTGGTATGGTTGGTTAACTTTCCATGGCATTTTAAAACAAAACCCTGGGAATGAACCAGGGAATTAACTTACTGTACAACACTAGACAGGGAGTCAGGACAGGTACAGTAGGAGATGATTGCTCCTGATCCTTTTACAGTGTTTTCCAATAAAGAATGATTTTGTACCTGGATTGTGGACCTCGGCCTTGATCAGATTACCCACTGGGCCACTCACCCACCATGGCCTGTTATCCCTGCTCCCACTCCTTGCTGTTACTTCATTACTGAGCTCAGTTAACTGCTTTAATGTCCCTGTGTATGTGCTGGTCCAGTCTGCAGGTCCAACTGACATCAGGGTCCTGTCTGATGTCCTGTTGTAAACATCCCAATTTTCTCCACTTTTGAAAAACTGTGAGGCTGGGTCGACACTGGGTATTAGAGCAGTGCCAGGAGAGGTATGGTCAGGGCGAGAGTCTGGGCTCTGAGCCTGAGCCCCAGGGGAGGTGCAGTGCAGGCAGAGCCTGAGATAACAATGCAGTCCAAGATGAAGAAAGACAAGAAAATCAGCAGATCGATTCGAAAGTGGAAGTGGCAGTTAGTGAAGTCGGAATTCTGGGTCCTATTTTGGGGGGAGATTTTAAGATGCAGGGAATGCCTAAGAGCATGACTGAGAGCAGAGTCCAGAGCTTCCACAGACTGTTGTCAGCCTGGGGTGTAGGGTCCTGCATCAAGCATGCTTCACGCATACTGAGCTGAAGTCCTGGCCAGAGTGCCCAGGAACCCGGGCCAGTGACATCCCTTAGTGTTAATTGAAAACTGAATGGGAAAAACTCTGGGTGAGCACCATCTGTTTGTGTAATACTACAGTATATATACATATATATGGTAAATGTACTCAAATATATCATTATCTCCAGGTTCCCAGATTGCACCCTCCCCATGGTTTGTGTTTGCCATTATTCAAAAGCATTATTCTTACTGTCCCCCGCCCCAGTTTAAATGTTTCTGCTTTGTCCTACCTATTCTTTGAGAAGCTTGAGAATTCTTAAACCACTCAGAGTCAACAGTCATGAGATCAGACAGTTCAGATCTGGACCTAATCTACTGTATAATAAGTAGATTGACAACTTAACCTAGCAAGGGGCAAGTCTGCTTTCGTTTTGTAATCCTCTTGACTAATGCACAGTTTCTGATTTGACAACAATTCTCCAGGTGAGGGTCCGTTGCAGAGAAGATGGTTTTGAGTCTTGGTAATGGAAGAATCCAAAAGAAACTTCCCAGCACACTGCGCTACATTACTTGTCCCGTGTGCTTCACACTTTTGCAAATCGTGAACTCATAACCTGGACTGTTGCTCAATAGTATCTGCCTACCTTTCTACCACTGGGTGGGGTTTGTGGGAGAGAGGAAAAGAAACTACTATCAAACCACAGAGTTGTGCTGCCGTTAAAGGCCCCTCCTCCCTTATCAGTTGACTCGAGGATCCGCAGAACACACAAACAAAAGCAAAAAAAAAAAAAAGAAGAGTGCCATCACTGTGCTCACTGCACCAAAAAAAGTCTGGGGAATCAACAGGAAGGAAAACAAAGGGTGAGGGTGGGACAGTACATGGAGGGAGGGGAGCTCATCAAAGGTCTGAGCATGGAATGAGCAGTATTTCCAAGCAGAAGACAGAGGGAAGGGGGAAGTCAATGGAGGGAGACCCACTAACAGTATCAGAGAAAAAGAGGGGAGCTGATAACTGGACTGAGTAGAGGAAGGAGTGATATTTCCGAGCCCAATAGAACTCATTCAAGAGGTACAGCTGCTGTGGTGGTTCTGAGCCTGATCAGGGAGGGGGGGGGGTGTATGTGAAATGGAGCGCAAGCTTTTTTTGTTTAATCGGAAAAACACTCAGGATCTGTGGCAGTGGGGATGAGGTGTATGTGAAACAGAACACACACTGCTGGGCTGGGAACACAGGGTGGGGCAGGACAGCACATGGAGAGAGGGAGTTTTTGTTTCTTCATACCATGACAGGGATTGGAGGATGGGGCGGCAGAGCACACAGAGAGAGGGAGTGGGAGTTTTTGTTTCCTTTATATTGGGACAGGAAACAGAGAGTGGAGGCAGGGCAACACACAGAGGGAGGAAGTGCAAGGGTTTTTCTTCATACCCAGACAGGGAACGGAGGGTGAGGGCAGGACAGCACACACAGGGAAGGAGTTGGAGTGTTTTTCTTCCTACTGAGATGGGAACAGAGGGTGAGGGAGAGGCAGTATGCAGAGGGAGAGATTGGGAGGGGTTTTATTCTCTATACTGGGACAGGGAAAGGAGGGTGGGGTCAGAACAGCATGCAGTGGGAGGGCTCACACAGGCAGAGATATTCTGCCTGGTGTCCAAGGTGCTGAGAATTTAAAAGGAGAGGTGGGGGGGGGACAGCTGAGCCAGCTTGGCAGAGGACAGGGGGCTTCTCTGCTTGCTGGGCAGGGATAGGAGCAACTCACTCTTTTGAACTACACGAAGTTTCCACCCAGCAAGGAGAAAATACAGCCACGATCAGCATGGCTGATTATTGCTCTGTTACTACAGTGCCCACTGTAGCTTCAGCTGCATTAGACCCAACAGTGACACACCTCAGAAATTCTGTTACTGCAACAACATATTCACTTTGCACTGCATGCACTAGCAAACATGACAAAGAATAACACAGGACAGAGCGTGGTTTAAGGTCAGTTATTCCACTGACATGGGACCAAGTGTGAACTTCACGGAAGCAGGATTTATTCAAACCCCGTTTTTATGGCTGCATAGCAAGAGCTATGCTGACGCATTGCTGATGGAGGAAGAGAGAGAGAAAAAGGGGGCTGTGGAAGGGTGTGACCGGATACCAAATGCATCATATTAGGTTTGCTCCACACTCAGCCCTGTGAAGTTGAAGCACATATAGTATGCATGAATTAGTATGTTCCCTCTCTTTGTCTTTCCCCACCTCGCACTTCTACATCCGTTCTCAACATTTGTAACAAACATCTCCAGAAGCTAATGATGGGTGTGAAAGCAGATGGTGGGTGAGCTGCAGTAAATATCTGACTTTCTTTGATGGTGAATCTGTCATTTGGTGTAGTTGCAGCTGAGTATAAATTGCACTGGTCTTGTCATCACCTAGCATTATGTGAGTGACAGAAGTTACTATGCAATTAAAAGTGAGTGAACAGCAGTAAGAGGATGGGGCAGACATAGGGCGTGCGTGCCCATGAGCCACATTTCAAGTCAGTGATGACTGACACAGTGCTTGGCCAACAAAGGCATGGAAGATGCATAGCGTGGCATGCACTGGTTAGAGAGCAAGCAGCTGCTAAGTAAGCATGGGCAGGGATAGATGTAGGTTAGGTTGCTTTATTCCCACTGTTCGAGGTGATGTTTCACGGACTGGCGTAGAAGTGTTCTAGTCCACAATGGCACAGGGGTGAGAGTGCAAGAGAAATAGCTGATACATATTTATTTTATTACGAAAATCAGCTCCAGCCTTTCCCAAGTGGGGTCTGGTGATTAATGGCAGTTTACAACCATAATCCATTGATCAGAGCCAAAACCGGTGAGATTGCAACTTTGTTCTGGTTGCTTTAGTGCTTGTACAGTGGAAATTGACATTTTGTTAGTGAATGATAGGTCATGTTATTGAAGGGAGGAATTTTGAGCTAGCCTTATATTCTCAAACAATTTCAGCTACAATTTTGATTTAAAACCCTACAGTGCTGTTTGCTGGTATGGTTTGGCGTTTGACTTTATATGGGGTGTCTGTGTCTGGAATCTCTGCAAGTGAAACAAGCTTATGTGGTGTTTACGATAAGGGGGTCTGCAAGGGAAAGTGCAAATTGTGTTAGGAGCTCTGCAACGGTCAGGGACCGTTTAGTGGTTAAGATAAGGGTTTTTTTAGTAGGGAGTTGGACTTTTGGGGTGTTTCACAGAGGCTGATCTTTAAGGGAGTGGGTTTGTTGGAGAACGCAAAGAAGAGGAGCTGTTGGATGTTTCATACTGCAGAGGGGGGTACTCTGGAAGGGAGACAGGCACTAGGGAGATTTGGCACTGCAGGGGGTGCTTTCTGGAGAAAGGGCTATATGTAGTGTTGGAATTATACTTCATGAGCATTGGGATCTGGGGGACCCATAAGGGCCCTATCTTTAAATGAAGCTCCCCTTCCCATTATACATCAGTGGCAGTGATGCATGAACTACCGGGGCTCACTTCAGAGGTTGAGGGGGCCAAACCCTGGCTTGACCCCTGTAATTCCAATATTGCCTGTACAGTGCCTCGGAAAAAAGGTAGGATATAGAAACATAGAATTTGACGGCAGATAAGGACTGCTTGGCCCACCAAGTCTGCCCATTTCCCTACCTAGAGGATAAGCTGCATATCCTAGTTAACCAACAGACTAATTCTTCCAACCCCTTCCTACCCCCACCCCCTAGAATTGCCTTATGACTGTCCCATGCATTCTTGAATTCCACCACTGTTTTTGACTCCACAAACTCCTCTGGAAAGCCGTTCCATGCATCCACAATCCTCTCTGTGAAAAAATACTTCCTTACATTACCTCTGAGCTGCCAACCCATCTTCAAATTGTGCCCCCTTGTTCTTGCACACCTCTTTTTCTGAAAGATGCTACCCTCTTGGACTTTGTTTATTCCCTTGAGGTACTTGAAAATTTCTATCATGTCCCCTCTCTCGTTTCCTCTAGGCTTTACATATTAAGTTCCTTAAGTCTCCCTTCATATGTCTTCTGGTGCTGACCCTGAACCATTTTAGTTGCCCCTCCCCTGGACTGCCTCCATCCAGGATATGTCTTTGCAGAGACTGGGACTCCAGAACTGCACACATTACTCCAGATGGGATCTCACCAGCTGTCTGTACAGAGGGATAACAACTTCTTGTTTTCTACTGGTGATGCTTCTCCCTATGCATCCCAGTTTCCCCCCAGCCCTCCTTATTGCCTTCTCACATTGCTTGCCCACCTCTAGGTCATCTGATATGACTACCCTCCTTCCATTTTTTTTTTTTGCAATTTTTTAACCAGGAGTGGCACACTAAAGCTCATTTACAGGTGCGACCTGGGAGCACAGGGAAGTTAAGTGACTTGCTCAGAGTCACACAGTATGCAAGTAGGGGTTTTGGGATTCAAACCCAGGTCTCCAGATCTGCAGCTCAGAGCCTTAAACTACTGCACTGTACTGCCTCCCGTTTTTGTTGTCAGTATCTCACCCCCATTGTGTACTCTTCCCCTGGGTTTTGTTTCCCAGGTGCATTACCTTGCACTTCTTAGCATTGAATCTAAGCTGCCATACATTTGACCATTCCTTTAACCTTGCCAAGTCCCTTCTCATCCTTTCAACCCCACCTTGTGTATCAACTCTGTTGCAGATCTTTGTGTCATTTGCAAAGAGACATACTTTTTCTTCAAGTCCCTCTGCAATGTCACTTACAAAGACATTGAAGAGGACCAGTTCTAGTACTGAACCCTGCGGTACCCAACTAGTGACCCCCCTTTCTTCGTAGTGAACTCCATTTACTATTACCCTCTATGTACTGGTCTCCAGCCAATTGTTTACCCAGGCTACCATCTTGGGACCCACTCCCAGGCTGGCTAACTTGTACATTAATCTTTTGTGTGGGACTGTGTCAAATGCCTTGCTAAAGTCTAGGTAGGTCATGTCCACAGCCCCTCCCTGATCTACTACTTTGGTCACCCAGTCAAAGAAATCTATTAGATACGTCTGACATGACCTTCCTGCTGTGAATCCATGCTGCCTTTGGTCCTGTACCCATCTGGCCTCTAGGTACTCAACAATTCTTTCCTTCAGAAGTGATTCCATCATTTTCCCTATCACTGAGGTTAAACTAACAGGACTGTAGTTTCTTGCTTCTGCCCTGCTTCCACTTTTGTGAAGTAGAATAACATCTGCCCTTCTCCAGTCCTCAGGTACCACCCCATGCTCCCATGATTTGTTAAAGAAGGTAGTCAGTGGTGTCAGTAGTTCTAGCCTTAGTTCTTTTAGAATTCTGGGATGAATCCCATCAGGCCCCATTGCTTTGTCCACCTTCAGTTTTAAGAGTTCTTTCAGAACCTTTTCTTCTGTGAATGAGCTGGTATCAACTCCTGTATCCAGAGTGTTTCTATGGTTTGGTTTAGGTACCTCCCCCTCTTCATTTGTGAATACTGAGCAAGAATACTTATTTAGTATCTCTGCCTTTTCACAGTCACCCTCTGCCCACCCCATCCCCTTTATTAAGCCTCACTATTCCTCCCTTGGTCTTCCTTCGCTCCCTGATGTACCTATAAAATGTTTTATCCCTCTTCTTAACTGAGTTGACTATCTTTTCCTCGGTTTGGGCCTTTGCTGTTCTGACTGCCTTCCCAGCTTCCTTGTGCTTTAACTGATACAATTCTCTGTCCTGCTCCTTCTGTGATTCCTTGTACTTCCTGAATGCTTTCTTTTTCTCTTGAACCTTCCCTCCCTTACCAAATGTGACACAATGGCAACACAGTGGTGAGCTACAAAATGTGCAATGGTACTACCCAGTGGTACCATGGTTGTACTATGGAGTTTATTTTTTGATTATTTTTGTTGATATGGTAGGACAGTGGTACAAATTCTGCAAATTCAGATTATACAACTGACATGTTTAAAGAAATTACACATTTTTCAGAATCTCAAGATACAGTAATATTTGGTGACTTTAACCTCCCTCATAATAACTGGGACTCATTTTCAGGACAGTCCTATGCCAAGAAAGGACTAATAGATGTGGTAGTTAGTACTGGATTACAACAACTTGTTACCTAACCCACTCAAGGTCCTAATATTTTGGATCTATTATTTACTAACATAGAGCAACAAATTAGCAATTTACAAATGTGGGATCCACTTGAGACCAGTGATCATTCATCTATTCTTTTGAAATTCAACAGTTTAAAACTACACAAAGGAAGTTATACTGTACAAAAATTATAATGAAGCAAATTTTCTAAAATCAATGAATACTTACAAAACATAAACTGGGAATCTAATCTTCTTAATTGTACAACACAACAAGCTTGGGACTTTTTTAAAAACATTGTACATTATTTGGAAACTACCTTTATTCCATCTAAGAGGAAATTTAATAATAAAGGAAAAATCCCACCTTGGTTCAACAAGACAATTAAGCATCAGATTAAAATAAAAATTAAACTTTTTAGGAAACTTAAGAATAGTTCTGTTCCATTTAAAACTACTCTATTACATAAACATAGACTATCTGTGAAAAACTTAAAAAATTCTATTGAATTGGCAAAAAAGCTAGAATTAAAACTAGCTCACACAAAGACTGTCACAAATCTCTTTTCTCCTATATAAATAGTAAAAAGGTGTATCAAGGACCATTGGTCCCATTATAACAATGGCTCCTCTCTATCTGATATAGAAACTTTGAATATCTTTAATGAATACTTTTGTTCAAACAACATGAAGCCTTGCTGTATTCTGACAGTAGCAGTAAGTCCCAACCTCGAACTGCCCCAGAGATGAAAGAGTTAACTTTCCATGCCAGGCATGGAGCAGCTGAGCTCAAGCTAGGTTGAGACTCTGTCTGTTGCTGTTTGAACTCAAACCGTCAGATTCTTTACTCCGCCTCACTGAACAGTCGCTCAGATTTCTCCTTCTGCTCGGTTCAATTTGTCAATTAAAGTACAGTTTTTCTCGAGTTTCGACTCAATTTAAACCGCAGCCTGTTGGTTCAGTCTCTGTCTGTGGTATTCGTGAGTACTAGATAGGTTTATATTGTTTTCTATTCTGTGTGGAACTTGTAAGCGGTTCATCGGTTCAGTTTGAACCGATCAAGTTGCTAAAAAATCTTTATTTTACATTTTAGAGTGTGGTTACTGGTTCTTATCAGTTCTAAAAAAACAGATTGATTACGTTTTTTTCCATGACCCGTGACACGGTCAGGAACCGATAAGAGGGTCTTGCCTGGCGGACTGCCATTAAAAGGTAAGTTTAGTTAGGACTGGCACAATGTCTGAAAACCAAAAGAAAACCGGGCCCACTGGGTTTCAACACTGCAGTGTGTGGGGAAGTCTTTGCCAAGGCAGATCCCAACACCACCTGTGTTTATTGTCTGGGGTTTGACCACCTCAATGCAGACTGCCAGATTTGTAAAAATTTTCCTGCAGCTACCCTAGAAAAATGAGTTGGTAAGTTCAGGGAAAGGGAGGCCAAAAAGTCTGCGGAACTGGATGGCCAGCCGGTTCGGTTCAAACCGAACCAGAAGTGCCCTCTGACCAGGGCGAGACTTCTTCGGGCAAAAGGAGATCCAATTCTGAGGAGTCGGTTCCAGCTAAGAGAACAAGAAAAGAAAAATCAGCTGGTGTGGATCCAAAACTTTCTTCTCCAACTGCTGAAGAAATAGCTAAAGCAATAAAAATTGTGCAGTCGCTTTCCCCAGTTCCGACCGAACCAGCACCATCAGGGAGGCGCTCGGTTCGGCCGGTTCCACTGGTTCAAGAGTATGATTTAGAGGAATTTTATGAACTGGAGGAGGAGGAAGAGGAATATGAGGAAAGTGAATGTGGTTTTGAAAGTCAGGATGTGCCCATTGACCCGGACATCTCCCCAGACAGACCTTCAGGAGTGTCTCCTCCTAGGCTTTCTGAGTCCCCCTCCCATTTCATGTTTTATAAAAAAGTGGCTGAAACCCTCCAGCTTCCTATGGAAGAAGCTGTGGATGACAAGGAGGAGCCTGACTATGTGGAAATGATGGATATCCCAGAGTCTAGGAGGCTGTCTATTCCCTTACACAAATCTTTTGGGAAACAGACATTTAAGATTTTAAAGACTCCTAACACTATGCCTCCTCTGGATAAAAGAATGGACAAGAGATATACACTGTCAGGCTCAGATACGGAGTTCCTTACACAACAATGCAGCCATGTTGGGGTAGTGCAGGCTGCAGCCTGTGACAAGGCAAATATTCTCTTGGCTTCACACCCCCCAGACAAGGACTCCAGGAGGATTGATGCCATGGCAAAGAAACAATACATGGCAGCATCCTTGGGACTCAGAAAGGCCAATTATATGGCTTATACTGCTAAGTATCAGAAATCCAGATGGGAAACTGTCATGGCTTTAGCAAAACAGGTCCCTGGCCAGCTTGCCAAGGAGCTGGAGCAGGTGGCTGCTGATGGTATTGAGGCATCCAAGGTGCAATTCCATACTGCAGTGGACTCAAATGATATGTCATCAAGAGTCATGGCTACATCTGTGGCACTTCGCAGAATGGCTTGGCTCAGATGTACTAGCCTGTCACAGGATACCCAGACTAAGGCCATGGATTTTCCTGTGTGGGTAATTCTTTGTTTGGGGAGCAAACAGAGAATTACATGAAGAAAATGGACGAGTATAGGACCACCTATAGGAGTGCCCAGGCCAAGGAAAGGCAGGCCACTCCTCAAAGGCAGCATCCCGGGGGCAGGGGCAGGCCTTTTCACAGGCCTTTCTACCAAGCCCTGGCCTCCTCTTCTGCCTATGCTCAGAGGGGGGTTCTTTAGAGGGAGAGGCAGAAGGGGTACAAGCAGACCTGCTTCCACCCCTCAGCCAAAACCCCCTGCCAAGCAGGGACCCTGATGGGTTTGCCAGGGCCGATTCTCCACCACCTATAGGGGGCAGGCTGGCTTACTTTGTCCAGGACTGGAAGTCTCTAACATCAGACAAGTTGGTCCTGGAAGTAGTAAGCCAGGGACTGGTTCTATGCTTCAAAAAATTTCCAAAGCTGAGAGCCAGATCTTTTACACCTGCAAATCCCTCAGAGGCACTTGCCTTAGAGGCAGAGGTCTCTTCTCTCCTGGCTCTCAGAGCTGTGGAATGGGTTCCACCCCTACACCAGGGCAAAGGGTTGTACTCCAGGTACTTCCTTACCCCAAAAAAAAGACAGGAGAATGGCGGCCCATCCTGGATCTCAGATATTTAAACAAGCACCTTTTAAAGCCAAAATTCAAAATGGTGACTCTGGGAATAATTCTACCCTCTCTAAGGCCAGGGGACTGGCTAGTGTCCCTGGACCTCAAGGATGCCTACTTCCATATTCTTATCAGAAGCTCCCATCGAAAGTACCTCAGGTTCGAGCTGCCCTCTGGCCATTACCAGTTCAGAGCAATGCCCTTCGGACTAACCTCTGCTCCAAGGGTGTTCACAAAATGTTTGGCAGTAGTAGTTGCTTCTCTGAGAAGGCAAAAGATTGCCATCTTCCCATACCTAGATGACTGGCTCATAGTAGGCCAGTCCCCAGACCAGGTCAAGTTACACTTACAGGTAACTCAGCAACTGCTCACTTCTCTAGGTTTCCTTCTGAATCTGTCAAAGTCAGTTCTAGAGCCTGTTCAGCTCCTCACCTTCATAGGTGCAGAGCTAGATACAGAAAGGGCCAGAGCCTTCCTTCCCCTGGACAGGGAAAGGACCCTTATCAATCTGGCCTCCTCTTTCACCCTGCAGGTGTCTCGACCAGCAAGGCATTTTCTTCAGCTCCTGGGGCACATGGCTGCTTCTACAGCAGTGGTGCAGAGAGCAAGATTTCAGATGAGGGACATTCAGTTCCATTTGAGGGCCTTCTGGTCTCAGAAAAGGGACCCTCTGACCAAACTGATCCCAGTGACTCGAACCTTGATCCAGGCCTTGCACTGGTGGCAGGATCTGAACAATCTGAGACAAGGAGTTCCCTTTGTCACTCAGTCTCACTCTCTAATCCTTACTACAGATGCCTCCATCTTGGGGTGGGGGGGCTCACTTGGGCGACCTAACCACCCAAGGGTTGTGGTCCCCTCATGAATCTCTGCTCCACATCAATCTGTTGGAGCTCAGAGCAGTTTTTCTAGCACTTCAAGTTTTTTCCAAGTCTGTTCAGAACAATGTTATTCAGATCAGAACAGACAATACCACCACAATGTGGTACATCAACAAACAAGGAGGCACTCGGTCTACGGCCTTGTGCACAGAAGCGATGAAGTTGTGGTCCCTGGCTTATTCTCTGAACACCTCCCTCTCAGCAGTACACCTCCCAGGCAAGGACAATGTCCTGGCAGATGCTCTCAGCAGGATATCTCAGGGCCATCACGAATGGTCACTGGATCCCTTGATCTTGGAGGTGATATTCTCCAGATGGGGCACCCTACAGATAGATCTTTTTGCAGCCCCAGACAATCACCAACTTCCCCTTTTTTGCTGCAGGCCCCCAGTGTTGGGCTCAGTCCCCCTGGATGCCTTAGTTCTCAATTGGGAAGGAAAGTTCCTGTATGCTTCCCCCTCCCTCTCCTGTTCAAAGTGCTAGTCAAAATCAGGTCTCAACCCTGCAAGGTGATCCTGATTGCTTCAGACTGGGCCAGACAGCCCTGGTATCCTCTTCTATTGTCCTTATCAGTCCATCTTTCCCTGGCTCTTCCCAGAAGTACAACCTGTTAACTTGTGCTCAGGGGAGGGTTTGGTACCCGAATCTCAACTCTCTCTCAATCTCAAGGCCTGGCTCTTGAAGAGTTAGAGTTTGCTGATTTACACCTTTCCCAAGGTGTTATGGATATTCTGAAGGTTTCTAGGAAGCCTTCCACCAGAACCACTTATAATTCCAAGTGGAAAAGATTTTCCATATGGTGCTCTGGGAAGCATATTTCCCCACAGTCTGCTGATCTGCCCACAGTACTTGACTACATGGTTCATCTCAATAGCTTGGGCCTCAGACCAGCTACACTAAGGGTGCACCTGGCAGTGGTTTCTGCTTTCATTTCAGCAGGTAAGCCCTCTTCTCTTTCAGCTCACCCTGTTTTCTCCAAGTTTTTCAAGGGATTGCTTCATGCCAATCCTCCATTCAGGGATCCTGCCCCTGCTTGGGATCTTAATGTTTGCATTGCAGAGCTTATGCAACCCCCACTTTGAGCCTTTGTCCTTAGCAGAGCTTAAGTACTTGATTTGGAAAACTGTGTTTCTGGTGGCCATTACTTCTGCCAGGCGCATAAGTGAGCTGCAAGCCCTGTCAGTGGAGCCTGACTTTATCTCCTTCCATAAGGATAAGGTGGTCCTAAGGACTAATAGGAAGTTTTTGCCTAAGGTGGTTTCAGACTTCCACCTTAACCAATCTATGTATCTTCCTGTGTACTTCACTGAGCATTTCTCCTCTGGTGAGAGGGAGCTGCACAGCCTAGATGTGAAAAGAGCCCTTAGCAACTATATAGAACGCACCAAGGGTCATAGGTTTGACTCCCTCCAACTGTTCCTCACTTATGGTGAGGTAGGCAAAGGGAAACCTGCCATTAAAAGATCCATTGCCAGGTGGATTGTCTCTTGCATACAATTTTGCTATGAAAAATTAGGTAAGGTTCCACTCTCAGGCCTGAGGGCTCACTCTACCAGAGGTACAGCTGCTTCCCTGGCTGCGGTCAGGGATATCCCTATTCTAGAAATATGTCAAGCAGCTACCTGGAAAACAGTTCACTCTTTCACCAAGCATTACTCCCTGGACATCCAGGCTAGGAATGATGCTCGGTTTGGCACAGCTGTGCTTCAGAGCCTATTTCCTAAGTAGGTTCTGTCCCTCCTCCATGGAGGTACTGCTTGGTAGTCTGCTACTGTCAGAATACAGCAAGACTTCATGTTGTTTGAAGAAAAATTACTCCTTAGTAATGTTGTTTCTTCTAATGGAGTCTTGCTGTATTCTGACCTCCTCTGCCTTCCCTCTCAGAACCTTTGTTTTTTGGGATGTGGGTGGGCAGTGGCAGTGTTGGCCCTCAGGAGGTGCCCCACCTTTTTTGTTATCACCCTTTCTTTGGGTGAGTGGGTGTTGTGTTATTTCATTTTTGGGTCTCCTGACTTGAGTCTTTGTTTTGAGACCAATAATTTTTTATTATGTTAGTAGCCAGTTGGCTAGTGTAAGTTTACAGCTTCCACACAGGACCTCAGTGAGTTTAGCTTGTAAAGATCTGATGGTTTGAGTTCAAACAGCAACAGACAGAGTCTCAACTGAGCTCAAGCTCAGCATTCTATGCCTGGCATGGAAAGTTAACTCTTTCATCTCCGGGGCAGTTCGAAGGTTGGGACTCACTGCTACTGTCAGAATACAGCAAGACTCCATTAGAAGAAACAACATTACTAAGGTGAGTAATTTTTTCTTCTGTCTTCTCTCAAAAATCACCTATTAGTACATTTAAAGTTTACCACATAGATTATCATAGGTTCTATCCAACTGACATTATACAGGCTATCAAAAAACTAGAAAAAAAAATACTAGTCCGGGCCCAGACAGTATTCATCCATGGTTTCTGATCGAAACCTCTACAAATATTTTTATACCTTTGTCAATTATCTTCAACAAATCCTTACAAGAAAGCATTGTACCAAATGACTGGCGTTCAGCAATAGTTACTCCCATATTTAAAAAAGGCAGTAGAGGTTCTGTGCAAAATTATCATCCAATTAGCCTGACCTCAGTGGCTGGTAAATTAATGGAACAAGTAATGAAGTCTCTAATGGATCAAGATTGTAAAAAATTAGGAATTTATGATTCAAATCAGCATGGGATTACTCTCAAGTATTCCTGCACTACCAATCTGATATCTTTTTACAATAATATAAGTAATCTACTAGATGTGGATATCCCTACTGATGTAATTTTTTTGGACTTTAGTAGAGCTTTCGATAAAGTCTCACATGAAAAACTCATTACTAAAATGCACAGTCTAGATTTGTCACCTGATATTGTCAACTGGACTTTAAACTGGTTGACAAATCATTCTCAGAGTGTCAGAATTAATGATATCTTGTCTGATTTGTGTAGTGTGGCAAGTGGTGTACCACAGGGGTCGGTCTTGAGACCAACATTGTTTTAATCTCTTTATCAGTGATTTACAAACAGGGCCAAATAACTTCATGGTTAAATCTGCAGATGATACGAAATTGGGGGGCAAGGTTAATAATCAAGAAAATATTTCTGCATTGAAGAAGGATTTGGAAAAATTAACACTTTGGGCAAATGAAAATCATATGTAGTTTAATTAAGACAAATGTTTAATAGTGCATTTCGGTGTAAATAATCCAAACACGATATATTATATAAATGGACTACCACTTCACTCATCAAATTGTGAAAAAGATTTAGGGATATATGTTAATAATAAACTTACATCAAATGATCACTGTGTTAGAACTGCTTGCATGACCAATAGACTTTTGAGGCAAATAAAACGCACTTTTGTTAATCGCACTGAACCATGTCTTATTCCATTGTATAGGGCATGCATTAGACCGTATCTAGACTATGGCTCCCCTTTCTGGAATGCAAACCAAAAAAAAGATGTAGCAATTCTTGAACAGGTTCATAGGAGAGTAACTAGAATGATTCCAAGATTAACAAACTTGGATTATCAGAACATATTAAAAGCTACTGGTCTCTTCTCTCTTCAAACTAGCAGATTAAGAGGTGATATGCTTATGGTTTTTAATTTCATAAATTCACCAGATCTAATGGAAAAATGTGGTCTAACACTCTCCAAAAGGAGACATGTTCCGAGACTGCATAAATAAACAGCTTGAAGTAAAAACTTATAAAACCAGCAAAAGGGGAAACTTTTTTCCAATAAGAGCATCCATTGTATGGAACACCTTGCCACAAGACTTGGTAGAGGCAACTAGTGCCACTGTCTTTAAAAACAAATTAGATGTTTGGTTGAGGGATAATAGATAAATAATGTCCCACATAGTGTGGGGAACAGTCTCGATGGGCTCTGGCCTTCTTCTGTTCTTTCATACCAAGTAATACCAAGTAAGAGGACACTGCTGTAGGAGACTGCAGTCTAATCCAGTAGTAAGGCTGAGTTTTACGTTCACATACTTGTAGCTGAGAGAACAGAATATGCAACTTAAAGGTGATGGTTGATTTTTTTTTTTTTTTTTTTTTTAGAAATTAAAAACGAGGACAAGTATATCTGCTTTGCTGAAGGGACTGGAGTGTGGGTGAATCAAGCTCAGAGTTAGAGAGGTGCAGTCTGCGAGAAGCACTGAGCATGCTGCATGCTAGAGCTAGTAAATTAAAAAAGAAAACTTTTTTCTTTTAATAAGGGAGAAGTGTGATCAAATTGGCAGTTTGTGACAGGTCAACATGGAGGGTGTGTGATGTATGTGTCCCTTAATGAGCAGGGGAATGGAAGACTGAGCCCCGCTGGATGACTAGCAGTATGTTTCACTTTGTCTTCCGGAAATGAGGACGTGTTGCTGGGTTGCGGAGACCACCTGGATCGCGAGCCTGGGGAATCGTGTCACAGTCACAGATAAGAACGCTGTGTACTGCCCAAAATTTTTTTTTTTGTAGTAAAAACTCATTGTTTTCTCTTAGAGTCAATGGCAGTCTGTTTTGATGGGTATTTCAGGAATTGTACTGTCTCATGTGGGGGGTGGCTGGCTCATCGGTTGTCCATTTCTGAAGCTAACCATGGCTGTTGCAAGTGGCTGTTTCAAGTGAAACCACATCAGTGGTCGGAATAGAGAGATAAGGAAGAAATGCTTTGTGGCACAGCTGAGTCAGTGGGCAGAGGAGGGGCAGAGGAGGCGGGGGTGGTGGTGGTGATGACCTGACAGGAAAATGCTGCAGATGATATTTCTTTTATTTATTTAAACGCAACATGGGGTTGGTCAGTAAATGGGTTCTTGCTAAGCGAGAGAAAAACATGGCATCTGTAAAAACCTGGGGTTGGCACCAGGATAACTGTAATAGGGTTGGCATGCCTGGCACTTTTTTCCAGGGATCTATCTGTAAGTTAATGTACCGCCCTGGAATGCCTGACAGTCAATTAGATTTCTTACATTTTAAAGACCATTTTCTTTTTTTTTTAAACTCAGCTTTATTTGAAGGCTGGTGGCCACAGTTGTACAACTAAAAACGTGAAGAGTACATATCATTTGGTAAGAACAACAGGAATAAACGACATACATATTATACCTGAAGCGCTTACATTGTCCATCTGATCTGTGGCAGCTCAAAGAAGTTAATATTTAGTCTGAATCCTCTAAGGATAACCCTAAAATCAATCCCATACTAAGACTTAATAGTATATAAGCTGATATTAAAAGAACAAAACTGCTAAAACCAACTACGGCCTCAACATGGGCCTCAACAATTAGGCTGAGTGTCATTAACTCTCCCTGCCTCCTAGTAATATCTGTGGGGAGGTAACTGACAATACTGTGGCATACCTTGTATAAAGTATCTTTTGCTCATCCTAGAGAGGGATCCCTAGAGCTGTCCTTCATGTTGCAGTATCCAGTCCTCCCACTGCTGCCAACACTGCAAATGACAGTCGTGCTGCAGCCGCAACTTAGCCGTTAGGGACTCCATCAGTACCACATTCTGGACCCTATTGGTCCAATCAGAAAAACTGGGGTCTCCTTATTCAGCCATATAGAAGTAATGCACCATAATCCTACTGTTAGGAGTATGAATGCCACTTTTCGAGAATCTCCCTATAAAAGCACTGCTGTAGGCATCCCCAAAACCCAGTCCTCAAAGGTATGGGGAATAGCCACCCCCAGTATTTGTCTTACTGCTTCTTCTAATTGTCCCCAGAAGGTGGCTAACTTTGGGCAGGCCCATAAATTGTGCCAGTGACTGCCCCCCCCCCCCACATTCCCTCCAGCATGAGGCATCGCCTCCTGCATAGTGTTGAGTAACCAGGAGCACCCTTAAATACCGGATAAGAGTTTTCCAATAAAACTCCCACCACACCGGGGAGGGAGGAAGGAAGTCACCTTCCAGCCCAGTTTCAGTCTATGGTTCCAGTCAGAGACTCTGATGGCAATACCAGCCTCTCTCTCTCTCTCAGTTTTTTTATGTTCTTCTAAAGAATCCCCTTTCTCCTCTAGTAATAATTTGTATAAGTTTGTCACAGGTTTGACCTTAGCAGATATAGTAACCACCCCATATAAGCATTGCTCCCAGTTTGAATATGGTCTAGTTAACCTCATTAGGTGATCTGAAGAGTGTATAAAATGCCTGACCTGCATGTACCTAAAAAAATTCTCTATTGTCCCAGTTAAACTTATCTTTTACCCTCTGAAATGAGATACAATATTCTCCCTCAATTAATTGTGTGAACCTGGTGATCCCGTGTGTGTCCCATCTAGCAAACCCCAGATCCAGCATTGGGGGAAAAAAATTTGGCTTGTGTCGAATAAGAGACAGCAGGACCACCCCGATAAGGGTGTCAGTCAGCTTTCTGACTCCCTGCAGGATAAATAATCCTTGTTTCACCCATCTGTTTCTAATAAGCCAGATATATTCCGAGGGCGGTGGGGCTAGCACCATGGTGTAAAGCAGTCTCCCCTCTGGTAGTTTGTCCCTCCATCTCATATCATCTTGATTTAACCCTTTGCTTAGCGCATGGGAGAACAGGGACCATTTGAGCTGCCACGTAGTAGAAATAGAAGTTGGGTAAGGCCAGGCCCCCCTACTCCCGGGGAAAGAAAATAAAGTGCCTAGCCACCCGAGGTTTCTTATGTTGCCAGACAAATCCCTGAATCTCTCTTGACAGCTTGTTCCAGAAGGAGATCGGCAACTGTAGTGGAAGGCTCTGGAACAAAAACAAGAATCGGGGGAGAATGTTTATTTTAAGCACCAAGATTCAGTCCACCAGAGAGAGAGAGAGAGAGAGGAAGGAATCACCATCTGGCCTAATCTCTGATCACCTGGTCCCAGAGTCTCCCATAGTTAAGAGAAAAAAGTTTGGAAAGGTCAATGGATATTAGAATGCCTAGGTATCGAATGTGGCCATTGGGGGCCCATTTAAAGAGAAAGCTGTCTTTGAGCCCCTGTGGGGCTATTCCACTTAGGACTAGGGCCCTTAGATTTTGAAAAGTTGATTTTACAACCTGAGACTTCTCCAAAGGCTCGCAGTATGTCACATAAGGCTGGGGCTGATTTTTCCAGAGAGGGCAAAAAAAATAGAATCATCTGTGTGTAGGTAAAGATTTTGCTCCAATCCTCCCCCATGACCCCCGAGATATCCAGGCTTTGTCTAACTTTGATGGCGAGGGGTTCCAGACAGAGAGCAAAAAGGAGCAGAGAAAGGGCACAGCCCTGTCTGGTTCCCCTAGTTAGGGGAAAGAAAGGGGATCTCACTACATTTACCCTCACCAACACCTGTGGTCTGGAATATAACTGGAAGATTGTATGCAAGAATTTAGGGCTGAAATTAATTTTTTCCATGGATGCTTTTAGAAAATTCAAATTAACCCTATCAAATGCTTTTTCTTCAGCCATGGATATGGTTATTTGAACTTTCTCTGGTCGGCTTGAGAGGAGATAATATTAAGAAGTCTCCTAACATTATCAAATAGATATCGCCCTGTAATAAAACCCATCTGGTCCTCATGTATCAGTGAGGCAACCTGAGTCTGGAGTCTCTTCACCAACAGGCCCGTGAACAACTTCAAATCCACATACAAAAGGGAGATAGTCATATATGAGCCTCATTCCAATGAGTCCTTACCCTCCTTATGAATTACCGAGATGTGGGCTAGTTGCCAAGAATCAGGGATAATGCCTCCATCCATAGTCTCCTAACAAACCGGCAGCAAGAAAGGCAAAAGAAGGTCTGCAAAAATGTTAAAAAACTCCAAGGGGAACCCATCAGGCCCTGAAGATTTGCCATTCTTCAGATTGGTGATTTGTGCAAGTAGTTCAGACCCAGAGATGGTCCCATCGAGATACTCAAGGGCCGGCTGGGAGAGAGACCACAATACCAGACTCTCATAGAAGGAGGAGACCTTCTCATCAAAATTTGGGGTGGGGTCTTGGGAATATAGATTTTTGTAGAAATCTGCAAATCTATTAGTTATTTCCTCTGGGTGATAAATTGTTTTTCTAAGGTCTGATTGGTCTCTAAGTCTTGGAATCAACCTGGTTAGCTGTTGTTGCCTAAGGGTGGCTGCCAATACTTCCCCGCCCTGTTACCCCCTTCATAGTAAGTTTGACAGACCCTTCTGTAGGAGGCCTCAATGTGGGCCATGAGCAACTTTTCCAAGGATAGGTGTTTCTTGGCTAAGAGTTTCTGTGTCTGCTGTTCAGTGAAATTTTATGTTGGTACTCCAGGTCTGCCAGCTCCGTTTCTAGCTCCACCCTCTTCTGTGCTCGGCACCATCTATCAGCCAAAGATACATAGATACATAGATATATAGACAGTGTTGGCAGATAAGGGCCTATGGCCCACCCAGTCTGCCCATTTGAGCTTGAAAGTTCAGTTTATGTTTTCCTAGAAGTCTGTTGCCCCTTACCCCTGACCTCCAGAATTCCTTTATGTCTATCCCATGCATTCTTAAATCCCGTGATTGTTTCAGCCCCCACCATTTCCTCTGGCAGGGTGTTCCACTTGTCCACCACCCGCTCTGTGAAGAAATTCTTCCTCACATTTCTTCTGAATTGTCCTCCTCCAACTTCATCCCATGCCCTCTAGTCCTAGAACATCTTTTTGCTTAAAAATAGTGTATTCCCGCACCCTGTTCCTCCCTGTAAGATACTTGTATGTCTCTATCATATCCCCTCTCTCCCTCCTCTCCTCTAGGGAGTACATGTTCAGTTCCTTCAACCTGTCTTCATAGGACTTGCGATGCAATCCATGCACCATCTTTGTTGCCCTCCTCTGAACCTTCTCTACCCTGTCTATGCCCTTATGTAGGTATGGTCTCCAGAACTGTACACTGTACTCCAGGTGGGGCCTCATTAGTGTCTTGTATAGTGGAATTATGACCTCCCTTTTCCTGCTGGTGATGCCCCTGCCTATGCATCCCAGCATCCTATTTGCTTTACCTGCTGCCTTGTCACACTGTTTCCCTACCTTGAGGTCATCAGAGATGATAACCCCAAGATCCCTTTCCTGCTTGGTGCATGCTATATCCTCACCCCACAACTGATATATTGTGCCACGGATTTTGTGCCCCATATGCATTATCTTGCACTTCTTTGCATTGAATTTCAACTGCCAAACCCCTGACCATTCTTCAAGTTTCTGCAGGTCGCTTCTTATTCTGTCTACACCCTCTGGTGTGTCTACTCTGTTACAGAGCTTTGTGTCATCAGCGAACAGTGAAATTCTGCCTTCTAGGTCCTGCGCAATGTCACTGATGAAGATGTTGAATAGGACGGTCCCAGCACTAGATCCTGTGGTACCCCACTGGTCACTCTTCCCTCTGTGGAGTGACAGCCATTTACCACCACCCTCTGTGTCCTGCCACCCAGCCAGTTACCTACCACGACACTACTGTCCTGCCCACACCCATATTCCCCAGTTTGTGTAATAGTCTTCTATGTGGCACAGTGTCAAAGGCCTTGCTGAAGTCCAGATAGGCCATGTCCACTGCCTCCCTGATCCACCTCCCTAGTCACCCAGTCAAAAATTCAACGAGGTTGGTCTGACATGACCTCCCCTGGTGAAACCATGCTGCCTTGGGTCCTGTAGTCCATTGACAACTAGATGTTTCACCAATCTCTCTTCCAGTAGTAAGCCCATGATCTTCCCACTACCGAGGTGAGGCTGACTGGTCTGTAGTTCCTGCTTCCTCTTTGTTCCCACTTTTGTATAAGGGGACTACATCTGCTGTCCTCCAGTCTTTGGGTACCTCCCCTGTTTCCAGTGATCGGCTAAACAGGATAGCCAGAGGTTCAGCCACCACCTCTCTTAGTTCTTTAAGGACCCTGGGGTGCACCCCATCTGGCTCCATTGCTTTATCAACTCTTATTACTTCCAGTTCCTTCAGGACCCTTTCTCGTGTAAAGGGACTTGTGTCCATTTCTGCACCATTCTCACCCCTTGTACTCCCTTCAGACCCATTACCCTCCTCTTCCTCAGTAAAGACTGAGCAGAAATACCTGTTCAATATGTCAGCTTTACTGTTGTCATCCTCCACGCAGCCCCCATCCTCCTCCTTCAGTCTCACTATCCCTCCTTTTGCCTTTCTTTTTTCACTTATGTACCTGTAAAAGGTTTTGTCCCCTCTACCCACTGATTTTGTAATGTGTTCTTCTGTCTGAGCTTTGGCTTCCCTTACTGACCTCCCTGCCTCCCTTTGCTTCTCCTGGTACTTCCCTATCCCCTTCTGCCTGTGTCTTTTTGTATTGCCTGAATGCAATCTTTTGGCTTTCACTTTCTTTGCTACCTCTTTGGAAAACCATAATGGTATCTCTTCCTTTTTCCTCTTGCTAACCTGCTTAATGCATAATTCTGTTGTTCTTTAATCCCATTTTAAATACTGCCCACTGTTCCTCAACCCCTGATTCATGTCCCATTCCCTTAATGCCTCTTTCAAGTATCTCCCCATTTTCCCAAAGTCTGCCCCCCTAAAATCCAGGATACGTGTTTTTGTGTGGTTTGGTTCTGCTCTTTCTGTGATTTCAAGCCACAATGACTGGTGGTCACTGTTCCCCAGGTGCTCCCCCATTATTACCCCACCACACTGTCCCTGTTTGTGAGCACAAGGTCCAGTATTGCCTTCTGCCGAGTTGGTTCCATGACCAGTTGCTTGAGGAAGGCACCCTGAAGGGAGTCCAGGATAAATCTGCTCCTAGTTGATGCTGCTGCTGGGATGCTCCAGTCCATGTCTGGAATATTGAAGTCTCCAACCAGTACTACCTCACCTTGTCTGCCATCCTTTGGATGGCTAGCATCAGCTCCTATCTGTTTCTTCCTCCTGGACTGGTGGTCTATAGACCACACCTGTGTGGATGGCTGTCCTCATTTTCCTTTCCAGCTTAACCCACAGTATCTCTCCCCCATTTTGTTCCTCCTGGATCTCTGTGGCCCTTATGTCATTTTTCACATACAGTGCCACTCTTCCTCCCTTCCTGCCTGTTCTGTCTCTTCTGAAAATGTTGTAGCCAGGTATGGCCATCTCCCAGTCGTGGTTATCATTACACCAGGTTTCAGTGATGGCCACAATGTCCAGGTCTGACTGCACCATGACAGCATCCAGATCTTCCATCTTGTTGCTAAGGCTCTGGCATTTGCACACATGGCTTTCCATGATTTGACCTCCTAGACTGTTTCACTGTTCTACTCCAGCCCCTTCCTTGGTTGTTCTTTATCCTGGTTCTCCTGCTGTCTGCCCTTCTGCTGAATTTTGCCCTTTTCTGCCTATCCACCTCTTGGCGCTAATTTCAACTTTTGCACACTGCTTTGTAGAGATAGCCACTCCTCTGGTTCACTGGTTCCACTGCTAGCTGTGGGGGTGAGCAAGTAGGTACCCTCTTTGCTGGCCTGCCACCCACCTTTGCTAGTTTAAATGCTTGTCAATGTAGCATTTAAACTTATCATTGAGTGCTTGGATTCCCCTCCAGGATGGATGCAGGCCATCAGGCTTGAACAAACCTCCGTCCCTCCAGGTGGGTCCCCAGTCACCAATGAATCCAAACCCTTCCTCACAGCACCAGTTCTTCAACCATGAGTTAAAGTTCCTGGTGCATGCACTCCTATGTTCTCCCTTGCCTCTCGCAGGTAGTACTTCTGAGAAAGTGACAGAAGTAGCTACTTGCTTGAGACCCCTTCCCAATTTCCTAAACTCTTCCTGAACTTCCTTTGGCTCCCCATTTGCCAGGTCATTTGTACCTAAGTGGATAGAGTACCCTATGATAGCTCCACGGAGGCCAGCTTTTAAAGTGTCCCACCTAACTGCATGCAATGTCACCCCTATAGGGTTCTCTCTCTTGTAGGATTGAATTGTGGTGGCCACTAGGTCTTTAAACTCTTGATTGTTGAGGGGACCTACATTGAGCCTCCAGTGGGAGTTTTGAATTTGGGGTGACAGCCCCAGAATTAACCTGACTGGGGCATGGTCAGTGAGGGTATGGGTCATTATTCGACAAAATGTTACTGTGTGCATCCACTCTTCTGTAAGGAAGAGCAGATCTATTCTGGTGTAGCAATTATGTCTCTCTGAAAAGTGAGAGAAGTCCTTTGATCTCCTATTTACCCTCCTCCATACGCCCACCAAGCCTTGGTTTTGTGATAGGCAAAGCAAAGAGTGCCCGCCGACCCCAATCTAATTTTCAGGGATCCCCCCCCCCCGTTTGTCCAAGGATGTGGACAAAATAGTGTTAAAATCTCCCCCTAAAATAAATAGTTGGTCAGTGATGTGGAGTGTATTTAGAAAAAATTCCTTAAAAAAAGAGGCTGCTTCTCTGTCATCATATGGCGCATATAAGCAAATGATGGTGCAGGGGGTGTCCATCAACAGGACCTGAAGTATGACATACCATCCCTCTGAATCAATTTGGGTAGCAATAATCTGAATACGGCATGACTTATGGATAAGGATAGCCATACCCCTACGGTGAGGATGGGCCGGGTATGTGGAAGCATAGACTTGACCCACCCAACTGTGGCACAGTTTTTGATGTTCACTATCAGTAAGATGGGTTTCCTGAAGTAGTACTATGTGAGTTCCCATCCTGCTCAACTCTATGAGCACTCTTGCTCTTTTGAAGGGTTATTTAGTCCCTGGCATTGTAAGTTGTAATAGTCAAGACACCCATGAGAGCCATAATGGATCCCCCACCCACCCCCACAGAGACAAGTTCTCAAAGAGGCTGAGCAGGAGGGACATGCAGCCCACACATATACTGTAGGTAATAACTTAAGAATCTATATAACCACTGAGAAACTACAACACTTACTTGGACCAAACTGATCCAACTAGAAAATAACAAACATGCTAAAGCAACATTCTGCTTCAATAGTGTCATGTTGATCCCCCTACTTTGTGGGTGTGAGGTGGTGGGAGGGAGTGCTGGATTAAATCCGGCACCATGTCACCTAGCTCCACCTTCGGGGACTAAAAGCAACTGGTGTGGTCGCACACGTGCCATAATGCAAGCACCAAAACATTCCCCCATGATTGTGGTGTCAGAATAAGGTCATTAGGATGAGAAGGAGAAGACTCAGCTACAAAAAGAAAAAGGAAAAAACCTTGTTCCTCCATTTCTCATCCCTTAAAAGCCCATTTTCTAATGAAATGAAGAGAGAGTGGCACTCACTGAGACACAGGCCCTGGCAACAGAAGAATCTGTTGATGATCTTTGAACTCAGCTCCAAGAGCAAGAAAAGCTAATTAAATATCTTTGGAAATGAGTGGATGACCTGGAGAACAGAGGCTGATATAACACTCTTCAGTTTGCTGGCTTCCCTGAAGGAAGCAAGGATAAAATTCTGTGTTCACGTTCTGCAGGATGTGTGACACTTAGCCAGCTGGTTATGATTGTTCTATGATATTTGTAATATAGAATGTGGTATGTGATTGTCTCACATGAGACATCCTGTGCTCCTAGGTGACAACCCCCCCACCAGCTTTTAGTGAGAATAACAGGATATATTAAACCAGGAGGTCTCTGTAATGTAATTAACTTCCTTGAGAAGTTGCATTTTATAGCTTTTTTTATGACCTCTTGCCTCTGAAGCTGGGAAACTAAAATTTACATTTTATGACTTCAGATAAGCTGATTCCTGTAAAGCTATATTGCACCTAAATGAAGTATGGCAGAGTTGTATAAAACTTTTGGTGTCCTTGGGAAAATAGGAAGCCAGCCTCCAGTTCAAAGGAAAGGGCTTGACTAAAGACTGTCAGAATTTGGGAAATTAGTTTTTGCTGAAGTAACAGTATTTAATATACCTCCTGATAGGACATCCTGTTTTGTATATTTTTCATATTCAACAAGGAGGAGCTAGATGACACACAAAAGGGGTGAGAGAGAGACACAGTTTAAACTAAGACTTGTGCCTGATTTTTGTGACATTTCTTTTTGGACTCTTAAGAAACAAGATCTCTGATCTAACTTAAGCACTGTAAAGAGGTAATACATTAGACAGAAAAAGTCTAATTGTGTTGTGGTAGGAGTGTATGTTTTATCCTTCAACCTTGTTCTTTTAAGTGATTGCATGCTTTTTGACACAGTGTTCTGTGTTTACATTTTACATATTTTTACCCATTTTATTAAAATATTGTTTTGAAAGACTGCCTGGGTGTGTCTTCGAAGTTCTTTTTGTACGTGACGTATAGAGGGTTAAGACTGACAAAAACTGTTCAGAGCTTGATGGTGTTACTAAACTGGAAAAAGGCAAGAATATAGCTAAGATGTTTTATAGAGTTTTAAGGGTTCATTTTGGAAACCTGATTAGATGCCCTTAGGCGAAAGATATCTGGCATCTCCCCAAAGAGCAGATTATCTGAGCCTATACATTTGGGTACGCTAGCATAAGGTTCACAGTTTGAATCCCCCCAGAACTTGAGACTAAAGGTGATTCGGACCCACAAGCAGACAGGAGGGTTCCACTGTCTGTTACCTGTTCACATTACTGCACTCGGAGGGAGCAGATGGCCTGACCACCTGAGTGCATTTGTGACAGGATGTACTACCACTGATAATAAAATTGCCTAGGAAGAGGAGAGCCTTCACAAATGTCCGCAAACTCCTCTATCAAGCTGAGGCAGACAGCAGCATGAAATATCCCACTGTATTCAGGATTACAATCAATGCAGTATATCATGATTGCTGTATCTCTGAAGTGGAAGAACAGCTCTTCCCCTGCCACTGGCCTGGTGTGGTGGGCCTTCATGCAGAAGCAGAACCCCACTCCTCAGAGCCCACCTCTGGCATTCCCCTACTGACCTCCGGTGGACCCGCTGCCCTTCAGAAGATCTATGGAAGATGTGAAGCAGCCCAACTATACACAGATGGACACATCAGTCCCGCTATCATCTCTCTTGCTGCCGCCAGCGGAAATGGGAGGAGAGCTAGATCGATGGCAGACTCATGTAGGATAGTGTACAGACACTGATCCCAGAAGAAGAAGAAGGCAAAGGAACAGCCCAAGTTAGCCGCTAAGAGGTCTATGGAGCAGCAATCATTGGCTGCAGGACTCCGGAGCAGAGGCCGCACTAGGGATTTCACTAACCATTCTCTGAGGAGTCACCCCTGATTATGGAGGCAAACTGCTTTGCAGCTCTTGGGGCCCCATCTCCCAGCACCTTGGTAGACTACCCATCCTTGTCTCCTGCCACCACTTTCTATGACCCATCAGATCCTCTGGCTGTTTCCTGGGCAGAGGTTGCATCTGCTACCACTCTGCCAGCTAGCTGCTCCTCTGGCCCTTACGAATGTGCTCATGCTGCACAGTACTCGCCCACTGCTATGCAACCAGCTGCCGCATCAGTTGATGCTGGGCCTGAGAGCTGAAGAGACTAACTGTGCTTTACTCATTGTAAGCCTTTCTGTTTTTTCCTTGTGTTGTTCACTAGGCCACGATTTTCATGGGGATTGTTTTTCTAACTGTTAATGTCCTTTTCAATATTCCCCCCCAGATACAAACTGTCAGACTTGGCAGTCCTGACCACCCTATGTTCAGACACAGGGATTTTAATTATCCATTATTAAATATCTATGGTTTTCTTTTTGAATGAGTGAGGAGAGGATTGTTGGGGAGGGGGTGTGCACCAGTATCTCCTTGTAGGTTGGCTGGTGAGTGGCCATGGGTCATTACTTTGATCTGGCAAAGAGGCGGGGGGAAAAAGAACAGTGAGATCATCACTAATGGTGGGAAACCTCCTCTGCAGATCCTCTACCGGCATGGCCCCTCCCTGAAATACATCTTGGTGCTGTACTGTCCACTTGTCTACCAAACTGTCTTGGTAAACCCCTGGCCAGATGGTTCTCATCCTGAGTCTGTGACAGATTGCTGATCTTGGGGGCACACATATAAAGTGAGCAACAGAGTCGGAAGGGTTGGGGTTCCAAACAAGGATAATCCATAGGGAGCTGTGGCAATATTCAGGCTACTTTTTTTTTTTTTAAAGGATCCCAATAGCACTCTAGATAACAGCCTGTAAGATGAACTACCAATCCCCTTGGCTCTGTGGATAGCAGTTAAGTACACCTTATGAGGATAATCAATAAGGGGCTGAAGTAGATGCTAGTGATACTCTTATGCAGCTCCAATTTATGGTTTGTGAACAATGCAATACACTGGACAGCTGACAGGAGGGCAGTGTCAGAGTTCACTGTCCCAACTCAATAAGCATTCCTACTTACTTCTTGACACAATTTGCTGCACTCACCCCCCCCCCAACAGGCTTCTCAGTCTGTTGATCTCTATGTATACCTTCCATCAAGGTGGCGAATAACGTCAGGTAATCATGATTCTACGTATAGCCAGTCTATAGTTGTGGTGAAGATCGGGATTCTATGAGGGGACATTGACAGTCAAATGTCAGAGGGTAACTGACAAAGTGCACTGCCTCTCGGCTAGATGATTGGCCAAGCATGCCAGATGGAAGCCCCATTTTGCATGAACCAGATGGGAGGAAGGGCGAATTATACTAAATGAGTTGAACTGGAAAACTTGAAGAAGAAGAAGAACCAGCATTTATATAGCGCTTTTCATACACAGTGTATCCCAAAGCGCTTTACAAGCAATGCTAGACTGGTAGTGAAGTGACTGAATGTGTAATGGCGGCCGTATCGCACATCATCACCGACACACAGCCTGGATAATTGCATGAATCAGTTTTTGGGAAGGGGAATGTTGGCCAGGACACCGGAAATGTCCCCTACTCTTTGCGAAGAGTGCCCTGTGTTCTTTTACTTCCACCTGGGCACCCACCAGGGCACAACCAGGATGGGTAGAAGGGACCTTGGTTTAACGTCTCATCTGAAGGACGGCACACTCCAGCAATACAGCACCCTCCTAATACTGCACTTGGATGACAGCGATTTTCTAGGTTTTATGTGATAAAGGTAAGTTTCAAAGACTGCCTATCATATAGAGGGAGCAAACCTGATCCCATAGTTAAAAGGGCGAATGATATTGTACCAACCATTGTAAATAGCGACGGTCGGTACAATACTTAACTAAATCACACATGCACCCCCCCACACACACACCCCAAACTTAAATAACCAACTCCAAGTGGGGTGAGGACCACGGGGCAAGTTACCAGATAGTAATCGGACCCAAACCTGGGTCTGCTTGCATTGCAAGTGGTGGTGTATGCCACTATGCTATGCAAGCAGCTCAACGGGAATCAGCCACAAAGGATGCTATATCCTGCAGTAGTAGTGAATACAGCTCCTGTACTCGCTATACAGGATATAGCAAGGTATTGCACCACTTACTCTCTTGTAGAGCACTATTATTGAATTGCTCAACTGTGCAGCGCTCAATAATAAGCACTCTGCATGGGTGCTACCATTTTTTAGGTGCAAGCCTAATCCCAGTGTGGGACAAGAACCCATGACCTTCTGGTCCAGAGGCAGATGTGCCACCAACTGAGCCACACTGACACCTGTGATAAGAGACAGGAAATCTGACAGGGGGGTATTATTATTCTTATTATTGTTATTATTTGCAGAATACTTCTAAGGAAGGATTCACCCTGTAATCAGAGAATGGGCAGTTCCCTGGGTACAGTATGACACCATTAACGACTGCCTAGGACAGATTCAGTGCTGTGACTTAAGTACCCCGATCGATAGAACACTAGTGAACTGAACCTGTGCAGTCCAAAATATCCTTTGGAGGACATTTAGTCCTTTTGACCTCTTGCTTGAGTAGTACTCACTTTATAGCTATACAGTTGTGGATTCTTCAGTCCAAGGTTCACCTCCCCACACACCCCCAGATTGAATCCCATATACACTACAGTGGTTCAGACATTTATTTATTTACGAGATTTACCAGGAAGGCATACTGAGCTAAGAGCTCGATTCCAGATGCGACCTGGGGGCCGAGACCCAAATACATACACGAAATAAATACATATGCAGTACATTTTGGGAAGCCAAGGCTTTCCTACAAGCATTTGGTTAAAGAATACAGACAGGGGTGGATACATACAGTGTAAGGAATGAGTGGGTAATATACATTACATATACATTTATAGTACAACAAGCATAGTAGTAAGTTGTTAGTTATAACAGGAGCAGCTGGAGGAGAAATGGGCTCTAAGTAGAAGGTTGCGATGGTAGGGAGTCTGTGCAAGTCTTATGGAGGCCGGTAGGGCATTCCAGATCTGTGGGATTTGGTAGTTAAAGGCAGCCTGGCCTTTGGTTGACCGCATAAACGGGACGTGTAGTAGTCTGGGGTCCATGTTCCTGAGGGAGTACGTAGGTGGGAGTTATTGGGAGAGGGTAGAGGCCAGATAAGGGGGGAGGGAGAGGGGCCAGAATTTGGCAGCGAACCTAGCACAGTTTATTTGTCTGCGATCATGGAGGGATGGCAGGGTTAAGGAGCTGTATAGGTTGCAATGGTGAGTGGATTGCGGGCAGTCTATAATGAAATGGCAGAAGGAGCAGAACAGGGTGTCTAGGCTGGCCAGAGTGGTCGCGGGGGCAATGGAGTAAACTATGTCACCATAGTCAAGTACCGGAAGAATAATTTTTTGGACAATGGCGTGCCTAGTTTGTGTGGGGAGGCATTTTTTGTTGTGGAATAGAGCACCTAGTTTGGGGAGTAGCCTCTTGTGTAGTGAGTCGATATGTGAGGTGAAATCTAGGTGCTGATCTAGCCAGACACCTAGATATCTGAAGCTAGTACAATTGTCCTGGGAAGTTCCGTCTGAGGTTTCGAAAGGAGGGCTGGGGGCTTGGCGGGAGAGTCTTTGTTGGGATCCAAATGTTTGTGATACGGTTTTTTTAGGGTTTAGGAATAGCTGGTTTGTCTTGAACCAGCACTGGATGGCATAGAAATCCTCCTGTAGGAAGGTTGCAACGCTTTGTGTGGTGGGACCGGAGGCATACAGGACAGTGTCGTCCACATACATTTGGATGTATGAATGGGAACATGCTGATGGGAGGTCATTTAGAAAAATGGAAAAAAGTAGTGGACCTAGGACAGATCCTTGGGGGACTCCGGCAGTGACTGGCAGGGGGTTTGAGCTGTGAGAGGCCAGTTTGACTGTTTGTTTCCTGCCCACCAGGTAGTCATGGAACCATTCAGTGGCTGGATCTGAGAGCCCTGCTTCAGTGAGTTTAGAGAGGAGTAGGGAGTGTGAGATGGTATCGAAGGCCTTGGCTAGGTCTACAAAGATGGCCAAGGTGACGTGTCCTTTGTCCATGCCAGTGAGAATGTTACCAGTGACATGTAGCAGGGAGGTGGTGGTGAAGTGGGATTTACGGAAGCCCGATTGGAACGGAGTGAAGAAAGAGGAGGCATCCAGGTAAGGGGTGAGCTGGGACATGACTAGACGTTCCTGTATTTTGGCCAGGATAGGGAGTCGGGAGATGGGTCTGTAATTTTCTGGGGAGGAGGGGTCACCACCTTTGGGTGGGGGTATAACTGTAGCCAGCTTCCAGGCCATGGGTAACTTGCCCAGAGAGAAAGAGAGGTTGAAAAGGGCTGCAAGAGGGGCGGCTATGGCTGGGGCAGACAGAACAAGCATCCTGGTGTCCAGGGACGTAGGGCATTTGCCTTTGTTTGGGTTCAGTACCCATAGGGAGCGGAAGACTTCTCCATGGGTTACTGGGCGGAATGAGAATGGCAGGACTGGGGGAGAAGGTTTTGGGGCATGTGCGGTGGGAGGGACTGGGGAGTGTATCACGGGAGGGAGATAGGATCTTGGCAGCAGCTGGAGAAATGTGTATTAAGGCTTCAGCTACGCAGATGGGGTCGGAGAGCCTGAGCTGCTAGTGTAGGGGTGGGGGTAGAGTGTGGGGGAGAGCAGGGATTTGAGTGATTTCCAGAAATCAGTCAGGTGGTTAATGTTCTTGCTAAAAGCCGATAGGAAATAAGTCTTTTTGGCTTGGCGGATGGTGTTTGTGCATGCGTTTCGGAGTATTCTATATGTGGTGAGGGATGGCTGTGTTCCCGTTTTCTTATATGTTTTCCAGGTGTGGTCCCTGGAGTGGCATTTGCTGATTATGTCAGCCGAGATCCAGGGGAGATGTGCACCTCTAACTCTTTTTGCACCTGTGGGGCATGTTTGTCCCAGACTTTAAGAAAACAGGTTTTGAAACCCTCAAAGGCTGTGTCAATGGAGGATGCCTCGGGTATGAAGGACCAGTTTTCGTGTCCTAAATCTGACAGGAGAGATGCTAAGATGAGGGAGTTATAGGACCTGATGCGCAGTGTCTTTGGGGGGGGGAGAGGGGCTATGCACCTTCCTAATCAGGAAGATCATGTGATGATCACTTATAGAATCGGGTACTAGGCCTGTGCTTAGGATCCTATGGGGGTGGGAGGTGAGAGCCCAATCCAGTAAAGAATGGTTTTGGATCTTGTGATTGAGTCTGGTGGGATCAGTAATGAGTTGGGTTAGGTTCAGAGCCTTTATTTTGGTCTTCAGGTGGGCTTTATCTGTACCTAGCCAGTTTGTGTTAAAATCACTGGTGGCATGTAGCTCACCCCGACCGCTAGGGATTGTAAGGAGATTAGGTGGGAGAGGATATCCTTGGGGGTGTACGTGGGGGCAGTATGAGCCTGCCATGTATATGGGGGAGGAACAGGGGAGAGATAGTTGGATGAGTATAGTGTTTATGTTGACGGGTTGAGGGGATATCCACTATAGTGAACTGACGACTGGTGGCAATATACATTGCCGTGCCACCGCCTCGCTTTTTGCCTGGCCGGTCATGTCTGATTATTGTATACCCTGGTATGGAGACTTCCACGTCTGTATGATGAGGTTTTAACCAGGTTTCGGAAATGACTAGGATGTCAGGGCGCTGTGTTAAGGCAATTGGTTGCAGTAGAGAGATTTTGGATAATAGGCTGCAGGTGTTTAGGTGTAGGATGTGGAGGCCTTTGGGTAAGGAGAAAGGGGAGTGAGAGTTTGTGGGGTTTGGGCCAGGGTTTGCCTCTATGTCCCTGGAAGGAGTAGAAGTATGGAGATGAGATGCTTTATTTTTGTCCTAAAGTGGTAAGGGTAGGATGTGGAGGTCCGAGTGTTAGAGAAAATTTGAGGGCAGCGACGGGTTGGGGTGTGTAAGACCACAATCTCCTGATGAAAGGAAGGTGGAATGATACTGGCACTAATACCCACATAATGGTTTTGGACCATGTCATGAGCAGGCGTGTGTGAAGAGGTAGCGTGACAAGGCTGAGGGGTATGTCCAGGGGGCAGGGACAGCGATGATTCTTTGTTTGGGAAGGTGGCAGGGGGCAGGGATGAGAAAGTGGCCAGAGAGAGTAGAAATGGGGATGTTTGCAGCAGCATCCTGGCCTAGTTTGTATACTGTAGGTGCCTGGAAAAATTTGATTTGAACCCTCTGGTGGTGGCAGCTGATAAGCTGCAAATGGAGAAATAGGCTGATAGGTTTTTGGAATCATGTGACACCAGCCTATATAAGGAGGAGCTCACCAAGGGCGGTGATGGGGATGGTGGCAAGCCGGCACGCAGCGGCGGCAGGGCAGAAGCTCACAGGCACTGAGAAGCACTGTGCTGGCTTTACTGGGGCAGCAGTTCTGTAAATTCAAATATGGCACCAGAAACCACGGCTTTCTTTCAGCTCCTTCCGTACCTGGGTGTTTGGGGGGTGGGGATCGGCTAGCAGGAGCTTTCAGGGGAGGTCTGGACTACCCTCATGACCCGACTTCATTACCCAGCGTCTGCGGAGAGAAAGGAGAGGTGCTTTATAGTTAGGTAAGTGGGAGGAGTGGCAAAAATACCTGCTGAGTAACTGCTTTGTGTCTCTTGCGTTTTGCAGCCTAGTTCCCACAGAGAAATCGCCTAACTGCACTGAAAGAACATTTTTTTTTTGGTTTTTTGTTTTGTTTTGTTTTGTTTTGTTTTTAAATGGTGCAGATTCAGTTTTGTTTGCTTGTGGTTTGCAGTCTGGTACCACAGAGAAATTGCCTTTACTGCACTGAAAGAGCGTTTTGTTTAAAATAGAGCAGATTCAGGCTTAAAGGGAATTTTGCTGGCTGAGAAGTCTGAGGGAGCCGCAAATGGCACCTGTCCTACCCTCAGAGTGGGAGAAAATGCTCCCGAAATTTGCCTTTGGATTAATTTAATTGGAGAGGCTCAGTGGCTCAGCTACTCCTAAAGTGCACACGCAGATAGACTAGCCAGGTTCAAAATTTCTTATTTGCAGCCACAAGCCTAGACTGGCCAAGGCAGTAATACAGTTCAAACAATTTCGGGTGCCAAATGGAGCAGATTCAGTTTTGTTTGCTTGTGGTTTGCAGTCTGGTTCCACAGAGAAATCGCTTTTACTGCACTGTAAGAGCGTTTTTTTTAAATAAAGCAGATTCAGGCTTAGAAAGGAATTTTACTAGCTGGGGAATCCGAGGGAGCTGCAAATGGTGCCTGACCTACCCTCAGAGTGGGAGAAAACACTCCCGAAATTTGCCTTTGGATTAGTTTAAATCGGAGAGGCTAAGCTACTCCTATAGTGCACCCACAGATAGGTCCAAATTACTTATTTGCAGCCACAAGTCTAGACTGGGCAACGCTGTGATTCAGTACAAACAATTTCGGGTCCCCCAAGGCACTACTACGATGTTTATATGCAGAGCTTAAGCACAAGTATGTTCTAGTTCTTTAAGCACTATGACAAGGTCGGAAAACAGTATTCTAGCAATAATAAGTACTAGTTCTTAAGGTACTACTTTGGAAGGTCTAAAATGCAGTACTTATAGCAGACATAAAATGCAAGTTCTTAAGGCCATACTCACGATGGGCTGTAGGGACACTGCAGTAATTAAGCACATATTTAGTATTACTTCTTAAAGCACTGCAGCAACGGGCTAAATTTCTGTGCTGCACACTGAGAAATTTCACTAAGATAAAAACAGTGTCCACTTGTGTGCCAACAGATAAAGAAGCTCACAGGCACTGAGAAGCACTGTGCTGGCTTTACTGGGGCAGCAGTTCTGCAAATTCAAATATGGCACCAGAAACCAAGGCTTTCTTTCAGCTCCTTCCGTACCTGGGTGCTTCGGGGGGTGGGGGTTGGCAAGCAGGAGCTTTCAGGGGAGGGCTGGGCTACCCTCACGACCCGACTTCATTAACCAGCATCTGGGTGCTTCAGGGGGTTGGGGTCAGCGAGCAGGAGCTTTCAGGGGAAGGTTGGGCTACCCTCACCCCAATTTCATTACCCAGCATCTGGGTGCTTCGGGGGGTGGGGGTCAGCGAGCAGGAGCTTTCAGAGGAGGGCTGGGCTAACCTCATGACCCGACTTCGTTACCCAGCGTCTGGGTGACATGCCAGACCTTTGTTATATCCTGTTTTGATTTTTATTCTGGCACCCTGCTTTGTAAAGTGATAGTTTGTGTGCGTGTGTGTGTGTGTGTGTGTGTGTGTGTGTGTGAGGGGGTGCAAACTGGACAACTAATTTCAGCTCTTCAAGATGTCACAAGCCCTGTATGGGTGGTGACCAGTTAAAGCATTAGCCGCCTCCCTGCCTAACAGAGGCGGCAAACTCTGAGGTGGACATGATTCATGTGGTGGGGTTAATAGTTCACTTGGAGAGCACCACTGCCACTACTGCATCAAAATTCTAGCTGTCGACCAAGTCTGGTACTTTATCTCACTGCTTGTCTTTCTTCTTCTTCCTCTGCCATGTATCCTCGAGTTGCCATGGACACCCCTGCTGTCCTTGGTATGAAGCCATCTTTCATTTCCCCTATCAATGCCATGAGGGCAGAAGAAGAACCACCACCCAAATAAGAAGTAGGGTAAGTGTCTGTTCTCCATTCTTCTACCTTACTTACTTGCTCACCAGATGCTGTAGGTGGTGGAGTAGCTATCGCTAATAGAAGTAGCAACTGGGTAATTACTCGCAGGATATCTCCGCTCCTTCACTTGGGTCCTGTTACCACCACCATAATATAAAGTGGGCAGTGGGCTAGTAATTTGAGGAGGAAAAACGTGTTACTGGGTATGCTTTTCCCTCACTCCGGGTGTGGTCTACACCTGTATTGGTAATGCAGGCAGAGAAGGTATCTCTTTTGCCACACCTAGACTGCTATCCTCCCCATTTGGGGTGCTTTGCATCTCCATCAGAATAAGGAGTAGTAGCTGTAGGAATTGGGGGAGGGAGAAGAGGGAGGGGAACATCCAGGGCACTATCCATGTACAAGGTTGTGGGTACCAGAGAAAGTATCAAGGGGTGTATACAGACTGTTTTTTGTGCATGTTTTTTTTATTTTTATAGGGCTGGATATTCAAACTGTGCCATTCTGTGGTGCAAGCCCTTGCGCTGCTCAAATAAGTTGTGCAGGGGTGTGGCCAGGGCGATATTCAATGGAGTTGCACTATTGAGCAACTCCTTTGAATATCGCCCCCCCCCGGCCACAGCCACTGTGCATGGCGCAGTGGAACTTGCGCCACCGCAAGTGGTCAGAGTGGAGCATTCAGGTGCAGTGGCGCAAGTTCCATTGCGACATGTGCAAATTTCCAATATTCAAAAGGTGACATGCAAATGGAGCCATAATTTATGCAAGGCACACAGGGGGCCAGTTGCATCTAATTACGGCCCCATTTGCGTGCCATTAGCATGCAGGTGCTCCGATCCCTGACGACTTGCGCCTGGCGCCCTGCCAGGCAGCAGCCGTCAGGGACTGATGCCCCCTGCAGCCCGATCGCGGGCATGAAGTAAACCCCCCCACTAGCCCGATCGCAGGCAGAACTCATCCTCCAGTAGCCCGATCGCGGGCAGAACACACTCCCCCACCCCTGACTAGCCCGATCGCTGGCAGATCTCACTCCCTTGACTAGCCCGATCGCGGGCAGAACGAATTGAACCCTCCTCGACTGGCCCGATTAGGGCAGAACGTAATTGAACCCCTGACTGGCCCGATCGCTGGCAGAGCGGAGTTCAACCCCCCAAAGACCAATATCCCTGGTGGTCCAGTGGACCGCCAAGTCCGATCGTGGCCATAAGGTCAAACCCACCCCAAAGTCCAATTTCCCTGGTGATCTAGTGGCCCCACCCCACCCACCCACGGAGCCCCACCACCCGCCTCCTCCGTCAGCCGGCGGGCAGCACCCACCGCCTGCTGCCCTGTCACTACCGACCGATAGTTTTGAGGGCTGCACGCCCATTGGTTCAGAGTAAGAGCCAATGGGCATGCAGCCCATACCATACAAGGCAGTCCAGATATGTGAATGAATGCTGACTGACAGCTCGGTAGGGCTGCACGCCCATTGGTTCAGAGCAAGAGCCAATGGGCGTGCAGCCCATACCGTACAAGGCAGTCCAGATATGTGAATGAATGATTAATTAACTCTGCAAAGCCCGGCTGAATATTGGGCTGTGCAGTTTATGCATGGTTCCTCCCCCTCCGGTTGAGCATGCCTTCATTAGCATTGCGCTGTTGCTCAGCATGACTTGGGTGGTGCAACTGCCTCCTGCTGAATATCACAGAATGGCGCAATTTAGGACTTGCGCAGGCACAACCCTATTGTGCATGGCGCAACCCTTTTGAATATCCAGCCCATAGTGGTTTTTTTGTGGTGGACAGACATGGTATTTTTTGTTGAGAGGGAATAGTGATATATGTAATGGAAGGAGGGTTACTAGGGGAGAGCACTTTGCTAATTGTGAGAGGAAACCTGCATTCTGGCTCCCTTATCTTATCTTATCTCATAAAATACAAATATGGCACAATCTAAAATAAACTGTCACATGGAATGTAAAGGGACTCCATTACCCCATCAAACAGAAAGCCATTCTAACTCAACTTTGTAAAAAGAGAGCTATGATAGCCATACTACAGGAAACGCACCTTAACAGGCCAGAGGCTCTAAGAATCAAAAGGGAATGGGAGGGTATGGAGGTGCATGCCACCTTCTCCTGTAGCAAGCATGGTGTTTCCATGCTGTTCCATAAGAAACTGTCATGGCAGATCACCAGGCACAAGGTTGACCCTGAAGGGTGATTGCTGCTGATGGCAGTTAAATCCCAGGAAGCAGAATGGATCATAGGAAGCATTTACAGACCTAATGATGCCAACCTTTTGACATTTACACTAACCTGGTGCATACACTGGAAAAATTCATTACAATTTGCCCATTATGCTTGGAGGGGACTTCGGTAATCTTCCAGATGGGGTTCTGGACAAATCTAACCCCTCAATCACCCACCCTTCACCTGTACAGCGGGTGCTGGCAGCACTACAAAAGGAATTTGCCCTTACAGATGTGTGGCACCTGCTGCACCCAACACAGAAAGGTTTCATATTTTTCTCAGCCATGCACAAAACACACAGTAGGATAGATTACTGGCTCCTTTCCCCTTCACTCACACACTCACTTAACTCAGGCCAGCATAGGCAACATTACCCTTTCTGACCATGCCTCAGTACAGATAGCAATCAGCCCTTCCCCTATGCCACCTAAATCCTGGAGTCATACAAGGTGGTTCCATGTGAAAACGGCCAGTGCACATGGGCAAGGATAAAAATAGCAAAAGGAAAACTGCGTGGCCACATACGGCAAGTGGCAAACAGCAATTGCTGAACAGTGACTTTCTGAGTGGGGCTTTGCCCCCGTACTCCCTGACTAAATATAACCAGCTCCAGGGGGATGCCACTCGGGGATGGGGAAAAAGCCGTAGGTCACCGTTTTGGCCATTGCTGTTTTTCTGACACTCACTCCATGTGACCGCGCTATTTTCAGTTGCCATTTTCCACCTCGCCCTTTTTGCACTCACCGTCTTGACGGAATATGATACAAGGCTTACATTAGGGGCATCATTACTGGATTAACTTCTAATAGGAGGAGGGCTAGGGAAATTGAGAAAAAGGAGCTGGTGAAAGACCTAACAGCAAAGAGAATAGCTTAAAAAATGGCAGATACCGCAGAAGATAACCTGGAAGCCACAATGGGACTGAGATACAAGCTCAACAAATTTCTATCAAGATGAGCAGAACTAGCACTAGTCAAATTGAAGCACAGATACTGGGTGGGGGGTTGGAGAGCATGCTGGAAAGCGTTTAGCTCATTGCCATAGAGTTTCACAGGCTGAATGTCATATTATTGTCATTAGAGATGACTCGGGCCACCTGCTGCAATCATACAAACACATAAATTCCAGAATGATGGAATTTTTGGCTGATCTGTATTCTGCCCCATTCCTTCTCCTGACACTGCCACACAGGCCTTCCTTTCACAGTTACCATTACCATAATTGGACCCAGCCCAATAAAAGGCACTATGAAAACTGTTGAAGGATATGGAAGTCATATAGACCATTAAGGACCTTGCCTTTGCCAAAGCCCTGGGGAATGACAGCATCCCGGTAGACCTGCACCAACCTATGCCATTAGTGGCACTGCATCTCAAGTGAATTCCATGATGTGGCCTTGGACTGTGAGTCTCTCCCATTTACTCTGAGAGGTGCAGTTATTATAGTCCTGCCTAAAAAAGAAGAGGATGGTACATGTTGCTCCAACTATTGCCCCATCTCGCTTATCAATGCAGACTGCAAGGTCCAAGCCAAGATACTGATCACCAGGCTGGAAGATCTCCTTCCTCAGTTAATACACCCATTGCAGGCAAGCTTCATGAAAGGTTGATTACATAGAAACATAGAAGTTGACAGCAGATAAGGACCGCAAGGCCCATCCAGTCTGCCCATTTTTTCTACCTTATGAATGTGCCATAGGCCTGTACTCTGTCAATGGCCTATCCATTCATACTCATTTGTATTTCTCCTTTATGCCTGTCCCTTGCCTGTTTGAAGCCCTGCACTGTATTCGTATCCACCACTTCCTGAGGTAGGCCATTCCATGCATCCACCACCCTTTCTGTAAAAAAAGAACTTCCTTACATTCCTCCATCGGCCCCCCTCTAATCCCATGCTGTGTCCTCTTGTCCTGCTATTTTTCTTATATTAAAACTTTAGACTCTTTCACCTTGTTAATGCCCTTAAGATGTTTGAATGTTTCGATCATATCACCTCTCTTCCTCCTTTGCTCTAGGGTATACATATTGAGCTCCATTAATCTGTCCTCATATGTTTTCAGATGCAGCCCCTGCACCATTTTGGCTGCCCTTCTCTGGACTGCCTCCATTTTGTTAATGTCCTTGTGCAGGTGCGGCCTCCAGTACTGCATGCAGAACTCCAGATGGGGCCTAACTAGTGTCTTGTAAAGAGGAATTATTACCTCCCTCTTACGACTTGTGATACCCCTACTAATCCACCCCAACATCGCTCTAGCCTTACCTACAGCTTTAGTGGTCTACTTGGATGATTTCAGGTCACCTGTGCTGATGATGCCTACGTCTCTTTCTTCCCTTGTGATTGCCAGCAACTCCCCTCCCAACCTATAGGTGGCTTCAGGGTTTCTCTTCCCTATGTGCATGATCTTGCACTTCTTTGCGTTAAACCCCAGCTGCCACTCTTCTGACCATTTTGCCAATTTATCCAGATCTCTTCTCATTCTGCCCACTCCATCTGGATCATCTACTCTGTTGCAGATCTTGGTGTCATCTGCAAACAAACAAACCTTACCCTCCAGTCCATCTGCAATGTCACTGATGAAGATATTGAAGGGGATGGGCCCCAGTACTGATCCCTGAGGTACCCCACTTGTGACTTGCATCTCTTATGACTGTATACTGTATACCACCACTCTCTGTTTTCTGCCCACCAACCAGTTTGCCACCCAGTTGACCAACTTTTTTTCGAACTTTATTTCTGCACCTTACCTCGGTGGCCTCTCTCCAGTGAGGATTCTCAGTTCACAGTTCTGCTGTCCGTCTGAAGCCCCCACTTGTCCGCACTCCCAGTCAGGCACTCTCTCTCCCTTTCCTCATCCAGCCGCCCACTCTCCCTGGCTCTGAGTTCCCCAGGGCAGGACCGCCATCTCCTTCCAGTGCTCTATCTATAATCCAGATGAGTGGCCAGAGAGGAGGAGAGAGACATGGAAGCACGTAGTGGTGGAGCCTGGCATTGGGCATGGGACCGTGGCCACAGATCCCACCTTAACCTACCCCCAGGGCAGGGTTTTTTCTCTTAAGTTCCTCCCCCTTGATGCGGTGTGCAATGGCATCAGTGCAGGGATCCTCCCACAGACCGCCTGCCATCACCAATCCCTTCTACTTATCCCTGCTGCTGGGCTAAGCCCCTAGCCTCCACCAGGAGCCGCCACTGTGCAAGGAACCCCCGGAGCCCTCCCCAGGAGAAGAGAGTAGTCCTCTGGATGCTCAATCTCCTCCTTCCCCTGCTAACACCTGATGGCCCAGGCTCATTCCCGAACCTGGGTCACCAGTGTGGTGCGAGGTATGGCATCCAGGGCCTCAACCCTCAGTGCCACCGGGCCAGACTAGTTGACCAACTTCTGACCCAGCCCGAGCTTACCCAGCTTATTAATCAATCTTCTATGTGGAACAGTATCGAAAGCTTTGCTAAAGTCAAGATAGGTGACATCAACTGATCCCCCTTGGTCCACCACTCTGGTTCTCCAGTCAAAGAAATTGATGAGACTAGTTTGACAGGACCTTCCTGTTGTAAACCCATGCTGTCTTGGATCCTCTGCTCCTATGGGTTCCAGGTGTTGCACTATCATTTCCTTAAGGAGTGCCTCCATAATCTTGCCCACTACTGAGGTAAGACTGACTGATCTGTACTTTCCTGCCTCCTCCCTGCTACCACTGTTGTGAAGCGGGATCACAAGCCCTTCTCTAGTCTTCTGGGACCTCTCCTGTGCTCAGAGACTCACTAAACAGTTCTGATACTGGCTATGCTAGTTCCACTCTTAGCTTCTTTAGTACTCTGGGATGTATGCCATCAGGTCGCATTGCCTTGTCCACCATGAGCTTAGTGAGCTCTTGTAGGACCCTTTCTTTTGTGAAGGGACTAATGCACATCCCCCCCCCGTGTCCAATGTGCTGAGCTGTGGGCCCTGCCTTACCTTTTCCTCAGTAAATACTGAGCAGAAGTATCTATTTAGGATAGATGCTTTTCCTTGGTCCTCCTCCTCACACTCCCCCTTATCCCCTTTGTTCTTAGCAATACCCACTCTGGACTTTCTCCTTTCACTAATGTATCTATAGAAAATCTTGTCACCTTATTTTACTGTTCGTGCTATTTCCTCGGTTTGGGCCTTTGCCTGTCTTACTGCCTTCCCTGCTTCCCTTAGGGAAGTTTGGTATGCCTCCCCATCTTCATCCTGCTGCTTTTTCTTATATTTCCTGAAGGCTGGTCTTTTGGCTCTGACATTTTCTGCTACTGTTCTTGAGAACCAAAGTGGTTTCCTTCTTCTTTTGCTCTTGCTTTTCTCTCGAACACAATGGGATGTTGCTTCAAGTATTGCATCCTTAATGCTTGCCCACTTTGCCTGTACCCCTTCACCTGTATTTCTTCTTGCCAGGACTAGCTTAACTCTCTTGGCCATCTTATCAAAGTCAGCTCCTCTGAAGTCCCATATTTTTGCCTTGGAATGGGATGATTTAGTTTTAGTGGCCAAATTGAACCATACCATGTGATGGTCACTGGCCCCCAGGTGACCTTCTACCTGGAGATCTGTGATCCTTTAGTCAGTACTAGATCTAGGATAATCCTGTCTTTTGTGGGTTGTTCTACCAGTTGTTTGAGGCCCTCCACCTGCAGGGAATCCACTATGTATCTAGTTCTGGCAGATGTCCCTACTGGTATTGACCAATCTGTATCTGGCATGTTGAAGTCTCCCATTATCAGAACCTCCCCTTTAGTAGTCATGTTTTGTATATCTTCTAACAGTAATATGTCAATGTCCTCCCCTATGTCTGGAGGCCTGTAGACAACCCCAGTCCGTATGGCAGTCGCATTTCCTGTTTCCGGAGTGACCAACAGTTCTTCTGGTTCCTTGTGTGTATTCTGAATTTCTGTAGCTTTGACATTTTCATTGACATAAAGGGTCACTCCACTCCCCCTTTTTGAACCTCGGTCTCTTCTGAACAGTACATAGCTGGGTACTAAAGTCTTCCAAGTGTGGTGACTGGTAAACCATATTTTACTAATAGCTACTATGTCCAGTTTAGCCTCTACCATTGTTGCCTGCAGGTCTGAGATCTTGTTTCCCAGACTGCAAGCATTTGTGTACATGATTTTCCATTGGCTAGATTTCGGTGTGCTAGTTGTTGGGTGAGGTCCGGCATTTCCCCATGGCATTATATGGGGAGCCGGACCTTTTCCTTACCTGGTGATGCAAATGAACTACAAACATGCTTAACTCCTGTTTGATCACTCAGCTGTGGGGAAATTCTTCCCATTCGACGATCGAAAAGCGTTGCACCCTCTCCCCTTGCTAGTTTAAATATTCTGCAAAGTCATCAAACTTATGTCCCAATGCACTGACTCCCTACTTAATCAGATGCAGTCCATTGAATTTAAAGAACTTTCGCTCACAAAACTGTTGCCAGTTACCTACAAATTTGTGTCCTTAGACATGTGGATCAGAGTCCGATCATCTGTATTCCCTGCTTATGATCATTAAGGCCGCACAACAGCAAGGAAAGAGAGTGTAGCAGTTTCCATAGACTTTGAAAAGGCCTTTGACGCAGTCAGTCAGCCATATCTCACTGCAGACCTACAGCACTTTGGCTGTGGTCAGAACTTTCGGCAGTGGGTAAAAGTATTATATAAGGGTCCTACAGCCAGGATCATTACAAATAGCCTATTATCCTCCTATTTTCCATTGCAGAAAGGAATTAGGCAGGGCTTCCCCCTTTCCCCATTATTATCTTTATTAACTATATAGCCCCTGGCAATCATCATTAGATTGCACCCTAGCATAATAGGCATTAAGGTGGGACAGGATTCTCATGCCACACTGCTGTATGCAGATGTCCTATTAGTTCTCCTTTCGGCCCCAGCAACCTCAGCACTGGCTCTTCTTGGTGTGCTTCAACAATTTGCAGAAGTGTCTGGATCCGAGATCAACAAATGTAAACCCCAAGTGCTGCCCATCACTGACAACTGTAGCCCCCATCCCCTTACATCGCAAGAGCTGACTTGGTCACAACTGGGTATCACATATCTAGGAATCAAAGTCAATGCCCACATTCCATCTGTCCCAAAGCTGAATCTTACTTCACTTCTGCACACATTACACACAGAATGTAACTACTGGAAGGTGCTGCACCTGTCATTAGTGGGCAAAATTGAAGTGTTGAAAAATAATACTGATCGAATGTAAACACAGAAACATTGATGCTGATGACAGAAGGAGACCACTAGGTCGATCTAGTCTGACCATTTGTTTTAGACCTATTTTGAAACTCTAGTTGCTCTTTGTAGTCAGGGCTCCCTTGTGTCTATCCCATGCATTCTTGAATCTTCCCACAGTGTTGACCCCCACAACCTCTTGGAGCAGGCAGTTCCAGGTATCCACCACTTTTTCTGTGAAGAAAAACTTCCTAGTGTTGGTAGAGAATCTCCCTCCTTGCAGTCTGAGGTCATGTCCCCTGGTCTTGCAGCCCTTCTTGAAGTGAAAGAGTTCCTGTGCCTGTACCTTATTAATGCCTTTTATGTACTTAGGTGTTTCAATCATGCCCCCTCTGTCTCTTCTCTGCTCCAGGGATTACATATTCAGGTCCCCAAGTCTTTTCTTGTAGGACATGTACTGCAGACCCTGAATATTTTTGTCGCCTTTCTCTGTACTGTTTCCACCCAGTTAATGTCCTTCATCAGGTGAAGCCTCCAGAATTGGACTCCGTATTCCAGGAGAGGCCTGACCAGCAATCTATACAGTGGTAGTACCACCTCTCCCCTCCTGCTTGTGATTCCCCTCCCAATGCAGCCCAGCTTTCTGTTGACCTTCAATGTTGCCTTTTGACACTGCTTACTAACCTTCAAATCATCCTGGATTATGATTCCCAGTTCTCATTCCTGGTTTGAGGCCGCCAGCCTTTCGCCACTTAGGTAATACTCCTTTCTTGGAATTTTCTTTCCTATGTGCATGACCTTGCACTTTTTGGCATTAAATCTCAGCTGCCACACTCCAAATCATTCTTCTGGAGTGTGGCAGCTGAGATTTAACACCAAAAAGTGCAGTCTGCTATACTTGATGACTTACCTCCCCATCACAACAGGTGACGCTTGGTTCTCCAAACTTGATAGGCTTTTTGGCACCTTCTTTGGAGAGGGAAAACAACCAAGGTATAGTTGAGGGAAGTTCAAAGCACACTGGAAACTGGGATGCTGGGGCCTTCCATGGATAAAAGGTGATTATCTGACTTTCTTGGATGCCCAACCCCTTAGATGGTTTGAACACAATCCAAAGTGCCCTCCCCTATGAATTAGGATGGAAAAACAACTGATATATAACAGATCACTCAGTATACTTCTGTATGAGTTGGTGTTTCAAGGGTATGGGTCCTACCACACCACTGCAGCTTCCAAGCACACTTGGAGGGCTTTGGGCAATTCCTTAAACAGAATCTGACACCAGTGGAACTTACGCCACTGTCAGGACAATAAAAAAATACAGGTGGACAGAAAAAAAACTCTATTGGGAATTCTGGAAGGCTAAAGGGATACATCATATCTGAGACATCCTGCTTGCACATTGCCACACATTGCAATCCATTAAACAAATCTGTAATCATTACATTTCTTGATCAGATCACTGCAAATACAAATTAGGAGTGCAATGCAGTCCTTATTACAAGCAGCTGACTCCACCCTGCCACAGCCCATTAGCCTCCTCCCTGGTTGGCTGGCTTTGATTGCCCACAGGCAGAGCAGGCTGTATCTTCGGGAAGCTCAACCTGACCAAACCCTTAATGCAGAAGGTCATTGGGAACTGGACTTAGCCACAGGCATCTCCAATGAGCAATGAGTCCAGTGCTGGATTCAGGCACATGCTGAATGCAGATACGCTAGAAGTCATCTTATCCAGAACAAGATATTGCATTATTGGTACAGGCAGAGACAGCGCTAGATAGGGCAAAAAGGGAAAAAGTTGCAGCTTGCCCAGAAATGACCCACTTTCCACAGGACAGTGGGTCCAAAGTGGTGCATCTGTCTCTAACAATAGCTGAAAGATGGAAAACTAAACAATGGAAAAGTATTTTCACTCGACAAATTTAAGCTTCTGTACTAGTGAAATTTCTACTTACGATTAGGTTTGGACCCAGTTGTTTCTCATTTTGACCCACATTTTTTACACCTATGGGTCTAATTTGACCCATGTTTTAAAACCCCTAGCGCTGTCACTGGGTACAGGACTCTAGAGGTACTCCATCAAGTGAATCTGCTCCCTTTGGACCAATGCTGGAGGTGCCAGGAGCCAGGAGGGACTCTGTTGCATATCCTGTGGCAGTGTCCAGCTGCTGCAGACTGTTGGAAAGGGGTAAATAGTACATGCCAAACGATCATGGGTACCACTTTTTTACCCTCTCCCTTAACCTACATTCTTAGTAATGTCTGTATACAGACTACTATCTAACAGACTCACTGGCTAAGTGCAGTGGCTGTAGAGGCAAAGCGCCTTATTCTACAGAAGAGGTGCACACTGGGAATTCCCTCTGCTTAGCTGGAAGCAGAATGTGGGCACTATAGCAAACAATAAACACCTTAGCCACCTTACCTTAGGAAAATACCAAGAGTACACCTGTATTTGGGGCAGCTACCTACAATACCTTACGGGAGCAGTAATCTAAGAGGAAGGCAGATGTGACGAACTGTGATACTGCACTATGGTCAATTGCAACTCCATGTGTATGGGCTGAATGTTCTTTCTCCATTTTTTTCTCTGTGTATTTTAAATGCTTCCTCTTTAGTTTATCTACAGTACTTCCTCCAAAGCATTGTTCTCTGCACAGGTCTCGTCACCACATAGTTGTTTTTTTAGATTTTAACTGTTGATCATTTTAAATGTTAATACTGTTTAAAAGGCACTCTACAGCTTGTTATAGCTTAGCATCAGAATACAATCCTAGTACATAGGCAGAATTTAACAGTAATGTTGCATGCTATTGACCAACAGAATGTACAACTGTTTATAGTGTATGGTAAAACGTTATTATTAATAGAATTTGATGTAAAGCCAGCGTTGTTATAACATCGATGTGATAGTTAATAACCTCAGTGAATCTGCTTCTTGAGGTTACCAGGGTAACTGTAAATCGCTCAAGCTGCGCTCTCAAGATTAACAAACCATGGTAACCTCTCGAAGCAAATACACCGTGGTTGATAACTGCTTCCCATACATTATCCTCCATGTGCTCTTTCTCTGATAGTATTGCCTAATGTATTGTATCGGTGCATCTGTATTATCTAAATCGGAAAATTTTAATAAAGCTTTTAACCACAAAAAAGAAGTGATGTGAACTTTTTTGAGCAGAAGCTAGAGAAGACAAAAAACAGTGGATGGGGAGAAGTCAACATATAAATAGGGTTACAGACACATGTTTATTAAATAAGATTTATGAATCGACAAAGTCAGAAAAATTAAATTTTAATAATGAATATATAACATGATTACTTAATACATTCCATAAGTCCAGCAAAATAAACAATATAAAATGCACTAAATAAATACAGGCTCCAGTCACAAAAGTGCAATATTTTAATATTATACAGCTAAGATGAACTGTGGAAAAACTAGTCACACCAGATAGCTGGAGTACATATTTTTGGAATCATTTAGGAACACAGTTCACACAACAGTGAAAGTCCCCTCACACATTCACTCTGCAGGCAGATTTTGGTTGGTGAAGCAAAATAGAATGTGAAATGTGTGCATTTAAAAGGCAGTATCCCCATCTTTCAGAAAACACCCCTCTTGTTTTATAATGTTGCAAACTGTTTATTTTCTGTATTTGCTGCATTACTGAAGTGTAACAGGCATAATGCACATGGTCTGCAGAAAGCTATTTTGGAATGGGCCAAAACGATGTGATTTGAAGGGAAGAATTTTACTGCAAAGAGCATAGCAACAAAGTGGGGTAACTGCCTTTCTCACTAAGCTGACATACAAAAATCCTGGCAAGATCGTGGCACAGACAGAACTGGAAGTGGCTGACAAATCCATGACCCAAAGCTCTGGTTTTAAATAAGAACAAAGGAAATCGTGATAGGCAGAAACACATATCCACCCTCCCCCCGTTCGACAAATTACCTCTCATTCCTGGTTATTTAAGAATAAGGGCAACAATATATATCTGTGTAAAGATGGAGGGAGTTTGAATGCAAGCACTATACTGTACATTAAACAAACAGTAGCCAGTGTCACGGCCACTGTAGTCACATGTTCTACCTTTGCAAAAAAAAAAGGGACATTTTTTTTCTGTTAACTTCAATTCCCATAAAAGGAGTGATATTTTCTCTTAATGTAACCCATTTTTAAAAATAACATATAAAAATCAATTTAACGAATACTTCAAATGCACACAGCAGCAGTGATTTTAAGGTACATCTTACACAGTAATCAGTACGTGTTTTCTATAAAAAGGCAGGATTTTTTATTTCTTCATTTTCTGAAGCTTAGCAGAACTCAGACTAGGCTTTTTAAGTTTCAGAAAAAAATGAAGTGATGATAAATTTGTCAAAAAGAATACAATGCATTAAACAAACCGCCCACAATCTAAGACTGCTCTCAATACTGCACAACTACTGAACCTTGGCTGAGAAAAGGACAGTAGCTTACTGTAACAGTAGATCTTTGAGAGAATCTCCTCCTTTGGGCCACACCTTTGGAACTGTAAGCCACCAGCATCAGGACCATTTGGAAACTTTTGCTAGCAGGGGGCCACCCAAGATGACGTGCAACCCCAGCTCCTATATGTAACATGGGTGGTCCCACTGCTCCTCAGCTTCCTGCTGAAGACAAGCTTGGAGGAAAACTTACCGTGTGGAACCAGGAGACCAGACCAATATCGGGTACACATGGAGCAGTATGTGACTGAAAAATATAGTAAACAAGGCACTTGTGGAGACCTCCAAACAGGGCAGTGGACAAACCTGCCAGCTTACACAAAAAAGGGTGGGGGAGGCGGATGGGTGCGCTGTGGCCAGCGGAGGAGATTCAAAGATCTACTGTTACAGTAAAGTAACTGTTCTATCTTCATCGAGGACATCTCCTCCACTGGTCATCATCTTTGGAACAAAATATTCAGGCAAGATGGCAAAATCTAACATTACATCATGACAGGAGGCCTTGCAGTACTGCAAGTCCAAAACCAGCACATCTACAAGAGACAATGTCCAGACTGTAATGCTAATTGAAAGCATTCACAGTGCTCCATGTGGCAGCAGCACCTATGCCAGCTAAAGAAACATTCTGAAAGCAAACAACAGAAGTGGCCATACCACATGTTTAGTGGCTATGGACAGCACCAGGAAATTCTTCACTGTACTTCCTATAACAGAAAGTGGCACAGTTAACTAGCCATTTGGAGAGGTACTGTTTAGTCACAGGGTGCCTCTTTACCAGGGGCAAATGAAACAACAAGCTAAGAGGACTTTCTGCACTCCTTAGTACAATCCAGGTAGTAAAATAGTACTGTATTCTATGTACATCAAGTGTATGGAGCAAACCTGTGTTAGCATGCTCATGATAGTAATACAAAGGAACATGTATGATCTGATTCAGTGTGAAATCAAAGACCACCTTTGGTAGAAAATGAGGACTGTTCCACAAAGGAACCCCTCTTCTAGTGGAAAATCAAATAAAGAGGCTGATGCATTAAAGTCTGAAGCTTGGAAATTCTACAAGCAGAAGTCATAGACCAGAAACAATGCTTTGCATGAAAGGAAAAGCATCTCAGATGTCACAGCAGGCTCAAACAGAGCCAAAGTCAGTCTCTCAAGAGTGAAATTCTGGTTCCAAGATGGAACAAGTTTACAAATTGGGGGACATATGTGAAGATTACTCTTAAGAAATGTATGGGGCACCTTTAGTTTTGCTACTGTGCACCCATCAATAGGGGTATGGAAAACTGAAATGGCAGCCAAATGCACTTTAATAGAGGAGAACTAGAGACTGGTGTCAGATAAGGACAAAAGTAGTCCAGCACAGTATTCACATGATATGTACATAGGTCCACTAAATGGGATGCACACCAAATGGAGAAGTCCTTCCACTTCAAATACTAGGTGTGTCTCGTAGAAGACTTTTTAGCTGGAAGCAACACAACAGACCCCTGGGGTGAAACCCCAAGAAGGGCCATGGCTATGCCTTCAGGAGCCAGGCATGCATATGCAGAGACCACAGGTCTGGAGAGATCAAGGAGCCCTGAGCCTGGCACAGCAGACCCCAACAGAGGCCAAGCTGAACAGGAGGCTTCACTGCCAGATGCTGCAGAAATGGAAACCAAATCTGGTGAGGCCAGACGGGAGTCACCAGTATTAGGGTTGCATGCTCCACCTGCAATTTGAGCAGAACCCTCTGAATGAGAAGGATCGGAGGCAAGGAACCTCACTTTCCAGGAGAGAAAAATTGTGTACTACTAAAAAACTCCATGCACTGGAGTGAGCGAGCAAACAGGCTGAAGTTTTACATTGCATGGGGAAGCAAAAAAAGTCCAACTCTGGAGGACTCCATCTGGTGAACACATTTACCATGGAGATCAACTGTCCATTCATGCACCAGGGACTGACACCTGCTTGGCCTGCCTGCTAAGTCATTTTAGACACCTGGCAGAAACACGGCTGACAGCCGAAGGCTGTAAGACATGGCCCAGTACCACACTCTTACTGCTTCCCTGCAGAGGGGATAAGAGTGAGAGTCCCCTTGCTTGTTTATCTAGTGCATGACACTGACATTGTCTGTCCAAATCAGCAAGGCACTGGTGCGGAGATGCTATTGAAAAGCCTGAAGATCAAGCAGAGCAATCCACTTCTCCAGAATACTGAAATGGAGACTGGCCTTCAGATTTGTCCAGGAACCCAGAGTCTGATAGAACCTGAGATGGGCTCCCCAGCTGGTGCCCAATTCATCCGCTGTGAGGATCTGCATGGAAGTTGGGGAAAAAGAATGGAACATCCTTTAACAGGTTCAAGTGGTCGATCAACCATATGAGACATGGCGGAGAGGAGGCATAACATCCAACCTCCCGGATTCCTTATTAGCAGATGGGGGCTCATATGTCTAGGGGCCCTAAATGATAATAAGCAGCCAGGATAACTACAGAATCGGTTTCAGGCTGTGAATCATAGCAAAGCTTAGCAGACAGAGCTGGGCACTGCTTATCAGCCTTTCTGGATACTGCAGGCAAGGTATTAGGCCAGTGCCAAGCAGCCAAGGTAGCATGTTTCAAGGCAAGTTATACAGGCAGTATAACAATGGATGGAGTAGTAGAGACCTCCAGAAATTCCAACAAATTTCTCTAAGTGGAGTCTTACTCTCCTCAGCTGCAAAACATATTACACCCTGGATTTGTCTGAGCAATGCTTGAAAAGAGGCATCTTCAGGAGGAGGCCTGCGTATATAGACAAGAGTCCTCGCTGCGTGAGGAGAGGTTAGAACTTGAAGATAAATTCCCCTCACAGGGATCATGGTCCATTTCGTCATACTCTGAATTCTCCTCCATATTAAGAAGTTCTGGATTATACACCTTCTCATCTGGAATAACTATGACAATGAAAGTCGGTGTCAGCAATGAAGGCAGTAGCTACAGGAAACAGCAGGCATGTTTCCAGACCTTGTCAATGATGCTCGTGCTGGGGGAGGCCCTGTTGATGGGACAGCGATTATAGTCAGTGGTAACGATGGCAACTGTTGGCGAAACAGTTCACAGCCTGTCGCCAGCATGACCTAGGAGTTGACTGCGCCCTGTAAAGGGGCAGGGACTACTCTTGTTGAAGGGCTAGGACCCGATGATATAGGTTCTTCTGCTTGTGGTGATGGCTGGAAGAGGAGCACTTCAATAACTTTTGTTTTTTGTTCTTCAATCTCAATGACTGAGATGGTGACAGCGTTACTGAATGCCGGGGAGTGTCCTCAGCAGCAGCCATACAGCAAGAGGGAAAGGTCAGCCTGGAGCCCGCAGCCTTTGCAGTAGCTTCCATGGCATTGATATCAATGAAGATTTCAAGAGCCTTTTTTCAGCATCTCGTGGCCTAGTTCCGTCCCTGGCAGATCTTGCAGGCCCTCACCTTGTGGGACTGGCCCAAAAAGTAAACACAAACCGTGTGAGCACTGTCCTTAAATAATACCATTATTTCTCCGCAGGTCCGATGAGGGGTTGACAGCAGGAGAAAGAGCGGAGGAGGAAATGGGCCACCCATGTTACATAGGCACCAACACTGTCTGTTATCGTGGGTGGCCTCCTGGCTAGCAGAAGTTTCTGAGTGGTCCTGATGTCAATGGTTTCAGTTCCAAAGGTGTGGCCCAATGGAGGAGATTCCTCAAGGAAGATTAGAGTTTATTTACTTATAGCTATAGTTGTACTACTAGTACTCAGATGACATCCACACATGGGCAGTCTTCCACTGAGCACACTGTCACTGGAGCAGCATCCAAGCTTAACTCCTCGTATCACTCAACCATGAGGTCCTCTGGCTCCACTCCTTTGTACTCAGATCTGTGTGCTAGAACAGGAATCTGAAGCAAGTCTTGCCAGAGGATGTTGTGTGAGTCATGAAGATGTGAACAGAATACTAGTATGACAACTATGGTTACAAGTATGTAAGTTTGATTTCTAACTATTGTACCTAGATTTAATTCACTTCCCACACTTAGGCAGACTCCAAGCAGTCCTCGGGAGGGGCAGGCAAGGCAAGCACCCAAATTAGGTAAGCAAAGACTGAAGGACTGAGGACCCAAAAGCAGTATGAAGGTTGAACAAGCTGCTATAATCAGAAATGAATGTGTGCACATTTGACCAGGAAACAATCCTACATATCTTAGAAATGGGGATGCGCCTAGCAGCAGCAACAGAGGCAGCCATGTGTTTGGTGGAGTGAGCCTTCAACTTCACTGGTGGCTCCTCTCCATCCAACCTGTAAAATGGATCAATGCAGAAGGTGATCCACTGGCCAAATATCTCTGTCTGCTGGTCTGCTTATGGCAGCTTTCACAAGTGACAATCCAGCTGGAGAGCCTTAGCATGAAACTCCTCTGCACATTCTAAGTAGAAGAACCCTGAGAGAATCTAGCATGTGGAGCATTCACTCAGCCTCGGAAGTGTGAGGTTTCAGAAAGAAAGTAGGTAGGTATAGTGAGTGTCTGAATTAGGCAAAACTCAGAGACAACCCTGTGCAAGAATTCCACATGGGGGCATAAGACAACTTTGCTTTTGTGAACAACCAGGTAGGGTGACTCCAGATAGCATCTGCAGCTCACCCATACATCTGACCTAGGTGATGGCTACCAAAAACCTGGTTGGTTTTCCACGACAATGTGAGTGATCACACTTTTCCATAGGTTTGAATGGTTTAACCACTAGCTACGGCTATGACACCACCAGCAGAGATCTAGCCCTTTAAAGAAAGAGATGACCACTCTGTACTATACAACCATCAACATAACTACCTTGGCATGGTACACCACAATGGCAGACAGGTGCACCTTGAGAAACATGGCTTACAACCTTGCTTGAGACAAGGATCAGCAGTAGTAAAGATTGTGCGACATGGAGTAGGAGAGATGCAATAATCCATTCTCCTCACACCAACATGAGAACCTCGTCCCCTTGCAAGTGTATGGCTTGTGAGATGACTCTTTCTCAGAAGCTTCCAGCACCCAGAGAACATCTTCAGGAGTGGAAGCAAGCCATAGAGGTCTGCTGCAGAGACTGAGGAGATCCTGATACCAGCACTGGCACAATCAGAATCAGCAATACCCTGTCCCTCCACACTGTGAGAACCAAAGAAAAATGGAGGGAAGGTCCACATGACCTCTTAAGCCCAGGACAAAAAGAACACATCACACAGCAGAGTTCCCCAATGTGGAGGCCAGAAACAGAGCAGTCTCAGCTTTCTGTTCTCTCAGAAAGCAGATTGTCTACCAGTGTTCCTTATGCTGAGAACACCTGGGATGACACCTGTGGGTGCACAGACCACTCATGGGATGTCTTTCCCACATGACTGAGATCATCCACAAGCTGGTCGCTAATATGACATAGACCACTAAACAGATCTGTGTGCAAGCAGAAAGCCAACGATCAAGTTCAAATCCCCTTCTGGCACAGAGAAAAGGAGTGCAAGCTGAGCTGTTTGATCAGGTACAAAAGGATCATGTTGCTCCTGTTGATCTGGACTACATGACCCCAGACCAACAATGCGGAACTCCACCAGCACTAGGTGAACTGTGCAGAGTTTCAGCAGGTTAACATGATGATGAGTTTCACTTTGTAACCAAATACCATGTGCTCCATGATCAAGCAGATGTGCATTCCAGTAAGATGCCCAGCGTCAAAGTGGCAAAGGGCTCCGCTTAGAGAAACATGATGCCTTCTGAGAGGTTTACAGGGGGACAGCCACCAATAGATGGCATTCTGCATTGGCTGAATCACCCAGACAGTTTAGTTTCAGGATACCTGCAACAGGGACCTGTGGTGCCCAATCTCTCACTGAATACATCCCATTCAGTCTCAAAGTAGACTGCAAGCTACACACTCGGGCAGACTTGATAGACCTATGGAACTTTTTCTGTTGGCATTTTCATATGCTCAAATATTCATGCACCAGTAGGACCAATGCACCACAGCCGTGGTAGAGGCCACCAAGCACAGAAGCCAGAGGAAACCCTGGGCTGGATGTAATTACCTAACCGAAAATGATCATGTAAAGGATGAGAGATAAGCTTTGGCATGGGAAGGATACAAGGCCACACCACTGAACAGAATCACCTACATTGGCGTGAACTCAAACTTGTCTAGGTTGACCGTGAAGCAGAAGTTCTGGAACATTTGGATGGCCAGGTCCCCAGACCACCCAACATCCCACAACGATGCTTCAGAGCAAGCCCGTTACAACTAACAGGCACTTGGTGAGCCAGAAGATGATGAGGAAGAGCTCGCTGTTGACTTCCAATGCTGGTGTTGATGCTGGAAATGGGACTGAATGTAAGACCACATTCTCGAATTTTGACTTGGGGGACTGACATGGCACCACAGCCTCTTGGTCCAGGTACCGCAATGGAGTGACTGAGTATCAGCCAAATCAGAGGCGGTGTTTGGACAACCAGCAGCTGATGAATCTGTGTGAGCCTGAATGGAAGCTCAGTCATACTTGTCCACCCCCCCATCCATGGTGGGTCTCAGTCAGCACTGGGTCCGAGAAACAGAAAGGAATTTTCTACCTCGCAGGACTTGTCCTCAATGTGGTCCGAACAACCACTGTCAACATATTTGGCTGCCTAAATGGGAGTTCTGTAGGTAATCTAATGAACTCCATGGTTGGTTTGACTTTCCTTGTGGGCGACTGACCATGTGAACTTGCCAGCTGGAGGAAGCATGAATGGATCCTTTACTGACAGCAGTTCCACAATTGGCATCTACTTTTCTTGAACTTTTAAGATAGAGATAGAGACTTGCCTTTGAAGGAGAGGCAAGACAGAAGTTTTTAAAGCCTTCATCTTTGCGAAGAGTCAAGAGAATGAATAAATACGCCTCCTCCATTGACAGAGGGTCCAGAACTGGAACATGCTCGCTGACCCTGAAGCTGCAGGGGGACACATGCATTTTTACTGGCTTGCCCTGAAGCACCCAAAGTTAGCGCTCACTGAGTGATGTCAAGTGCATGGCAAGGCACTGAGTGCATTGTGGACGGCGCCAGAACCCGAAACGGCACCACCAACGGCACCGTTCGAATCCCCGGCCCCACGGACAGCACCAGGAACCACAACGGCACTGTCTGAGTCCCTGGCTCCTCAAATGGTGCTGGAACCCAAAGCGTCGCCGCCCAAGTCCCCGGTGCCATGGACGGCACTAGAACCCAAAATGGCACCGCCAACGGTGGCGCCCAAGTCCCCGGCTCCGTGGACAGCGACGGAACCCAAAGCAGTGCCCGAGTTCCCAGTGCCGAGGGCACCGCCGGAACCCACAACGGCATCGCTAGGCGATATCGAGGGTCCACTAGTGCCGGGCCCCACAACCAGAGGCAGCGACATTGGGGGAGCCTGCACCTCCGAGCAGGAGACTGCTGGGACGGCGCCAACGATGCGACCTCGGGAGGAATCGCAGCGTTCCTCCAGCGCTGAAGAAGAAACCTCCTACTCAGCAAGGCTGGAAGTGGAGGAGGTTCCCTCCTCACCAGGCCATATAGACCCAGGAGGGGTCCCGGAGGAAGGGTCAAGATATCTGGCCTGGGAGGCCTGCGGGCGACGTCATCCTCCAAAAGTCGGCAGAGTCCTGCCGATTTTAAATGCGCGGATTTCCAACACACGGTGGTCCATGGAAAAACAGGCATTGCAGTGGTCCATATCACGGTTGGGTCCCAGGCACAGAAGACAAACATCATGCCAATCCGTGGTGGGAAACTGCCAGCCACAAGGGCACAGACGCATAGGGGCATGGCCTGCCTTGGATTTACATTTGGCCTTGACAGCGGGAGAAACAGAACTGGGATGGAGGAAGAGTCTGCGGTGCTTAACGGCCGCTCCTCATGCACCACGCAGTGCGTCACTCTCATGGGCGGTGTCGTCGATGCTGAATCCTCCCTCAAAAAAAAAAAAAAAAAAAAACTCCTGTAGCGGGTACCTCAGGTTCGAGTTGCCTTCAGGCCACTATCAGTTCAGAGCCATGCCATTCGGCCTAACATCAGTTCCAAGGGTGTTTACAAAGTGCCTTGCAGTAGCAGTTGCCTGCCTCAGAAGGCAGGGCATTTCCATCTTCCCATATCTGGACGACTGGCTAATTGTGGGTCAGTCATCAGACTAGGTCAAGTCAGCTCTGCAAACCACTCAAGACTTGCTCAGTTCTCTGGGGTTTCTCCTTAATCTTCCAAAGTCTGTTCTCGAAACAGTACAACTCCTTACTTTCTTAGGGACAGAGATGGATATGATCCAAGCAAAGGCCTTACACCCTCTCACAAGAGTAAAGGCCCTTACAGATCTTGCTTCCTCTTTTCGTCCTATGGTCTCTCATCCAGCAAGGCAGTTTCTGCAACTCCTGGGTCACATGGCAGCTTCCACTATAGTGGTACTAGGAGCCACGTTTCAGATGAGGGACATTCACTTCCACCTAAGGTCATTTTGGTCTCAGAAAAAGAGACTCTCTCTCTCACTAAACTGATTCCAGTGACTCAGACTCTGGTCCAAGCTCTCCAGTGGTGGCTGGACCAGGACAGCTTCAGAGAAGGAGTTCCATTTCTCTCTCAGGTACCCTCAGTGGTCCTAACTACAGATGCTTCTCTCCTAGGTTGGGGAGCCCATTTGGGAGCCCTCACAGTTCAAGGGGTCTGGTCTCCACAAGAGTCTCTTCTTCACATCAATCTGCTGGAACTCAGGGCAGTTTTTCTACCCCTTCAGGTCTTCTTGAAGTCAGTCAGGGGGAAGGTAGCCCAAATCAGGCCAGACACCAAAACCACAATATGGTACACCAACAAGCAGGGAGGCACTCGGTCCACGGCCTTGTGCACAGAGACCATGAAGCTGTGGTCTCTAGCTTACTCTCTTCAGACTTCCCTGATAGCAGTTCACCTTCCAGGGAAGGACTATGTATTAGCAGATGCAATGAGCAGAATTTCTCAGGGGCATCACGAATGGTCCCTGGACCCTCACATACTTCAGGTTATCTTCTCCAGATGGAGCACTCCAGAGATAGATCTCTTTGAATCCATGCACAATCACCAACTTCCTCTGTTTTGCTGCAGACCTCCAGTCCTAGGGACTGTTCCTCTAGATGCTCTCATTCTGGATTTCTCCCTTCCCTCTGTTGTTCAGAGTCCTGATCAAAATCAGATCGCAATCCTGCACAGTGATACTGGTAGCTCCAGATTGGGCCAGACAGCCTTGATATCCTCCGCTGCACTCTGGCAGTGTCACGTCCCCTGTGTCTTCCCAAGAGACACAATCTCCTAACCTCCTCCCAAGGGAGGATCTGGTACCCCAATCTCCAGTCTCTCAACCTCAAGGTCTGGCTCTTGAAGAGTTAGAATATGCAGGCCTGCATCTTTCTCACGGAGTCTTGGATATTTTGAAGGTTTCCAGGAAACCTTCCACTAGGAAAACTTACAATTTGAAATAGAAATGATTTAGCATTTGGTGTTCTCAGAAGGGCATTGTGCCAGACTCTTCAGGCATTGCTACTGCCTTAGATGATCTGGTTCATCTCAATGGTCTAGGCCTTAGGCCTGCAACTCTGAAGGTTCAGCTAGCAGCTGTCTCTGCATTCCTTTCAGCAGGGAAGGGCTCTTCCCTGGCATCCCATCCTGTTTTTAGAAAGTTTTTCAAAGGTCTGGTTCACATTAACCCTCCCTTTCGAGAGCCCACTCCAGCTTGGGATCTTAATGTCTGCATTGCTCAGCTTATGCAGCCACCCTCTGAACCTCTGGCTTTGGCCAAGCTGAAGTACTTGACCTGGAAAACTGTGTTTCTGGTAGCTATTACTTCTGCCAGACGGATTGGTGAATTACAGGCCCTGTCAGTCGAACCTGACTTCATCTAATTCCATAGGGATAAGGTGGTCCTAAGAACCAATAGGAGGTTCTTATCCAAAGTGGTATCAGATTTTCATCTGAACCAGTCTATGTCTCTTCCTGTTTTTTTTCACAGACCATTCTTCTTCAGGGGAAAGAAGATTACACAGTTTGGATGTTAAAAGGGCTCTTAGCTACTACCTAGAGCATACTAAGGCACACAGAAATGACTGTCTCCAATTGTTTCTCACTTATGGTGAAGTGGGGAAAGGTAAGCCTGCTACTAAAAGGACTATTGCTAGGTGGATTGCCTCTTGTATACAATTTTGCTATAACAAATTGGGCAAAACAACCCCCTTCAGGCCTGAGGGCTCACTCGACTAGGGGTACAGCTGCTACTCTGGCTACTGCAAGAGATATACCCTTGTTAGAAATCTGTAAAGCAGCCACCTGGAAAACAGTCCATACTTTCACCAAGCATCTTGGTAGTCTTCATAATGTCAGAATATAGCAAGACTTCATGTTGTTTGAAGAAAAAATTACTTACCATAGTAATGTTGCTTCTTCTAATGGAGTCTTGCTGTATTGTGACCTCCTCCCTGCCTCCCCTCTCAGAACCTAGTTTTTGGGAAGTGGGCTGGCAGGTACAGTGTTGCACCTTAGGGGTGTAACTTGTACCCTCCCTCTTCAGGGTGGGGTATGTGTTTTTGTTAATGTTATGTTGGTGTCTAAATATATTATTGTCACTGCCTCTTTTTTCTTTGGTTCTCGACTTGAGTCTTTTGGGACCCAAATTGTTGACTTTTGGCCATATACCACACAATTTCCATATGTTAGTACTTAGTTTTGCTCGTAAGAATCTGACAGTTACACTGGTAAGTACCAGAGACAGAGGTTTGAAAACTGAGCTCGAGCTCAACGTTCTATGCTCAGGCACAGAGTTAACTCTTTCCTCTCCAGGGCAGTTCAAGTGCTGGGGCTAACTGCATAATGTCAACATACAAGACGACTCCATTAGAAGAAGAAACATTACTATGGTGAGTAATTTTTTCTTCTGAGCCAGTCTCATAATGGCCTTAGCCATGGGAAAGGCAACTCAGGGGAATCATTCTTATACAGGATGTCAGAGAAAGAGTATTCAGCCCTTTTTTTAACTGGCTTAAAAGGAACATTCGTGGACTCTGACATGAGTTGGAGAAGAGCCCCAAAAGACATCAGTCCATGGTCAATTGTCAGTTTCTTGACCGATTCCCAGTCATATGTATGTGTCCTCGAGGACTGCATGGAGGATCTATCGAAGTCGTCAGAGGACTTGTCGAAGAAAGCCCTTGACATTTTCCCACCATGAACCACCTTGGAGCCATCGGAGTTGGTAAACCCCCATTGATAACCGGCCTGGCAAGCCAGTCTCCGGATGGGAGTCCTTAGAAGGAGCACCCCAGATGGGCTGCTGTGGAAGAGGTTTCACCAGCAAAGGTGGAGAAACACGTGTCAGAGACGGCTGTCTCGGACAGACCAGCATGGGCTTGACTGGCAACGGACAGTCAACCATAGGGGTTGCAAGAAGAGCCCTACTCAACCCCTGCCAATGCTCATAAGTGCCAGAAGAGCTCCTCATAGTACCACCACCTCCACCAGCACAGATTCTCATAATTCGAGGATGAAGATGATGAGGCACATCGACAGTGATGCCTCCCAGTCGAGTGGGATCGAGAACTCGAGAAGCCCCTCGACCTGAGCCATGACTTTTGATCTGGGGGCCGATGTTGAGAAGACGCAGCCGGAGGTGCAGAATACACCACTTGCACCAGTTTCAACTGCTCTTCTGGTGGAGGCTTATCCTGAGTAGTAATGGCCAGGGATGCCAACTGCTCCATGTACTCCTGACTAACAGGATGACCGGGGTCTTGGAGAGCCACCCCCTCTGACGACTGGTGGACAGGGTCAAGAAAACTCTCAAATGCCTGATTGGTGTCAAGGCCAGCAAGCCTAATGGGGGTACCATGGAGACAGAGATCAGCCCCTAACCAACTATGGCTCAGTCGAAGCTGAGCACTCGGCAGTCATGGAGCAGTCAGGGGAGTTGAGCGAGCGGAAGAAGTGTGATCTCTCCCGGTCCAATGGTAGTGTTTCTTGCTTTTATACTTCTTACCAGGGTGGGCAGGGCTCTCCCCAAAGGTCTGGAGGATCCGAAACATGTTATGAAACTTCCCAGTGAAGGACACTCTGAAGCAGGCCACAGCTGGAAGCAGTGTTGAGGTGCCCGCCGTGACCATCATCATCACCACCTCTTCCATAGCTGAAAGTTGGGTCACTGACCCCACTGCAGTGGAGGCCACCATGCAACCACCCTTGGCCCGCAATTTAGGATCTTGATCAGCTGACCGTCTGAGAAGACAAGCTTACGATCTTCAAGACATGATGGCAGCATTGTCTGGCCACAACCTGCAACATCATGTGCTGTCCCAAGGCAGTACAGGCATAACAAGTGTGGGTCCAACATCTCCTGCCAGCATGTGACTTACTGTTTGAAGCCAGAAGCAGGGTTTACTTACTTGTGTTCCATATTTTCATCAAGTGAAGAGAGTGGGGCCAAGTAATATACTTTTTATAGAAAAGAGAGGAACGAAATCACTAACTTTGCAAATGGCGCACTTAATAGACCCTACGACATGTAGAGCAGTGAAGGAGGAGACCAAACTCTTCTAGCAGAAAGGAAGATCTAACAACATGGGGTGAAGCTGCGGGACATCCCATCCGAGTGGTGGGAGGAGCTTTGATTAAACATTTTCTGGTGAATCAGTTAAGGAAGAACTGCTATTGTGTGGATAAGTGAACCATATCCATGCTATTAGAACTTTTTCTTTTAACATCAGTGTTTTTATCTTTTTACCAATTTAAGCAGACTCCTAGAGTACTACACAGGGAATAGGTTCTGAAGGACAGATGCCCCAGACCTAGCATCCTCTGTGGAGTGCACATCAATACAATATCTGGATGTGAAGATGTGGGTCATTGCAGCTTTACAGACTTCCAGCACTGGGATATCCTTGCCAGCTGCTATGGAAGTATCTGCATTCCTGGTGGAAAGAGCTCTAAGTCACCTGGGGCTCTTTGCCAGTTTTATTTAACAGTGTAAAATACTGCAGAAGAAACCAACCAGCAAGAAATAGTCTTTTTAGCAGCTGACTGATCTCTAGCCACTTCACCATATGCAACAAATGAGTATTGCCACCTAATGGACTTTTTTTTAATGTAATAATGGAGAGCCCTTTTTACATTCCATCTGTGAAGCTATAACTCTCCTGAATTCACACGGGACCTAGGAAAACTATAGGTAGATTAAAAGCCTGATACAAATGGAATTCAGTCACCATTTTGGAAGGAACTGCAAATGAGTTCTGAGGACAATCTTTTCCTTGTGGCAAATCAAAAAGTATTACAGAATGGAAAGAGTCTGAAACTTGCTCACTCTTTTAGCTATACTAATAACAGCAATAACAACCAGAAAGACAGCTTTCCATGTCAGGATTTTCAAATCACATGAAACTAGAGGTTACTAGGGCTCCTGCATGAGCTGAAAAAGAATCAAAGTGGGCTGGCCTGGTGGCGCTGGAAGTTGAAGCGCCGGTCGCGATAACTCATGCCATGCCAGCAACCAGGGTTCGGGAACGAGCCTTGGCCACTGAGGGTCGACAGGGGCAAGAGAGGATCGAGCATCCGGGAGTACTACTCTCCTCTCTCAGGGGAGGGAGGTTTGCCATCCCGCTCGCTGACTGCCTTCAGGCGGTGGCCAGAGGGCACACGCCAGTGTCCTTATATCGGTGGGGAGGGGGGATGGGAGAAAAAGAAAACAGAAGCCGGCAGGTTCCATAATGGCCACACCAGCGCCCTTGCTGGCCCCCTCGACATCTGGATTTCGCTCTGGGGGTGGAGGTAAAGCCGGCACCCCTTCACCTTGCCTTAAGGGAATTAGGGGAGTATTGGGTCAGGGGAACGGTAAGGTTGGAGACAGAGTTCCTCTGAGGGAGGGACCAGAGCCGCCTGTCAGGCTGGGGGGGGGTTGGGGGGTCATTAAAAAAAAAAAAAAAAAAAACTATATGGAAAGGGAAAAAAAAAAATCAAAGTCAAATCCCACGAGGGGCAAGACTGCCTAACTGAAGGCTAAAGGTGGCTGAGACCTTTGAAAAATCTTTTAAAAATGTTACTACAAGCTTTGGATTTTTGCACTGGTGTGGATCCATAAGCTGACAATGCTGACGGGCATACCTTAAGAGAAGATGGGAGTGGAGTACCTAGCTCTTTTAAGTACAACAAATATTCAAGAATATCAAAAAACAGACTTATCTGGAGAAATGTTTTTGTTTTAGCACCAAAAACATTTACACTTATTTGGGTTGCTGTTTTATTTTTAATTTTTTTTTGGGGATATGTTTAACATTTCCAGCAAGGAAGATTAACTATTTCAACCTGCAAATTGTATCTCTACAGGAACCACACTTTCTGGTGAAGGGCTCTGAGGTTTGGATGAAACACCCTCCTCTGAGTCAGGGAAAAGTGGTTCTGCCTCAGAAAGAGATTGAAGTTTCTTGACAATTAGTACAACAGATGGTACCAGGGTTGCCTGCCTCAATCTGAAACTATCAGAATTATTTCTGCGCTCTTTTCTCTGAATTTGAGAAAGACTCTCAGAAGTAAAGGGAATGGGGTAATGCATACATAAGTCTCCCTCTCAAATGTCTGTTATGACCTCCTCTGGTACAGTGCCCTCTACTGGGACGCCTGCAGCAAAACAGATTAATTTTCGCCTTCACCCAGGACGCAAACCAATCTATTTCTGGAGAATACCACTTTAGGAAAATATACTATACCATATCATCAGCTAGGGACCATGTGTGTGTGTCGAATGACCTAGTCTGCTCGAGAACCTGCTAACACATTCAGAGACCCAGCTAGTTCTTGTGGAGCTCTGAAACTGGTACTTGAATACTAAGTTCCAGATATTCCCCTGTTTATGTAGACTGCTGTGGTTGTATTTATGGCTCTGACGTATACCACTTTGTTCTGAACCTGACTGAAAAATGCTTTGTGGGACAAGAACACCGCCCTCGGTTCCCACAGGTTGATAAGTTATAATCTCTCCTGAGGGGGCGACATTCCATTCACTAAGTTTCCCTCCAGGTGGCCTCCCAATTCCAGTTTGGAGGCATCTGTAGTAAGGGGGTCACTGCTTTCTGGAAGGGAGAAGGAAGAAGCTCATTCTCTGAGACAGCAGAATCATTCCACTAGTTGAGGGCTGACACCAGCCTGAGCTGGACTGGTACTAACTGTAGCATGGGAGCAATTCTCTGACACCAAACTTCTTTCCGATACCACTGAATTTCTCTCATTTTTAATCTGGCTAAAGGGAACAACAGCTGTAGTTGAGGGCATGCAAGAACTTGAGAAAATACTGTGCTTGCTTGTGTAAGTCTGGAACAAAGGTGTTTCACTAGGTCTGATGTCCTGTAAAGGGACAGAAAGGCTCTACCTTTTACAGTGTCCAGTTCTGAACCTGTGAACTCCAGACACTGCCTGTGTTCCAGTACTGACTCTCACAGGTTTATGAGAAATTCCAAGGATTAAAAGAGGCTCATTTTTTTTGTAAGTGAACCCAAGCCTCCTGTAGAACGTTCGCACTAATTAACCAGTCATGCTGATATGGGAAGACTGCCACTGGTTGCCGCCTTAGTGCTGCTAATTGTGTAGAGAGGCATTTTGTGAATACTCATGGGGCTGAAGTGAGACCAAAAGGCGCTTCTCTGGATTACTGCACTAATCCCCACCCTGAACTTTAAAAACTTCCTGTGACTCACTTACTTGGATATGGAAGTAAGCATCTTTTGGTTACACTGCCATAATCAATCCCTTATTTATAAAGATGGAATGACTGTCTTGTAAAGAGTTAGTGTACTGCCTAAAACTAACACTCATTTTTAAGAGTTAACCATTACCTTTTATATCTGAGATACATTTTCTTTTCCATTTGGTTAAATAGAAGACTTTTTACCTGATATTAGTAGGTGTGATGTGTAAAACAGCGCTTTGCCTGGCAGCTGACATATCTAGCTTTGTTCCTCCCATTACATCATCAGCACTGTGACATCATAGCTGCTCAGGAAGAGTCATTCAGTAGCTGCCAGTTCAGTCACCTGTGACGCCACTCATGGTCAGGTCATAGTGCTGATGATGTAGTGGGAGGAACAGAACTGGATATGTCAGCTACTAGGCAGAGTGGTATTCCACACTCAGCATAATACAATCACATAGAAAATGTTCTAATGAGCAAAAAGGAAAAATACTTCAGAAATAAGGTTACACTTGGCTACTTCTTAAACGTTGTAACATCTTCCTGTCTGTTACTCTTGGTTCTACTAGCTCTTTAAATTTCTTTTTCATGTATCTGTTTAGAATTTTAAAGGTCCAGAAGTGGCCACCACTCTCCCATTTTCTTTTGGTTAAGAAGTACCTTGAGAAGTAACCTTTTCCCAGCTGGTGCTTCTAAAATGCTCTATTTGTTTTAAAGTTAACATTTCTACTTCTATCTGAAGCAAAGCCAGATTTTCTGCTGACAGGGCCCTTTATTTTGTAAGGAGCCAAAGTTCTGGGAAATTTTACAAATGACAGGGTAAGTCCCTCTGCTATTATCTCCAGGATCCACTAATCTTTGGTGTCTGTTTCCAATTCCAACAGGTAAAAATAAAGGCGCCCTCCTGGGGGACGAGACTGGGGCATAACAGCAACAACATTCTATCCCTGAACAGAGAATCCTCATAAAAGGTAAAATCAGAATCTTTTTGCTGTAGGTCAGTAGACAGGTTTGTTGTCCTGAGCCAAACAAATTTCTTTGTGACTACAGATTACTCACAATTGTGGTTGCAGTGTCATTGAAAAGCAGCTAATATAGGATGCTTGCCTTAGTCCCAGGGTTGCAGCTGAATAGCTCTTTTTCACATAACAACAATTTTTTCCTAGCATCTTTGTCAGGGGGCTGACAAAAAAGAAGTCCTAGTTTTTTCACAAGCAGCTGTTTGGCCAAATTCTTTAAGAGATGGATGTGCAAATAAAAAAAAAAATCAAGTTCCTGTGCTGAAGCAAACTTATTAAAAATGTTTGCAGACAAAAGTTTTAGTTACCCACTGATAGTAAGCGATACCCTTCTAGCAGGGATCATGGTCATTTTTTTAAATTTAGCTTGTGTAGGTGGTTGCTCAAAAATGTCACCTTCCACAGCTAACTGGTCACATGTATTCCTAACAATCATGTTGTAAGAATAACAGTCTTCTATAGTATGAGGAGTAGAACCACACTCTGTCTCCTGTGTTCTCAGTGGTTATACATTCACCTTTTGTCTTTACGCCCAATTCATCAAATTTCTCCCCTTCTTCAGGCAGAGGGGGATAGAGGAACAGTATGGACCTGTGTTTGACCTGAAACATTTGCTGCATTTTCATAAATTCTTCCAGGGAGGTTGTCTGTCCAACTGAGACACAAGACAGCCCAACTGGAGCTTCTACAGTAGTTTACTACATGGGCTTTCACCAGTTTGTTCCCACTACATGGCTGAATGTTACAATAAAACCCAAATGAAGAGAACTGTTGGTACCCTAGTTAAAAAGGAACTGAGAAAACAAAAGCGGAACCAATTGTGACTGGTCCACTGGTACTGGAAAATTCCATCAATTTCCTTCTAAACCAATCAGTACCTGAAGTGGAACAAAGGCAATCATTTTTGCAGAGCTGAGTTCAGGATGTTGAGTCTTTACTATATGAAAATGAGCTGGCAGATGAAATTAGGGGCTGTGCAAGCAATGCTTGGACTTGTTCAAACTACTAAATATTCTGGGGCACAGGGCATGTGTAGGCTATCTGTTTAAAGTGGTACTCAGAAGAAAATACTGATGTTGTTGGAATGATTTTTTGTTCATTATGTATTTTGCAAATTATGCTATTCCCTGAATTAACCTAACCCCTGAACTACCCTGGGTGACATTTGCTGACAAAGACTATGCCACCCACCCCACAATCAACTCTAACTTCCTCACTGGAGACCCAAGCTAGGAGCCATCATAACACTGTAAAATGGGTCCTCTGTTGTAGACCTCATCGGACCATGATACAGTGAGTAGTATGCTGAGGTGGTCACAGCTTATTTTAAAGATCCTTGGCAACATTAATGCTAAGATCTGATACTAATAATATATATATATATTTTTTTGTCTTTAATTTTTTGTATGAATTTAGTGCTCATGAAATGTGCAGGACAGAAAGTACTGCAGGTTGAATACCTATCTTAATTCAAATGACAGACACAGCACAGGTGAAGCCATCAAAGAATCACCAAGTGGGTGACAGGGTAGTTCACACTCCATGCCCACAGAATCCTTGGTCTCTCCTTGGCCCCTCATGTTAGACTGCCAACAAGGGTGTCAACTGTATAGGTGGTTTTGTGAAAAGAACATCTGTCCACTAGAACCTGGACTGAGATCATCACAACTCATTTCACATAAACCACTTAAGAGTCATCAGGGGATAATTTATTTTTGCCACTACAGAACTGAATTTGAATTTATTAAAACATAATTATAACGTGGGATGAAACCAGTGATCAAGAGGTGAAAGTTCCCTTAACTTCCTACCAGCCCACAGCCATTCAGTTCCACAAAATATTTGTAATAAAAAATATGTTGTTAAAAAAATATGTTGTTGAGATTTCCATATTGGTCATGCTTTTTTCCATTGCTGTTGTCGTCCTGCTCTTGAAAACCCGTGACATTCTGCTGATCCCCTTGGGGCTCCTAGTAGTTACATTTTTGAAGAGTCTAGGATTCTCTCACTGCCCATGCAGATTTCCCAGGATCCCGAACACATTTTTAGGAGTCCCAGTCTGACAAAATAACATATGTGCATGGAAATGATCGCTAGAAAAGCCAATTTAAAAAAAGTCAGGGTAAAACAATGTTGTATTGTTGGACCCCTCACTGCTGCTCTGATCAAGAGTCACAAACAAAATTCAGGGCTTGGGGCCCTTGCTATGAGGTTAACAAATGCTCTTTTTATACAAATTACTTTTTGTAAATACTTAGATATAATCACAGAAATATAATCAATCTGAGTTATACAATGGAGTTAAAATTACTGCTACGAGTGAATGGAAAACTGTGTTGCAGGTAAAATGATACACAGCTTCTTATAGAATGCTTGCTCGGAGAACTCCGGGAGAAGGCAGCTGTGGCAATAAAACACAATTGCAACGTACATTTCAATATGATCCGTTTGCTATAAATAACATCTTAGGAAAGAAAATAAAACAAAAAAATTACTGTACGTTGCAGATCTTTAAATGCTGTAGCAAAAATCACTGTCTCGTTTTTGAGGTCAAGAATATCAAAATGTTAGAAAACTCTATAACCTGGCATTAGAACATTTTGATTGTTTCATGGTAAAGCTTTTTTAAAATGTTTCCAATTGAATTCTTGAAGTTATCTTTTCATCAAGATTAGGAACAAAACAGAAACAGTCTCATCTGAAAATGGCTGTCAAGTGGTGGCCTTTTCTACTACTTACCATCTAATGTCAATGATATCCTCAGCTTTCATAACAAAAAGGATGCATTTTGTCAGTCCACTGACACAGATATTAGCATTCATAGGAAATGTGAGCGCATGTCAAGTTTTACATGCCAAATAAAATTCTGCCATGGGTACAGCCTATGTACTACTCAAACATGATAGTACTGCACTACAACCGTGTTTCCCCCTTAAGTGCCGAAGAGTGGAAGTTACTTCAATGCTTTAATTTGGATTTCCAATGCTTTTCAAAAATACCATGCACCCCAACCATGTAAAAATCAAAGCCCTGGTCCCCCAATATGGTTTCAGCTATAAAGGGAACCACTGAGAGGAAACGGGAGAAAATGAAAAGTAAATGTGCTCAGGGCCAGAAAGAGCATGAATAGAGCAGATAAGGAAAGTCTCTCTCCTCTCTCTCATGACTTTGATGACTGCTCTACATGGTTACACTTTTTTCAAGGGGAAACACTGGCTAAAAATTTTAAAAACAAAGTTGGAAGTTATCAACCTAGCAGAGAAATTATCACTGTGGCAGATGATTACAGCTTGCAAAAACCCCTCCTCAGTTGGTACACAGCCTTAGGAAACAAGCAGTGATAAATAGCTTTAGTAAACAAGCAGCAATACAGGGACTGACACTTCTGCCTGCAATCCACCAGTTCAGAAAAGTTCCATGCTCCCTTCATAATCCTCTCTGTGTTGTCGGGGCCGAAGCAGATCAGCCCCTCCTGTTATACTGCACCCACAGAAGATTACGGCACTCCACTACAGTTGGAGTTTTTCATTTCTACACTCAGACAGCTGCATCTAGATAATTCCCACAATATTTCATTTTTGGATTCTAAGGCACAGTAGCCCTTTGCAGTACTACTGATTTGTGACAAGCTTTAGTGTTTCACTTAGCAGTGCCCGAGTAACTCACCTACCCATTTCTTCTACACAGAGGTCAACTCTTCAGTCAGGCTAGGCATAAATTTCTGGCCTATGCACTCAGGACGACTGAGGCTACATGAGTTTAAAATGGTTATCTCATGAGAACCCAAGGGTCACATTTAAGAAGCTGAAAAGGAACAGCCTAAGTGCCTGGACCAAAATATGAAGCAAAGAAATCATTGATCTAACTTAGGTTCCACTGTTGTGCAAAACCTAACAGGCTTCAAGAACACTGCTATGGTGCTGAGTAACTGGGAGTACTGCCAGCTGGAGGACCTTATTATCTTGTAAGGCCTTCTTTAAACAATGTCTTCTTCATCCCTGAGATCTCCAAATAGAAGTGAGTGCTTGTCTGGTTCATTGAACATAGTGCTGTTGATGGAGCGTTTATCGGACCGCAGAGAGTTTATCGAGACTCTGCTAATATTCATTATTTTGTCCAGTAGGCTCAGTTTTAGAGAGTCTCTCCGAGTCTCATCAATTCCAATATGCACACTGATTTCTGAGGCAGTCTTCTGTCTTAACTGGCCACGAACCTTTGCTTCCAACTTTTCTTGACTTGGTTTCTTATACCTAACAGAAAAAAAAACAATGGCATTTAGTTTTTAGCAACTGCTATACTTTATAATTTTTTTTAATAGAGAACCCTACAAAAGTTACAAAAAAATGCTGCTTCCAAAGAATGCCATGTCTATTTTTATCATCAGTTTTAAGAGATGTTGTCAACTGAAAACAATATCCAGTTAATTTAAAGAATTTCTACTAGCTCCCTCTAACACTTATTCTCTGGCTAGATGTCCTGTGAAAAGCCACATTCTTCTTTTCTATGTACAGTAAACCCTGTGAATGATCTTTGGAGCAAGAACAGATAGACTGATGTAGATTTCAATTTATTTACTTGGAATGTTTTCCCAGAAAAGGCAAACTGAGCTGTGACTGCTAGTTTCCAGTCCTGGAAAAAGTGTTACATAGACCCGTTTTAGGCCCTGTTCACACTATGCTTTTTAAAATGTTTAACGCAGTGTAAAACGTTTCAAAAAGGCGAAACACAGTGTGCATCCACACCTAACACCGTTTGAAATTGTGTTTAAAAACCATACTTAAACCCTGCAAGGGACCTAGTCTTAAAACTGGTTTTAAACATGGTTTCAAAACAAAAACATTTTATCTTGTGGTGCAGATGGGCGATCACATGCAGTTGATGAATCCTGTGCCACAATGTGGCTACGGAGCTGTACTGAAAACGGTTACTGGCCATAACATCTGGACGCAACTTAACCGTGCTACAACACAGTGAATGGCAGTGCAGACTGGCGACTGTGGTGAATTTAAAACCATTTTTTTAAATGGTTTTAAAAATGTTACTATAATGTGTACAGGGCCTTATTGACAAGGGAATGTTGGCTAGGACACTGGGGAAAAATCCCTGAGCTTATGACAAGGGTCATGGGATATTTAACTTCCACTTGGAAGGATCAAGATGGCTTAATGGTGTAAGGCATCACACTTAATAAGAGAATCCTTCACAAACAAATGGTTATTCTGATCTTGGAAAGGAGGCATGGGTTCAAATGCAACTTCTGACACATCTTTCCTTTATTATAAACACTATGAGCCTATAGCTCAGTCATACAGCACCAGGATGGTATGCCATCTCTGGTAAGACCCCACATAGAGTACTGTGTGCAGTTCTGGAGACCACATCTCCGGAAGGATACAAACAGAGTGAAGACAGTCCACAGGAGGGTAACTAAAATGGTGCAGGGTCTGCATCAAAAGCCCTATGAGAAAAGTCTAAAGAACCTCAATATGTAAACCCTGGAAGACAGAAAGGAGATGGGGGATATGACAGAGACCTTTAAATACCTCACAGGGGTAAATAAGGTACAGGAGGGAAGTATTTAAGTGCCTTTACCTATCACCTCCCTTTGCTGTGGAACTCTCAAGTATCCCTGCTACAGAACGATCCATCTCATTTCTCTGTCAAATCTGTTACACCTCCTAACCCACCCCACCTGTTCCAGTACGAAAAGATAGCACTACTGATGTTTATATTCCCAGTTGTATTTACGCAGCTCACTGTTATTCCTTCCCACTTGTTCCCATGTCATTCACATATCACTCAAGCTGTTTATCTTCCAGGTTATATATACGCAGCCCTTTGTCTTTCCTCCTGTACCCCACCTTGTACACTAAATACTAGCGTAGCCTGTTTTTGTTGTATTAGCCATCATGGCTGTATTAGTATACTTCCTGTTGTGCAGTTCTTAAATTTGTTTGCTTTCAACTATATCTTTGTATACTGTATTATGCTGTACTAGTTATATGCAGTGTATTACTTTGCTACCTGTTGTGCATCACTGTAACTGTACTCTCTCGATCCCATGTTCCCCATCCCCCGGGTCATACCTGGAAACAAGCCCTGGCTCAGCTTGCCTTTCCCGGTCACCAAATGTTTAAATAAAAAAAGGAAAAATGAAATTCTTCAGAAGAAAAGGTCCTCAAGAACAAGGGGACATGCTGTGAAGCTGGAGGGGTAATTCAGGAGAGACGTTAGGAAGTACTTCTTCACAGAAAGAGTGGTATATTCCTGGAACAATCTTCCAACAGAGATGATGGGGTTGAAGAATGCATGGGATAGGTGCAAGGAAATCATAGTGGAAAGGAAATGTTGGGGAACAGCGGCAGACCAAGTAAGGTCTGCGGTAACAATGTAGGTAGGGGAAAAAAGGGTAGACTGGGCAAGCCAAACAGTCCTTATCTGTCATCAAATTCTATGTTTCTGTGGATAGGCACTAGAGATGGGGGACCTTGGTTTGATGTCTCATCCTAATGATGCACTAAAGTGTCAGAATTGGATTTTAGCTCAAGTTCTGCTGTGGGACTAGAAACCACAACCTTCTGATTTTCCGGCTCCAGAGGTGAGCATGCTACCTACTGAGCCACTGACACTGCAAATCAAAACTTTTTTTAAAAAAATTACTCTTTATGCTCCAATTTGGCTCCCTACCACCTTCAGCATGAACCCCCCCCCCCCCAACACCATTTCCCTCCATATCTGGGTCTTATCATGCCTCTGGGAAGGCACCCATGACTCACTCACCATTGTTGGGTGTTTGGGAAGGACAAACCCCCTCAAGTGTCTAAATCCAGTTTACGGAGGCAAGCCCAGTTGATGGTAAGAGGCTTGTGAAAGTTGAGCATCCTCCTGCGACTGCTGCGCTTTTTAAGCAATGTTGCAAAGCTCATTATTTCCAGGGGTTAATGACTGGTTGGAGGGATGGGTGGCCTGAGGCAGAGACGAGGGAAACCTCTTTCCAGACGGTCGTTAATCCAAGGAAATTACCAGCTTTGAGGTTGTTATTACAACTATAAAGTTTAATCGCAATAACAGCTTTCGATGCTACAGTTACATTTACTTCCTTTTCCTTTTCATAGTGATGTGGTGTGAACTGTGTGGCATGAGTACACTGACGCTGTATGCCATACAGCATCGGCTGGCAGCTGTATGGATCATTTCTAAGACATTAATGACTGATCCAGTAGCCAATTAGGAGCTTTGTTAGGCTCATGAATGTTTAATTAGACTTGTAACTCCTTGTAAAGCCTACTTCTTGTGCTGAAGGTGCAATGAATCACCAACATGTGCATGCAACAAGAATGCATAAAGACTGCCTCTCCCCTCTCCCTGGGCTGCTAGCACTGGACCCCCTAGGAATGCAAGGAGGCACTCACATAATGAATCCCAGAGGAGACAGGCCTCCACTAAGATGTTCAACCTCCCCCCCCACCCCATCTCCCATCATTTGGCAGCTTGGGTTAATTTCCAACCAGAGTTACCAATTTCAAAAGTGGCAGTGCTGCTGCTTCCCTGTTATGCTGGCCACTGCAAATCTCTTTGAAATCTAAAATGTACCAGGAATCAATTCTGAATTCCAGACATGTTCCATGCAGCATATCAAGGAAAGAAGTAATTTAATCAGATGCAATGTCATTTCCTTTTCTTTTAGCTTCAATGTTGTCACTGGGAAGTCTTAATAATGAGTTAAATGCCCCTGGTAGGGACACTTGCACAACTCAAAGCTGTGACATCAGCATGGAATGTTAGTAGTTTCACAGCCTGTTACTAATCAGTCCACACTTCTTGCTCGACAGTATAGCAGTTACAACCCCACTAATGCATAATGATAATATTTAACCAGATATTCTATTCTTTGGGTCAGGGGTCATAAGGAATAAAAAATGCATTGTACCATAGTAGAAGGATCAAAATGACTTGCTCGTCTTGGATCTCTGGAAGAACCAGGATACTCATGACGAGCATCATGGACAATCTGGTGTCACTGAACTCTGGACAGGCAGGATGTAGCTAAATATACTGAGTAAACAGTTATCCTTCAAACTGAAAGATTAGTACAAGGCAGCAGAAAGATTAGCCACATCCTTGTCAAAAACTTCTTACATTTACTGTAAAATTCCAAAATCACAGTAACATGATGCACATATACTGAATCATATCGCCAGTATTCTCAATGAGATTTAAAAACAACTCTTGAGTGTAGTCCCAGTAAAAAAGTTGTAGCCAACAGAAAAACAAATTACAGTAAGTCTAATATAATTTCCTCTTTCTGTAGCGCTCCATGCTGTCACTGTAAAATCTTAACTTATGGGTTCTAATAAGCAATACCTATCAAAATTAGAGAATATTGCTGTGTATCTTTCAGTGAGAGTTCTACTCTTTGCAGCACTTCGCGTCTATCATTGCATCAGCCAAGCTCTAAGTAGCAAGCTAGTAATGTTTGGTGGAAGTCTGTAGGGAAGATCACCCTGTTGCCCTGTAAAGTTCTGAGACAGAAGCCTCTGCTTTTTTGGCCTCAGACTTTGCCATGGCCCTGGTCAAATGGGCCCTAACCAAAGCTGTCAGTTTCAGTTCTGATGCCACATAAACTTTTACTATACAGTCTGTGACCCACTTAGCTAAGGAGGCTTTGGAAGCTGCTTGTCCTTTTTCAGCAACTCAGGAGAGCAGGAAAACAGAGATTACTTTTATTTATTTGGTAATTCGGATATGACCTTTGAGTATACACTCGTTTACAAAGGTTCCACATCAGGATGTAAAACAGCAGAGACATAACAAAAACTTGACAGTTAACACAAAACATAAGATTGGTATGTAATACAGAAAATAGATAAATAATACATTTGATTAACCTAGACAACTGAAATGAAACAGTGGGAGGAGATTCCCAATTAGCAACGGACGGCATAGGTGCCCCGGGGGGTCTGTCACGGTAAAGTATTGGAAAGGGAAGGAGAAAGAAAGGGGGGGAAGAGTGCGAACAAGGTTTCCCAGTTAGCAATGTATGGCATAGCTGCCCCATGGGGGCCTGTCAAGGAAAGAGCAGGAAAAAGAAAGAGGGGAGAGTGCGAAAGAGGGGTAGATGAGAGAGAGAGAGACAGAGAGAGAAAGGGATTGGGAGAAGGAGAATAATTAGGGGGGAGAGTGGGTGGAAAAGGGAGGTGTTGGGGAGTATGGAGGGAGGGAGCTGGGGGTGGTACGGGATGACAGGTGGGGTCCAGGATAGGTAAAACACAAGGAAAGCTCAGACAGATGAGGGGTGTTGCTTGTAGCTATAGTTTTACTACTAATATTCAGTTCACACACACACTTTGGCAGTCTTCCACTTCGCACACTCATTCACCAGTACAGTTTTCAAGCCTAACTTTTTCTGACACCCAGCCATGTGGTCCTCTCACTTTGCCTCAATGCACTCAAATCTGCACAAAGGAACATGAATCTGAAGCAAGACTTGAGAGGGGAAGTCGGGTGGGTTGTGCAAATGTGAACTAAACACAAGTATTAGAAAAATTAAGTGTGTACCATAATTATGATCTTTCTGTGTATCTTCACCATTCATCACATTTGGGTATATGGCCAGAGGCCATGACCCCGCAGCAGCTTTTTTTTTTTGGATGGGCGGAGTCGACGCACCGACGCATTGCATGGCGCTCGCGGGTTGGCCGTTAGGTGCTGTCGGCTCCACCTTCCGCTGTTCTGAGTCGCCAGAGAGGCGAGGAAAAGGTTGGGAGGGTGGGACAAGAAAGTCCAAGAGGCAGATAAAGGAAAAGATCTATAACATTTACTTTACTTAGAATTGTTTCTGGGCTGTTGAAAATTTAAAACGTAGTGGTGGTGTATTTCTTTGCTGTCTTTAATTGCTGCAAATTTTCGCGCCCCCCCCCCTTCCTCCAACTCTTAATTATATGCCCTGTTAAATCTGATTGACAGGAGCTAAACACAGGGTATAGTAAGGGGTGTGGAGTAGGAGGGGCATAAGGGTGAAGAAGCCCACCCTCAGCACGACAAGTGCTTTGATTCATTTATTTATTTCTTGGTTTATTTTCTTTTTTTTAAAAGAAAAGTATCTGAGGATCAGTGGCAGGATTTTTAGGACAGTAAATTAATAAAAAGGGAACTAGGAGAGCTTCAGTAGCAGACAAGTAGTAGAATAGCAGTATAATTGCAGTATAATGTGGGGAGTGGTGCAATGCAGTGGCTGTGGGGCAGCCATATTCAGGCAGACCTTCTGGACACTGAGGTGCTGCCCTATCTGCATGCATCTCTCTGGACTGTGGGATGAGGTAGCCAGACTCAGAGCAGAAGTAAACTGGATCAGGGTTTCCATCACCCCTATCCAGAGACCACCCAGTCCAATGCAACTGTCTCAAAGGATGCCAAGAACGAGGAGCACTTGGATGACAGTGGGCTTAGGGAGGGTTAGAGCGGTCAGGCAGAGGCACATCCCAGATCCTATTCCACTCATGAACTCATATGCTACACTGGTAAATGGGGACAACCAAACAGAGGTACCCAGAGAAGTGGAAGGAAAGGATGCGGAGGTTAGCCAAGGAGGTGACCTCAGCAGGGAAAGCAGTGGACCCCAGAGGAGAAGGAAGCAAATCCTGGTGGGGGACTCCATCATAAGAGGGATCCAGCTAGGAACACAGGAGGGGGAGGACAGGGAGGTGAGGTGCCTACCAGGTGCCACGGCATGGAGGGATGGAAGGAAGATCCTGGGAATCACTGGGAAGGCAAGATGGGAGGTGAGCTGGATGTCATTATCCACCTAGGTACTAATGACCTGGCAAATGGGGAGCCAAAGGAAGTTCAGGAAAAGTTTAGGAAATTGGGGAGGGGTCTCAAGCAAGTAGCTACTTCTGTTACTTTCTCAGAAGTACTACCTGTGAGAGGCAAGGGAGAGCTTAGGGGTGCATGCACCAGGAACATTAACTCATGGTTGATGAACTGGTGCTGTGAGGAAGGGTTTGGATTCATTGGTGACTGGGGACCCACCTGGAAGGATGGAGGTTTGTTCAACCCTGACGGCCTGCATCCATCCTGGAGGGGGAATCCAAGCACTCAATGATAAGTTTAAATGCTACATTGACAAGCATTTAAACTAGCAAAGGGGGTGGCAGGCCAGCAAGGAGGGTACCTACTTGCTCACCCCCCACAGCTAGCAGTGGAACCAGTGAACCAGAGGAGTTGCTGTCTCTACAAGGCAGTGTGCAAAAGATGGAGATCAGCGCCCAAGAGGTGGATAGGCAGAAAAGGGGCAAAATTCAGCAGAAGGGCGGACAGCAAGGAGAACCAGGGATAAAGGATAACCAAGGAAGGGTCTGGAGTAGAACAGCAACACAGTCTAGGGAGGTCAAATCATGGAAAGCCATGTGTGCGCAAATGCCAGGAGCCTTAGCAGCAAGATGGAAGATCTGGAGGCTGTCATGGTGCAGTCAGACCTGGACATTTGTGGCCATCACTGAAACCTGGTGTAATGATAACCAAGACTGGGAGATGGCCATACCTGGCTACAACATATTCAGAAGAGACAGGGCAGGTAGGAAGGGGGGAGGAGGAGGAGTGGCACTGTATGTGAAAAATGACATAAGGGCCACAGAGATCCAGGAGGACCAAATTGGGGGAGAGATACTGTGGGTTAAGCTGGAAAGGAAAATGGGGCCAGCCATCCGCACAGGTGTGGTCTATAGACCACCAGCCCAGGAGGAAGAAACAGATAGGGAGCTGATGCTAGCCATCCAAAGGATGGCAGACAAGGGTGAGGTAGTACTGGTTGGAGACTTCAATATTCCAGACGTGACTGGAGCATCCCAGCAGCAGCATCAACTAGGAGCAGATTTATCCTGGACTCCCTTCAGGGTGCCTTCCTCAAGCAACTGGTCATGGAACCAACTTGGCAGAAGGCAATACTGGGCCTTGTGCTCACAAACGGGGACAGCGTGATGGGGGTAACAGTGGGAGAGCACCTGGGGAACAGTGACCACCAGTCACTGTGGTTTGAAATCACAGAAATAGCAGAACCAAACCACACAAAAACACGTATCCTGGATTTTAGAGGGGCAGACTTTGGGAAAATGGGGAGATACGTGAAAGAGGCATTAAGGGGAATGGGGCAGGAATCGGGTTGAGGAACAGTGGGCAGTATTTAAAATGGGGATTACAAGAGCAACACAATTATGTATTAAGCAGGTTAGCAAGAGGAAAAGGAAGAGGAGACCATTATGGTTTTCCAAAGAGGTAGCAAAGAAAGTGAAAGCCAAAAAGATTGCATTCAGGCAATACGAAAAGACACAGGCAGAAGGGGATAGGGAGAAGTACCAGGAGAAGCAAAGGGAGGCAGGGAGGTCAGTGAAGGGAAGCCAAAGCTCAGACAGAAGAATACATTGCAAAATCAGTGGTAGAGGGGACAAAACCTTTACAGGTACATAAGTGAAAAAGAAAGGCAAAGGGAGGATAGTGAGACTGAAGGGGAGGATGGGGCTGTGTGGAGGATGACAACAATAAAGCTGACATATTGAACAGGTATTTCTGCTCAGTCTTTACTGAGGAAGAGGAGGGTAATGGGTCTGAGCGGAGTACAAGGGTGAGAATGGTGCAGAACGGACAAGTCCCTTTACACGAGAAAGGGTCCTGAAGGAACTGGAAGTAATAAGAGTTGATAAAGCAATGGGGCCAGATGGGGTGCACCACAGGGTCCTTAAAGAACTAAGAGAGGTGGTGGCTGAACATCTGGCTATCCTGTTTAGCCAATCACTGGAAACAGGGGAGGTACTCAAAGACTGGAGGATGGCAGATGTAGTCCCCTTATACAAAAGTGGGAACAAAGAGGAAGCGGGGAACTATAGACCAGTCAGCCTCACATCGGTAGTGGGGAAGATCATGGAAGCACTACTGAAGGAGAGAGTGATGGAACATCTGGTTGTCAATGGACTACAGGACTCAAGGCAGCATGGTTTCACCAGGGGGAGGTCATGTCAGACCAACCTCATTGAATTTTTTGCCTGGGTGACTAGGGAGGTGGATCAGGGGAGGGCAGTGGACATGGCCTATCTGGACTTCAGCAAGGCCTTTGATACTGTGCCACATAGAAGACTATTGCACAGACAGGGGAATATGGGTGTGGGCAGCACAGTAGTGTGGTGGGTAGGTAACTGGCTGGGCGGCAGGACACAGAGGGTTGTGGCAAATGGCTGTCACTCCACAGAGGGAAGACTGACCAGTGGGGTACCACAGGGATCAGTGCTGGGACTGGTCCTATTCAATATCTTCATCAGTGACACTGTGCAGGACCTAGAAGGCAGAATTTCACTGTTCGCTGATGACACAAAGCTCTGTAACAGAGTAGACACACCAGAGGGTGTAGACAGAATGAGAAGGGACCTGCAGAAACTTGAAGAATGGTCAGGGGTTTGGCAGTTGAAATTAACGCAAGGAAGTGCAAGATAATGCATATCAGGCACAAAACCCTGGCACAATATATCAGTTGGGGGTGAGGAATAGCATGCACCAAGCAGGAAAGTGATCTTGGGGTTATCATCTCTGATGACCTCAAGGCAGGAAACAGTGTGACAAGGCAGCAGGTAAAGCAAATAGGATGCTGGGATGCATAGGCAGGGGCATCACCAGCAGGAAAAGGGAGGTCATAATTCCACTATACAAGACACTAATGAGGCCCCACCTGGAGTACACTGTACAGTTCTGGAGACCTTACCTACATAAGGACATAGACTGGGTAGAGAAGGTTCAGAGGAGGGCAACAAAGATGGTGCACGGATTGCATCACAAGTCCTATGAGGACAGGTTGAAGGAACTGAACATGTACTCCCTGGAGGAGAAGAGGGAGAGAGGGAATATGATAGAGACATACAAGTATCTTACAGGGAAGAACAGGGTGCAGGAATACACTATTTTTAAGCAAAAAAGATGTTCCAGGACTAGAGGGCATGGGATGAAGTTGGAGGGAGGATGATTCAGAGGAAACGTGAGGAAGAATTTCTTCACAGAACGGGTGGTGGACAAGTGGAACACCCTGCCAGAGGAAGTGGTGGGGGCTGAAACAACCATGGGATTTAAGAATGTATGGGATAGACATAAAGGAATTCTGGAGGTCAGGGGTAAGGGGCAACAGACTTCTTGGAAAACATAAACTGAACTTACAAGCTCAAATGGACAGACTGGGTGGGCCATAGGCCATTCTCTACCGACACTGTCTATGTATCTATGTAACATAAAGGAGAAATAATGACTGAGAAGACAGAATAATAAGGAAGTCTAAGGGGATTGGGTGGGGGCCCCAATCTCTGGAAATAGGAAAAGGGAAGAAGAAGGATTTAGGATAAGCGTGAGAGGGGGAAGAGAAAGGTGACAACCATACCCTGGACCTTGACTTATCTCCAGATTGTATAGGAACTGCAAGGAGTAGCCAAAGGGCTTATTGTCAGAATTCAAGGCACAGAATTACTGGCAAAAACTCCAAAAGTAGAAAACGGCTATCCGGGAAGAAAGACAGGACACAGAGAATTCTCCCCCTCTCAGAGTTAAACATTTTTGGTGAAAGAAAATTTAGTTTTTTTGTTTTGTTTGTTTTTTAAATAATAAATGATATGACCAATGGACAAAGAAATTTAAAGATGGATGGGAACAAGGAGGAGGAGGAGAGAATGGAGGGCAACTGCCAACTCCCACCCCACAGGGGTGGAGCTAGAGCACTGGAGAAGGAGTGCCCCCCATGCTGACCACTCTCCCCTTACAAACAACATCCCACTATGTGTCCTTGTCCACCCCACTCCTGACAAAAGGAGGGGGGCGAGGCTAAACACAGAGAGGAAGGGAAGGGGATCCAGAGACTGAGGCCCCGGGGGGATGGAGGGCGGGATTGTGATGAATGGTGAAGACAGACAGAAAGATCATAATTACGGTAGGTATGTAATTTTCAAATCTTATCTGTGTCAATCTTCACCATACATCACATTTGGGTGAGTGCCAACCCCCCCCCCCCGAAGGGGGTCTTCTTTTAACCCTAAGGGACAGGGTCCCTTAGCTCTCAGTGGGTGACACACTAAGAGGGAGAACCTTCAGGGCCTGGAGAGGCCCGATAGTGGGGAGAGTGAGATGGGGACCCCCCGGGGGGGGAAGGAAGTTGCCCCGACAAACGCCGTCTAGCTCTACAGGAGAAGAGATAGGTTCTCTGGTGAGCGGAGTTAATCACCCTATGCTGGGCCAGGGTGACAACCGGGAAAGACGCAGCCATGCCGTCCGCCTAGTGCAGATTGCTGTCCCTATGACTCTGGTAGCTACCTCGCTGGCATCGTACGATGCCCTTGCTTGCTGCCTTGCTAACTCCAGGCCACGTGCAGAGACTGCAATGACTTGTCTGGTTTGCTCCGTGTCAGGCATTGAGGCTGGGAGCTGACCGAGCCTGGACCACAGGAACCTGCCACAGGTTGCATAGTGGGCCTGATGTGCTGCGATAGAGAGCAGAAACTGTGCCGAGTAGAAAGTCCTCCTACCCCAGAAGTCAATATCCGAGGAGTCTTGATCTGTGGACCGGTCACGGCGAAGGGCGCCAAGCCCATCGGGAGTGTCCAGTTGCATCAATCCTGACTGAGGATGAGGCATAGAACCCGGAGACTCCGGTGGGGGTGTAATACCACTGGCAGAGATCCCTTGGGGCAGGAACTTTGGAAAAAGGTCTCTGCCAGGAACGCAACAATGCCTCCCGAAAGGAAGCAGGCCAGGGGGGGCAACACAAGGGTGTCCTCGCTGAAATCACCTAAAAAGGTGTGCGCCGAGTGCTCTGGATTGCTTTGAGTAAGAGGGGTGATACACAGGTCCTCCAACATCCTCAAGAGGAATCGCTAATACTCTGCAAGATCAGCAGCTGCAGAAATGTGGACAGAAGGCTCCTCTCCCCCAGAAAAGGGGGATGAGGAGTCAGAGGACCTTGGCTGTTCGGAGCACAGCTCCTCAGGGGGAGGTTGAAAAACCTGTCTGTCCATGGCCCTGATGTAAGCGGGTAGCTTAGCAGCCATGGCTCTGAACTGCTCCCAGGAGAGAGGCCCAGAAGGACCAAGAATATCCGGGAGCGCAGGAGAATGTGGCAGAGGGATGGGGACAGAGTCAAGAAGAGTAGTTGACTGACCTCTGCCTGGGCTAGGGAGCGGACCAAGAGCGCCAGAAAAAGAAGGAGCTCTGGAAAACTCCAGAGCCGACAGCTGAACAACCATATCGGAACTGCCTTGGCTGCACCCGGAAGATTCCCCCCGTGAGGTGTCTGGGGCTGTGTAGATCCAGAAGGACGGTCCCCTACCTCCAAAGAATAGGACCCTCTCAAAGAGACCGACGGGGAAGAGCAGAGATCCACACTATGGCTCCTCCCACAGCCTGGGTGGGTTCCAGAAAAAGGCCGCTGAACAGAACTCACACCCCTCAACCCCTCGGAATCCGAGAGTGCCCTCCTCCTCGAGACAGCCAGCCTAGGCAGCTGGCAACCCTGATCAGCCCCCGAAGGAGCTATCCAAGGAGCACTGCCCTCCCCTCCTGTGGGTGCTCCGATCGGACCCAAAGTTGGGCGATCTAGGCACACCACTCAAGGGGGTACCACCACCGAGGGGTCAGCGAACCCTCCGAGGCCAGGCTTTATTTAGTTGTTTAACCAGGAGTAGCACACTAAGCTGAAAGCTTTTTTACAGGAGAGACCTGGGAGCACAGGGAAGTTAAGTGACTTGCTCAGGGTCACACAGTATGCAAGTGGAAGCTGTGGGATTCAAACCCAGGTCTGGTCTGCTGGATGTCACCAGATTTGCAGCTCAGAGCCTTAAACCACTGTGCTATACTAGGCTGCAGAGCAACAGTAGCCTGCACCACTGTCTGCTGGTCAGCACCCCTGACCCTGGCCATGGTAGCCACTGTCCAGTCCTCAGAGGGGAGCTGGTCACGGCCTGCCGAGGATATTACTAGAGTGCCCACCTGGGCAACTAGCTCCAAGGAGCCAGAGTGCCTGTCCGACCCAGAATCTGAGTCCTCCTCCGAAGAAGTGGAAACCGAAGTCCTGTGCCAGACAGTGGGTGGGTGCTCCGCACCACCTCGACCAAACAGGGCACCAGAACAGGAGACTGCACCCGAGACGGTTCCAATGCCCCCCTCTGCACCGTGAATGGTGGCAGAAGGAGGAACGGCTCCAACAAGGGCAGCAATCCCAGTATCAGAACCAGACACAGAGCTGTCCAGCCCCACAGTGCCGCGAACGGGGCCGGGGACAAAGACGGTGCAGACGTTGGCTCCGACAGCCCCATCATGCCGCCTGGCCCCATGGCAGCACAAGTGGCACCGAGGACAGAAGCGGCACCAACGATGGCGCTGACAGCAGTCTCGGCACTGAGATCCAGAACCCCTACGGCGCTGTGGCCTTGCTTGGAGCCGCGAACAACTCCAGAGGAGGACACAGTGCCGTGCTCAACCTCAGTGTCATGGATGGTGCCGAGGTGACAGAAAGATGAAGACGGCGCCATAGAAACTCTGAACGGCACCGATAGCAGCCCGAGGCGTGACGAGCTGCGGTGCTAAGCGGCGGCGCGTCAGAATAGCCCCTGGCACCGTGAATGGTGCAGGAGGCCCAAAACAGCATCGACTGACGGCGTCGAGGACAGTGCTGACCCAGGCCTTCCAAGCCGCGGGTCCGATACCGGGGAAGCCTTCACCCACGAAGGGGCGATTGCCATAACGGTGCCTCCCATCCGTCCCCCGGAGGGAACAGACTGGGCCTCCTGCACCGTGAGAGGAGCCCTGGCCACAGCTAGGCTAGGAAAAACCGAGGCTCCCTCCTCCTCGGTTCGTACAGAACCGGGAGGGGACCGGAGAAGGCTGAAAGCATTAAAGCGGCGCAAGCGTCTTGAACCCAACCCAAAGTTGGCAGAGCCCACCCCACTTTCAACCGCGTTGTTCGATTACTCACTGATCCATGGAGAAACAGGCATTGCACAAGTCCATGTCGTGAAGCAGGCCAAGACAAGTAAGGCAACGGTCATGCTGGTCGGTGACGGAATATTTTAGGCCGCATGGGGAGGCTGACCCGTCTTGGAAGTTTTCTTGCCCTCCGACCGAGACATGAACTATGGAGAAAAAACCCCACCAAAAACAGACTGACATTGCAGAAAATAGAATAACTGGAAAGATCTTACCGGGCGATGTAGAGTATGGCAAAGCAGAACTGGCAGGAGGAACCGACGGACTTCGGCACCGAATTTAAGAAAGTGATGGAGTCGAGAAAACTGCAAAGCAGGCCTCAAATCTTCCTCTAGCATCCCACACGGTGACCTTGACGACGGGAGATGAAGAACTGGTGGGAGGGAAGAGCCGAAAGCACCTAGCAGCCCAGCCCATGGCATACACATAGTGTATAGAAGCCTCGAGGGTGGCGCCCGATTGTCGTGACTCCATATCAAAAAAAACAAAAAAACCACAAGCTCCCGTGGGGTCATGACCTCCGGCCAGATACCCAAATGTGATGAATGGTGAAGATTGACACAGATAAGATCTATACAAGTAAGCAATCTCTACTTCTAACTAGGTGAGGCAATTTTATTTATCTGATGCCCCATCCCAAAGACTCAGGGCCTACCTAGAAAAAGTGTACTATCCACTGTCAGGCAGACTACTAGAAATCCTAAGCAGGAAGGAGCAAAGCACACACCCCAAATTAGGTGAACAGAGATGCAAGGATCAAAGAATCAAAAGCTGCACCATGACGACTGTGCAAGTCGATGCTGTAATGGTAGATGGACTTGTGCACTACAGCAGGTAACAGCTCTACAAACTTCAGAAATGTGGATATACCTGGTAGCAGCAGAGGCAGCAGCATATCTAGGGGAGCACAGAGAGAGACACACAGTTGTCCTGACGAAGCTTGATGTAGCAAAGCACCGAGGCACCTTGGAGAAGGTGATTTAATGTTGTGAGTTATCTGCCTCGGCTGTTTTTAGCTAAATAAATTTCTGAGTCACTGCAATCCAGCCAACTGTGTGTGTCTCTATACTTCTCTTCGTGTGTGCTGCATTCTGTCTTGGTTTGTGTCTTGGGGGTTAGCTAGCCCTGGTGGCAGCATGATGCATCTGCACACATTTACTGTGTAGCATCAGGGTATCTGGTATTCTTCATCTGGTGAAGTAACTCTTCAGCCCAGTGGGTGGCTTCTCCACAGACAACCATTAACACAAAATGATGCAGGAGGTGATCCACTGGCCAATAGTTCATTTGGCTGTTAGTCTGCCTTGAACTGCACAAGCATACGTCAGGAACAACTGGCAAGCATCACCATAAAATATCACTGTATGCTCCCAGAAGAAAATCAAGACCCTGTGAACATTGAGTGTATGGAGCAGTTCATCATCCAAAGCATAGCATTTTGGGAAGATGGTGGGTAGAATAGAGCACTTACATACCTACCATAACAGTAGATCTTTGAGAGAATCTCTTTCATCAGGCCACACCTATGGAACTATAAGCTGCCAGGCGCTAGGAACACGTAGAAACTTTTGCAAGCAGTCCACCAGGGGCCACCTGCAACAACGTCAGGTGTCAGCTGCTACATAAATGTGGGCGGCACCTCCTCTCCTCAGTTTCCTGCTGCAGATCATGCTCAGAGGACCTCTCTACAGGGAGCCTGGAGAGAACCTTGTGCTCTGGAAACACAGGCGAAGCAGACAGCTATACTGCAGGGAGACCAGGATGGAGAGGAAGGCAGCATAAGTTGCAGTCTCAGACCCCTCAGGGGAAGGAGGGTGCGATGGCATGGCCTGATGAAAGAGATTCTGTCAAAGATCTACTGCTAAGATAAGTACGTAACTGTTCTATCTTCTTCGAGGATATCTGTTTTATCAGGCCACACCTATGGAACAAGCAGCAGTAGTGCCCTTGAACAGACTGGGTGGCTGGAGCCTACAAGCCTAAGAAAGTAAGCCATGAAGCATAGCTAGGCTAAAGCCAGCCCTCCCCCCTTTTTTTTTTTACATACATTTTACCTCCTTGCACTGCCCCCAGCTGCTCCCTCCTGACCACCCAGTAACCCCAGTATCACCGGGACTGATCTTCCAGAGCACTGCGCAGTAGCCAGGTGCAGAGCTTGCAGAGGGTTGGTCATCATCCACAGCTGGGGGTGTTTTTCCTCCATTTTCTCCCCTCCCCATTGCTGGACCGCACATGCAGGATGTCTGCATGTGGAGGCACGCACACGTCCACGGACGTCCCTCAGCACCCTCCCTTCCATGACACCTGCCAGTCCTGCACTACCCTTGGGCCTCCACCCAGGGGCAGTCATTTGGCAGCAGCACCAGTCCTCCCTCCCTGGGAGATAAGAGCGGTCCCTCGGACACTTGACCCCCCCCCAGCTGTCCCCCCGGCAGCCCACTCACACCATGAACATGGGTCACCAGTGTGGCAGGGGGTTAGGCGCAGATGCCTCAGCCCTCCATGCCACTGGGCCAGAAGAAGCCAGACGCTTTTTGAGAGACAATGTCCTGACTGTAGTCTTTAGTGCAAGTGTGGACAGTACTTCAGGTGGCAGCTGCACAGATATCTGCAACAGACATATTTTTGAACCAAGCAATAGAAGTTGCCTTAGCACTTGTGGAATGATCACAAACAACCCCAGGAACTTCCTCACTGTACTTCCTGTAACAGAAATTAATACTGTTTGCTAACCATTTGGACAGGCACTGTTTAGAAACTGGGGCGCCTGCACGTCTGGTGGTGTAGAGGGCTAAGGCGCTGGAGCCTTATCTCAACCCATGCCAGCGACCCGGGTTCTGGAACAGACTCGGGATGCCGGGGGCTGGCAGGGGAAGGAAAGGGACTGAGCATCTGCAGACTGCTCTCCTCTCTGGGGTAGGTTAGGGTAGACGTCGGTTGGTAGCGGCTTCTGGTGGAGACCAGGAGCACTGCATGATGGCGTAAGGAGGGAAGCGTACCAGAAAAATGGCTAAGTGTTACGCCAGATGATGGCTGCCCGGATCTCTGAGGCCATCAATGCCCTTGCAGCCATCCACCTCAGCAGTACCTCGGGGCTAAGACATTGCGGTCTGCTTGCCCTGCCCAGGCTGGTGCCTTCCCCCTTGGAGGGGGACCCACCTGGTGAAGGGTTACGCCAGGTCAACCCGAGGTGGCTGCTGAGAGCGGAGGCAGGATGGGTCGTCAGTATCCTTGACACGCCCGAAGGAGTGTCTAACACCGTAGTGTGTCCGGGAGAAAAGAAATCACACACACAAAAAAAAACAACAAAAGAAAAAAGACTGGGGTGCCCTCCTTCCCAGGGTCGAATGAAGGAAAAAAAAAAAAAAGGTGCAAGGAGTTTCTACAGACCTCGGTGTGGTGTATATAGTACCTGAGCATTCTGTGTACATCTAGAGGATGGAGCAATGCATTCCCTGGATTGGCATGCTCAGGATAATAAACTGGCAGGTGGATGGGTTGATTTAAAGTAAACTCAGACACCACCTTTGGTAGAAACGTAGCACAGGTACGCAAAGACTCTCTGTCTTTGTGAAAAATCAAATAAGGAGGCTCACACATTATTGCCTGCAGCTCTGAAATCCTTCAAGCGGAAGTGACTGCAACTAAAAACAACTTTCCAAGAAAGAAAGCATAAGCCACAAGTCGCAGCTGGCTCAAAAGAAGCCAAAGTAAGCTTTTCCAAAACAAAATTCAGGTCCCAAGCAGGGACTGGATTATGAATGGGAGACTTCAGATGCAAAATGCCTCTTATGAACGTATGGGCTACCTTCAACTGAGCAACTACATGACCCTCAGTAGGCATATGGAAAGCTGAAATAGCAGCCGAGTGCACTTTGATGGAGGAATACTGCAGACCTGCATCTGACAAGGACAGCACATACTCCAGAACCTGATTAACTGGACAGGTGAACGGATCCAGGTTCTGAGAATCAAGCGTACACTGCCTAGCTAGGCAGCCAGGGACCAGACTGTTTAATTCATTTTGGACTCTGTTTCATTTATCTGTTCCCACTAATTTTACTATTTCAGCTGGCAAGGAGGCTCAGCGGTGGGCCAGCAACTGAGGGAGTAGAGAGGGACAGGGCTTGCAAGCAGAAAAGCCCAAGCCAAAGACCGGCTGCAGAGTGTTCCCACAGAAGATCCAGGTGTACGCTGCACAGTAAGGCAGCCAGGGACCAGACCGTTTTATTCACTCTGTTTCATTCATCTGTTCTCACTAATGTTACTCTTTCAGCTGGTGAGGGGGCTTGGCGGTGGGCCAGCAGCTGATGGAGTGGAGAGGGGCGGGGCTTGTGTGCAGAAAAGCTTGCACAGCTCTGCAGCATGAGCCACTTGGTAAAGAAAATTTCAAGGACCACGTTTGTGGTTAAGTAACTAACTCACTGTGTACAGCTCGAGAAAAAAAACCCCTTAAAAATAGGAGTCCATGAGTTTTCATGGGTTACTAGATCTGGTACTGATTATGGAACTGCTACTGTATTTAAACAGTGGTAAGACTGCAGGCAGCGGGAGCTCCTTTTCGCTGAGAAAAAACACAGATGTAACTGAAGTTTTTGACAAAGCAAATTTTCAAGTCAGTGATTACAAAATCGGGTTAATACAAATTCCTGAGCTACACTCTTTTTCATCCTCGATTCTCCTGTCCTGGGCTACTGTTTCTAAAGTAAATTGAACATTGGCTTGAGGAATGTGGCTGTTATTCAATTGAAGCCGTGGAATAAAACATGCATAGTATGTTGCTGGTGGCCCATGGCATAGCGCTAGTTTCCACATGCGGCGCCAATGACGATTTGAGAGCGGACTTGGGGAGTCAGAGGGCCGCTGGGGAGAAGGATTGAGCATTCCTGGGACTGCTCTTGTTCTCCGGGGATTGTGTATCTGGCACTTGACTGACCTCTAGTGGAGGCCAAGGCCAGCTGCGATCAGTGCCTGAGATGCGGGGGGCGTGCCAGATGTCGGCACAGATGTGCATCCTCACATCATTGCACACCACGCCCCCTAGGGTCTAAACTAAACAAAACAGCCACTGCCATATATGATGCCCCGCTTCCCCAGCCCCGACTGCCTGCCACAACTCTCCCAAAGCTGACCTATCCCGTCTTCTGCTATATCCGGCTCGACCCCACACCCTGCCCTAGGGGGCAAGCTTGGAAGGCAATGCCAGTAGGCACCCCTGCTAGTATCCTTCTCCCATTGTCGTGTGTGTTCGCACTGGTGAGGTGGCCCCATCCTGGGGGGCAATACAGTGGGTACCCCCAGGAGGAGTTAAGTCCTGGGGATGAGAAGGGGGTCCAGGAGTGAATGGTGGTTGAGCTACCACAATAGGCGGCATGCAGAAAAAAGCATACAAAAAAAAAAAAAGGTATGCTGCCGGTTATGGCAGATGATGTTGAGGTTAATCCAGGACCATCACATCTCCAGGAAAAGCCCATGGGGGAGAATTAGAGGACTGCAAATCATGCATTTAAATATTAGAAGTATTCTGGCCCACTTTGATGAATTGAAAGCATGGGTGGAACTGGAGGGTTATGATGCAACTGGACTGAGTGTAACACGGCTAAAAGGTCACATTCCTAATGCTCAGCTTTTTCTGGAAGGGTTTACGATAGTTAGGCAAGACAGAGTTGGTAGTAAAAAAGGCAGCGGGGTCTTGTTTTACATAAAAGATGCTTTATCCATTCAGGAGGCTGAGGATGGGAACAGATAGATTACTTAATGATAAGGTTACTGATAGGAGGTTCAACAATGTAAACACTTATTTTATAGCCTTCCCCAGTGTAGTATAGGGAATCATAAAATGTTTTTTGTTTCGGATGCTTTGTCATAATAACAGGTGGGAACACATAATGTTAGGAGATATTAACATAGATTGGGGGAAAACAGACACAGGTAAGATCAAACAGAAAATGGAAGTACTCCACTTTACTCAGCAATTAGTTCCACAACTCACTTCAATTACAAAATGGGTAACCATTCGACTATAGATTGATTAATTATGATACGTCCTACTAATATTTTAAGCTATGTACTCTGTCTGGTGCAATCTCCAATCACTGCCCCATGTTTTCTCTTAGAAAATGTAAAAGGGAACAAATGTGACTTAGGTTAATTAGTAAAAGAGGCATAAACAGACTGAATGTCAAAGTTTTTTTTTTTTAATCGGCCATTGGTCAGATTAAGTGTCAACAAAAAGGCAATAAAGCAGCCCCGGATATTATCACTAAACAATTAACTATTCATTTCATTAGTTTGTATGAAAAAAACTCTGCTCACAAAACAGTGAGTGAAGGGAAAATACTCTCCTTGGTTAACTAGGGGCCTTAGACAACTAATGAGAAGGAGGAACACATGCTAAGACGTCCATTTCTCAGGAAGAAGGATCTAGAAAGTGAGACTCAGTATAAAGTACTTAGAAACAGGGTAAAACTGGACGTTAAATATGCTAAATCAACCTGCTAATGTCAGCAACAAATATAACATATGGAAAACACCAAAACGTTTTGAGCCTCATTTAAAAAACTGTGTAGCCTCCTGGACAGGTCTGGCATTAAATGTCTAAAGGATGGTGATAGATTAACGCAAAATGGAAAGGACATAGCGGACCCATTTAACATGTTTTTTTATGACTAAAATGATACAAGGGGATAGAAGCAGCCAGGACTGTGGGAGCAATATCTAGGAGACTGGCAGGATGGAGTTAGGTGAGGAGAATATATTAAATTTTAGCTTTGTAAAAATTGAAAAAAGGATGTGCTGAAGCTGTTAAACTGCCTAGACGAAGGGAAGAGTTTGATTTAATAATAATAATAATACTACAACCATGCACAAGAACATGCAGATAGAAGTTCACATACAATTATAAAAAGCACATTGTGTATAAAATTACAAAACTCATATATACATCAATATAGCATCATCATAATACACAAGTTATAGAAAGTATCTACAACATTTCATACGTACACAATATACAGTACAAATATACTCACACTTTATAACATTCTTTGTATCATATCCAAATAATGCACAGACAACGATTTGCTGTAAGTGTGAGTTCTCACTAATGGTCTTTACCACATTAACTGTTTATGCAAATTATAACCTGTAGTATTTTGTGGTACCAGTAAGCAATGTAATTTATGAATTGGATCACATACCCTCCTAAAAGTCTTAACTGCCATTTTTTTCCATCTTACATCCAACCTTTCAAGCTCATACTTAAGTAAGTCCATACCCAAGGTTATTAACGACAGCAGCTTGTAGGCTCGTGGTATCTGTGACAGCACTATTTAATTTATCAGTGAGCACGGGAGTTGTACCCTCTCAGTGAAAAGAATCAATTATAATTTCAATACACAAGGCAGGGGACAGATTAGATGTTTCTAATTACAGTGCTATTTCACTGTTGCTAGTACTAGGGAAGGTGCTGTAAAAATGTGTATTTTACCAGCTGGGGATCGATATTCAAAACTTTGCCCAGGTGCAAAACCAAGTTTGCCCATGCAAATCCAGATTAGTGTGGATGGGCAATATTGAAAAGCCCGGTTAGTGCAGACAAACTCGATTTGTGCCAGGGCAACAGTTGGGGAGGGGTGCAATGTAAATGAAGGGGTGGGGACCTGAATATTGGCACAGTATGTGCACCATGCAAGGCCATTTTGCTCAGCCCCCTTGCGCGGCGCACCTACCACTGATTCAAACCTTGACTTAATCCGGTTCCACCCTAGCAGTTGGTGGAGAAAGTGTGGTGGCCCCCCAACCCTCAACACAGCAGTCCCTGTTGTCCAGTGGTGTCTCCCCCTCACCGATCGCCATTCTAATATGAAATACAAATATTCCCTGTTGTCTAGTGGTCCCTCCCCCCACCTGCACCCATGCCTGATGTTGCAAGGCTATTCCCTGGTGTGCAGTGGTCCCTCCCCTCTGGATCCCCTTGTCTGTATCCTAAAAACTCCCTCGTGGCTAGCAGTACCCCCTCAACCCCAATCCCCTGTATATGTAGTACAACTCACTGCTGGTCTAGTGGAACTCTCCCTATGACCAATCTGCTGGTGTAACACTCTGTAATCTTCCCTGGTGGTCTAGCAGTCCCCCCTCCCTATCTCTGACCTGCCAGTGTAATAATCTGTAACCATTTCTGGTGCTCTTGCAGTCCCGACTTGCCAGTATACTACATACATCTGACCCTGGTGGTCTAGTAGACCACCCCCACCCCAGCAGGTACTGGCCCGCCACCCCACTCCACCACATCACTCCCCTGAGCCAGTGACCGGCAGAGCCCTCTGCTCTCCACCACGGACGGCTGCCGACTAAGCTGTCAATGACCATGTATTGTATACGGTATGCACTCACTGATTGACAACTGAGTGAACTTAACAGCTTCTGCCTCACCCTGTGGGAGAAGTGAGCCCCAAAGGAGTTAAGCACCCTTCGCTGGGCCATAGGTTCCAGTTATGCAAGGTGAAGCCACACCTTCCATCAAATACATATTGCAGTTCCCACCAACAACAGGCAAGGAGAGCCACCATGCACAGTAAATACCGGTGGTGCACCTTAAGGATTTAAGCCAAAAACCCACTTATTGTAAACCGCTGACCACAGCGGTGCACTCCATCCAGGAAGAGATCAAATAAAGCTCACATCAATGGATAAATCCAGTATGGCAAATTTTGCTGTGAAAGCCACAAATAAATAAAATATAACCATGTTTTAGTTAACTGGTATCTAGAAATAAAACAAAAAATTTAAATGAAATACAACTGAAGTAACATTGACATCAATGAAATGGGTGTATAAATGCTTGTCAATCACAAGTAAACTCCACCACCTGATGAAGGTCTGTGGACCAAAGCGCTGGGGCTTTGTTCAAGCTGGTTGTGGCTTTCACAATAACATTTGCAATACTGCATTTATCAGTGGATGTGAACATTATTTGATCTGTTCCTGGATGGAGTGTTCCCCTCTGGTCAGTGGTCTGCAGTTCCCCCAGCCTGGATGCCAATTCATTGGCATCGTATGATGTCCCTGACTGGTGTGTCACCAACTCCAGGCCCTTGGCAGAAAGGCAGATTGCTTACCTAATTAACTCCATGTGTGGCATGACAGCTAGGAGCTGACCTACTTGTGCACACAGGCACTTGTAAGCTGCCTGGTGTGCCTGATGTGCTGCACTGCATATCAAGGTGCAAGCCAAGGTGAATATCTTCCTATTTAAAGCATTTGCCTGACCAGACTTATTTTCAGGAGGTCAGTCATGCACTGGGCATTGAGGCCCTAATGGGGTCTGCTTGACCTCAGTCCCCAAGGTGGGGTGAGGCACTGCTCCTGCAGAACATGATGGTGTGCAGTACCAGAGCTGGACATCCCTTGGGGCTGGAAGGCATGTGAAGGGACATCACCAGACTGCCCTTCAGTACTCCTTGAAGGCTCTAAGTCAGGGAAGGATGACACAGTCTGCTTTACTGAAATCTCCTAGGATTCCCAGCTACAAGGACACGGTACTGCAGCTAGCAAGTGTAGCAATGTCCAGCACCTGCAACATGTCCACCAGGAATCTCTGGTACAAGGAGTTCTCAGAGGCTAAGAATATGTGAGGGGGAAGATTTCATGCCCTCAGAGGATGACACTGACAGAGTGGAGGCCCTAGTCATGGAAATGGGTGGTGCCAGGGGGTCGGGTTAAAAATGAACCTGATCAGCAAGCCTATGGTACTGGTACAAGGCACCAGCTGCACTCCCATGCTGACTCCAGGTGACTGGTCCCAGAGGGTCCATAATCCCCGTAACTTATGGCAGAAATGGTACAGGCTCAAGAGGGAAGCAGGAGCCAGGGGCTCCAGTGCCTATACCTGGCCTGCAGGGATGCTCAGAAGACCATGCCCAAGGTGAAGACCTGGCATGACCACTCAAACAAGGTCAACCAACAGAAAAGGAATCACCAGGTTGGTACCCATGGAGGGAGACACTCCAAGGTAAGGTCAGCGGTGCCATACAATCTAATTGGGGCAGCTCCAGCACTGACCGGTGGTGGGCTCCGCCTGCATGTCTGGAGAGAACTCCATGCCCTCGCCATCCTCTGGCCATCAGCCAGTGCCAGCTCCGGCACTAGGCCCAGAGCCAGAGACTGGCCTAGACATAGATCCACCTCTGGCTTCGTGGTCGAAACTCCTCTCGAAGCCAGACCTGTTATTGTCCCCTAGGGTCTATCCACACCCCCCAACAGCATGAGTGGTGTTGGGAGCTGGGCTGGTGTTGGAAGTGGCACCAGGACAGACCTACGGGTGACATTGCCACAGGATCCGCGGTTGGTGTCAGGCCCAGGACCGACACAAAGGCCTGTACCACGCCCATCACCGGAAATGGCACTGACCCCCAACCCGAGCCACGAGGATTACTCAGGGGAGAGAGACCAACACCACCACCTCTGCAATCAGGCATTGCACAGCCTCGGTGCTGGTCCCTATCTCGACACTACAAACAGTGTCAGAAGGGGCCCAGAGTCACAGCTGGCACCCCCTGCTCATTGACACGGTGGACAGCCATAACACTGACATGTCCACTAGTGTAGATTGAGTGCATGGCTTCGGCTGCACCACTGGGAACATCTGCTACCCAGGGCAGTCGGGGGGAGGGGCTACGTACAAGGAGCCAGCTGCCCACCAGACCCACCCCAGGCCTCCGATACCTCGGTGAGGTCGAAGAGGATCCTGTGCTCCCTCAGCACTGGAACTGCTGGAAAGGGGCCCAGGGGAAAGGTCCAGAGACTGTGCCTTGGCCTCACGCATGTGATGCCTGCCTCCGAAGTTGGGAATCGGGCGACCCCACTTCAATCTGCTGCCCAGGCCAATCAGATGGCTGGGTGCAGCTGGCCATCTACAAGGAGCCGGCTGCCCACCAGACCCACCCCTGAGGCCTCTGATGCCTTGACAAGGTCAAAGAGGACTCTGTGCTTACTCAGCATGGGAAGAGCTGGAAAGGGACACAAGGGAAGGGCCCAGAGACTGTGCCTTGGCCCCATGCATTCGGTGCCTGCCTCCGAAATTAGGACTCAGGCGACCTCACTTCAATGCGCTGCTCTCTAATGTGCAGCTGTCCATAGAGAAGCAGGTATCGCATGCATCCATGTCGTGAGCTCAGCCAAGGCAGGTCCAGCACTGCTAATGGCGACCTGGTGCCACCATGGGTTTCCCACAGGGACAGCGATGCAATATGGGGGCTGATGATCTTCTTAGCCCCCTTTGACTTCTTGGACTTCTACATCACGGAAAATAAGAAAATGAAAGGTGGCATCATGGAAAGAAACTTTTTGGTGGTGATGTAGAAGAAAAATGGCTAACAAAGGTCGAACTGAGGCACTGTCACTCCCACAGTGTGCATTCAACAGCAGAAAGAACTGAAATGAGGTGTGTGAAGGAGCCAGTAATGATTACTGGCCATGTAATGTGCACGAGTGTCATCAACAGCCGACGCTGGCTCCCTCCATGTAGGGAAAAAACTCCCCCAGGGTCCTAGTGCCTCTGGCCCTAAACCCATGAGTATGAATCAATAGTAAAAACTGATTTTTGGAAGATCGTGGTGGTTGTGTTCTCCATGCTGAACCTGATCATGGGTCAACAGTGTGATGTCCACAACCTTTAGGTGAACCGTGCAGATTTTCAGCAGAGTGATGTCAAGCCAAGTTTCACTTGACGGCCAGATTCCATGCACTCTGTGATCTAGCAGATGTGCACCAGTGACCATGGGCACTGCTTGAAGAGACAGGATTGCCCTGCAAAACGATCACAGAGGACAGTCATCAATGGATGGCATTCCACATGGGCTGAGTTACTGGGACCAGTTGGTTTAGGGCTATATGCGGTAAGGACTGATGCCCCAGTTCCCCACTGTTTGGGTCGCATGCACCAGTGGGCCTAATGCACCACAGGCATAGCAGAGGTTATGAAGTCCAGAAGCCAGAGAAAGTCCAGTCAGGCACAATTGCCCAATCTGAAATAACAGGAGAAAAGAAGAAGGGTCCTCTACCCTGTTCGTGGCAGACAAGCTCTGGTCTGAAGAGTCCAACACTGTTCCAATAAACAAAATCACCTGGATCTGAGAGAGCTTGGACTTTGTAAGACTGATCATCAGTCCGAGGTCCCAGAGTGTCTGGATCCCCAGATCTCTATACCACTCCACATCCCCATGATGAGCCAGTCATCAAGGTACAGATGGGAAGACTAGGTGGGCCAAGCAGTCCTTATCTGCCGTCAAATTCTATGTTTCTATGTACAGAAATACCTTGATGCCTGATTTCTGAGAAAGAATTCCAATACTGCTAGCCACCTGGTGAACACCCTGGGTGCTGATGACGGAACAAACAGCATGGCCCTGAACTGATAATGGGTTCTGTTCTCTTGAAAGCATAGGAACTGTCTGTGTGATGGACAAATAAGAATAAGAAAGTATGCATCCTGGAGGTCCACAGAGCAAAACTAAGTCCCTGTCTTCCGAGAAGGAATGATCCTGTACAAAGTCATAATGCAAAACCTCTAAATCTAAATGAACTTGAGGATTCGCAGCTGGAGAATTGGGTGCCATCCCATCTGTTTGTGTACCAGTAGGTACTATGACATGAACCCCTGCTGAGCTCAATTTCCTGGGACTAGCTCTGTATCCTATGCTGCTCAAGGAGCTAATAAATCTCACTCCATTTCCAGCAAAGCGTGTCCTTCAGTGGTGCTCAGGACCAACAAGGGGGAAGGTCTTGAACTTCGGAGACAACCCCAAGCCCACCACTTCCAGGATACACTTGTCCAAAGTAACAGCTGACCACTGTGGCAGGAAGTGGGAGAGTCGTTCCCGACTGGGAGCTGCAACAGGGAATGGGACAGAAAGGGGATGGGACCCTTCATCTTCTCAATTTTTGCCGTTAACGGAAGACTCTGATTCACTAATGAAGGAACTGCCCTATCCACCCTTGCACTGGCCTTAACCTCCTAATTTATTGAAGGGCGTGGCCAGGCATTGCTGATAGAACTGCTACTGTGCTTGCATGCATAAATAGCAGCCATGAAAGGAATCTGTGCTTTGTGTCCTGAGTTTGGGTTGCTATTGGGGGTTGGTGACTGATATCACTGAACTTAAGAGTCATATGGATAACTGAGTCCAGGGGAACCTCAGGTAGAAACCTCTGCTAACAATATTAAATGCAGAGTATTTTAGAAAGACTATTGGTAAACTGTTGATGATAACAGAAAGGGAATTTTAGGAAAACCTATGGTCATCTGTTGATGTTTAATAATAAAAGAATTTTAAATATTTTGTTTTAATTATTTTTTGGACCTACATAGATAAAGTTTTCAACACAGCTATACTGGAGGGAGTCCAGGGAATGGTGGGTGGGTATGTGAATCAATGGTGAAGATATTCTCAGAAGATCAAGAATTAGGTTGAGTACGTAATTTTATTTTTCAAGAATCAATCTTCACCATTTATTCCCACTAGTGGGTCAGAATACCAAGCTCAGATAAAGTCCCCCGACTAGGGCAGCTTGAGCAAAGGGCTCACTCAGCACAGTAATCCATTCAGGATTGAACTGCCAAAGGTGGAATGTTGCCTGGCACGGACATCCAGGGCATAGTTCTTAATAGAAGTGTGTGACGCTTGTACAGCTGGTTCTGATTAATCTGTGTTTTTTTGTAATACTGAAAAATGTGTTATTGAGTGTCTCTCATGAGACATGCTGAGACAGCTTGTGGGATAACCCCCTCCCTCCCCCAGGTATCAGTTCAAAAGACAGGATATATGTTAAAACAGCAGATCTCTGTATGCAATTAACTTCTTAGTTTGCTTTGAAAGCTAGGAAGTGGAATATCCATTTTATGATGTCCTCAGGAAAACCCATTTAATTGACTGGTGTCACAAAGCATGACACCTCAGTGAGATCTGGCAGAGAGTCACAAAAAGTCCTTTGATGTCCTTGAGACAGGAAGACACTCTGGATCAAAAGGACATGGAGAAACACGTTTTTGCTGATGTCACATCCTGAGGGATGAGACATCCTGTTTTGTATAATTTTTTTTATATTCTGACAGGGAGGAGCTAGGTGACCTCATGCAAAGAGGTTGGCAAAGCCAATTTTAAACTGTAGTCTGTATTCCATTTAGATACACACATGTTTGGACTCTGAGGAAGAAACATCTACAGCACTATAAGAAAATAAGAATATATTAGGTAGACAGGTCTAACTGTATTATTGGTAGGAATTTGCACTTTTTAAACTGTATTGTTTTAAAAGATTGTATGTTTTGTGATATATGGTACCTATTTATATTTTACATTTTATTTCTATTTTTAAGTAAAGATCTCATTTTAGAGACTACTTGGTGTGCCTTTGAAATTCTTTCTTTGACAAGTGAAGCATATATGGTTACAGTGACACTGTGCAAAGCGGTAATACCAAACTGGGAGAAGGTAAGAGTTTATTCTGAGGTCTTTAATAGAGTTTTTAAGGGTTAATTTTGTACACCTGGTTAGGTGCCCATAGGCGAAAGATATCTGGCATCCCCCGAAGAGCAGAATTATCTGTGCCTGTACATTGGGTGCGCTAGCAAGAGGTTCATAGTTTGAGTCCCTCCAAGAACTTGAGATCAAAGGTTGATTCAAACCCACAAAACAGACAGGAGGGTTACCCTGTTCTGTTAATTGTTCATAATACTGTGCTCAGAGGTTGGCACTATGGGAGCAGAGGGTCTGACCTGCTGAGTGGGGTTGTGACAGATTGGTTGGCAGTGGTGTGCATAAGTTTGGTATTACAAGCTTTTATTGTTCAGTGTGTCAGCTTGATACTATCAGCTCACTTGCAAAGAAAGAAAAAGGCAATGATTTATTTTTAAAAGGAAACAGAACTATATCACTTGGCTTACAGTCGAGTTCCTACTGTTTCATTTTTTTTCTAAAGTGTAAGTCAGAGTAGCAGTAGTTGGAAAGAAGATGGCTTCCAACTACAGCGGGCACACTGTAGACTACTTAAAGCAGTTGTGCAGGGACAGAGGAGTCCCGTTTGAGGTGGAAGTTACCAAGCAGAACCTCGTGGATGCCCTGATGGTAGCAGATACCCAGAGCATCTAGTCACAGACAGTGACTGTAAGTGACCGAACACTGAATGTGGAAGAGCTAGCGGCCAGTGCAGTGTCCAGATCCGATGAGGAGGGCAGCAGGGACACTGTCAGAGAAGTGTCACAGCAGCAGGGGAAGGTCACCAGTATCCTGGATCCAGAAGTACTCAGGCTGCAGATTGAGTTGTGCAGAATGGAGCTGGAGTTCCAGAGAGAAGAGAAGCAAGAACAGCGCGCTGCAGAGGAGAAGGCTGAGCGAGACCAGCGAGCTGCAGAGAAAAAGAGAGAGCGAGAACGCCGAGAGGCAGAGCGAGAACAACGAGACACTGACCGTGAGGAGCATGAGCACTAGAGGCAACATGAACTGGAGAAGCTATGACTCCAACCACCAGCACCAGAGCAGGTAAGTGGCTTGGGTTTAACTGGGACTACAGGACTGGGTTACAAACTGAACTCCAAATTGATAGCCGAATTTAAAGAGGGGGAGGATATGGATACCTTTTTAAATTCTTTTGAAAAAGTTTGTATTCAGGCTAAAATTCCTAGAGAGTCCTGGAGCTTCCAGCTATCCCCGCTACTTACCAGGAAAGCTAGGGATGCATTGGGTCAAATGGACAGTGAGGGTAGTGATGATTACAGCACACTTAAAGCTGCACTGTTAAAGAAATTTGAATTAACTGTTGAATCATACAGAGCTAAATTCCGTAAGCTCAAGAGAAGCCCTGACTTGAGCTATGGGAAGCTAGCCACGAAACAACGTCAGTTGTTAAAATGTTGATGGGAAGGAATTGACGCAAACTCCATTGATAAAATTGAAAATGTGATTTTGTTAGAACAGTTTTTCTGGGCATGCCCAGCAGAGCAGAAAACCTGGCAGGAGGACGAGATCCCAAAACAGTGCAAGAGGCTGCTGACCTCTTGGACCACTATGCCAAGAGCAGACCTGCCCTAAGAGCAAATGGGGTGGGCATGGCAGCACAGAAAGGGAAAAGCACACCTTCAGGGCAGCTAAAACCCTCACTGCCTCCATCGAAACCAGTTAGCCCCAGGTTTCAGAGAAAAGATTTATCTGAGAAAAGAAATGAATGTTGGTTGTGTAAAGAAACTGGGCATATTGCTAGACAGTGTCCCCAAAACGCAAGCAATACACCAAAGGGTGCTAGGAAAGAAGTGGGTTGTTTGTGTGTCCCTGAAAGCATGCCTGTGAACATGAGGGAACACATGCACCCAGTCATGGTGAATGGCGTACAGACTCAAGGGTTAAGGGGCACAGGGGCATCCCTGACATTGGTAAAGGGGGATCTAGTAGAGCCTGGTCAGCTTATACCCAATAAACGCATCACTGTACAGGACTTTACGAATGAAGAGAAAACATTGCCACTTGCTAGTGTTCTCCTAGACTGGGGTGAAACGGGGGAACTGTGCAACAGGTGGCTGTAGCCAAAATGTTAGCAGTGGACATCATCCTTGGCAACAATCTCCAACAGGGGATGGTGTGTGCAGTTACCCATAGCCAAACGTCAAGGGGAAATTGTTGTTTCCTGAACCCCACAGAAGCCATTGTGGAAACGACTGGGAGGCTGGTTCCCCAGCCTGTGTTTCCAGAGGGGGAGACTAATGAAAAGGAGGTAGAAATTTCCCCAGTAGTAAGTAACCACACAGCTATGGAGGGTTACTCCGAAGAGGGAGGGGTGACCCATTGTCAGAGGGTTAGGGATGACAGTGATCCTGAGTGCACTGACACTAGTGCTAGGGACCATAGTTTAGAGACAGAAGGGGACCTGTCCCATGCCTTGGGAATGTGTGTGGAGTTTTGCAGCTGCTCAGAGAAGTGACACTAGTGTAGAGAAGCTGAAGGCTTGGGCAGACCTGATGGAGCACAGGGAGGTGATGGCAGACAAGGTTTATTGGGAAAATGGACTTATGTATACTCAGGCTATGCAGACAGAGGGAGGAGTGCTAAGCAGGCAGCTTGTCGCTTCCCTGGAGTATTGTGAAGAGTTGCTCAAGATTGAACATGATATCCCCTTGTCTGGTCATCTGGGAATCGCACGCACTATGCAGTGGTTGGCCCAGAATTTTTACTGGCCTAACTTCACCCAGCAGGTGAAGGAGTATTGCAGGTCCTGTCACCGGTGCCAAGAAATAGGCAAGGCGGGCAAGAAAACCCAAGCCGCCCTGATTCCATTGCCCGTAGTGGAGGAGCCATTCCAGAGGGTGGGAATGGATATTGTGGGGCCTTTAAATATCCCCAGCTTCTCAGGGAAGAGATTCATCCTGACTGTAGTGGATTATGCCACCCGGTACCCAGAGGCAGTCACCCTATCCTCACTGAGGACAGACAAAGTTGCAGATGCCTTACTTGGGATTTTCTCTCGTGATGGGTTTCCACAGGAGGTAATCACCGATCGAGGGGGCTCCTTTATGTCAGATCTGATTAAATGTTTATGGGAGAAGTGCTGGGAGGTGCAGAGATGCACAACACTGTATCACCCACAAGCCAAATGGGCTTGTGGAAAGATTCAATGGTATCCTGAAGTCAATGTTCCAGGTGTTTGCTGAACAGCATGGGAGGGACTGGGAGAGATATCTTCCCCACCTGTTGTTTTCATACAGGGAGGTGCCCCGAGAGTCAACAGGATTTTCTCCCTTCGAACTCTTATATGGACGCCGGGTACGTGGGCTCCTAGACTTGATCCGGGAGGACTGGGAAGGCAAGCACGCCACCCAGGGAACTTCCATTGTGGATTATGTCCTTAGGTTTAGGGAAAGGCTGAAGGAGCTTATGGGGACAGCCCAGAGCAGCCTGACAGCTGCCCAACAGAAACAAAAAGTGTGGTACGACCGCAGAGCCAGAGCTCGCTCGTACATGGTGGGTCAGGAAGTAATGGTCCTTATTCCGGTCAGGAAAGACAAGCTGCAGGCTGAGTGGGCAGGACCGTACAAAGTAGTTAGGAAAGTAACTGACATGAACTATATTACAGAGTTACCTGACAGACGACAGACAGAAAGGATGTACCATGTCAACATGATGAAGCCATATGCAAATAGGGCAGACATAGTGTTTGCAGTGTGTAGTCCTGGGGAAGGGACGGACGAAGGAGACCCCCTTCTGGACTTGCTGGAAGAAAGTAAGTGGGAGTCCTCTGTGGAGGCAGTTAAATTGTCTCCCCAGCTGATCCCAGACAAGATCCAGGAAGTAAAGGAGGTTTTAGCAGACTTTGCCCCATTGTTTGGTGCCAAGCCTGGAAGAATCCCCTTAGTGACGCACGATGTGGAGACAGGAACACAGACGCCCATATGGCGGACAGCATATCGGGTGTCAGAGGCTGTCCAAAAGGACATTAGGAGGGAAGTGGAGGAGATGCTGGATTTAGGGGTAATCCATAGATCCCACAGCCCCTGGGCCTCACCCGTAGTCCTTGTGCCCAAGCCAGATGGCTCCACTCATTTCTGTATGGACTATTGTGGACTGAATGCAGTCACGAAGTCAGACGCCGACCCAATGCCCCGGACGGACGAACTCCTGGATAAGTTGGGAGGGGCAAACTACCTTATGACCACTGACCTGACCAAGGGGTATTGGCAGGTAGAGTTGACAGACAGAGCTAGAGAGAGGTCAGCCTTCATCACTTCAATAGGCTTATTTGAATTTAAAGTAATGCCTTTTGGAATGAAGAATGCCCCGGCTACTTTCCAAAGGTTGGTGAACCAGGTGCTAAATGATGCTGAGGAGTACACTGTGGCATACCTGGATGACACTGCCATCTTTAGTACCAGTTGGGAGGAACACCTATCCCACTTTAGGGAAGTGCTGGGCAGGATACAGAGGGCCGGGCTCACTGTCAAAGCCAAGAAGTGCCAGGTAGCCATGGGAGAAGTGGCATACCTCGGGCATGTGGTAGGCCGAGTACAGCTCCATCTTAACCAAATATAGAGGTAATCCAGGCATGGCCCAGACCAGAAACGCAGATGCAGGTCAGAAGTTTTCTAGGGACAGCAGGGTACTATAGGAAATTTGTACCCAATTACAGTGCCCTGGCTGCTCCCCTATCTGACCTGATAAAGAAAAGGATGCCAAAGAAAATTACCTGGGTGCCAGCCTGTGAAGAAGCCTTTACCAGACTGAAGGAGGCACTGTGCAGTGCTCCTGTTTTGACAAGTCCTGACTATAGCAAACCCTTTATAGTTCAGACTGACGCCTCAGACGTGGGTATTGGGGCAGTACTGAGTCAGACATCTAGCCAAGGGAAAGATCACCCTGTAGCATATCTGAGTAAAAAGTTACTTCCCAGGGAGCAGGCATACTCCACTGTGGAAAAGGAGTGTCTTGCCATAGTGTGGGCCCTAAAGAAGTTGGAGCCATACTTGTATGGGCAGCATTTTGTGGTACAGACTGACCACAACCCCCTGGTTTGGCTGACGCAGATAGAAAAAAACAATGGTAGATTGCTAAGATGGAGTCTTGCTTTGCAAGGGTATGACACAACAATTCTACACAGGGCTGGAGCGACCAATCAGAACTCAGATGGGCTGTCTCGCATCTATGAGGAGTGAACTGATTTGGGAAGCTTATCCCATGCAGGGGATAGAGCCCCCAAATTCAGTCTAGGTAGGGAGGATCGTGATGCTTGTACAGCTGGTTCTGATTAATCTCTGTTTTTTTTTTGTAATATAAGAAAAATGTGTTACTGAGTGTCTCTCATGAGACATGCTGAGACAGCCTGTGGGATAACACCCACTCTCATGAGACATGCTGAGACAGCCTGTGGGATAACACCCCCTCCCCACACACACACACAGGTATCAGTTCAAAAGACAGGCTATATGTTAAACAGCAGATCTCTGTATGCAATTAACTTCTCAGTTTGCTATGAAAGCAAGGAAGTGGAATATTCATTTTATGACGTCCTCAGGAAAACCCAGTCAATTGGTGTCACAAAGCATATGACACCTCAGTGAGATCTGGTAGCGAGTCATAAAAAGTCGTTTGATGTCCTTGAGACAGGAAGCCACTCTAGATCAAAAGGACATGGGGAAACGAGTTTTTGCTGATGTCACCTTCTGAGGGATGAGACATCCTGTTTTGTATAATTTTGTTATATTCTAACAGGGAGGAGCTAGGTGACCTCATGCAAAGAGGTTGACAAAGCCAGTTTTAAACTGTAGTCTGTATTCCATTTAGATACACACATGTTTGGACTCTGAGGAAGAAACATCTACAGCACTATAAGAAGATAAGAATATATTAGGTAGACAGGTTTAAGTGTATTATTGGTAGGAATTTGCACTTTTTAAACCTTATTGTTTTAAAAGACTATGTTTTGTGATATATGGATCTGTATTTATATTTTACATTTTTTTCTATTTTTAAGTAAAGATCTTATTTTAGAGACTACTTGGTGTGCCTTTGAAATTCTTTCTTTGACAAGTGCAAACCAAAAACTGGAGCACTCTCACCCATCTTCAAATACCATCAAGGCGCTTCAAGTAAATTATAAACTTTTATGAAGTGAAAAAACAACACATATTGCCCGATGCGATTCGGATAAAATATCCTTTCTCAAATGGGTAAGTGCTCCAGTTTTTGGTTTGCATCAGTGATTTGTTTTAACTATAAAGCACCATGTTTCCTTGTGCACACTTTCTGAGAAGAAATTTATTTGACAAGTGAAGCATATATGGTTACAGTGACACTCTGCATAGCTTAATGGTAATACCAAACTGGGAGAAGGTAAGAGTTTATTCTGAGGTCTTTAATAGAGCTTTTAAGTGTTCATTTTGTACACCTGGTTAGGTGCCCATAGGCGAAAGATATCTGGCATCCCCCAAAGGGCAGAATTATCTGAGCCTGTACATTGGGTATGCTAGCAAGAGGTTCACAGTTTGAATCCCTCCAAGAACTTGAGACCAAAGGTTGATTTGAACCCATAAAACAGATATGAGGGTTACCCTGTTCTGTTAACTATTCACAATACTGCACTTGGAGGTTGGCACTGTGGGAGCAGTGGGCCTGACCTGCTGAATGGGGTTGTGACAGTGTGCATTATGCTCCAAGCTGCAGCTCTGCAGATCTCTACAACAGGTATAGAGTGTATCTTTGCCAGGGATGTGGCAGCAGCTCTGGTGATGTGGGCACGTACCTGCCTCCACTTTAAGCTGAGCCATGGCTTAGCAGTGGCAAAGGCAATTCCCAGCCCAGGCAGACATGCACCTCATTGTAACTGCTGTCCCTTCTAATCAGGATAGAAGGAAACAAAGAGTTGTTTGGATCATCTCAAGTCCTTGCTTCTGTCCACATAAAACCAAAGGACCCTCTTAACATCCAGTGACTGTAAAGTCTCCCTTCCTCATTCTAGAAGCTAAGTACAGCTTAGTCTGGTTCAAAGTCAGTTGGCATTCATCTGTATCCCCCTCCCCCGGGTCGTGCCTGAAAATAGGCAGGATTTGTCTAGTGCACTTACCCGGTCAACAAAAACTAAATAAAAAAAAATAAAATAAATAAAGTAGGTAGGCAGGATTAAGGCCTTGTTAAGATGAACTTCAACATCAGTTTCGGCAGAAACAAGGTGGTGTGTACTAAGAACCAACTTGTCTTTATGGAAAACAGTATACAGAAGACCAGTGACCAAACCACTGATTTTAGACACTATGTTCAGAGGTGACATACATAGACAGTGTCGGCAGATAAGGGCCTATGGCCCACCCAGTCTGCCCATTTGAGCTTGTAAGTTCAGTTTGTTTTCCTAGAAGTCTGTTGCACCTTACCCCTGACCTCCAGAATTCCTTTATGTCTATTCCATGCATTCTTAAATCCCGTGATTGTTTCAGCCCCCACCACTTCCTCTGGCAGGGTGTTCCACTTGTCCACCACCCGTTCTGTGAAGAAATTCTTTCTCATGTTTCCTCTGAATCGTCCTCCCTCCAACTTGATCCCATGCCCTCTAGTCCTGGAACATCTTTTTCGCTTAAAAATAGTGTTTTCCTGCACCCTGTTCCTCCCTGTAAGATACCTGTATGTCTCTATCATATCCCCTCCTCTCCTCCAGGGAGTACATGTTCAGTTCCTTCAACCTGTCTTCATAGGACTTGTGATGCAATCCATGCACCATCTTTGTTGCCCTCCTCTGAACCTTCTCTACCCTGTCTATGTCCTTACGTAGGTATGGTCTCCAGAACTGTACACTGTACTCCAGGTGGGGCCTCACTAGTGTCTTGTATAGCGGAATTATGACCTCCCCTTTTCCTGCTGGTAATGCCCCTGCCTATACATCCCAGCATCCTATTTGCTTTACCTGCTGCCTTGTCACACTGTTTCCCTACCTTGAGGTAATCAGAGATGATAACCCCAAGATCCCTTTCCTGCTTGGTGCATGCTATATCCTCACCCCCCAGCCACCAGAGATGTTGCTTTCCCAAGTTAAACACTTCAAGCCATACAACACAACAGGCTCTAATGGCTTGTGAGTGCACATATCCAACACTAGGATGGTCTGTGTGCAGAGGTGATAGCTACCAGAAATGTTACTTTCCAAGTTAAATACTTTAAGTCATACAACACAACAGGCTCAAAGGGCTTGTGAGTGAGCATATCCAACACAAGGATGATATGCATGAAAGATGCTGTCTGGTCCTTATGGGAAGCCTTAAGTATAAAACGCCCTTGAGGAACCTCTTAAATATTGGCAGCTGTGCCAGGTGGAAGATACCAGTGGGTTCATGGTATGCTGAAATACCACACAGGTGGACCTTTACTGTGGAATACTGTAGACCAGCACCAGAAACTTCTAGTAAGTGCTCCAGAACCTTGTAAGGGGGACACCTGAAGGGGTCCATGTGGGTTTTGGAGCACCAGATGGAAAATCTTTTCCACTTGACTGTGTACGTCTTCCTAGTATTTCAGAGATCCTCTGAGACACCTTGTACCTGTTCAATTCTGTCTCTTCAATAGCCAGGTGTGAAGGTGAAGGGAGAGCAGGTTGGGATGGACCAACTGACCCTTTATCAACCATTCCATCCTGAGTGGGAGAATCCTTGGTTTGCTTACTGAAAGTCAGTTGAACAGAGGAAACCATATCTGTCAAGGCCAGCAAGGGGCCTCTAGAATCACCTTGCCCCCCTTGTGCCTCTAACTTGAGTAACACTCTCGGAATGAGGGACTGGAGGGAATGTATACAGAAACAGATTTTGCCATGGCAGTCTAAATACATTCTGACAGAAAATGCCATGTTCTGGATTTCTGGAGCAGAATCAAGGCAGTTTGGCACTGAGTAAGGGTGAGCAAAGGTCCATGTCCAGGGTAGCCTCATTGTCAAAAGGCAATCTATGCCTGGTGCTAGTGACCACTTGTGAGAATTGAGCTCTGTTCAATTGAGCTTGTCTGTCAGAGTGTTCAGGACACCTGGCAGACAAACTGTTTGGAACAGGATCCCTTGCTCTAGGCACAATTCCCACACTCTCATCATCTCTCTACGGAGAGAGTGTAAGTGGCTGACTAAGTCCACTAGGGCTTTCAGACCGTACAAAAACTGCTCGCTTCTCCAACACATTTATATGGTGATGAGCCTCTGAGAGGTCCCAGACAACTTGTAGCTGAAGGCCCTGGCAGTGGGCCACTGACCCCAGCAGGGAGGCATCTGTGGTTAGAACCACTTCTGGATCCAGTGAGGAGAAGGGGAAGCCCTGGGGGAGATTTTACTCCACTGACCACCATGTGAGGGACCATACCAGAGGTCTGGTCACCTGAATGGAGTAATTCTGAGGGTGTGATGCTTGCAACCATTGTGCATTAAGCATCCACTGGGTTCTCCTCATGTGCAGGCATGCCAAGGGCACTGTGAACACTGAGAAGGCTATGAGACCCAGCATGCTTTACATGAAATGGGTTTGCAATCTTGTGTTCCATGATGTAGTATGCCATCTTCAGTACTACCTGTAGTTGGCTTTCTGGAAGAAAAGCCCTGGCCCAGGTTGTATCCAGAAGAGCTCCTATGAACAGCGGTTGTTGGGAGGGTTCAAGCTGAGACTTGCTGAGGTTTAGCAAGACTCCCATGGAAGTTAGGAACTAAGCAGCAGTGGCTACTGTCTCTTTAGTTTTCTGTCTGGTTGGGCTTTAAATTAGCCAGTTGTCTATGTACAGGAACAGCTGGAGTCCTAATTTCCTCAGGTGCACTGCAAAGCTCTTTGTAAAGACTCATGGTGCTGAGGAAAGCCCAAACAGCAGGACGCTTTTTTTTTTTTACGTTGTTTAACCAGGAGTAGCACACTAAGCTGAAAGCTTTTTTACAGGAGTGACCTGGGAGCACAGGGAAGTTAAGTTGACTTGCTCAGGGTCACATAGTATGCAAGTGGAAGCTGTAGGATTCAAACCCAGGTCTGGTCTGCTGGATGTCACCAGATTTGCAGCTCAGAGCCTTAAACCACTGCGCTATACTGCCTCCCTTTGAACTCTGAACTAGTAATGCTGTCCCAACACAACACAAGTTCTAGCCAGAGCTGGTAGAGCTGTGAAGAGCTACCATAAAAACATAGACTTTGACGGCAGATAAGGACCGCTAGGCCCATCTACTCTGCCCATTTCCCTACCTACAGGATAGGCCGTAGATCCTAGTTAACCAACAGCCTATTTCTTCCTACCCCCCACAAGAATTGCCTTATGTCTGTCCCATGCATTCTTGAATTCTCCCCCAGTTTTAGACCCCACAACCTCCTCAGGAAGGCTGTTCCATGCATCCACTACCCTCTCTGTGAAATAATACTTCCTCACATTGCCCCTGAACCGCCCTCCTTCTATCTTTAAATTGTGTCCCCTTGTTCTTGCAAGTCTCTTTTTCTGAAAGATGCTACCCTCTTGGACTTTGTTGATTCCACTGAGGTACTTAAAAGTTTCTATCATATCCCCCCTCTCCCTTCTTTCCTCAAGGGTATACATATATACCAAATGACCAAAGTTATTTTCTTGTTGGTGCCATATAGTGCTGTTTAGTCACAATCATCACAGTGCTCCCAGATCCAAATAACCATTTTCCTGTAACAAGCCCTCATTTTTCCTGTATTTCCCTGTAGAGGCAGCATCAAATCCCTATATAAATCCCTGTAGATTTTTTCATAAGCCACTAGTTCCTTATTTATGACTCTGTTATTTATTTAAATGTAATATGTTGGCAACCTTTTATCAGGAAAAGGGCTCTGATTTGCTGTTAGGTATTAAAATTATATGTCAAGATGGCCTTGGAATGATTTGGATTTATATGGAATCCATAAGGCATAATGGGGGAATTTATTTATTTGTTGAATTTTGTTGACCAGGTAGGCCCACTAAGACTAGTAGTCCCTTTTTCCGGGGTGACGGGGGTGCAGATGGTAACCAACTGAAATTGTAACATGGCATAATGGTATTTTTAGTGAATTTGGGCCAGGACACCATGTAAATTCACCTACTCTGGGAGACAGAGGATGCTGTGTGGCTGAGAGACGTTTTTGCTCAGTGGCATCTAGAGTCTCGAAGGAGTCAGACGTGCAGGTGGCTGAGGAGCTGTTCTCCTCCTTGGCCCCCCCTTTTCTTAATGGAGACAGACAGTGGAGAGTGTTTGAGGGCTACGGAGAATATGGATCCAGTTGAGCAAGTTGGAAATAAGGCAGACGATGGCTGGAAATAAGGCAGACGATGGCTTACCAGGTGATTTGGAGTTGGGAGCCCAGGAGATGCATGTTGCTGCTCAGTCTGCAAAAGTTAATACCGCGGCTGCTCTGCGAATCCAGCTGGAGTTGGCGGAACGGTCCTATCTGGAAGCTAGGGAGCGTTTTCAGGAGGCAATTGAATGGCAATCTGAAGACGGTGCTGCACAGGAACTGGATGTGCAGACTGAGGCAATGGACGTTGAGATGACAGAAGCAGTTTTGGGCTCCACAGGAGTTTTTTCGTTGCCTACCATAGAGGATTCTTCTGCAGTGCCATTGGTAAGCACTTCTGCTTCTACTTCAGAGTCTATAATTATTATGGGGATCCTGAGTAAGGGAGATGATGCAGCTTGTGTGGTGTCTGTTTCTCGACGCGTTGCATCAGCTAGCGAGCAGGCCAAAGACTTGATTTCATCATCGGGAAGCCCTGCTCAAAAACAGTTGCCTGCTGTGACTTTCACTATATGGTCCTCATTGGGTGGTTCAAAGCGATTGCTCAAAGAAGGGGTGGGAAAAAATAGAAAGCTGCATGCTCGAGCAGCTGTTGCTCCCTTACTAGAAAATGATATGCAGAAATCGGACCAGGGCCCTGTGAATTGGGTGTCTATGGCCTTGCAAGCTACAGGATGGCTTAAAAATCCTGCAGGTACTGGGTGGGACGCAAATCTGCAAGGTACAGGTTTTTTGAATACTCCTCAGTCTATTTTCCCTGGTATTTCAGTATTACCCCCTGATAGTGCTTCAGTTTCTTCAATACCGCCAGGGCAATGCTCACCTACAGGGAGTATATTAATCCAGCAGCAAGATGGGCCTCATCCTCTATTAGAAGAAATTAGAGTGCAAGAAACAGAGTTTATAAATTCTTCTACTGAGGAACAGATAGATAACTCTGTTTTAGAGCAACACGGCCCAATTTCTGATGACCACCCGATCTTAGATCCCTTGGCTCCAGCCTCTGCCAAAGTGTGGCATGGTAAAGTAAAAGAGCATTTGTTTCCATCTGAGAGGGGCCCATTATTAGCAAGGACCCTACTTTTCTGAGGCACAGTGGGGCCAAGTTCTGCGGCAAGACTACCATTTGTCGCAGAACTTCTACGGCAGTGGTTTGTAATTTCTACGGAAATTCTGTGGCACTAACAAATTATCATATCACAGTGCCAGCTTGTCATCCTGATTTCACTTTCATGACAGTGGTTATAGCAATCAGGATGGGGAAAGCACAGTAACACTAGTTCAAAAAATAACAGACTTATATAAATAATTTTATGCCTAAAAAAGCAAAACAAATATATCTCTCTTAAGGTTCTAGCCTGTTGCATAAATGAAATATGCAGAGGGGACCTTATGTGATAAATAAGGTATTTCTATATGAATGGTATCTATACCACTAATGAAGTCTCTACTGTGTATCACTTATATATTTATATGTACTTTCTACACCACTCATGAGGTCCCCACTGTGTATCACTTATATATTTATACGCAATCTGTAACACATACAAATATGTGTGTGTGTGTAGTGACAGAGAGAGAAAGAGAGATACTGTATATGTGTATATATCTATTTTTTTGTTTGTTTTAATTTCCATGAAATTGCATCCTCATTCATACAAGTCTCACTGGAAATGGAATAAACAGAATAGAGGAGTTACTGCAAAACTATTTTTCATGCCAACCTGCTTCCCCTGACACATTACGTAACACCATCAGGCCATGACATGCATGTGAACCAATTGTGAGATAGAGCTCTCCAGCCCATCACAATGTGTCCACCGTGTGACAGAACACTGCACCATACCTTCCCAGGTTCAGAGCAGTGATGTGCTCCCCCAATCCTTGTGCTGCCCAGCCAGCTCCCAGAGCTAATCTCTGAACCTGAGTTGCCAGCAAGGAAACACAACATGCTACCTTCTGCCCAACAGCTGGCCCTGAACACATTTCTCCATAATGTTTGGCTGACCCTATCAACCAGTGATAATATGTAATCAATAACCCTGGCAAAAATGTGTACAATGTAATTATTTAACAGATCTGTTCTTTCAGCAGGTCTACACATTATTATATTCCACTTTTCTGGGCATAATTACTTTATTTTTCTTAAAAATGACAGGTAAATTCATTTTACCAGTTATTCATTTCAGATGGCATCTCTACACCTTAAAGGCACAAATAAGTTTGTACAAAGTGAGGTATGGACTTAACAGGTCTGTGCTATTGACAAGGCTTTGTTTAAGTTGGCCCTAGTGCAATAACGCAAGATTGAAAATTGTATTAGGCTGTAGTGCAGGTTGAGCAAATATCACCATGCATGATGTGCTGGGCCACCATCTCGAGCTGTGGTAGATAAGTGACTGTTCATTTCTGTTGCAGAATGCAGCCATTTCATTAGCTAATTTATGATGTTATAGCAATGATAACATCACATTCTGACCTTAAAGGGATTTTGGATATAAAAAGAGGGGAAGGGAACCAGATTCTATGGATAAACATAAATATTAATAAAACATCACCAAGAACAGTGAATTCTGCGGCACTGCAGGAGTTCTGAGGTAGATTGCGAGTTCTGCGCAAAATTTTGCGGCCGCAGAATTCTAGGGGCCTTGATTATTAGAACCCGCAGTAAGAAGGAATGCTGTGAGGTTGAACTATAGGGGTGATGTTTCCACTGTTCCTGATAGACATTTTGTGGGACAAACTTTGTTAAAGGACAGTATGAAATATTATGCATATGAAATATATGCCTTAATTCATGTTCCGGGGGATTCTATACTTGATATCAGCTTTAAGCATCCTGCAGGCCTGGAAAGATTTTAGAAGCAGTATCGACTTTTGAAACTCTCTCCTTTATGGAGGCCTTTCCTGGCAATTCCATTAACAAAGCCCCTTACGAAAAAAAATTACTGTGTTGTTCAGGAATGAGGGGGTGAATGTTGAGGATATAACCTACTGGTTGCAATAGCATTGCACTGTTAAAGGGTTTCCAGAACCTATTTTGAATGAGGAACAATAGTGGACTGGGGGTTGGAAGTATCAAGTAGTTCTGAAACTTGAAAATGGTCAAACTAGTCATTTGCCTAATTGTTTTTTTCTGGTTCAGGACAGGGGGGTGACATTTTATCCTGGACAGCCACAAGCTTGTTTCAAATGTGGGGATATAGGACACCTTAGCAGTATCTGTGACAAACAGAAATGTGGTCTGTGTGGGGAGCTGGGTCATGTTGGGGCCCATTGTCGTTATCCTCTACGTTGTAATTTATGTGACGAACAGGGGCATTCATTTCGAACATGTTCCTGGGCGTCACACAATAATGTGGATGTAACTGTTAGAGCCGAACAAGATGTTTATGTTGCCACTGCTCAGAAGGAAAAAAATGCAAAGGGTAGAATTGCTTAATACTGTCCCTGATAGAAATCCCCTGCCTCAGAGGATCTCAAAGAAAACAGATAGGTCTGGCATCCAGGAGAAGGAGGAGGTAGAGAAAGAGGTATTAGTGGACTCAGCTATTAGTGAAGCACTTGGACCAGAAAGTGGCTTAAGGTCAGAGGAGACTGAGGGTGCGACAAGTCTCCCTTGTCAGTATGAAGAGGATAGTAGGGGGATAGAAGCTGTAGTTAATACAGAGCAGTGTGTTGAAAGAATGGAGGAAGGAGTCTCCATGCCTTGCCCCCCCACGCACACAGCAAGAGGAAGCATTTCAAAGAGTGACCAGGTCTAAAGCAGGTAGGCTTCTAGCAGGCTCCCAAGCGACATCTAAAGACATAGAAGGGATATCAGTGCAAAATTCTTAGGCTTTGTTATTTGAGCAGGGGGTGGAGGAGGATGGTTTTGATTCAGATTTCTCCTAAGTAGCCTCCTCCTAGGCGGAAGGTGCTTCAGAGATAGGTCCTCCTGATAAACCCAAGACTAGGAAAAGGAAGAAAAAGAAATGATTAGGTTGGAAATTTTTTTCGTTCTTTCCTTTTTTGGGTTTGTTATGCTTTTCGCTACTTCTTTGCTCACAGTGAACGTTAATAGTATTAAGGCCCATGAGAAAAAACAGAATACTTTTTCAAGTCTTAGTACAGGGGGTGGACAAATAATGCTGTTGCAAGACACTAGACTGTATTCTTTATTGGAAGTGCAGGCAGCACAGAGGGAATGGAGATGGGGCATCTCCTGCTGGTCTATAGGAGAGGAACTATGGGAGTAGGATTTCTTTTTTCTGGGATATTGGTAAAAATCTTACATGTTTTTGATATTCAACCAGGAAGAGCTATGGTTATAAATATAATCTTCAGGGAAGAGTTATTTCGGATTATTAATATATATATGCACCTCAGACTAAAGCAGATAGGTCTGCTTTGTTTAAAAAAATACAGCCATATTTGCACACCTTCAAGTTGGTGCTATGGGGAGGTGACTTTAATTACGGGCTTTTGCATAGAGACTGGGGGAGGACTATGAGGAAAATTTATAGTGACACCAATGCTTTTTTGGCAATTTTATGAAATAATAATCTAAAATATGTATACAAGGTTTTACATCAGGTGCCAAGACATACTTTTTATAAGGGTCGACTATCTACTAGGATAGATTTTTGGTTATGTCAGCACGATTAACTTGTCAAGAAGTAGTCCTGCTGCCATTAGACACTTCAGATCATTTAGCAGTTAAATTGTTGTTGGGTGATAGACAGAAATTAGTAACAGGTAGGGGTTATTGGAAAATGAATATTAAGATGCTGCAGGAAGTTTTAAAACAAGATTCTATAAAAGACCTATTCGCTTTAAGGGCAGATGTTTGCTTTTTATATGATAGCCCCAAAGATTGGTGGGAGGATACAAAAAGGGACTTGCAAAGTTTTTATGTATCCCTCATGAAGAAAAAAGCAAAAGATAAATATATTAAATATTTAGGGCTTAGAGCAAAATATATGCGAGTTTTGACGCAGGCAGCGGATAGATCAAATGATGTCTCATTGCATTTGCAAAATCTTAAGGAGCAAATGTGTCAGTATTTGCAGGAGACTACTAAGAGGGCGGTGTGTCAGCAGAAATATCAAACTAAGGGATCAAGGGAAGAGGTAAACCCATATGATTTAAGTATACAGGGTGTTCAGAAGTTGGTCATGACTGCTCAAAAAGATGAACAGGGTACTTTGAGGATGCAAAATCAGGAACCGATGCTTATTGTTCAACAGCATGTTGTAGCAACGTTTCAAAAGGAGGCTAAGGGGCAGCAGGAGTCCTTTTTTGATGACTTAATTATTCCTCCTTTGGATGATGCAGAGATAGAGAGTTTGGCCTCCTCTATTACATAGTTAGAAATTAAGGAAGCTATTTCTCAGCTATCTGCTAAGACTACTCCAGCATATGATGGAATATCGAATGACTTTTATAAAACCTTTGTTGACATTTTGGCTCCATGCTTAGAATTAATTTACAAAGCCATTTGGGAGGAAAATAGGCTTGCCCCGACTATGGAAATGGGGATCATGATTTTTTTATATAAAAAGGGAGACCCCCAAGACCTAAAAAATTGGAGGCCATTAACTCTGTTAAATACAGATTATAAAATCTTGGCAAAAATACTTACTACTCGACTGGCTAAAATTGTGCAAAAATTAATCATCCCAGAGCAGACTTGAGCAATTCCTGGTAGGAATTTTATTCAGAATTTGACCTTTGTTAGGGAGATTGTGGAGCAAAGTTTAGAAATGAAGTTAGAAGGTTACTTAATGTCGGTAGATCAGGAAACTGCTTTTGATGCAGTGCAGCAGGAGTACATTTGGATGGTTCTACAGCATTATGGAATTCCAAAAGTTTTTATAGATTTAATTAAAGTGTTATATACTGAAGTTCAGACTACTCCATTAGTGAATGGTTACTTAGGGGTGTCAATCTATTTAAAAAATGGGGTGAAGCAGGGTTGTCCGATGAGCCCCTTGTTATATGTCTTTGGTCTGGACCCTTTATTAAGGCTTATTGAAAGGGACAAAGACATTAGAGCTATTAAAAATCATGATGGATATGTCTTTCATAAAATTTCTGCTTATCCGGATGATTGTGTTTTTACAGTAGCACACGGGGAGTCTGGTGCCCGAGTATTAAATATGCTGCAAGAGGTATATGATGTTACAGGAATCAAACTTAACATGAGAAAGAGTATTGTTTTGGTGTTAGGGGCAATAGGGAAGGTTTTCCAATTTCTATGACTACGGATGAAATTAAAGTTTTAGGTTTATTTTTTGGAACCAACGATTCAGAGGAATGTAACTGGAATACCGTCTATGATAGAGCACAACTTAAGGTCTTATCTTGGTTATCATGGAAGATGTCTAGGAAGAAACTTTTTTTTTTATTAAGGGCATATATAGCGCCTATTTTTTTTATATGTTTCGCATGTACTTCCTCTCTCTTATAAGATGCACGCCAAAGTTATGGGTTTATTTTTTCATTTTTTGTGGGGAAGTAGATTGAATCCTGTCAAGAGAGTCCACACTTATAGAGTGCGGAAAGAGGGAGGTTTAAATATGATCCATTCTCTGGTATATTTTTTGGGGGAATTTCTTTTTTAGTTCTATTTGTCCCTTGTTGTTTCAAACAGCAGGGATGGGACAAGTATGTATGCAGTTGTGAGGTAAGCCTTTTTTGGAAGCATGGTGTAGAGGTAAATGGCAACCTATAGATAAGTTACTCACAGGTTATGTACAACCACTTTACGATACATACAAACTTGGCAGATTGAGCTGAAATGGTGTATAGGAAAAGGGAAAAAATTGTTTTATAAAAGTATTCTTGATAAATGGTATCGGGAGGAACCGGTCTTTCAGGTTTCATCCACGATTAAAATGAGTTTAATTTTAGAAGGTATGACAGACCCTAGGCTTCCCCTTAAAATGCAAGATTTCATTTGGATATGTGGGCATCAGAAATTGCAGGTGAGAGGCAATCAGAAGCATAAGCAGCAAGATGACAGAAGGTGTAGGGAAAGCTCTTGTGCCGATACTGTGGAAACTATACAGCATCTTTTCTTTGAATGTATACATGTTTCTGATTTTTGGAAATTATTGTCTGATTTGTGGGGGGAAAAATTGTTAATATCAATGAATTATGACATTTTAATTCTAGGACAAATTCCAATCACCTGGACAAAATGGACAAAAAGCACAGTTAATATCCTTTTGGCCTGCATAGAGTGGTCCATTTGGCAGATGAGATGCCTTAGGTTCCTGCAAGGTACAGTGGTTATGCAACAAGATGTTTTTTTTAGAATACAGCAAGAACTTGGCAAAATGTATGATTATGAAAAACGTACACTGGGGCAAGCGGTGGTCTCAAAGCTATGGAAGAATGTTGGATGGGTGGGTTGATTTGTTGTAGTAATGTTTCTTTTTTTTTTCTCTCTTAGTTGGCAAAACAAGTTTGTCTACTTTTCAGAAGGAAAAAAATGTTTATTTACTTTTGGTTCTTTTTGGTGATGGGATTTAAGGTTTCTATTATTATTTCAGAATGATATGTTTTTGACTTTACATGGAGATATTTGCATTTTGTATGGTTCTGCTTTTTAATATATGTATTATAGATAACTTGGTTTTGGTTTTTTGGTTGCACCTTCTTTGTTTTCTGTTTTTGAATTCTGAATAAAAATTTCCCCTACTCTTTTTGAGAAGTGCCATAGGATCTTTAACATCCACCTTAACAAGCAGACAGAAAAAACAGGAGCACCCCCAATGCTGCACTACAGTGTCAGTATTGGGATTTAAAGAGCTAGTGGAGCAAAACCAGGGAGACAGGAAAATAATATAAATTTTAAGAAGTAGTCAGTTATAAAATGTTATTTCTGAAGTATCTTTCTTGTTCCTTTTGCCCATCAGAGAGTCTTCTATGTCATTATGTTGTGGTGGATGTGTGGAACAGCTCTCAGCACAGCAACTGACATACCTAGCTCTACTGCCCCCCACTACATCATCAACGTTGTGATTTCACTGACAGTGAAATCACAGGTGAATGACCTGGCAGTCACTGAATTGCTGTTCCTAAGCAGCAATGATGTCACAGTCAGTGAGGTCACAATGCTGGTGATGTAGTGGGGGCAGTATAGCTAGCTGCCACACAGAGTACTGTTTCACACATCACACATATTAATATCAGGTAAACAATCTTCTAATTAAATAAAGGGAAAAGAAAAAGGACCTCAAATATAAAAGGTAATGGTTAACTGCTTTTAAAATCTAATATTAGTTTTAGGCAGTACACTAGCTCTTTAACCCACATGCCTAGTACGGGATAGAACCCACAGCCTTCTGATGTTCCAGTCTCAGACATCAGTGTGCATGCTATTTTTTGCATCTTTCATTTGTTAGTTTTTACTCAAATTCTCTCAAACTTTATTCTGACCTCCTGATGGAATCTTGAATGAGTTACATAAATGTTTTTATTTTCTTTAAGGCCCTGACCCTGCAACTACATACACACTCAGTAAGTCTCATTATAAAATGAGAAAAAAAACAGTCTTCTGTTTCCAGTGCTTGCTTCCAACCTGTCCTGCCGAAAGGAGTGACAGCTAACAAACTGCAATTCCACTGTCTAATCTGACACAGTTTGACTTTCGTTTTCACAAAAGCCACGAGAAAATTAGTTAACCCCTAGGTTGCTGAAAGAAACAGAACAAATCTGTTAGACTGAGCTGGACAGATGATAGAAACAGCAGTTTAAAAAGTGTTTTTGTTAATATCCTGAGAAGTTTTGAGGTACAATACAGTAGCCTCCCCCTCCCCCCTTCAGATGCCTTTAACATAGAGCAGCAAATAGCAAAAATCAGAGGAGTGCACTACTTTGCAGCTGTGGAGGAATACATACAAATGTCTAAAAAAGGAAGTTCCATGAAAAGCCATTTTTAGAGCTACAGTTGATCGATGACAGAAGGGCTGTGGGCCTATAATGGAGGTATCTGTGGTGGCTGGGATGGCCCAGTATGTGCCGCTAGGCATTTTGCATATCCAAGGATTCTAGCCAGTCCTGACATTTCAAACAGGATAGCAGAGAACTCAGAGTAATCAGTTTGAATTTTTCTCGATCCATGAATTTGTTCAGATTTCTGAAGTCAAGAATAGGGTGCATGCTCCCTGATTTCTTTGGGACTAGGATGTAGTGAGAGTAGAACCTTGTGTTCTGTTCAGACTCTGGCACTATTTCCACTGCCCTCTGTTGTTCAGAAGGCCCGCAATATCCTGTACCAGAAGCTCTGACATTTGAGCAGATAAAGGGGGTTTCCTTCTGGGCAGATAATCCGAGGGAGGGGGGTTCTTTGAAATCCAGGGAGTATTCTTCTCAGATAATCCTGAGGAATCACTTGTCTATAGTGGTGGACTCCCACTGATGGTAAAACTGGGTAAGGCAGCCCCCCCCACTGGTGAGGAGAGACCTGCCTCGGGCAGCTTAGGCAGGACTGGGGCCGGAGCTTCAGATAGTGGCACTAGGGTTTTTGGTGCCTGTGCCTTCGGCTGCATCTTCTTTTTAGGCTGTGGAGGCTGGTTTCTGTTGTTTTTGAGCTCTCCCGCCTCTACCATGAAAGGACTCCTTGTTATTAAAAGATTCACGCCCCTTGTCTCTCTGAGAGTGGAAGGGAACTGGTCTTAAGAGTCACTCTAGTTTCATTAGATGCCTTAAGAGACTGTTCTACCTGTTGTCTGAACAGGTAAGTACCATCAAAGGGGACATTCATTGCCTGTTGCTGGACTTCCTGGGTGAACCCAGCAGTCCATGGCCAGGAATGCCACCTGATGCAGATGCCTGTAACTGCAGAGTGAGATGCTGCATCAAAGGCATCTATAGAGGCTTTGAGCTGGTGACTGTTGGATTCAATATCTTGCTTAATAGTCAGCAAACTATCATATTTAGCCTCTATGCCACAGACTTTAGCTTGCTCCAGAGAGTACACTATATTTGGCAAAATGCCCTTGGTGGCTAGCAATCCTCATGACCAGGGTGGCTGAAATATAGGCCCACTTGCACACACTGTCAATCTTACGTGACTCCCTATTAGTGTGGTGCACAGTAACTTCTCTGGGCACAGTGGCCTTGTAACATTAGCTATGGCTGAGGGAAATACATTGACTTTTTTTCTTTTGTTAAGAAGCAGTGCATTTCCTGTCTACCTACTTGGCGACAGCAGTTGTGACTGAAGCAGGTCTCTAACAAACCAGATCAGACAAGGTCTCTATTGCAGGTTGGCTAGGAGGAACTAAACTGACTGGCATATTAGATATATTCAGGAACTCCAGTTGGAGGCACCTAGCATGGTCAATGGCTGCTAGCTTGAAATCCAATGCTGAGTGCATACTTCTCAGCTGAGCCTGAAAGGACAGGTGTTCCTGGGGTACAGACACAGGAACTGAGTCTGAGAACTCCTGACCATAAGAAGAGTCATCACCACCTTCAGAGATAATGAGGTTGGGATCTAACTCATCTCCCAGTAGACCTTCTTTGCAAGCTGGATAGCAGAGCAGTTGGGCTGCAAAGTTGACAGTACAGTGCGCAGCTGCAGCAATACTGATGACACCAGCCCGAGCCCCAGGTGGTGAAGGACAGATGCCACAGGCGGCACCAGAACCAACACTGCGGATGGCATGGTGAGGGTTCCTGGCAATGAAGACCCCCTGTAATGCTGGTCCTAACACAGGGCCAGGCCCCAAAAGGCCTCAACCCTTGCACTGGATGTGAAACTAGAACTGGCATCAATGACCCAGCTGGCACCATGGCTGCTCTTGTCCCCTGACAGGACAGAAGCGATACCATAGGCAGGAGAGATGATGGTGGCGCTGCTCCCAGCAAGGATCCGAAGACTGGTTGCAGCTGACAAACATTCTTCCGGGCCCAGCGGTACTGCTGGCAATGCCAATCCAGCCAATCCTGAGGGGTCAGAGGCCTGCGCCACTAGTGGTGCCACCTGGGCCAGACACTGCAGTAACTGTTCCACAAGAGCTGTCCAGTGGTGTAACTGCCCACTGGAGCCCTCACTTAAAGACAGATGGGAGCTTCAGGCCTGAGACACCAACCTCCCAGGCCTAGATGTCTCTGGTGTTGTCAGTGACGAGGGTAGGGACCTCAGACTCTAGGAAGTTGAATGACTCGTGTCGTTTCATCCCCTTCTAGTGAGAAGAGGCCTCATGGTGCCTGGGCCCCCATGCCAAGCGTGTGCGGGACTGGTATTGCTTCTTTCTGTACTTACAGGAAGACTGTCCTTCCTCCCAAATACTGGACCACCCATCAACAGATTCCCTCTCTGGAGGAGAGAGTGGACAGGACACGGCCCCACTGCCTCATTAGGCTCCCTATCATCCTCCATGGTTGTCAACTGTTGATACTTGGTATGGCTGAGAGAGAAACTAAGTTATTTTAATATAATAAAACTAAACTTAAAAAAAAAAATAAACTAGTTTTGAACACTAAAACCCTGAAGAACTGAACACTGGTGTTATATAGATGTGAAGCTGTGAGTTTCGGTGGACACGCTACAAAGTCACTGATGCACACTCAGTGGGGGAAAAGGAACCAATGTGGTTGGGGGCTGACACCGAGGTAAAGTAGTGGCTATGTGCATTGACTCATGACATCGCGCATGCACGCTGCTTACTGCGGGGCCAGCCCTCTGAAAAGTTCTGGCTCCCACTGGGTCCTAGCACCTCCATCTCAGACTCACTAGTGGGAGTCAATGGTGAAGACTAATTCTTGGAAGATCAGAATAAATATGTTCACAATTTATGGAACAAATATTATTCTCAATCTACTGTGATAGACTTAGTCAATTTAAATAATGCAAAACCTTTTAGGCTTAGTGGAAATTGAATTCCAGCTATGTTAACTTTGTTAATGAGGATGTAGAACTGAATTCCAGGCCAAGGGAATATTTTAAACTGTTAAAACTAGTGCATGACAATAAAATAAAAAAATAAAAAGGTAGCTGCACCATGGGAGGCAATAACAGATATAGAAGAAATAAAATTACTCACCACAGTAATCTTGTTTCTTCTCACTATGGTTACACTGTAAGTATAATCTCCTAAGTAGGCAGGTGCCACGGAGACAGAACCCTATTCTAATTAGCAGAATTTAGAATACTGGTTCAAAAAACTCTGCAGCCACCCTCCACTCGGACAGTTACCAGATTTGTTTCTACACTCAAGATGGAGTGGTGGCTAATGATTCTAGCTACAAAGCTACCAAAAATTGCATGAGTTTCAAAATTTTTTAAAAACATCAATCAAATGGAAGCAGACATGTGAATGCAGTGAAATGTAAAATGTAAAGAAAAAAACACAACTTTACAAATGTAAAGAAACAGTAATTCTCAAGCAACCTAAATAAAAGGAACTGATCATTGTGAAGAACCTATTTTTAGGTTCTGGAAGGGGAGGAAGGGTGGGACAGTGTAACCACTGTGAGGGATCCCAGTAAGGAAACAACAGTACTATGGTGAGCAATTTTTTCTTCTAACTCCAGGAATACCTCACTTACTGGTTACACTCTCTTTGTTTTTAACTTTGTGTATATTAATTTTGCAATGAAAGATTACAATACATGCCAACAGGCAAGTACAGGAACATACAGAAATAACAGCTTTATGAAAAAAGGATAATAAGTACTCCTGTACGTTATCTCATGTGGGGAAAGAAATTACTTGCAGAACCTGTAAGATGAAGCAATATTGTTCAAAATGAAGCATAATACTGCCATGAGCGGAGACTTCTAGATATCTGAACCACATCATGCACTCATTATTAAGAGGTCATCATCTCCTGATACCTACCATCAGAGTGACTAAAAAATTATCAAAGGCATATGAGTGACTCTACACGTAAAATCTATATTTCAAATGTGTTGGAAAACCCAATGATTTGATTACAATATGAAAATGCTGACAATTTTAGAACTATAACAACCATGAACTGTTAGGCTATTGGGTAAAACGTCATTGGCCTAAACAATCAGTTCGGACTATACAGTTCACACATAACATTTTCCAAATGTTCAGAAGAGTAAGACAAGTCCTCCATCAAAAGAATGAGAACTCGGCATGGGTACCCGGGATTATTTGTTGGCTCTGGCCTGCCAAAAAGGAATTCTTCTCCAGGATGGGCAGCACATCAGGCTTTATCGGACATTAGTTTTGACATGCAGGCAAAGCGAAGAAATTGGACAGTGTGAGAGCCATGTTGCGTGAGGCTCGCATTCCTCATGGCATGGTCTTTCCAGCATGATTACGTATTGCCTATCAAAGGAAGATTTATTTACAGATCCCGCTGAAGCCTTAAAATGGAGCTAGAAACACACCATCTCTGTAGCCCGTACCGCTGCATCGGATGGTCAGTCCTCGGAAGATGAATCCACCCGATTTTGTTCTGACCTAACATGTTTCATTATTCTGGGTAGAAAATTTTACTATACCCAGTTAAGATTGAACTTTTCTTCCTCACATGGATCAGAGTATTTCACATTCCACTTGGGACAGTTTTTCACCTACTTCAAGGGCTTTTAGTTCTCTTGGCTCCTATAGTTTAATGTGTTGTTATTAGTTTGGGGTAGCTTAACTGCCTAACATTCTAACATTGCAACAGTCTGAAATATTGTTAGTTCTTATTAAGAATATACCCGTTCAGTATTGTCCTGTTTTAATATGGACTGTTCTGCATCATATGTATCCTGTATTTTCAGGACTTCTCCACTTCTACCCCTCCGGCAGTTATACATTCTGTAATTGTCAGCACCAATAGATTACTGGTTTTATTTCATTTTTATTCTGTTAATCAGGTAACAAGTCCATTTTCAGGCCCCACCCGAGCAAAAAGAACACACATAAATACAGCCAAAAATACAACACATTCAATACATTACTAGCTTACAAACAAGTACAAACATCTCCTTCCAACAAGAAATTCTTTAAATTAACCCTAAAACTAAATAAAGGTGAAACAGACCTGACACATTCTGGCAATAAATTCCAGAAAAGAGGGGCAGCATGGGAGAAAGAGCGAGAACCAGCAGTTGTTTTTGAAAGGGAAGCAAACAGTAGAGGCCCTTTAAAGGACCGCAAATTTAGGGTTGTATCACAAATGGAAATTAGATTACTCAAGGGGAAGTGGGCCTTAGAATATGACTTAAAAAAGATCAATTTATCTATTTACATGCTCTTTGATGCACTGTCAACTATCTGCACACTGCGTGCATTACATGGAAAATCATGGTCGATAACTACCTTCCTTTACAGGTAGAGATTGCTTGAAACATAGACTTTGACGGCAGATAAGGACCGCTTGGCCCATCTAGTCTGCCCATTTCCCTACCTACAGGATAGGCCGTAGATCCTAATTAACCAACAGCCTATTTCTTCCTACCCCCCACAAGAATTGCCTTGTGTCTGTCCCATGCATTCTTGAATTCTCCCACAGTTTTAGACCCCACAACCTCCTCAGGAAGGCTGTTCCATGCATCCACTACCCTCTCTGTGAAATAATACTTCTCACATTGCCCCTGAACCGCCCTCCTTCTATCTTTTAAATTGTGTCCCTTGTTCTTGCAAGTCTTTTTTCTGAAAGATGCTACCCTCTTGGACTTTGTTGATTCCACTGAGGTACTTAAAAGTTTCTATCATGTCCCCCCTCTCCCTTCTTTCCTCAAGGGTATACATATTAAGCTCCTTTAGTCTCTCCTCATACGGCTTCTCTTGCAGACCCTGCACCATTTTAGTTGCCCTACTCTGGACTACCTCTATCCTGTCTATGTCCTTGCGGAGATGGGGTCTCCAGAACTGGACACAGTACTCCAGATGGGGTCTCACCAACTGTCTGTACAGAGGGAAAACAACTTCCTGTTTTCTGCTGCTGATGCCTCTCCCTATACATCCCAGTATAACCCCAGCCCTCCCTACTGCCTTCTCACATTGCTTGCTGATCTTAAGGTCATCTGATATGATTACCCCCAGGTCCCTTTCCTTTTTTGTTGTTGTTACTACCTCCCCACCCATTGTGTATTCTTCCCCTGGGTTCTTGTTTCCCAGGTGCATTATTTTGCACTTCTTTGCATTGAACTGGCTGCCATACTTCTGACCATTCCTCCAACCTTGCCAAGTCCCTTTTCATCCTTTTCACGCCTCTGTAGATCAACCCTGTTGCAGATCTTTGTGTCATCTGCAACAAGGCATACTTTTCCTTCCAGTCCCTCTGCAATGTCACTGATGAAGACATTAAGAAGGACTGGACCCAATACTGAACCCTGCGGTACCCCACTAGTAACCCCTCTTTCTTCAGAGTGGACTCCATTTGCAACTACCTTCTGAGTCCTGTTGTTCAGCCAATGTTTTACCCAGGCTACCACCCTGGGACCCACTCCCAGGCTGGTTAATTTGACTATTAATCTTTTGTGTGGGACTGTGTCAAATGCCTTGCTAAAGTCTAGGTAGGCCATGTCCACAGCCCCTCCCTGGTCTACTACTTTGTTCACCCAGTCAAAGAAATCTATTAGATCTGCCTGACATGACCTTCCCGCTCTGAACCCATGCTGCCTTGGGTCCTGTGCTCCACTGGCCTCTAGGTACTCAACTATTCTTTCCTTCAGAAGTGACTCCATCACTTTCCCGTCAGACGGACAGGTCTGTAGTTTCCTGCCTCTGTCTTGGTCCCACTTTTGTGAAGGGGAATCACATCCGCCTTCCTCCAGTCCTCGGGTACCACACCATCCTCCCATGATTTATTAAAAAGAGTAGCCAGCTTGGATTTTCCTATTAAGAAATTGCTGGTTCATAACCATATTGCTCATAGGCTCACTTTGTAGCTTCTTTCGTTTTTTTTTTCTATGGACACTAATTTTGTATCCCTCTCATGGATGCATCTCATAGCACTGGATAATTACGTGTGTATTAAGAGGAGTGGCACCCTCATTTGTCACAGGTGTTTTATAGATGTAGAGCCCTAGGTACAATTAGAAGGCGGAAAACTGGCGGGTCCTGGAAACCTCGAGTGGGGTGGGAGAAGGGTGGGCGGATAGAGACAGTAGAAACTAGGAGGTGCCCTGGGGCTAATTGGGACCAAGATTGAGGATTTCCTTGCTTGGTGCCCATACCCAAGGGCTCTGAGGAATTTGGGCAGATGTCGGCCCTCTCGGGCGGTGTTATGCAATGCCAGGTCTATTAAGAATAAGACCACAGTGGTTGCAGCTTTAGTAGCCTCTGCAGACCTGGCCTGCATCACCGAGACCCAGCTAGATGAGAATGCAGGACCCATTCTGGCTGCTGCAATTCTGGCCGGGTTCTCGGTGATACACTGCCCGAGAGTGGACTGGAGGGGTGGAAGGGTCACATTCTGTTTTAGACAGGAACTGAACCTCTGGGAAGTGTCAGTAGGGAGCACCACCTCCTTCTAATGTGTGGATGTTATGGGTGCAGGACTCAGGATCCTTCTCATCTACCGTCCACCCATGGATGAGAGGGTATTCCTTAAGGAGGTTGTGGACTTCATCGCCGAGTTGGTGTTGGAGTCCCCCAGATGGTTAATTCTGGGGGACTTCAATGCCTGGGTCGATGATGAACTCTCACACTTTGGACAGGACCTCCTCCAATTGTTTGATTCATTGGGCCTTGGGTTTTTACCACCACAACACATGGGGGGGCACGTGTTGGACTTGGGGTTCCACCTGGGGATGGAGATCTCTGATATGGAGGTGGATCCTATTGGATAGCCAGACCATCATGCCTTGAGGTTTAGTTTCATGACCCCCCATAATGGGCCTGCCCCTAAGGAAATGGTACATTACCATCCTTTAAGACAGGTAACATCTGAAGGCCTTCTGACGGTACTGGACCTTTTGGGTATTCTGTTAGACAGCACTGACCCAGGATCCCTTGTGCTGGCTTATAATAGGGCAGTAGTGGAGACCCTGGATGTAACTGCTCCAGTTCATGTTCATCCTCTGGCCTCTCGCCCCTGGTACCCCGTGGTTTAATGCGTCACTAAGGGAACTGAAGAGGCAGGGGCAAAGGTTGGAGAGACACTGGCGGAAAATTCACCTGGAGATGGATAGAGTTAGGTTTTTGGACCATTATGAGGTCTACCAATCAGCAATTTCCCTTAAGAAGGCAGAATTCCTGTCCAGGGAAATAGCTGCAGCGAGGACAGAACAGCTCAGCTCTTTTGGACGGCGGACAGACTGTGCAATGCAGTCTGCGGGCTGGAGGAGCGTTGTCACAGGAAAAGTGTGAGGCGTTTGTTCAGTTCTTCACTGATAAGGTGTCCACCATCAGAACAGAGATCAGCCAATGCTTCCCCATTGGTTTCTGCGGTGGCCTACTGAGTGGTACTAACACCCAAATGACCTTGTGTACCTTCAGTCTGCTGGTAGTCATGGATATAAGTGAGGATCGTCTAGACTCTGCGACCAACCTGTTGTAGTTTGGACCTGGGCCCAACACGCCATCTTGTAGGGTGTGTTGAGGTTATTAGCCCAGTCCTAGCTCAGATAGTCTGGGGTTTCCTAGGAGAAAGGGATCTTTCCGGATCCCTTAAAGGAGGCAGTGATTAGGCCACTGCTGAAAAAGCCCTCCCTGGACCCAGACTGCCCTGCCAACTACAAATCAGTCTCTAACTTACCTTTTATAGTAAAGGCTATTGAGAAGGTGGTGGCACTGCAGCTGAAGGATCATTTATCTAGCCATAATATCTATGACCCTCTCCAGACTGGCTTCAGGAAAAGGCATAGTACTGAGGCCATCCTGGTTTGAGTGCTTAATGATCTTCTAGTGGCGAGAGATCAGACTGCCTGTTCCAACTTGGTTCTCCTTGATCTCTCAGCAGCTTTTGACACTGTGGACCATGGGGGTATTGCTGGAATGCCTGCGGTTCTTCTGTGGACTGGGTGGAACAGTCCTCAATTGGTTTTGATCATTCCTTGATGGCAGATGACAGAGGGTGGTGTCGGGGAATTTATTCCTCGTCCCCTCAAAGTCTGCCTTGTGGGGTACCACAGGGTTCTGTGCTTTCTCCCATGTTGTTCGCAGTGTATATGCTGCCACTGGGGGTCATTATAAGACGGTACAGGTTGAGTTTTCACTGCTATGCAGATGATTCTCAACTGTACATGTCCTTTGTACCTGGCCAGGAATTCAATACAGTCTTGTTGTTTAACAACTGCCTTCAGGAAATACAGAACTGGATGAGTGCCAGCTGGCCGAGGTTAAATACGGAGAAAACCAAGGTGTTGGTTGTGGATCCTAATCTGAGGACGGCTGGGTCATGGGCAGGAAAACCTTCCGGTTTAAAATTTGGGGGGGGGGGAGCCTGCTCAATGCCTTGAACCAGGTACATAACTTAGGGGGTGGTATTTGATGAAGGTTTGACCCTGAAGGCTCAGGTGTCAACTGTAGTCAAATCCACCTTTTACCATCTCAGACATCTGATTCTGTCTGAAGATCTGCCAACATTGGTCCATGCCTTTGTCAACACTTGGCTTGACTACTGCAATGCCCTTTACCTAATGCTACCGGGAGTGGATATTCGCCAATGGATATTCACCAACTGCAGCTAGTGCAGAATGCGATGGCCAGGTTGTTAACTGGAACCCCTAGATCCAGTCACATAACACCTGTGCTGCGCAGACTGCACTGACTGCCTATACAATGGCGAATCCTTTTCAAGGTCGCATTGCTGACCTACAGTGCCTTACATGAGCAGGGACCTCAATAGCTGCAAGACCTCTTATCTCCCTACCGTCCCTCCTGCTTACTCCGATCCTCTGTCGCAAGATTGCTAGAGGTTCCCAGGGTACACTTTAAAATGTTTAGAGGAAGATCTTTTGCCTTTATGGCTCCTACCCCGTGGAACTCTTTACCTCATCAGATACGTAAGAGCCTGACTGTGGAAGGGTTTAAAAATGCTGTGAAAACATATTTCTTTGGAAAAGCATTTCAAGGAACATATTATTTTTGGATTTACGTGATGTTCAAGTGAATGTGTCTGTATTTTCAGATGTTTTATTGTACTGTCTGCCATTATATTGTAAAGGCACCCTTAACAACGGAAGGGCGCCTCCTATAAATAAAATTTTAATTACTTACTCAATAAATTGAACTTTTATATTGTAATATCTACTGCTTGCATTTTCAAACTGCATGTTTTGTTTGTTAAAACAATAAACATAAAGTTAAAAAAAAAAAAAAAAGAACGAGAACTCAAAGTCCCAACTGGCTACTTAAACAAGAACATTCTTTTTTTTTTCTTCAGTTCTTTTTCTCACCCCTCTGATCCACTGACCTCTCTCCAGTGAAGTCTCTCAGCTACGGCTCTGCCCACCCACTTGAAGCCCCAGTAGCACTCCCCGGTCACCAGACTCCTCTCCTCTTCCCCAGAGCTGCCCTAACTCCCCGGCTCTGAGTCCCCTAAGGAAGGACAGCCACTCCTCCGGTGCTCTATCTGAAATGCTGGCATGCGATGCTGGATCAAGGGAGGACCCAGGGAGCACTTCCTGGAGGCCTGGCATTGGGTGTGGGGTCGTCGCTCCTGGACCTGCCTTCTCCTGTCAGTGAGGGGGGGTTCTGCTATTTACGCCCTCTTCCCCCTCCCCCCCAGCAGAGCCCGAGCATACAGTGATGCCAGGGACGTCCGTCACAGCTCTGCATCCCACTGCTAGGCCCTGAGCATTACATTGCCTCCGGTCTCCACTGGGGGCCACTGCGTGCCGGGCTATCCCTGGATTCCCCGAGAGAGGAGAGCAGTCCTCCAAACACTTGATCCTTCCCCCAGGACCCCTGACAGCCTGGGCTTGTTCCTGAACCTGGGTCAACGGCGTGGCGCGAGGTATGGCGTCCAGCGCCTCAACCCTCAGCGCCACCGGGCTGGCTAAACAAGAACATTCTGAAGTCTGCCATTAAGTTTCTCTTCAGGCTGATCGAAGCATGGTGGAAGTGAAAGTGCGCCACAGGGACGCCATATTAAGAACCTGCTGGCACCAAACTGAGAGGTCGTTGAAGCAACAAATTTAAACACAAACAATACACAAAGGATAAATTTAGCCTCTCTTAATTGTGCACTGGATCACTCCCAACTGTAGATTCACTAAAGATTTCCCCGTCTTCGTCAAGCCCCAATCCCCGAAAAACTAGCAGAACACAGTACCTCAGTTATTATCTTCCACCTCGGTATCTGAGTCAGTCTGGTGGGAGAATTCTTGTTCAGTCTTCTGCACCAGATGACCAGTGTCCACAGAGTTGGAAAAATGAAACTCCTTCCCGCCATAGCAGATTTTCAAGCTCGCTGGTATATACAGAATATGGTGGATTCCCAGTTGCCCGAGTCTCACCTGAACACCGTCAAAACATCTGCGTCTTTGGCGAGTTGCATAACTCAGGTCTGGGAATATGTGCACTGTTGCCTCTCTCCAAATGATGGTTCCTTTCTGTTTAGCCACTTTGAAAACAACATCCCAATCCAATATGGATCCAAGCACAATTAGTAATGTGTGTGGATTAGAAATGTTCACTGCTGCTGCTATGTTACGGGCTCTGGTGGTGCTGTGGTACACTTTCTGAATGGAGATCTGGCATTCAAGATTCAGCGTTGATGCCAGCCACCCTTTAGCAAATTCCGAAGGGAAGTCCACTTCTACCCCTCTGGCAACCCTAAAATCCGTAGATGCATAGCCTTGGCTACATTTTCAAGTCTCCGATGAAAAAGCCCATTCTCCTTAGTAAGGCCCGTTCTCACACTCAGTGCTTGATCTCCTTTTTTGCCCGGCCTCTGAGGTCCCATGCTCAACAGCTGCCACTTTTTTGTCCAACACCTGCATTTTAGTGGTAAAGTCTTCCAGGCGCTTATCTGTAGCCTGGATAGTGAGAAGGAGAGCTGCATTCGAAGGCTAGTTCAGATCTGTCTCCGCAGGCAGAGGACATGGGTCTTTTTTGGTAGCTGGCCTTGTGTCTTTTGGTTTTGCGCCCTCAGCCCCAGCAATCGCTTGGTTTGCTCGCCCCATTACTCTGTTGTTTCTCAACTGATATCTCCCAAAGTTAGAGCAAACAAGGCAGAAACGTTAGCTCTATCAAGTAAACCAAGTACAGTTCAGGTTTTCCAGCAGAAAGTTATTTTTTCCTTAAAATTAAGTATCTTTACTACAGAATCCTCACAGGCCCTGTTCACTGCTCAGCAGCTAGCTCCACCCTACTAATGGTTACAATCTAGCTAAACAGACTATACAGCAGTACCTTTGGAGGCTGGGTCCAGAACCAACTTGGGAAAAAGGTTCTGCAAGACAGCAGTTTCAAAGCTGGCACCCCTTCTGGATTTTATGTTTGGACAATAATGCTTTGTGAAAGTTTGCACCGCTTTCCAAGTAGCTGCTTTGTAAATGTCCATTAGAGGGATGCCCCTTGTGGATGCCACAGAGGTAGAGGTACCCCTTGTGGAATGTGTCTGTAGGCCTCTGGGTGGTATTTTTCCAGCTTTTTAATAACAAACTTGTATACCAGAGACTATCCAGTGTGATATAGTTCTCTTGGTTGCTGGTTTACCTTTGCCAATCCTACCGTAGATAAACAGCTGAGTGTTTTTGGACCCGACCTATTTTTGTCCAGTCCATGTATATACCCAGAACTATTTTCAAGCCAAGGCTGTGCAGTTTTTGCACATCTGGAGAACAATGTTCTGGATAGAGCACCAGAAGTGCTACTGACCAGTTTAAGGGGAACTCAGACACCACCTTAGGCAGGAATCTCCTGTTATTTCTAAGGACTTCTTATCTCTACGGAAGATTATGTAGTTTGACTCTACACAGAGGACTTGCTGTTCACTCACCCTCCTAACAGAGGTCATGGTAATCAGGAATACAGTTTTCTGTGATATACTTCAGGTCAGCAGTGTCCACAGGCCTCCATGAGCCGGGCAAGGCAGACATTGAGATCCCATTGAGGGACTGAGTCCCTTACCAGTGGATACAAGTGGCTGAGGCCTCTAAAAAAAAACCTTCTGAAAATAGATTGAGAGGCCAGTGACATTCCCTTGCCTGCTGATATATAGGCTGACACTCCTGCTAAGTGCACTTTTAGTGTTGAAGGACCCAGGCCTAGAGACTGCAGGGGTACTAGGTATTCCAAGACTATACGCAACCCTGTCTCTATTGGGATTATTATTCTGGGAGTACACCAGTATGAAAATCTCTTCCATTTAGAGGAGTATGTTTCCCTGCTTGCTGGTTTCCTTGAAACTCTAAGCACTTTCAGAACTTCCTCTGAGAGATTTAATCCAAATTAAGAACCATGCCCTCCGTGTACTGGGGTTTCAGAATGCTATCCAGCCATGAGACAGGGTCAGCAGATTGTGACTCAGTGGCAGGCTGACTGAAGTCTTGCTCGACAGACCCAGCAGAACCGAATACCAGGTTTGTCTGGCCCCGACTGGAGCTATTAGGATCACTGTTGCAGATTCCCTCCTGAGTTTCAGGACGACTTTCTAGATGAGTGGAAATGGTGGGAAGACATATAGAAACCTCCCTGTCAAGTCAAAGAGCAGGATGTCCTCTGGATTTGTCCCTCTGGCTAGTGGTCTGCAACAAAACTGTAGAAGCTGTTTTCCCAAGAAGCGAACAGGTCTATTTTGGAAGTGCCCCACCTTCTGAACACTGTGGCCAGAACCTGTCTGTTGAAGGCCCATTCGTGATTTCCTTAACTGAGTCTGCCTAAGGAATCTGCTAGGACATTATCTTTGCCTGGCAAGTACATGCATAAATGTTTGCTTATGAGGTGTGTCAAGTCCCAGATCCTCACTGCTTCTGTGCACAGTTTTGAGGGTTTTGTCCCTCCCTGCTTGTTTATGTAATACACTATTGTGGTGTTGTTTGTTCTGATTTGGACAGATGGACCCTGTAGCTGGGAGGAGAAAGTCTGCATTGCTGGCAGTACTGCACTGAGCTCGAGGAGACTGATGTGTTCCAATGACTTGTGGTCTCCATGTGCCACTCACTGTGAGGTCTCGTAAGCGGGCACCCCACCCTAGGAGCGAGGCATTTGTAGTAGGAATACTTGTTGGTGATTGCTGCATGAAGGAAATACCCTCTCTGAAGTTGCATTCTTCTCTCCACCTCTCTAGTGACATTACTAGTGCTTTATAGGCAGTATAGCACAGTGATTAAGGGCACAGAGCTGCAAACCTGGAGACCTGGGTTTGAATACCACCAGCCCCCACATGCATACTGTGTGACTCTGAGCAAGTCACAACTTCCTTGTGCTCCCACGTCATACCTGAAAACAAGCTCTGGCTTAGTGTGCCTTTCTTGTTTAAACAATTTACCCTTTCCCTTGTTATTGGCACTAGCTTTGAGAGTGGATCCCATCTTTGATATCAGCTGTCTCTTAAGTGGTACTGGGTATCTCTCATTTGGAACTTGGTCCATGGAACCACAGCTGTTTTCCCTGAGACCAGCCAGTCGTTTAGGTAGGGAAAAACTACTCCACCTCACCTTCTCAAGTGCAGTGCCACCACTGCCAAGCACTTCCGAGAATACCCTTGGTGCTGTGGTAAGGCCAAAGGGGAGAGCTGTGAACTGTTACTGGCAGTTCCCAAGCTTGAACCGGAGATATGTTCTGTGTGGTGACCTGACTGGAATATGAAAATAGATATCTTTCAGATCCAGCAATACCAGCCAGTGTCCCGACTACAGGGATGGTATCACTTCTCAGTGTTACCATCCTGAATTTCTCTTTCTTTATATGCTTATTTAGATACCCGAGATCTAACATGAGTTGTCACTCCTTATTGTTCTTAGGGGTCAGGAAGTACCTTGAGAATAGATCCTTGACCCACTTAAAGGCAGGGACCTTTTCTACAGCTTTTGCTGTCAGGATTCTTTTTACTTTTATTTCCAACAGCATTCTTTCTGTGGGAGACTGTTCTGGAAAAGTTTTGTGTTTCAGTAGATTGGGGAATTTCTTGAACTGCAGAGACAGTCCTGATCTACTACCTCCAGAATCCACTTGTCTGAGGTTATGTTTACCCATTTCTGAAGGTAGTGAGCCAATCTTCCTCCACTGGCAATGGATGGGCAACCTGTGTGGAACTGTCAGGGCTGTTGCTCTGGCAGGGGCTTGAGTGCTGGTGCGGCAGCAGCAGTTCACTTTGTGCCTCTTTTGCCCTTGCCCCTGTAGCATCACCTTTGTGACGGATATTCATAAAGGGCATATGGGATACAGACACTTGAGAAGTAACCCTTGACTCTTCTTCCCCTTCCATAGTACCTTTTCATGTATGCCTCCATTTTATCACTAAAAAAGTAAATTTCCCTCAAAGGAGAAATCCATGGCTTTGGCTTGGGTATCCTGGGAAAGGATGCTAGTCATTAACCAGGAAAATCTTCTTAAGGACACTTCATGAGCTATAACTCCAGGTGCAATGTCATTAGCATCCACTACACTGCAGAAATGGTACTTGGTGTCTAGGGCTGATTTTGCTGTGGCAACCAAGTCCTATGCCAGCTCAGTATCTGCTCTACCAGCGAGTGCCAGAACTGTGGTCCACCATGCTTTCTGGTTACTGTGCTATATGTGCTGAATAAGCTGCCAGCCTAATGAGCAGGGAAACTGTAGTATAAGGCTTCTTGGCCATCATATCCAATTTTTGGGAGTCTTTTCTGGAGGCTTTGTAACTTTCGCCCCCTTGCAAGCAGCAGCCTGGACTACACCTTAATGATCATCAGGGTGGGCATACAGGTACTTCACCTCTTGTCTGTCCAGTTGATATTTTCTTTCAATCTTTTCATCAATGGCTACAGCTGAAATGGGTGCAGACATGATTACTGGTATGGCTGCCTCAAGAGATTTATGTACAGAGACTAGCAACCTCCTTGAGGGTGAAATATCCATCATGTCCATAAATTCAGCATTTTCTTCATCCTCCTCAGTTTCCTGAGGCTAGGTGTTGCGAGTATCAAGCATATGTCAGACAGATAAGGAAAATTAGGTACAGTCCTCATTATGCTCTGGAGAAGAGCCAGTCTTGCTCAAGTGCACCCTCTGATTCTATGGGGTCACCTTCCTCCTTTTGAACATAGCGCTTCTCCTTCTTCCTCCTCCACAGACAAACAGGGTGAAACCTGAGCCGGGGGGGCGGTGCATTTACATTATTAAACTTCCCATAGCTTTGATGGACTGGAAAAATGGCACATCTTTGATATGTTCTCAGATGAGGGCATTTTTTTCATTGTCACCTGCCTACTCCTTTCTCCATCCAGATGGAGTGGTAGTGACATTTTTTTTTATTTATTTTTTGCAGGCCCCATTTCCAGTGTCTGCTCAGTGGCCCTTATTTATTTTTTTGCCATCAACGGATTCAGGGTTCCCCCTTTCAGATATGCTGGTATCTGATATATCTCTATCATATGCCTTTGAGATGGCTGAGCAGCTTTAGTTTTGTTCTTGTCTCCCTTTACATGTTTTTATGGTGCTATTAAACATGAGGAGACAGAATATGGAAATTACATACTTACCATAATTCTTGATCTTTTTAGACGCAGTCTCCACCACTCATTCACAGTAATGGGATAGCGCCAGAGGCGCTAGGACCATGTGGGAGCCAAAAAGTTTCAGAAGGTTCGATGCCAAGACAGGACCATACATGCGCGGCACTGCGAGACTAGCTCGCACCTGTGTAGGTTATCTCGGCGTGGACCCTCCAACTGTCTCATCACCTTTTCAACCGAGGAGGTGCAGCGTAACTAGTAAAAATAACTTATCCTAACCTTCTGAGCCTGAAAGGTCCGGATGACCCTTGCAAGAAAGGTCAATTGAGCAATGTCTTCATAGTGGGACCACAAGGCCGTGAAGATCAAAGAAACAAAACGAGTGAGCCCAGGGGATGGTGGCTGGGCATGTGAATGAGTGGTGGAGACTGCATCCAAGCAGATCAAGAATTACAGTAAGCACATAATTTCCATATCTTCCCGGACCACAGTCTCCATCACTCATTCACACGTATGGGAGAGCACCAAGCTAAAAACCAACCCACTCAGAGTAGGGTGATAGGAGATAGGGCTCACTCAGAAAGAACATCCAAAGACTGTCCTACTGAGAAAAGAGCTGTCTGGAAAGAAGATCCAGAACATAGTGCTTACAAAGGTATGCACTTGAGCTCCAACGCACCACTTTGCAGAAGACTGCAATACACACAAAATGAAACTCCACCAGAAGGACGCAACCACTCTAGAAGAGCGGTGGGAACCTGGCCTCTCAATCTGGTCTAAGCCAAAAATTAATAGTGTCGAAGACATGCTACTAAACTAGCCTAAAACATCTCAGGGCAATAAGATGATCCAACTGAGGCAAGCTGAAGCTACACAAAAAGTGTTGGGGTATAGCCCTTCATTCTGTGAAGAAAGTCATAGAACCACTGACACAATCAAAGAGTGAAGGGAGCACTCCCTTCCTTCTGGAGGTAAGACAAAAAGTTTTACTAACTGAAAGAGATGGAGGTAAAGTCTACTGGTTCAAGGTAGACCGAGAAAGTACAGATGGATACCGCTACTACCTAGTATGGCTGGCCTGTGAACAACAGGTCCTAGAGTCACTTGAAACCCTTTCTTGGTAAGCAATCTGAGGTCCAGGTGGGATTAGCCCATCAATGGATAAAAGTTTTCACTTAGTCACTTAAGCCTTCCTGATGGAAGGCCAAAGCACAACTTAGAAGCCTCTTGTGGTGGTCAGGGAGAACCAGAGCCTACCAACTCCTTATTCCAAGAGGAATCATTCTGCCCCTGTTTGCCTACAACTCTAGTAGCAGTGTCTGAACTAAGGGAAGAGAGGGAGAGTGCACAGGAGGACGTGTCCACTGCAGAGAAGCATTCAGACAGGAAAAATCAGGGTCTGGATATCTGAGACAAGACAGGGACAGAGCTACGTTGAGAGGGGACACAAAGACCAAGTTCAGGCTGACCCATTTGTTAAAACTGACCACCTAACGACTGAAGTGACTCAATGTGGAGAGGCACCACTCACCCGACCTTCTTGAAAGGGAGTAGGAAAAAAGCTCTAAATTGCTTGCTGATGAAAAACGAACAACACAGTTTCATCACCTGCTCGAAGTGGGTAACTTAGTGTCAGAAGGTCTTCTTTGCCCTGGAGGTAACTAGGGGAGCACCTAAGAGAAGGAGCTGCTGGGAAGGTGAAACTAACACTTCCCCTTAATGGAAAAACTCTTCCTGGGAAAGGAAGAGGACAGCTGAGCAACTGCTTCTGAAGAGTCTAGTCCAGAGTGACTGGCATGGAATCGATATGCAGGAAACAAATATATAAATACCGAGAACCCATCTCTTGAACGAGGACCTACTTGACCTTTATGGTCGGAAAAGGAGCATGCAGTCTGTTAACTTGGAGCAAGCAAGGAGTAGGAACCTGTTTTCCGACTCACCGTGAAGTCACTTCTGTTGCTCTGAGGCGCTGATCAAGAGAAGAGGGTCTAAAGAAACAAAATCAATGGACTGGGCTGCCTCCTAGGTCTAGGGGACATCTCTAAATTAAGAGCAAATGTCCCTTGGAGAAAAGCGATGACCCATATCTCCGCTGGACTGGACTTCTCCAAGAAATAAAATAAGTCAGGTGCTCTCCACTGTAGTCTAGAGACGACCGCCTCAGGCTGCTGAAGCGGAACCTGGGCCGGATCCAGACGGATGGTACCGGGTAGTTTTGGGCTAGGCCTTCTGCTGTGACATACATATACATATATATATATATATATGTGTATTTTTTTTAACAATTAGTGAGAGCCTGACAAGGCTCTCAGGCTTCTACCTTGAAAGAACTGCCTGACACAAGAATGACAAAGATGTCCATCTGAGGGACAGGGGGAGCCTTGAAACTGGGAACGGACCAATAATCACAGCTGAGGAGAAGTTAATCAACCGCTGCCGATGAAGCTACCAAAGAGGCAATATCACAGGGGGGCTATATACCCCTCCGAAAGAAGCAGAAGAGTCCAGAAGGCTCCCGACCATTGAATTAGTGTGTTCCACAGGGTGTAATTGAACTGGCGACTGAAAAGCATCCAGCTATAGAAGTGTTTGTTCCACGGAAGAAGTTCGAGATGTTAAGGTGGACCCTATATCCCTGAGGAAGAAGTGAAAAGAAGAACTTCCATCACAGACTCTGCTGATAGAGAAGGCTTACCCTCCAGTTTCTAAAATGTGTTATCCATTGTATCTCCGACAAGTAGGACAGGGAGAGACTCATCCAGATGCACTTCTATCCCAGAAGGACCTCCAAGAGGAGGTCTAGGACAGAGTCACTAGAGACTCCGCCACCAGGAAAGGTGTCGAGGAGCATGATGCCACTTAAGGAGCTGACCAAGTGCTGAGCAGAATGCAGAATTCTGCTGGCAGAATAGCACAGAACAAGAGTCCCACCAGCGGAAAACTGCCGGAATGACACAGGATCCCACGAGGACCTCCACCCACTAGGATCTGCAGAAATATTCCGCAGAGCAGGACTTCATTCCATGTAAAAATTCCTTGCAACAACTTTTGCGGAAGAAGAGGTCCGTGGAAGGAAAACTCCAGCACCTGCCGGACAGCACCAAATGACACCACCCATCACACCGGCATCACCCGCCGCAACATCCATGGCACCAGACACCTGTGGTTCTGCCCGCAGAGCAGTCTGGCACCAGTGGCGTCACCTGCAGCATTGCACAGCACCAATGGCCTGTCCCCAGTGCTGCGTGGCACCAACAGCACTGTGCCGCACCGAAAGCACCAATGGCACCATCCACAGTGCCACGTGGTACAAATGGCACCGACAGTACCAACAGCACTGTCCAGTGGCACCATCCATGGCACTGTGCAGCACCAGCAGCACCAACCACGGCACCGCGGGGCACGTGCGGCACCGGCACTGTCCATGGCACCACACAGCACCAATGGCACCATTCATTGTGCCGCACATCACCAACAGCGCCATCCACTGCACCACACGGCAATGCCAGACATGCAAACGGCACCCGAAGATCCTGAGGAAAAGGGGAGAAGGAAAAGCAGTACCCGAGCCGGACCCTGCATGGAAAAAAGGGGAGGGGGTAGGCACGAGGGGTTGATGCATTGGTGAAGGCAACAGAGACGGCACCGCGCACATCCTGACCCAATCAACCCGGCCCCGGTCCAGCGGCTCCGAAGCCTAGAAGCCCCAGAACCAGGAATACTGGCCAGAAAACTTGACAGAAGTCGAATCCCCTGTTCCAAAGAGCCGCCCAAAGGTGAAACTGCTCACCGAAACTCCGAGGACAGAAATGGAATCCGGTGTCGAAGAATGCGGCCGTTAAGAGCTAGGCCAAGGGGAACCCACCAAAGTCGGCTCAGGCTACCACCCCTCACCACTGACAATCCCCACACAGACGTACCAGAGGGCGACCTCGAGCAATACCAATTCTTCTTCTTCCCCCAAGGAGGAAGAAGAGCTCGAGGTCAAGCAGAGCCGGATCACCGGAACCCACCAGTGTTGTGCTTCGCCGGACTGTAGTCCCCCCTGAGCTCAGGACTGCCCATGGTCAGACCCCCCCTTCACAAAGGGCAGCGGACCAGACACAGCCTCTTTGCCATAACAACTTTCAAATGAAGTCTTCCTACTAGGACCGCTACCGTCAAAGGACAACTCCATTGATGGCAGGTGAGAATTTATTTTTCTTCTTCTTCTTTATAATCTTCTTTTACTTCTTCTTAAAATAAGAAAATAATAAAATGTTAATTTAAATGAATACTGAATGGGTAAATGCTGCTGTCGTATAGATGAAAACGCTGACTCTGGCAGACAAGTGACGTCGACATCCAAGTGCACTCAACGGCGGGAGAAAAGGAACTGAGGCTGTTGGAGGGTTGACGCCGAGATAGCTTACACAGGCTTGAGCTAGTCTCGCGGTGCCGCGCATGCATGATCCTGTCTCGGCACCAACCTTTCTGAAAATGTTTCCCATTACTGTGAATGAGTGGTGGAGACTGCAGTCTGGGAAGATCTTCTAATGCATGCTTTCCACCATCATTGGGAATGCCTTCAGAGCTTTTCTTATTATAGTCTGGTGACAAGGAGGCAGACTGAGAAGCCATAATGACTCCTAATTTATTTACTCTGTTGTATTTTTGGTTTTAGGACAAAGCAATGCAGGACTAACAATTAATAAAGTAGTGGTTTGGTCCAGGCACTTTACACAGAGCTTGTGGCAGTCTGCTTTTGCCAGGAGCTGAATACAAATCTAATAGCTTGTTCTGCCTGTGTACCCCGTAGGTCTCTCAAAATGGGAGCCATAAGTATCATAGATATAAACAAAATATCCTACCTGAATGCAGGGTATTAATAAAATTTAGAAAATGGCATCGGAAAATAAATTAAACTCATTGGTCAAAGCATGGCAGTAGAGATTCATTTATTTTCCGATAGAGCCTGCATAAAAATAAGAGCCTATTCGGGGTGCCCCATAACCAAATCAATCAGTGCATACCCCAAATGTTCAGTAAATGTGACCACCAATGTTGCCCTGCTCAGCAAACCACCCCAACAGTCGGTGCTCAGGCCGTTGCCTCCCACGTAAAAAAAAAAAAAAAAAGACGACGACACAGTCCAAATAAGACACTAGAACAGAAGAAAGTATACAAACATACATTCCGGTCCACAAAACAGCCAGTGGTTAAATTCTCCCCGGAAGTAGCTTGCCCGCAGCAGACCACCCATGAGACCATTGGTATTTTCTCACATCTCCCTACCGCAGATGGAAGCTCATATGCGGCATGGTAGCAGTAAAAAATGCCGGTGATCTCCCAAGCACCACAGCACCACAGAATCCAACTGTTGGACTGCCAGCAAAGCATCAACATGAAAAAAAAAAAAGGGCATTTTCTCCAGCGCACCATATAATTAACCCCTGCAGCAGTTCAAAGAAGCAAAATAAAAAACAAAACAAATAAAAAGCTCAAGCGTTCGTTTCCTACCTGCAGAAACCAAAGGCAGCCCTGAGCACAGCACGAGCAGGCACGTCGCACACATGCTCACATATTCACTTTTTTAAATTATTCAAACTGCCATAATACAGAGAAGGCACACGGAGGGCATACAGCAGGCATAAAAGATTACCTCAGAAGCATATTCTGCATGCCACCTGAAGAGACAGTAAATTGCTTTTTCCCAGAAGCTGACAAAATAGCTGAGCAGGCACCAGAACCCAGCAGCAAGAAATTTAAAGCAACATTGCGTTTTATAATTGTGAGTACATCAGACCTAAATAGCATTTAGAGTCAGAGGGAAGAAATAAACACAAAGAAAAATACACAGTGGGCATTGGCAGTCTTAGCAGAGTGGGCTAGAAAAGAAAGCATAGAAATAGACTGGAAAAATGACAGTTTTAACATTTTAAATAGCTACCTGTGTAAATTCTATGCAGAAGCCTGAAGAGTATCAGGTGAGCAGTACTCAGTATCTGGGTACTGCGCTCTCCATGCAGCCATCAACCGGCACCTAAACTCCCCAGAAGTAGGATGTCACACCAGTATAATCTCAGACCCAGCATTTCGTTCCAGCACCAATATAATGATGGCCATACTAAAGAAACTTCGCAAGGAGCAGAAGGATGTTGCTGCCCACCACCCACCCATCACTGAAACAGACCTGGACAAGCTAAAAGGTTCACCAGCCATGTCACCAGATACAGCATAGGGATTAGTCCGCAAGGTTTGGTTTGACCTCCAGCTGCACATGGCCCGTCGAGGAAGAGAAGGATTGCAAGACCTGCAAACAGATTCATTCATAGTCAAGAGTAATGAACATAGGCAATTGTATGTGACACTTTCCCATAATCCTGCCTCAAAAAATCACAAGAATCCACTAGAGGTCAACAAAGAAAACTCACGTGGTTTTATATCTGAGGATCATGGCAACCCTCTCTGACCTGTTCTATCCTTCTGCAAGTATCTCTCAAAATTACCAGAGGATGCCCCTGCATTCTACCTTCATCCCAGGAAGCTACCTCAGACTCACCTTGACACCCAGGACTGCTGGTACATGAAGGAAACAATGGGAAAGAATTTCCTCGGAAATATGATGTCAAGACTTAGCAAAGAAGCACAGTTATCCAAAAGATACACCAATCACAGCATACGTTCAACAGCTGTGCAACTGTTAACTCAAGCAGAGCTGTCAGCTCGTGAAATCACCAGCGTGACTGGCCACAGATGTGAAGCCAGTCTGCAGCATTACTGGTCAGCATCCATAGACAACAGACGAAATTGGAGTACAATCCTAGGAGGATCCAACCAGCAGGCGCAGCAGCAGCAAGCATGCCACCTGTAGGAGCCAGCAATCAACTCCAAGTTCATGAACCAACAACATCCAGCACCACAACCACTAACTTCAACCCAGTGAATTGCACCTTCAATGCCCCAATTGATCTCATCTCCGCAAACAAGTAGTGGTGACTGGTATTTGTTGTTTTATCGGCAGTAATTTAGCACAGTGCAACTGACTGCTCAGTTCAGAGTTTTTTAGGTTAACCCACCCACTTTTAAAAAGGGACTACTTTACCTCAAAGCTCACAAAATATGTAATAAAAAATTAAATTATTTAAATGTTTAAAACTTTAAAACATGTGTCTGAGAGTTTTTTCCATTTTCTAAGCGCAATAATACCCTCCAGGGTGAGCAGTATTGGTTTATACGGACCTTCCAGGGGCTATAAGGCCCTCCTCATTATGCCCCCGGGGGTGCAGAGGGGTTGTGGGATAACAGATGGGCCAGACACCGAACTTCAGGTTCAACACACAATCTGTGTGTTGTTTATTCAAAATACAAGAAATAAGCTTCTGCAATGCCATATTCTTTTTTCAGTACATCAGTTTGCAGCAACAGACTATGAATGTCCTTTCTCTGGACTTAGCCAGCACCTACTGACACTGATCTCTGATCCATTCACCATTTGCTCTGTAGCCATAACTCCTATGCAGGCCTCATTTGCTTGCATAGCGGGGGCTCAAAAAGAAAAAAAAACAAACAAAACAAGCTATAAACAAAGAACCTCAATGCAGAATCACTGAAAGAAGGGTTATCCCAAAGGGCACTGGCAACAAATCAAGTTTCAAAGAAATACAACATCATACATAATTCCATAATGCAATGCATCATGGGATATATGCAAATCACCATGACATTTAGACTTTTTCAGTTTACATCAAGTTCCATGCATTTTAAATAGCACAACTAGCTTAATTTCTATAATAGTCACCTAGTATTTTTTACCATTATCAAAACACCAAGTGCCATGGTATTTTCAACATTTACAGGTTTCATAAACATAAGGTATAAACAGTAAGATATTTTATGACATATTGCTATTACATACTAAATCCAACAACAATAAATACAACCTGTTTTACATACACTTGGAGGTCACCACAATAACCTCCCTGTACAAGGACCTGAGAGAGAAAAGGAAAATTAAAGAGGACACTGTAGCATAGTCAAGGGAGGGAGAAGGGGGTGCCCACAGCTGGCCAACCTTATGGACTAGAACTAGTAAAGGACAGATTAGGCTTAGACATAGAAGAACTGTTGCAACAGATTTTAGAAAAGGTCAGTCCTCAAGAGTGGCAGGAGCTCCCGGTCACAGGGTGGTCCATATAGACCAATACTGCCCACCCTGTCAGGTATTATTGCTTACGTAACTCAAACAGCAAAGTACTAACTAATTACTTTTCTTAAAATAAATAAGTGACTGGAGACCCGGTAATACCGGAGTTTAACTCTGGGCAACCATTCTTTCCAGATGGAGAAACAAATCTGGCAACTGCCAGAGTGGAAGGTGGCAGCAGAGTTTTTCAAACTTATATTCTAAATTCTACTAATTAGAGTAGCGTTCCGTCTCTGGGGCATCTGTTTTCTAGGAGATGATACTTAAAAATGCAACCACTAAGTGAGGAATTCCTGTGGTTAGAATGATCAATTTCTGGAGCCAAGGAAATCAAAGTATAAATTGTTTTTGTTTTTTGTTGAGTAATCTTTTTATCGCCCCTATGTGTGCCCGAGCTGCCTCTCCTTCAGGCTTCTTAGATCCACAGGCATTCTCCCTACTATTCCCCCTTCAGCCACCTACCACATATTTGCAGCCATCCACGGAATAGCCCAGGCGTAACCCTTCACCGGGTAGGTCCCCGCTCCTCCGAGGGGGAAGGCACCGGTTGGGAGGAGGCACCAGCACACAATTTCTTTCTTGCAGTCCTGTGAGCTGCTGAGGCATTCAGTGGCTGCTCGGAGAGTCTTCGTGGATGCCTGGAGCTGGCAGCCATCATCTGGCTAGACTTCCGGCGTGGATTTTTCCAATTTTCTAGTTCCCCCTAGTGCACTGCTTCCTGTAGTGCCCCTGGTCTCCACTAGGGGCTTCTACGTGAGCAAGGCAATCGCTAACCCTCCCCAGGATAGGAGAGCAGTCCGTTGGACGCTCAATCCTATCCTCCCCCTGCCGATTCCCGACAACCCAAGTCCGTTCCCGAACCCGGGTCGCCAGTGTGGGAAAAGGTAAGGCATCAGCGCCTCAACCCTCTACACCACTGGGCTGGCTCCAAAGTATAATTTAATGAAAAGACAGGTTGCCAGCTCCATGGTGCCAGGTGAAGGGGGCTCGCCTGGCACACTGGCAACCTGGGTTTGCACCAGAGCTTGGGACAACAGGAGCAGAGACCGGCAGGGAGGGTTTAGAGCATACGAGAGATGCTCTCCACCTGGGGGGGGGGGAAGGAGGACGTGCACCAGCACTACCCTTGAGCGACAACTAGTGGCTGGCCTATGTGGCGATTCGCCTTGCAGTGTGGGTGACCACAACTTGCGGGTGTGTTCAGCCAGTATGCTGTGGCGTGCGGCACCAATAGGGTGGAAAGATGAGTGGGGAGAAAAATGTAAAAAGGCTGCCCGACTGGCCAGATGATGGTCGCCGGGTCCCCTTCTGCCACAAAGGCCCGGCGGAATGACCTCAAGGCTGTGCCCATTGCTCCGTGCCCCAGATCCAGTATGGAGCTCCAACCTCCCTTCCCAGTCCTCCCAGCAAAGGGCTACGTCCAGGCTATCCAGGGGCATGGAATCGGATCCACAGCAGATGGCAGGAGGGGGACTGACTTAATTGGTAGGTGGGGCCCTTGGTGGCCAAAAGGAGTGGTCGGTCGGGTGGCAGTGGCAGGAGCAAAAAATGAACAAATAAAAGGTTGAGAACAACCACACTATACTCTGGCACTTTGACTCTGAAAGTAGGCTTTGTATTACTGCCTCCTGGGGTGCAGCTATCTGGTGTTTTTTGATAGCATGTAAACTTAGCTTGCACCAGCCATTTCCAAAAGCACATGGTTACCAGTGTTTCTTTACATGAAAATGCAAGATGCATGGAAAAGAAAAGGACCAGCTTAAACTATAGGTGCTTAGGGCAGGTTCTGACATATGTAGCCTAACAGAGACATGGCTCACTAAAAATAATCACTATTCAGAAATCTATATGGAGGAATTTATCCACTTTAGATATAATAGACCTAAAAGAGGAGAGGTTGTGATTATATAAAAATATTTACGACATCCTGAATTGTTGTACTCAGGCAACATCGAAGGCATACAAGTACTTAACAGTTAACATTATTTCCCTTAATTTATGTATACGAACAGTCTACTCCCCCCCACCAAAAACAAAGGTGGTGCACTTTGAGAAGCCTGCTCAAATGTTACCAAGTGAGTCAAAGGGGAATAAGCAGATGATTATGGGTGATTTTAATGTTGCCTGGAACAGGCCCGGGGAGATAGCATTGTACTAAGTCCCTCTTCCCTGGGCCTGTCCCAGATCATCATACACCCACCAGGAAAGGCTCCTACCAGAGTGTCGGCAAAATTTTTTTATGTCATCAAAAATCTTGGATGGGGATTCTCTGGTGCCTACTCGTAATTTGGGGGAATCACAATACACTCATACGTTCAATTAAAAGGATCTCAGACAAAATGAAGGGCCAACTGATTTGAAGTAGATGCTTTACAAAATTCAGTCCCATGAATTATAATAAAGATGTCTTCAAAACAAAATGAGAACAGTGATCTCTAGTCCCAGACATAAGTTGGCAGTTAAAGATTTCTCAGATTCCTTTTTAACAGCCTATATTTCTTCTGCTCCATTTGAAAAGAAAACATAAAGGAAAAATCACCTTCCATGAGTGGCAGCATCTGGAATACAGCCAACAAAACTCTAAACAAGAAGACTGGAAACTAAGGGAAAAATGCAAAAGTCAGACCAGGAAAGCAAAAGGATGTTATTATAAATAAGGATAAAATTAATGAAACTGCTTACCCTTCATCACACTGGAACCTAATTAAATCTCTGGAGGCTTCTAATGTGACAAAAATGAATGTCAGCTTTTGGGATAATAATGATGGGGAATTATCCTTCAAAAAGACAGCTGATTTACTGAAAATGTAGTTTTGTACACCATCAGATGTATTAACACCAGATTTGGATGTAACGAATGAGGACTTTTTGTCCAAATCGGGAGACACTGGGCCTCCCTTTCATGACGTTCTAAATTCTATTTTAAATCTATTATTAAGGAAAAAAAGTCTTGAAGGAAATCAAATAAATAAATTCTAAGAAATACCGCAGACTGGACCAAATTGAGGTCACATTTCTAAAACATTCTGCTGAAATGATATCCCTGGTGTTAACAAATTCATTCTACAGAAGTTTGACACAGGAAGTTTTCTCAAGTGTTCTGCAAAACTGCCAAAGTCATTCCAATTTACAAGGGTAGGGACAACAACCCTTCGAACTACAAGTCTGTGGTAGCATTATTTACTGCATCCAAAATATTCGAGAGATTAATATGATGTTTTTGAAAAGCACAAATTGCTAAGCATCAATCAAGGTTTATTTTACTATGCTCATGGATTTTGTTGATGCTGCTGAAGAAGGAATGGCTGTGGAAGAGTTTGTGGGTGCGGCGTTTGTTTACCACTCTAAAGCATTCCATTTAGTGGACCATACAGTACTTCTGGATAGGTTAGAACAAACAGACAATTTGAAAGAAGTGACTTCTTGGTTTCAGTTACTTACTGGGTAGACATCTGTAGGTTACCATAGATGGCAAACTCGCCAAATCCAAGAATATTATACAGAAGAGTAATCTCATTCAAAACTGTCCAACATTATGTAGGTCTCCTCCTTTTGAACCTCTTCCAATGGAGTATCCAAAGCCATGGACATGTGTTTCATAAAGACAGACATAAAGGACAAGTCTCCCTTGGGGATCCATTCTGTTGGCTGATACCATCCAGATAGAGCAAAGTCAACAGGACAGACAACACATTGAATCCAGGTCAGGATAGAGGAGTGTCAACTGCCAACACTGGGTACAGAATAACCCTCTCCATTAGGGTAACCATCACCAACAGGAGACGAGGATGTCCAAACTCTTGCCTAGAGTCCTTGATCTACACGCCCTCTGCCTGGTATGGAGCAGAGGGCTCCCCCTGTACTGGTTGCTGTGGCATGGCTGGTAATACCAGAGAGGAGATGCAGGATGCATGACTGGAGTTTGCATTGGAGGATGCAGCCAAGGCCAGGCCAGGTTGGCATTGCCGGTCAACCTCAGCCCAGGGCAAATGCTCTATAATACCATTGCTGCCAGCCTTCTCCCACTTGTGATGGGCTCAATGTCAGTGATGGGAGCCAGATGACAATGAGGAAGAACTTGAAATTGGCCACCAGTGGTGACTTCATCATCATTGTCAAGAATGAGATCAACAGCATGACCATGATCTTGAACATTTTCGAGAACTGACATGGAGTGGGAGTCACAAGGTCCAGGTAACCTGACAGAGGACCCTGGCTACCAGTCAGGCAGGAGACTGTGCTAAGCTGGGAAGACTGGCAGCTGCTGAACCAGCGTGGGGCTAACTGCCCCCCTCCTTAGAGACCTCAGGTGAACCATGTGACAGTGTGGTTATCCATTCCCAGAGGGCTCGAGCCACTAAAGGTGAAAGGGATGCGACCATAACAGCTGACCCCTCAGAGAAGTAAGCTTGACCAATGGCATTGAGATAGCCATAAATTCTTCCATACTGGAGATCGCTGCATCTGTGACAGGTGGGATCTCCTAGTTTATAAGCAAAGTTTTTTGATAAAGATAACATCTGTCCCACTCCTTTGAAACTTGCTCTTTTTTGAAAATGTCTACCACTCTTGGCTGAATATTTGTTCAGAATGCTGAAAATTGGTTTACAGGCAGCAGGGTGGCAGGCAGAACTTTTGTCAATCAGGAAGTGAATTAAATGTGTATCAAATAAAAATGGTGCTATGAGCGACTTGGCGCCCTCTGAATATACACCTTACTGTTCATTAGACAAACCTTCCCCTTCTGCCCATGGAACCTTTGAAGTCACAGAGGTTTATTACCTAGATAATCATCAATGTTTTCTGGCTGCAGAGCTGAGCCCTTACAAAATCTTCAAGATCTTCCTTATCAAGCGCTTGACCTGAGTGAGGTTTGGGTGTCTTCCCAGGTGGTCTTGTGGTTCTTTGCCATGAAAAAGATTTTATTCAGTAAATGGAATACACAATGGCATAACTCAATTTTGCCCCAGCCTAATATTGAGACAGATATCTCTTTCCCAGCAATACTTGCAGAAAGAGTGTTGGGAGTCAAATGTGGATAAAGGAAAAGTGCACAATAAATTGGTGACACCACAGAAGCAGTTGTGGAAGAAAAATGATGCAAACAGAACAGGTGCATCAGAATGCTTGTGACTGCACTGGAAAATAATACACACATGGTGCTTAAAGAGCAGGTGTGCACTGTAATTTTTCCAGCCCCTCTCAAACATATATGGTAGCTGACCTGCTCCAGTGTTGAGGGGTATTAAAATGACCATGTGGTTCAGTCCAGTAAAAAAGTTACCGCACACCTAAATTGTACCTCAGAAAAAGCAGAGCTGCTTCCTGAACCTGACACGCCCCAGGCAGACACCTACAGCCGCCTTTTGTGATGTCAGAAAATGAGGGCTGTGTGTGTGTGCTCCATTGACCTGTATGAGTGCGATTTTGCTATAGCTTTTAGTAATATTTAGAGGTGTGATTTAGAAAAATCAAAGCGACCGCTTGAGTTACAGGGACCGCTACTCCAGCCATCACTTTGATTTGTTTATATCACAACTCTAAATATTACTAAAAGCTATAGAAAAATCATGCTCATACAAGTCAATGGGGGATGGAGGGAGGGGAAATCAGAGCCTGCTGCAAGAGCTCCTCTCGAAGATAGTACAGTTACATAAGAACGTACCGTAACAGTAGATCTTCGAAAGAGGCTCTTGCAGTAGGTACTCACATATAGGACTAAGCCGCCAGGCATTACGACCACACAGAAAACTTCTAGCTAGCAGTGTCCGGCGGGGGACTGACGCTTGATGCCACGTGACTGGCATCAGCGTGGTGCTATATAGGGAGTGGTCCCCATGCCCACCCTCCAGTTCTCCCACTGGAGACCTATAAAGGTGCGACAGGAGCACGGGAGAGGGCTCCTGGAGCTAAAAGGAATTACAGGAGAAAGAACAGAAGAAACCTAGGGGGTAGGTGGGAGGGAAAGCAGTACCTACTGCAAAAGCCTCTCTCGAAGATCTAATGTTACAATAAGTTCATACTTGGGATATCTAAGATAACAGAAGGCTACAGCCCATAATAGTTGCCCCCCCCCAAATACAGTGGAAGTAACAGCTTTACTAACCTCCATATATCTATCTAGACTTTTTTTAAAAGCTAGAAAACGTGTTGCATTAATTACTTCTGCTGGTAGTTCATTCCACCATTTAACAGTTCTGGACACAAAACTATGCTTCCCTGCCTCAGTTCTGTATTTCTTTTCTTTAATTTGCAACTTATGACCTCTCATGTCATATCTATGTTCTTTAAATTCTAGTCTCAAATCTCCCTTCAGCTCTTCATCTCTCAATATCCTATAAAACAACAGTAGATCACCTCTTTTATGCTGTAATTCCAAAAGCCATAATTTTAAATAACCTAATCCTTCTTTATATGACTTTCCCCTACAACCTGCTATTAGTTTAGCAAATGTTCTTTGTGGTTTCTCAGTTAGCCTTATATCTTTTATTAAATATGGACTCCAGTTTGGTGTACCATAATCTAGAATTGGTCTGATACAGCTGTTACATACAGGCAACAGGACTGTTTCATTTCTTGAGAAGAAACTTCTCCTCACACTATTTATTAAATACATAGTTTTTTTATCTGCCACATGTTTACAATGGGCCTCACATTTTAAATAATTCCTAATATGTATTTCCAAATCCTTTTCACAATCTGATGTTTTCAAAATTGCCCCTTTGATGTTATAAATCCTGTCCTACATTCTTCTTCCCCATATGCAGAAGACTACACTTCTGCAGATTTAATCTCATTCCATTTGTCTCAGACCAATTCACCACTGTTAAAATATCTTCACCAAACCTTAGTCTATCATCAAATGACTCGACCACGCCTCCGATCTTAACATCATCCGCAAATCTATTTTATTACCACTACTTATTTTTAAATCACCTCTATATAACAAAAAGGCAACAGGCCCAATACAGACCCCTGTGGCACCGCACTTTCCACCTTAAACTCATGTGAAATGTATCAGTGAATTTTAACTGTCTGTTTTCTATCTGTCAGCCAATATGCAATCCATCTAATAATGGTGTTATTGAAACCTAACCTTACCATCTTCTGGATTAAATTTCCATGGGGGACAGAATCAAAAGCTTGACTGAAATCAAGCAACACCACATCCATAGTCTTTCCCTAATCTATACTTCCCCTGATATAATTATAGAAACTTATTAAGTTGGTGTTACACGACCTATTCTCTACAAATCCGTGTTGCAAGTCATCATTCATATTTTCTCTCATCCATCTTTTGATTTTGTCCACTATCAAACTTTCAATAATTTTCCCCACAATCGATGTCAAACTGACAGGTCAATATTGTGCAAGGTCAGCCCTACTTCTCCTTTTAAAAACAGGAACCACTATTACACTTCTCCAGTCCTTTGGCACATATCCCTTTCTCAATGACCTGTTACCTATGTCTGCAATTATTGCAGCTAACTCCTTTTTCAGTTCTTTGAGGAGTCTAGGATGTAAGTTATCAGGTCTAGGGGACTTGTTAATCTTTAAGTATTCATTTTCTCTAGTAGTCTGGAACTAGTAATGAAATCCAAAGATTCTGATCTTGTAATTTCCAATGTATCTTCTAATTTCCTACCATCTGCATTTCCAAAAACTGAACTAAAAAAATCATTAAATTCACTTGCCCCTCCATAGGTTTGGAATATACTGTACCATTAATGTTCAAGGGACCAATAGTTTTTATATAGTTTTTCTTACCATTTATATGGGGGGAAAAGTTTTTTATCCCCAATTTTGTTTGCAAGTCTAAATTTTGTTCTTTGTTTTGCTTTTCTTATTTCTTTTTTCATTACCTGTAATGCGTTCTTATAAATCACCCTATGTCTCTCTGATGGATTTTTTCTTGATTTTTTTTTTATACAGTTTTTCTTTTTACCTAATGTTATAATTTTATTGGTTAACCATATTGGTTTTTTACCTCTGCTATTATACTTTTCCTTTATTGGTATATAGTTTTGACTTAATCCTTCTACAATACTGGTAAAGGTATTCCAACATTCCTCTGTTGTTAACTCTAGTGTCAACTTATTCCAATCCATTACTATTAGTTCATGTTTAGTTGCCTCATAATCTGCTTTATCATATAATCTACATACTGTCTTACCCTTTGTTACCTCCCTTCCTTTTTGTATATTAAACTGTATGACATCATGATCACTAGTACCTAAAGATGGGAAGAGCCTAACTTCAGTAATCACATCATGAATGTTTGTTAATATTACATCTAGAATGTTGTTCCCCCTTGTCGGTGTTACTATACACTGGCTTATACCTGCTGAATACAATTCTTGTTGAATCCTATTAGCCATTGTATTATTAATACGATGTAATCCATTTCAGTCAATATTTGGCACATTTAAGTCCCCAATCAGAATAATATTACTGCTTTCTGTTATAGTTGTGATGTACTTAATATATGCCTCAGTTTCCTCCATCTGGGTATATCTGGTGGTCTATAAAAGACTCCCATTTTAATTTTTTTGTCATAAAACCCCATACAATCCACCCAGAGCATCTGGATATTTTCATACTCTGCTGGAGTGTCCTCTTGTATATGTAACCCCTAGATGGCGCTATCCCAGGGGCTACTACCCCTGCCTGATTTGCCACTAACAGGTTGAGGGGCCTGGATCCAATGGCGGGTGCCTCCACCCAGAGGTCAGGGTTTGCAATAGTTAAACTAACTTGGTCACAGCCCTCTGGGACACTGCAACCCCTTTCTTCCCACTAGTGGCCTACACAATATATCAGAATTACCTTCACAGTATACACTTACCCCAGGACTGGTTCCGGCACTGGGACCTCCTGTGAAATGAGATACAGTGCAACAATCACAGTACAGTACTTTAACATAGACAAATACTTCAGGCAGTATAACTTTGCTGAAACAAGCAGCTCTGATTTATTTAGGGGATATAACAAGGACAGGGGAAATCAGGTTAATTAGCTTATCACTCTAATAATCTACCTATGGCTCTGTGCACAGGCCTATCCCTATCAGTTACTGTCCTGGGTACCCAAGCCCTAGTGGCTAGTCCAAACCGTGGCAGCTGGTAGGGCCCTTTCACAGAGAAAAGGAAAATTAAACAGTCAGCAGTACAGTAATTCCATTTGGATTTAATGTGGCAATTCAACAGGGAGCGACCCTGAATTAGTACTCACGACCTCCAAATAAGATAGGGTCCTTCAATGTCAGCAGGGCTACTCTTCAGCTCTAAGAGACTCCTCACACATTTATATGGTAAAGAAAGCACTATACCAGGCAGGCTGCATCTGTATCCCGATCGCAATTACTGCACAATACCGGGAGAACACACAGCAGATTCAGTTCCTGACAGACCGAGTGCAACTCGCATTCCTCCAGTCTTCTACAGGTGAGCCTGGTTTCTACTCTTCAGATATCCTTTGATTCTCTTCACAGGACGGATTCAGTCCTAACAAGCAGTTACACAAGCTGCAGACCGAACTCGGGCCTTACACACGCTTTTTGACTAAAACTGCACACTGAAAAAGCACAGGGCTCCTTCCTTCTTCACTGCCAAAGCTCAACTGAAACTCCAACCGACAAAACTGGCACTTCCTTTGAGTTCCTCCCAGTTCTTGACTGGATTGGCTGTCACTCACAATAGACTGCTGCTGTTGGTCCAAAAGGCACTGAAGTCTAAACTACATCTCCCAGAGTCACTGCCCATACAATCCTCTTGTGGCTGGCTCAGATTATGAGTCAAGTTCTGATTGGCCCAAGGCACCATTTTAGAGCTAGCTTACCCCACACTGATTGGTCCAGTTCAGCAGTTCAAAACCAGAATGGGGAACTAGGCAGACACTATTCTGACTGCAAAAGAAAGCAGGTTAGACAAACTGTAATTTCATTATCACTCTAAATGGTTTCTGGCAAACAGTTACATCTTTCAGATAGGTTCCTTTGCACTCTAGTGACTGCAAAATGGAGTGAATTGGCAGCAGCTTGAGTGGTACTCAATCAAAGAAACACACAGTCCCCCATACAAACTAATTATGTCTGCAAGCAGACAGCTCTTAAAGAGACAGTACCAGAGGTTCTAAAAACACTCACTGATAAATGGCTTAAAGGCCAAACACCATTCAGGCTTGGAGCATTCAAGCAAGCTCCTGGAAGTCTTTTGGGAACCCCCATTTGCAGGGGGGGTTACATATATATTTGATCCCATCCTTAATATATAATGCAATTCCTCCACCCTTCATATGATTTCTTTCCTTACTAACTAAACTAAAGCCAGATATATTTTTATTCCAATCACGTTCCTTATACCACCAGGTTTCTGTTATTCCTGTCATATCCAGATCATATTTATCAGATATTTTAGTTCCTCCATTTTTTCTTTTGTTAGGCTCCTAGCGTTAGAATACAACACCTCTGCACTATTAAATTCTCTTGATTTCTTATTTAGCATTCCGTGTTTTCATCTTTTCTTGAATTTTTGAGCACTATCGTCCCCCTTCCATTTAGTTTAAACACTTTTTAATTTCATTCTTTATTCTCATGCCAAATAATCTGTTTCCCCTAAAACTTAAATGAAACCCATCCCTCCCATACATCTCTGCTTTGTCCTGAAATGCTCCCCAATGCCGCAGAAAATGATAACCCTTTTCATGTGCCCACTTTCTCAGCCAGGCATGTGTCAGGCATATTTTCTTGTTCTTGTATATAGAAGCTCTTAGTTCAGGAAGGATTTCAGATATTATGATTTCACTATTTTTTTCCTTTAACTTGTCCATTAGTTTATTGTGGTCCTCCTTTATATCCAATAGTGTTTTGGTTCCCAAATCATTTATACCACTATGGATCACAGCCAAAGGATTATGTCCTGCATCCTTAAAAATATTATCTACCATATTTGTGATATCTTGTACTTGTGCTCCTGAAAAGCTAATCTCCTACAACTGTCACCTGTCTTATTTCCATATCCACATCCCCTTTATCAGAATCGGGGGTTACCTCTGACATATTCTCAGTCCTTTCTTCCTGGGGTATCTCCTGCTGTGGGAGTTCATTAAACCTATTTTGGAGTGTAATGGTGTCATTCCCGCCTCTCTCTTCCTACATATTACTGTCTCACTCCCCCACCCTCTTTATCACAACTATCACCCCTGGCTTTCAGAGGACTTCTTCCTTTTTATTGATGTAACTGTGTACCATTCCTCTTGACTGTCAGTGGCTGTACTTGTCTCATCCAATTTCCTTTTAGAGCTACTCTTTCCCTCTTTATCATATTCTCTACTAACTGGTTCTTTATTCAAACCTGATAGCACTCTCAGTTTCTCAGTCATCTCTGCCCGATTTTGTTCTAAGTATTCCAGTCTCCTACTTAAGTCCTGAACCATACCTAAAAGTTCTTTATTCTGCACACATTTTTTTTTTTATTCTATTTATACTTCTGGACCCCAGGCATCCTTCAGAAGTGTCCACTCAGACACAACCTAACCCCCCATCTCCCAGGATCCCCGAGCGACACCAGGCAGGCCCAACCCCGGTATCACCTCTGGGGCTGGTTCCGCCCTCGACTGGTGGTCAACCCTAAGTATGAGGTATCTACCTGGCGCCAACGGGTCGGCCATGAGAGAATTGGGGAGTCTAGCCATTGGGACGCGGGTGTTCCCCTCGGGCCACCGTCATCTCACCAGTGGTCTAGGAGGCCTTTTTCTTGTAGAGCTTCCCCTTGAGCACAGTCGTGCAATGATGTCAGCACACAGGCACTGCCCCATAGACATCCGCCGCGTTCGTCCCGATTCTTGTTCCCATGCAGGTAGTACCATCCATCTCCACCGGGGGTCACTACTGCACCGGGAAGACCCCTGGATCCTTCCCCAGGGAGAGGAATAGCTGTCCTATGGATGCTCGATCCATCTCCCTTCCCTGCTGACCCCCAGCATCTGGGCTCGCTCCCAAACCCGGGTCGCTGGCATCCAGAGCTTCAACCCTCAGCGCCAACGGGCCGGCTCTGCACACATTTCTTACACACAAACTTTTCATATTCAGTTCCCTCATCCGCTATTATAAACATGTTACAGTCTAAACATAACACACACAAATCTCCATTCTGGGTTAATATAGATTTTGCCATTGTTCCCTGTTACCCCTGGAATGTCCTATATCCCTCGTAGACTGTCTTACTTACTCCTTATTTATCCACTTGTACACACGAACATGCAAAGACGTGCATGTCTCAAGGCAGGGTCATAAGTGACCGCCGCTGAGCTGCCTGCTTACATATCAGTACGTGACCCAGAAGTAGAAGGGTCTAAACTTTCACAAACTCCTTGAAGCAGTCCCCAAATGTGTCAAAACTCTACACTGCACACAGATATCTAGTGTTTCCAACGTCCTTCTACACCTCTTTTGCAAATATTTTGATGTGGGTTAGATGTGTATTTTCGCTCTCCCCCCTGCAAAGACTACACAGCCTCAGTATCTAAGTTTTACTTCCTGCGTTCCTGGTGCCAAACACTAGTGTTCTTCCCAATAGCAATAGGGGCACAATAAATATTATGAAAAACTGTTTTAAAACAGCTTGCGGTACAATTCACTGTGGAGACACCCTGTCACACCGCTTTTGGCAGTCATACAGGGATATCAACACATTCAAGTTCTTACGTAACCGTACTATCTTACTTCGAGAGGGCTCTTGCAGTAGGTACTCACATACAGGACTGAGTCCCAAGCAGTGACCTGAGACAAGTCTGAGACATGGGAGGTAGGAACAAATTTGCTGGAATGAACAGGGTACTCATGATAACAGTCCCTGTCGAACAGCAAGGCCAAAGCCCGTTCTGTGCCTTGAAGCAATGTCCAAACTGTAATGTTTGGTAAAGGGATGGACAGAACTCAAAGTTGTAGGCGCGCAAATGTCTGCAGCTGAAACATTCCTGAAACAAGCAGTAGAAGCAGCCATGCCTCTGGTTGAATGTCCTTTGATCTGCCCTGGAAGGAGTTTGTTGTACTTCTTGTAACAGAAGGTAATACAGTATGCCAACCATTTGGACAAACACTGTTTTGAAACAGCGGCGCCCTCTCTTTTGGGCACAAAGGAAACAAATAATTGGTCAGTTGTACAGACAGGCTTCATCCTGTTCGTGTAATACCGAAGAATTCTGTGTACATCCAGATTGTGCAGAAGTGCTTCACCCCAGCTGGAGTGCCCTGGGTAGTACACTCGCAAGTCAAGTGACTGATTCAAGGTTGATTATGATATCACCTTAGGTAAGAACTTTGGATTGGTTCATACAGCCACTTGGTCTCTGTGAAAAATCAAGTAAGGTACCTTATACATTAGGGTCTGCAGCTCAGAGATCCTTTGAGCTGAAGTGATGGCCACTAGAAGAAAAAATTACTCACCTTAGTAATGTTGTTTCTTCTAATGGAGTCTTGCTATATTACAGACATTAGCAGTTTGATCCAGCTCTAGAACTGCCCCGGAATGAAATGGTTAAAACCATTCCAAAATAGAATTTTGGCACGAGAGCAGCTCTATCTGTGTCATTTCAAACTTGAACTGTCAGATCTTTACGAGCCAAACTCACTAAGGTCTGTGTGGAAGCTGTAACCTACACTAGCCAAATGGCTACCTAAATAATAACAACCATTGATGGTCCCAACACCCAAGACTCAAGTCGGGGACCAGAAATACTAACACCATTCTAATAATATGAAAATGGAACATAAGTATAATAAAACACACACAAGCGTACATACACACCCCAAAGTCCCAAAGAGGACAAAATGCTAACAGGACATAAGTAGTGCCCACACTAAGTTGCCCGCACCCCACCAAGTAGAGGTTCTGAGAGGGGCAGGTTGGGGGGGAGGTCTATAATATAGCAAGACTCCATTAGAAGAAACAACATTACTAAGGTGAGTAATTTTTTCTTCAAACAACATGAAGTCTTGCTATATTACAGACATTAGCAGAATACACAGCAGTACCTCCATGGAGGAGGGGCAGAACCTACTTAGGGAATAAGCTCTGAAGAACAGCTGTGCCAAACCGAACATCTCTCCTGGCCTGGACATCCAGGGAGTAATGCTTGGTAAAAGTGTGTACCGTTTTCCAAGTAGCAGCCTGGCAAATCTCTAATAAGGGGATATCTCTGGCAGCAGCTAGAGATGCAGCTGTACCCTGGTAGAATGAGCCCTCAAGCGGGGGCTCTGCCACTTTCTGATAACAAATTGGATACAAGAGACAATCCACCTGGCTATTGATCTCTTAGTGGCAGGTTTGCCTTTCCCAACTTCACCATAGGTAAGGAAAAGTTGGAGGATTCGAACCTGTGACCTTTAGTCACGCTCTATATAATAACTAAGAGCTCTCTTAACATCCAGGCTGTGCAACCTCCTCTCACCCGAAGAGGAGTGATCAGTGAAAAATACTGGAAGGAGATAGATTGATTAAGATGGAAATCTGAAACCACCTTAGGCAAAACTTCCTATTAGTCCTAAGGACTACCTTATCCCTGTGGAAAGAGAATAAGTCAGTCTCCACTGACAAGGCTTGCAATTCACTTATGCGTCTGGCAGAAGTGACAGCCACTAGAAAAACAGTTTTCAAGTTAGGTACTTAAGCTCTGCAGAAGACAGAGGTTCAAAGGGGTTGCATTAACTGGGCAATGCAAACATTAAGGTCCCAAGCAGGGCCGGTTCCCGAAGGAGGATTAGTATGGATAATCCTTAAAAACTTGGAAAACACAGGATGAGAGAGGAAGAGGGATGACTTTCCTGCTGACACAAAAGCAGACACAGCTGTAAAATGAACTCTCAGGGTAGCTGGTCTGAGACCCAAGGAATTAAGATGTACCATGTAATCTAACAAAATGGGCAATTCAACAGATTCTGGGAAATATTTCCAGCACCAAATGGAAAACCTTTTCCATTTAGAACTATAAGTAACCCTAGTGGAAGGCTTTCTGGAAGCCTTTAGGATCTCAAGAACACCCTGAGAGGTGTAAATCAGCAAACTCTAACTCCTCAAGAGCCAGGCCTTGAGGTTGAGGGATTGAGGTCCGGATACCAACCCTTCCCTGGGCACAAGTCAACAGATTGTGATTCCTGGGAGGCACAGGGGAAGATGGACTGTCAGAGACAGAAGGAGTGGGTACCAGGGCTGCCTGGCCCAATCCAGGGCAATCAGAATCACCCTGCAAGGCTGAGATCTGATTTTGACTAGTACTTTGAATAGGAGAGGAAAGGGGGGGAAAGCATAGAGGAACTTCCTCCCAATCCAGAAGAAGGGCATCCAGGGGAACTGAGCCCAGCACTGGAGGCCTGCAACAGAACAGAGGAAGTTTGTGATTGTCTGGGGCTGCAAAAGATCTATCTGAGGATGCCCCACCTGGCAAAAACTATCCCCAGCACTTGAGGATCCAGGGACCATTTGTGATGGCCCTGAGAATCCTGCTGAGGGCATCCGCTAGGACATTGTCCTTCCTGGAAGATGAACTGCTATAAGGAAGTGTTCAGGGAATAGGCCAGAGACCACAACTTCATTGCCTCGGTGCACAAGGCGAAGACCAGTGCCCCCTGTTTGTTGATGTACCACATTGTTGTGGTGTTGTCTGTTCTGACTTGTATCACCTTGTCGTGGACAGATGCAGAAAAAGCTTGAAGAGCTAAAAGACAGCTCTGAGTTCCAGCAAATTGATGTGGAGCAGAGATTCCTGGGGACCAAACTCCTGAGTGGAAAGGTCGCCCATGTGGGCTCCCAACCCAGAAGGGAAGCATCTGTAGTGAGAGTCAAGTCGTGAGAAGGGAAATGAGGGGACCCCGGCTCTTAAGTGCTCTGATCCTGCCACCACTGGAGAGCTAGGATCAAGGTTAGAGCACTGGGACCAACTTGGAAGGGGTCTCTTCTCTGAGACCAAAGGTTCTCAAGTGAAACTGAATGTCTCTCATCTGAAATCTGGCTCCCTGCACAACAGCTGTGGATGCAGCCATGTGCCCCAGGAGCTGCAGAAAGTGTCTTGCTGGTCGAGAGACCTGCAGAGTGAAGGAAGAGGCCAGAGCCACTAAATTCCTTACCCTTTCTGGGGAAGAAGGCTCTGGCTAGCTTTGTGTCCAATTCTGCCCCTATAAAGGTGAGTACCTGGACTGGTTCCAGAACCCGACTTTAGTAGGTTTAGCAGAAAACCCAGGGAGGTGAGAAGCTGCTGGGTGACCTGCAGGTGAGATTTTACCTGTTCTGGGAGTGACAATGAGCCAGTCGTCTAGATAGGGAAAAACAGCAATCCTCTGCCTCCTTAAGTAGGCCACTGCCACTGCTAGACACTTTGTGAATACCCTTGGAGCAGAGAGTAAGGCCGAGGGCATTGCTCTGAACTGGTAATGACCTGAGGGCAGTTCGAATCTGAGTACTTCGATGGGATCTTCTGATTAGGACATGGAAATAGGCATCCTTGAGGTCCAGGGAGGCTAGCCAGTCCCCTGGCCTTAGGGAAGGTAAAATCATTGCCAGAGTTACCATTTTGAACTTTGGTTTCAAAAGATGCTTGTTCAGATATCTGAGATCTAAAATGGGCCGCCATTCTCCTGTCTTTTTTGGGGTAAGGAAGTATCTGGAATACAGACCCCTGCCCTGATGCAGGGAGGAACCTTTCTACTGCTCTGAGAGCTAACAGGAATGAGACCTCTGTTTCCAGGCGAGGTCTCTGAAGCACTTCAGGTAGAAAAGTCTGCTTCTCAACCGGAAACTTTCTGAAGCTGAGGGACCAGACCCTGACTACTACTTCCAGAACCCACTTGTCTGAGGTTAAAGAAGCCCAATTCTGACTGAAGTAAGCCAGCCTGCCCCCCACTGGTACAGGAGAATCGGCCCTGGGCACCCATCAGGGTGCCTATTTATGAGAGGTTTAGGCTGGGGGGGGAGAAGGTCTGCCCACCCCTCGTCTGCCTGCCCTGAAAAGCCCCTCTGAGCATAGGCAGAGGAGGCCTGAGTCTGGCAGAAAGGCCTGTGAAAAGGCCTACCCCTACCCCTGGGGGCATGCCTTTGAGGAGTGGCTTGCCGCTCCTTAGCCTGGGCACTCTTGTAAGTAGTCCTATATTCATCCATCTTCTTCATGTAATTCTCTGTCTGCTCTCCAAACAGAGAATTTCCCACCACAGGAAAATCCATAGCCTTAGTCTGGGTATCCTGTGACAAACTAGTACACCTGAGCCAGGCCAACCTACGAAAAGCTACAGATGTGGCCATGACCCTAGAGGAAACATCATTAACATCCACAGCAGCATGAAACTGAACCTTAGAGGCTTCAATGCCATCAGCAGCCACCTGTTCTAGTTCACTAGCCAGCTGGCCATGGGCCTGCTTGGCCAATTGCATAACAGTATCCCATCTAGATTTCTGATACCTAGCTACATAAGCCATATAATTTGCTTGCCTGAGTCCCAGAGAGGCTGCCATATACTGTTTTTTGCCATGGCATCAATCTTCCTGGAATCCTTGTCAGGAGGATGTGAAGCCAAGGAATATTAGCTTTATCACAGGCAGCAGCCTGAACTACCTAACATGACTGCATTGCTGAGAAAGGAATTCTGTATCAGGGCCTGACAATGTATACCTTCTGTCCATCTTTTTATCTACAGGAGGCACAGAATTAGAGCTTTTAAAATTTTAATTGTTTGTTTCTAAAAGACTTATGTAAAGGAATAGACAATCTCCTAGACTCTGGAATATCCATCATTTCTACAATCAGGCTCCTCTTGCTCATCCACAGCCTCTTCTAAAGGAAGCTGGAGGGTTTCAGCAACTTTTTATAAAACATAAAATGAGATGGGGACTCAGACAGCATAGGGAGATTCTAAAGGTCTGTCTGGGAGATGTCGGTTCAATGGTCACACCCAGACCTTCCCAGCCACATTCATACTGTTCATAATCCTCCTCCCTCCTCTGGTTCTATAAAATTCCTCAATATCATAATCCTGAACCACTGGGACGGACGACCCGACCTTTTACCAGATAGTGGTGGTTCGGACGGACCCTGAGACAGTGACTGGGACAATTTGTATGGCTTTGCTATCTCTGCAGCAGTTGGAGAAGGAATTTGGACTCCAGACCTGCTGATTTTCTTGTTTTCTTTACTGGAATTGGTTCCTCGGAACCAGCTTTTCTTTGCCCGAGAGTATGGCCCTGGTCAGAGGGCACTCCCTCTGGTTCGGTTGGCACCGAACGGGCTGGCCATCGGGTCAGCGGACTTTTAGCCTCTCGCTCCCTGAGCCTGCCCAATCTTTTTCCAGGGTGGCTGCAGGAAAATTCTACATACCTGGCAGTCTGACTGGAGGTGGTCAAACCCCAGACAATAAACACATGTGGTGTGTGGGTCAGCCTTGGCAAAGACTTCCCACAAACATCACAGTGTTGAAACCCAGTGGGCCGGTTTTTCTTTGGGTTTCTCAGACATAATGCCAGCCTAACCAAAAACTTGCCCTTTAACGGCAGTGCCAGGCAAGACACCCTTATCGGTTCCTAACCGTGTCACGGGTATTGGAAAAAAACGTAATAAATCCGTCTTTTTTAGAACCGATAAGAACCGGGAACCGCACTCTAAAATAGTAACTTTTAGTTTTAAATGAGTTTTAAACCCACTGATCGGTTCAAAACCGAACCGATAACTTACAAGTTCCACACAGACAAAACCTTCATTTACTTACGGTTACCACAGATAGAGCTTGAACCAAACGGTTTTGCGGTTAAAATAAAACTATTCTCGGTTAAATCCAACCGAGAAAACACTTTTTAAACCGAGAAATGAACCGAGCAGAAGGAGAAATCTCCGGAGCGACTGTTCACTGAGGCGGAGTAAAGAATCTGACAGTTCAAGTTTGAAATGACACAGATAGAGCTGCTCTCGTGCCAAAATTCTATTTTGGAATGGTTTTAACCATTTCACTCCGGGGCAGTTCTAGAGCTGGATCAAACTGCTAATGTCTATAATATAGCAAGACTTCATGTTGTTTGAAAGAATGTTTTCCAGGAAAGGTAGCGCATGTCAGAACTCACTGCTGGCTCAAAAGGAGGCAGAGTGAGTTTCTCTAGTATGAAATTCAAGTCCCAGGGTGGAGCAGGGCTCTGTACTGGTGGTTTTAAATGGAGAATCCCCTTTAAGAAGGTTCTGGATACCTCCAGCTGGGCCAGAGTCTTGCTTCCCACAGGAATGTGGTAGGCAGAAATGGCAGATAAGTGGATTTTCAAAGTCAAGTACCTGAGACCTAGATCGTAAAGATGTAGCATGTAATCCAAGACCTGTGTGACTGAACAGGAGAAAGGTTCTATCCTCTTTGAGTCTGCTCATATGGAAAACCTTTTCCATTTCATGGCATAAGTGGCTCTAGTTGAAGGCTTTCTGGCCTCCACCAGAATTTGTGCTACCCTTGGGGGAAACCCGGAAACGCGCAGCAGCTATGTCAGTAGGTGCCATGCATGTAGATGAAGGGACTTGAGACCTGGATGTACAAGGGTTCCCTGTTCCTGTGTCAAGAGATCTTGAGAGACTGGCAGTGGAAATGGAGGTTCCACTGACAATTGTTGCAGTAGAGAGAACCATATTTGTCTCGGCCAGAAGGGAGCAGTAAGAATCATTCATGCTGCTCCTGCCTAGAATTTCATTAGCACTCTCTGAATCAACAGAAGTGGAGGGAAGGCATACATGAACCTCCAGCGTAAAGACAGCGCGTCTCACCAGAAAACACCACACCCTGGAGCGAGGGAGCAGAAGGTTGGTAGTTTTGCATTGAGTGGGGAGGCAAACAAGTCTATTTGCAACCTTCCCCACCTTCCGAAGGTGTCGTCTAACACCGACTGTCTGAGCTCCCATTCATGTGCCCTGGCTTGTGTGCGGCTGAGTGCATCTGCCAGGATGTTCTGGACGCCTGGCACGTGGACTGCCATCAAATGAAGGTTGTGGTTGGCTGCCCAGTACCACACTCTCATCGCTTCCCGACAAAGGGGATCAGAGTAGGTTCCACCCTGTTTGTTCGTGTACCATACGACGCACATGCTGTCTGTCTGGATCATGAGATGATCTGGTTGGATGAGGTGTTGGAAAGCCTCAGGGAGTTCAACACTGTCCTCATCTCGAGTACACTGATATGAAGGGACAGTCTGTTGTGGGACCAAGGACCCTGTGTCCTATGGTTTCCCAGGTGCGCTCCCCATCTCAGGCCTGAGGCATCGGTCGTCAGGGTTTGGGAGGGATTGTCTGAGCGGAATGGGACACCCCTGGAGAGGTTGTCCTGGTTTTGACACCACAAAAGGTCCCAGGCTATCGGGTCTGAGACTAGGATTTTGTGGTTTAGATCGTCTGATGTCAGGTCCCACTGAGAGACTCTCATGTGTAGTCTGGCTAAGAGGACTGAAGAGATGGCCACAGCCACGAGCACGACCAACCGAAGGATTAACCTAGCTGGTGTCCTCTTCTGCGATGCTACCAGGCATGCCCATTGCTGTAATGTTGCCATCCTGTCCTGCAGTAGGAATGCCTTGCCCTGGACTGTGTCCACCACTGCTCTGATAAATTGGAGCTGTTGGGTAGTCAACAGTAGCAGTGTTCTTTCGCGAGGTCCGATGTGCGCAGGTCGATGGCGGGAAAGAACTGGAGGGCGGGCGTGGGGACCGCTCCCTATATAGTGCCACGATGACGTCAGTTACATGGTGTCAGGGTGGTCCCCCGGACATTGCTAGCTAGAAGTTTTCTGTGTGGTCCTAACGCCTGGCAGCTTAGTCCTATATGTGTGTACCTACTGCAAGAGCCCTCTTGAAGTAAGATCTACTGTTACGGTAAGTTCTTACATAACTGTACTATCTTACTTCAAGGAAGGCTGTTGCAGCAGGCCAACACCGGTAGGAATGAGTCCCAAGCAGTTCTGGTAATGAAAAGGAAACAGCACCAGGAGGAGGATAGACAGCAGGGAATGGCTAAGGAGAGAATGCCCTGCAGAATGGCGAGGCTGAAACTGGCCCTGTGCCTAGAAGCAATGTCCAGACTGTAATGCTTGGTGGTAAAGGTGTGGACACAAATGGAAATTACGTACTTACTGTAATTATTGATCTTCTTGGACAGTCTCCATCACTCATTCACACTAGTGGGATAGCACCGGAGGCACTAGGACCAAGTGGGAGCCAATATTTTCCAGAAGGCTCGGCGCCGAGACAGGACCACGCATGCGCGTCACCACGAGACTAGCTCGCGCCTATGTAGGCTATCTCGACATCGATCCTCCAACTGGCTCAGTACCTTTTTGACAGAGGAGGTGCAGCGTAACTAATGAAAATAACTTATCCTGAGTTTCTGGGCCTGAGAGGGTCCAGATGGCCCTTGCAAGAAGGGTCAAAGAACAATGTCTTCACAGCCTGAACCATAGGATCATGAAAACCAGGAAAGAGAATGACTGAACCCAGAGGATGGTGGGTGGGACTGTCCAAGAAGATCAATAATTATGGTAAGTACGGTAATTTCCATATCTTCCTGGACTAAGTCTTCATCACTCATTCATACTAGTGGGAGAGTACCGAGCTAAAACTAACAACCCTGAGAAGGGTGGAGGAGATAGGGTTCACTCAGAAAGGATGGCCAAGTACTGTCCTGCTAATAAAAAGAGCTGTCTTGGAAAGAGCATCTAGAATATAGTGCTTACAAGATAAGTGCTTGAGTTGTAACTCACCACTTTGCAGACGACTGCAATGGACACAAAAATGAAACTCCTTCAGGAAGCCGTAACCACTCTAGGAGAGTGGCGAAAGCCCGGCCTCACAATTTGGTATAGGACCAAAATTAATAGTGTCAAAGACATGTACTAATCTAATGTAAAGGACGGCAGGAGCTGAAAAAGCCAGAGGTAAAGTCTGCTGGTTCAGGGTAGACCGAAAAGCGCAGATGAAAAAGCCCACTACCAAGTATGGCTGACCTGCAAGCAACAAGTCCAGGAGCACTTGAACCCCTTACTTGGTGAGCAAGAAGATCCAGGTGGGGTTAGCCCATCAAGGAGAAAGGTTTCCACTTAGTCATTGAAACCTTCCTGATGGAAGCCCAAAGCATGACTTAGAAGCCTCTTTTGGTGGTCTAGTGGAACCAGATCCTACCCACTTTATATTCAAAAAAGGAATTATCCAGCCCCTGTGTGTACAACTGTAGTAGCAGCAGTCTCTGAACTCAGGGAAGAGAGGAAAAGTGTACAGGAGGACGTGTCCACTGTGGAAAAACATTCTGACAGAAGAAAATAGGGCTGGATTTTTAAGGCAAATAGAGGCAAATGTGCATCGAGGAGGGACGCAGCAGGATCAAGTTAAGGCTAACCCATTCGTTGAAAGTGACTGAATAGCGGCAGAAGTGACTCAATGCGGTGAGGCACTACTCACTCCAACCTCCCTGAAGGGAGTAGGAAAGGATTCTAGTTTGTTTGCTGAAAAACAAACATCGCAGCTCTGACACGCACTCGGAGAGGATAGCTTCGTGAGCGACTGACACGGAACCAGTGTGTAGGAACCAAAGGTGTGAATATTTGAGAAGCCACCTCAGAAAAAAGACCTACTTGACCTTTGTCAAGAAAGGAGTATGTCGTCTGTTAAGTTGAAGCAAGCAAGAAAGTAGGAACCTGAGTTCCGACTCGCTGGAGAGTTGCTTCTGTTGCTGCGAGGTTCTGCTCAAAAGAAGAAAGCCTGATTAAAAAAAAGGGGGGGGATTAACAGACTGGGCAGTTGCCTAGGTCTAGGAAATGTCTCTGAATAAGAGAAATCTCTCTTGGAGAAAGCGATGACCCATACCACCGCTAGATCGGACTCCCACTAGGGGTAGAAGAAGTCAGGTCCCCCTTGCATGGTTCACCCGCTACCTCTCTGCCAGAACTCAGTGTGTAAAATCAATAGCACCCTATCTGACACATGACCTGTCCACTCTGGGGTTCCTCAGGGCTCCATTTTAGGCCCACTCCTCTTCAGTCTCTACCTCAACTCCCTCCCCTTGGCCTGCCCAAGTAAGATCCTCCTCTATGCGGATGACGCTGTGCTCTTCGCCGCTGACCCCAACCCCAACACACTCCAGGCCACCCTCCAACAAGCTTTTGATAGAGCTGAGCATTGGTTCACATCACGAAGGCTAGTCCTGAACCTAAAAAAGACAAAAGTTATGCTCTTCTCGCATCGCCAAAGCAAAGCCAGTGGTGCCCCTCTCGTGATCCTGCCGAGCACACTAAACCCCATTGAGCAGGTTTCCTCCTACAAGTATCTGGGCATTACCTTTGATTCGGCACTCTCCTTCCATCCCCATATCAAAGCCCTTTCTGCTGCCACCAATGTCAGGATTGGACTGTTATACCACCATAGGGACTGCCTACCACAACAGGCCCTTAGATTGGCAATCACCTCCTCTGTCCTGTCACTAATCATGTGGTGGTCACTAGACTCCAGCTGCCCTTCAAGCTGTATTTCTTCGACTCTGTTCCCATTGGTCCATACTAGGTCCAGAATCGACTTGTCCCTGGTTGGTTCATGCACCAGCTGCCTGATTCCAACCCCCTGCAGGGATTCTAGGATGGCTGTGCTCCTGGCTGAAACAGCCACCTGGGTGGTCCAATCCATGTCTGGCATAATGAAATCCCCCAGTAGCAGGAAATGTCACTATTTGTGATTTTATTCACCAATCCCCTTTAGCTAATGTCACAATTCTTTGACAGAAACTTTCCATGCTGTTTTAAATTCAAACACAGCACCCTGCCCAAAGAAGAAAAAGAAGCGAATACTTTGGCAGTTTTATTGAACTGCTGGCTGGAGCTGCAGTCTAGGACGCATCAAATATCTGTGAAAAGAACATAAAAAGGAAGTGCTCCCAGCCACCTCCTGTGGATCCGCTGCAAAAAATAGCAAGGTAGCATATGAAACAGAAATAAGTAGTGATCAAACAGCAGACTCCATGGCAGTGAAATAATTTTTTATAAAACAACTGACATACTGCTCCCCGGCACCGGCGTAAAGCCCTCTTCATCCGAAGGCGGTAGGGGGGAGGTTACACGCTCTAAATGCATTTTAAATAGTTAATACACCATGACGGATTCAAATTTACAAAAGATACACCAATGAGAAGTCACTACCTGTTTCATTCATAAAAATCACTGGTGCTATAAGTGTAAACAAATGGGTTAAAAGACCCAGAATTATTGAAATACCATTATATACAACTGTATATGTATCTTATTCTCTTGAATTACTGCAATAAATGTTTACAACATTATTATTGAAGCTGAATGATATAATATTTAATATTTTATCACTATTCAAAAGATTCCAGCTTGTACACTAACGTTCATGACAAGGATTGGATCACAGAAAAACATTATAATCAAAGTACCAATTATAATTTTGTCAAAAAGATCTGCCAATATGGGCAATCAAATTATTAATTTGCTTCCTTAAATTCAATACATACCACCTTCCATTCCTTTGCTTGGAAAAAAAAAAGTGCCAATCAAGTGTCACAAACCTACTTCTCTATTCCTAAATGGAATGAAAAATCACAGTAAAAAAGCCCATAAAATCGAAAAAACTTTAAGTGCAAAGTGAGACATAACCATAAAAACAAAAAAGAGAATGCATGTTACACATTAATTCTAACCTTATCCACATGACAGTGCATATTATGTCATTCTGCTTTTATAATAATGATAATGTTGTAAACATTTATAGCAGTAATTCAAGAGAATAAGATACACATACAGTTGTATATAACGGTATTTCAATAATTCTGAGTCCCCAAGGGTGGAGGAAGACACCGAATAATCAGAGCCATCCTCATCTGGTTCCCTCTCGGCCGCCAGGCACCTGCCTTGATGAGAGCTGGCACCGATGTCGGGTATGTATCTGGTGGACCCTGGCGTATGGGGGGCAATGATACAATGGTACCCGACCTACCCCTGTCCTGGGGCGGAAGGTCCCCTGCAGTTTGCCTGGGGGATGCCAGAGGCGGGCCCTGAGGAGCAGGGGTCGGCTTCTGCATGAAGGACCACCATGCAGAAAACAGGACGCTGTAGTCCACCGGGGTAGGATAATTAAATACTGGCAGATAAGGATAGGCCGGCGCCGGGTAAAGAAAAGGTGGCGCTGGGGCTGGTAGGTCCACCATAGAATACCCTGTGGGGGGCCAACAGGTGCCAGCTGTGGGACTGACGTTGGGCTCGCAGGCTGCGGCAAGGGCAAAACTGGTGCCGGGCCTGCAGACTGAGGGAGAGGCAACACAGGCGCCGAGCCTGTAGACTGGGGCAGCGGCAGAGCTGGAGGCAACCCAGTGGATGTTGGTTGAGGATGCCTGGGAGGAGAATCTGCCAGTGCTGGGAGAGAAGAAATGGGCGCCTGGGGGGAAGGAGACCTCCCTTGCAGAGGCAATGCCAGACTGGAGGAGATGCCAGTAGTCTGCTGCGGGCGCTGCTGAGAAAGACTGGTGTCGGACAACGTAGAAAGTACTGACTTAAGCAGTGCCTTTGGGGGGGCGATGGTAGAGGATTCGACGCTGGTCACACACATGTCAGCCGGCCTCTTGACCGAGAACCTTTGGAAGTAACTGTCCTGAGTGTCAGCGGCTGAGGAGCAGGAGACAGAGTCCCCAGTCTCGAGGAGTCGCCACCTGTGACAGAGATAAAAGTGGGCAGTGAGGCCTCCAGCAGCCCTGCGGGAGTAAGGGCAGGTGGGGCCATAGGGGTCGACCCTCCATGGGAGGATGACCCTCGATGTGGTCGAAGGCTTATGTGGAGACCGTGAGCGGGAAGCAGACCGGTCCCGGTGCATGTGCTTCCTGCCACATTTCTGCCAGGACTGAGACGAGGAGAAAATCCTGGAAGACCGGACTGGTGTAGCTGAAGACCTCCTGGCCTGCAGCTCCTTTTCCATTATGACGAGCTTCTGCTTGATTAGATGGCTCTCCAGGATTTTGAAAGTTTCCGTGTGGTCCTGGCGCCTAAGTCCTACAGGTATTAGTCTGCTGCAAGAGCCTCCCTTGAAGTAAGATCTAAAAGTTTCTCAAATGCTGGGCAGAAGAATTTTAACAGGTAAAAAACAAATACTACAAAAAAAATTATATATGGCCAGGGTACTTAAGGAGCTAAAGGAGGAACTAGCAGAGCCATTAGCAGAATTGTTTAGTGAGTCTCTGAGCACAGGAGAGGTCCCAGAAGACTGGAGAAGGGCTCATGTGATCCCGCTCCACAAGAGTGGTAGCAGGGAGGAGGCGGGGAACTACAGACCGGTCAGTCTTACCTCAGTAGTGGGCAAGATTATGGAGGCACTCCTTAAGGAAAGGATAGTGCAACACCTGGAATCCATAGGGGCACAGGATCCAAGACAGCATGGGTTTACAAAAGGAAGGTCCTGTCAAACTAATCTCATAGATTTCTTTGACTGGGTAACCAGAGTGGTGGACCAAGGGGGAGCAGTTGATGTCACCTACCTTGACTTCAGCAAAGCTTTTGACACTGTTCCACATAGAAGATTGATAAATTAGCTGGGTAGGCTCGGGGTGGGTCAGAAGTTGGTCAACTGGGTGGCAAACTGGTTGACTAGCAGAAAACAGAGAGTGGTGGTAAATGGTATACAGTCAGAAGAGATGCAAGTCACAAGTGGGGTACCTCAGGGATCAGTCCTGGGGCCAGTCCTCTTCAACATCTTCATTAGTGACCTTGCAGATGGACTAGAGGGTAAGGCTTGTCTGTTTGCAGATGACACCAAGATCTGCAACAGAGTAGATGATCCAGATGGGGTGGGCAGAATGAGAAGAGATCTGGATAAACTAGCAGAATGGTCAGAAGAGTGGCAACTGGGATTTAATGCAAAGAAGTGCAAATCATGCACATGGAAGAGAAAACCCTGAAGCCACCTACAGGCTGGGAGGAGTTGCTAGCAGTCACAAAGGAAGAAAGAGACTTGGGCATCATCATCACTGATGACCTAAAATCATCCAAGCAGACCTCTAAAGCAGTAGGTAAGGCTAGGGGTGTTAGGGTGTATTAGTAGGGGTATCACATGTCGTAAGAGGGAGGTAATAATCCTCTGTACAAGACACTGGTTAGGCCCATCTGGAGTACTAGTGCAGTATTGGAGACCACACCTTCACAAGGACATTAACAAATTGAGGCAGTCCAGAGAAGGGCAACCAAAATGGTGCAGGGACTGCATCAGAAGACATATGAGGACAGATTAGCGGAGCTCAATATGTATACCCTTGAGCAAAGGAGGAGAGAGGTGATATGATCGAGGCATTCAAACACCTTAAGGGCATAAACAAGGTGAAAGAGTCTAACATGTTTAAATATAAGAAAAATAGCAGGACAAGAGGACACAGCAAGAGATTAGAGGGCCGATTAAGGGGATGTGAGGAAATTCTTTTTCACAGAAAGGGTGGTGGATGCATGGAATGGCTTACCACAAGAAGTGGTGGCTATGAATACAGTGCAGGGCTTCAAACAGGCATGGGATAGGCATAAGGGAGCAATACAAATGACTATGAATAGATAGGCCACTGACAGAGCAAAGGCCGATGGCACATTTATAAGGTAGAAAAAGAAATGGGCAGACTGGATGGGCCTTGCGGTCCTTATCTGCCGTCAACTTCTATGTTTCTATGGCCAACCATGCTGAACTCAGTGAGTGTTTCCATCTTGGGGGGCTGAGATGGCATCAGGGGCTCATGTCATCTCAACCTCTCGATGGAAACCCAGCCACAGTGATTCCTTTAGAGCTGTGAAACTGATACAGACTTCCCAACAGCAGTGGTTAGACCCTCACTGTGGTACTGCAGGAAAACCGTGCTGTTTATCAAATGTTTGAACAATGCCCCACACTGTGGTACAGCAGCTTGCTAGTAATGACACCAGCTGAGAATGGCACTACCCGGCTCAGTAGTGTGAGCATCAATCTGACCAGCCAAAGGAGGCTCTGGGTAAACCCCACCAACAGCCTTAATGTACAACATTTTGACACTGGCTGAACAAGTGCGTATGGACAAAATCCCAGCATATGACTTATTTTTTGGACAAGCACATGGCCCTTTAGGTAAACACTCATCCAGAAATCAATAATGCTAGTCTAGAAATCAATAATGCTCTCATACAGAGGTCAATAATGCTGTTATCCAGAGGTCTATAATGCTCTGATCTTGAAGGGAATAATGCTCTGATTTATAAATCAATAATTCTGTGATACAGAGGTCAATAATCCTCTGGTCCAGAGGTCAACAATGCTCTGATCTAGCTTAATGATGCTGTGATCTATAAGTCAATAATTCTCTGATCCAGAGGTCAATAATGCTGTGATCCATAATATTACCCTGCTCCAGGCAAGCAATAATACCTGACAGAGTGGGCGGTATTGGGCTGTACCGGACCGGCCATATGCCTAATGAGGACTGGCACTGCAGGAGGAAAGTTTTATAGCTCCTGGAAGGTCGGGTATAGCCCATACTGCACACCCTGTAGGGTATAACTGTGCTTAGAAAATGGGATTAGGGTTGTAGTTTAGAAAAAATAGTTTCAAAAATTTAAAAAATACTGTAAATATTTTTTCTAATGAATAAATTCATTTTATGTAAAGTAGTCCCTTTAATGCTGTTATGATCACCAGATGGTGCTGCTGTGTTTCTGACCCAGCAGCAGTGTCTACCTTCACCTCTCTCACACCCCCTTTCACAGTACTAAATTCCTTTCCTCCCCCCCTCACAGTACTAAACTCCTTTCTTCTCCCCTTTCACAGTACTAAACTCCTTTCTTCTCCCCTTTCACAGTACTAAACTCCTTTCCTCCCCCTTCACAGTACTAAACTCCTTTCTTCTCCCTTTCACAGTACTAAACTCCTTTCCTCCCCTTTCACAGTACTAAACTCCTTTCCTCCCCTTCACAGTACTAAACTCTTCTTCCCTTTCACAGTACTAAACTCCTTTCCTCCCCCCCTTCACAGTACTAAACTCCCTTTCACGGTAATGAACTCCTTTCCCCACCTCACAGTACTAAACTCCTTTCTTCTCCCCTTTCACAGTACTAAACTCCTTTCTTCTCCCCTTTCACAGTACTAAACTCCTTTCCTCCCCCCTTTCACAGTACTAAACTCCTTTCCTCTCCCCTTTCACGGTAATGAACTCCTTTCCTCCCCCCTTTCACAGTACTAAACTCCTTTCATCTCCCCTTTCACGGTACTAAACTCATTTCCTCCTCCCTTTCACAGTACTAAACTCCTTTCCTTTTTTATTTTTAAATGTGAGGAACAGATGCTGACAGCGTAACTCAGATGTATTGGGGAGGGGGTGATGAGCAGCGTGATTCCTTGATAACAGTCCGCTGCCCCTCCCTCACGCTGCAGTAATACAAGTCAGGGCTTTATGCTAATCCCTACTGAAGTCCTCAAGGGGATTTTTGAGGATTCTGAATCATAAAAAAAGCAGTGCTTCAGCACTGACGCTGTATATTGAAAGGTTTGCAGAAATATTCTTAGCAGAAAAAGTATCTGATAATATTGTACAAAGGCACTCCAGAAATTTCTGAACCCAAGATTTCCTGGTCTGATCCCCAACATTTGAAGCAGAAAGTCAAACTGACTCCCACTTTACTAGTGCTAATGCAAGCTCTGCAAGTGTTGCTATTTTTTTAAAATTTCCACTGCATCGTGATCGGGAGATGGTGGACTTTTCAGATTTGCCAATGAGAACTGTAATGTGGTTGGCAGCTGAACTGCGAGCAGCAGTTGAAGAAAGAATAGAGCTGATAGTTGCTATGGAGTGGCGATGTGACGCTGGCTGTGCTGACTGATAGGTTAAGTATCGCGCTGTGCTACAGGTACCAGCAATGATACAAAAAAAAAAAAAGTATTTTTTCCCTGTAGTGTGGTGCGAGGTGAAAGAAATTAACAAAAAACAGGGGCATGGCAGACGTTATGGCAGTAGTGTTGGCTTGCTTGGAGACACACAAAACAAAACTGCTCTGGGGGTGTATCTCTCGCTAAGTGAGAGAAAACAATGGCAACTATTTCAAACAGAAAATTCCAAGGGCACAGTGATATTCTTAGGTAATCAGGTAGCAGAGACTGGGACTGATTGGCTACTTGATGGCATCAGCTAATCACAGAGGATAATTCTGCCTGCCTATTTTCTATAGGTCAATAATGCTCTGATGTAGAAGTCAATAATTCTCTAATCCAGAGATCAATAATCCTTACATCCTGAGGGTAATAATGCTCTGATCTGGAGGTAAATAATGCTCTGATCTACGCCAAAAAAAGCTTTGATCCAGAGATCAATAATGCTCTGATACAGAGGTCAACAATGCTCTGAACTAGAAGTCAATAATGCTCTGAACTAGAAGTCAATAATGCTCTGATCTAGAAGTCAGTAGTGCTCTGATCCAAGTCAAAATGCTCTGATCCAGGGGTCAATAATGTTCTGATCCAGAAATCAATTATGCACTGATCCAGAAGTCAATAATGCTCTGAACTAGAAGATGATAATGTTCTGGTCCAACGGCCAAAATACTCTGATCCAGAGGTCAATAATGCTCTGATCCAGAAGTCAATAATGCTCTGATCTAGAGTCACTAATGCTCTGATCCAGAGGTCAAGAATGCTCTGATCCAGAGGTCAAGAATGCTTTTGTCAGGAATGAAGATCTGAAGCTTTAAGAGTGTTTGATTGGGCCAGATGAGCAACATCATGAAGGATTTTTAACAACCATCTAGCTCTTGTCCATTAACCACATTTGACTGGGCCAGATGAGCCACATAAAATATTTTTAACAACAATCTAGCTGTTCTCCAATAACCATAGGCCAACAAAAAATAATGGCACTCTAACTCTATGCCTGTCAATGCTAATTAATTACATTACAAGGGCTGGGTACACATAGTTGGCTACTGTGCCAGTGGCTCAGCAGGTAGCACACTCGCCTCTGAGGCCGGGAGATCAGTAGGCTGTGGGTTCTATCCCCATACCAAGCACTTGGGTTAATATCCCAATACTGACACCGTAGTGCAGCATGAGGGGGGTGCTGCACTCCTGAGGTGCCGTCTTTCGGATGAGACGTTAAACCGAGGTCCCATCTGCCTGTTCTGGTGGTAGTTCAGGTGGATGTTAAAGATCAGGAGAATTTCCCCGGTGCAATGGCCAAATTTCCTCCATTCACGAAAAATACCACCAACAGCTTCATCTGATTCAAGGTCAGTTGGCATTCATCTGTATCCCTCTGATCGGAAGTACCTGAAAATAGACAGTATTGTCTAGTGCACTTACCCGGTCAACAAAAACGAAATAAATAAAATAAATGTCTGAGGCCTGTTCATGTATAGTGAATTTCACTTTTTAGAGGTACCATGTGTCAGTGTCAGCACCACTGGCTCTACACCAGTGTTTTGAGCAGCTAAACATCAACTGAGATGAGAAAATGTAAAATCATGGGTTACTTCATACTACATCCTCTATGTAAAGAACAAGGAATATGCATTCTAGTAGCTACGAATGCAGAGCTGTGAACCTGAAAACCTATACCTGCAACACACCACTGCCACTTACTCACACAGCCTGACCTAACAGAGTTGGTATATGCGTACTGGCTCAAAGGGTGACTTTTTAATTTATGCTCTTATCCTTCTTCCTGAACGGCTGCCCCCTAATCCCCAAGCTATTCCTCATCCATTTTTCTCTGTACCTTATTATTTTTTTTTTTATATTCAAGTTTATTCAAAATATTCAGAACCCAAGTACAGCTGATATCACCAAAGATTATTGTTTAAGGACGGGAAAGGGAACGTACTAGTGAGGTCTAGTATATAACAGAGTAAGGGCTAGATAGGTGGTGAGGGAGGCATCAAAAGAGGCTAAAACATGGTCTGTAGTCCAGGTAATTAGTCTTGTCACCCAATATGGCAAGACTAGCCCAGGCAATGGATAGGGCCGAACCTAGCCCCCCACAAGCGTGCTTCCAGATGAGATCCAGGAAGTACCTGGTCTGTTTAGTGTTGGGTGCCTCCCAGCCAGCTTCCCACGCTATCCTTGGGTTCCAAATGGTTCTGAAGGATTCTTCATTAAGGTGCAGTTTAGCTGTTATGGCTTCTAGGTCTAGAATATTCCTAACTGTGTTCACCCATTCCTGCAGGAGTGGGGGTTCCCTCTTCAGCCAATGGGCTGTGATGCATTTCAGGGCAGCTGCAGAATGGATCAGTGCTAATTTTCTTTTAGCAGGAGGGAGATTCACCATAACAAGAAAGCCCAGTACTCAGTCTATGAAGTTAATAGGTATGTTTATGGACAAAATCTGTTGAACTGCTGAGCATACGCCAGACCAGAATTGGGTAAGTTCTGGACAGCTCCACAGAATATGCCAGTGTGTTCCCACGGCACCACATGCCCTCCAGCAATCATCTGTATTGGTTATGCCATAACGCTTGATAACTGTAGGGGGTCCGGAAGAAGCATACTAAAGTCCGCCAATAAAATTCTCTCCAAGTTGGAGAGGAGGTGACCCTCCAACCCGCTCTCAGCCTGCGAAGCCAGTCACCCCATAATATCTGGCCCGGAATCTCCTGCTCTCAAGCTAATTTTATTTTTTCTAGGGGCCTAGCTTCTGGTGGTCTTGAAAGATTATAAAGGTGGGAGATGCATCTGATTTTTCCTTTTGAAATGGACACATTTTAAATAAAATCTTCCCAGGGATTAACGGGGCATGTCATAAGATCTGTGTGGTCAGCCTCTTTGATGAAATGTCGCACCTGGAGATAGCTGTGGAAATCTACCTACCGAAGATTATATTTGATCTTTAGTTGCTGGAAGGGCATGCAGGCACCTTTCTCGATGAACTGTGCGAAGTGCAGTAAACCCTTGCATTCCCACATTGCATACCCTGGATCTAACCGAGGTGGAAGAAAGGAAGAGTGATGCCGGATGAGGGACAGCGGGTATAGGAGCTTCATGTAGGCCAGAGCTCATCTGACCCCTGCAGCATCCTCGAGAGTGTGCTGGGTCCAGAGATTATGGGTCAGAGCCAAGATGGCCTCCCTAGCTTCTGTCAGTGCCAGCAAAAACAGGGGGTACCCAGACAATCCCCCTCCTCCATGGGATACCATCCCGAAGCCTCATGTCTAGTGACCCATGTGCACACCGCCTTCGTTTGACATGCGAGATAATAGCCTCGCAAATCCGGCATGGCCAGTCCACCCAGATCCCTTGGCAGTGGGAAGGATCCCCTGCGAAATGCAAGGGCATCTCCCACCACAGATTTATACCTGTAGCAATTGTGCGCCAGTATGTTGGGGGATGGGAACAGGGAGGTTGCTGAAAAGAAGAAGGAAACGGGGCAATAGGTCTCTGTGCCTTATGTCAGGACCTGGACGCAGATATGGTTGGGAAGTCTGTGGGGGAACCCAAGGGCATCTGGTGGTCAGTGCCTGGAAAAGCCCAATATTTTCTTGGTGTTCTCCAACACATACACAAGATGGTAGAATGAGTAACAACAACAAGAGCCTACTTTCAGATTAGAATTTCTCCTCCACTCTCTTCTTGCCCACATGTTGCAACTCTACATTATGTGCACAACTTCTCATGGCTAATGTGATGGAGCACTACATTCCCGAAGTCAGAACAGCCAGTTGCAGCGCAGTATACAGGCCACTCAATTCCAAGCCAGGAAGCACAGCCCTTGGCAACACTTCCTCTTTTACAGATGCCTGGTTGTAGTAATCCCATGTTCAGTATCGAACACAGGGTACCATACAGCAACGCTCTACCTCTGGGTCATCTGGGTGACCCGAAGAGTGACCATTTGTAAAACACGAAAACACACAATATACATAACATAAACACAGAAACATAGAATTTGATGGCAGATAAGGACTGCTTGGCCCACCAAGTCTGCCCATTACCCTACCTAATGGATAAGCTGCAGATCCTAGCTAACCAACAGCCTACTTCCTCCTACCCTCCCACTAGAATTGCCTTATGTCTGTCCCATGCATTCTTGAATTCCCCCCACTGTTTTTGACTCCATGACCTCCTCAGGAAGGCTGCTCCATGCATCCACAACCCTCTCTATGAAAAAATACTTCCTCCACCCTGTCTATGTCTTTGCGGAGATGGAGTCTCCAGAACTGCACGCAGTACTCCAGATGTGGTCTCACCAACATGATGTACTCATCTCTGCAGATATATAGAATGCTTTGATTCATCCACATATAACTGACAAAGTGACTTTCATTCCCCAGCAAGCTGAACCCCTATCAAGTTCCAGGTGAGCAATGCTGCTAAATGATACGTGTGTGATATGCACACACAGTGGTGCACTGGAACTTGTGATTCAAACACGTCTGCAACCACAGCTGGGAACATGGCCAGCACTCAGTCAATACATATGCACCGTTGCAGGACATATGGTGTCTATGTTTAATCAGAGAGTGTGAGCCACAAAACTCTTGCGTGTCCAATGTTCATGGACCATCCAGCAGGTATTGGAAATAGTACCTAATCACTATATGTTTGTGAAGATATGTGCTCATTATGTGTGTTACAGGTACAGGCAAGTCCTCTAGGCCCTCCATGTCTTCTTACTGTAAGAAACATGGTGTTCGTGTAAGTGTGATACCACACTCCAGAGTGTATGGTTATGCTGTAATAACTGCACTTCTCAGGTGCTCACCTGAGACATATTTCCCCATCTCAAGGATCTGTTCTATTCAGAATATCACTGTGAGCAACAACTTCAGTAGATGGTGAATCCTGTCCAAAATAAATAACTAAACAATATTCACAGTAAACAAAATTTACTTACAGTTTTAGCAACAATGACGACAGCACAACTGACACAGAAGAGGCAGCCATTGCAGCTGATCCCATCCAGGGCTGTAAAACCAGGCCGAGAGGGAGAAAAACACCTGGAAAAGAAAAAATACATGTCAGTTCCTAGCATACATTATGACTGATGTGACTATACACCAGAAATTTGATTAGCAGCAGAAACAAGGGAGGCTAAAATGAACTATTTCAATCTAATTCAAAAAACATTTTTTCCAATAACAGGAATGTATTAGTGATGTGCAAATTGCATCATCTCAGCCATGAGGCACTGCCACAAAGATGGAACTTTAGAATGTTAAAGTTCAAACCCTGCAGTGTGGTAATGCCCACCACCCCCTCAGCATACTAACAGCAGATGTATTTCTCCGTGGAAAAGATCAGCCATCCCCAGATTTGTGTGCCCAGGTTTTCTTAGTTTTGAGTACCATTTTATTATTTTGTAAAAGTTACAGGTTTGTTCAGTGCACTGCATTAATGAGGGTTACTCAACTGTAATCTTAGTTCTAGGAGTGGCATATGGTGCACATCCATACTTTGCCAGTCTTCCGTCCCCTTTAAGTTCAGCTGGAACATCTTCAAGCTAAGCTCCTCCCACCCACTGGGTGGTATCCTCCTCAGCTCCGCCCTGTGATGTCACATCTTTCACACCAGAAGCAGGGATCCATGTGCTACTTGCCAGGAGTGGTTGGGTGGGTTATGCAGATGTGCACCATATACCGCTCCTAGAACGAACAGTTATGTAAGAACAGTATGACAGTAGATCTTCGAAGGCATCTCAGTCATCAGAACACACAGTAGGAACTTCACCGTCAGTGAAGCAGGATCCACATGGAAGATTTTCCAGCAGTACAGCTGGGGCTGCCCATGCTGATGTCATCTACCCTATAAAGGTGTGAGCAGCCCTGCCCTCTCCTCAGTTCTTTCCCCCAGAGACTAAGGGAGCAAAACTCTTGCCATGGGGGACCAAGGAGAGACAGAGGTGCCCAGGCCTAAATAAAAGAAATTAAAGGCTGGATACACCATACAGCCAGTCTGAGCAGAGGCCCCCAAGAATGGGGAAGGTGGGAGGGAAGGCAGACCTGATGATGGAGATCCCCTCGAAGATCTACTGTTGCAGTAAGTTCTTACGTAACTGTTATCTTCTTCATGGGTATCTCAGTCATCAGATCACACCATAGGAATGAATCCCAAGCAGTTACAGCTGCAGCAGAACAGTCTGGGAGGAAGGCAAACTGAGGCCTAGGACAGAAGGCCCTAGAGAACAGCTTGGCCAAAGCCTGCTTGGGCTCTAGAAGCAAGACTGTAGTGTTTGGTGAAAGTATGGACGATATTCCAGGTCGCAGCAGCGCAAATGTCAGCGGCTAAGACCCCCTTGAAACAAGTCGAAGAGGTAGCCATGCCCCTTGTGGAGTGGGATTTCACCGCCTCTGGTAACTCCTTGCCATGTTTGTTATAACAAAACAAAATGCAACTGGCCAACCATTTGGAAAAGCACTGTTTAGAAACCTTAGTGCCCTCCCTTCCTTGGGCGAAAGAAATAAAAAGCTGCTCTGACTTCCTGCAGTCCTTAGTTCACAGAAGATAATATTTCAGAATTCTGCACACATCTTAAGCATAGAACAGTGCTTCCCCTGGATTGGCACACTCTGGGAAATAAACAAGTAGGTAGATTGGTTCAGAATAAACTTAGACACCACCTTAGGGAGAAACTTAGGATTTGTGCACAAAGACATCCTGTCTTTGTGAAAATCAAATACAGCTCTTCACATCAGAGAGCCTGAAGCTCAGAAATTCTTCAAGCAGAAAAAATAGCAACCAAAAATAACACTTTCCACAAAAGAAAGCGTAGCTCGAAAGTTGCAGCTGGCTCAAAAGGGGACAGGGTCAACTTCTCCAAAACCAAATTTAAATCCCAAGCCAGGACCGGGCAACGGATCGGAGGTTTCAGGTGTAGAATGCCCCTAAGAAAGGTATGGGACATATCCAGCTGAGCAATGGTACGACCATCCACTGGCTCATGAAAGGCAGAAATAGCTGAAAGGTACACCTTGAAGGAGGAGTACTGGAGGCCTGAGTCCGAAAGTGATATCAGCTAAACCAGAATCTGGCTCACAGGACAAGTGAAAGGGTCCAAATGATGTTTGGCAGCCCAGATGGCAAACCTCTTCCACTTCGTGGCATATGTGGCTCTAGTGGAGGGCTTCTGAGCTGCCACGAGGATGCTCGCTACCTTCTGACACACACCAAACTAGGCGATGGCTTTGTCCTCAGGAGCCGTGGATGCAGTCGAAGGGACTTGAGGTTTGGATGGACCAGGGTCCCCTGAGCCTGGATGAGCAGGTCCCCGCAAAGGGGCAGAAGGACTGGTGGTTCCTCCTCTAACTGCTGCTTTGATGGAAACAATATCTGCCATGGCCAGTAGGGTGTGACCAGGGTCATGCTGCCCCCATCTGCAGCTTAATTAGTACCCTCTGAATCAGAGGAAATGGAGGGAAGGCATACAGGAACCTCCTGCTCCACGAGGAGGACAACATGTCTCACCAGAAAACTTCAGGCCCTGGATCTAACGAGCATAAATTGAGCAGTTTTGCGTTGAGTGGGGAAGCAAAAAGGTCCAATTCTGGATGACCCCAGAAGAAATTGTCTGCAACGGATGATAGAAACTCCCTCTCATGTATCCTGGACAGAGTGCAGCTGAGGTTGTCCACCAAAGTGTTCGACATGCCTGGGATGTGGACTGCTGAGAGTTCCAAGACGTGGTCCAGAGCCCAGTACCAGACTCTCATTGCTTCCCTGAATGTGTCCCCCGTTTGTTGATGTAGTAACCACACTAAGATTGTCTAACTGAATCAACAACTGGCCCGGAGAGATGTGGCTCTGGTAGGCCTGAAGGGTGTACAGAACTGACCTCATCTCTAGGACGTTTCCTATGGAGGGAAGTCTCGTTCTGCGACCAAGTACCCTGTGATGGAATGGACCCAGCCTAAGCTGGAGGCATCTGTAGTGAGAATCTGCTGCAGAGACAAAATTAGGAAAGAGACCCCTCTTAAGAGGTTTGGTGGACCCATACACTATTGGAGCACCCTGCGGACCGGAGAGGAGACCAGTACAATCTGACCCAGGTCATCCGTGCACTGGTCCCACTGTACCCGGAGGGTCCACTGAATCACCCGCATGTGCAGTCTGGACAGAGTGACCATGGCAATGGCTGCGCCATGAGGCCTAGGAGTCTCAAGTGGACCATCATGGAAACATAACTGCTCTGTGCAACCACCTAAGCCTGCGAGATAAGGCACTCCACTCTGTCTAGAGGCAGGAAAGTTCTGCCCTGCACTGAGTCCAGAACCACCCTTATGTACTGAAGTCTTTAGGACGGAATCAAAACAGACTTGGGCAGACTGACGGTGATTCCGATGGAGTAGAACTGGAGAGTCCACTTCAGGGTGTGGATGAAATAGGGGAAGACGCACAGGCACCCTCACCGGAGAGCAGTAGCCACGGCTGCTAAGCATTTTGTAGAGACTTGTGGCGCAGAGGATGAGCCAAAGGGCAAGACTCTGAATTGGTTTTGTTTGTCCTGAAAAGGGAACTGGAGAAACTGCCTGTGTGGCGGACACACTGAAATATACTGGTAGGCGTCCTGCATGTCGAGGGAGCACAGCCAGTCACCCTGTTTAAGCAAGGGATGCAGTCCTGGGAAAGTGACCCTGCAAAACATTTTGTATTGGATGTAGAGATTGAGGTCTTTGAGACCCAGAATAGGCCTCAGGTCTCTGGTTCTTTTGGGGACCAGGAAAAACCTGGTCCTCCTGAAGGACCACTGCATGGCCTGAAGAATAGGTGGAAGGTACTGGGGAGTCTGGGGGATGTTCCAAAAACTGCAGTGTGTGACTTCTTTCTATAATCTGAAGGATTCAGGCATCCAGGGGAGATATGATAGAAACATTCAAGTATCAAGGGCATAACAAAGTGCAAGTGGGCAACATCTTTCACTGCAGGAGGTGTAAAAGGACGAGGAGGCATAACATGAGATTGGAGCGAGGTAGAATAAAGGGGAATGTGAGGAAGTTTTTATTCACAGAAAGGGTGGTAGATGCGTGGAATAGGCTACCCCAAGAAGCAGTGGGTGCTAGCACAGTAGTGGTGGTGGTTGGCTATTCAAACATGCATGGGATAGGTACAAGGGAACCCTAGAGGTGGGTAGGAAAGCCTAAAGCCCATGACGAAGTAGGGTCAGTGACCAATGATGCAGGCAGGGAATATGGGCAGACTGGGTGGGCCTAGCGGTCCTTATCTACTGTCAAATACTATGTTACCATGTATGTTACTATCTGAAGTGATGGTTCTCCACTGACAGAGATGGAGGAAGAACCGACCTCTTGGTTGGGGACCGGAAGAGGGGGGTCTGGCAAGGAGTCAGGCAGAGGCAGTCCCAGCTCCTGGGGCTGATCTATCACCTCTGGGTCACTTTGCAGCACTACCTGAGGAGGAGGAGGAGGAGGAGGAGGGGGTAGGCAAGGCAGAACTGGCCTTCTATTTTCCCTTAAGATGGGAGCCGCACCAGGCTGGTGGGACATCTTTTGAGTACAGGCCCTGTGTCGCTCTTTCTATTGGCATGGTATGACAGCAATGGACAGACTTAACAGCCCTACCAGAGGTCTGTAACTCATTAATGATGTCTTGGATATCTGGCCCAAAGAACTTGGAGCCACTGAATGGGGTATTAAGCACCTTCTGCTGGACATCAGACGTGAAACCAAATAGCCCCAGCCAGGCATGCCTACGAAGGCAAAAGTCTGTGGCAGCAGCCCTGGAAACTATGTCAGACATGTCGTACAAGGCCTAGAGGAGACACTTACTAATATACTCGGAGGCCTGGAGGGACTTAAGGACCTCCTGTTCCTGGGAACATTCTGGGTGAGCCTAAGCAGCTGCCCTGCCTTTCTTCAATATGGTATTCTGGTATTTGACCATATGAGATAAATAATTAGCAATCCGAAGTCCCAGCATGGAGAATGCATAGGCCCTCTTACCCCAAAGGTCGATCCTTCTGGAGTCCATCAGGGGGAAGGGAACTAAGGTGTTTGGGCACCTTGGACCTGTCATGAGCTGCTTTAATGACCACAGAGTCAGTCTCAGGCTGGGCAGCATAATAGGGCAGACCCCGAGGGGCATGATAGAGCTTGTCAGCCCTCCGAGGCATGGCAGGAACCATATCGGGACAGTGCCATGCCATAGTGGTGGCATTCCTTAAAGCTGGCAGAATGGGAGTAATGACTTTAGGAGGAGATTCTGAGATCTCCAAAATGTTCACCAATTCTCCCCTGGTGGCATCCTTCCTCAGTGTGGAAGCCCATGGCTGTGGACAGCTGCTTTATAACACTAAAGGTAGGGTCTTCAGGAGGGATTTGGGGTATGCTTAACAAGTCCTCGCTCACTGAAGAAGCAGTGGACCTGTCTGAGGAAAGAGGTTCCTCCTCCTCCTCCTCAGGGAGAATTAGGTCAGGGTGGTACTCCTTTCTGATGTTGACTCTTTCCAACTCAAGGTCCTTGTTAGTCACATGGTCACTTTGATTTCTTAAAATCCCAACTCTATATTCTACTAAAATGTATAGAAAAGTTGCCTCATTGAACTGAATGGTGCGCGCACACAGGGCGTTCATTTTATCACTTCACAAAAAGGGGATGCGTGTACCTATGTGGGGGCGTGTCGTCCGCGTATGGAAGTGGCTTTGTTTATGGCTCTGGTGGCTGGGGGCAAGTTTACGAGCACTATAACTTTTTAAAACTGAAGAAATAAATGGACATATGCATGGCAATAGACCACAGGCCAGATGAGCTACAGTATGTAATATGGTTTGGGGGGGGGGGTGCGCAGGAACTAGGAACCTGCTCTTTAAGGGTTCTACCCTACTAGAGTGTGTACTGCAGTCACTTGGTATACAGTACATGTCCTCATGTCTCAGTACTATCCTGATATCCAAACTAGGAGGGATGTCAGATATTTTACTTCCATGCTTCAGAAACTTTTTCCCTAAGTAGGTTCTAGACCCTGACACCCAAGGCACTGCTTGCACTCTGTAATTTGTATGACATCATCAGTACACTTTCACTGTAAGAAAAAAAATTACAGTAGTAAAGATGTTTCTTCTCGAGAGTATATTAGTAAATAAAAGACTATACAAAATCACACATGCCCACACAATGCAAAGCATCATGGGCTGCATATGCAAATCACCACAGAATGTTATGCTGGTTCAACTTTAAGCAGAATTGCATGGTGCTGAAAGGCCTTTCACACAGTTTGCAAAGGGTGCTAACAGATGACACAGACACGTGTTTCGTCCTACCAGGACTCATCAGTATTCCTCGTCTGTTTAACACCCCAGTGGAATGAACCAGCTACCCTAAGACGGACTGTCTGGGTTATGTTGTGGTGAACCCATTAAAAAAAAAAAACTATTTAAAAGACAAAGAACCTCTGTGCGCAAACACTGAGGCAAGGGTTACCCCAAAGGGCATTTGGCTGGGAAGCCAAGTTTCAAGAAAATACAAAATCACACATGCCCACACAACACAAAAGACTATATTAGTAAGAAAAAGAAAGCCACTATGGTTCTCAAAGGAAGTGGCCGGGATGGTAAGAATGAAAAAGTTGGCTTTCAGGATGTACAAGGAAAAATAAAGGGGGGAGGACAGGGTAGTGTGTCAGAACAAGCAGAGGGAGACAGGGAAGGCAGTCAGAAGTGAAAAGGCATAAACGGAGGAAAAAATAGCCCAGGAAGTAAAGAAAGGGGACAAGGTATTTTATAAATACGTTAGTGAAAGGAGAAAGACAAGTGGTGGGATTGTAAGGCTTAAGAGGAAAGAAGGGGAGTGTGTGCAGAGGGGGACTTGGAAAAAGCAACAGTCCTGAACAAATATTTTCGTTCAGTATTCACAGAAGAGGGGGAAGGTGAGGGGCCACAATTAAGTGGTAGGAACAATAAGTGGAGGGTGGTGGACACCAGTCCATTTATGGAGGAGAGAGTTCTAAAGGAACTCACAAAGCTGAAAGGGGACAAGATAACTGGACCAGATGGGACAGATCCTAGAATATTAAAGGAGCTTAGGGAGGTGCTGGCAACCCTGTTCAATGCATTGCTGGAAATGGGAATGGTTCCAGAGGACTGGAGGAGAACAGATGTAGTCCCCCAAAACAAAAGTGGGAGCAGGGAGGAGGCGGGAAACCAAAGACCAGTCAGCCTGACCTCAGTGGTGGGGAAAATAAGGGAATCACTGCTTAAAGAAAGAATTGTGGAACATCTTGAATCCAGCAGAGTACAAGATCTGAGGCAGCATGGATTCACAGCAGGAAGGTCATGTCAAACAAATCTGATAGATTTCTTTGACTGGGTGACCAGGGAAGTGGATCGGGGTTAGTGGATGTGGCCTACCTGGATTTCAGCAAGGCCTTCAACACTGTTCCACATTAAGAGGCTTGTACACAAGCTAGTCAGCCTGGGAATGGGTACCAAGGTGGTAAACTGAGTTAGGAACTGGTTCAGGGATGGAAAAGAGAGAGAGGTGGTACATGAAGCTCAATCTGAGGAAAGGAGTGTGACCAGCAGGGTGCCACAGGGATCAGTTCTGGGGCTAATACTATTCAATGTCTTCATAAGTGACATTGCAGAGGGGCTGGAAGGTATGCCTCCTTGCAGATGACACTAAGATCGGCAACAGGGTAGATACTCTGGGAGGGGTGGGAAAAAATGAAGAGGGGCCTAGGTAAACTAGAGGAATGGTCAAGAGTGTGGCAGCTAAGATTCAATGCAAAAAAGTGCAAAACCATGTACAGTGGCATGAAAAAGTATTTGCCCCCTTCCTGATTTTCTCTATTATTGCATATTTGTCACACTGGATGTTTTCAGGTCTTTAGACAAAATATAATATTAGATAAAGGGAACCTAGTAGTAGTAGTAAATCATTTTTTATTCAAATATGAATAATTGGATACATTCATTGAGCGTAGCTCATTTACAAGAAAGTTCCAAGTACCAAATTTAGTTAAGAATACTCAACATAAAACAATACCACCAAATCAAAAAAATAAGTTACAGAAATACAACAGACAATACAAATAATCAACAATTCCGAAAGAAAAAAACAACAAAACATAAAACATATAAACATTCAAGATGTTAGACAATCATTACATAATATGCTCTTATTTAGTGTAGACATATACCATTTCCTTAATTCATTAGTATTATGTTTAGCTTTATTACATCTGTGAACTGGGGGGGGGATCGATTCCATAGGCTAATACCTCTAGCAATAGCTGAAGATCTACCTACCTTTAGATTACAGTTGGGTGGGACATATTGAGTTCCAATTGCTTTTTTTTTTTTTACTTATTTCATCTATTTAATAAAAAAAGTTAACCAACACCAGCTGGCACTGTGTGATAAAGTAATTGCCCCCTAGTTAAATCGACTCAATTAAAGGGATAATTAGAGTCAGCTGATTGAACACAGCCAGGCTTGATTACAGCCAGCCCTGCTCAATATAAACCTCACTTATTTTGACCCTTACCATTAGAGTCACGTTGCCAGCACAAAGATTCAACAAGCACATTATGCCACGATCAAAGGAAGTTCCTGAAAAGATCAGAAAAAAATTTGTTGCTATCTATCAGTCTGGAAAGGGTTACAAAGCTATTTCTAAGGCTCTGGAACTCCATCAAACCACAGTGAGAGCCATAATCTCCAAATGAAGAACACTTGGAACAGTAGTGATTATTCCCAGGAGTGGGCGGCCTGCCAAAATTACTCCAAGGACGCAGTGTAAAATCATCCAGGATGTCTCAAAGGATCCTAAAACAACATCCAAAGAACTGCAGGTTTCTCTTGCCTCAGCTAAGTTCAGTGTTCATGACTCCACAATCACAAAGAGACTGGGCAAAAATGGGCTTCATGAGAGAGTAGCAAGGCGGAAACCACTGCTAACCAAGAAGTACATAAATGCTCGTCTCCATTTGCCAAGAAGCACCTGGATGATCCACAAGCCTTTTGGGAAAATGTTCTATGGACAGATGAGTCCAAAGTGGAACTTTTTGGACGACATGGATCCCGTTATGTCTGGCGTAAAGCAAACACAGCATTCCACAGTAAGAACATCATACCAACAGTCAAACATGGTGGTGGTAGTGTGATGGTGTGGGGATGCTTTGCTGCCTCAGGACCTGGACGACTTGCCATAATTGAAGGAACCATAAATTCTGCTCTGTACCAGAAAATTCTTAAGGAGAATGTCCGGTCATCCGTCCGTCAGCTGAAGCGTAGTTGGGTCATGCAGCAAGACAATGACCCAAAACACAAAAGCAAGTCCACATCAGAATGGCTGAAAAGAAGTAAAATTAAAGTTTTGGAGTGGCCTAGTCAAAGTCCAGACCTAAACCCAATAGAGATGCTGTGGCAGGACCTGAAACGAGCAGTTCATGCTCGAAAACCTACCAATGTTACTGAATTAAAAGCAGTTCTGCGAGGAAGAGTGGGCTAAAATTCCTCCACAGCGATGTGAAAGACTGATATTGAATTATAGGAAGCGTTTGGTTGCAGTCATTGCAACTAAAGGGCGTAACCAGTTATTAAGTGTAAGGCAATTACTTTTCACACAGTGCCAGTTGGTGTTGGTTAACTGTTTTCATTAAATAAATGAAATAAGTAAAAAAAAAAACAAGTATTATTTGTTCACACAGGTTCCCTTTATCTAATATTACATTTTGTCTAAAGACCTGAAAACATCCAGTGTGACAAATATGCAATAATAGAGAAAATCAGGAAGGGGGCCAATACTTTTTCACGCCACTGTATTTGTGGCACAGGAATTCAGGGGAGGCTTACACGAAGTGGGGAGAGATACTGACAGCAACCAAACAGGAAAGGGATCTGGGGGTAATCATATCAGATGATTTGACGGTGCCAAACAATGTGCCAAGGCAGTGGGAAGAGCCAGTGGGGTACTGGGGTGCATAGGGAGAGGTACCACCAGCAGAAGGAAGGAGTTGATGATGCCTCTGTACAAATCATTCGTGAGACCTCATCTGGAGAATTGTCTCCAGTTCTGGAGGCCGTATCTCTGTAAGGACATAGACAGGGTAGAGGCAGTTCAGAGAACGGCAACAAAAATGGTGCCGGGCCTGCACCATAAGTCATATGAGGAGAGACTGGAGGTTCTTAATATGTATACCCTGGAGGAGAGGAGGGAAGGGGGATATGACAGAGACCTTCAAATATCTCAAGGGCATAAATAAGGTACAGAAGTGTAGCATCTTTCATAAAAAGAAATGTTCTGGAACAAGGGGTCATGACATGAGGCTGGAAGGGTGTACACTAAGGGGTAACATGAGGAAGCATTTCTTCACAGAAAGGGTGGTGGCTGCATGGAACAGCCTCCCAACGGAGTTGGTGGGGGTAAATTCGGTAGGGGAATTCAAAAATGCATGGGCTAGGCATAAGGGAACCCTACTAACAGGAAAGAGATCAAGGCCGGAGATCAAGTAGGGTCTGTGGTTTCTATAGCAGGTAGAAAAAAATGGGCAGACTGGGTGGGCCTAGCAGTCCATATACAATAGGAGTTGACGGATAACGCATCCGATAAAAATGCAGATCACCACTACAAACAAAAATTCTAGTCATGACATGTACACAGTGGAAAACAACAGCAGGTTATCACAACCCTCACCACGTATCTGCTGTTATTGCCACTGTGTACATGTCATTATAACAACACTGTCGAACTACATTCAAGTCCCCCCCAGCCGGCACCACTTCATGTTAAAGAAAAAAACTGAATTGCACCTGACAGAAATAAAATAGCCCATTTCTAACAACAGCACTCGAAGAAAAATGAACACCACATGGAACAGGTAAATAACTAAACCACAACAAATTTATCCTCACAACACAAATACCAAGGGGTCAACCCCTATTATATAAAATGGAAACGTGATGGGCAGTCATACAATAGTGAATATATCAACACTTGTGGCAAGTGAGCTCGGGGTTTAATCACTTGTGGCTCCGCGGAGTTACTCATGATAACCCCAAGCTCACTTGCTACTCGTACTGATATATTCGCTATCGTATGACTGCCCACCATGTATCCCCTTATTATTCTGCTATCAATTTCTATGTTTCTATGTCACACAATTCCTCCCTACCTTCATTTCTAGAACCCACGTATAAAAAGGTTTCTTCAGACAAGATTAAATCAGATGTTTTAAAAATCATTATTGCCTGAGCATTTTATATTTCAAACATTGCTCTTTTTACAACTGGTCATATGATGATCACAATGTTTTTCTACATTAATATTTATCAGAATAAATAGTATAGGTTACTGTAGTTGAGTGGTCACTACTCTCTTTTTTTTTTTTTGTTATCATGTTTCGATTTTTGCCACCTTGCTGCGGCAATTTAGCGGCAGGGGTATCCAACTGCCGGCCTTGCTTGTGGGAGGCCTAGCTCACTACATGATGGGGATCATCAGCACGCCATCGTCCAGCCGGCAGGGCCTCCCCATACCCTGTTCTAGCTGGCCCGCCCGGACCCCCCAGCGCATTCCACGAGTCCTCCCGGCGAGGCAGGGCGCGGGTTATCAGGCTGCATGTTCGCGCCCAGCCATTTTCCTCCATTGAGGTCCCCCGATGGAGTGCGGCATGCAATGACATCCATGCACTGATGTGAGATGTCTGCCACTCTCCCCACCACTAACACCTGCGTCTGCAGTACCCCCCGGGCATCCCCAGGGGCCGCTGCAGCGCGGTGTGCTTCTCCAGCCCACCCGAGGACTAGGAGAGCTGTTGGCGGATGCTCAATCCTAGTCCTCCCCTGCCGACCCTGACAACCTGAGTGCATTCCTGAACCCGGTCGACGGGCGTGAGTACGAGATGTAGCATCCAGTGCCTCAACCTCAGCGCCACCGGGCCGGCCTCACTGCTCTCTTCTGATCTTCAGTTATAAAGCTGGTGCTAAAACATGGCAGGGGTGGGGGGAAGGCATGACAGCACTACATAGTTTGTACTTTTAACATGCTAAAGTTCTAGCTTTGGGGCATCAATTAAGGACCGAGATGCTGCAATTTGTATGAATTCACAAATACACTATTGTTGCAATTATTATTTATCTATTTTTGAAAACCAGTACTGTACACCAAGATATCAGGCTGCTGAAATAAGCAGATTAGGTAATAAGGTAAATATTGTTCATTTTGTAACATCAGAAACTGAAAGCCTAAAAACTGCACATTATCACTATATACTCACCAGCAGCTATGGGGATTCCAACGAGGTTATATATTAAAGCAAAGACAAAATTTATTCGTATTCTCCTGACTGTCTTCCGTGATAAATCTATACTTGCCACCACATCCAGCAAATTATTCTGTCAACAAAGAGACATTTTTGTAAGAAAAGGAAACCAACAGGACTTAAAACAGATCTTTAACAGCTACACAAGGTGTTTTACAAATAAAAACACAGTATAAAATATTTAGATTTTTTTAAGGGGAAAGGAATGAGTAACTCATGAGATGATGAAGTGTTGATCCCACCAATAGTAGAGGCTTTCATTCTGAGGTCCTGGTATTCTTTAAAAAAAAAAAAAAGTGTCCCCCAGCCGGTCCAGTGGTGCTGGGGGTTGAGGCGCTGGATGCCACACCTCGTGGCACACTGGCGACCCGGGTTCGGACGTGAGCCCGGGTTGTCAAGGGTCAGCAGGGGAGGATAGGATTGAGCATCTGGAGGACTGCTCTCCTATCCTGGGGAGGGATGTGGGTCTCCATCACTTTGCATCAGCCACTGGGGACACCTGGGGTCACTGCCAAAATCAGTGCAACGGCGGGAGGAATGCAGCGGATGTCGGCATGTCAGTGCTTGAAGTCACTGCACATCTGCACTCCTGGGAAACAAAGTCGGTGGAAAATGGCAGCACTGTCCGCGGCAGCTTGATGGCCATGCTTCCTGAGCCTGGCAGGGCTCATGGGCACGGAACCAGGGCCGGTATTGGATCCTGGCCTGGCGCAGGGACCAAGGAGGGGGTCCCTTTCCTGGGTACAACTGCATATGCCAGCTGGCCTGGGCGGATGGGTCCTGTAGTCGTCAGGGGAAGTGAGCGGTGGCTGGATGATAAGGCAGGTCACTGGCTGCAGAGGAGACAAACAGAAAGATAATAATAAAATTTAAAAAAAGTGTCCCCCTAAACCACATGTCTCACTCAATCTGTGTGTCCACCCCAACATACAGGGTTTTGTGCACATTAAGAATATTCAAAAAATGAAAAGTCCACTATATGTAAATGTGATGTAAGAGGGTGTTCAGCTGGCATAGAAATGCAGATAGGCACAAAGTTACATGCACCAGTGTCGAGTTACTTACACTAGTCACAGAAAAGAAAAAAAAATGAAATAAAACCAGAGAAATAAATAATATACGCGGCACACATTTATTCTCCTGCATACGTAGACTTAAAAAAACAACTATCACAGAATTAAAATTTGCCATAGTCCTCTTCAGCACACGCACTCCGACTGAGCCAGTACAACCCCTCTTCATTCCCTGGCGTGCCTCCATCATCAGGGGAAGGCATTTTGTGGCTCACACCTGACAGCATGCCTTCTCTCTCCTACTGTGTGGGCTCAATCCATAGACCTGCCTAAATCATTACATTTTATTTTTATTTATTTTAATATTTTATACTGGAAGGCATGTGAGCATGTCTGCTCGTTTTCACAAGCCTCCAGTCATGAATAACACAGCAAGAAACATAATTATAGAGGTAGTCAGCACAGGAGAGCATGGAAATAAATATGCATGGTGGGGGTTAGGTACATGCAAAGTGCACACTTTGTTACTACAGCAACTGTATGATATAATTAAAGTAGGAAAGCACAGGAACCAATTTACAAAGTGATGGAGGGGAAGCAAACAATCGGTACATATACCTTAAAAGCAGCTATACAAAACATTCAGAGTAAATGTGTAGGGGAAGAATATGAACTGGAGGGGTAGGAGTTGTTAAAAGCAGGTACAGAAACATTTAGCCAAGAGGCGATGTTTTTGGTTGTGTTTGACGGACCCAAGGGATGGACACTGAGTGAGGGAGTCAGGGAGGCTAAGGAGTGCAGTCCTTGGGAAATGTGACAGAAAGGCACTGAAAAGGAGAGGTGGGAGGTGGATCTAGTGGTACGAGCACTGGTGGGCTTCTGAAAGTTTAAGACGATGCAGTTACGGAGAAGTTCTGGGTCAGGATTTTATGTGTAAGCCTGTCATTTAGTGATAACCAATTAGCAGCCTTATAAAAGTTGCAGTGATGGAAGGCATGTCATGAACCTGGCAATGTTGTGGTAGGTGGAACGTAACTTACGGAGTGTCTTTAGGAATAGAGAGGAGAAGTAAATAATGGATCCGTAATCGCAGAGTGGAAGCAGGGAACTTTTTGTGACCAGAGTCCTGGTTTCAGGAATGAGGAATCTATTAAGTCAATATAACATACTGAGCCGTTGGTGTTTTTTTTTTTTATAAGTTGGGTAATGTGAAAATTATAGGACAGGTGGCAGTCGAGGTGGATACCAAGGTATTTAAATTCAGAGACTCTCTCAATGATGCTGCCGTCATCAGCAAGAGTGAAATTGAAATCTATGAATTTTCTAGGTCCTGAAAAGACCACAGATTTAGTTTTTTTTTTTTTGCGTTGAGGGTCATTCCATGGGAGGAGAACCAAGAGTGTAGCTGATGGAGATCACCCTGGTGATTGTGATGGAGTGTTGTGGGGCGGTGGTGTTTACAGAAAAGGGCTGCATCATCTGCATAGAGGATTAGCTTTGTGCGCTTGCAGATCTCAGGGACAGAATGACAAGGGAAAGAGTAGGGGGCCTAAAATGGAGCCTTGGGGGACTCCATATTTAATGGGGGGCAGATATCAGAGTAGAGTCCTTGAATCATGATGGTGTGAGATCTATTGGATAGGAAATGCTGGAACCAGGTGAGCACTTCCTCAAAGAAATTAAGATGAGCAAGAGTCTTGAGGAGAATGGGGTGATCTACAAGATTAAAGGCCTTTGTAAGAACGAAAAATATGGAGCCAGTATAGAGACCACTGTCGTTGGCCTTGTTGATGAAACTGGTTAGTTTAACTAGTGCGGTCTCTGTACTGTTGCCAGACCTGAAGCCATATTGTGAATCAGACAGCAGATTATAGGTTACGAGGAATTCCAAGGTTTGGTCCAGGACAAACTTTTCCACGATTTTGGAGAGGGGAGTGAGAAGGGAAACTGGCCTGAAATTATTCACATCATTTTTAGAACTGGATTTATGGAGGGGTTTGATGGTGGCAACTTTCCATTTAGAGGGAAAGACACCAGTGCAAAGTGAATGACTGAAACTGTTGGCGAGAGGAAGGGCGATGTGTTCACAGACAAGTTTAAGAATGCGGTAGTTTATGGCATCAGCACCTAGGCTGGGACTGGGGTCGTTATTTTTTAAGAAATAGTGCAAGAGAGAGGCAATGAAAGTGAAAGCTGGGGCAGGTGTGGGTTGTTGCAGGGTCAGGGGTCTTGACAGGGCTAGTAATGAAGGTTTGACTGCATGAGTGCTTATTAGTGAACTGCTCAGATAGTATCCTAGAAATCAGAATACTGACAGATATCTCCCATTTGGCCAGACAGTTGCTATGGTAGGATAGTAGTGCTATCTGATCATGGATCCTACCAACTTGGATACCTGGATTCTAACCAGGGTCCATCACTATCTGGCCCTGGATCTTAACTATCTGCCCTAAAATCTGTGGATCCTAACTAGGATACCTGGATCCTAACCAGGATCCATCACTATCTGGCCCCAGATCCTAACTATCTGCCCTAGAATCTGTGGATCCTAACTAGGATTCATCACTCTCTGACCCTGGATACTGCATCTGTCTTTGGCAGGATATCTGGTAGGATCCAAGTCAGGATACCAGCACTATCTGACAGATAGTGGTAGGATCCAGAAAAGCACTATCAAAGCAACATTAGTGCTTATATCTTTTGAGGTTCCCAAGTCACATGATGATACTTCACAGCTGCTTAAGCCTCTAAAGATATCTTAGTTGCTCTCTGCTATAGATCGTGTTGTTGCCCACCTTGCACTAATAAACAAAACACTGATGGATCTGCTGAACTCCACAGATTCTTCCGGCATCCTGTTGGGACCATGCAATGTCAGTTAAATAGATTTATTTGACTGTTGGACAACAGCTTCTAGGTTGACTCCCTAATCCTTAACTCCAGTTTAGCATGGCAGCTTACACAGTAGTGCATGCAAGGGGCAGAACTACCTGCACAAGCCAGGCAAACAATGTTAAATGCAAACAATGGTATTCAACCATGCCAGCATGTCCAAAAAGAGAACAGAACAGTTGTGCAGACTAGTTTTCAAAACAGAAGACATAGTACAAAGTCAGTTACTTTTACATGGACAACAGTTGAAAAGGGCAACAGTTTTGTCTACTGGCCCACAAACCGCTGGACCACCAAGTACTTGATCTATTTTAAAATATATCATACATATATACTTACACAGACAATGACAGCAAAAAAAGGCCAGTTGGCCCATCCAGACTGCCCACCTTACCAAACTATTCTGCACTGGTCCTAGTGGCCATCTCAACCTTTGGTTTCTGCCCCCATTTTCTAACTAACCACATATTCCATACCAGATTGAAGCTTTTCACCAATTTGTCCTGTATCACTTCTCGAAGCTTGTTTCACTTGTCAGCCACTATTTCTGTGAAAAAAGTGCTGAAGGACTTCCCTTTTGTATCTCCCCACTGCGAGTTTAAGCGAGTTCCCTCTCATCCCTGTAACTGAACTCAAGGAGAAAAGTTCTTTGGCATCCAGCATATTTATCTTGTGCAGTACTTGTATGTCACAATCATGTTACTTGTTTCCTTCATTTTCTCAAGGTTGTAGACCTGCAGCCTTTCTTCGTATATCTTGCCCCCTAGCCTATGAACCATCTTGGTTGTTCTGCACAGTACTGCTTCCAAGTTATTTCAGTCTCTCCTTATGTGAGGACTCCAGCACCTTTTGCAGTATTCCAGGAGTGGTTGCACCACTGACCTGTACAATGGGAGGATCACCTCCCAGATTATATTTCTTATCCCCTTCCATTTGCAACACAGCATCCTATTTGCCTTGCCAGCAGAAAGTGCTGTTGCTGTTAGGCTCTCCGATACCATGACCCCTAGGTCCTTTTCCTTCATGGTACTTTCAAGCACCACTCCCACCTATTTCATATGGCACTCTTGGGTTCCTCCTCCCAATGTGCACCACTTTACATTTTTTAGCTTTAAAGCCCAGCTGCTAAATTTTTGACCACCCCTTCAACCTTTCCAGAGACTCAATGAGTTCCCTTATCCCTTCCTCTGTGTTCACCAATGCACAGATCTCTGCATTACCTGTGAAGAGCCAGATCTTGCCCTCGATGCCCTCCGCATGTCAGAAATGAAAACATTGAAAAGGATCAGGCCCAGCACCAACCTGAGATACTCCACCTGTTCCAACTCCAGGAATCCCTCACCTAAATGTTAACACTTTCTTTTTTAAATAAAGTTTTTATGCTCTTTAGCTGACCGAGTGGCTTATTCTGCCTTGTTCCCTGGTGCCGTCAGTTGGTCTCTAACTCTCTCCATTTAGGGTTACATTCCCTGCAGATTCTCCCTTCACACACACACACTCTATGGCGGACCCAGGGGAGGGAGGGTCATCTCCCCCCCAGAGACTCTCATCCAGATGTGCCCCATCAGAGTGGCACCTCAGGCAGGGCTTCATGAAGCCTGGTCCCCCTTCCACTTTCCTCCTAGGTTTTTCTCCCATTCCAAGACTACGGTAAACATGGAGGATGCATGTGCATGAAGGTACGCATGTGCTCTGGAACTGCAACCCCTATTCAACTCACCCAATGTTCTGTCAGCTACCCGAGTGTCAGTGCTATCACCTGGCCTCCACCTCATTGTTGCCAAGAGCCAGAATGACTTAGCACTCCCATCTTGGAAAGAACTGCCAGTTGGAGTCTCGATCCTCTCCCAGCCCCCCTTCCCAACAACCTGAGCCTGTTCCTGAACTCAGTTTGCCATGAACTTGGTTCGCCAGCGTGGGAGAGGTAAGGCGCATTGCAGCATCTCAGCCCTCTATTCCGCTGGGCTGGCTTTAAATGTTTACACTTTATGCAGTCAACTCGGCTGAACGTGACACCCCAGAGACAGAACCTATGCAAAGTTTAGCACTTGGAAGGTAGGCTCAAACCATGCATCTGCACTCCACTCTGGCCGTTGCTCAGATCTGTTTCTCCACCTAAGACAGCGGTCATCCCATACCGAAGGGGGATCCCTTAATTCAGTGATGGCAAAAATAAAAAAAAAGCCTCATAGCAAACACTGGAAGCAGTGTCTGCCAAAAAGAAATTTAAAGAAAAGAAGGTCATTGTCACTCCTCCTGCACAGAGAAAGGAGCAGGCAGATGGCACAGAAAAAAAATGCCCTCATCAGAGGCCCCTTCCTCTCTTGTTTAGCACTTGTAGTATTGTTTATTCACCTATGCTAATTTTGATTGCACTTACATTTACTTGTCCCAATGTTATATTGTATTATTGCTTAAACCCTCACTGAATGCTTAATGTCACCTGTTGTATTGTTAATTCACCCAGGCTAGTGTCTTAGATTGCCCTTAAGTCTATATTGACCTGATTTTTATTGTACCATTGTCCATATTGTATATAAGTCTATTTTGTCCTGATTTTTACTTGTACCATTGTTTTAACCCTCACTGAATGATGAATGTTTATTAGCATATGTTATGTCTCATGATTGCTGTATGTAACTGGACACTTGTGTAAATGGGCAGCAATGTTCACATGTCTTTCCAGTATAACCAATAAAATGAAACGAAATGAAATGAAATGAGAACATATAAAAAATGTGGCAATTTTTCCAGGTAGTCCAGGCCACAGGAAGTTTGCATAAGATACCTGCTACCCCCTGCCCCAGGCTCAAGCTCCAACCTATCTGCCTGTGGAGGAGTAGGAAGAAGAATATTATGTGATTATGGAGGAAGGTGACCCCCGGGAGTTACTGGGTACACCTTAGCAAGAGTTTGAACCTCCTCCAAGGCAAACTGAGGGCTACTCATCTTTTCCCTCATTTGTCAGACAAATGGTTGATACCCTCAGCATTCCCCTACTAGAAACATAAGAAGATGCTGATTTTATGAACAAGTTGGGAGTAGCTCCACCAAATAGGATGTTACTTTCCACACATAAACCACTTAAAAAGGCCACAGGTAAATCATGGTTGCACCCACTTCAGCTACAGCCATCAACAGAATAACAGAGAGAAGTAGGGAGTGGAATATTTGTATGCCCATCCTGATCATCATGGGGTAGTCCAGGCTGCTGATTGAGAGAGAGAGAGAGAGAGAGAGAGAGCCAAAACCACTATCTGCACAGCCCCCTGAAAAAGACTAAATAATTGCATACTATTTCAAAAAGGGTTATACAACAGCGTCCATGCTTAACCAGCAGGCAGCTTATTCAGCACAGGACCTGAAAGCACTTTGGAACGCAAATCTGGCACTGGTAGAAACATCAGATGATGGTTTGGCCCAGGATGTGACTGCCACAGCAAGATCAGCCCTGGATGCCACAAAATATAATTTGCACACTGTGATGGACACTAATGATATTGCTGTCAGAGTTCTGACTCATGCAGTGACCTTAAGAAGGTTTTTTTTTCTGGCTGAGGACTAGCATCCTTTCCCAGGATACTCAAAACAAGGCCATGGAATTCTCCTTTGAGGCAGATTCATTATTTGGTAACAAAACAGAAGCCTGCATGAAAAAAAAATGGATGGATGAATACAAAGCCACTTTCAAAAGTACAAATGAGACGGAAAAGGCCTCTACCTCCTACAGGTCATAGAAAAGGGGAGGCAGAGGCAGGGGATACTTCCCAAGAGCCTATGTCTCTTACGCCCCTTATGAGTACCAGTCACAAAGAGGTTACTGTAGGGGAAGAGTAAAGGGGCTTCCAGGCATAATGCTCCAGTGCCTAAGCTCCAGCCAAAACAACTCCCCTGGCAATTTTGCCCAGGTCACCCAACCACTGCCAGTGGGTGGCAGACTGGCACACTACTTCCAGGAATGAGTAAACATTACCACAGACAACTGGGTAGTGGAAGTAGTAGGCCGGGAGTGGGGGTTGTTTCTGCAGTTCAAACACTTTCCAAACCTGGAAAATCACAGAGCTCACTCTCCCACAGAAAAAAAGTCTGCTGGAACTGGAAGTAAAAAAAGCTGATAATACCAAAATCTATAGCTTTGCCTCCCAGAAGGACAGGGGCCTATTGTCAAGACACTTCCCGACCCACAAGAAAAGTGGAGAGTGGTGACCCATTTTAGACCTCAGGTTTCTGAACAAGAATTAAAAAAAATAAAATTCAAGATGGTCACGCTAAGGACAGTGATATCATCTATGCTGAAAGGGCATTGACTGGGATCCCTGGATCTGAAAGATGCCTATTTTTATATCCCAGTCAGACAGTCTCACAGAAAATGCCTCAGATTCAAGCTGGGGAACTGCCAATACCAGTTCACAGCTCTCCCATTTGGTTTCACCTCCACTCCAAGGGTTTTCACAAAGTTCCTTGCTGTGGTGGCAGCGCATCTGAGAAAACAAGGTGTGGTGGGATTCCCCTACATGGATGACTGGCTACTCTCAGAGAAAACATAACCAGATGCAAGGTGCAGAGTTCAGTTGGTAAAAAGCACCTTGGCCAACCTGGGTTCTTGATGAACCTTCGTAAGACCCAGCCAGAGCTTGTTCAAGCATTGAGCTTCATAAGAGCAGAGCTAAACACCATGCAAGGAAAGCTTTCCTCCCGCAGACCAGAGTTACAACTCTGATAGCAACAGCAGTCAGCAGGTTAGCCAAGACCTACGCAAGACTTCGTATATTTACTAGGGCATATGGCCGCATCCACAACTGTGGCTCTATGGCTAGGTTCCAAATGAGAGATACTCAGTGCCACTTAAGGGCAACTGGTCCCAAAGATGGGATCCACTTTCAAAGCTGCCAGTGACAAAAGCTCAAGTGGAATCACTAAGAGTGGTGAAAGGAAGAAAGCAACCTCATAGAGGGCATTGCCTCCCTTCAGCAATCAACAACAAGTATTATTACTACAGATGACTCACTCCTGGGGTGGGGCGTCCACCTGTAGATCCTCACAGTAAGTAGTACATGGAGTCCACAGGAGTCACTAGAATACGTAAACCTCCTGGAGTTCAGAACAATACCGCCAGCAATACCAGGGATCATACTAGAGTAATAGGATAACAGAAGGTGAAGCCCATAAAAGTTATCCCTACTCCTCAGTGGAAGTAATCAGATTACTAACCTTCATATACTTATCTAGTCGTGTCTTAAAGGTTAGAAGAGTAGGTGTGTTAGCCACCTCTTCTGGTAAGGTATTCCATAACCTAATTGATCTAGGGAAAAAGCGATGTTTCCATGCTTCAGTTCTATACTTACTTTCTTTTATTTGATTTCCATGCCCCCTCATATTATATTTATGATCTTTCCTCTCTAGATTCAATTCTTTCATTAACAAATCTTCCCTCAGTATTTTATATAGCAGCAATATATCCCCCCTAATTCTTCTCAACTCCAATGGCCACAGATATAAGTAATCTAATCTTTCATTATATGATTTCCCCCTACACTCTGATATTAACTTTGTGAAGGACCTCTGAGGCCTTTCTACCAGTCTTGTATCATTTTGTAAGTGGGGATTCCAACATGGTGATCCGTAATCCAGAATTGGTCTTATATAACTTTGGTATATAGGCAACAAAACACAACTATTCCTTGAGAAAAAGATTCTCCTTATTCCATTGGTTATATACATGGTTCTATTATGCACATATTTACAGTGAGTTTCACTTTTCAAATCTTCCCTATGTATTCCCAGAACTTTTTCACAGCTGGTTGTACGTAGGATAGTCCCCTGAATGATAAAATCCTGTCTGATATTTCTTTTTCCTATATGTAATATATTACATTTATTCATACTCAATTTTATCCCATTATACTCTGCCCACTCAACCACAGTCAGAATATCCTGACCGAACCTTAATCTATCATCAAAGGTGTCAACAACCCCTCCTAATTTAATGTTGTCAGCAAACTTGATTAACCTATTATTGCTACTGATGTTTAAGTCTCCTATGTAGATACAGAACAATAGAAGACCCAGGACCGACCCCTGAGGTACCCCAATACCAACTTCCAGCTCTTGAGACATATATCCATGGATGCAAACTGCCTGCTTTCTTTTCATCAGACAATGTGCAATCCATTTTACAATACTGTTTTTTAAACCCATGTTAGACAGTTTCAGAATCAATTTACCATGAGGTACAGAATCAAACTCGCTGCTAAAATCAACTTATACCACATCCATAGATTTCCCCCTGTCCAAGTTTTCCCCTATAAATTTACAGAAACTAGCAAGATATGTATTGCATGATCTATTTTCCACAAATCCATGCTGTGTCTTATCCATCATGTTCTTTTCTTTCATCCATATCTTTATTTCTTCTACTATAATACTTTCTATAATCCTCCCTACAATAGAAGTCAGGCTCACAGGCTGATAATTTGCAGGGTTAACCCTACTACCCTTCTTAAAGATTGGTACCACTATAGCCCTTCTCCATTCTAGGGGTAACTATCCTTCCATCAAAGATCTAGTTCCTATATCTGCTATAATCGGTGCTATTTCATCCTTAATTCCTTCAATAACATTGGGTGCATATCATCACGTCCTGCAGATTTATTAGTCTTTAATTGCTCTATTTTCTCAAGTATCGTTTCACTGGTAACAAAATCTATCTTTTCCTGTCTTATTTATCTAAAAGTTCTCCACTATACTGTTATCTGACTTCTCAAAAACAGAACTAAACAAAATTGCTAAATTCCCTAGCCATCTCTTCCGATTTATCATAAACAATTTATTTAACTTTTAAAGGACCTATCACTCTTTCCTGTCCTCTTTTACCATTAATGTATAAGAAAAAAAAACATTTCCTATAATTTTTACTATTTGCAAACCTAAATTCAGTTTGCATCTTCGCTTTATTTATTTCAGTTTTCAAACTATGTAATGCTTTCTTGTATAATTTTTTGTTTTTAATCGGATGAATTTGTTTTAAGCATTTTATAATACTTCCTCTTTTTATTACTTAACTTACAAATGTTCTTGTTTAACCATGTTGTTTTTTTCCCCTTGTTATTATACATCTCCTGAATCAGTATGTACTTCTGGCTAACCTCCTCAATAATGTGAACAAACATTTCCCAACATCCCTTAGTTGTAAGTCCCTTCGATATAGTTTTCCAATCCATATTCACTAAATCTTGTTTCATAGCCCAGTAGTTTGCTCTATTATATAATTTCTTTCTGGTTTTCCCCCCTTACTATTTTTTTAGATTTGATAATCCTGAACTTGACAACATCATGGTCACTGGTACCGAGTGGTGGAAAAGGTTCAATGTCCGCTACATCCTCCTTAATATTGGTCAGGATTACGTCTAATATGTTATCCCCTCTAGTGGGTACTTCCACACATTGCCCTATCCCTGTGGCAAATAACTCAGCCTGTATCCTATTACCTATTGCATTATTACTCTGCTTAGTTCCTGACCAGTCTACATCAGACATATTTAAGTCCCCAATAAGTATTAAATCGCAGTCCTCTGAGACCTTAATAATGTCTTTTACAAAAGCCTCAGTTTCATCTACTGGAGTGTCAGGTGATCTATAAAAGACTCCTAATTTGAATTTATTACCAAATAAACCTACACAGTCTACCCAAAGTATCTGTATATTATCACATTCATTTTTTATATCCTCCTGTGTAAATTTAATACCTTCCTTAATATATAGGGCAATACCCCCCCCTTTCTTATGTACTCTATCCTGACTGACATGGTTAAATCCTTGGAGTTTCCTATTCCAGCCACCATCATTCCCCCACCAAGTTTCAGTGACACCAATGATATCTAATTGTTCACTATCTATTATCTGTGTCATATCTTCCATCTTCTGTCTGTTTAAACTGTGTGCGTTACACAGTATAGCCTTCACTACTATTGGCTCTGTTAGTATTTCCGATATAATAATCTCACTATTTTTTCTCCTTTATCTTATCTGTAAGTTTTATAACATCATCCTGGAACTGGGGTAGATGTTTTGATCCCAAATCATTTATCCCGGTGTGGAGTACTGCTAGCGGTCTGCATCCTGCCTCCTTAAATATGTTATCAACCATGTTAGTTAAATCCTGCGCCTTAGCCCCAGAAAAACTGCTCACAATCCTATTTGTTTTGTCGCCTTTATGAATATACTGATCAGTATATTTGATGACAGAATCACCAATGACTATGACTTGTCTTTGTATATTTTCCTCATGGCTATTATTATCCCCTACATAAATATCTATGATTATAGTACAGTTTAAATCCTTCCCGGACTCATCAGCCTGTGGCAAATCCTCCTGTGTTAGCTCATGAAAACGATTTTTGTAGTAATATATTTTCTCCCCTTTGTTTGCTTATTACAGCTTCGCCATTTTCCTTATCAGTTTCAATTACTCCACTGCCACTAGGTATGTTCACATCTAAGATATGTTCTCCCCCCGGCATCAAAGGGCATCTTCCCCTTTTTTTTTTCGTTTAACTGTGGTCACAGTATGCCAGTCATCTTTACTGCCTTCTTCAGCATTCCCCTGTTCCAACTTTCTCTTATTACTACTCTCCCCATAAGAGTATTAGGATCCGTTGGTATTGTTTTGTTAAAACTAGGCAAGGCCTTCAATTTTACAGCCATGCCCTCCTGATTATTTTGTAACATTTGGAGTCTCATGTTTAATTCCTGTATAATGCCTAAAGGTTCCCGATTCTGCACACATTTCTCACATATATAATTGTCATATGATGTTCCTTCATCAGACATTTGGAACATGTTACAGTTATTACATTTTACAAACAGGTCCCCATCCTGAGTTAATATTGCTGATGCCATCTCAGCATGCGACTCTTCTTTCTAGTTATAACTGCTACTCATGTTTGCTGCCTTACCACTACCGGCCTTGAATTTCCAAGCCTTTTGTTCCCCTTTACCCTGTGACCACAGAAACATGGGAATATGTGCGTGACACCCGAGCTCACACCGCTCGTTGAGTCACTTGACTTTAAAGCATCACGTGACCCGGAAGAATATGCGGGTCCGTAGGTGACTGCCCAAACACTTAGGATATATTTAAATGTTTAAAACACTGCTGCCTGTCAGTTTCAGACCCCAACACAGTCCCTCCCAGCTAACTAGATAAAACTGTCCCCTTTGTATGAGTATGTAGTTCATTCTCTACTACTGAGAACTACAGCTCTGGTGCTCGCTGGAGTACTTCCTGGATCACTCTCCGGACCAGAATACCCTTAAGGTTAGGCAACTGATGACTAAAACTTGCTGTAAAACACCACGAGCATACTGTTGTAAGTACTGACCCCCCTGTCTCACCACTTTTGTGGTCGCACAAGGTTGACAGCAATGTAATGCAGTCTTTATCCTACCAGTTACAGGGTCAGACCATCCAAATCAGGGCAGACACCACAACAATGGACTGCATAAACAAGGAGGGAGGAATATCATCCTCAAACCTGTGTACAGAGGTAATGAGGATCTGGGATCTGGGATCTAACATATTCCTTAGAAGCAAAATAACAATATTTGCAGTGCATCAGCCAGACAAAGACAGTGTCCTGGGAGATTCCCAAAGTAAAATCAGCAAGGGAAATCACAAATGGGCCTTAAACCAGCAGGTTCTGGCCACAGTGTTCAGAAGGTGGGACATTCCCAATACAGAGCTGTTTGCATCTTAGGAGAACTATCAGCCCCACAGTTTTGATACAGATCACTGGTCAGAGGAACAGCCCCAGCAACTTCTGGAGAATCATATGAAAGCTGCAAAATCAAGGACCAGATGAATTACCACCTAACTTCAGCATTCAGTATTAATGGGGTCAATGTGACAGCCTGTCCAACTGTCCCAGAAGCATGGGCACCGCATCCGGAACTGCACATACCCCACCTGACAATTCCTGCCCCCCTACCACCAGAAGAGAATCCAATTCCACCCACAACACTCCACCTCCAAGAAATCCCCCCACAATAAGTTCCGTCAGAGCTACTACAATTAAATAGCCACAGAGCCACAGGACTCTACAACATCCCCCACCAGGCTACTAAAATATGCAGCCCCAGTCACTGAATACCCTATAGTTGACATCTTCAACTTATCTCTATCAACCCACGAACTCCCCCTGGATTGGAAGACCGCAAAAGTTATCCCTGTATTCAAAACCTACTGAAGACTCACTATTTCAAACTACTGACCCATCTATCTCCTCCCAATCATTGCAAAAACATCTGAACGACTTGCCAAGCAGCTAAAAGTATACCTACAGGATAACAACTTGATAAATTCAAACCAGACATGCTTCAGAGAGAAGAAATTAACTTCATACTTACTGTATTTTCCTTTTCTGTTAGCTCCAAACATTGTAAATGGGACCCACCATGGACCTTGGCACCTGAGAGAGAATCTTATCCATCGACAATGTTAGAGCTAACAGAAAAGGAAATACGGTAAGTATGAAGTGAATTTCTTCTTCCTGCAGTGCTCCACGTTGTCAATGGGTAATCATAACAACTGGGTTCTAAAAAGCAGTACCCAGACAAAAACCAGGAGGGGTGAGAATATTATCCCATGTACCAGATGCTTCAGAATTACTAGCGAACTGCTGCCTGCAATACTCTGTGACCAAAAGCTGCATCAGCAGAACTCTGAACATCCAAATGTTTCGTGTATGTGTGGACTGAGGACCACGTAGTTTCCTTGTATAGTTCTGACAACTGTAGCTTCGCCCCTCTCCACCCAGGAAGCTGCCATCGCCCTGGTGGACTGAGCCTTGATAAGAGTCAGAAGCATCCTCTTTTTGCCACATAGGCCTTAGCAACACAGGCCCCCACCCACCTACCTAGGGAGGGTTTACAGGCCTTTTGTCCTTATTTGTTTGCCCCAAAAGCACAAATAGACTATCTGACTTACGAAATTCAGAGTACAGTATATCCTAATGGTGCAAGATAAGTTCAAACTTGTATAATTCCTTCCACAGGAAGTCAGAAAAACAATACATCCTGTGAAGTGGATGGGAGTATTTTGGAAAACTTCTTGTAAGAAGCATTCAGAATCCTGATATCCCACATCACACCAGATCCAACAGCAGATGTGTCCTACAAACACGTGCCTACGAGTTCCTAAACCAACCCCGCCCCCCAGGCTGCGACAGCAAAACCCAGTCTCCCAGTGAACTCAAGCCAACCTCTCCGCCTTCTTATAGAAAACCAAAAAAATGCAGAATAGGGACTGTTGAATAAGAACCCTTCGCAACAGGCCCAAGGGAAAAAACAGAGGTGGCACCTATCGGAGCATAGGCTGCAGACATAGAGGATTTCTGGCAGCTATCAAGGTGCCAAGTGGTCTTCTCGAAGAAAACTATACACATTTTTTTTTTTTAATATGGCCTCCTCCTCTCAGGAGCCAAGACGCAAGCTTGATTATTCCTGGATTTTTTGGGTGGAGAGAGACCCTGAGCAGGTCACTGCATACCAGAAGGTGTAGGAGTGCTTGCTGAACAAGATCCTCTAAGTCCAAGATCTACAGTCTACTCGGCCGCTCAGCAGGTAAAAAGGAGCAGCTCCCTGCAGTGTCCTTATTTCAATTATTATCTCTGTATCCCATGAGAAAAGGTACTAACAGAGGAAAAATACACTCTGCTGAAGGTCCATTCTTGAGGCAGAGCGACCACTGCCCTTGCCTGTGGTCACCTACGAGACTGAAGAACCTTCTCGGATCCGAGCCCTGCAGCTGGAGGCAAACAGATTGATCTGAGGTCAACCAAACCAGTTGTACAGGGGTTCGAAAACACTTCCGGTCCAACTTCCACTGCACAGGGTGAACAGACTGTGACTTAAGCCATCCGCCCAATGGTTCAACACCCCTGCCAGGGAACTGTCGACAGTCGGTTGACATCTCAAAACATCTCATGTGTCTTAATGGTTATGTATGAGTGCCTGCCATGTGCAGCATCATGAATGTACACTAAGGGGAGCCAGATGGGCCGTTTCCATCTCCTGAACACTGATGTGGAGACACTCTTTGTAGGCTGGTCAGGCTCCCTGAGTGGGAAAATGGCTTTGGCATGTCCCCCATCCTGCTAGGCTGACATTTTGTTGTGAAATTTAACTGCGGACGTTCTAGTGGAACTTGCTCAGATCTTGCACATTAACTCACTATCTAAGGGAGTGAGGAAGCTAAGGGGTAAAAAGAAAAAAATGGCTGATAATCTACTGAGGGTCTCAGACCTACAATAAACCTACTAAATAGGCCGCATCTAGAAGTCAGCCCAAGAGATTAAAACTGTTGATGCCTATTCTGAGGCCTGACCTCTGTGAACCAGCAGGCCACTGACAAAAATTACCACCAGGAGGAAAAAGGCTGCAAATTCTTTCCTGACCTTGTGCCGAAAAAATTACCACCAGGCATCCAAGGTCTGAGATGGCTTGGAAGAACTCTGCTTCCAGTTCACCCTTAGCCATGTAACTCTTGCAGATCCTGAATGCTAAGTACTGGCCTCCTGCATGAATAAGCAGGTCTTTCAATCATGATGTAAGGCATGAGGACTACCAACACCCTCAAGGGACTCAGAGAAGCTGATGCTAGGGCGAAGAGATGCCCTATGCCGAAGGGTTGATCTAGTGTCAAAGCCTAAAATATTCTAATTAGGACTGATGTAGGGAACAGTGACTGCAGGCATCAGTTAGATGTACTGGGGCTTCAGAAAGAACCCCTTTTCCTGAGGAGCCTCATCTGATCTCCTGGGCTCCACCCAGAGGACTGTGGAGTACAAAAAAGATACAGGCTCTTAAATTAAGAAATCTAACAACTCCCAGACTTCTGGGGCCCATAAAATAAATCTAACAGGACCACTGACCTCATTGAATAGCGAGACCCGTACTCTGGCCCAAAGAGAGCCAGGAGAGCTCTGATGATATCTGGCCTTTCTGCCACCCTTAAAAACTGGAGCGGAGAGGTTACTCCTAGTAAGGCATCTGGCATTATTCTGTTCCATCTGATAAAAACTCCTCTAATCTACCAATGAGGTACCATGAGTGTACTGCTGGGCCTCCTGAACGGTGTCTGGCCAGTGCTCCTCTGATACTGTAACCTGGTTACCTGAGTAGGCTCCTCCATATCCAGAAGCCAATTTCCAAGGGAACAGAACTCCCCCCGGAACTTTCTGCACCGGCCATTACACTGACCTCATTGAGTTACAGTATTCTGTGCTCTTTAAATAGCCTCCAGGGTGGAATCAGACCATAGGCCTCCCTCAATGGGATGATCAACAGGTTAGCTATGAAGTTTAACCAGACCCAATGACAAGCTACATGGCCCTCATGGTCAAAAAGAAAAAATTACTCACTGTAGTAATCCTGTTTCTTCCAAGGGGTCCTTTAGCATCAGTAACAACAGCAGTAAGCTGACCAGGTTGAACTGCCTTGGAGGTGGAACCATGAATATTCATTAACACACAGTGGACAATCAGAATCAAGCAGGAAGTCGTGTTGAGTGCAAACAGCCCACAGGGCTTAAAAACTCTTTTGAAGACGAAAGGATAATGTCTGAAAGGACTGTGCCGACTGGCTTTAAAACCATGCAATAGCATGAACTATAAAAAGACTATGATTAACCATTAACGTGTTCTAGAAACAAGCCAAAAAACTCTACACATTTGGCAAAAAAATACAGAAGCAGAGCCCTCTTAACGTAGGTGCCTGGGGAGGCAGGGTGGGAGGTTACTGATGCTAAAGGACCCCTTGGAAGAAACAGAATTATTACGGTGAGTAATCTTTTCTTCTCACCCCAGGAGTCCTTTAGCATCAGTAACAACAGCAGACTACAAAGTAGTACACTTGGGAGGCAGTATAGAACCTACTTAGGGAAGAGGCTCTGCAGGACTGCCCTGCCAAATCTGACATCAGACCTTGACTGCACATCCAGGCAGTAATGCTTTATGAATGTATGTACAGTCTTCTAGGTAGCTGCTTTGCAGCCCTCTAGCAAGGGTATGTACCTTGCAGCTGCCACAAAGGCAGCAGTGCCCCAAGTAGAATGGGCCCTGAGGATTTGAGGGGGCTTTTTCCAGCCTTGGCATAACAGAAGTGAATACAGGAAACTATCCAGCGAGAGACAGTTCTCTTGGTGGTTGGTTTTCCCAAGCTGAGTAGATGAGCCTCTGACTGTTTGGTAAGCTCCATGTAACAGGATAAAGCTCTCCTGAAATCTAGGCTGTGAAGCCTTCTTTTCCTTGGAGTGGAATTGTCAGTGAAAAGGACAGGGAGAGTAATGGACTGGTTAAAGTGGAACTCAGAGACCACCTTGGGAAGGAATTTCCTATGTGTTCTGAGCTCTACTTTGTCCTTATGGAGGACCATGTAGTTAGGCTCAGTGCAGAGTGCTTGCAGTTCTGAAATCCTTCTTAAAGAAGAGATAACTACTAGGAATACTATTTTCCAGGTAACATACTTAATGTGGGCTGTAGCCATGGGCTCGAAGGGGGTCTCCATGAGCTTAGCAATGCAGAGGTTAAGGTCCCAAGGGGGAACAGGTTCCCTAACTGGTGCCTGCAAATGAAAGAGGCCCTCAAAGAACTTTTAGAAAATGGGCCTAGAAATGATAGACTTTTCTTTCCAAGTGAAGGGGTAGGCTGAAATTGCAACTAAGTAAAGGCTCAAGGATGAGGCCTTGAGGCCTAATGATTGCAGATGAATTAAACAGTACAAAATGGAAGGGATAGAGGCCTTCAGAGGGTCTATTCTTTTTCCTTTGCACCAGATTGAAAATGGTTTCCATTTAGTTGCATAGGTTTTCTTTGTGCTTGGCTTTTTAGCCATGTGAAGACTTTTCAGAACTTGTTCTGAATACTGTATATCTGGAAATTCTAGCTCCTCAAGAACCAGGCTTTGAGGTGAAGGGATTCCAGGTCTGGATAATTCACCCCGACTTGTGGTAAGATGAGGAGTTGGAGGAAGTCGAACTGACTTCTTGTAAGTAAGTAAGTAAAAAGTTATTTATATGAGGTGCCCTTCCAAAGCTCAGGGCGCCTTTACAAAATTTCACATACTATATTAAAATTCACAGCAATTTAAAACACAATTTACATTTCTGAAAATGCTTATTTAAATAAAAAGGTCTTAAGAACTTTTTTAAACCCTTCTACAGTCAGGCTATTGCGTATCTGGCAAAGTAGAGAAATCCACAGGGTAGGTGCCATAAAGGCAAAAGTTCTTCCACCAGATGTTTTCAGGGTTACCCTGGGAATCTCTAGCAATCCCTCGCCAGAGGATCGGAGGGAGCGGGAGGGGCAGTAAGGAATAAGGAGCTCTTTCAGGTAGTGGGGTTCCAAACTATGTAGGGCCTTACAGGTCGTCAGTGCAACCCTGAAAGTGATCCGCCACTGTACAGGCAGCCAGTTCAATTCGCGCAGCACAGGTGTTACATGGTTGGATCTCGGGCTTCCAGTCAGCAACCTAGCTGCCGCATTTTGCACCAGCTGCAAGCGGCGGATATCCACTCCTGGCAGCCCTAGATAAAGGGCATTGCAGTAATCAAGACGACTGGCAACTAAGGCATGGACTAGGGTAGGAAGATCATCTGATGGAACCAAGTATTTCACCCATGCTATGTTCCTTAGATGGAAAAAGGACGATTTGACTACAGCCGATACCTGTGCCCTCAGGGTCAGGCCCTCGTCAAACACAACACCAAGGTTACACACCTGGCCGGGTGCCATTAGCGGGGTCCCCCCCCCCCAGAAAAAAACCTGAGGGTTTCCCTGCCCATGAGCTTGACATCCTTACCCCCAGCTCCACTACCAACACCTCTGTTTTTCCTGGGTTCAACTTCAGCCAGTTGGTACTCATCCAGTTCTGTATCTCCAGCAGGCAACTGTTAAACACTGCACTTGAATCGGACTCCTGCTTGGGCACAAAAGGCATGTAGAGCTAACAGTCATCACTATAACAGTGAAAACTCGACCCATACTGTCTTATAATGTCCCCCAATGAGAGCATATACACCGCAAATAACATGGGGGACAACACCGAACCCTGTGGCACCCTACAGCGCAGGCAGTGAGAGGCCAAGGAATAAATCCCCGACACTACTCTCTGAGTCCTACCCTGCAGGAAAGATTGAAACCAAATGTGGACCACCTCCCTTAGTCCACAGGGAAACCACAGGCATTCGAGCAATACCCCATGATCTACGGTGTCAAATGCTGCAGAGAGATTAAGGAGAATCAAAATAGAATGAGCTTTCCGATCTCTCGCCATCAGGAGATCATTCAGTACCCGTACAAGAGCCATCTCAGTGCTATTCTGCTTCCTGAAACCAGACTGGAGTGGGTCATAGATACTGTGGCTGGTTAAATGATCCTCCAGCTGGAGAGCGACCACCTTCTCAGTAACCGTCCCCAAAAAGGGGAGGTTTGAGTCCGGTCTGTAGTTTTCTGGGCAGTCGGGATCAAGGGAGGGCTTTTTCAAAAGGGGGCGCACCACTGCCTCCTTTAAGGGATCTGGAAAGATCCATCTCTCCAATGATACCACCATTATCCCAGTAAGGATTGGGCCGATAACCTCTATACACCCTACCAGTAGGTGTGTAGGGCCTGGATCCAAACTACAGTAGGTTGGACGCAAAGTCTGGATGATCCTCACTATATCCATGACTACTGGCCGACTAAAGGTGAACCAAGTTAGTTGGGTATTAGTGCCACTCGGTTGATCAGTGCAAGACCCAATGAGGCGGCACTAGCTGATGTCACCCCTGATGGTGGACACCTCATCAGCGAAGAACATCGCAAACTCCTCACACTGTAACTGTGACAAAGCTCGACCGGCTTGAAGAGAGGCTAGATTGCACAGTCTGTCCACAGTCCGGAAGAGCTGGGCCAGTCTGTTCCTCGCTGTAGTAATTTCCCTGGACAGGAACTCTGCCTTCTTATGGAAAATTGCTAACTGATAGATCTTATAATGATCCAACAGTCTAAGCCTGTCCATCTCCAGGTGAGTTTTACGCCAGCGTCTCTCCATTCTTCGACCCTGTCTCTTCAACTCATGGATCTCCCTGGTAAACCATGGCGCCCCTGGAAGAAGAGTACAGGGACGAACACAGGATGGCGCAATGACATCCAGGGCCCCCCATAACTGCCCTATTATAGGCTAGCACTAGGGGCCCTGGGTCAGTGCTATCCATTGGCAATCCCGAGAAGTCCAGCTCAGTCATCAGGCCTTCTGAGGTAACTTCTCCTAAAGGATGGAACTGTATTATGTCCTTTGGTGCAGGCTTCTTTCGGGGGTCTGCGAAACTAAACCTTAGGGTGTGATGGTCAGACCAACCGATAGGCTCCACCTCCACATCGGAGACTTCCATCCCCAGATGGAATATCAAGTCCAATGAGTGTCCCCCTCATGAGTTGCAGAGGTAATAACCCGTGTCAGGCCCAATGAATCCATCAATTGGAAGAGGTTTTGTCCAAAAAGTGTGAGTTCATCGTTGACCCAGGCATTGAAGTCCCCCAGAATTAACCATCGGGGGGACTCCAATGCCCTCTCAGCGATGAAGTCCACAAGCTCCCTAAGGAATTCCCTCCCATCAATTGGTGGACGATAAATGAGAAGGATCCCGAAACCTGCACCCACAATACACTCACAGGAATTGGTACCTCCCACTGGCACCTCCCTAAGGTCAAGTTCCTGTCTGAAACAGACTGCAACTCCCCTCCCCCCCACCATGGTCCACTCTCGGATGGTGATTCACTGAGAACCCAGCCGGAATCGCAGACCCCAAAATAGGGCCCGTATTTTCATCTAGCCAGGTCTCGGTGATGCAGGCCAGGTCCACAGAAGCAACAAGATCCGCCATCACTACAGTCTTGTTTCTAAGGGACCTAGCATTGCTTAACACCACCCGGAAAGGATGAGATTCCAGGGATGACTTCACCTCCTGCCTGACCGTCACTGCCCTTGGGTATGGGTACACGGCAAGGCAGACCTCACTCCTGTATCCATTTCGCCCCAGGGCGTCTCCTGGTTCTGACTGTCCCTATCCGTTCACTCCTTTCCCATCCCGTACAAGAGTTCCAGGATCTCCTATGCCTTGCACTCCTTCATCTCGTAATGCCGAGAATTCTGCAAGTTTTATGAACTTCCAAAGGCAGTGCAGGATATTCAAAAGGATGGAGATCCTTCAGTCTTGAGGGGGAGTACCGCCTGACTGTGTTCTTATCACGCCAACACATATTTCAGACTCTAAAATACTATTATTTCAATTAAAAAACCCTACAAAAACCAACACTTTATTCACCCTCTAATACACCCACCCTCTTAATAATAACCCCCACTCCCCAAATAATAATTAAATCAAAAGACCTAAAACTGATAAAATATCTATTAACAAATCTCCTCACAGACATATCATTTAACAATCTAAACACTTAAACACTTCCAAGAGTACTCTGATATTTCAGTACAAACACAAAGTCTCAGATGAAGGAGAATTAGTCTGAATGAGAGGTACAAGTCCAAGGGAGAGAGAGAGAGAGATGATATTCAACCACAGGGAACTCCCACTTTAAGAACTTCAGATCACAAAAAAGAAAATCAAACTACATAAACTGAACTTAAAACCATTAAATGCAAAAATAAAACTTAAGTACCCCCCCCCCACTGAGGTGTACAGAAAATAATATAAACAGTGTCAAATGAAGTTCAGACCCCCAGGCCCTCTCACTACATGGGGGGTCCGAAATAAAACAAAGGCACTCTCACTGCCCAAATAAAGAAAAAAGTTTCAAGTCTGACCGTGAGTTTCCTTGTAAGTACAACTCAAGACAAGAACCTCCCAATAATAATCCAGATCTTGCACAGCGATGCCAGAAGCCTGAAAGCCCTATCTATGGGGGGCCACCGCCAGAGATATCTGCCCCGTAACCTTGACACCTCATTCGAGCCAACCCACCGACTGGCCCAGCGAGAGGCCTTAGAAAACCGCAGACCTGCTGGCTGGCTCCCCGGCCAGTCCAGACCCGATCCTCCCAAATGGAAACAGATTCCAGCGGCTAAGCCACCCACAAATATAGGGTTATACTGTCAAGAACAGGCAGGAATCCAAATTATTCTGATTTAAGATCCACGTAGATCACCTCCAGAAATAAAGAGAATTCTTGGCAATTCAGTCCAAATAGGCTGGAACCCAAAATATAATCTTCTCGGACTCTGCACCACATCGTGGGGTCTCTCTCATCCAGGAACTCTTTTATTCAGAGATTCAATCCGCACTCTCGTCCTGGCGCTCACTCCACTTTGGTCCTACCACAGCCTCCTCTCTCCACAGCTATCTCCCAGTCTGAGGCAAACGTAGAGATCGCAAAACATAGAAATCGCAAAACAGGCAGCAACTTTTAAAAATACACAGTCTTAGAAACTCCTCTTGCAATCAGAGCGGTAGCGGGGCCCAGTCAAACAGCCCCAGTACACACTTCATGGTCGGTCGAATGACCCTGAAAATGCTCTAAGGCTAAATAGCTCATTACAATGCCCTATCTACCTAAAATAAGATAATTTAGCTATTCGGACTGGAAGATGCAAAAAAGAAGCAAAAAAAGGCAAAAAAGAATTAATAAAAGCGGACAAAAGTAGGCAAAAAACAGAATCTGGCGATCAACAATGCAGAGCAGTTTTGAGCATGCCCAGCTCGGCATTGGCATGTATAACGTATGAGACATGGCCAGCAGAAGAGGATACCAGGCTCGCCTTGGCCAGTCTGGAACTTTGAGAATCATGGTTGTAGGTTGATCCTTGAGCTTTACTAACACTCTGTGTAATGGGAATTGGAGGGAAAGTATACAAAAACTTCCCTGTCCAGCTCAAAACTAGTACATCTGCTGGGAGAGTGCCCATTTCTGGGGGTCAGCAGCAGTACAGAGGAAGCCAGTAGTTGAGGTGGGATGCAAACAGGTCCACCTCTGGTTTACCCATCTCCTGAAGACTGTGGCAAAGATATGTCTGTTCAGAGTTCATTCATTGTGACCTTGGCTGATGCGGCTTAGAGCATCTGCCAGGGTATTGTCCTTGCCTGGGAGGTGTATGGCAGAGAGAAACATGTCCAGGGGATAAGCCAGGGATCAGACTGTCATGGTCTCTGTGCACAGGGCAGTAGACCTCGTGCCACCCTGCTTGTTTTATGTAAAACATAGCAGTGGTGTTGTCTGTTCCGATCTAAACAGTGTGCCTCTTGACCTGAGGGGCGAAAGCTTTCAGTGCTAGGTACACAGCTCTGAGTTCCAGAAGATTTATGTTGCTTCTGGACTCCAAATGCCACAGACTGAAGAGCTGAAAGGGGATGCCCACTGAGCGGTTTTCCTCTTCCTTCCACCAGTCTAGAGCTTGAAGCAGTATTTTTATCACTGTTACTAGCTTGGACAGATAATTTTTCTTTTATTACCAGTGGACTCGCAAATGATACTGAATGTCCCTCATTTGAAACCTTAACCCTGGGACCACAGCTGTCATGGAAGCCATGTGGCCCAGGAGCTGTAGGAAATGCCTTGCAGGCCTTGGCTGGGCTAGCAGAAATTAATTTGCTGAAGTCAGAAAGTTTTGAATTCTGTCCTGAGGAAGAAAGGCTTTTGCCTGCTGAGTATCCAAGTCGGCTCCTATGAAGCTGATGAGCTGAGAGAGCTCCAGATTTGATTAGAAACCCCAGAGAGGACAGAGTTTGTCTTGTGCAGTTTAGAGCCTCCATGACTTGCTGAGGGGTCTTGTCCACTATGAGCCAATCGTCCAGGTACGGAAAGACTGAGATGCCCTGCTTTCTCAAGGGGGCTGCCACTACAGACAGGCACTTTGTGAATTCTCTGGGAGCAGAGGTGAGGCCAAAGGGCATGGCAGCAAACCAGTGATGGCCTAAATGCAGCTTGAACCCCATAAACTTTCTGTGGGACTGCCTTATTGGTATGTGAAAATAGGCATCCTTGAGATCCAGGGAGGCTAGCCAATCTCCCGGCTGCAGAGTGTATTACCATTTGAAGGGTAATCATCTTGAACTTTGGTTTGAGTAGGTGCCTGTTTAGATATCTGAGATCTAAAATAGGTTGCCACTCTCTGTTTTTCATTAATGTCAGTAAGTATCTGGAGTAGATACTTTTTCCATGCTGTGAAAGGGAAACCCTCTCCACTACATTTGGCTGATAATAGAGTCTTTACGCCTCCAGCTCCAACAGGTATCTTTCTGTTAGGGATAGGGGTTTTGACAGAGCCGGACCCCGAAGCACAGGAAACTGCTTGAACTGTAGAGGTAGACCGTTTTCCACTACCTCCAAGACCCACTTGTCTGTGATGATATGGGTCCAAGCTTGGAGGTAGTAGGAGAGCCTGCCCCCTACTGAAGTGAGGATTTAGACTGAGTGGCAGGGCAAGAGTGGTGGCAGCTCTCCTCTGACCCCTCCTGCCTCTTTCCCTGAAACCACCTCTCATTTGAGAGAAATCCAAAAGCATGGACATAGGACAGAATGCCACGGCGAAGTAGCCCCTGCCTCTATTACCTCTAGGCTGAGACTTCTGAGATGTAGAGGCTTTCTGTTTGGCTACATTACTTTCAAAGGTGGACTTGTACTCCTCCACCTTTTTCATGTATGCTTCAGTTCTGTCCACGAAAAGGGAATTATTTTCACAGGGGAAGTCCACAGCTTTGGACTGGGTGTCCAGTGATAAATTTGTTGTTCGTAGCCAGGCAAAACGTCTGAGAGAGACAGCCAGTGCCATGATCCCTGTTGCTGTGTCATTGGTGTCTGCAGCCATGTGAAACTGGTATTTGGTGGCTTCCAGACCAGATTTCACTGTTTCAGCAAAGTCCTGGAACATCCTGTCAGATTTGTGAGACAGAATGGCCTGGACAGAACTCCAAAGAGCCTTCCGGTACTTAGCAGAGTATATTAAGTAAGAGGCTGTGGTATATGATTTTTTAGCTATAGCATCTAATTTTCATGACCCCTTTTCAGGAGGCATAGAGGTAAGGCGGACCATAGCCTTATCACAGGCTGCGGCCTGAACCACCCCTTCATGGCTGAGATGAGTATAAAGAAAATCAGCCTCATTTTTAGCCAGAGGATATTTTCACTCCACTTTCTTGTCCACTTCTGACAGGGAAGTAGGGGCTTCATAGTGGATTACTTGAAGGATTTGTATATAGGAAGCACAATCTTTTTTTGTAGAAGGAAGACCCATCATATTTTTACAGTCTTCGTCCTCATCATCCTCATCCTTGGTGGACTCCTTAGCAGGGAGGTCAAGGGTGCCTACCACGTGCTGTAAGAAGGTCAGGAGGGAGGATTGGTCCTCCTGGCCATCTGGAGAGGTACCAAAGCGCGGGTCAGGCAAAATGTCCAGCACCAGAGGCTAGTCCCCATTGTTATCTTAATCCTTAGCATCATCATCCCCCTGAACGTAGTAGCAGGATGTCACAAAGGTTGGGATAGAGCTGCTAAGGTTAACAGGAGCAAAGGGAGCAGAGAAAAAGTCACTCATACCCTGTAAAGTTTGATATAGGTGCCGTGCCTTTGCCATTTCTTTTACAGGGGGTAAATCTTTATTAGGGGCAGAGACCTCAGTGGGTGACTGACCCTCTTTCTCCTTCTTTTTTTTTGGGTCTTTATGCTTTTTTGTCACTGGCGTCTCCCCTTGCCTTGATGCGGCAGGGGCAGTGGTATGCTTGTCTTTACATAGTTTTTTTTGCTGGAACAGACTCAGTGGTCTGGTCACCATTTCTTTTTTTTTTTTTTTTTGCATGTCACCATTTTGATTGTTTTGTTTATCAGACTCATTTTGTGAGTGGTTCTTACATTTAGGCTTAGGCAGGGCAGTGGACCCTCCTTAATAGGAGAAGCATTATTGGAGGCCATCTCTTATAGTCTTTTGGCCCTCTCTTTAATAGTTTTTGAGCAGAATTTAGAGCAAAAATGTTCTGGACCCAAGCACTGTAAACATACCACACTTAATACAATTTTTAAAACCTGTGGGTCCAGTCCTCTTTTTTGTCTTTTCTGACATAATAAGGTGTCAGAAAGCTGAAATACATTGGTTCCCGAAATGGAAAAACTGCAAATGCAGTTGGTTCTCTAGCAGTAAAGAACCACGATTTAAAATAACAAAATGCAGTAGAAATACAGGAAAAAACAGCGGTTCCTGATAAAATAAGGGAGCCTCTATTAAAAAGACCTTGAAAACCATCGAAATACTCAAAGCGTGGTATATTTCTACCTCAGAAAAGTTAAAAGGAACAGAGGAAAAAAGGGGAAAGTGTGGTTCCTGGGAACTGGCAAGAAACCACTAACAACCTCTTAAAATGATAATAAAATGTAAAATACTTACAAACCCAGCACAAAGTAAAGATTTAGGAACAAAAAGTGTGTTTCTCAAGCATGAGAAAGAGCACCTCAGAGGCAGTGTTTCTTAGTTGGAGAAAAACTTCTGAAGCCCTGTGGGCTCTTTGCACTCAGCATAACTTCTTGCTTGATTATGACTGGCCACTCCATTTTAATGAAAATTCATGGCTCCACCACAGAGGCAGTTCAACCTGGTCAGCTTACTGCTACTGTTATTGACGGTAAAGGACTCCTGTGGTGAGAACAATGAAATGGGAGAAGTGGTCTGCCCCGAAAATCTCCAATAAATAACCCCCTGGAAGGTGGAACCATTGCCATGAATTGCAAAAAAGGCGGAACGAAACCGGCCAGGCTAGTGACTCAATACGTTAAAGGCTCTGGCTAATAAAACATGCACAAGATGCCCCACTGTTGTGTGCTAATAGAGGTGAAACCCATTTTATATATGGGGATCACCCACTTAATCATGAAAAAACTGATGAGACCAGAACCATCTATAGGCAGAGCGGTGTCTTTTCAGAAATACAAAACGTCCTCGTCTTCCAGTGGAAGAGTGTCTCAACCGTGAGACATTTTCCTTGAAAGGGAAAACCATGGCATGGATGGGAAGACATTTTTTTTTTTGATCCACACCTGCCCAGTGTGGCTCAAGAATTTTGGTCACATAGTAGCTGGAGAAGATGCAGATAGAGATGAACTAACATTCACCATCTCCACAGACTGACCTCCTGAGCTGAAAAGAACTATATGTCTCATTTATTCAAAAAAGACAAGGGCTTATTATGAATCAGGGGAGGAAAAACATCCCTGCTTCGTTTTATTTTTTAAATGTAATTTAAGGGCAGAAACTTCCTCAAGATCCCCGTAATCATCACCCTGACCACTGGAAAGGCCGGGTCGTGGGCTGCCTGCACATCAGTTATTACAGTCCAAGCTCCCTGCGCCAACCTGGACATGCCTGGATGGCTCCTCCCCGACCTGAGGGGCCCTACTGGGGTCGGGTGTATCTGCAGGGATGTCCTGCAGGATATCGGGGCTCAAGCTCACTCAGGAGCCACAAAGGTAATATCTTGCAATTCTGCTGCCACTTCCTTGAAGAACCAGGCGCTCCCCCCTCCCCAGACCGTAGAACCAGCTAGGGGGTGTTGAGCAACACAATAATGGCAAAAGAACCCATGGGGGAATGCTTCATCACCCTTGTTGCAGAACTTACATTATTTCATAATTAATGACCTCCGATATGTCATGGTGCCAAAGAAAATTGATAACTGTGCTAAATAACAATTATGAGGTAAAAATAATACTTATGTAACCCCCTACAAATGGGGGTTCCCAAAAAGTCTTCCTTGAGCTTGCCTAAATGCTCACTGCCAGGCTGGTATCCAGCGTTTTAGCAGTTTAAATGTGATTACCAGAGCCTGTATAGCCTCAGTGTACTGTCTCTTTAACAGCTGCCTGATTGTGGTATAAGTAATCTGAGAGGGAGCTCTGTTGAAAGATGTAACTATTTGCTGAAAATCGTTTAGAGTGATAATGATAATGTAGTTTGTCTAACGTACATTCTTTGCAGCAAGGACTGTTTGGTTTGTCTCCACTATCTTGGTCCTGGACTGCACATTGGACTGATCAGTTCTGCTGGGACCTAAAATGTAGCCGACTACAGGAGCTGTCTGAAGTCAAAATCTGTAAGAATTGTAGTTTTGAGCTTTTTGCGCCTTTTTTGCAACTGAAGGGGAGCTCTTGCTTTGACTGACAGCCAAATCAGCAAACCAAACCTTTTGGATTTGAGGGAATCCCCCAAGCTGCCTGCTGTTTAGGGCAGATCTAAGCTGGAAGCTGAAGAAGAAAGAGCTGAAGTGATTTTGGGCAGCAATCCTGAGTGGATTCGCATGGGAGAACTGTGAAAAGGCTGAGTTTTTGGCTTGCATGTCTGCCTGCTGCTCCTGAGAGGGAGAGAAGAGAAGAGAATTACTCTGGACTAAATCCGAGTTTGTGTGACTAAAGTAAGCTACTGAAGTGGGCCAGGCTCAACCTGAAGAAGACCGAAGATTTTGCTGAATGCAATCGACCTGTCAGGAGTTCCAGCTACCCCTAAGCTCCCGGTGTGTGCAGAGACTTTGCGATTGTGACCAGGGAGCACTTTGCCTGGTACAGTAGAATTCTCTTACATGTAAATGTGCTATGAGCTGCTAGTGGGTCGTGAGTTAGTTCCCCACTGTGTGAACTGTGTTCTGCTTGCTGTAAGCTGTATCCAGCCCAAAATGGACTGCATCAGAATTTGTCTCCATGTGGTCTGGGCCTTGCCAGACTGGCCCAGCCAAACTACCCACTGCACAGAGAAGCCATCAACGAGAGGCCTGTCTGGGGATCAGCCACCTGCTCCACGCCTGAACAGGAATGACGCCTCTGTGACTCGTGTGGGCCCTGCTTCTCCTGGCATTCCAGATCAACCACCTGCAGTCTCAATTTTCGTCCAGCCTGTGTCCAGTCTTGGGTATCGTGAGTAAATACCAGGGTAGCACCCTGTAACAACAGCTTAATCTGAGTGTGTCATCTGATTGTCTTGTTGTTTTGTTTCCTTTACGAACTGAGCCCTCTGGCTCCGGATTACATATATTGTGTACTGTGCATGTTGTGTTTTCCATCCCAGGGCCCCAACCGGCTGCGACATGGGCCAAGTGCCATGGCTTGGAGGGACAGGAAGTGAATCCTCAGGATTGCAGAAGCAGCATCACAGGAGAGGAAACTAGATATCATTGTCCACCTCGGGACAAATGACCTAGCTAGGCATGAGATCAGTGCAGTGCAGGATGAATTTGTGGAGTTGGGAAGGGGCCTCACACAGGTAGCAAGCACGGTAACCTTCTCAGAGGTGCTGCCAGTCCATGGCAGGGGTGAGGCTAGGGTACTGCACACCATGCGGTTTAATGAATGGTTGCAAAACTGGTGCAGAGCACAGGGCTTTGGCTTCATTGGGGACTGGGGGTCCACCTGGAGAGATGAAGGTCTATACTGGCATGATGGTCTGCATCTGTCCAGGAAGAGAAACACGCTCCTAGGTGACAGGTTTAAAGGCTTCCTTGGCAAGCTTTTAAACTAGCCAAGGGGGGAGGTGCTGATAGGAAACAGGAAAGTTCAAGCCTCCCCCCGCAAAGCATGGCAGGTAGTAGGGTAAACACTGAGGTACACAGCTTGACAGAGGGCAGGACAGGAGTAAATGGAAAAATGGACAAGGGCAATAAGAGCAGGAATGGGGTAAAAAAGGATAAAGCCAACATTAAATGGAGGGCAATGAGTACCAATGCCCGTAGTCTGGGAAACAAGCTTCCAGAGCTAGTAGCCCTGATGGAAGTGGAACACTTGGATATTGTGGCATCACAGAAACATGGTACACAGAGAACCATGACTGGGATGTCAACATACCAGGTACACAATCTACAGAAGGGACAGGAGGGTAAAAGAGGAGGTGAAGTAGCTCTCTACATAAGGGAAGGGATCAAAGTAACAGAACTAAAAGGTAAAGCGGGAGGACAAGAGGAACTCTGGGTCACATTGGAGACAGGGAATGGCATCACAATCCGCACAGGGGTTGTATACAGACCCCCGTCTCAAGGGGAGGAAATGGACAAGAAAATGATAGAGGGCATTCTCAAAATGGCTGAAAAAGGGGAGATACTGTTGATGGGAGACCTGAATATGCCAGATGTTAACTGGGCAACATGGACTGCAGCCACATCCAAGAGCAGGGTCATTCTCGATGCCCTACAGGGAGCATGCCTTAGACAGCTAGTGGTGGAACCCACTCGGGAGGGAGCACTATTACACCTGGTACTCTCAAATGGAGAGAGGATCACAAACTTAGAAGTCAGTAGACACCTGGGAACAAGCGACCACTGCACAGTGTGCTTCACAATAAACACAACCATGGAAACAAGCCATACAAATACAAGGATACTGGACTTTAGAAGGGCTGACTTTGGCAAAATAGGTGAATACCTGAGAAATGCATTAGCAAATGGCCAGAAAGGAGGGGTGGAAGAACAATGGAGAAAAATCAAAACTGCCATCATGGAGGCAACAAGCCTTTGTGTGAAACAAATAAAAAGAAAACAAAGCGGAATAAAAACCACTATGGCTCTCAAAAGAAGTGTCAGGGAAGGTTAAGGAGAAAAAGGCTGCATTCAAAAAGTATAAGGAATCACAGACAGAGCACGACAGGGAACTGTATCAATTAAAGCAGAAAGAAGTGGGGAAGGCAGTCAGAAAAGCAAAGGACCAAACCGAGGAAAGGATAGCCAACTCGGTTAAGAAGGGGGATAAAACCTTTTTGGTACATTAGGGAACATAGAAAGGTTAAGGGAGGGATAGGGAAGATTAATAAAGGAGAGGGGAGGTGGGCAGAGGGAGACAGTGAAAAGGCAGAGATAATGAATGAATACTTTTGCTCAGTATTCACAAAGAAGTAGAGGAGGGTTACCTAAACCAAACAGTAGAAGCACTCTGGATAGTGGGGTTGATACCAGTCCATTTAAAGAAGAAAGAGTACTGAAAGAACTTCTAAAACTCAAGGTGGACAAAGCAATGGGGCCTGATGGGACTCACCCTAGAATCCTAAAAGAGCTAAGGGAGGACCTAGTGACACCACTAACCACACTTTTTAACAAATCATGGGAAGATGGGGTGGTACCTGAGGACTGGAGGAGGGCAGATGTGATTCCCCTTCACAAAAGTGGGAGCAAGGCAGAAGCAGGAAACTACAGACCTGTTAGTTTGACCTCAGTGGTGGGGAAAATGATGGAATCACTTCTGAAAGAAAGAATTGTTGAGTACCTAGAGGCCAGCGGGGCACTGGACCCAAAGCAGCATGGATTCACAGCAGGAAGGTCATGTCAGACAAATCTAATCGATTTCTTTGACTGGGTGACCAAAGTAATAGACCAGGGAGGGCTGTGGATATGGCCTACCTAGACTTTAGCAAGGCATTTGACACAGTCTCGCACAAAGATTAATAATCAAGTTAGCCAGCCTGGAGTGGGTCCCAGGGTGGTAGCCTGAGTAGAAAACTGGCTGTACAACAGGACACAGAAGGTAATAGTGAATGGAACACATTCTGAAGAAAGGGAGGTTACTAGTGGAGTACCTCAGGGCTCAGTACTGGGTCCAATCCTCTTTAACATCTTTATAGGTGACATTGCAGAGGGTCTGGAAGGAAAGGTATGCCTCTTTGCGGATGACACAAAGATCGGTAACAGAGTTGATACACAAGGGGGTAGAAAGGATGAGAAGGGACTTGGCAAGGTTGGAGGAATGGTCAGACATATGGCAACTTAGATTCAATGCAAAGAAGTGCAAAGTAATGCACCTGGGAAATAAAAATCCAGGAGAAGAGTACACAATAGCAGGGAAGGTACTAACAACAACAATAATGGAAAAGGATCTGGGTGTAGTCATATCAGATGACCTAAAGGTGGGTATGCAATGTGAAGGTCAGTAGGGAAAGCCAGGGGATACTGGGATGCATAGGAGGGGCATCACAAGTAGAAAAAGGGAAGTGGTTATCCTCTATACAGACAGTTGGTGAGACCCCATCTGGAGCACTGTGTGCAGTTTTGGAGACCTCATCTACGCAAGGACATAGACAGGATGGAAGCAGTCCAGAGGAGGGCAACTAAAATGGTGCAGGGTCTACATCAGAAACCATATGAAGAGAGAGACTGAGAGAGCTTAATATGTATACCCTTGATGAAAGGAGGGACAGGGGGACATGATAGAAACTTTTAAGTACCTCAAGGGAATCAACAAAGTCCAGGAGGTAGCATTTTTCAGAAAAAGAGATGTAAGAACAAGGGGCACAATTTAAAGTTAGAGGGGACGGCTCAGGGGTAATGTGAGAAATTCTTTTCATGGAGAGAGTGGTGGGCGCATGGAACCGCCTTCCTGGAGAGGTTGTGGGGTCTAAAACAGTGGAGGAATTCAAACATGCATGGGACAGACATAAGTCAATTATAGTGGGGGGTTGCAGGAAATAGGCTGTTGGTTAACTAGAATCTGCAGCTTATCCAGTACGTAGGGAAATGGGCAGACTGGGTGGGCCAAGTGGTCCTTATCTGCCGTCAAAGTCTATGTTTCTAAGCCCGGGCAACAGTCCTGGCTAGCCCATCTCTTCTCCACCTAGGTACCCAGAGGTGTGACTGTGTGGGGGGGACTCAAAGCGCATGCATCACTGCTTGATTGATATAACCTTTAAGCTAATTAACCTGATTTTGCCCCTCCCTTGTTCAAGTTCCCTGAATAAATCAGATCTAACTTTTTCTGCATGTAATATGACTGTGGTGCCAGTTTGTGCTCAAAGTACTGTACTGTGGCTATTTGCTGTGCATAACCTTGTTTTAAAGGGGGTCCCCAGGGTTGAGCCAGAGGAACCAGCCCTGGTGGTAAGTGCAAACAGTGTGGGTACTTGTGTGGTGTACCAGGGGTATTGTGAAAGTGATTATTGTACAGTGTTCAGGCCACTAGAGGGGAAAGAGAGGGGTTACAGTGTCCCCGAGGGCTGTGCCCAGGTTAGCTTGACCACTACCAACCCTGACCTCCAGGTGGAGGTATCTGTTTCAGAACTCAGGCCCCTTAACATGCTACTAGCCAAGCAGGCAGGGGTAGCAGCCCTTGGGACAGCGCCACCTAGGGATTACACTTAGCACTAATATCTTTTCTGGGCTAAATAATTATTTTCCACAGCACTGACTTAAAACACCTTCTCAGTGTCACACATCACGCAAGTGGAGGTCTTGGTAATCAAACCCAGATCCGCTGAATGTATAAACCATAATTATGTAAGAATTATAATCCTTATACTTGACAGACTATGAGAGGGGGTCGTGGGGAGCAAACCCAGGACTGCTGGATTTATGTAAGCAGTAATAATAGACTAATTATTAGACCCCTTGCTACCTGAGTTAAAACCAGCAAGGCAAGCGTAATCCTGTAATAATCATCACTCTTCTGCCAATAAGAGAAAAACTGCAACAGGAAAACCCCCAGATTCGAACTGTGGTATTGATCATCTTTTTCCACACAACAGTTAACCAACTGTAAAAAGCTAAAGGAGTTTCAAAAACTAACTGCATGCATGTCCCTGGGCTTGTGGGCGCTAGCATGGACCTGTTCTTTGCGCGCACTGCGCACTCGTGCAATATAAGTCAATGGCGTTTAGCACTCTGCAATGCTGTTAGCGCTGTGCATGTGCATGCACCACGGGTGTGTGCTCAAGACACTGGCGGGAAGCTGAAGGGATGAAGCGTGTGACCAGCCCTAATGGCAGCTGCGCAAATGGTAAAAAAATGGAGGTGAGGTGAAAAATCACCAAAAAAACTCCCAAGTTGTCCCAAAATCACCAGTTTGCCCTGAAATGTACAGTTACACAAGAACTTACCGTAATAGTAGATCTTCGAGAACAGCTCTTGCAGCAGGCTACACCATTAGGACTGAAGCCGGCAGGCGCAAGGACCCCATGGAACTTTTCTAGCTAGCAGTATTCAGCGGGGACCGCCCCCGACAGTGGTCCCGTCCCCGATGTCAGGCATCTTATAAAAGGCGGCGGTCCCCCAGAATCCCCAGTTCTCCCGCCTGAGACTCCGGGCCGCTGGATGACATCCAAAAAGGAGACTGAGGATCCGTGATCAAATGGCCATCAGAGTGGTGTTAGAAACACCTAATCCTAGGAGAAGGATATCGGAACAAGTCTACCTCCAGCAGGGATGGTGGGAGGGGAAAGTACCTGCTGCAAGAGCTGTTCTCGAAGATCTACTGTTATGGTAAGTTCTTACGTAACTGTACTGTGGTTGGGTCGGTGGACCCTCCCCCCCAAAACATTGATATGCTCATATGGATACAGAGCATATGTAATTACCTGCCTGTGTACTGGAGGTAGTTTGAGAACATTGTGGGCTTAAATATTAAAACAAATCTGTTGCAACAGTCTCCTGCTCTTCTAATCTCTTCCTTTCACTATCACTCCTTCTCTGTCATTCCCCTACTCAAGCTTGGCCACCTTTGAGTATTCTTACTGTCCCTTTTCTTGATTCCAGCTTATTTTCATTAAATATAAAAGTCCCAATGTTCAGAACGTTCTGTGCTTGCAGTATAAGCTGATTAGGCTAATTTTCCTTCACGAATGTGCGCACGTTCGCGCAGTGCGACTGTGCGATCGTGTGAATGTGCGAAGACGCCGAAAAAAGTTTGTTATGGCGTTTTCATTATCTGGTGAAATTATGAACAAGTTAACAGCCTTTTTGTTAGTTTTTATAGAGAGAAGCTCAGAATTATGGTTTATATCAGAATTGTAACAGAATCATTTAAAATGTGGTGTTTGTTTGTTTGTTTAATCAAAAGGTTAAACTAGTACTTTTAAAAGGGAGAAGGCAATGCTTGCCACATTTAAAAGGAGAGAGATGAAAATGTTTATCTTAAGAGGACTAGAAGTCTCCTAATTTTTTTATTTTTTTTTTATTTTAGCTTTTGTTAACCGGGTAAGTACACTAGACAAGTATTATGCCTATTTTCAGGAACGACCCGGGAGAGTACAACATAAGGATACAGACAATTGTATACAGTAGCGAGTAAGTACAGCTTAACAACATGATTGAGATAGTAACATAGTCCAGGGGATATATACGAACATAATACAACTTATATCCGCTGAGGTAACGAACCCCCAGGATGAGTGGGTCACACACAAATTTACAACAGAAAGCATTTGCACATTTCACGTAAAAGACAGATTGAGAGAGGCAATGACCAGGGAACCGTGACGTGGACAATATATCCGGGGTCAGGTGCCCTGGTGTATAGGCAGAGACAAGGAGTGCAGCATGAGATATCGGGTAGTGTCAGAGGGAGGCAAGCTTTGAAGCCGGAAGAGCATCCGTATAGAGGAGTACTCTAGGGAGGCTTGGGACAGTCACACGCAGATGCAAGTTTCAGGAAACCCCGGAGGGAGTTACGGAAGCACAGGTGGGAGGACGACAACCTGGTCGGCTCTGGAAGGGAGTTCCAGAGCCTGGGCGCATACACAGTAACATCCCGGCTACCCACTAATGTGATCCAGAAAAGCATAGACTTACAACTCTCTTGTAAAGTGCTCCCAGCCTCCTCTCAGTCCAAACTCCTTTTAGGACTGGGCGGCCCTTGTTGACCCACTTTTATGATGCAAGTTGGGGGAGGAGTTAACTAGGTCATGTGCTCCTCCACTTGTATAAAAGGAAGTGAATGTGAAATGTTGAGTCAGTGTGTGGTAGGAAGGCAAACCTACCAGATGCCTAGCCAGATTCTAGGTACCTTTTTGGCAGTAACTTTTATTTCTTGTTAAAGATATGATTTCCTGTGCCTTGCGTTTTTTTTAAAGTTATGTACAAGTTCCGCTTTAAGTTAATTTTATTTTTTTCTGCTTCTAATAAATTTCAAAGTATTGGATCCTGACTACTTTCTGGACTTTATTGGACACCCCCACGTGCACATGTACTATCTTACTTCGAGTAGTAGGCGAAGCCTGTCTGAAAGATAGACAGGAGGTAGTCCAGGATCAACCTTTCTGGACAATCCATCGGGGAAAACCCCCACGACTGAGCCCAGAGGCAAAATCTACGCCATTTCATGGCATATGTAGCGTGGGTGGACGGTTTTCTAGCAGCCGCTAGAACATCTGCTACCTCTTGCAAGACCCCGTACTGCATGATGGCTATGTCTCTAGGAGCCAGGCGTGAAGGTTCAGAGATCGAAGGTCCAGATGGACCAAAGAGCATGCCTCCTGAGACAATAAGTGACAGCTGACTGGCAGAGGCACCAGAGGGTCCAGGGACAGCTGGTGTAGCAGAGGGAACCAAATCTGCCTGGGCCAAAACGGCATGATAAATATCAACGTCGCTTGCTCTCTGCGGAGTTTCAAAAGGACCCTCTGGATCAACGGGAAGGGAGGAAAGGCATAGAGGAATCTGCCCATTCATGAGAGGGACAAAGCATTTCACCAGAAAACACCAGGCCCTGGATCTAGCGAGCAGAAATTGGGCAGTTTTGCGTTGTATGGGGACGCTAAGAGGTCTAACTCTGGTGTGCCCCATCTGTGAAACAGATCCTCTACAACCTCCTGGAGTAGTTCCCACTCATGGACTCTGGCCTGAGAGCGACTCAGGCTATCTGCAATGACATTGTCCACTCCTGGGACATGAACATCAATGAGGTTTGCGCCATGTTGTAGTACCCAATCCCAAACCCTTATGGCCTCCCTGCAAAGCGGGTAGGAATGGGTGCCTCCTTGTCTGTTGAGGTAATACATCACCGTGGTATTGTCTGTTTGTAACAGGAGAGTACCCGGTGGGATCTCTGACTGGAAAGCCTGCAGGGCGTAAAGAACTGCTCTCATTTCCAGGATATATATGTGGAGATGAGTTTCCTGGGCTGTCCATAAGCCCTGAGACCTGACACCGTCGAGGTGTGCTCCCCAACCGAACCCTAAGGTGTCCGTGGAGAGCATCACAATCGGAGACGGTGCAATGGAGGGGACCCCAGCTAATAGGTTCTTTGAATCCAGCCACCATTGCCAATCCCAGATTATGGCATTCGTGATCCAGATTGGAAGCTGCAAATGGTCTTGCTTCTGATCCCATTGGACCCATAACATGCACTAGCTCACCCGCATGTGGAGACAGGCTAGTAAGACTGTTGCAATGGCCACAGCCATATGTCCAAGCAGGCAAAGGACCAGTCTGGCTGGGACAGTCCTCTTTGCCAAAATGTCCCTGATGAGGTATCTGATGTGTTCCGCTCAGTCCTGGGGTAGAAAAGCTTTCCCTTGGACAGTGTCCAGAACTGCACCTATGAACTGCAGATTCTGTGATGGAACCAGGTGTGACTTCTCCTGATTGATAATGATGCCCAACGTCTCGAACAGAGACTGAGTACAAAATGAATGGCAGACATCAGAGCCTCCTGACAGGGCGCCATAAGTCAGTCGTCCAGGTAGGGGAACACGTAGTGGCCTTGTCTCCTTAGAGCTGCCACTACGACTGCCATGAACTTCGTGAACACCCGAGGAGCCGATAACAGTCTGAAAGGGAGGGCCCGGAACTGATAATGGTGACCTAGAAATTCGAGGCGCAAGAACTTCCTATGCGCTCGAGCAATGGGTATGTGCAGGTAAGCATCCTGCATGTCCAGGAACACCAGAAAGGTGTCCTGCTTGAACACGGGTATCAGACCAGGAAGGGTCATCATGTGGAAGCATTTGTAGAGGACTGAAACATTGAGATCGCTGAGAACCAGTATCGGATGGAGGTCCCCTGTCTTTTTGGGAACCAGAAAGAAGTGGGAATAGTAACCAGCACTTCTCTGGTTCCGCGATACGTGCGCTATAGCTTCCTTTCCTAGAAGCACGAGCACCTCCTGCTGTATGAGCAGAGTGTGCTGACCCGAATAACGGGAAAGCAGGGGAGGCCTTGACGGTGGGTGGTCGAGGAATTCGATAAAGTGACCTCTCTTGACCATCTGAAGTACCCACCGGTCGGTGGTAATCAACTGCCACCCTGAAAAGTGGCGAGCGATGCGACCCCCAACCTTTTCTGCCCGTTGATCCAGAGGAGGGGCAGGGGCCGGGAAGGAGTTATGCTGTGGCAGCGTTGGTTCCCGCAGGCTGGGCCAGTTTGGTATATCGCTGGCCTCTGCCTGTTGAAGATTTAGCCTGGGCTTTATGCTAGAAAGTGCCCCTTTGTTGCTGGCCAGAATGTGGCTGCTGCCGTTGTTGCCAGCAGCGAAAACGGTTCTGGTTCCTATGAAAGGAACCAGGTTTAGATCTGCACATGGCCTGTACAGATCTTACTGCCTTCCCAGCATCCTGAAACTTGGTGATGACCTTTTCCGAGTATTCACCAAACAGGACTTCGCCGTTCTATGGGATGTCAAGAAAGTTTTTCTGTACGTCTGGGGTAAAACTGGAGACACAATGCCAGGAGTGTCTCTGGAGACAGATGCCCGGAGCTGCAGCTCTGGCAGACGAGTCCGCAGAATCGTATGCGGCTCGTAACTCTTGGGTCCCCACATCAGACCCCGTGCGGAGGAGGTTCAAGAGCTCCGCCTTCTGATCGCCATCCGGTAGCTTATCAACAAGGTCCTGACCCTGTTCCCACAGGGCATTCTGAAACTGAACCTTGAGACAGATAGTTCAGGGACCTGATGAAGCATGTAGCAGCCGCATACACGCGCCTCCCCAGGGCATCCAACTGTTTGGATTCCTGGTCCGGTGGCTGTGTGCTCACATGCTGCGGTCGTTGGGACCGGTCATGAGAGGCTGTAATGACCAGGGAGTCAGCCAGAGGTTATTGCGCCAAATACTGGTCCTCTTTCAGGGGCCTTGTACAGGCGGTCAGCTTTCTTCGGTACAGTGGGGGTGGAGTGTGGACGTTTCCACTCAGCCTTGGTGATGTCCACGAAAGTGTCCACCAAGGGTGGCACTACCACAGGCTTAGGATCCTTCTGCTGAAGGTAACGAGCAAGGCGCTGTCTCTCGGGGTCGAGATCTTCCGAATCCCATCCCATGTTCTCCTGGATGTGCCTCATAATCTCAGAGAAAGAGGAATCATCAGGAGGTGACCTGGGCAGGTCTTGTAGGTCAGGTGATAGGATGCTGAGTAGAGAAGGAGACCTGGAGGCGTCAGAAGTCTCTAGTCTAGAATCCTCCCCTGGCGGAGTGTATCGTCGACGTCTGTGTCGCTTGGGGCTGGGAGACCCTGAGGGAGATCTTGGGGGAGGCCTTCTCTGTTCCTTAGATCTTCCCCTAGGAGGTAGAGTGCGCTCCTTGGGGGTTGGTGGTCATCCTGCTGCCTCCTGTGGTGGAGGAGGGGGAGTAGGAGGTGAAGGAGTAGGAGGAGGAGGTTTCACTGGGATCACATCTTTCCTTATTGTGTCCCACCAGAAAGTGAAGAGATCTTTGACCTCTTGGATGTTCATACCCGACGACAGACCTGGTGCTGGTGGTCTGTCGCCGGGGTCGGGCGTCGGGTCCGAAGGCATCTCCGGGCTTGGCGAAGGCTCCAGTGGAAGCCCGGCATCCTCGATGTCACCTGCCTGGTCCTCAGGCAATGTCAAGTCCTCTTCCGTGGAGTCCTGGTGACCGGTGTCCACCGGTGACGGGGGGCAGTCTTCAGCTCTGGCGAACATGTCACCGACGTCGGGTGCTTGGCCGACGTCTTTGGCTCTGGCGAATGCCTGACCGATGTCTGGTGTTTGGCCGATGCCCTCGGCTCCAGCGAATGTCTGTCCGACTTCGGGTGTTTGGCAGACGGGTGCTTGACCGACGTCGGGTCCGTCATCCGCTTCAGGGACGTCAGGTATTTAGTCTTCTTAGGTGGGCTGGACCCCTGGGAGACCGATTTGCAGTCGGGGTCCCGGCATCAGACTAATGAGGAAGACTTGGTCTGGTGACGGTTGGAGGACTTCGACCAGGCCCCGGTGGGAGTGGAGGAAGTCGAAGGCCTGGAAGTCTTTATAGGGTGCAGAGAAGCCAAAGAGTCACCTGAAGCCTTAACCTTGACCGGAGGGGGCTGAGAGTGAGCCCTGGAGGGAGAGCGGTCTGAGCGCATGGAGCCTGAGCTGGTGCGCGAGTCCAAGGCCGTTAGGGGATCTGGACCTGGCCTTCTCCCAGTGCTTGTCCCGGTGTTTGTGGACTTTTGAGGTAGATACACCTCTGGAGGAAGGTTCCTTATCCATTCTGTGTAGTTTCTCTTCCAAGAGGAACCCCTGAAGTGCCTTCTGGCAGCGGATCCTGGTGCAACTGTTAAAACCCTGACAGAAGGCACAGGCTTTGGTGTCGTGGTCCGGGCCTAAGCACTGCAGGCAGGGCGAATGAGGATCCTTAAAGGGGATCTATTTGCCGCAGGCACACTTGGAAGGATGTCCTTCTGAAGAAGGAGTTGGAGATACCGACATTTAGTTTTGTAAAACTGTTTTATGGAAGTTCTTAGTCGTCGTGCGCTAGAGTGGGACACGTGAGGCCAATGTGGTCGGCAATGAGAAAAAACACTGGGGATTCTGGGGGACTGCCCTCTTTTATACGATGCCTGACGTCGGGGGTGGGACCGATGTCGGGGGCGGTCCCCGCTGAATACTGCTAGGTAGAACATTTCCATGGGGTCCTGGCACCAGCCGGCTTCAGTTCTAATGGTGTAACCTGCTGCAAGAGCTGTTTGTTGAAGTAAGATCAGTAAAAACACACAAAAAAACTCAAGCTGGGGGCGGGCAAGAAACCAACACTAAAGACGACTGACCCCAGAGACCCCAAACTCCCAATAATTTAAATCTGTACATACTTGCAGCACCTTTTTTTTTTCTTTTAAAATTTTTTTCAACAGGAGACCATTAAAAACACCCTAGCAAGGCAAAAGTGGCTCACAATCCCCTTAGGGAATGAGAATAAAGACACGTTATTCAACTGGAATGCCGCAGCTTAACAGGCACGATTTAAATTTAGGGGTGCTCCCTGTAAACAGGCGGCCCTAATCTGCAGGGCAGAATTGTAGCCCCAAACTGAAGTCTTGAATCTTGAAATCTTCAGAGAAGAGAAAAGTAGCACTGTCCCCTTTGAATGGCACAGCTTAAATCGGGAGTTGCTGCTAGTGCATGGAATCCTCATATGCCCAACATTCTAAAGTTTGGGCTGTGCCATTCCCCTGATAGGGGTGCACTATACCCAGTTGTTATGATTACTCATTGACAATGTGGAGCGTTACAGAAAGAAGCAATGCACGCTAATGACACTTATCAAAGTTACTAATGACATTCAGCTCACACTAGAAAACAAGGAAAGTACTGGGGCAGTCTTCATTGACTTATCTAACGCATTTGACACCCTGGACCACAACCTGTTACTGTTCAAACTTTCATATGGACCTCTCCCCCAATGTAGTCAAGAGGTTACACAGTTACCTCATCAGACCCAGGCAAACTGTCTAGCTGAGACACTACCGCTCCAACTTCAAAGAAATTATCTCTGGAGTTCCCCAGGGGTCAATTCTAGGCCCTCTTCTCTTTAACCTCTATATGAATAACCTCAGCTTCACTAATCCAGATATAAAATTTCACCTTTATGTGGATGACACTGTGATTTACACCAAGGCCACCGAACTACAATGCATACAATGCACTCTACAAGGGGCATTCAACTCACTCCAGTTGTTTTTTCACTACATAGAAACATAGACTTTGACAGCAGATAAGGACCGCTGCCCATTCCCCTACCTACTTGATAAGCTGCAGATCCTAGTTAACAAACAGCCTATTTCTCCCTACCCCCCACCAGAATTGCCTTATGTCTGTCCCATGCATTCTTGAATTACCCCACTGTCTTTGACCCCACAACCTCCTCAGGAAGGCCGTTCCATGTGTTCACCACCCTCTCTGTAAAAAAATACTTCCTCACATTGCCCCTGAGCCGTATCCCTCTATCTTCAAATTGTGTCCCCTTGTTCTTGCACATCTCTTTTTCTGAAAGATGCTACCCTCTTGGACTTTGTTGATTCCTTTGAGGTACTTGAAAGTTTCTATCATGTCCACCCCTTTCCTCAAGGTTATACATATTAAGCTCCTTTAGACTCTCTTCGTATGGCTTCTTTTGCAGATCCTGCACCATTTTAGTTGCCCTCCTCTGGACTGCCTCCATCCTGTCTATGTTCTTGCAGAGATGGGGTCTTCAGACGTGCATGCAGTACTCCAGATGGGGTCTCATCAACTGTCTGTACAGAGGGATAACAACTTCCTGTTTTCTACTGGTGATGCCTCTCCCTATGCATCCCAGTATCCACCCAGCCATCCTTACTGTCTTTTCACGTTGCTTGCTTACCTTTAGGTCATCTGATATGACTACCCCAAGTCCCTTTCCATTTTTGTTGTTTTTAATACCACCCCCCAAATTGTGTACTCTTCCCCTGGGTTTGTTTCCCAGGTACATTACTTCGCACTTCTTTGCATGGAATCTAAGCTGCCATACTTTTGACTATTCCTCTAACCTTGCCAAGTCCCTTCTCATCCTTTCCACCCCCCTTGTTTATCAACTCTGTTGCAGATCATTGTGTCGTCTGCAAAGAGGCATACTTTTCCTTCTAGTCCCTCTGCGATGTCACTTATAAAGACATTAAAAAGGACCAGACTGTTATCCATGGTCCAGCATCCCTGGTTGTACCCCCACCTCACGGACAGCAACACATATGTAGGTATATGTACTAACCTTAGGGCAGAGGCACTTATCGTATAAGCATAAGTGTCAGGATCTGTGTTCTACTATATTTTGCCAATGCATGTTATGCTCCATTATACTTTACCAATGTAATCCTAGTACTGGGAGATGCTTTCCATTATATTTTATTGTGTACGCATAACTTAGGCAACAGTGCCACCTTTAGTGCTTGTGCACCACTGTAACTGCAAGCAGCCCTGGACATATAGACATCCCATTGTTCACTTTATCTTCTGCTAGCTAAGCAACTTCTTATGCCAGTTAGGATGGTTACTCATCCCACCTGCTACTGTCCAGTTGTATACTTTTTATGTATCTTCTTTAATAATTGCCATGGATATTATCAGGGTATAAGACCCCTTGTAGAATGTAGCTTCTCTGAGACTAGAGACTACACCTATGTAGGTAAGGAAAACTGGAAGCTCTCCCAGTGTATACACTGTTGGTAGTAAGCCTATATCATTATTATTTCCCCAGTAATAAATTACGTTTATTACTTTTGCACCACCTGTTTGTTGTCTCTTCCTTTGTGCCATTCCAACAAGAACCTGAGAAAGGTAATTTTATTACCCAGTTAAATTTGGCAACCGTATGCAGGTAGGAATGTACAAAGTGAAGATTCCATTCAATTTATTTTCAATGTCGAGTAGTGTAGTGCGAACTTTGCCTACTTGGACCGACTTGTACTTACAGTGGTAGCGACTGTAGCGGACTCCTTCCGTCTTGGTCGTGGCAGACCCACACCGGACCTCTGTATACTCCCTCTGCAAGTGACAGCGTACCACCTTGGCCTCACTGTTCACCCACCGGGAACTGGACAGCGATTGGTGACGGCGCCAAGTATTTTGTCCAATTTTCCAACTACTTGTTTGTCTACCCCTTGTTTGTCATGTCCAATCACTGCACAGAACTGAGACTGGCTGTCTCGAACTACCTCACATCCCATGGCAGATGGACAGATTTCATGCTGGACACAAAATCTGCAGAAAAAACATTGCTGCTAATATCTGACCAATACTCAGAGTCCAAAGAAACAGCCAAGAAATACAACCTTAAAGGTCTTTTGGTTGCAGCTCTACATACCGCTGTTGAGAGTCTCACAGCGAGGTGTGCCTCCCTTGAATTGCAAAGCTATACTCTAAAAAAAGAGATGGCATCGGAGTTACAGAAAAATGAACAGAAACTAGCTGAGGAGACTCAGTCATTCCACAATGCCAATAACAGACTGTTGCACTGTACTGCTCAAGACTCTGAGCGAGACATTTGTATGTTGAGAGATGACTGTGAAAGGTTGAAATGTGATAAGGAACGGCGTATCTGAACAATATTTTGAGTGATATGAATGAGGGTTTGAGAGAGGAGACTGCTGAGTTGAAAGAGCAGTATCTGAGAATGAATTGTGAGTTAGAGAAAGAACTTAGTGAAAACGCTGAATTGGGCGCCATGTAAGCAGCATGAGGCTGAGAAAGGTATTGAGCAGGGCATTGCAAGAGTTTGTCACACAAAGTGTAGAGAAAAGATGCCGAAGTTGCTCCATCAATGGGAGGTTCTTGCTGGCCATGTTAAGGCCATGAACTGGTTCCAGTACACACCCACTGAGACTGCGTCATCCAGCGATGACGACTCTGACTTTGATGACGAGGCATGCCATGTCACACGCAAGTCCAACCCCGTGGTGGTGTCACTTCTGCCAGCCATCCCCAAGATGGCGCGCCCATGTCAGTACGCACTCTGCTTCGCCATGTCTACACAAACATGGTGGAAGTCACGTGTACTGCCAACATGGTGGCCCCATGATGCAGGTGGAGGTACTGTATTTCGTACAACACTCCTTGTTGCTCCTCTCTCTCTCCAGGGGAGACACTGCGGAAGTGCGCAGCCTAACTCAAGAGGCCATCAGCAATACCACTGTACTAGAGGATCAAAGAAAGGCCACCCAGGACCAAATTGACAGACTGTTCAAAGAACAGGCTACTCAGGACCATGCGCACAAGGCAGTTGCTGATGTGGCAGTGGAAGCTGCCCTTCGCGGTGCCATGAAACACACTGAATTGAATGCAAATTTGAATGCAAATTTGCATACCTCCAACCCTTTGCAAGTTGCTCAATCTGTCCAGCAAACTGCCTAAAGTATCGGACAGATGGGCCCAATTGACAATCTCAGTTGTCATTTGGAGAAGGTGCATTCCCCTTCTGCAAGAAGCTTTCTCTCCAACCTGAGTACCAGGTTCAAGTCTTACGGCAGACGATCGAACCTACCCTCTGGGCCAAGCTCCCAGAGACGGTCCGCAATTGGAGACCCTTGTCTACAACGACATCGCTGAGGCCCTCATCACCGCCAACTCTCCTAGTGTCATTGGAGCTCGCTTGGCCTACAAGGTTAAGCAGAATGTGAAGGAAAGACCTGCGGCCTACCACAAATGGTTATGGCTCACCTACTACACCGGCAAAGGCCTTGCAGGGGAACTTGCAAACCAAGACCAGACTGAGTACAAGGATTTGTACATCCGGAACATGACTCCAGTCTTGTGGGAAAAGGTTGAACTTAATGTCTATTCGAATACTGACTCCTTTGTGAACATCCTTACAAAGATGGAGCATGCCTACCAGGTCTACCTCCAAATCCAAGGGTGCCACCATACAAGTCCCAGCAGCACAGGTGGCTGCAGTACAGCCTGTCCCCAATATGCCTACCCACTACACCGTGGAAGGTAATAACCAGAAAAATAATACCCCTTCTGATGACAAACAGTCGCACGGGGTGGGGGAGAACTGGAACTTTAAAAACAACAGGAACAGAGACAAAAGCAATTAGAAAAATCCAAATGCCCAACAGGATGGCCGGAACCGCAACAGTCCTAGCTATTGAAGTCTTAAAGATGAAAATGAGACCCTCCGCTAGCTACTGGAGGAGATCTGTGCTGAAAGAGTGGCTAAGCCTACGCAAACCATAGCAGCCCTCGCTCCAGTTGCTGGACAACCATGTGGTCGGGGAATCCTTTCCTGCCTTTGGCTACTGAACACATGAACAGCCGAGGGAAGAATCCTTTCATGACATCGGCTACTGGCCACGCCGAGGGGATGACCAAGAAGGAAGCATCAGTGCAGGCCGCTGTTGCGCCTCTGATGTCATAGGTACAACTGTATCCAGTGCAAGATATACAGGAGGCCCATAGAGATCCATCAGGTCTCAGGTTTCAGGAACAGGATGATGATTATGATTCTGAAAATGCAGATTGACAATTACAGGCCTCAGTCTGGATTGTGAGTGACCTGATTGTTGACACAAATGGACGGACTTGAGTAAAGGCCACAGTCAGGGGCTGCTGCCTTACCATGCTTCTGGATACCGGAGCAGCTATGTCTGTCCTCCATGATGAGGACCCTGTCTCATCTGACTGGCCTACCGGCTAGAACACCAGTGCCCAGGGTGTGGATGGCACCCAGCTATACACCTACCGATCTGTTCCTCTACCTGTGGTGGCAGGCCACCTCAGGACTGATTTTGTCTTTGACCTCATGGTATTACGTCATCACCCCAGCATATTGGGTACTGACTTTCTAGCACTGCACAGCTGTGTAATGGAGATAGCCAATAGGTTACTGCTTCAGATCGAAGGATAATGCCATGCTGTCACAATTCCAGACTCACACGTGGTGGCAACCATCTCCTATAACAACAAGGAGTATGATATCATGGCTTTATTTAAAAGTCATGACCCGTTTTCTGAACTTGCACCTCTGCTGCAAAAACACCTTGACGTGTTTGCCACCAACAAGCATGACTGTGGTTTGATGCATACCACCACTGAGATCACAGGACCTAACCCTGTGAGGCAGAAGCAGCACCCATTCCTTGCTGAAGCCCTACCATCACTGAGGGAGACTATTCAATCATTGCTACTGCAAAGAGTGATTAGAACCTGTCTCTCTACTGTCAATTTGCCCATTTGACCTGTGAAGAAGCCAAATGGAGCTTGGAGACTCACAACTGATTACAGGAAACTTAATCAAGTTACCCCCAGTTGTCCCCAACAGTAGCATCAGCACCTGATGTGCTCAAGCTGTTGACAAATGACAAAAAGTGGTTCACAGCTCTTGACATCTTAAATGGGTTTTGGTCACTCCCATTAGCACAGGAAAGCCAATATAAATTTGCTTTCACTTTTGATGGACGCCAGTAGACCTGGACCTGTCTTCCCCAGGGCTTCCACAACAGCCCTTCCCTCTTCCATCTCCACATGATGGATGCACTGCAAGGGTTCTCTACACCCCAGTGTCTCCTGCAGCATGTGGATGACTTGGCTCCTAGCAACCACCATGAAGAAAGGTCATCTAGCCCTTCTAGATGAACTTTTGTCCTCCTCAAGAGAGCAGACCTCGAGTGCAACCCCTCTAAGGCACAACTGTGTGAAAAAGAGGTAATCTTCCTTGGCCTACACATTACAGACCAAAGCAGAAGCCCAGCTGTCAAAAAGATCCAGGGCTTGCAAGATCTGCCACTTCCTATTAGTGTGGCAACACTCAGATGCTTCTTAGGAATGGTAAATTACTCCAGGGATTTTATCCCTGACTTTGCCTTGAAGGCCACTCCCTTGTATGAACTTCTGAAAAAGGACGTCCCATGGACATGAGGCCCCACTCACACTGAAGCTGTATCACAGCTTAAGCAGGCCTTAGCCTCAGCCCCAGCACTGATCAATCCTAACCAAACCTCCACTTTCATTTGGAAGCTGCCACTTCCGATGTGGCCATGTCTGCAGTGCTGGCACAAAAGCACAATGGGTATTTCAGACCCATTGCCTATGCATCCCAGATGCTGTCTCCAGTAGAGAGAAAGTACAGTCTCTGTGAAAGAAGCAGCCTAGTGGGCTGTCAAACATTTCATGTACATCATTAAGTATGCTCCTATTGTATTGCACACCTGTCACACCCCAACTAACTTTTTGCTTTCAGACAAAGTAAAAGATGGTTCAGTCTCCAACACCAGACTTAGCCACTGGTCTTTGCTTTTGCTGGATAGGGACATCAAAGTACTACCTGCAAAAATGCTATCCATCTTGGCCCATGGCCTACTCTACACAAGTAAGCCCCATGACTGTGCATTCCAACCTCCTGATTTACCTGATCAGGGACCCTTCCTACCGGCTACACCAGATGTTTCAGAGGATACCACCATATATCATGTCTTTCTAGATGGCTCTGCCTCCTATGTAGACAGAGAACAGGTAGCAGGATTTGGGGTGCTCATCCTGGACAAAGATGGTGATTTCAGGCGCATTTCCAAGAAGTGCACTGTAATCTCCTCACAGTATGCCGACCTGGCAGCTGTGGCCTGTGCTTTGAAGGTCATGCCCCATGGTGACAAGGATGCCATCTTCTCTGCAGACTCTAACAGGGTCTGTTCCTCCCTTACTGAGTTTTTATCATTCTGGAAGAAAAATAACTTTACCTCTTCTGATGGCACACCTGTCTATCAAATATAGGGATTTGTTTGTGTATAAACACACCCTGACACAGCAGTTTACCACAAACTGTACATCCCAAAGGTGAAGACTCACTGTAAATCTGACCCGTATCACACATGAATTCAATGATCGAGCAGACTTGCTTGCCAAGCAGGCGCTGGGGGACATGGACAATGACTGACCCAGTAGCTGTCGACAGCTATCTTCTTAGCCGCCAACAACACTAGGCAGAAACCAGTACCAGAACCTCCACTGGACCTTTCTGCTGCACAGAAATCTGACCCAGAACCGAAAGATGTGTTCAAATTCTTGGACAAAGGAATTGAACAACCACTACCTGTTGGTAGTCCTTACAAGAGACACTCTGACAATATACACTTGTCTAGTGATCAGAAGCTTATCTGGTATCGAAAAGAGGACACAGGTGACAAATTGTGGGTTGCACCCCAATCTTTGCGAACCAAATTTGTTCATATGGTTCATGATACCCCCACTGGTGGACACCAGGGAACAGATAATACCCTCCAGAGACTCAAAACCGTCATCTGGTGGCCTGGCATGGCCAAAGATGTAGAGCACTATGTGGACAACTGCACAGTGTGTGCCCAGAACAATCCAATTTCAGTGAAAAGAAACGCCAGATTATTACCATAAAGGCAAACTGGACCATGGAATTCGACACAAATCGATTTCATTGGCCCCTTGACTAACTCCAGTAAGAACAACAAGTATGCACTTGTTGTCACGATTTGTTTTCTAAGTGGGTTGAAGCCTTTCCCACTAAGAATAACATGGCAAAGACAACTGCCAAGATCCTGGTAGATCAATTGCTCTCCGTGAGGGGCCTACCCTTAACTCATTTACACCACAAGAGCTCTTTGACACTTCCACCACTTGTGCCCTGTATACTCTTAGCACTGCATCCTGGGCCTTTCTAAGCAAAGTCAAGCCATAATCAGCATGATACAAACAAATGTGAATACCTCTTGAACCGTAAGTGCTACACACAAAGTGCGAGTGGCAGAGTTGTTCAGCACAACATTACCTTTCCAGTGGGGCTATATGCAATCCATTGTAATCAATCTGATTTTTATTTTATACTAGCTGAAATACCAAACTGTGTGTTTTTTTTCAGATTTATTCAAGATGCTTAGGTGAAGCTTGAGAGACAGATGTCAGCCATGCACACCATACCTTAAACAAATGTGAATAAATCCTAAAGTATACACGATAGACACAAAGTAGCAGCAGCAAAATTATTTAGCACAAAATTATCTTTCTAACAGTGCTATGCAATCAATTCTAAGCAATTTGGAATTGTTTAATATTTAGGTAAAAACTGCCGACTTCCTCAGACGTTTCCAGGCCTGAGTGTAAGTCAGCTGAGTACGTCTACAGGCGTTATTGGCCTGAGTGGCTATGCTTTCAGATGCCACCTACAGGCGTATCTAGGCCTGAATGTGTAAAGGTAGACTCAGACCAGGGAACCAGTTTTACAATTGAGATGATGAAGCAAACACTCTAAATGCTTAGAGTAGATCAGAAATTTCATATCCCTTATCATCCTCAATTCTCAGGCCAGGTAGAAAGAGCAGCAAAAAGAAGAATCAAACAGATGTTATGCAAATTCATCAATGACAGTCCTAAGGATTGGGATTCCCTCATGCCGCTACTATTAATGGCAATCAGGGGCACGCCTGCAACTACTACCCAGTGCACACCTTATGAGGTCATGACTGGTAGAGCTATAAGATTACCTGAGCACCTGTTGATTGATCTCCACACCCCTACTGCAGATAGAGTATCTGTAGACAAGTATGTTGAAAAGCTTCATGACATCATCATGAAGACATACCTGTTCACTGCCAATCAAATGGGTAAAGCTCAACAACAAGCTAAAACTCATTTTCATAAGCACGTCAAAGAGGTCAACTGGTAAGTTGAAGACCAGGTTATGCTTCTCCAATACAGACAACCAGCTCATTAATTTGCTAGTAAATGGGAAGGCCCACAACCCATTGTCAACAAACTCAGTCCTGCTGTCTATCAGGCCTGAGTTAAACAGCAAAAACAGACCACCGACAGGTGGTTCCATGCTAATCAGCTCAAGTTGTACAAAGGTGACTAAACTTACTTTTCCTAACCCACTTAGGGCGGAATAGTACCCTTCACTTAACAATCCTTTTCTGTTTTCTTTTCAGGTACACAGGCAATATGGCTATCTTGCACCTCATAGTCTTGGTGGGACTACTACTTCCCTTGACTGAATCCCAGAACAAACCCCTATTGACTGCACATAAACAACATACGGAACATTTTCTTAGTAAACTTGAACACTCTGCCCCAGTGGGAATTCATATTAATATTCCCAACAAAATGATTACTGTTAAGGAAGGCTCAAACGCCTATCTTAATGCCATGGTAGTAGCTCCAGACAGGTCCTCACTCTCTATCCAATGGGAAACTGATTTTAATGGTTACACACTCCCTGTATCCCGCTATCCAAAGGTACATTCCATGGATGGCCCAACACTGACATTTCACAAAATGGTACACTCTCCATTCGACAGACTTCTCCAAGACATACTGGTTGTTATAATCTTATTGCTCTCATTGATCCTGCCTGGTGTGACCGCCTCACGTCTGAGGAGTCATGTGCTTTCTGTCTTCATAACTATGTCGCTACTGAAGCACTTTTTCTTTCTGCAGTCCAACCCACCAAAGAAGAAATGACTGACTGTCCTCCCCAGGAGGAAGGTCCTCCTAGTGGTTTGACCACTACCTCCCTTCCTGGTGCCCTGATTAATAATGCACAATTTATGCATGTCCCAGTTATTTTCATTCTTACACACTGGAATATAGCTGAGACTGGTCTCTGTCACATGACCAATACTTCTAAATTTAACAGTATGATGCTTACAGATACTGTATCTGTTTATTAAACACGTACCAATGATCCAGTTAGTGGCCCCCATACCACTGATCATGTAGGGGTCTTTAGACCCGCTCCTAATGCCAAAGCTAGACCATGGACTAGGCATGACACTGCAGACGTTATCAGTGCTGCAGGCACTGTTTCTGGCCTTTTTGGCTCAGGCATGTCTATCTGGAATACATCAGACATAGCTGCTATTAAAGCACAAACTCTTAATCTTCAACAAGCTGTTAAGAATTATACCCTACCCCCCACTGTTACATGGTGTAGATGGTTTAAGTAAGGAGGAACATTTTACAGTCTATAATTTGCAGGAAATTGACAAAGGGTTCAATGATACAAAGTCTAAGATTAATTAACTGATTGTTCAAAATAATAAGGAGACAGACAAACATTATATTGCCCATTAACTATCATGCTCAGCCTATGGCTTTTATGCAATTTTCACCATTAATAATCTCTTCAGGAACACGGAAACAGGACGTATTCCAGATCTTATTCATGATAGGAGGATGGGTAAATGGTACTGTCCGCATTGCAAATTCAATGGTTGCATTACTATTTGTTTAGCAAACACTGCTAATATTTCTATGTCCACAGCTTGAAACCTTGGGTATGTCTCGCGATATCCAAATCGAGCACCTTGCTACTTCACTAAGACTTGTTCAATTCATGACAATATGTTTGTTACCTTTACTGTCTCACTACCACGCTTTGATCCTAAAATTTCAATTTTTGATAAACGAGATCAAATTAATTCCATCGGACACCATGATGATGATATCTATCATGAAAGAACTGAACTTCCCTTCTTACTGGACTACCATGCTGTGCTCCAAGCCTGGGTGGCGCCCCACATGAACTATTGCGCCAAGAAGGGATATTACTTCCTGTGCCGCTGTGATGTCTTTGACATTGTGAAACCTGTTTGTAGGTACTCACCGGAACATCTTGACTGGGCCTTATCCTTGGGTGATAAATTGCCATATAATCTGACTGATGTTGATGAGGATAACGAATCCGAATCTTCACAAGTTGCATCTTCTGCGCCTGACGCCAAAGAAGCTAAATCCCAAAGCTACCTTGAAGAGGTACATCGCTTCACTTCACGGCTCACCAACCAGTCCTTCTCTTGCCCGATACATCTACAGTGCTGGAGGGTACCAACTGTAAGAGTGACTTATAATTCCAATGGACAGTATTGTGTGGTAATAAATCATAACTCATTTGCTTATGGTCATAAAACTTGTGTTATTTTAGCTCCTAACTTCTGTTTTACTCCACAGCAGAAAACAGTAATTGGTCACACTGTGATTACTCCTGTTCTCCCTGAACCAGATGTTATTGATACTGATCCACAATATTTGCTTGCCTTGTCTCAGTATTTGCCCATGTTTAACGTGCACATTGACCCTTTGACTCTTTCCCTGAAATCTTTTTTAGCTAGAAAGGATTCACATTTGATTTATGTTAACAATAATATTTCTAAGGCTGGTGATGATCTTATTCATGATGGTGATTTAAGCACTGCTCTATCCAATACTTGGTTAGAACGGACATTTAAAGCTTTCGTTATTATTCAAGCATTTTTGACTGTTTTTTCTGATATTAACCCTTTGCTGTCTGCGACGTATTCTAAGACAACACTGAGAGCAACTTGAATTCCTTTACAAAGCTCATGCGTTGGGCTTGTAAATGACTTTTTAGCTCCATCCCACTACTTCCCTGGGACTGCTGCCCCTTCTGAGGCAACAAGGTGGGGGGGAATGCTATCCATGGTCCAGCACCCCTGATTGTACCCCCACCTCGTGGACAGCAACACATATGTAGGTATATGTACTAACCTTAGGGCAGAGGCACTTATCATATAAGCACAACTGTCAGGATCTGTGTTCTACATTTTGCTAATGCATATTATGCTCCATTATACTTTACCAATGTAATCCTAGTACTGGGAGATGCTTTCCATTACATTTTATTGTATAATCATAAGTTAGGCAACAGTGCCACCTTTAGTGTTTGTGCATCACTGTAACTGCAAGTAAACCTTGGACATATAGACATCCCATTGTTCACATTATCTTCTGCTAGCTAAGCAACTTCTTATGCCAGTTAGGATGGTTACTCATACCACCCGCTACTGTCCAATTGCATACTTTTTATGTATTTTCTTTTATAGTTGCCATGGATATTATCGGGGTATAAGACCCCTTGTAGCACGTAGCCTGTCTAAGACTAGAGACTGCACCTACATAGGTAAGGAAAACTGGAAGCTCTCCCAGTGTATACACTGTTGGTAGTAAGCCTGTATCATTATTATTTACTAGTAATAAACTACATTTATTACTTGTGCACCACTTGTCTGTTGTCTCTTCCTTTGTGCCATTCCAACAAGAACCTGAGAAAGGTCATTTTATTACCCAGTTACAGCACCTAGTACTGAACCCTGCGGTATCCCACTAGTAACCCCCCTTTCTTCGGGGTGGACTCAGTTTACTATTACCCCGTGTCCTGTTGCCCAGACAATTTGTTACCCAGGCTACCACCCTGGGACCCACTCCCAGGCTGGCTAATTTGTTTATTAATCTTTTATGTGGGGCTGTGTCAAATGCCTTGCTAAAGTCTAGACAGGCCATGTCCACAGCCCTTCCTTGGTCTACTACTTTGGTCACCCAGTCAAAGAAATCAATTAGATTCATCTGACATGACCTTCCAACTGTGAATCCATGCTACCTTGGGTCCTGTGCCCCGCTGACCTCTAGGTACTCAACAATTATTTATTTTACAAGCGATTCCATCATTTTCCCTACCACTGAGGTCAAGCTAACAGGTCTGTAGTTTCTTGCCTCTGCTTTGCTCCCACTTTTGTGAAGGAGAATCACATCCGCCATCCTCCAGTCCTTAAGTACCACACCATCCTCCCATGGTTTGTTAAAAAGGGTAGTCAGTAGAGTCACTGTTTCTCCCCTTAGTTCTTTTAGAATTCTGGGGTGAATCCCGTCAGGCCCCATTGCTTTGTCCACCTTCAGTTTTAGGAGTTCTTTCAGAACCCTTTCTTCTGTGAAAGGACTGGTATTGACCCCCCCATCCAGAGTGTCTCTACTGACTGGATTAGGTACCTCCCCCTCCTCTTCTTTTGTGAATACTGAGTAGAAATATTAGTTCAGTATCCCTGCTTTTCACTGTCCCTCTGCCCACCCACCTCCCTTTATTAAGCCTCACTAGGTGTTTCTTCGCTCCCTAATGTACCTATAAAGTTTTATCCCCCTCCTTAACCGAGCTGGCTAGTTTTCCTCTGTTTGGGCCTTTGCTATTCTGACTGCCTTCCCTGTTTCCTTCTGCTTTAACTGGGACAGTTCTCTGTCCTGCTACTTCTGTGCTTCCTTATACTTCCTGAATGCTATCTTCTTCTCCCTAATTGTCCCCACCACCTCTTTTGAGAATCATAGTTTTTTTTTCTTTCATTTTGATTTGTTTATTTACTTCACACAAAGGCTTTCTGCCTCTGTGATGGCAGTTTTGATGTTTCCCCATTGTTCCTCCACCCCTCCTTCTTGCCTGTTTGCTAGTACTTTTCTGAGGCACTCTCCCATTTATTTAAATGTTTTATTTAGTTCAGCAAACTAATCCTGAACACCAGTAAATCAAAAGTCATGCTGTTCCAATAGAACAGTAAAAACTACAAGGACAGCCACGCAAGCAATAATACCCAACAGGGTGGGTGGTATTGGGCTATACTGAACCGCCCACAGACGTAATGAGACCTGACGCTGCAGGCGGAGGGCCTTATAGCCCCTGAAGGTCTGATATAGCCCAATGTTGCTCACCCTGGAGGGTATTATGGCGTTTAGAAAAAGTGTTTGGGGTAAATTAAATAAAACATTTAAATAAAAAATTAAAAAGTGTTAAAAAATAAAATAAAAAAAAAAAAAGCTGGTTTGTGTAAAGTAGTCCCTGCACTGCACAATGCTGGTACTGGCAATGGATGACACTGTAGCCATTAATTTGTCTTTGTGACAGGATTTATGTTGTCTTCAAACATCCTCCGCCATTTTGAGTAGAGCTGCTACCACCACCCCCCTGCACCATTTTAAATATTAGATGGGGAGAGGGTCGCGACAAGGACTGTTCGGCGATCAGGCAGAGCAGCTGCGTGCAATAAGGAATTGGAGACCAAGACAAGAACTAAACCGGGATTGGGTAGGGCAGCTGTGTTGGTTGGGCAACAGAAAAAGTAGTAGATTACCTTATTTTCACTTGTAAAAGCTTATTTGTATTTTTTTTTATTGTAGTTTACTCTTTCTTAGCAATGTAAAGCGCTAGGACAAATGGGAATATCACATTGTGAAACCAGTGTAGTCAATGCCTGCCGCTACTATGCAGTCGATTTAGAAACAAAAAAATGTTTCCCAGTGTATTCATGTTCATACATTTCATGCTAAATCAGTAGGTGCACTGTTTAATTTACTGCCATGAGCAGAAAATACAGGTTACTCACCTGTAACAGGAGTTCTAGGAGTGGTATATGTTGTTCATCCACACTTCTTGGCAGGTACCTTGCCGCTTCAAGATGTGCCAGAAAGTCTTCAAGCTGGCTCCTCCCACCTACTCGGGTGGTAAAATCCTCGGCTCCACCCCATGACGCCAGATCTAGCCTGCTGGAAGCCAGGTTACACATTGAAGCCGGGGAAGTCGGGTAGGTAGTGTGGATGAACAACATATACCACTCCTAGTACTCCTGTTACAGGTGAGTAACCTGTATTTCTAGGGATGTGGATAAGTTGTTCAATCCACACTTCTTGGCAGACTCCTAGCAGTTCTCTGGGAGGAGGGAGGCAAGGCGTGTACCACCTTATACTTACTTGGGAATAAGGACTGGAGAACCGACGTCCCAAAACCAGCATCCCAGCGTGACTCTAGGTCAATGTGGTAATGGAAAATAAAGGTGTGTGCTGACTTCCAGGTAGCAGCCCTGCAGATTTCCTGGATAGGAACGTCCCTAGAAGCAGCCACCAAAGCAGCGGTATGGTGGGTTGAATGATCTCTTATCCCTCTGGGTGGCTCCATGCCCGCCAACCTATAGCAGAGATCTATGCAGGAGGTGACCCACCTGCTTATCATCCACTTGGCTGCAGGTCTACCTGGTGCGGCTTCAGCGTAGGTGACAAACAGCTGGCGAACCTCTCCCTGAACGTCAGCCATTCGCTCCTTATAATAAGCGAGTGCTCTTCTAGGGTCCAGAGTACACAGCCTATATTCGGCCTCTGAAGTGACTGGGGTAGAACACCGGCATAGTTAACACCTGATTCAGGTGAAACTTAGACACCACCTTCGGAAGGAATTTCGGGGTGGGGGCAAAGGACAACCTTGTCCCTGTGGAAGACCAGATACGGAGACTCTATGGAAAGCACCTGGAGCTTTCCCAACCTTCCGGCTGATGTGACAGCCACCAAGAAGGCGGTCTTCCACGACAGGTGGGAGATATTGCACCTGTGCATTGGTTCGAATGGCTTGCTCATGAGCTTGGCCAGTACCAGCAGTAGATCCCACAGAGGTGGAGGTTCTCACACCGGAAGGAATATGTGATCTAAGCCTTTGAAAAAATGCCAGACCAGCTTCTCCTGTGCCACCGACTGCTTGCCGGCCCGCACCCAGTAAGCAGAGACGGCTGCCCGGTGCACCTTAAGGGTCATCAACCGAAGCCCTAGCTGTGAAAGGGACCACAGGTAGTCCAAAATGCTAGCCAATGGGGCAGGATGAAGGGTCCAACCCCTTGCCCTGACACCAAATGGAGAATCTCTTCCATTTAAAGGCATAACGTTTTCTGGTCAGCTCCTTACGGGACACCTCAACGACGTTGAGGACCTTGTTGGAAAGACCCAAGACCAGGAAATCTAGCTGCTCAGGAACCAGGCTGTCAGGTGCAGGGATTGAAGGTTCGGATGAAACACCTTCCCCTTGCTGACTGAAATCATGTCCGGGCGGGCTGGAAGCTGCCTCGAGAGCCTGGAGCTGAGGATGAGGAGATCTGGATACCAGACCTGGTGAGGTCAGTCTGGGGTTACCAGAATCACCTGCGCCTTGTCTCTCTGCCCCTTGAGAAGCACCTTGTGGATCAAGTGAAATGGAGGGAAGGCGTAGAAGAGGCCTGGGGTCCATGCCCTCGAGAAGGCATCCTCCTGCAGCGAGCCCCGCTGAGGGGGGCGGGCATGAAACGGCCTCAGCTTCGCATTCTCCCTGGAGGTGAACAGGTCCACCTGAGAGGTGCCCCAATGGGAGAACAGGTCTTGAACTACCTCCAGCAGGAGAGACCACTCGCGAGATGCATCGCCTATCCGGCTGAGGGCATCGGCCAGACTGTTCGAGGCTCCTGCCACATGGATGGCTAGGAGATCCACCTCTAGGCTGATCATGAGAGACCAAATGCGGACAGCTTCTTTGCACAGGAGCAAGGACTGCATCCCACCCTGACTGTTGAGATAGTACATGGTCGTGGTGTTGTCCGTCTGGATCTGAACCACCTGACCCCGTCCAAACGGAGCGTAGGCGGTGAGGGCTAACCGTACCACTTGAAGCTCCAGCAGGTTGATGTGGCATTGGGACTCCTGAGGGGACCAGAGGCCATGGGCCCTGAGCTCCCCCAGATGGGCACCCCCAACCCATCAAGGAGGCATTGGTCGTAAGGATGACCGTCGGCTTGGGGCGGACAAACGGGAGACCCTCCTGCAGATGAACTCGGACGAACCACCACTGCCGGCCGTCCCACATCTTCTGGGTCACGGTTACTGGCTGGTCCAGAGGACCGGAGCGCTGAGACCACTGGCGGACCAGCCCCCATTGCAGGGGGTGCATATGCCAGCGGGCAAAATGGACCACGCAGGTGCAGGCTGCCAAGAGACCCAGTAGGTGCAGGAAGTCCCGGGCAGGGGGCAACTGCCCAACCCAAAATGACTGGGCAAAGGAGGAAAGGACCTCGGCCCTGTCTGCTGGGAGCCGGGCTCTGGCTCGAAGGGAGTCGAGCTCTGCCCCGATGAAATGAATCACCTGCTATTGCACGAGTTCTGATTTGACCTTGTTGATCAGGAGGCCAAGTTGGGAGCAGACCTGGAGGGACAGATCTCTGGACCTCTCCACCTCCAACCGGGGGGGGCTGCTATCAGCCAGTCATCTCAGGTAGCGGTACACCTGGACCCTCGCATCAGAATGCTGTCACACTGCCATGCATTTGGTGAAGACCCTGGGAGCTGGAGAGAGGCCAAAGGGCATGGCCTGGAACTTGTAAAGGGATCCCTCCGCTCTGAAGCAGAGGAAACCCCGATGAGACGGACAGATTGAAACGTGAAAGAATGCATCCTGGAGATCCAGGGAACAAAACCACAAGCCTAGTTCCAGGGATGGTATGATCTGAGCCAGAGTGACCATCCTGAAGGAGCGCGGCCTTAGGAACTTGTTCAGGTCATGCAGATCGAGAATGGGATGCCAGCCCCCCGTCCGTTTTGGGACCAGGAAGTACCTGGACACAAACTTTGGGCATGGAGGAGGATCCGCCACCTTGCTGACCACTCCCTTTTGGAGGAGCAGAGCTATGTCGGCTCGATGGGCTGACAGAGGCTGGAGATCTTCCGAGGCGCTGGCTCTGAAGGAGGGTCTGCTCAAATCAGAGGCAGACCCCTGCAGACCACTTCCAACACCCAATGGTCCATGGTTATAGCAGACCAGGTGGAAAGGAGTGGCTGAGCAGCCCCCACGGGGGACCAGAGGAGGAGGACAAGGTTGGGCGGCACCCTCAACCCAGCACTGGAAGGTTGGAGGAAAGGCTGGCCGAGGAGCCGCCTGGACCCTTCCTCCAGGCTTCCCTGTTGAGGAAGCAGCGAGGCTGGCCTTGGGGCAACAAGCATGCACCTATTGGCCTGCTGCTGGGCCATGGTCAAGCTCGGAAGCGAAGGCGCAAAAGGCTTACGCTGTTGCTGGCGGCCTTTGTTCTTCTGGGCAGACGTAACCGAGTCCAAGGTGGCATTGGACTTCTCAATCCGCTGGAGGTGGCCCTCCACCCCGGGTCAGAACAAGTTGGTGCCCAAGAAGGGCACATCTGCCAGCTTGTGCTAGGTATCTGCTGTGAAGGTCGAGATCCGCAGCCAGGCTCTGCAGTGCACGGCTACTGCAGCCGCTACTGACCAGGCACAAGAGTCTCCGATGTCCAGAGCAGTCTAGAGCTGTTGCTTGGCCACCGCCCTTCCCTGATCCCGCACCTGCTTGATCGTCATTTGAAGGTCAGCCTGGAGACAAAGCAGCACCTCATCCAGGGAACCCAAAGGGGGGTGTGAAAAGTGTGCCATCAGTAGAGCCAAGCTAGCCCGTCGAAGGCCTAGGGAGGCGGCAGCATAAACTTTGTGCCCGGAGTAGTCCAGCTTTTTGAACTCTTTTTCCGGGGGCTCCTCTACGTCCCTGGAATTTCCAGAGCACCGGAAAACGCTATCAGTCTCAAGCCCTTCAGCTGAGGGATGCTCTGAAAAAACAGAGAGGGAACCGGTCGGGACTGCGTACTTGCAGGCCATCCTGGCCAAAGGCACATGACAGGAGACAGGCCACTGCCACAACTCCAAGGCAGGACCAACAATGGCCTCAGCCACAGGAAAGGCCTCCGTAGGGGAGTCCCCTCAGTCCAAAATCTCCGTGAGGGGATATCTGGCCCGTTTCTGCACAGGTTCGAGCTGCATCCCAACAGATTCTGAGATGAGCCGATGAATACCGAGGAACGAGGATGGGCTCTCATTCATCGACAGACCCCCGGAGGATTCCAGGTTGAGGGGCCTGGAATACAGAGAGGAGTCTTCAGATTCTGAGGAGTCCGCAAACAGCTGCTGACCGCCTGAGCCACCCTCCACTCACCGAGGCCAATCAGGGGTGAGGATGACCGACAGCCTGTGGGGCAAGCCCTGTCCTGACCGAGAATCCTTGTTCAGGGCCCCGTCTTCAGCTGAGGAGGTGGCGGTTCCACCACAATGTGTGGAGCAGCCGGTTTCGGCCAAAGCAATTGTCGCCAGAGTTGGCTCCTCGACCAAGGAACCGAGGGCCGGAGATAACTTCGGCCGCTCGGGTAACAGACACTTTACTGCCCGCCAAGGCGACAGAGTCAGCTTGTTGCCAGCCAATAACAGCTGCTGCCACATCATGTCTCGACAGCACCACGTTAACTTGCGCCAGAGCCTCCTCCAGAGGCTATGAGCGATAGCTTTCCGTGATGTCGGGACCGAGACCGCTGACATTGCTGCTGTTTTTAACAGAGGAGAACTTTGGTTTCAGAACGAGAAGCAGCAGTCTAAATCTATTGATTTTTTTACTGATAAATCACTTCTATCTCAGCAGGAATCAGTACCTGTTTGGATTAAGCAAACAGATACTTTATCAGAAGAAGGGGGGGTCTCATTTAAGTAAAAAAAAAAAAAAAAAAAGAAAGTCACTGTGTGTTTCTCTGAGGTGAGTCAGTGCAGAGGGTGAATCTAATTGGAGGTGTGGCTTAGCAGCTTAGGAGTACAAAATCAGGTGCACCAATTACAGCTTCCTGCTGTTTTTAACAGAGGAGAACTTTGGTTTCAGAGCAAGAAGCAGCAGTCTGAATCTACAGATTTTTTACTAATTGCCCTCCTTCCCACCCATGCAAATCCAATTCTACTTTTATAGCCACTGGATTTGATTGACAACAGGAACTTCCTGTTTGGCAGTAGGAAGGGAAGGATCACTGAGACTACATTAGTTTATCAACCTTGAAGGAACCTGAAAATAACTCCCCGAGGTCTGACTCCAAGCACGGAAGAAGGAGACTACTGAAGACTACAGGACTTCTGTCCCAGAACAGGAAGGCGAGAGTTATAAGGGCATAGGCAGTAGGAAAGTAAGTGTAAAAATACATGAGGGAGGAGACAGTAAGTATACAAAGCAACAGGAGAGGGACACAAAATAAGTCAAGATGGGAGTGGAGCCAGTGCAATGGCTGTGGTCAGCAGTGTTCAGGAGACATTCTGGAGGCTGCGATGCTGCCCTGTTTTCAGGCACCTCTCTGGTCTGAGGAGGAGGTTGCTCGTCTTCAGGCTGACCTGGCTAGGATTCAGGAAACCTCTTCCCCCACCCAGGGACCACCAGGGCCACCCACCATTACCTCAGAGGTTGCCAAGAAAGAGGCGGTTGGACCAAGGTGGGCTCAGGGAGGGAGAGGGTGGTGGAACAAAGGTGCATCCCTCCAACTGTGCCTCTCCACAATTCATATGCTGTTCTGGCAAAGAGTGGTTCCTCTATGGAGGCACCTGCAGTGGAGACTAAGGAGGATGCTTGGAACCTCCACAAAGGAGACCCACAGGAGGGTGGCATGAGACCCCACAGGGGAAGGAAACAACTCCTGGTGGGGGACTCGATCATTAGGGGGTAGAAGTGGGGAGGAAGGGGATAGGGAGGTAAGGTGCCTGCCTGGCACCACGGCTCGGAGGGACAGGAAGCGAATCCTCAGGATCACGGGAGCAGCTGCACGAGGGAGGGAGCTGGATGTCATTGTCCAGCTAGGGACAAATGACCTGGCTGTGAATGGGATCAGAGCAGTGCAAAAGGAGTTTGTGGAGTTGGGGAGGGGCCTTAGACAAGCAGCATGTATAGTAATCTTCTCAGAGGTGCTGCCTGTCTATGGCAAGGATGATGCTAGGGTATTCTACACCATGGGATTCAATGAATGGTTGAAAAACTGGTGTGGAGTTTAGGGTTTTGGCTTCATTGGGGACTGAGGAGCCACCTGGAGGGATGCAGGCTTATACTGGCGTGATGGTCTGCATCTGTCCGGGGGGGGTGGATCCTAGGTGACAGGTTTAAATGCTTCACTGGCAAGCATTTAAACTAGCTAAGGGGGGGAGGCACTGAAAAGGAGCAGGGAAATCCCACCCTTCCCCCATAAAACACAGTAGTTAGAGAGGTAAACACCAAGGTAGAGAAGTCAGTAGGGAGCAGGACAGGGATAAATGCAGCAAAAGGCAGTAAGGACAGAGATGGGGCTAAAAGGGGTAAGGCCATAAAAAATAAATGGAAGCTGATGAGTACCAATGCCCGCAGTCTGTGAAACAAGCTCCCTGAACTAGTGGCCTTGATGGAAGAGGGATGCCTGGATACTGTGGCAGTCACTGAAACATGGTACACAGAGAACCATGACTGGGATGTCAACATACCAGAATACACAGTCTACAGGAGGGACAGGGTGGGTAAAAGAGGAGGAGTAGCTCTCTATATAAGGGAAGGCATTAAAGCAACAGAACTAAAGAGCAAACAGAAAGTTGATGAGTCACTATGGGTCACCCTGGAGACAGGAAATGGCACCACAATCCGCATGGGGATTGTGTACAGACCCATCTCAGGGAGGAAATGGACAGAAATGATAGAAGGCATCCTAAAATGGCAGAAAAGGGAGATATTGTTGATGGGGACAGACTATGCCAGATGTTAACTGGAGTACCTTTGCTGCAGGCACATTCAAAACAGGGTCATTCTTGATGCCCTACAGGGGGCATGCCTCAGACAGCTAATGTTGGAACCCACTCAGGAGGGAGCAATCTTAGACCTGGTACTCTCAAATGGGGAAGGAGAAAGGATCTCAGATTTAGAGGTGGGTAGCCATCTGGGAACAAGTGACCACCAAACAGTGTGGTTCACAATAAACACAGCCATAGAGTCAAGCCATACAAAAACAAGAGTACTGGACTTTAGGAAGGCCGACTTTGGGAAAATGAGAGAGTGCCTCAGAAAAGCACTAGCAAATGGGCAAGAAGGAGGGGGTGGAGGAACAATGAGGAATTATTAAAACAGCCATCGCAGAGGCAACAAGCCTTTGTGTGAAGTAAATCAACAAAACAAAACTATGGTTCTCAAAAGAGGTGGCAGGGACGGTTAAGGAGAAAAGGATAGCATTCAGGAAATATAAGGAAACACAGAAGGAGCAGGACAGAGAACTTTATCAGTTAAAACAGAAGGAGGCAGGGAAGGCAGTCAGAATAGCAAAGACACAAACTTTTTTTTTTAACTCTATTTGTAGCCCCCCAGCCTGGAACTCTCTCAGGCCACTGCTCTCACCAGCTTGCTCTACCGCCCGCTGTGTTCCCCCTGTCATCTTCAAGTACGTTATGGTTCCCCGGGTCAGGAGGACAACCCGGAGGACCGTGGGGGCAGTGGCATGGAAGAAAGTACAGTTCACGTGAAGAACTACGTAACAGTAGATCTTCGAGAACAGCTCTTGCAGCAGGTTACACCATTAGGACTGAAGCCGTCAGGCGTCAGGACCCCATGGAAATTTTCTAGCTAGCAGTCTTCAGCGGGGACTGCCTCCGACGTCGGTCCCGCCCCCGACGTCAGGCGTAGTACATAAGGAGGCGGTCCCGCCACAATCCCCAGTTCTCCCGCCGGAGACTCCTGGCCACTGGTTGACATCAGAAGAGGAGACCGAGGATCCGCCATCAAATGGCCAAGACTAAAAACAAATAGTTCCATCCTGAAAGATGGATGTTAAGCTATAACCTATCTCCTCCAAAGGGGGAATGGTGGGCGGGAAGGTACCTGCTGCAAGAGCTGTTCTCGAAGATCTACTGTTACGGTAAGTTCTTATGTAACTGTACTATCTTACTTCGAGATACAGCTCTTGCAACAAAACCCACTCATAGGACTGATTCCCAAGCAATAAGAACAATCTTATGCCATCGGGAGGAGAAGGCAGGGTGCAACCCTGCCGAGCCTGGACAGAAGTCCCTGGAGGCGGCTAGGCGAAACCTGCCTCGCCAGGCGATATCCAGGTTGTAATGCCTAATAAAGGTATGCACCGAGCTCCAGGTAGCTGCAGCACAAATAGCTGAAGTGGAAACATTCTTCAGCGCTGCAGAGGTGGCCACTCCTCTGGTAGAATGACCCTTGACCACGCCGGCAAGGGTTTGTTGCGCTGTCATTACACAGAAGAGATACACTGAATGAGCCAGCGTGAAAGGGACTGTTTAGAAACAGGGGCTCCTTTCATCCTCTCAACAAAGGAGACAAACAGCTGATCCGCTTTCCAGTACTGTTTGGTTCTGGTCAGATAATATCTGAGACACCTGTGAACATCCAGGGTGTGAAGCAGTGCTTCTCCTCGATTGGTGTACTTGGGAAAGTACACTGGTAAGTCGATATCCTGATTAAGGGTAAGGGCTGAAACCACCTTAGGCAGAAAATTAGGATTTGTCCTCAGGGATACCCTATCCTGATGGAAAATTAAATAGGGCTCTTTGCACATGAGTGCATGTAATTCAGAGATTATTCTCGCCGAAGTAACTGCAACTAAAAACAACGTTTTCCACGATGAAGTGGCTCTCAATCTGCGGCTGGTTCAAAAGGTGGCAGCGTAAGCTGCTCCAGGACAAAGGCAAGTCCCAAGGAGGAACGGATCCTTGATAGGTGGGCCTAAGGTGGAGGATCCCCTTAAAAGGCACAAGAAGTGTCCAATTGAGCCACCGTATGATGGCCTATGGGGGCATGATAAGCCAAAATTGCGCACAAATGCACCTTAATCGAGGAGTAAGCTAGTCCGGATTGGAAAGGTGAAAGCAGGTATTCCAGAACCAGCTTCTCGGGACAGTCTAAGGGCGAGAAACCACGCGTTTGAGCCCACAAGCAAAACCTGCGCCACTTCATGGCGTATGTTGCCGGTTTTCTAGCAGCGGAAAGAACTTCCGCCACTTCCTGCAAGACCCCATGTCACATCATGGCTATGTCTCTAAGGCCAGGCATATAGGTTCAATGAGCATGAAGTCTGGATGGACTAGTGAACCTTCCTCCTGAGACAACAGATGGGAGCTGATTGGCAAAGGAAGCGGAGGTTCCCGGGATAGCTGATGCAGGAGCGGGAACCAGATTTGCCTGGGCCAGAAAGAAGCTATCAAGATAAGTGTTGCATACTCTCTGTGAAGTTTGAGGAGAACTCTCTGGATCAACGGGAAAGGAGGGAAGGCATAGAGGAATCTGCTGCCCAGGAGAGGGACAACGCGTCTCACCAGAAAACACTAGGCCCTGGATCTAGCAAGCAAAAATTGGGCAGTTTTGCTTTGGATGGGGACGCGGAAAGGTCTAATTCTGGAGTGCCCCATCTGTGGTACAGATCCTCTGCCACCTCCTGTAGAAGCTCCCACTTGTGGACTCTGGCCTGAGAGCGACTCAGGCTATCTGCAACAATGTGTCCACCCCAGGGACGTGAACTGCAATAAGGTTTGCTCCGTGTCGTAGTACCCACTCCCACACTCTCATGCTCTCCCTACAAAGGAGGTAGGAGTGTGTGCCTCCTTGTTTGTTGAGGTAATACACCACCGCAGTATTGTCTGTTTGCAACAGGAGAGTACTCGGTCGGATCTCCGACTGGAAGGCTTGCAGGGCATAGAGGACCGCCCTCATCTCCAGTATATTGATGTAGAGATGAGATTCCTGGATTGTCCATGTGCCCTGAGACCTCACCCCATTCAGGTGTGCTCCCCAACCGAGCCCTGAGGTGTCTGTGGGGAGAGTTACCATCGGAGATGGCGCTGTGAAGGGAACCCCCAAGGAGAGGGTTCCCGGGTCTAGCCACCATTGCCAGTCCCGAATCACGGCCTTCATGATTTGGACTGGCTGCTGCAGATGGTCTTGCCTTTGGTCCCACTGCACCCTTAACATCCACTGGGTTACCTGCATGTGGAGTCTTGCCATCTGGACTGTTGGAATGGCCACAGCCATGTGTCTGAGCAGGCGAAGGACCAGTCTGGCCGGGACGGTCTTCTTCGCTGACAGGTCCCTTATGAGGGACCGAATGTGTTCCGCTCTGTCCTCGGGAAGAAAGGCTTTTCCCTTGACGGTGTCCAGAACTGCCCCTATAAACTGCAGTTTCTGGGACGGTACCAGGAGAGACTTCTCGTAGTTGATGAGGATGCCCAGAGACTGAAAAAGGGTCTGGGTATGCTGAATGGCCACCAACAATGCTTCCTTAGAGGGAGCCATGAGAAGCCAATTGTCCAGGTACGGGAACACATAGTGGCCCTGTCTCCTCAGAAACGCCTCCACAACTGCCATGCACTTGGTAAATACCCGGGGTGCTGATGACAGCCCGAAGGGAAGCGCTCGGAACTGATAATGGCGGCCCTGAAACCCGAAGCGCAGGAACCTGCTGTGCACTTGAGCAATAGGGATGTGCAGGTATCGTCCTGCATGTCCAGGGACGCCAAGAAGGTGTCCTTTTTCAGCATGGGGATTAGACCCGGAAGGGTCACCATGCGGAAGCGTTTGTAGACGACCAACAGATTGAGGTCGCTGAGGTCCAAAATTGGACGGAGGTTTCCTGTTTTCTTTGGAACCAGGAAGAAGTGCGAATAGTATCCTAACCCTCTCTGGTTCTCTGGAACGTGCTCCAAAGCTTCCTTTTCTAGAAGCGCGAGCAGTTCCTGCCTGTATAAGCAGGGCATGCTGACCCGAGTAGCGGGAAAGCAGAGGAGGCCTTGTGGGCAGGTTGCCTACGAATTCTATAGAATGGCCTTTTTCGACCAACTGTAGCACCCACCTGTCGGTGGTGACCGACTGCCACCCTGGCAAGTGGCATGCGATGCGACCCCCGACCTTCATTTCCCGTTGATCCTGAGGAGGGGCGGGGGCTAGGAAGGAGTCATGCTGTAGCAGCATTGGATCCTGCAGGTTGGGCCAACTTTGTAACTCGTTGGCCTCTGCCTGAGGATGTCTTAGCCTGGGCTTTTCGGGTGAAGGAGCCCCTTTGTTGCTGGCCGGAATGTGGTTGATGCCTTTGAGTCCGGCTGCGAAAACGACTCTGGTTCCAGCGAAAGGAACTGAGTCGAGACCTGTACATAGCCTGCACAGATCTAACTGCCTTCCCGGCATCCTGCAGTTTGGTGATCACCTTCTCCGAGGCCTCACCAAACAAAACTTCGCCATGGTAAGGGACGTCCATTATATTCTTCTGGACATCCGGGGTAAACCCGAGACACGGGCCCGAGTGTCTCGGGAGACACACGCCTGAGGCTGCAGCTCTGGCGAAGAGTTCTGCAGAGTCGTGTCGCGCTCTAAGCACCTGGGTTCCCACATCCGAACCCGTACGGAGGAGGTTTAATAGCTCCTCCTTTTGGCCACCGTCCGGCATTTTTTCAACCAGGTCCTGTCCCTGCTCCCACAATGCATTCTGGAATTGAACCATGTGGGTGAGGTAATTTAACGACCTAATGGCACAAGTCGCAGCCGTGTAGGTGTGCCTACCCAGGACATCCAGCTGTTAGGACTCCGGGTCCGGTGGCTGTGTGCTCAAGTGCTGCAGTTTTTGAGACCAGTCATGTGAGGCCGTAATGACCAGGGAATCGGCCAAGGGGATGGTTCGCCAGGTACTAGTCCTCCCTTGGGGCCTTGTACAGGTGGTCAGCCTTCTTCGGCACTGCCGGAGTTGAATGCGGACGCTTCCACGCAGCCTTGGTGACGTCCGCGAAGGTGTCCACCACGGGTGGCACTACCACAGGCTTTGGGTCTTTCTGCCGAAGGTAGCGGGCAAGGCGTTGTCTCTCGGGGTCTAGCTCTTCAGCGTCCCACCCTATATTCTCCTGGATATGCCTTATGATCTCAGCAAACGAGGGGTCATCCGGAGGGGACCTGGGAAGGTCACGTGGGTCTGGAGATGGGACGCTGATTGGAGAAGGAGATATGGAGCACCCAGAGGTGTCAGATCTGGAGTCCTCCACAGATGGGGTAGACGCCGTCTGGGTCTCTTGGGGCTGGGGGAACCTGACGTGGATCTTGAAGGAGGCCTTCTCCTGTCTGAAGATCTGCCCCTAGGAGGAGATGCTGGCTCTTTAGGGGTCGATGACCGTCCTGTTGACCCCCGGGATGGGAGTGGGGGCACAGGCGTTGAAGGGGTAGCTGGCATAGGAGGAGGTTGTGCAGTGACCACATCCTTCTTGATGGTGTCCCACCAGAAGGTGAAGAGCTCCTTCACCTTTGTCAGATTCAAGCCCGACGACGGGCCAGGAATGGGTGGTCTGTCGCCGGGGTCGGGCGTCGGGTCCCTGGGGGTCTCCCGCTCCGGGGAGGGCTCCCGTGGGAGCTCGATGGTTCCGGAGTCACCCGCCTGGTCTTCGGGCTGGGTAGTGTCCTCCTCCTCCGACGCCTTCCGACTGACGTCGGTAGGTGGTGGTGTGGTCCTTCCCTCTGCAATAGCCGGCCTTGGGTCCCCGGCCCGGCGTCCTCGGTGAGCGCCTGACCGGCGATGGGTGTCGTACGGTAGCCAGTTCCCGGGAGTGCCTATGGAGTTTGGCCGATGTCGGAGTGGACCGACGTCGGGTCCGACATCCGCTTCAGGGAGGTCAGATCCTTAGTCTTGCGCTGGGGTGGCGGTGGTTGGGAGACTGACCTGACGTCGGAGTCCGGACGACGGGAGGAAGACCTGTGGTGCTCCCCAGACCTGTACGAGGCCTTGGACAGAGTGGATAAAGTCGCAGGCCTGGAGGTCTTGACAGGCTGCAGAGAGGAGGAACCGCTGGACGATCTAACCAGAACCGGGGGAGGCTGAGAGCGAGCCCTAGAGGGAGAGCGGTCAGACCTGGAGCTGAAGCTGTGGGAATCCGAGGCCCTGGAAGGGGATCTGGGTCTTGCCTTTTCCCGGTGCTTTTCGCGATGTCTATGGGACTTCCCAGACAACTCCCCCTTGGAGGAAGGATCTCTATCCATAGCTTTGAGTTTTTCCTCAAGAAGAAAAGCCTGAAGGGCCTTCTGGCGGCGGATCCTAGTGCGGCTATTGAAGCCCTGGCAGAAGGAGCAGGCCTGGGTGTCATGGTCTGGGCCCAGGCAGTGCACACAGGCTGAACTGAATGAGGATCCTTGAAGGGGATCTGCTTGCCGCAGGCACACTTCGATGGATGACCCTCCAAAGAGGTGTTTGGAGAGGACATCAGACGAATCCAGTGACAAAAGAGAAGAAAAACATTGAAGATTCCTAGTCGGTGCACTTATGTACTACGCCTGATGTCGGGGGCCGGACCGACGTCGGAGGCGATCCCCGCTGAAGACTGCTAGCTAGAAAATTTCCGTGGGGTCCTGACGCCTGATGGCTTCAGTCCTAATGGTGTAACCTGCTGCAAGAGCTGTATCTCGAAGTAAGATCCAGCATTGGGCGTATGGCGGCACTGGCAGGGCCGTCACCTATCCAGGGGTGGAGGGATGTTTCTTGTAGTGAACCCAAGATCCCCCCTCCCCCCTGCGTGGGCACATCTGACTCCGGCGCATGGCAACCCTGCCTACGTCAGCCACGCTCTTACGTGCAGCTCGGCGGCTCAATGGTACCTCCGGTCTCCATCAGGGGTCGCCAGAACACTGGGTTTCCCCAACCCTCCCACCAGGAGAGGAGAGCTGCCAGAGGGCGATCAATCCGTCTCCCTCCCCTGCTGACCCCCGACTCCCGAGCTCATTCCCGAACTCGGGCTGTCGGCGCAACACGAAGTGTGGCGTCTAGCACCTCAACACTCAGCGCCACTGGGCCAGCCAGCAAAGGCACAAACTGGGGAAAAGATAGCCAACTCTGTTAAGAAGGGGGATAAAACCTTTTATAGGTATATTAGGGAGTGAAGAAAGACCAAGGGAGGTATACAGAGACTTAATAAAGGGAGGGAATGTGGGCAGAGGGTGACAGTGAAAAAGCAGGGATACTGAACAAATATTTCTGCTCAGTATTCACAACGGAAGAGGAGGGGGAGGTACCTAAACTAAACAAGAGAGAAACTCTGAATGGGGGGGTCGGTACCAGTCCATTCACAGAAGAAAGGGTTTTGAAAGAACTCTTGAAACTGAGGGTGGACAAAGCAATGGGGCCTGATGGGATTCACCCAAGAATTCTAAAGGAACTAAGGGTAGATCTAGTAACGCCTCTGACTACTCTCTTTAACAAATCATGGGAGGATGGGGTGGTACCTGAGGACTGGAGGAGGGCAAATGTGATTCCACTTCACAAAAGTGGGAGCAGGGCAGAGGCAGGAAATTACAGACCACTTAGTTTGACTTCAGTGGTAGGGAAAATGATGGAATCACTTCTGAAGGAAAGAACTGTTGAGTACCTAGAGGCCACTGGGGCACAGGACCCAAGGCAGCATGGTTTCACCGCAGGAAGGTCATGTCAGACGAACCCAATAGATTTCTTTGACTGGGTGACCAAAGTAGTAGACCAGGAAGGGGCTGTGGATATGGCCTACCTAGATTTCAGCAAGACATGTGACACAGTCTCACACAAAAGATTAATATACAACAAGTTAGCCAGCCTTGGAGTGGGTCCCAAGGTGGTAGCCTGGATAAAAAACTGTCTGGACAACAGGACGCAAAGGGTAACAGTAAACAGGGTCTACAGTGAAGAAAGGAGGGTAACTAGTGGGGTACCGCAGGGTTCGGTACTGGGACTGGTCCTCTTTAATGTCTTTATAAGTGACATTGGAGAGCACCTGGAAGGAAAGGTATGTCTCTTTGCAGATGACACAAAAATCTGCAACAGGGTTGCTACACAAGGTGGGGTGGAAAGAATGAAAAGGGACTTGGCAAGGCTGGAGGAATGGTCAAATATGTGGCAGCTCAGATTCAATGCAAAGAAGTGCAACGTAATGCATCTGGGAAACAAAAACCCAGGGGAAGAGTACACAATGGGGGCGAGTTAATAACAACAACAAAAATTGAAAGAGACCTTGGAGTAATTATATCAAATGACCTAAAGGTGGGCAAGCAATGTGAGAAGGCAGTAAGGAGGGCTGGGGGGATACTGGGATGCATAGGGAGAGGCATCAACAGTAGAAAACAGGAAGTTGTTATCCCTCTGTACAGACAGTTAGTGAGACCCCATCTGGAGTACCGCGTGCAGTTCTGGAGACCCCATCTCCGGGAAGACATACACAAAGTGGAGGCTGTTCAGACGAGGGCAACCAAAATGGTGCAGGGTCTGTACTAGAAGACATACAAGGAGAGACTAAAACAGCTTAATATGTATACTCTTGAGGAAAGGAGGGAGAGGGGGGACATGATAGAAACTTTCAGGTATCTTAAGGGAATTAAAGTACAAGAGGGTAGTATCTCTCAGAAGAGGAGATGTGCAAGAACAAGGAGGCACAATTTGAAGATAGAGGGGGGACGGCTCAGAGGTAATGTTAGAAAGCATTTTTTCACAGAGAGTGTTGTGGATACATGGAACAGTCTTCCTGAGGAGGTTGTGGAGTCAGAAACAGTGGGAGAATTCAAGAATGCATGGGACAGGCATAAGGCAATTCTAGTGGGGGGTTGGAGGAAGTAAGCTGCTGATTAACTCCTAGAATCTGCAGCTTATCCATCAGGTAGGGAAATGGGCAGACTAGGTGGGCCAAGCAGTCCTTATCTGCCGTCAAATTCTATGTCTCTATGTTGCCCGACATGGAAGAGGACCGAGACCGTCGGGGTCGCCGACGGTGGGTCAAAGAAGGGGTGGGGGAGACCCGCACATCCTCTGGTTTGGGGTCCATGACCAGGGACCTCGGCTTGGGAGGCCGAGGCAAGTCCTCGGTAGGCACGGTGGGAACCAGTGAAGGAGGGTTGTCGGCCTCTCTAGTCGACAGCCCGTCTAACAGGTCGGGGAAGATCTCGACTGCATCGACGGGTGTCTCAGTCGGCTGGCCTGACGGGGACACCAAGAAGCCAGCGGCCATGGCTGCAACCTCGACCAAAGTTGATAGCGCATGGTCCAGTAAATGAGATCTTTCCCGCTCCCATGAACGTTGATGGTGGGACACCTTTCAGGTCCTTCTTCTTCGACCGAGAGAAGTGAGTCCCTAAAGGCCCCTCTACCTTGGTGGAGAGGGACTGGCAAAGCTCCTGAAAAGAAGCAGTGTAGGAGGAGCCCAAGGAGAGCGGGATAAACGCCGACGCCGAGGATGATGAAGCCATGGCCAGGGCCGCCTCCTCCTGAGGGCGATTAACTGATCCAACTGCTCCAAGGAGCCCACCGCCGTGGACACCGCCCAACTGGCCTCCTTCAACTTCACTAGCGGAAACCATTTCTCTGGTTGCCCCAGATGGAGTCGGGCAACGCGGTCTTCGAGAACCGATGGCGAAAAGGACTTTCACAGATCACAAGCCTGCAGATCGTGGCCAAGACCAAGGCTGTAGATGCACGTGGTGTGCGGGTCGGTTTGAGATATCTTCTGTCCGCAAGGGCACCAACAGAAGCCGGGAATGGATTTTGAGTCCATCGCAGCCACAAGGGAAAGTGAAGACTGAAGTTGCGTAAACTTTGAGACAATTTTCGGTAAAACCGAAGGTTTAGGATCCAGGCCTAGAGACACAAGAGCACTAAGGAGGGAACCTGAGCTTCCAAGCGGTAAGTAAGATCTGGTGTCATGGGGCGGAGCCCAGGGTTTTACCACCCTGGTGGATGGAAGGAGCCAGCTTGAAGACTTTCCGGCACATCTTAAAGCGGCAAGGTACCTGCCAAGAAGTGTGGCTTGAACATATCCACATCCCTAGAAATATACATTATTTTCTGAAATCCTTGCACTGCTGCTTTAAACCAATCGCTTCAGAAGTCGGGGGGGGGGGTGGCTGTACCTCTCACTTGAGCACACAGAATAACTGACGACTGCGATCGATAGTTTCAGTGATGGGATGCTAAATGTGGGTTTGAAGTTCACAGTGTTAAATAAGCACCATTGACCACAGTAACATGGCAAAGAAACCTATACAGAAAACAAGATACACAATAGGTCAAAAAGCATCACCTGATTCATTTTGGAGATGGCATCAATCCCCTAGTAATGCCACTCCAATGTTAAATACTAATATCAGACACAGAGCTAAAACAAAGAGTGAATACAAAATGATATAGAAATAATTCAAAATGCTAATTGCCCTTCCCACCGACCCACCTACCCAAATGGCCGTCATTCTGTCACACGAAATACATCTCTATAACAGCAAACAATTCATAATAACCAAACATCTCAATATCGCACGGAGAGAGAAATGCAAGCTAAAGAAATCCCCTTTCAAATTTTTGGAGAACTTGGGATTGCTACATGGTTTGAAAGAAAATTCCGATCTACGGTACATCAACGACACCGAGTCATCCTGTAGAAACGAGCAGTGTGAATCGTTAGATTGGCACTGGATGTCTGATTTGCAGAAAACAAAGAACGTGTGCAAATATGCAAAACAGCGTTGAACACAGCAGCACACAAGATTGCGGTAGGCGCAAATCGCAAAACTGTAGCCCTCCTCGTCTGTGTATAAGAATTATACCAGTATAGAATGTTTCTAAACTTAGCCAAAACTGTATTGTACTTTGTTGTTACAAAAATGTGCTGTTGTGCTATCCGCATCAGAATATTAATAAATATGATTTCTGTGTCATTTTCTGAACATACTACATGAAGAAAAAAATTACTCACCTTAGTAATGTTGTTTCTTCTAATGGAGTCTTGCTATATTATGACATATGCAATTTGACCCAGCCTTCGAACTGCTCTGGAGGTGAAAGAGTTAACTTTCCATGCCAGGCATGGAATCTTGAGTGCGAGGTCGGTTGAGAACTCTGTTTGTTGTTCTTCAAACTCAAACTGTCAGATCTTTATGAGATTCTAAGATTCTGTGTGGAAGCTGTAAACCTACACTAGCCAACTGGCTACTAAAATATTAACCATTTTTTGGTCCCAAAACAAAGACTCAAGTCAGGGGATCCAAAAAATAAAAACACAACGCCCAAACACCCCAAAAAAGGGGGTGAAAAAACAAGGTGGGCATCTACTAAGTGCCATCACTGCACTGCCCACCCACATCCCAAAAGCAGAGGTTCTGAGAGGGGCAGGTAGGGGGAGGTCATAATATAGCAAGACTCCATTAGAAGAAACAACATTACTAAGGTGAGTAATTTTTTCTTCAAACAACATGAAGTCTTGCTATATTATGACATATGCAGACTACATAGCAGTACCTCCATGGAGGAGGGACAGAACCTACTTTAGGAAATAGGCTCTGGCACAGCTGAGTTAAACCGAGCATCACCCTAGCCTGGATGTCCAGAGAGTAATGCTTGGTGAAAGTGTGAACTGTTTTCCAGGTAGCTGCTTGACATATCTCTATGATAGGGATGTCCCTGGCTGCAGCCAGGGACGCAGCTACCTCTGGTAGAGTGAGCCCTCAGGCCTGAAGGGGAACCTTACCAGTTTTGATAACAAAATTGATACAAGAGACAATCCACCTGGCAATGGATCTTTTAGGGCAGGTTTCCCTTTACCAATCTCACCATAAGTGAGGAATAGTTGGAGGGAGTCAAACCTGTGACCCTTGGTACGCTCTATGTAGTAACTAAGGGCTCTCTTCACATCTAAACTGTGCAGCCTCCTCTCACCAGAGGAGGAGGAATGGTCAGTGAAGTACACTGGAAGAGATATAGATTGATTAAAGTGGAAATCTGAAACCACCTTGGCAAGAACTTCCTTTTAGTCCTGAGGACCACCTTATCTCTGTGAAAGGAGATAAAATCAGACTCCACTGACAAAGCTTGTAACTCACTTATGCGTCTGGCAGAAGTGATGGCTACCAGAAACACAGTTTTCCAAGTCAAGTACTTAAGCTCTGCTGAAGACAAAGGCTCAAAGGGGGGTTGCATAAGCTGAGCAATGCAAACATTAAGATCCCAGGCGGGAGCAGGGTCCCTGAATGGAGGGTTGGTGTGAAGCAATCCCTTGAAAAACTTGGAGAATACAGGGTGAGCAGAAAGAGAAGAGGGCTTTCCTGCTGATATAAAAGCAGAGACAGCTGCCAAGTGCACTTTCAGGGTAGCTGGCCTCAGCCCCAAAGTATTTAAGTGGACCATATAATCCAGGACTGTGGGCAAATCAGCAGATTCTGGGGAAATATGCTTTCCAGAGCACCATATGGAAAACCTTTTCCATTTAGAATTATAAGTAGCCCTGGTGGAAGGCTTCCTAGAAGCTTTCAAGATATCGAGTCCACCTTGAGAAAGGTGTAGGTCAGCAAACTCTAACTCTTCAAGAGCCAGGCCTTGAGGTTGAGGGATTTGTGATACGGGTACCAAACTCTCCCCTGGGCACAGGTTAACAGATTGTGATTCCTGGGAAGACACAGGGGAAGGTGGACTGCTAAGGACAGAAGGAGTGGATACCAGGGCTGTCTGGCCCAATCTGGAGCAATCAGAATCATCTTGCAAGGTTGAGATCTGATTTTGACTAGCACCTTGAACAAGAGAGGAAAAGGGGGGGGAAGGCATAGAGAAACTTCCCTTCCCAGTTGAGAGGAAGGCATCCAGAGGGACTGAGCCCAACACTGGGGGCCTGCAGCAAAATAGCGGAAGTTGGTGATTGTCTGGGGCTGCAAAAAGATCTACCTGAGGGGTGCCCCACCTGGCAAATACTACCTCCAGTACTAGGGGATCCAGAGCCCATTCGTGATGGCTCTGGGAAATCCTGCTGAGAGCATCTGCCAGGACATTGTCATTGCCTGGGAGGTGAACTGCCATGAGGAAGGTGTTCAGGGAATAAGCCAGAGACCACAACCGTTGCCTCGGTGCACAAGGCCGAAGACCGAGTGCCCCCTTGCTTGTTGATGTACCACATTGTAGTGGTGTTGTCTGTTCTGACCTGTACCACTTTGTTCTGAACAGGTGCAGAAAAAACCTGAAGTGCTAGAAAAACTGCTCTGAGTTCCAACAGATTGATGTGGAGCAGAGACTCCTGAGGGGACCACAATCCCTGGGTGGTGAGGTTGCCCATGTGAGCTCCCCACCCCAAGAGGGACGCATCTGTAGTAAGGGTCAAGGAGTGAGACTGAGGGATGAAAGGAACCCCTTGTCTCAGATTGCTCTGATCCTGCCACCACTGTAGGGCCTGGATCAGGGTTCGAGTTACTGGGATCAATTTGGTTAGAGGATCTCTCCTTTGAGACCAGAAGGCTCTCAAATGGAACTGGATGTCCCTCATCTGAAATCTTGCTCCCTGCACGACTGCTGTAGAGGCAGCCATGTGCCCCAGGAGCTGTAGAAAATGCCTTGCTGGTCGAGAGACCTGCAGGGTGAAAGAGGAGGCCAGAGAGACCAGGGTCCTTGCCCTGTCCAAAGGAAGGAAGGCTCTGGCTTTCTCTGTGTTCAGCTCTGCGCCTATGAAGGTAAGGAGCTGGACAGGCTCTAGAACTGACTATGAAAGATTCAGAAGAAAACCTAGGGAGGTGAGCAGTTGCTGAGTTATCTGTAGATGTAACTTGACTTGGTCTGGAGACTGGCCTACTATGAGCCAGTCGTCCAGGTAAGGGAAGATGGCAATTTTTTGCCTTTTTAGGGAAGCAACTGCTACTGCCAGGCATTTTGTTAATACCCTTGGAGCAGAGGTGAGGCCAAAGGGCATTGCTCTGAACTGGTAATGGCCTGAGGGCAGCTCGAACCTGAGGTACTTTGATGGGAGCTTCTGATGAGAATATGGAAGTAGGCATCCTTGAGGTCCAGGGACGCTAGCCAGTCCCCTGGCCTTGAGAGAGTAGAATAATTCCTAGAGTCACCATTTTGAATTTTGGTTTTAAAGGTGCTTGTTTAAATATCTGAGATCCAGGATGGGGCCACCATTCTCCTGTCTTTTGGGGTAAGGAAGTACCTGGAGTACAACCCTTTGCCCTGGTGTAGGGGTAGAACCCTTTCCACAGCTCTGAGAGCCAGGAGGGAAGAGACCTCTGCCTCTAGGGCAAGTGCCTCTGGTGGATTTGCAGGTGGAAAGGATCTGGTTCTCATCTTTGGAAATTTTTTGAAGCTGAGAACCAGTCCCTGGCTTACTACTTCCAGGACCCACTTGTCTGATGTCAGAGACGTCCAGTCCTGGACAAAGTAAGCCAGCCTGTCCCCTACAGGTAGCTGAGAATCGGCCCTGGCAACCCCATCAGGGTGCCTGCTTGGCAGGGGCTTTGGGCTGAGGGGTGGAAGCAGGCCTGCTTGTACCCCGTTTGCCTCTCCCTCTAAAGAACCCCCTCTGGGCATAAGCAGAAGAGGAGGCCTGGGCTTGGTAAAAAGGCCTATGAAAAGGCCTGCCCCTGCCCCTGGAAAGCTGCCTTTGAGGAGTGGCCTGCCTTTTCTTGGACTGTGCACTTCTATAAGTGGTCCTATGCTCATCCATTTTCTTCATGTAATTCTCTGTCTGCTCCCCAAACAGAGAGTTACCCACAACAGGAAAATCCATGGCCTTAGCCTGGGTATCCTGTGACAGGCTAGTACACCTGAGCCAAGCCATTCTGCGAAAAGCCACAGATGTAGCCATGACTCTTGAAGATACATCATTAGAGTCCACTGCAGCATGGAATTGCACCTTGGATGCCTCAATACCATCAGCAGCCACCTGCTCCAGCTCCTTGGCAAGCTGGCCAGGGACCTGTTTTGCTAGAGCCATAACAGTATCCCATCTGGATTTCTGATATCTAGCAACATAAGCCATATAATTTGCCTGCCTGAGTCCCAGGATGCTGCCATGTACTGTTTCTTTGCCATGGCATCAATCCCCCTGGAGTCCTTGTCAGGGGGGTGTGAAGCCAAACGAATATTTGCCTTATCACAGGCTGCAGCCTGCACTACCCCAACATGGCTGCACTGTTGTGAAAGGAACTCCGTACCAGGGCCTGACAATGTGTACCTCTTGTCCATTCTCTTATCAACAGGAGGTATAGTGTGAGGAACTTTTAGAATTTTTATTGTCTGTTTCCTAAAAGATTTATGCAAAGGAATACACAGCCTCCTTGACTCTGGGATATCCATCATTTCCACATAGTCAGGCTCCTCTTGATCATCCACAGCTTCCTCCATAGGGAGCTGGAGGGTTTCAGCCACTTTCTTGTAAAACATAAAATGAGAAGGGGACTCAGAAAGCCTAGGGGGAGACACTCCTGAAGGTCTGTCTGGGGAGATGTCCGGTTCAATGGGCACATCCAGACTTTCAAAATCACATTCACTCTCTTCATAATCTTCCTCCCCCTCCTCCGGTTCATAATATTCCTCTACATCATACTCTTGAACCGGTGGAATCGGCCGAACCGGACGCTTACCTTATGGTGCAGGTTCGGTCGGAACAGGGGAAAGCGACTGGACAATTTTAATCGCTTTGGCTATTTCTTTAGTGGTTGGAGAGGAAAGTTTTGGCTCCACACCAGCTGATTTCCTAGTCCTTTTTGCTGGAACTGACTCCTCGGAGTCGGATCTCCTTTTGCCCAAGGAAGTCTTGCCCTGCTCAGAGGGCACTCCCTCTGGTTCGGTTGGAACCGAACCAGGCTGGCCATCCGGTTCAGCGGACTTTTTAGCCTCCCTTTCCCTGAGCCTACCAACTCTCTTTTCCAGGGTAGCTGCAGGAACATTTTTACAAATCTGGCAGTCTGCACTGAGGTGGTCAAACCCCAGACAATAAACACAAGTGGTGTGGGGGTCAGCCTTGGCAAAGACTTCCCCACAGACACTGCAGTGTTGAAACCCAGTGAGCCCAGTTTTTCTTTTGGGTTTCTCAGACATAGTGCCAGTCCTAACCAAACTTACCCGTTTATGGCAATCCGCCAGGTAAGACCCCTCTTATCGGTTCCCAACCGTGTCACGGGTCGTGGAAAAAAACGTAATAAAATCCGTTTTTTTTAGAACTGGTAACCACACTCTAAATGACAGATTAATATATTTTAAACAACCTGATTGGTTCAAACCGAACCGATAAACCGTTTACAAGTTCCACACAGAATAGAAATCAATGTAAAACCTATCTAGTACTCACAAATACCACAGACAGAGTCTGAACCGACCGGTTGCGGTTTAAATTCGGTCGAAAACCGAGAAAAAACAATACTTTAACCGACAAAATGAACCGAGCAGAAGGAGAAATCTCCGGAGCGACTGTTCAGTGAGGCGGAGTAAAGAATCTGACGGTTTGAGTTTGAAGAACAACAGACAGAGTTTCAACTGAGCTCGAGCTCAGCGTTCCATGCCTGGCATGGAAAGTTAACTCTTTCACCTCCGGAGCAGTTCGAAGGTTGGGACACACTGCATATGTCATAATATAGCAAGACTTCATGTTGTTTGAAACACCAACCATGAAAATGCAGAGAAGTTGCAAGAAACAACAGTTAAATGGAAGCAATTTTAAAAAATGGGTGATGCAGTAATCTACTAAAATTATGTTTGTTAGCAAGAACTACATTTTTAACACAGAATGGCTATGGAAAGGCCAGCCCGTCGGCACAGCGGTTGGATTTCCACTTGCGGTGCCGATGACCTGGGTTTGGAAACAGACCTGGGACATTGGAGGGGCGGGCAGGAGGGGGAGGAAGGATGGAGCATCTCAAGGACTGCTCTCCTTCTCCGAAGGTCCGGGGGGAGAGAGGGGACCTGACCAGTGCTTGACAGACCCCCTGGCGGAGGCCGGGGGTACTGCAGCAACTGGCAACAGGAAGTACTTCTAGGGCAGGGCAGACGCCGTCTGTCATTGCACATCCCCGCCCCCGCATACAGGGGGGAAAACCACTGCTGCCTGGATGAAGCCTGCCCCTCCACTCCAATGAGCTCCCAGGCTGGCTCCCTGACCTATCCCAAAATTGTGGCACTTAGGGCCGGTGCCACAACCCCAACCTGGGTGGTAAGCCAGGGGTATCAGGGAGTCACAGCTAATGTGGGAGTACAGGCGGAGGGGGGCCGTGACCGAGGCTGAGGTTATGGTGGCGGGTAGCAAGATAAAGCATAATAAATAGAATGGCTATGGAAAATGACTTACCCTAATTAAAACAATGCCTGCTGCTTCAATGGCTACATCAGTCCCTGTACCAATAGCAATTCCAATATCAGCAGTAGCAAGTGCAGGTGAGTCATTGATGCCATCTCCCACCATTGCTACCAGTTTACCTTCCTTCTGTAACTGCTCCACTTTGGCCACTTTATGGGAAGGCAGAACTTCAGCAAACACCTTGGTAATGCCAACCTGTCAAAAAAGGATCAAAGAGAAAATATCAGAGCACGGAAGTAGAAAGTGGTTACAGATATGAACCACTGTGGAAACATGTGAAACAGGGAGTAATTCATTCCAGTGTCTTCTAGAGTGTCCATAACTTTTCTCTCGCAGATTATGATGTCATTGAAAAATGAGAATTAACCATGCTGACCCATTCCGCTTGTTTCCATGGAGATGCTTATACATTAGGTATACTTAAGCAATAAGGCATGATAAAGGGTTATGTTAATGATCTGTTAATCACCTTCTAGGGGTGTACTGTGGCACGGGGTGTAGCCGAGTGCCACATGCCCCTACAGGGTGATTAACTGACCATTAACATAATCCTTGGGAGTGCCTTATTGCTATTATAATAAAAAACATGTTTTTAAACTGTGTTGAACCTTGTTCAGCATATGGCCAATCTGTACATGTATGTTAATAAAAGATTAACATAAGGCTGTTAGAATGTTTGCAGCCAACCAGAAAGCTCCATTTCTCAGACCCTTTTTATAATTTTACTTATTTTATTTATTGAATTTTGTTGACTGGGTAAGCCCACTGAGACTAGAAGTCCCTTTTTCAGGGGCAACTTGGGGAGGGGATACAGATGGTAACCAACTGAAACTGAACCAGATTAAGCTGTTAGTGGTATTTCTAGTGAATGGAGGAAATTTGGCCAGGACACTGGGGAAATTTCCCTAACTCTTTTCGAGAAGTGCCATGAGCTCTTTAAAGGTCCACCTGAACAACCACCAGAACAGGCAGATGGGACCTCGGTTTTAACGTCTCATCCAAAAGAAGGCACCTCAGGAGTGCAGCACCCCCTCATGCTGCACTACAGTGTCAGTATTGGGATATTAACCCAAGTGCTGGGTGTGGGGATAGAACCCACAGCCTTCTGATCTCCCTGCCTCAGGGGTGAGTGTGTTACCTGCTGAGTTCATTTCTTTTTGAGTTTCTACTCATGTTCTGGGGCTATAAACATAGTAACATAGTAGTTGATGGCAGATAAAGACCGCTAGGCTCACCTAATCTGCCCATATTCCCTGCCTGCATCAGCTTTAAAGATAAAGCTGGGCAGTTGGCACTTTTTTTGTTTGTTTGTTAATTACCCTTACATGTACAAGCGTCATGCCCAGGAAGGCAGAACAACAGGTTCACTCATCCAGGTAAGCAAAAGAGCTGGTGATGCAGGCAGGTGAGTATATACTGGATGAGATTCTAACCTGTATTGACGTTCTATATGCAATATAAAGGAATCATTCACTGGATTTTCTCCATTTGCACTGAGGCTTTTGAGAAATGTTATTTAGTAAAAATTAAGGAATCAAAAAATGCTTGCAGAGATGATACCTTGATTAGGTCAAGGAATAGAAATACAAGTTTTCTGACCTCTAAGTTCTCTTCTTTTGTAAAATTACATAACTGTGTAGCACCTAACGCAGCATGTGGAAAAGCAAACTAGGGATGATGCCATATTTGACGTAGTTCTGTGGAACTGTAACAACCTAGGGTTGATAACAGTAGAGGATCCTCTTAGGTCAAGCAATCACAACTGGGTGTAGTTCACCATTTCTCTCGAGGACCAGCGGCATAAGTCCCATATGCTCATCCTAGACTTTAGAACAGCGTACTCCAGAGAGATGGAGAAAGAGCTCATGGACTGACAAGATGAAAAGGCCAACTATAGGGTGTGGAAAATCAATGCGACACCATTAAAGTACATTACCATAACTCCAGATCTTCAAGAATATCTTTTCCATGGAGTCACACTCTTTGGCCTTAAACCAGAGGTGCTAGGACCCTATGGAAGTAGGTGCCAGCCATGGTGCTTGCACTGGCGCATGCGTGACACTGCATGCTACATCCAATAACCACTGATGATGTTCTAACTGCCTAACTGCCTCAGTTCTGTTAGCATGGAGAGTGAAAAAGAAACACCAGACAAGCACCTTTCTTGTAGTAGGACAAAGAAAAGGATATAGATAGTAAAAACAAAAACTGAATATAAATGACACCTACTATAATAGAAAGGTAAGAGATTTTTGGAAACATCAAACTGAAGCAGACATGTAAATGCAAAACTATACATAGAAAGGTTAAGAACAAACCACACTTTACAACTGTAAGAGAAACTGCAACAGTAATGCTCAACCAACCTTAACAAAAGGAACTGATTAGTGTGAAAACCAATTTTCAGGTTCTGGAAGGGGAGGCAGGGTGTAGAATGTAACCATAGTGAGGGATCCCTGAGAAAAAAAAAACAGGTTGCTTACCTGTAACAGTAGTTCTAGGAGTGGTATATGTTGTTCATCCACACTTCTTGGTATGTCCCCTTCCACTTTAAATCTTGCCGGAAGTCTTCAAGCTGGCTCCTCCCACCCACCAGGGTGGTATATACCTCAGCTCCCCCTCCATGACGCCAGATCTTAGCCCACTGGAAGCAAGGTTGTGCCCGGCCAGGAGGTCGGTGTGTGTGTGGATGAAAAACATATACCACTCCTAGAACTACTGTTACAGGTGGGTAACCTGTTCTTCTAGGAGAGTGGATATGTTGTTCATTCACACTTCTTGGCAGACTCCAAGCAGTTCTCCGGGAGGAGGGAGGCAAGGTGCACACCCCGTACTTAGGAAATAAAGATTGGAGAACAGAGGCCCCAAAACCAGCATCCTGGCACGACTCAAGGTCATGCCACATGGATGGCTAGGAGATCCACCTCGAACCGGCTTACGAGGGTCCAGATGCGGAGCGCCTCCTTGCACAGCAGACGGGAGTGCGTGCCGCCCTGCTTGCTGAGGTAGTACATGGTCGTGGTATTGTCCGTCTGGACTTGAACCACTTGACCCTGGACCTGAGGAGCAAAAGCCAGTCTGACTGCTCGGAGGTTGATGTGGCATTGGGACTCCTCAGGGGTCCAGAACCCGTGGGCCCTGTTGTTCCCCATGTGGGCTCCCCAGCCCATGAGAGAGGCATCGGTCGTAAGGACGACCGTCGGCTAGGGGCGGACAAACGGGATCCCTTCCTGCAATTGGTCTGGGGCGGTCCACCACTGGAGAGCGTCCCACATCTTCTGGGTTACAGTGATCAGCTGGTCGAAGTGACTATACCGCTGAGTCCACTGGGCAGCCAGCTCCCATTGGAAGGGGCGCATGTGCCACCAGGCCCAAAGGACCACTTAGGTGCACGTCACCATGTAACCCAGAAGGCGCAGAAAGTCCCGGGCAGGGTGCAAGTGTCCAATCAGAAATGACTGGGCAAAGGAGGAGAGAACCTCTGCCCTGTCCACCAGGAGCCGAGCTCTGGTTAGACAAGAGTCGAGCTCTGCCCCGATGGAGCCTATCACCTGAGAGGGCACGAGTTCCGACTTGGCCTCGTTGATCAAGAGGCCAAGTTGGGAGCAGGTTTGGAGGGCCAGATCCCTGGACCTCTCCACCTCCTGAAGGGAGGAACCTGCCAAGAGCCAGTCGTCGCGATAAGGGTAGATTCTGACTCCTTGACACTGAAGGTGGGCCGTCACCACTGCAATGCATTTGGTGAAGACCCGAGGGGCCGATGACAGGCCGAATGGCATGGCTCGGAACTCGTACAGGCTCCCTTCGACCCTGAAACAGAGGAACCGCTGATGGGACAGACGGATTGGGATGTGAAAGAATGCGTCCTGTTGATCCAGTGAACAGAACCACATGTTTCGCTCCAGGGATGGTATGATCTGGTTCAGAATGACCATCCGAAAAGGTGCGGGACCCGAGATATTGATTCAGGTCGTGGAGATCTAGGATGGGGCGCCAACCCCCCATCCACTTGAGCAGCAGGAAGTACCTGGAAACAAAGCCTGGGTCTGTCGGAGGATCCAGCACTGGGGCTACTGCCTCCTTGTGGAGGAGCTGAGCCACGTCGTCTTGAAGAGCCGACTGTGTGCATGCGGAGATCCTTTCCTCCCGAGGGGCACGGGCTCGGCTGGGAGAGTACTGCTCGAATTCCAGAGGCAGTCCCTGACCGACCACTTCAAGGACCCACCTGTCCAAAGTGATAGCGGACCAGGCGGAAAGGAAGTGGCAGAGCTGACCCCCCACAGGAGGACCCAGAGCTGGCGTGACGAGTACAGGGGTGGCAACCCCCAAACCGTCACTGAGCAGGCTTGGAAGAGGAGGACGAGGCTCCAGGACCTGCGCCTCGGTCTCCTTTACGGGGCTGTTGAGGACCCTGCTTGAGCCGCGGGCGCCAAGCTCGAGCCTTCTGCTGCTGACCTCCTTGATAGGAGGGCTGCCTGACCGCAGGGGAAGAGTGCCGAAATGGCTTCTTCTTTCTCTTCTGCTGGTTCTTGCCCGAAGAACCCTTGGCAGAAGAAGCATCAAAGGTGGCACTGGACTGCTCTATACGCTGAAGGTGACCGGCCACTCCTGGACCGAACAAGTCGGTCCCCAGGAAGGGCACGTCAGCAAGCTTATGCCGAGTACCCGCTGGGAAGGAGGAAAGCCTCAGCCAAGCCCTGCGGCGAGAGGCCACTGCGGCTACCTTCGAGTGGGCACAAGAATCTCCTATATCCAAGGCTGTCTGAAGCAGCTGTTTTGCAACAGCATGACCTTGGTCACGGACCTGCTTGACTGTAGTCTGCATGTCCACTGGGAGATGAGGGAGGACCTTGTCCAATGACCCCAGGAAGGTACAGGAGAAGTGTACCATAATAACAGCCGAGCTGGCCTGATGAAGGCCCAGAGAAGAGGCAGCGTAGACCTTGCGGGCAGAGTGGTCCATATTTCTGGACTCCTTGTCCGGGGGTCTGTCAGTGTTGGCTGAACTACCCGTATGCCTGAACACCGAGGCGGTCACCAGGCTCTTGGCCAAAGTGTGTTCAGTGAACCCTGCAAGGGACCCCATGGGCACCGCGTACTTGTGGGCCATGCGGGCAGATGGTGCTGGGCTGGAGGCAGGACGCTGCCAAAGTTCAAGGGCCGGGCCAACGATGGAAAGGCCTCTGTCATGGTATGCCCTCTCTTGAGGATGTCAGAGAGAGGGTATTCCGCCTTTTTCTGGATGGGCTCCAGAGGCATTCCGGTGGATTCGGAGATGAGGCGGAGAATGCCCTGGAAGGAGGAAGGGCCTTCCTCCAATCCTGCGACAACCATCGACTCATCATCCCCGGGATGTGAGTGCAAGCAGGTGACGTCCGAGTCTGAGGAGTCATGGTAGAGCGGTCTACCACCTAAGTCACCCTCGATGTGCCGAAGGCGGTCCGGGGTGACTGTTATCGACAGACAGACAGGGAAGTCCGGTGTCTTGTCAGTTCTCTTTCGAGGGCACCCCTCCCTCAGGCTGTTTAGGCGTTGGTTCCACCAGAATTGGTGCAGAGACCAGAATAGGCTGAACCAGGAGACGGGCCGGCCCCACGGGCGGAGGAACTGGTGGCTTTGGTTCCGGAGGGGTCGACATCGGCCTAGGAGGCAGGAGCCAAGTTATGGCTGGGGTGGGCGGGGAAGCCGACTTCTGCCTGGTCAGAATCAGCTGTTGCCACATGAGGTCTTCATAGCACCGACGGAGTTTCCGCTGGAGCCTCTCCTCGTTTGAGGAGGATGAAGACCTGAGACGATACCTCTTCTTAGAGCGCTTATGGCTTTTTCTCGGCCGTTCGGCCTGAGGGGGTTCTGGACCTCGACCGAGATTGGGGAGGCCGACTCGATCGATCAGGAGACAGCGGGGTTGGTGAAAACCAAAGGTCCGGAACTGGTTCCTTGAAGGGGACACCAGTGGGCTGGGTCTCCTCATCAGGGAAGACAAGGACCGGAGTCCTTTCCAAAGAGTCGTCGGCCACAGCCGGCAACAAAGGGTCTATCAGGTCGAGGATAATTTCGACCTTGTTGGCCACTTCCTTGGTCCACTGGCCAGATGGAAGATCTGCGAAGCCGGTGGCTGGGGTTGCAATCTCGACTGAAGTCGAGACCACGTGTTCCTGGGACTCGGACCTCTCTCAGTCCCAGGAACGTCTTCGCTGAGACGAAGACACGGGGTCCTTATCTCTCTTCCAAAAGCGGGAGGAGTGTGAGCCCGAGGGCACCTCACCCCGGGTGGGGAGAGACTGGCACAACTCCTTGAAGGAGCCTGAAAAGGTGGAGCCAAGGTTCAGAGGAACAAAAAGCTTTGAACGGTTGAAGCGCGAGCTGCTTCCTCCTCGAACACCTTCATCTGTTCCAGCTGTTCGGCGGATCCCGTAGCCGCGGAAACCGCCCACCTCGCCTCCTTCGATTTCACTGGTGGGTTCCTTTTCTCTGGTCTCCCCAGCTTTAAGTGTGCCTTGCGGTCATCCAGGACGTTGGGATGGAAAGCCAGGCAAAAACTGCACAACAAGGTGTCATGGCCGACACCTAGGCAGTAGACGCACGTGAGGTGAGGATCGGTGCGTGACATCTTCTGGCCACAGGGGCACCAGCGAAATCCGTGGGAAGATTTTTCCTCCATGGAAGATGCGACTAAAGTGCAATCGCTAACTCGAATGAGTTTAATTTTCGGTATAAAACGACGGTTTGAATCCAGGGCCTACGATACGATGAGAGCACGAGGGAACCTGTATCTTCCAGCGGAAAAGAAGATCTGGAGTCATGGGGCGGAGCCGAGGTATATACCACCCAGGTGGATGGGAGGAGCCAGCTTGAAGACTTCTGGCAAGATTTAAAGTGGAAGGGGACATGCCAAGAAGTGTGGATGAACAACATATCCACGCTCCTAGAACAAACATTTCTACAGCGAGTAATTTTTTCTTCTAACCTCAGGAATCCCTCCCTTATGGTTTCATTCTAAGCAGACTATACAGCAGTACCTTGGGAAGCTGGCTCCAGAACCTAATTATGAAAAAGGAGCTGCAAGACAAAGCTGGCATCCCTCCTGGTCAGTATGTTCAGACAGTAGTCCTTTGTAAAGGTGTGCACTGTTTTCTAGATAGTGGTTCTGCAAATGTCTAGTAGGGGGATGCCCATCATGGACTCCACAAAGTCAGAGGTGTCCCTAGTGTAGTGTGCCCTTAGGACTCATGAAGGCAGCATCCCAGCTTTTCATAGCAGAACTGAATGTGAGAGACTATCCACAGAGAGACAGACCTCTTGAATGCTGGTTTACCAGTGCCAGCCTTGCTGCAGGTAACAAAAACCTGAGTGTTTTTGAACCTGACTTCTTTTATCTGGTCTGTGTAAATACCCACAACTCTTTTCAGGTCAAGGCAGTGCAGATTTTGCTTACCTGGAGTAGTGATCTGTACAGAGCACAGGAAGTGTTACTGACTCCACCAGGTGGAATTCAAACACCACCGTAGGCAGGAATTTTCTGTTGGTTTTGCTTGGTTTATTATGTACTTGGCTCTGTGCAGAGGGCTTGCAGTTCACTCACCCTCCTATCAGAAGTCATGGCAATCAGGAATATGTTTTTTTCCATGTGACACACTTCAGGTCAGTAGTGTCCATAGGCTCAGATGGAGCCTCCATTAGTTGGGCAAGGCAGACATTGGGATCCCATGGAGGTACTGGGTCCCTTACCAGTAGGTACAAGTGGTGGAAGCCTTTAAAGAAAGTTCTGAAAATGAGTTGTAAGGCCAGTGACTTTCCCTTGCCCACTGATATGTAGGCTGACACTGCTGCTAAGCGCAATTCAAGTGTCAAAGGCCTTAGGCCTAGAGAGTGCTGATGTACCTGATATTCCAGGACTACAGGCAACCCTGCCTCTACTGGGATTATTTTTCTGGGGGTACACTTGGTTGCTGGTTTCTTTAAAACTCTAAGCACTTTTGGACTTCCTCTAAGAAATTTAAACAAGAGTATTCTAACTCCTCAAAAACCATGCCCTCAAACATAGTGTCCTGGGGTTTGGTAATGCTATCCTGCTCTAAGATAATGTCTGCAGATTGTGACTCAATGGCAGGCTGATTGAGACCTTTCTAGACAGGGCCAGAAGACTTGAGTACAGGGTCTACCTAGCCCAGTCTGGAGCTATTAGAATCAGTGTTGCAGATTCCCTCCTGAGTTTCAGAAGGACTTTCTGAATGAGTGGAAATCGTGGGATGGCATATAGGAACCTCCCTGTCCAGTCGAAGATCAGGGTGTCCTCTGGGACTGTCCCTCTGACTGGTGGTCTTCAACAAAACTGTGGGAGTTGATTGTTTTCCCAGCAAGTGAACGGGTCCTATTTTGGGAGTGCCTCAGCTTCTGAACACTGTGGCCAGAACCTGTCTGTTCAAGGCTCATTCATGATTCCCTAGCTGATTCTGCTTAAGGAATCCGTAAGGACACTGTCTGTGCCCGGCAAGTAAACTGAATAAATGTTTGCTTCGAAGGTGTATACCAGGTCCTAGATACTCACTGCTTCTGTACGCAGTTTTGAGGATTCTGTCCCTCCATTCTTGTTTATGTAACATACCGCTGTGGTTCTTCTGTCCTGATTTGGACAGACTGATCCCTTAATTAGGAGAAGACTGCTTTGACAACAGCACTGCCCTGAGCTCAAGAAGGCTGATATGTTCCAATGACTCCTGTTCACTCCATGTGTCACTCACTGTGAGGCAATGTCCAAACTGTAATGTTCAGTGAGGGTGTGGATAGTACTCCAGGTGGCAGCTGCACAAATCTCAGCAGCAGAAAAATTCCTGAAACAAGCAACTGAAGAGGCCATACCTCTAGTGGAGTGGCTACGAACAGCTCCAGACATTCCGTACTCTACTTCCTGTAACAGAAAGTAATACAGTTGTCCAGCCATTTGGACAAACACTGTTTTGAAACTGGAATGCTCTCTTTCCCAGGAGCAAAGGAAACAAAATGCTGCAAGGACTTACTGCACTTTGTATGGTGAACATAATACCCAAGTATTCCACGTACATCTAAAGTGTGGAGCAATGCATCCCCTGGATTGGCATGCTCAGAAAAAAAAAACTGGCAGGTGGCTAGTTTGAGTTAGGGTAAACTCAGACACCACCTTTGGCAAGAACTTGTCACTGTGGAAAATCAAATAAGGAGGCTCGCACATGAGACCCTGAAGCTCATAAATCCTTCGAGCAGAAATAATGGCAACTAAACATAATGTTTTCCATGACGGAAATCATAGCTCACAAGTTGCAGCTGGCTCAAAAGGAGTAAAAATAAGCTTCTCTAACACAAAGTTCAGATCCCAAGCTGGGACAGGATTGAGGACTGGAGGTTTCAAATGCAAGATACCTCACAAAAATGCATGGGCCACCTCCAGCTGGGCAACCGTATGACCGTGGCATGTGGAAGGCTGAAATGGCCACCAAGTGCACTTTAATAGAGAAGTATTGTAGGCCTGCATCAGATAAGGAAAGCAAATACTCTAGAAATGAAAATTACGTAATGGGTGAATGCCTAAGGAATGCACTAGCAAATGGGCAGGAAGGAGGGGTGGAAGAACAATGGGGAATAATAAAAACTGCCATCACAGAGGTAACAAGCCTTTGTGTGAAGCAAATAAACAAAACAAAACGATGTAAGAAACCACTATGGTTCTCAAAGGAAGTGGCAGTGAAGGTTCAAGAGAAAAGAAAGCATTCAGGAAGTACAAGGAATCGAGAAGGAGCAGGACAGAGAACTGTATCAGTTAAAGCAAAAGGAGGCTGGGAAGGCAGTCAGAACAGCAAAGGCCCAAACCGAGGAAAAGATAGCCAACTCAGTTAAGAAGGGGATAAATACAGGTTACTCACCTGTAACAGGAGTTCTAGGAATGGTATATGTTGTTTATCCACACTTATTGGCAGGTTCCTAGCCGCTTAAATCTTGCGGAAGGTCTTCAAGCTGGCTCTCGCACCCACCGGGTGGTAAAACTCCGGCTCCGCCCCATGACGCCAGATCTGGCCCGCTGGAAGCTCAGGTTGTGCGTCGAAGCCGGGGAGGTCGGGTGGGTCGTGTGGATGAACAACATATACCATTCCTAGAACTCCTGTTACAGGTGAGTAACCTGTATTTCTAGGGACATGGATATGTTGTTCATCCACACTTATTGGCAGACTCCTAGCAGTTCTCCGGGAGGAGGGAGGCAAGGCTCACACCCCCTACTTAGGGAATAAAGACTGGAGAACCGAGGCCCCAAAACCAGCATCCCGGCGTGACTCAAGGTCGATGTGGTAATGGGTAATGAAGGTGTGTGCTGACTTCCAGGTAGCAGCCCTGCAGATTTCCTGGATAGGGGCGTCCCTGGAAGCGCCACCGATGCAGCAGTATGACGGTAGAATGAGCTCTTATCCCTCTGGGAGGCTCCATGCCCGCCAACTTGTAGCAGAGATCTATGCAGGAGGTGACCCACCTGCTTATCGTCCGTTTGGCTGCAGGTCTGCCAGGTGCGGCTTCAGTGTAGGTGACAAACAGCTAGCGAACCTCTCCCCGAATTTCAGCCGTGCGCTCCTTATAATAAGCGAGCGCCCTTCTAGGGTCCAGAGTATGGAGCCTGTATTTGGCCTCCGAGGTGATTGGGGTAGAACACCGCAGAGTCAGCACCTGGTTAAGGTGAAACTCCACAACACCTTTGGAAGGAATTTCGGTGGGGCGCAGGACAACCTTTGTCCCTGTGGAAGACCAGGTAAGGAGACTGCGCAAAGCGCCTGGAGCTCTCCCATCCTTCTGGCTGACGTGATAGCCACCAAGAAGGCGGTCTTCCACGACAGGTGAGAGAGATCACACCTGTGCATTGGTTCGAATGGCTTGCCCGTGAGCTTTGCCAGTACCAGCAGTAAACCCATGGAGGTGGAGGTTCTCGACTGAGGGGAAATGTGATCAAGGCCTTGAAAAGCGCCCGAACACCTTTCCTGCGCCAACGACTGCCCCGCCCGCGCCCAGTAAGCAGAGATGGCTGCCAGGTGCACCTTTAGGGTCGACGACCTAAGCCCGTGACTAGAAAGGGACCATAAATAGTCCAAAATGCTTGCCACAGAACAGGAGGAAGGGTCCAAGCCCTTGCCCTGACACCAAATGGAGAATCTCTTCCATTTGAAGGCGCAGCATTTTCTGGTCGACTCCTTACGGGATGACTCAACAACATTGAGGACCTCGTCGGAAAGACCCAAGGCCTGGAACTCTAGCCGCTCAGGAACCAGGCCGTCAGGTGCAGGGATTGAAGGTCCGGATGGAACACCTTCCCCTGATTGACTGAGAGCAGGTCCGGGCGAGCTGGAAGCTGCCTCGGGAGCCTGGAGCTGAGGCTGAGGAGATCTGGGTACCAGAACTGGCGGGGCCAGTCTGGGGCTATCAGAATCACCTGCGCCTTGTCCTCCTTGTCTTGAGAAGCACCTTGTGAATCAAGGGAAATGGGGAAAGGCGTAAAGAGGCCGGGGTCCACAGCCCCCAGAAGGCATCCCCTGCAGCGAGCCCTGCTGAGGCGGCGGGCATGAAACAGCCTCAGCTTCGCATTCTCCCTGGAGGCAAACAGGTCCACCTGAGGTGTGCCCCAGTGGGAGAACAAATCTTGTACCACCTCGGCAGGAGAGACCACTCGTGAGATGCAGCCCCTATCCGGCTCAGGGCATCGGCCAGGGTGTTGGAGGCCCTGCCACATGAATGGCTAGGAGATCCACCTCCAGGCTGCGCGACGAGTGACCAAATGCGGAGAGCTTCCTTGCATAGAAGCATGAGCGATCCCGCCTCGGCGGTTCAGGTAGTACATGGTTGTGGTATTGTCCGTCTGGACTCGGACCACTTGACCCCGGAGAAACGGAGCAAAAGCGGTGAGAGCTAGGCGGACCGCTCGGAGCTCCAGCAGGTTGATGTGGCATCGGGACTCCCGCGGGGACCAGAGGCCGTGCACTCAGTGTTCCCCCAGATGGGCACCCCAACCCATCAGAGAGGCATCAGTCGATAGAGAGACCATCGGCTCGGGGCGGACAAACGGGATGCCCTCCTGCAGATGGGATGGGATGGTCCACCACTGGAGAGCGTTCCACATCTCCTGGGTCACTATCACTAGCTGGTCCAAAGGATCACAGCGTTGTGACTACTGGCTGGCCAGTCCCCACTGAAGGGGGCGCATGTGCCAGCGTGCTCAACGGACCACGCTGGTACAGGCCGCCATGAGACCCAGGAGGCGCAGGAAGTCCCGGGCAGGGCGCGATTGCCCAACCAGAAATGATTGGGCAAAGGAGGTAAGAACCTCGGCCCTGTCCGCCGGGAGCCGTGCTCTGGCTCGAAGAGAGTCGAGCTCTGCCCCGATGAACAGGATCACCTGCCTCGGCTCGAGTTCTGACTTGGCCTCGTTGATGAGAAGGCCGACTTGAGAGCAAACCTGGAGGGCCAGATCTCTGGACCGCTCCACCTCCCGTCTGGAGGGGGCTGCTATCAGCCAATCGTCCAGGTAAGGTACACCTGGAACCTAAGCGCCGCGAAATGCGGTCACCACTGCCATGCATTTGGTGAAGACCCTGGGAGCTGGAGATAAGCCGAAGGGCATGGCTCGGAACTCGAAGAGGGATCCCTCCACTCGAAAGCGGAGGAATCTCCGATGTGACGGATGGATAGGGACGTGAAAGAACGCGTCCTGTAGGTCCAGAGAGCAGAACCACATGCCGTGTTCCAGAGATGGTATTATCTGCGCCAGAGTGACCATCCTGAAGGTTCGAGACCTTAGGAACTTGTTCAGGTCGTGTAGGTCGAGAATGGGGCGCCAGCCCCCCGTCCGTTTCGGAACCAGGAAATACTGGACACGAACCCGGGTCTGAAGGGGGTCCTCTACCTCCGTGATCACCTCCTTTTGGAGAGAGCGATGTCGGCTCGGCGAGCCGCCAGTGAGGCTGCGGACCCGAGGCCCCCGAGTGCGACTGCTCTGAAGGGCGGCCTGCTCAATTCCAGAGGTAGGCCTTTTCCACCACCTCCAGTACCCACCTGTCCGTGGTAACAGCAGACCAGGCGGAAAGGAAGTGTCTGAGCTGTCCCAGGGGGAACAGGGGTGAGTGACAGGGATGGGCGACACCCCTCAGCCGTCACTGGGCAGGCTTGGAGGAAGGACCGCCGAGGGACCACCTGGGCCTTTTCCTCCTGCTTCCTGTTGGAGGAAGCCGGCGACTTGGGTTTGGGATGCAAGCTCGAGCCTGCTGACCCTGGCGTTGCTGGGCGAGATGGCCAGGCTGAGAAGGACGAAAGGGCTTAGGCTGTGGCTTGCGGCCTTTGTCCTTCTGAGCGGAAGAGACCGAGTCCAAGGTAGCATTGGACTTCTCGATCCTCTGCAGGTGACCTTCCACCCCAGGGCCGAAGAGGTCAGTCCCCAAAAAGGGAACATCCACCAACTTGTGCTGGGTATCCGAGGTAAAGGTGGATATCCTCAGCCAAGCCCGACGACGAATGGCCACTGCGGCTGCCACAGACCTGGCACATGAGTCCCCGATGTCTAACGCAGTCTGGAGCTGCTGTTTTGCCACTGCCCTGCCCTGGTCCCGCACCTGCCTGACCGTAGTCTGCAGATCTGCGGGAAGATGAGGGACAACCTCATCTAGGGAGCCCAACAGGGTGTGAGAAAAATGTGCCATGAGGACGGCCAAACTGGCCTGACGAAGGCGAGAGAGGACTAGCATAGACTTTTCGCCCGGCATAATCCAATTTCTTGGATTCCTTGTCGGGAGGTTTGTCTACATCCCTGGCGTTCCCGGCACGCCGGAAAACGCTGTCGGTAACCAACCCCTCGGCCGAGGGGTGTTCCGAAAAACCGGACAGGGAACCGGTAGGGACCGCATACTTCCTGGCCATCCTGGCCGAAGGCGCAGGGCAGGAAGCAGGACGCTGCCAAAGTTCCAAGGCTGGACCCACTATGGCTTTGGCCACCGGAAAGGCCTCCGTAGGAGAATCCCCTCGGTCCAGAATCTCCGTGAGGGGATACCTGGCCCGTTTAGAAACAGGTTTGAGCTTCATCCCGGTGGACTCCGAGATGAGTCGAAGCAACCCTAAGAAGGACGAAGGGCTATCGTCCACTGACTGCCCTCCCGAGGACTCCAAGTCCATGCGCTTGGAGAAGAGGGAGGAACCATCATCAGACTCAGAAGAGTCCTCAAAGAGCTGCCTCGGGCCTGAGCCACCCTCCACCTGCCGAGGTTTATCGGGAGTGAGGGTGACAGACAGCCTATGGGACAAACCCAAGGCCGACCGAGAATTTTTGGTCGGAGCCCCAACTAATGGCTGTGGAGGCGGAGGTTTCACCAGAATCGGTGGGGCAGTTGGAATTGGCCGAACAACTGGCCTGGGAACAGGCTCGGCTACAGCGGGGTTGTTTTGGCCGCTCGGTGACAGGCACTTAATGGCCAGGGAAGGCGGCTGGGTCGGCCTATTCCCGATCAAGGAGCTGTTGCCACATGAGTTCCTCGTACTTCGGCGCACTTAACGCGAAGCCTCCTACGTCCGAGGAAGAGGAAGGCGGTGCCGCTTGCCGCGGTGCCAAGACGAGACCGCCTATGGCGGTGGGATCGGTGGACGCTTGAGGAGAATCGAGACCGAGTCTCGACTAGGCCGAGGAGGGAGGTGTCGTCGGCCTCCTCGGCTCAGGGCGATCCCACCGAGGCTCGGAGCCGGAGGCAGGCGCAGGCGAGCCGGGATCCTCAACTCCCACCGGGGGAACCGGGGAGAGGGGATTCTCAGCTTCTCCAGCCGACAACCCGTCTAACGGGTCGAGAAAAATCTCGACCGCGTCGTCTGGAGTCTCGGTCAACTGGCCTGACGGGGACACCGTGAAGCCAGTGGCTGAAGCTGAGGGGTCGACTGAAGTCGACTGTCGACAAGGGGAGGGGGATCTTTCCCGCTCCCAAGAGCGTCGATGGAGAGACTTACTTTTGCTCTTTTTGGACCTGGAAAAAGGTCCCGAGGAAGTTGGACCCTCACCTTTCGTCGAGAGGGTCAGACAAAGCTCCTTAAAAGAAGCCGAGTACGAGGCACCGAGAGAGAGCGGGACAAATGCGCAGCCGGTGGAAAGCGGCCAGCGCCGCCTCCTCTTCGAGGGCGATCATCTGCTCGAGCTGATCCGCCGAGCCCGCCGCGGACACCGCCAACCGGGCCTCTTTAGATTTCACCGGTGGAATTCTTTTCTCGGGGCGCCCCAGTTGTAATCGGGCAGCACGGTCTTCAGGGCGTGAGGCGAAAAAGAAGAGCACAAGTCGCAGGCCTGCGGGTCGTGCTCAAGGCCCAGGCAGTAGACGCACGTGGAGTGCGGATCCGTCCTAGACATCTTCTGCCCGCAAGGGCACCTCCGGAAACCGGGAGTCAATTTGTCCATCGCAGCCGCGAGAAGAAGACGACCGAAGTCTTTTTAGCAAAAAACGTTTTGATTTCGAACTTTCGAAGAATTAGGAACCAGTCTTAATCGCAGAGCGTTAAGGAGGGAACCTGAGCTTCCAAGCGGTAAGGAAGATCTGGCGTCATGGGGCAGAGCCGAGAGTTTTACCACCCGGGTGGGTGGGAGGAGCCAGCTTGAAGACCTTCCGCAAGATTTAAAGCGGCAAGGAACCTGCCAATAAGTGTGGATGAACAACATATCCATGTCCCTAGAAAACCTTTATAGGTACATCAGGGAGTGAAGGAAGACCAAGGGAGGATAGTGAGGCTTAATAAAGGGAGGAGGGTGGGGAGAGAGAGACTGTGAAAAGGCAAAGATACTAAACAAATATTTTTGCTCAGTATTTACAAATGAAGAGGGGAGGTACATAAAACAAACAGTAGAAAAACTCTGGATACAGAAGTTGATACCAGCCCATTTACAGAAGAAAGGGTTCTGAAAGAACTCTTAAAACTGAAGGTGGATAAAGCAATGGGGCCTGATGGAATTCATCCCAGAATTCTAAAAGAACTAAGGGTAGAACTAGTGACACCACTGACTACCCTTTTAACAAATCATGGGAGGATGGGGTGGTACCCAAGGACTGGAGGAGGCAGATGTGATCCCTTCACAAAAGTGGGAGCAAGGCAGAAGCAGGAAACTACAGACCTGTTAGTTTAACCTCAGTGATAGGAACATGATGGAATCACTCTGAAGGAAAGAACTGTCGAGTATCTAGAGGCCAGAGGGCACAGGACCCTAGGCAGCATGGATTCACAGCAGGAAGGTCATGCCAGACAGAATCTGATAGATTTCTTTGACTGGGTGACCAAAGTAGTAGATCAGGGAGGGCTGTGGACATGGCTCACCAAGACTTTAGCAAGGCATTTGACACAGTCCCACACAAAGATTAATATACAAGTTAGCCAGCCTGGGAGTGGGTCCCAAGATGACAGCCTGGGTAAAGAACTGGCTGGAGAACAGGACACAGAAAGTAATAGTAAACGGAGTCCACTCAGAAGAAAGGAGGGTTACTAGTGGGGTACCGCAGGGTTCAGTATTAGGACCGGTCCTCTTCAATGTCTTTATAAGCGACATTGCAGAAGGACTGGAAGGAAAAGTATGTCTCTTTGCAGATGACAAAAAGATCTGCAACAGAGTTGATGCACAGGGTGGGGTGGAAAGGATGAGAAGGGACCTGGCAAGGTTAGAGGAATGGTCAAATGTATGGCAGCTCAGATTCAATGCTAAGAAGTGCAGGTAATGCACCTGGGAAACAAAACCCAGGGAAGAGTACACAATGGGGGTGAGATACTAACAACAACAAAATGGAAAGGGACCTGGGGTAGTCATATCAGATGATCTAAAGGTGGGCAAGCAATGTGAGAGACAGCAAGGAGGGCTGGGGGATACTGGGATGTATAGGAGAGGCATCACCAGCAGAAAACAGGAAGTTATTATCCTCTCTACAGACAGCTGGTGAGACCCCATCTGAGTACTGTGTGCAGTTCTGAGACCCAATCTCTGCAAAGACATAGACAGGATGGAAGCTGTCCAGAGAGGGCAACTAAATGGTACAGGGTCTGCACTGGAAGACATATGAAGATAGACGAAGGAGCTTAATATGTATAGCATCGAGGAAAGGAGGAGAGGGGGACATGATAGAAACGTTTAAGTACCTCAAGGAATCAACAAAGTCCAAGAGGGTAGCATCTTTCAAAAAGAGGTGTGCAAGAACAAGAGGGCACAATTTGAAGATGGGGGGTGGCGGCTCAGAGGTAATTTAGGAAGTATTTTTCACAGAGAGGGTTGTGGATGCATGGAATGACCTTCCGGAGGAGGCTGTGGAGGCAAAATCAGTGGTGGAATTCAAGCATGCATGGGACAGTCATAAAGCAATTCTAGGGGGTTGGGGTAGGAAGAAGTAGGCTGCTGATTAACTAGGATCTGCAGCTTACCCAGTAGGTAGGGAAATGGGCAGACTGGGTGGGCCAAGCGGTCCTCATCTGCCATCAAATTCTATGTTTCTATGCTT